>OX463231.1:22496571-23746571 GCA_949820135.1 Sylvilagus floridanus
TAGGGACCCAGTTTTCCTGACTCTGGATCAGGGCCTCCCATTCTAGACTGATATCTGATTATTGATGATCAATAGCATGTGTCAAACCAAGAATTTGTGAAAACAGAGGGAATATGTGGGCATGAGAGAAGCTGAGTTCTTTAAAGTTTTTTTTTTTTTCTGGAGAGGAAAAATAAATGGGTTAGAAGAGAAATAGAAAATGGACATTTTACCTCTATCTCCAATTCAGTTCCCAGTTTCCACACTATTGCTTTCTAAGTCCCCCTAGTATAATTCTGGAGGCTTAGTCTATTTTCGACCAAGGAGACTTGGTCAGCCTGGTGTTCTTGCATTTGCTCTTTGGAGTGAGGCCCTGCATTCGTTTGGGCAGGCTCCCTTTGTTGGCTTTACCAGGCAACGTGCACTGACATTTGTTTTTCTCATTATGCAAGTTTGAGACTTTTTTTCTTTTCTCAATTATCTTAATGCTCCCTTTTGTAAATCAGGGGAAGGCACTTGGCGATAAATCTCTGCGGAGTGATCTTTTATCTCTTTTCTGGTACGTGAATCATGAACAGCAGCAGGAGACTCTGTCTTTGGTCTTAGTCACCTGTGTAGTCAGAACAATTTATAAAACGAATTGAGGGAACACTCAGATGCTTTTATAATATATCCTGCTTTCAGGGTTGTTTTGGATAGTTTGTTTCATAGAAACCCTTGACTGTAGCCTTACTGATTTATAGGTGCAGCAAGATGTTTTTGCCTTTTTACTTAATTATAGGCATCCTGAAAAAAACTGTTTACAGGGGGCTGGTAGTTTGAGAGAATTGTCATTATCCCTTCTCTACCGCGTTCTTTCTGTCCGTAAAAAAGACGAAGGAGGTGGGGGGAAGGTGATTTTTTGCTAATTAGGCCTCAGGATTCTTTTTTAGAAATCACAATGTGTCTTCTCCAGGAAGACTGTTCTGTGTGTAGCTCCCTTTGTCCTTTGGCTACATTTTACTATTTTTCTAGGCTGCCACATTGGCTTGGGTATTAGGAGGCGGAGTTCTTTCATTAACCTGATACTAAGTTGTATGATGACTTTGGGAAGTCATTGGGGAACTCTGACTCTCAGTTTGTCCAGTTGCAAAATGATAAAGTGGGAGTAGGTCATTTCAAAGTACCTTCGTGCTTGCAAAGTCTCCATTTCTAAGATTCTAGCAAACTTTAAATCAGATGGCATTCAAGCTTCCTCGCATTCTGAGATTTCCAAAGCCTTTGCTTCAGTGTGAATACAAACTGTTACCCTTGTTCTATCACTATGAACCAGTCAATGGGGAGAAATGAAGATTTAAATTTAGCCTGTTTGAGCCATTTCACCTGCTGCATGATACTTCTTGGTAACAAGGATGGCGTTTACACTCCTGTTTTCACAAAGTCTATGGTTGAAGAGGATTTTTACTGTCTTTCTTCTAGTCTCGCAAGTTCTGTAATAAGAATCCTAAGACCAAGTTAGAGAGAGTTCGAGGAGACAAGCTTGTAAGAGCTAACAAACACTTTCCAGGGTCTGCCTGTCTTTTTCTGTTCCTGCACTCGCCACTCTCTGTGTGCATGTAGCCAGCTGACTGAGATGGAGAGAGCCACCCTAGGAGGGATCTGCTGATTGTAGTAGAAAGAGCATCCTTGGGGGGAATGAAGAACTGGCCTCACTTGCCTTTGCCTCCAGATGTGTGACCTTGGGCAAGTCACTGAGTCTTCGTATCTCTGAATTGCACCCAGTAATTACTTCTGAGAAGACAGTGAACACGAGAGGCTGCAGCAGGGGACACAGAGCCACGAGGGAACACAGTGCTTGTGGCTGACACTTGGCCGAGTCTCTCCTTGCCCTGGTTTTTGCCATCCTGGTTTTCGCCCTGGTGTCATCCCTGGAAGAGTTCTTGTCTACCTACCTCCCTTTCTTAGCTGGGAGCTGGGGCCAACCCAGTAGCCAGCAGCAGGTTTTCCTTAGAAGCCAGAAGATCAGCTGACCCCCCTTCTCCAGCCAAGAGAATGCATATTCCTCTGGAAATAAGGACATGGCAATGATGATAATGGTGTTCTCTGAGCAGCAGCCGAGGCTAGTGATCTAGCACTGAAACCAAGTTCAGAATTGAGGCAATCCCCCAGACAATTAAGACAAAGCTAGAGATGGCCTCTGGTTATCTGGATGTAGGAATGCAGCAATTCACTTTGCAGGTGTAGCTATTAGCTGTAGCCTTGGGGCTCTCGAGGCCTGCTGACTAGTTGTAGTGGGAGGAGGGCAATTAGGTTGCCTTTTCTGTGTTCCAAGTACACAGCAGCTCAAAAATCCCTCGGTTGCCTTGCAAAGAATGTCATTGCTCCCTAGGGTGACCGTGCGAAAGGGCACGAACAGACAGCAAAGCTATCCATCGGCAGTGCTCGCTTGGAAAGAGCAAGGCTCTCTCTCACCTTTGCAGAAAGGCTATGGCCACTGCGTAATTGTGTCCCTGTGCAAACCTGGGAGGAGAGCGCCCAGCCTGGGGGGGGGGGGGGGCGTTGTGTTTGTTTTACACACAAGGCCGGTGTTGCCTTTTCCGGAGCAGAAGTTCATCTTCAGAACAAAAGCCCTGTGGGTCCTTAGAGCTCTTGCCTCTTTTTCATCTGGACAGAAAATCCGGGACACCAAAGACCTTTCCATGTCGGGGCTGACTCACATCTCACTATTGGCTTGTTTCACCTAAAGGTGTGTCGGAGTGGCCACAAGCCAGGTTGCCTCTACAATTACGATTGAAATGTAATTGACTACTGTGAAGGAATCTCTCCGGTCTCCACTGTGCTGCCTTTTCCACTCTTCACGTGGGGGCCCTCTCCCCCTGTCTCCCTCCACCACTCCCCAAAGAGCTGCCTTGTGAAACAGACACAGGTTCCTTGGCTTCCAGGAAGAGTGCGAGACGGAGCGTGTGCTTTGTTAGGAAGGCCTTGCCACTCTCCTGGGATGTGCTGGCTACATGAATGTAGTTGCTGTTAACATCTATAAACACAGTGCAGAATTGTAGATGGATGAGCAGGAGGAGGAGAGGGCAAGGATGTTTTCATATAAAATAGTTTCTAACAAAATCTAGAAAACCCAAGGGTTGCAAAACAAACCTTAGTGGTCAAACACAGAATCATTATTTATGCTTCCGTGTGAAGCTATGATTTGAGGCTGCTGAAATCGTAAACACTTTAGGGATTTCCATTCTTGGTGGCCGACCAAAACTTCTGTGATTGCTTTAGCTTGGGTCTCTGGCAATTTTACAAAATTGCTGTGTTCACTTGGGCCTACCTAGAGATGCGATCTATTAGGTAGAGGACGGGTCTTAGCATAGATGTCATTCTGCTGTGTGTTAGAAAGATAAATTATTACAACACAGTGGAATGGTTGGAGCTTACTGCTTCCAGGTGGTCCAGAATGGGGACTCAAATGCAGGGATCAAATTTTACAAAGCATTTATGAAAAACAAAAAGGAGGGTATTAGTACACTATTTTTAATATTTGACTGAAATTCTATGTAGAAAAGCACAGAACTACAAAATAGGATTTATATAATTCTTTCATTGTTTTTATAGCAAATTCTAAGTGTTCTTTTTTTAATAAAAACTTAATTCATAATTTCTGCCTAGGAAAGTGGATTTTTTTAATTAGATTTTTGAAGTTATTTATTTGAAAGACAGAGACAGAAGGAGAGAAAGAGGGAGAGAAGTAAATCCATCTTCTATTTGCTGATTCACTTCCCTGATTTGTAAAAGCAAAGACTGGGCCAAGTAGAACCCAGATGCCCAGAGTTCTGGGTCTCCTGCATGGGTGGCAGGGACCCAGGAACTTGACCCATTGCTGGCCTGACTCGCAGGATGCCTTAGCAAAAAGCTGGATTGTAACTGGCAATGGAACTCCATCCCAGGTACTTGGATACAGGATGCTGGGATAAAGGGTCCCAAGCAGCAGCTTAATTTGCTGTAGCACAATGCCTGCTCCAGAGTAAAGTGTTTTTAAAACCTTAGTACGTGTTTGTTTTTAGGGTACTGAAGCCCTAGTACTCTGTTTTAACAATGCTTAGAAAATAATAGTGGGCCAGCGCTGTGGCATAGCAGGTAGAGCCACTGCCTGCAATGCCTGCTTCCCATTTGGGCACTGGTTTAAGTCCTGGCTGCTCCACTTCCTATCCAGCTCTCTGCTATGGTCTGGGAAAGCAGTAGAAGATGGCCCAAGTCCTTGGGCCCCTTCACCCATGTGGGAGACCTGGAAGAAGCTCCTGGCTCCTAGCTTTGGATCAGTGCAGCTCCGGCTACAGCAGCCATCTGGGGAGTGAACCAGTGGATGGAAGACCTCTCTCTCTTTGCCTCTGCCTCAGCCTCTCTGTAACTCTACCTTTCAGATAAATAAATATTTAAAATAATAATAATAAAAGCAAATAATGGATCTATTTTTTCTTTAATTTGAAATTTGGATAGTTTTTATTAGGTTATGTTTGGTTTATTTCTTGTATACGTATTTACATGTATACGTATTTCATGTATTATTATTATACATATTTCATGTATTATTATTATATCATGTATATTATTTCATGTATATGTATTTCATGTATACGTATTTACAATTACAAGTACCTGCTGATGGAGCCAGTATTGTGGCACAGCAAGTTAAACTCCACTGAGATATCAGTGTCCCTTACTGGAGAACTGGTTTGAGTCCTGCCTGTTCCTCTTCCAATCCGCTCCCTGCCAGTGTGCTCGGGGAAGCAGCAGAATACAACCCAAGTGCTTGGGTCCCTGCCATCCATGTGGGAGACCTGGATGGAGTTCCAGTCTCCTGGCTTCAGTTTGGACCAGCCCTGGCTGTTGCAGCCATTTAGGGAGTGAACCAGCTGATGGAAGATCTTTCTGTATCACTCTCACTTGCA
The DNA here is from genome assembly GCA_949820135.1 of Sylvilagus floridanus. Lineage (NCBI taxonomy): Eukaryota > Metazoa > Chordata > Mammalia > Lagomorpha > Leporidae > Sylvilagus > Sylvilagus floridanus. Next base: position 22,501,476 of record OX463231.1, read on the forward strand.
AAACAAATAAATTTTTTTAAAAAATCTGTTAATAGCCGGTGCCGTGGCTCAACAGGCTAATCCTCTGCCTTGCGGCGCCGGCACACCGGGTTCTAGTCCCAGTCGGGGCCCCGGATTCTGTCCCGGTTGCCCCTCTTCCAGGCCAGCTCTCTGCTGCTGCCAGGGAGTGCAGTGGAGGATGGCCCAAGTGCTTGGGCCCTGCACCCCATGGGAGACCAGGAAAAAGCACCTGGCACCTGGCTCCTGCCATCGGATGAGCGCGGTGCGCCGGCTGCAGCACGCCATCTGCGGCAGCCATTGGAGGGTGAACCAACGGCAAAGGAAGACCTTTCTCTCTGTCTCTCTCACTGTCCACTCTGCCTGTCACAAAAAAAAAAAAAAATCTGTTAATAATGTTATATGAGAGGGCTTTAAAAAGTTTGTGGGAAAATAGAATTAAAAGATGAGCTTACTTTGATACAAAAAATTTTGAAATCCATGCATAGCAAGGGTCTTTAGAAAGTTCATGGAAAATCCATATGGTGAAAAAACTAGACATGGATTTCAAAAAACTTTTCTGAATCAAAATAAACATATCTTTAAAAAAGTGGGGGCTTGGGGGGTTGTTTTTAATATGCGAGGCAGGCGGATATGGAGAAAGGGACAGAGAGCGAGCTCTGCAAGGCTGGTTCATTTCTCAAACGCTTGCAGTGGCCAGGACTGTGCTGTGGGAAGACTAGAAGCTGGGAGCCGAGAAGCCAGTCCAGGCCTCCTACATGGGTAGACGGGAATCCAGTTATTTCAGCCTTCACTGCTGCCTCCGAGGGCCTGCATTGGCAGGAAGTTGGAGTCAGAAGCTGGAGCTCAGAACTGAACCCAGTTACTAACATGGTATGCAGGCATCTGAACTCCTCGGCTCAATGCCCACTCCATAAATTTATCTTTTAATGCTAATTTCCATGAACTTTTTGAAGCACTCTCATATAATGCTCACCATATGAGGGCACCTGTTCTAATACTTTTGCTTTCATTTATTTACCTTTGTGTTTTTAAACAGTTTAATGGAGGTTAAAATCCAAAACTGATTTGGCCATTTATTGTTTGCACTTTTGTGCAAATGTCACCCAGAAATGAGTCAGCATGGAGGAATGAAATTTACTGTAATAAGTGTCAAGTGTTTGACATTTAAATGTGTAACTATTTTAAATAGCTTCCACTATTGTTTTATAAAATCAAACAGTCCTAATAATAGATCATGCCAAAATGGCACTTAGTAGAAAACAGTTCCAAGAATAACTGGAAGGTAGGTACTGTTAAATCCCATTTCTCAGATGAGAAAACTAAGATAAAATCTTTCCCCTGCCAAATCCAGTTATTTATGCCACAATCATCACCCACACAGATTCACACCGCAAATTCGGTGCCTCAAAGGTACATATTCAGTTTACGAGAACACTAAATCAAAAGCAAATGCCAATAGGCAGGCATTCAGCCTAATGGCTAACATGCCCATGTGCCACATCAGAGTACCTGGGTTTGATTCCCAGCTCTGGCTCATGACTCCAGCATTCTTGTTGGTGCAGATCCTGGAAAGCAGTGGAATGGCTCAGATAATTGGGTTGTTGCCACCCAAGTGGGAGACCTGGATTATGTTCCTGGCTGTGGGCTGCAGCCCAGTCTTAGTCTGGCCATTGGGGGCTTTTGCGGAGTCAACTAGGGGATGGGAGCTCCCTATCTATCTCTTACCCTCTCAAGTGAAACAATAAGTGCCACTCGATGTTAAAATCAGCAGTTGCTGAGTAGAGTGGCTCATAGTAGAATCTCTCCATCTCTCCCCCCCCCCCTCTCTCTCCATATATATATATATGTATATATATGTAAATATATATACACAATATATATACATACATACATACACATAGAATGTTGTGAAGTAAGTAAAGGTTTTTAGGTACTTAGACTTTTTTACAAATTTCTTTCTTTTTTAAAAGCAAAGTGTTGACAATTCTGCTAGGTTTATTATGCACAGAAATGTGGTTAATGACTGGGAAAGGCTACTTTGTTCACCATTTATAGCGTTCATTTCAGTAAACAGGCAGCGCCATTTTATTAAGTGAAACCAGAGACCATGTGAAATTAGAAAATTTTGGACTAAGGGGCCGGTGCTGTGGGGTAGCGGGTAAAGCTACCGCCTACAGTGCCGGCATCCCATATGTGTGCCGGTTCGAGTCCCTGCTGCTCCACTTCCTATCCAGCTCTCTGCTATGGCTTGGGAAAGCAGTAGAAGATGGCCCAAGTCCTTGGGCCCCTGCACCCGTGTGGGAGACCAGGAGGAAGCACCTGGCTCCTGGCTTCAGATCGGCGCAGTGCACCGGCTGTAGTGGCCATTTAGTGGGTGAACCAACGGAAGGAAGACCTTTCTCTCTGTCTGGAAGAAGCTCCTGGCTTCTGGCTTCGGTTCGGCGCAGCTCCAGCCGTTGTGGCTATTTGGGAGTGAACCAGCGGATAGAAGCTCTCTCTCTCTCTCGTCTCTACCTCTGCCTCTCCTCTCTCTGTGTAGCTCTGACTTTCAAGTAAGGAAATAAAATCTTAAAAAAAAAAAAAGAAAAGGTTGAACTAAGTTATAGATAAAAAAGAGGATCAGTTCTGCCACTAAATAGGTATATGACCCTAAATTGCTGTATGACCCTCAGTAAGTTTTTCTCTCTGAACTTCACTTTCCTGGTCTTTAAAATGGACACTGAAGTTACTACCTGGAAACACTGTGATGAAATGGTTAAATGAGGTAGACTGATGTCACCACAGCTGGTTCTTAAGAATCTTTTCCTTCTCTGCTAGAACATTCTAACAAATCTATATGCCCTAGGAGGAATGCAGCATTAGGAATTCCTGTCTTGGGCAATAGGGTTTGTATGAAAGAATGAATTAAAATAAATCTTAGATACTAATAACTTCCTTATTTGTACACTATCTGCCTTCAACACTCATAAACACTCAGTATGTTGAGAATATTTCCCAATTTTTAAAAACATTTATTTATTCATTTGAAAGAGTGACATTGAGCAAGAGATCTTCCACCTGCTGGTTCACTCCCCCAAATGGCTGCACCATTGAGGTCTGACCAGAATCAAATCAAGAGGCAGGAACTCTTTTTGGTCTCCCATGTGGCTGGCAGGGGCCCGGGTACTTGGGGCATCTTCTGCTGCCTTCCCAGGCACATTAGCAGGGAGCTGTACCAGAAACAGAGTAGCCTGGATTCTGATGCTGCAACCTGGGATTCTGGTGTCACAGGCAGTTAAGAAAATTTGTCCAAGCTTAAAAGAAAAATCATGCAAACAAGTGGAGGATGTTGGATTTGAGGCCAAGCTTGTTTAATTCTAAAGATCAGATTCCTCTCATGGCCACAACAGGAGGCAGTCATACTTAGACATATGCCTATGCATACAGCCTGTACAGCTTGAACTTCTCTTTCTTGGTGACTTTTGAATGTGGAAATGTGATAGGTTTTGATCTTGCACCAGGAAGACCAAGAGCAGGCAACACTGAGCTTCCCTGTTGATGTGTTACTTCTGAGCCCGGGTCCTCAGTACCGCTCCGAAGTGGGCATGAATGTGTCTGAGCCACGCTCCCCCAACTGAGGGAGCCTGGGCTTCAAGACCGGTCCCTCCTTCCCAGTCTCCTTCGCTGTCAAATGGAAACCCCATGCCTAACTCATCCACCGTGAGGGAGGCCCACTGTAAACTGTAAAAGTGCCATTTACTTTCTGGAATTAGAATTACTGCCAGGTTCTGGATGCCTTTCCAATAAAGTGGTACTTTGTTGGCAGAGGGCAGATTTTAAAATATTTTTAAATTGTGTTTCACAGTAACTTCTTGGAAAAAGAAAGATGCTCTAGAGATTACTTTGATCGGTTTGCTCTGACCTTGTTGATGTGCTGTTTTTGAAGACAGTTTTAAATGGATGGAGCCGTATTAGAAAGGCATTTAATAATGTCTTTATGCTTATGTCCAGGTTTTCAAGCTCCCAGCTTTTTAGGTTTTGGTCTTTGTTTGATAATTCCTTGTCAATTCAAGTGCATAAGTAGTAAAAACAAAATAATAATAATAATAATAATAATAATAATAATTCTGTGTTAATGGCGCAGCATTGTTATTAGCAGCATTATCTCAGAGTGGACTCTTTAGGAGGTTAGTACATGTGAAACTGTTACCTGGACAGCCCTGGCATCACCTGGCAGGTGAGGGAGAGAACAGGGAGAGGCATGGTAAAACCACAAAAAGTTTGCAGGTGAATGTTTGAGGCTCTTTACCCATCTGCAAACGGGATGAGCAATGGTGCATTTCACAGAAGTGGTTATGAAAATTAAGTGAAATAATCCACAAAAAGCACTTAGTCCACTTCCTGACACAAAGGGAATACTTAATAAACATTAGCTATTGTTATTAGCATTAAGCAAATGGTAATATAACACTTATCAAAAATAATGACTTTTCATAAAGTAAGTGATTTTAATTGCAAAGTCTCCACTGTCAGAGTGAGAGAGAGAGAATTCTTTATTCAAAGAACTCAGGCTTCAGATTCACTTGTCTTGAATAATTGTTTTCTTTTTTTACTTTAACAAAAACTAGGGGGAAAAAAGCTGAATGTGTGTAATTATAATCTGAAGAGTTTACCTAGAGCAAAGTTACATCTTTCTAGTGTGTGCCCAAGGTCACAGAGCTGCTCTGTGACGGAAGCTGGAGTATGAACGGGTGGCCTGGATCTGGAGCCTACATTCTAAGCCCTGTGCTGGACCAGGAACTGGGATAATGTGAGCCCTTCTCATTTTGAATCGTGTGCGATTTCCTGTCATTTTCAGCATCCATAGAAATGTAGCCCCCCATCAAAGGGCAGATCATGGCTTTTGTGTCAAAAGCACCTAGATTTTAGTTCTGCCTCCTGACTGTAACTTGCCATGGGGATCTTAGGCAATTTATTTAACTTAGCTTAACCTTTTTAACCCTCTGCAAAATGCAGGAACAATACTTTGCAAGTTTCCCGCTCTGCTTCTCTCCCTCTGCTTTCACTGTTCCTGCCCTGCCTTCCTTCTTTAACCTACAATATGTGCAGTGTTCCTGCTCTGTGATGGTCACTCCCAGAATGGTGCTATTCTAAGCAATATTTTTCAGACTCACAAGTTTTCCTACTATCATTTTAGCACCCACTTATGTTTGTGCCAAGTGTTTGACTCACTGGTCTCAGATAAAGCAGTAGGAGCCTGGGCTTTGGAGTCAGAATGAGGTTTAAATTGTAGCTCTCTTTTTTGACAAGGCCAAGGCATGATATTCCCTTTCTCTAGGCTTCGACATTCTCGTCTGGATGAAGTGTAGGTGGAAAGGGTAATAACATGGGGAAGGGGTTTGGCACAGTGGTTAAGGTGCTCCTTGGGGCACTTGACATCGCATATGAGAATGCACAGGTTTGAGTCTTGGCTCTGCTTCCAATTCCAGTTTCCTGCCAATGCACACCCTAGAAAGCAGCAAGGGGTGACTCAAGTAGTCAGATCCCTGTGATCCAGCTGGGAGACCAGGACTGAGTTCTATGTTCCTGGCTTCAACCTGGCCCAGCCTTGACTACTGCAGGCATTTGGGAAGTGAACTAGCAGATAGAAGATCTTTCTTTGACTGTCTCTGTCCCTGTCTCTGTCCCTGTCTCTGTCTCTGTGACTGTGCCTTTCAAATAAAATGGAAAAAGAAAAGGAGGGGGTTAATAATACTTAGTTGCAAGTATACAATGATTAAATGAGATAGGGAAATTGGCCCTCAAGTAATGTCAATAAGTGGTATCTAATCTTTAGGGAATGCATTATGCAGCAAATACATCACTCTGCATTTGATTATCTTCTCTGTGCATTTTACTCCATTTTTTATGAAGGCTATACAATTTAAAACCTGTTGTCATTGAAAATAAAGCCAGATTATGGGTGATTATGGGCAATTGGTTGTGTGACTGTGTGCTGAGATTTGCAAAGGGTCTGGACAGTTGTAACTAAGATGTTAACACATTCTTGGCTACCTCTTGAGCTGTCATGAGAGTTAAAAGAGGTAGTGATTAATAATACCTTCCTCTACTGACTATACGGTTAAACTTTCCAAATACATAAAGTCTCTGTGTGTTGCTAGTATTTCCAAAATAAGCCTCAAACTACTTTTTGAGTGGTCCCATCATTAATAGCTTTGGAGACAGATCTGGTGTCTCTTCTTCAAACTGTAAGTCTTTCAGTCACTTAATTCTTCTAATATTCTGATTTTCTCATGTGTAAAGTGAAGTGAGGTGGTTGTGAGGATTTAGTGAATTAACACAGCAGAAAGGCAAGCATGGAGATAGCTACTACAGACCCAAAGTAAATGTTAGTGGCTTTCAAATAAAATGCATTTTTGTGTTCAAATTTACATTGTTTTTTTCAATGTGTGGAGTTTAATATGCAAGATTTATTAAGTCAATCTCACCAAAGCATTTTAATTTAATTAGTTGAATTTATCTATTAGCCAGCAGGAATTTTTTAAGATTTTGTTTTACTATGTTGACTTTAATTAGTAGGATCCATAGTTTGGAAATGTTTTCATTGTAAATTCGGGTTTGATTTCCTTGTCTGCGATTCAGTTTGGGGGTTTCAGGCCTTGATTGTCCAGGTTAATCTTTGAGGAAGTTTTGTATCAGTCAAGACAGATGCAAGTTACTTTTATCAGTCCATTGCTCCAGGTAAACAAGCATTCCATTCTTTGACAGAATGTTAAACTGTTATGTTCCTTTTGATGGAGTGCTGACTTGTTCAAAGCATTTGTGAAAGGGAGAAAAGAGCCCCTGTGTTCTAACATCTTATAATCTAAAGGTTGCTCCTAAAGGTTTCCTGACCAGATCTTTGACTAGGGATGCCTCGGTAATTAATTTCCCAAACCAGAAATGTGTGAAGTGATTTTTGGATTCAGTTCAGGGTAGGATTTAGCACAAACATTTGGACGAAGACTAAGCAGATGTGAAATCTCTTCTAGATGCTGAAAAAGGAAAACAAAACAAAAAACCCATATGAGTCCATTCTCTTAAGGCCCAAGGGAAGAGAATAAAGCGGAAACATTGCGTGTATTATTTTTGTAAATAGCTTGGAAGGAGAATGGGATTTAAAGAGGCTTAGTTTTGCACCTTTCCCTGAAGATTAGTGTCCTAGAATTTGAGAGGCAGTGCAGGAAAATCAGAACAAGAACTTGCTGACAGCAGGGAGGCTCCTATCCTCAATTCAGGCATGTGGTTTAGTCGCCCTAAGACGTCCATATCATTATCCAGCAAAACGGAGTGGGTGCTTTAACATTTTGAAGATGTTTTTTCTAACCCACATGATCTAGAGCTATTCGCAGAAGTCTGATCATGTCACTAACCTGGCTAAAATTCTGCACTGGCTTAGCATTACCTGCAGGATAAAGTGCAAACCCTCAGCACACTATACAAGGGCCTCTGTGGTTTGGCTGTTGCTTATCTGCACCACTCCCTGAGTGGTAAATTTCATTCCAGTGTCACCTAATTGAGCACAGTGAGAGACCCAGGGCACTGAACTTGGTTGCAAAGCTCTTGAGAGCCTCTTTGTTTGATTCAAATGGTTCCTCCTTGAGACATCTATCTGTCCCTCCCTGTTCCTACTCCTTTACTGTGTTTAGGGATCTTACCCTTGATATCCTTTAGCATTTAAAACATAGTCTGTCAATGATCACATTATATGGAAGTGATCTTTTTACTTACCTGACTAAATTGCCTCTTGGTATTCCCCAACTAGTGGCATAGTGCCACAATCTTGGTAAAGATTAATGAATCATGGTATCTTTAAGAGAAAACATCTACTTCTCAGCATTCTAAGCATGAATCAGGGCATTTAACAATTTTGTGCCTGTTGACCTCGTTTGACATATGTGTTGGCACTGATAAGGGTGACTTGGAAGCTAGGTAGAACTTTAGAACATTACGATTATGCATTGATGTCAGTAGGAGACACACAAATTTCTGCGTGTGACACTGCCCCACACAAACGTGCACACATTGTTGAAACGTAATTCTCTTTGGAGAGAGAAATGATCAATGGACCATTTCATTGGTAGAAGAGAGTAGAGGCACTGAAATAGAAAAAGAAGAGGATGAGGCATTTGCTTGTGATTCTTTAAGGAAATAACACAATAGACTAAATGGCAAGTGCCGGTTAGAGCTTGTTCATTCAACATAGACGGGGGTTAAGAGCCAGAAATTTAGATTTCAGACAATCGTTGGTGGTCATGGTGAAGAAAACATTGATTCCAGTGCTTGCAGTATATGCCAGATCCCGAGCTAAGTGTGTTAGTACTTCATCTCCCCTAATTCTCCCCATCTATATGGGTGATAGTGTGATTATTCCATTTCACAGAAGAGGAATGGGGGTTGAGAGAGGCTGAACAAATTGCTCATTGGGGTAGTTCAGAAAATTCATGGAAAATGGATGTGAAAGATTGAGCTTATTTTGGTACACAAATGTTGAAATCCATATACTTTTTCATAATACACATTGTCCATGAAATATCCGATATATGGGTCAGAAAACACAATCTGTTCCTAATATTTTGCTTGGTACAAGTACTATTGCCATCTTCTTCTTTTGCCTACAAGTTTTTCTTAATATATAACAATTGAGACCATTATAAATATAGTAGATTCTTCCTCCCTAACTCACCCACATTCAAGATGCTTCTTTTAATATTTTCTTTTTGCAGTGTGTACAGCTAATAGGTTGCCAGTGCAACAGACAAGCACCGAATGTTATAGTTTTGGATTGTGATGTGTGTCATGTCTATCTAGAAAGTGTTGATAGGCAGAATTATGACAATGTGAGAAGTTTGAGATGCTTCTGTTTGAATTATATTGATGGATTTAAGTATGATTGAGGAGTTTAGGAAAATAGTGGGTTAGTACATTGGATTAGAAATTTGAGTGTAGAGTAGACAGTTGGAGAAAGATGAAAAGGAAGTTTTGTTTTCAAACTTTATGTGCATTAGGAGCCACCATCTCCATGACCCAAAGCCATGGTACATGTTCTACTGCGTTACAATGCAGTGCTCTAGCATAATGTTGTAGTGACTTTGTATACTTCAACAAATTAACTTTGAGAGTGATCTTTTGATGCCAATTCTTCAAACTTCTAAAGTTTTTAAAATCATGTAACCTTGTGACATGGGCACTTTCCCATTCAAAATAATTTTTAATTTGGTAAACTTCTTGGCATTGGATATAGAACTGAAAAGTTAACATTCCTGAATCAACAGAACTTTTAACGTTTTATAGAGTTGTATTAGAAACAGCAAATTTTAACTCCTGCCTCAGTTTGCAAACAGAAGCTTCGAAAGGACCAGAAAAGAGGAGATGGTGTACAAAAACTGAGCAATGAAATAGATGCGCAAGAACGTCTGTGCAGATTTGGCACTTCCGGGCCAAAAGCAGCTGAAGCATATCTTTTTCAGTTTCATTAAGCTGGCTGCACTAGTCCTGAGGCCCTGTCTTCATTTCCTGATGAGCTAGGTGGCCATTCTCTCCCATATGGTGAGAGACTCTCTCTGCTATCCAAACAGTCTCCTGTTTACATTTATTTCTCCATCCCCTTTTGATTTCTCAGCAGAGCAGCTGCTTTGAAAAGAAGCCCAAAGGATTATCCAGAGATCATTCACTGCTCACCCTTCTGCCCGCCCAGAAGAGAAAGTTCCTTTTTTCCTCCCAGCATTATTTAGAGGAGGGACTTAATAGCTTTGAAGTATGCTTTCCATACTCTTGTTCTTTTTTTTTTCTTTATTACTTAGAAGCTAAATTGATAAGCCTTCCAAGACTTCTATGTGGATGAATTCCAGAACATAAAATAATTTACATTTACTTAGAAGATTGTGATCTCAGAACCTTATAAAATGATGATGATAATGTGTGATGCTAGAATTCCTCTCATAGTAATATTATAGTCATCTCCTTTGATGCTTCTGTTGTGTAGATTTTCTCTAGTCAGTTGAGGCACCTACTATAACACCACTATTGTAATCAAATTTATCATGGACATGGACCTAGAGAAATATTAAAGGTACAAATAAAGTAGCTAAAAACTCAAATAGAATAATTTAGCTAATTATCGTCATTAGAATGTAGCAGTTATTTGGACCTAAGAATGAGAAGTATGACAATGGCTTGTACCCAACTAATGATCAAGAGCCTTCTCTTTCACTCATTCTAAAAATATCTACGAGAGTCTCCTTCATACCTAGCACTTCTCTAACCACTCTGGATGAAAGATTGATAGACTGAAAATCCCTTCCTGTGGTGCTCACACTCCAGTGCAGGAGATAGATAATAAGCAAAATTTGGGGAGTGGTATTGCAATTTCATTGTATAAATATGACACCATCTGCTGAGGATTGAATTGTACATTATGTAGATTTCATCCCCGCCCCTTCTATTTACCTGGGTTTATTCTATGTAAATAACTTAGATATTGCCACTGCCATGGTTGGTACTATGTAGAAGAGGATATGATTGTGGGAGCATTCTAATGGATAATTTAGTAGCAGTTAACAATACATGAAGTCCACAGATAATAGAGGCGCATGGACTATGAACAAGGACCAGTTCAAGGTGCTGGAAATAAGAATTACAAATAAGAATAATATCACCTTGTGATATTATTGTGGCCCCGGCGGTCTTGGTCAAGAATTCAAGTGTTCCTAGCAATCTAATGGAAAAGCTCTGGGAGATTTTAAGCAGCCGGTTATGTTTAGTGCTCCCAGAAGAGTGCACCATTGTAAGCAGCAATCTTGAAAGCAAAGACGGCTACTTAGAGGATTCCCATGGTCTCCCAGCAAGAGTGAAGGAACTTGGCAGCAGCTGTAGTAGTACAGGAAGTGATGGAAAGAACTGAACATTCTGAGATTTATTTTATTGGTAAAAAAAAAAAATGATGGGACTTGACATACCAGATGTTGAAACGGGAGCAGGAAGAATCAAGTAGGGTGCCCAAGGCTTTGGCTTGACTTCCCTTCCTCCAAGTTTGGAAATAGTGTGGCTTATTTGTAGGTGTGGTTATAAGACAGCAATGATAATAGTCATAGTGAATATTTATAAGAGACTCGGTAGGTGTATCAAGAGCTTTGTATGTATAACTCCATTTGATTCTCAACAACCCTGTAAAGTATGTTCTATCATAGCCATGTTACAGAAGAAGAACTGAGGCATAGAAAAATTAAATAACTTTCTAACGGCAACAAAGATAGCAAGTGGCAGAGTAGAAATTAAAATCTGGGCAGTAGCAATTAAGCTACCTGGAACCCCCACATTCCATGTTGGAGTGCCTCAGTTCAGATTCCAGCTCTATTCCTGATTCTAGCTTCCTGCCAGCACACACCCCGGGAGGCAGCAAGTGATGGATGGCTCCCTGCAGCCTGTGTGGGAGACCTGGATTTGATTCCTGGCTCCTGGCTTTGGTCTGGCCTACCTGCTAGCTGTTGTGGGCATTTGGGTAATGAACCAGCAGATGGAAGATCTTTCTCTGTGTGTCTCTCTGCCTTTCAAATAAAATGAAAATAAATAAAGTCAGACTTTGGGCAGTTTGATTCTAGAGTCGATGCCTCACAGTCCCCCTACTCTGTACTGCCTCTGTGTGCATGAATAAACAAACACACTCGCAATTTTCTAAAGCTATCTTGGATTTATTACTGAAGCTAAAGTTGACTTTTCAAATTCTGCTGTTTAGGATCGTACTCACCCACTGCCTGAGCAATTTGGCCTTAGTTTTACAGCAGGTAGAAATGAACCTATCTGCTTTGGGAGAGCTGATAAAAATCCAAGCCCAGGAGGCAGTTTCGTAATGCCTTTTTATCACCTTCCCATGCTGATCTTTAATCTATCAGGGAGCCATAAGTGAGCTTGTGTCATTCATTGTTCTTATGGCTTTCAGAATTCAACACTGGAAGGATTAGCAATATAATAAAATAATAACTATAGCATTAGCAGTTATGTAATGATCTCCTTGATCTGCAGTCCTATTGCAGAAGCTTTACATAACACTGTCTTATTTAATCTTTTCCAAAATCCCGAAACATGTTATCATCACGAGAACGCGGAGACTCCGAGATGTTACATAATTATTTTTTTTCAAGGTTATTGCATGTAAGTGACAGAACCAAGATTTGAATCCGTGGCTTACTTTGATGATGTTCTTTTATTTCAAACATCATCTCTTTCATTAGCAATGAACCTGAAATTGAAGTGTATTGTTATCAGAGGAACGTGTCCCGGGCATGTCAATGAACCTGTAATTGAAGTGTATTGTTACCAGAGGAACGTGTCCCGGGCATGTCAAAAGTAAATGCTTTGCCATATTTCAGGTGATAGAACTGTGTTAAAACTCATATAGATTGCCAATCAAAAATTGCTTTTTTAAAGACCTAAAATTATTCTTATTTTTCAATTTGAAATAATAATGGAAAGTTCCTAAAGAAAGTTTAGATCAACTTTTATGAGAACTAAATGCTGAATAGCTGGATTCTTAATCTTAGTCTTGTTTAGGGTTTTGTTATAGAAAATCCACTCCAGCTCCTTTAAAACAGAAGGGGATATATTGAAATACATTCAGTGGTTTATAAAACCTGCCGAAGGTGTGGGTGGTTGACTGAGCTTCCAAAACACTCCCAAGCACTCAGACCCCGGTTAAGACTGCTGCAGCCTGTAAGATTTTATAGCCAGTGCCAGAAGCTGTTACTGCTGCAGACTGCCAAATCTTGCCAGCAAAATGCATGCCCAGCATCCAGCCTGTCCTCAAGTATTTCCCTCCCTCGGCAAGTCTTTGCAGAGTTGTGCCTGATTGGTGGAGTCTAAGCCTCCTGAGCAGCCCTAGCTCATTGCAGAGCAGTCTGGGAACTAGAGTTTGTCCCTCTCTAGTGCCTGCAGGATAGGAGGTTGTGCTACAAAGGATTGGGTGGGAACTGAGAGAGCCAATCAGTGTCTTCCACACTCACATGTTTTTCTTTACTCTGAATTAGGAGCGTGTTAACAGGTAGTCAGTTAACCTAGTGAGATCTTCTATACCTTGGTTTGACATCTTTGTTTTCCCTAATCATATACACATACGAGCTACCAGAAATGATACCAAGTGTTTTTAAAAAAATGTGTGGGAAAATGGAATGAAGAAGTAAGTTTAGGGCCAGCATTCTGGTAAAGCTACCACCCATGACACCAACCTCCTGTATGGGTACCGGTTGAGTCCTGGCTACTCTACTTCCTATCCAGCTCCCTCATAATGGCCTGGGAAAAGCAGCAGGAAATGGCCCAAGTGTTTGGGCCCTACTACCCATGTGGGAAACCCAGATTAAGCTCCTGGCTTTGACCTGGCCCAATTCTGGCCTTTGTAGCTATCTGGGGAGTGAACTGGTAGATGGAAGATATTTCTCTCTCTCTCTCTCTCTCTCTCTCTCTCTCTGTAACTCTGACTTTCAAATAAATACATATACCTTTTTTTAAAAAGGACGTTTAATCTGGTTCAAAAAATATGAAGTCAATAGTTTTTTCATCATATTTGTTTTCTGTGAATTTCTTGAACACAAAGCATATGCATGGATTTCAAAAGTTTGTGTACCAAATAAACTTACCTTTTTTATTTTTTTAATTTTGTTTGACCAGCAGAGAGAGAGACAGACAGAGAGATATCTTGCATCCACTGGTTTAGTGTCCATATGCCAGCAATAGCTGGGGCTGGGCCAGGCTGTACCCAGGAGCTCTGTTCCCAGTCCGGGTCTACCATGGTGACAGGGGCCTGAGCACTTCAGCCATAGCCTACTGGGTCCCAGAGTGCACATTACCAGGAAGCTGGAACAAGGAGTGGGGCCCAGACTCCAACCCAGGCACTCTGTGATGGGATACAGGCATCTTCACCACTATACTAAACACTTGCCCTTAAACTTATCCCTGAATTTCATTTTCCTTAAACTTTGCATTACTTTCATGTCACAGGAAAGGCTGGTTAACCATGCACATTCTTGGGATGCACCCTCAGAAGTTGTTATTCTCTAGCTCTCTGGAGTTTGCATTCTAAATTAACATTTCAAATGATTATACTTTTCATAAGACAGCCAACTCCCCTTGATACAGCTGGGACACCATCATTGAAGGGGAGGGGGGACTGCAACCATTTGTTCAGTTCAGCAAAAGGCAGCTGATGTGTCCAACACGTATTGCATAATCTGGAAAGCCAGTTCTGACCTCTGCGAATCAGGCTTGTCATCAGATGTGACAGAGAACACGATCAAGATTGTGAATGTTCTTCCAGCCCATGCCTCCCTAGCTTCACTGGTTTTGATGAGGTTTGGAAACAGTTATAGCAGAGTTTAAAGATTTAGCTCATCTGTTTTGTCACATTAACTTTTCTAATAATTAAAAGGCCCTGAGAGACCATACTGCTGCGAGTCTCAGTAGCTGATCTGACAGCTACATCTGAACACATTTAATTACATCCATGGACAGGCTAATCCTCCGCCTTGCGGCGCCGGCACACCGGGTTCTAGTCCCGGTCGGGGCACCGGATTCTGTCCCGGTTGCCCCTCTTCCAGGCCAGCCCTCTGCTGTGGCCCAGGAGTGCAGTGGAGGATGGCCCAGGTGCTTGGGCCCTGCACCCCATGGGGAGACCAGGAAAAGCACCTGGCTCCTGGCTCCTGCCAGCAGACGAGCGCGGTGCGCCGGCCGCAGCGCGCCGGCCGCGGCGGCCATTGGAGGGTGAACCAACGGCAACGGAAGACCTTTCTGTCTGTCTCTCTCTCTCTCACTGTCCACTCTGCCTGTCAAAAAAAATAAAAAAAATAAAAAATAAAAAATAAAAAATAATTACATCCATGGGGAAAAAAACACGAGAAGTTCCAGGAACCTCAGGTATTCATTCTCACAGTCCAGTTGTGGGATCAGAAGCCAACCAGAGCCCACACATTCTCCATCACCGAATTGTTTCGAGTTCAAAAGAGTTTACAGATTTTAAAGACTTGCAGTGCATTTTGTTTATAGGAGTTCACACTTTCAGAAGCAAACTGCGATTTAGGTTTCTGTCACTGGTTTTGGAAAGCCACAGCTCTGAGAGTCTTGTATATCATGGAGGCTCACATTTAAGAGCAATTAACTGGCAGAAGAGGAGCTGAGGTCCATGCGGAACTGAAGATGGGTATGTGGATTGCAGAACCGTTGTGAATTTGTGCCACGCTTCGGCCAGTGCTGGAAGTTTGTGTTCCTCTTACATGTTTGAAAATACACACAGCAAAAGGAGTCAGCAACAAATCTGTAAATCTAGGTTCAACATTGAAGTAGCACCCTTCCCTTTTCTCCAGTTTAGTTTGTTTCATATCACGATCCTCATGAAGTTTATTAGAGTTAGTGATTAACTAGAGTCTCCCTAAAATAAAGTACATTACGCTGTGTGAGGGGATTATTTTTCTTCTGCTGCTTTGTTATGACTGCTATAGAGACATATTTATGTATAGCTAATGGTCTATATATCTTTTTAAATTTTTATATATGTATTTTATTTTGAGAGAGAGAGAACAGAAAAAGCCTCTTGATCTGCTCATTCACTTCCCAAATGTATGCAAGAGCAGGGACTGGGCGGGGGTGAAGCCAGGAGCCAGGTCTCCTACCTGGGTGGCAGCAATCTGCTACCTCCCAAGATGAGCATTAGCAGGAAGCTGGAGTCCAGAGGGAGTGCTGCTGGAATGAAATACTGTATCCTGTGGAAGAAATTCACTTGATTAAAAGTCATCGCAGCAAAGCTTGAACGCTCAGACCCTAGATTCTAAGCTGAGACACGTCTCCCTCCCAGAGATTTTTGCACAGGAGCAAAGCCTCTGAGCTCATCTGACTCTCATTAACCACAGGTAAGTTGTTCTTGATTTCCAGGCTATTCACACAAAAGAAATGCTTAGTTTATCGTTTTTCCCTACTCTTTCAAAGCGGTCTTTTCCCTTCTACCTTGACTGAGGTGATCTTTCCAGCCCTTCCAGGTACTCATATTACTCTCTTATTTCTCTTTTTTGTCCAGTAGCGCACCCTTGAGCTTCCCTCACACTCCTTCAGGTCTGGTCCATGCACCATGGTCTGATTTCAGTGCCATCCCTCCATCAGCGAGCACTGCCCTCCTCAAGGTCAACTCCATTAGTGACGCTTTGCTAACCATCACGTTGACATCTTTCAGTGCTGGTTTTGTTCCTTGGACTCTCACTTTAGCTCATTTTCTGATGGCTGCAGTACCCGCAATAGACTGGTACACCTTTCTGGTATCGGCTTCTCACATTCCCATCTGCCATGCACTGGCTCATGGGAGCACATCCTCCCGCTACAGTGGTTTTCTGTAAGCTGCTGGGGGGTAACTCCAGACTCCAGCCTCCCCAGCCACCACTTCTCTGCATCTGGTTCAGCGAATAGCACCCCATTTCCAGTCACCCAAGTTAGGACTGGAAGTCATCTGTGACTCTTGCCCTTTCCCCCACCCACTGCTTGTCAGTCGTCAAGACCTCTTGTTCTACTTCCGTATCCTCTTGAACTTGGCCCACTTCTCCACGTTCTCATCCTTGCTCTGGATGACTTTGTGCTCTCCCAAGTGGCTCCTGCCCCCAGGCTTGTTGCCCCTGACCCTTTCCCCTCCAATCCCAGTCGTCCTGCATTCTGCATTCTGATGTCTGATAAACCTTTCAAAACTAAATCAGATCTTGACAGTGCCCTGCTTGAAATTCCTCAAGGGCTCCATATTGCCTTAAGATAAAATCAAAATCAATTAGCAAACTTGGGAGGGCCCCTGCATGCCTTTCTAGCCTCATGCATTTTTGTTTTTTTCTTAAAACTCACTTCCTAGGGCACCTGCTACTTTCTCTATCAGGGGTCTTGTCCCAGCTTCCTTTGACCTGGCCACCTCCTACTCACCTTTGAAGAAGCTTCTCCTCCCAGAAGCTGAGCCCCTTTCTATTCCCCTCCCCGACTTTCCCTCTTTCAGACAGTCCCAGCTCCCTATGGTCTTCAGTAGTTTGACCTTCTGGGGGCGAATAGCCCTATCCTGCCTGTCT
The DNA here is from genome assembly GCA_949820135.1 of Sylvilagus floridanus. NCBI lineage: Eukaryota > Metazoa > Chordata > Mammalia > Lagomorpha > Leporidae > Sylvilagus > Sylvilagus floridanus. The sequence continues at coordinate 22,518,566 of OX463231.1, forward strand.
TTATCTTAGATCCTTGTCAGGTCTTGTGCACGTTTGTTCAGTAAGTGTCTCTTGGCATGATGCTGTTAGAAGTCGGAAAGCACCCTATGTTATTTTTTATCAGAAAGAATAACGTCACTTTATTTGGGGATTTCTCCCTTCCTCCTACCTGCGTAACATTTTAAAAAGCTGCAGCTAAGTGCACCGTGGTCTGCCTCCACTGCTTGTTCACTTCAACCTGGTAAGGACTTGATACTCTGATTTCAATTAGACTCTGACTCAGTGAGAGGTGCCTGCCTGTGTGCCTTCCAACACACAGATATTTTAAATAAAATTTATTAGTTTATTAAATGTAAATGAAATCAGTTTAATTATCTCACTAGCCTAGTATTTTTCTTTCCAGTCCCATGGAGGTTATGGCCATGTACTTAACAGGGTGCCATAAGGAAGTTACTTACTTTCTCTAAATCGTGTTTTCTCACCTGTGCGATGGGATATCTACCTGGTTGATGGCAGTGTTGCGTGAAATTCTATCTGCAAACCGCTCATACTAGGTGTGACCCTTACATGTCGATATAGGCTGAGTGACTTCCCCTTTAAGCAGCATTTACATGTAGAACAAGGACAGACTATCAAAGGGTGGTTTTCCCCCATTTTTTTTTTTAACAAATTGATTATCTTGAAATCCTTAAATTCTCCTTTTTGTTGAAGCCATTCTGTGCCTCATTATATGAAACAATTCCTTTCTAGGATGTCCAGTTTTATTCTAAGTTCACCAGATATTTTAGTTAATCACACATAGTGCAAATGTTTTACTTGCTCCATAAAAGGATCTGCATAGAAAGATATAGAATAACTGGGAGATTTTAGTGTAGCTCTTTGGACTTCAAGCTGGTTTGAGTTTCACTGTTATCCTGTTAACACCTGCTTTACTGTTAGCAATAAAGTTTAAAAAACAAATCCGCTAAATGTTTCTATTGTCCCTGTGCGAATAGTGGACAGCCAGCCACTAGAAAAAAATTTGAGTCTGTTGTAGTGCGATTAGATAGATATTTTCTGTATAATATTAACAATACATTTTTAAGAAAAAAAATTGAAAAACATCGTACAGAACAAAATGAAAACTCCATTGTTGGTTTATTTCAAGATTATTTTTGAAGGCTATGGCTCAGGCGACCTCAAAAGACCTGAACTCAGGACTAATTACTATACCTGAACCTTGGTAACTTGCTTTCCTGGCTCTGGGTAACTGAGCCCATTGGCTTTCTTCCAAAGCACATTTGGGCTACAAGGGAACTGCCTGCTTCGATAGCTGGCATGCAAGATTAAAGAGAAGATGAATGTTGTTTTTGGCAGCAGCTGCTGTTTTGTTCAGGGCAGTTCTAATACCATTTCGTAGGTCTGTGCATAAAGAACACAAATGACATTGCATCTCCTGTGTGACTTTGTGAAGCCTATAAGTGGACACTGGTAATGTATATCTTAAAATAGCTTCTCACCTATATAGAGGAAAAAAGAGCCTTTTTTTGTTTTTTTTTTTTTTTTAAAGAGGCTTTTTCACAAGTTTAGAGCATTGTGATGTTCTGATTTCCCGGACAGCATATGTTCCCCTGAGGTTCTGGCATTGCGTGTGTGTTAATTTCTACCAAAGGAAAGTCTGCAGTGTGACGGCTATGTTATAACACATGTTGAGATCTGGTAAGTAGGTTCCTGCAGGGGGACATTGCAACTCCTGTTCTTGGGATGTGGCTTTTTACTGTAAGGAAAGCTCGCTACGCTATTCCACAGGGATTGGTTGGGTGATTGGGTGAATAGTCCATTGGAATCTGCTGACGTTGGTTCTCAACAAAAATAAGAATTAGGTAAGACCTTTGTCTTCCAAGACCCCAGCCTCATCTTGTAACTCTTCTCATCCTCCTTTAAGTACCTTTGCAGTACCATCTGCTGCTCTTAAAACATCCTCCAAGAAATGCACCTGCTATAGCTGTCATTTACAACTGACTATAAATTTTAGTCCCTATTACTTCTCTCAATCAGGCTTACTTCTATTGCATGCTATTTCTAACATGCAATGTAGTTTTTTTTTCTTATGGTGCATGCAGATTTATCATTGGTTTTTTATCATGTAAATTATTGAAAGGCAACTTTTTTTTAGTATATGTGCTGCCCAAGCGAGCACATGAAAGGCAACTTTTAACAGTGAAAGGGTTATTGCAACTTTGTGTGTTGTGGGGAGTGTGGAGGACACTTTTGATGCATACCTCTAAAGAAAGGAATCAAGAACTGCCAACAATAAGATTAATGTGTCTATGCAGTGAAAGGTTATCTTAAAAGAAGAGGTTATCACACAATGAGCGTGACCTAGAGAGAAAAGTCGTACAATCCTAAAACAAAGTAGCCAAAGAAAAATATCATATGCAGATGCAGAGAATGTTATAGCAAAAAAACAGTGTGATGGTTACCCAAACTGAAAAGATACAATTGAGAGCAGAAGTCCCAAACACAGGGACATTTTGCTTCAGCATTTTATCTCTGCGTTGGGATGTGCGTGCGTGTGTGCACACGCCCACGCCTGCAGGCACCCGTTTCTTCTTGCTGGAGTTTCCAGAAGGTGGAAAAAGAGGAAGACAGACAGCAAGTGAAGAGAAATATTTTGTTGGTATATTAGAACGTTTCACTTATTTGGAAATCAACTGTTTAGTCACTGAATCTATTCCAAACATGGTTGAGACCTAAGAAATACATGGTCAAGAGGTATCTGAATCCCAAGTCAGTGTGAAAATGCCCTCATACAGAAGAGCATACTCTTACTCCATAGTGGACAGCTATTTCACAACAGTATGGTTTAACACATAAATACAATTAGAAAAACTGTCAATTGGAAAAACTGAATTAAAAAAAAAATAAAGGTCACACCCTTTGTTCATGAAAGATTTACTCTATAAAGTCCTTTCTCAGATGGTTTTATTCAAACATTTCTGAGGCCCTTTTTTCTCCCTGGTTTCCTAGCCAATCCAAAGTCGGTCAATTACCCACCAAATAATTGCATAGCACTTATAGTTTGAATAGTTTTTCATTTGATTCGCATCACTAGTTCATGAAGTGGACAAGGCAAAGGTTTTTCTGACTTTCATTTTGTAGGCTGATAAACAGAGACTCAGGACATTAACTTGCTTGTTTGAGGTCACATAGTAAGAGGCTGAGACTTTCTAGAAGATCTGTGTTCTGCCCATGGTTTCCAAAAGCATGTTTATTTTTTTTTCTTGCCCTTGGAAACCATTGTTCCAACAAAATCTTACTGAGCATCGTGAACAAAAAAAAAAAAAAAGACTGTGCTTAAAATAGGGGTTGAGGACCAAGAATTCTGTTAATTCTGTTAGGGACAGTTCACATTACTCACCTAAAAGGGCTTGAATGCCACTAGAGTATACCATTCATATACTACTAATTGGCTCATCAGAAAGTATGGTTAATGATCTCTGTTTTATTTTTCTATTGCTTCTGTAACAAATTACCACAATTTAGTGACTTAAGACAGTGCACATTTGTTATATCATGGTGTGGGGTACCAGTCATCCAAAGTATGGTGTAGTTGGCCAAAAGCAAATTGTCAGTGAGCTATCCTCTACCGAAGGCCCTAGGGGAGAATCTGTTCCTTTCCTATTCCAACTTCTAGAAGCCACCTCCATGTTTAACGCCAGCAATGGCAAGCTGAGTCTCATGTCACAGCTCTCGGACTCCTTTCAGTATTGTATGTTTCTCTGAACAGAGCTGAGAAAGATTCTGTTTTTTAATGACTCAGGTGAAAAAGATAGGGGGGCCGGCGCTGTGGCGCAGTGGGTTAACACCCTGACCTGAAGCGCCGGCATCCCATATGGGCACCGGTTCTAGTCCCTGCTGCTCCTCTTCCGATCCAGCTCTCTGTTATGGCCTGGGAAAGCAGAAGATGGCCCAAGGCCTTGGGTTCCTGCACCCACCTGGGAGACCTGGAAGAAGCTCCTGGCTCCTGGCTTCGGATTGGCCCAGCTCCGGCCAAAGGACCAGTGGATGGAAGACCTCTCTCTCTGTCTCTACCTCACTCTGTAACGTTTTCAAATAAATAAAATAAATCTTTAAAAAAGAGAAAAAGAAAAAGATAGGGCTCTGAGAATCCAGGATGGTCATCCCACATTTATGTCCTCAACCTAATCACTCATGCAAAGTCCATCTTACCACATAAGGCAATGTATTCACTAGTTCCAAGAATTCAGACATTGGGCATCTTTGGGGTGGTTATTATCATACTGCAAACCACAAGCTCTCATGATGCCATGGACGGTTTTTATCATCAAGGCTACAGAAGGCTAGAAATGGGCAATCTGGCAGTAAAGGTATCTTTTTGAGAATGACCTGAAATCTGGTAGAAACAGGAACACTAAGAAACAAACAAAGCTAAAATAAAAATTTTTAAAGTCTTTCAATTAATTTTGAACTATTTAGAGGAGGATAGTCACAACCTTGAGCTTCTTTGCAAGTCTGCCTTTTATTTGATGAATTTGCATAACCAAAGAAAAGTTCTCACTGTCAAGGAACTCAAAGACATGTGTGGACCATATGCAAAGGCACTTCAAAAGTTCCTGGAAAGTAAAATTGAAAGTTTAATTTGATAGAAAAAAATTTGAAAACTATGCCAAATTCTTTTCTTTTCTTTTTCTTTCTTTCTTTTTTTTTTACAGGCAGAGTTAGACAGTGAGACAGAGAGACAGAGAGAAAGGTGTTCCCTCTGTTGGATCACCCCCAAATGGCCGCTATGGCCGTGCCAATCTGAAGCCAGGAGCCAGGTGCTTCCTCCTGGTCTCCCATGCGGGTGCAGGGCCCAAGGACCTGGGCCATCCTCCACTGCCTTCCTGGGCCACAGCAGAGAGCTGGATTGGAAGAAGAGCAACCGGGACAGAGCTGGCACCCCAACTGTGACTAGAACCTGGGGTGCCGGCGCTGCAGGCGGAGGAGTAGCCTAGTGAGCCGTGGCACTGGCCGCCAAATTCTTTTCATAATATGCATTTCCTATAAATTTTTTGAAGTACTCTTGCATTGGAAACATTTCTATACTGGAGAATTAATGCAGAAACTCTTCCATTAAACTCTGCCTCTCACCCCTCTACTGAGAATCCAGATGAAGGCAGTCTCAGCCCAGCTCTGCAGAACTCTCAGTATTTCTACCTTGATTGCTCCTCGCTCTCAGTGTCTGGCTATGCCAAAATGAAATATCACATTTTACTAAGTGGGAGATATTCCTTAACGATAGTGAAACACATGCAAAATTAAATTACAGTATGAGATTATTAGTAATACTATTATAGTAGAGTGCATCAAAACAGACACAGGTTTTTCAGAGCTATTTGAATTTTGCTGTTAGCACCAATTTAATTTTAGCACTGAGCAAATAGATTTTATAAAATGAGCCAAATCAAATCTTAAAAGACAGAAGTATTTAACTGATACAAAAAAATTAATGCTGCCCCAAGGAAAATTATTTTTCAATTATTATAGCAGTCTGTGTTAATATATTTAAAGAAACTTTTAAAAGCTATAGAGTAAAAATTATGATAATTAGAATGATATGGCATGGAATATGGAACAAACTTGTCTCCATATGCTGGATATTTACAGAATTATTGAAGCTTTGGAGATCTGCCATTGAAGTCCTCACAAAGGATCTTACAGATTTCTGAGAGTGCTCGGATGGTTCATAACCCAATTTTACCTCTCAGACATCACTGAATCCCTCTATGCCTCAGTTTCTTTAAATCATTAAAATTTGGATCAATGAAAGTTAAACTTTGTAATAAGATATGTAAGATGTTTGATACATAGTAAATGTTCAATAAATTTTAGCTTTATTCACTATTGCTCCCAAACAATAAAACACACCAGCATCTGCACTCACATTTAAATACCTTGATTTAAGATATTGATAGTTGTCTTCCTATTGAAAGCCATTCACGCTACTTGAGAATTCCCTCTCGCCCCTTCTTGTCTACTCAAGTTTCCTGTATCCAGCTGCTCCCTGCTACTGGATCATTCCCTGTAGGAACAGGGACATCCAGGTATTTCTGTCATCTGACAAACAGAATTCCCTTCACTCCCAGTTCTAGGAGCCTCCCCATTCTGTTGTCATGTATATCTTTGTTTATTTGCTCCCCTTTGAAGGAACACTCTTCAGAGCTTCTGGTTCCAGTTCTCTCACAGCTGTTTAAGCCTACTTTACATTGGCATTTTCCCTTTCTGTTTCAGTAAAAATACTCTTGTTCATGGCACCAGTGACTTCCATGTTGCTAAATGCAGTGGTCAATTCCAGTCCTCATCTTCACGACTTATTAGCAACACTTGATGTAGTTTGCCCTTCTCCTTAGCACAGTTTCTAAGAAGTGGTTTTCTCCTCCTTCCTTGCCTTCTCTCTCTGGACGTGTATTCTAACTCTTCTGGCCCTCTTAGGCTTGGAACATGTACGATGCTCAGACCTTTGTTCCCTCTTTTACTTATCCTCACTCCTTTGATGATCTCATCCACTCTTTTGCTTAACAGCTCATTTATTTATTGAAGGTTATCTTATAGCTCTCTAGAACCCAAACCTGCATTTTAAATCAGTCAAGTATCCTGACCTAGTTTCATAACTGGAATATCTCAATGATTTTTCATATTTAGCATCCTCAAAACGTAACTCCTGACCTTTGTTCCTCCAGCTACCGCACACCACTCAATGACAACACCACCCTCGTAGTTGCTCAGACCAAAATCCGTGGGGGTGTCCTTGACTCTTCCTCTCAGCTCACACTCCCATGTGTTTAGATTCAGGGATGCCTGAGGATCTAATCCTCCCTGTGATACTTCTTGCAAGAAGAATTCAAGAAACTCAAAAGGTAGATCTATACTCAGCCAACTAAACTGACCAGGGAACAGAGTAAGCATCAATATGTCCTTTATTATTGAGACTGGTACTAGTAGGAGAATAGCTTCTCTAGATTGTGAATGGACTCTTGATCACATACCCCTTCCGGCTATCTAACCATCCAACTATGAGCTGAAGGAGTGGTCCTGCCTACCCAATGTCATCTGTCAGTGCCACACACACCTCAAGTGTGCAGTGATTTGTGGACATTAGAGATAATTTGGGAGTTATGAGACACCTGCTCTGTTGGTGCTGTTCCTGCTGTTTTGTTGCAAGTCCTGAATCTGTTCTTAATGCCCAGTAGTATACTGGGTGTTGAGTGAAGCCGTGGTGGCTCATGAGTATGGCTGTCAGTCTGAACCTAAGATCACTGCTGCTATTATAAGGGTAAGTTTAAAACATCAGTTTACTTTGGTGCAAAGACAATGGATTTATAATCTGGTTCCTTTTAACAAGTGGCTAGCTACATAAATAAGAGATTTCTAGTCATGTACATCTGGGCTTTTGTATAATTTTAAGATACCGTAGATAAATGTTAGCTCATAAGAAAACTTTGTCTACTTTAAAATATCTTCACATCCCCATACGTTTGCTTCTGCTACTTATTTTCCCAGGAATACTCATCCCTTGTTTGTCACCTCTTGCAAACTCCTGTTTGTCCTCCAAAATCTCTTCCCTTTTCTTGGCAGTGTCTTCCTGCCACAAATCCTCCCCCTTAAGGTTAATTGATTAACTACTTCCTCCTCTGTGTTCCCCAAGCATTTATCATAGGGTGTGGATGTTGTTTATTTCCCTGTCCTGAGTTTCAAGGCCATCTGCATCATCTTTGTTTCTATAATGACAGGCATGGTCCCTGTTTCATCATACCCATTCAATAAATGATTACTAAATGAAAACATTAGAATGTATCTGATTACCTTGGCCATAGAGTTATTCAGCAAATAAATAAGGACTTTTTTATATGCAAGGCATGTGTTACATGTTGTAAAGATACTGAAAAAATAAGACACTTGTGTTCTTAAAACTCTACCGTGTGGGAGCAGCATTGTGGCACAGTGGGTTGAACTGCCAGCATCCCTTATGAATGAGGGTTCAAGTCTCAGCTGCTTGACTTCCAATCCAGCTCCCTGCTAATGTGCCTGGGAAGGTGGTGGAAGATGACAAGTATTGGGGCCCTGCCTCCCATGTGGGAAACCCAGATGGAGTCCCTGGTTGGACCAATCCCAGCTGCTTTGGACATTTGGAGAGTGAACCAGTGACTGGATGATCTCTCACTCTCTCTCTTTGTCTCTTCCTCTCTAACTGCCCTCAAAATAAATCTTTAAAAGAACCCAAACCTCTACAGTGGTATAATCAGGAAAAATATATCATAGAAAAAACAACTATAATACATGGTAGAAAAATGTTATTTTCTAAGAGGTGGTGAAATGACTTCCTGTTAGGGTTCAAAAATATCTTCCTAATGGTTAAGGAAATGTTTTTCCTTTATTAACTGGCTAAAAAAAAAAAGTGATCCAAAACAATAATTTCTTTGATGTCTAAGATATTAGATCAAATTCTTAGATCTAAAGATATGCCCCTCTTTTCTCTTTACCGTGAGGGACTCTCATGGGCTATTGGATTAAAGTACTGCTCAGGGGTTTTGCTGCTACTTGCTGTGCATTCTGTATTTAAAGTAGAAAAGGAAAGATTCTTCTGGTGCCTTAAGGTATGAATTTTATGCATTCCCTAGTTTTTAGAAGTCACCCTAACTGATGAGTCTGTCACATGCTGCTACAAGTTCATTCTCAGTTGCCATTAGGAAATTGGCTGTAGAAAGCTTTTTAATAAAAGATAACAATAATGTCATTGAAAGAATAATTCAAACAAGATTTTACTTTAAGTTTTTTTCTTAATTTGGTGAGCATTGTTGAACTGCTTAGCATTTAATTGTATTTAAGGTAACAGTTTTTTTTAATATAGTAGTAGATCGATTCTTTCCACATCAAGGCAGAAGCTGTCAATTATTTGAATGATTATGGATTTTTACTGCTGGTCACTAAGAACTTTTTCTGTTTTCATTTAGACTTGGATTATCACTTGCATTTATCTTCAACTGCTCCTATTTAATCCTCTTGTCAAAACGAAAGGGATCTGCAGGAATCTTGTGACTGATAATGTAAAAGACATCACAAAATTGGTAAGTAAGGAGTGCTTTACCTAAGCCATGATTCTTTTCTTTTACTTCTTTATCAAAGGTTTAGGTTTCTTCGTGCCTCAAATTAGAATTGCTCTAAGATGAAGAAAGGAACTGTCAAGTTCCTCTCGAGGACTTGCAGAGAGCAGACAGGGAAGCAGTTCTTGATTAGATAGGAGTAAGTTCTTGATTAGATAGGAGTAAGAAGTCCTGGTGTCTTATTACATAGTAGGGTGACTATAGCTAATGATAATGTACTATTTATTTCTCTTTAAAAAACTAGAAAAAAGGATTTTGAATGTTTTTAACATAAAGAAACGTTAAGTGTTTGAGGAAATAGGTATGTTTACTTGATTGGACATTACATAATACATACATGTATTGAAAAAATCACACAGTACCCTGTAAATATGTACAATTTTTACATGTTGGTTAAGAATTCTAAAGTTTCTATACATGAAAAAACAAGTATATGGAGAGGCTGCTATGTTCTCTGCCTTTATTTTACATTTCCTGGGTTTATTATGGCTTCATAGCAGAGCTTCAAAACAGAAATTCAATGTTATAGAAGTTTCTAGCTTACAGTCAATGCAGAATTAAACCCACACACATAAGCATAAGCATGCACACACACATACCACACTTTATGCAGATTCCTTGGAAGCACACCCAAAGAATGTAGGTTTCAAAGCAGCCTTGATGCCACAGCACAAGATGTCTCAACCTGGCTTTTTGGGGGACTGGTGAGGAAAGCTATGCAACATTTGCCTACTGTACACACAGCTAGGAGTTGTATATAGTAATGGGGGTGAGGGAGAAGTCTTCTTTTACATATATTTATTCTATTCACTTGAAAGGCAGAGTTAAGGGGTGCGATGTGTGTCGGGGGAGACAGAAACAGAAGTTCTCCATCCACTGCTTCACTCCTCAGTTGGCTGCAATGGCCAGGGATGGGCCAGGGCAAAGTCAGAAGCCAGGAGCCTCCTGCAGGTCTCCCACATGGGTACAGGGGCCTGAGCACTTGGGCCATCCTCTGCTGCTCTCCCAGGTGCACGAGTAGAGAGCTGGATCAGAAGCAGTGCAACGGAGACTAGAACGTGTGCCCACATGAGATGCTGGCATCACAGGCCATGGCTCTACCTGCCATGCCACAACGCCAGCCCTAGGAGAAGTCTTTTTAAAAACATAGATCCTTTTTCTCAAGTGGCTTGTCACTTTATGACCCAAGAAACAATACTAAAAAGGTAATATGTGTTTATATTCTAAATTTTCTAAGTATCAGTAGAAGGAGTTCATTGGACATTTGTTGAATGAATGAAGAAATGATGTGTTCCACTTTAGTGAGCATCACATCGCCTGTGTTCTTCACTGAACTTGCAGGTGCCAGGACTTTATTCCAAGACACTGGTTTGATAAGTCAGTGCCTCAGTGTCCCTGTCAGTGTAATATACAGGTCAGTAGTACCTAACCTTACAGAATGATTGGGAGGATTAAACAAGATGATAGCTCAGTGCTTGAAAGATAGTAAATGCCTTCTAAATCTTAGCTACTCATAGTGGTGATGTTTGCAGGCTCATAAAATACTGGAGCTCTAAGGGAAATTAAAGACAATCTCAATGAAACATTTTATCTATAAGGAAACTGTGACCCAAGAGGAGTGCCACTCAATTCCTGGTCCCATTAACCAGTGTTGTGTCATTTAGAGCAGTGGTTTTCAAACTGGCTTCTAGAGCCCAGAGCTACTTCACTTTATTTTGATATCCAGATTTGTTTCCAGATGTGATGTGACTTGAAAAACTATTGAGCTCATGAATATATCTTGAAGAACAGGCATTTGCCATAGGGTCTGAGATGTCATTTAAGAGACCCATTTCCCAGGTTGGTAGGATGGGTACCCAACTTGGGTCCCTGATTCCAGCTTCCTGCTAACAGACCTTGGCAGGAAGCAGTGATGGCACAGGTGGTTGGGTACCCATTGCAAAATAAGAAATCCAAAGTGAGTTCCTGATTCCCAGCTCCTACTGGCCTAGTTTAGGCCACTGTAGACATTTGGGGAGTGAAACAGCGATGGGAGCTGTTCTGTCTCTGTCTCTTTGATTCCCAAATAAGAAAACATTCAATTTTAAAAGGCAGAGGAAAAAAATGCTTAAAAGCCATTGCTTTAAACCAGAGCTCTTATAATATCATTTGAGCACCATCTGAGGACAGTCTTTGAGGATACTTATTCAAGGTACAAACGTAAGGGCGCCACTGCACAAATAATGTATTTCAACTTGTGCAGTTGTGTAAGGACTTTAATGTTTCTGACCAGCATCCCACATGATGCTAATGTATACAGAAGTACCAGACTGCTTGGCCATAATGTTTATAGTGTTATGTCTTCTATACTTAAGAAGAAACCAAGTATTCCAGCAATCAAACAGCAGCAAGGCTGACTGTTGAGTTTCATAGATACAGACAATCACAGTCTTTCTATAAAGAAGAGTAGTAATGAACATCTTGATGAAAATGCAGAAAATTGGACAGTTTGAATACTAGCTCCACTGTGACCTGGCAGTGTGATCTTGAGAAAAAAATCACTGAAATTTTCTGTGGTTCCATATCCTAATCTTTAAAAGAACATAGACATGACCAAAGCTTCTTAACTTGGATTCACATATTCCAAATGCTCACACATGGAACTCAGAATTGTGTCTGTACTGTATGTGTCTTTTGTCCATTTCTGCTGAGAGAGTATATAAGAAGTTTTCATCCCTTCCTGGAGAACTCAGTGACCCCAAAGAAGATAAGGACTAGGCAGAGGATTTTTGGAATGCTTCGTCAGCTTATTTTATTCCATATTGTTCCTTCTCTAGGCAGTACCTCTTGGTGTTAACTCAGTAATGCCTAGAGTAAAGGAGGTTCTATAGAGTGAGAGAAATGTATTTTGTAAACGTAATCTTGGTACATTTTATTTGAGGGAAAGAAAGTGAGCTGCCAGTACACTTTTGACTTTGCTTATAATAATTTCTTTAATCAAAATGCAAAATTCCTTTGCATTCTCTATCACTTTTGCCTTTGCATTAGGTGGCAACTTGCAACTTGCACTCTGCCCCAAAACCTTAACATCGTTTGCTTGGGGTGATTCTCGTGTCATAGAAGCACATGATTTATGGCTTTACGGTGTTTTTTTTTTTTTTTTTTAATTTCTTCTTGGACACTTTGTACTGCTCCTACGGTCCCCATGGCTTTTATTTGAAATTCTTCTGGTATGTTTACTCTGCACAATCGTTCATCTATTTACAGAACATTTTGCTTTGTTTCTAAAAAATGTTGTAAGACTTGTTTTAAATGGCAAATTCCAACCTACCTAAAGAAAAGTGTCAAGTATCTGGGAAGAAGATGAATCAAACTTTAAAAACTTGTATCTATAGGATATGTCACTTGCAGCTTTTGATAGTTGTAAGTATATATGTAAGTGGAAGACAATATTGAACTTGGGCAAATTAGCTTCCCCAATGGGTTCTCCCTACTCTCTTCATCATCTGTGATGATATTTTCTGTCCATTTGAGGGAATTTAATTAAATGTAACTTTGTTGCACTTTAAAATGTACTTTAAATATCTTTTGAGGGGCCGGTGCTGTGGCACAGCTGGTTAATGCCCTGGCCTGAAGCACCAGCAACCCATATGGGTGCCGGTTCTAGTCCTGGCTGTTCCGCTTCCAATCCAGCTCTCTGCTATGGCCTGGGATAGCAGTCGAAGATGGCCCAAGTCCTTGGGCCCCTGCACCCACATGGGAGACCTGGAAGAAGCTCCTGGCTCCGGATCAGCACAGCTCCGGCCATTGTGGCCATCTAGGGAGTGAACCAGCGGATGGAAGACCTCTCTCTCTCTCTCTCTACTTCTCTCTCTAACTCTTACAAATAAATAAATAAATCTTTAAAAATAAATAAATAAATATCTTTTGAATAATGATTTGTTTATCTCAGAATGTTTTAGGCAGGTTGCTATCATCTCCATCTTACTAGGATGAGATTACTCTGTCATTTCAAGATCAGTACACTAATCAGTAGGATAGAATTAGAACAAAGGAATCCATAATTGTCCTAGTTTGTAGTAGACATTTATTGTAAATTTGTTATACTAACACATGACTCATGGTAATTTATGTCAGAGGAGGTTACAAAAATATCCTCAGGTAGGTTTTCACACTTTGGACAATTTTTACTAATTCTGATTTTTATTCTTCTTCACATAGAATCCCAACTGCAGTAAAGTGAAATATTGGAGTCTCTGAATCTCTCCATTCCTAGATGAATCCTAAGGTTTTCTTCAAATGACCTATGTATATCTTCTCTTTAAATGCAGGGGACTTGCATCATTTTCTTTGACCTTTGAAGAACAATAGTTTGATAGTTGACTATACTGATTATTGTAAAGTGATGTTTTTGTTACTTTTTAATGCATGGTATTTTTAACTGCTCCTGCAGTCCTCAAAAATTATTTTTTTCTTTCAAACTTGATTCAGGACTCAGCATTTAAAGAAAAGATAGAAATGTATTACAATGAAGTTTTATAAAAGTTATCTAGGTGTCTTGCTATATTACTAAGCATATCATTCTTATCAGAAGAAAAAAATTATTCTGTCTTTGTGGGCTAAACCACTTGATATGTCTCCTGCTTTTTAGCTCTTTAAAGCAGTAGCTGTGATATGAGAATCCAAGCATCATACAATGCGCTTTGCATGGATTGTATCTTTTAATTTTCTCAATCCGATGAGGTAATTGTTTTCACCCCCAGTTTACTGCTTGGGAAACTAAGTTAGTGATGTTTATTAACCTGACCATCTTTACCTGGGAAGTAGAAAGCTGAGGAGAGGTTTGAACTCATAACTACCTGTCTTTGGAGCACAAGAATGCAGTTCATAATTTATAATGCTTTCTTGATACTTTGAGATTATGGTTTATACTGCACCTTACACATTCTCATTGTAATGTATAGTATTTGATTTCCTGAGAAGTAGTCACTTTATCCTACTATGATTAGGAGGCTACTATATTTGTAGAAGTTCAGTTTTAGTGTTACTTAATTGGAATTGTCACCATAAGATTTATGTACGTGTCTTAATCCATTTTCTGGTGCTAATAACATAATACTACAGATTGTGTAAGTTATAAAGAAAAGTTTACTTTTGGTTCATTGTTCTGGTCCAAGATTGAGGACACACATCTGGCGCTGGCCTTCTTACTGGCATCATGTGGTGGAAGAAAGAAAGAGCATGAGAAATCTGGCTCAAACTGGCTTTTTAGCAGACCAACTCTCTAGATAACCCTTTAACCCATTCGGCCATTCATCCATTGATTACATAAATGGATTAACCTATTCATGAGGACAGAGCCCTAATTACCTAGTAAAGATCCCAGCTGGTCCCACCTCTTAAGATCTTAAAATGAGGGTTAAATTTTGGCATGAATTTCAGAAGGGACAAACCATATCAAACCATAACACTTTGAAATAGACAAATAAAAAGTTTCTAATCTCTTCTGTTTGAAAGAAACAAAGGTTTCTTTATACCTTTATTTAGGTGTTCTTCACTGAGAAAAGATGACCTAGAAAAGTCTCCTGAAGTTATCATCTTATTTCTTTAATCACAAATTGAGTTATTTTTTTAAAGGGGAGAAGAAAAAACCACCCAAGACCTTTGAAAACTAAAGGTAATTGACCTAATTAGTTAGAATTTTTAGCCAGCATTAATGAGAGATAATTTATCAAGAGGAACAAAAAAGCCAAAAGCTTTTTTTTCCTTGTTACTGCTGAAGGCTGAACAATCAACAGTAACCTACTGTACATGATTGAATTGTTAGGGTATTTCACAAAGTTCTTGGGAAAAGTTGAATGATAAGTTTATTTTGTACAAAAATTTTGAAGTCCATGCATGGTTTTTTAAAAAACCTATTTAGTTATTTGAAAGTCAGAGAGAGTAGGAGAAAGAAGAGGGTGAGAGAGAGAGAGTTATCTATCTGTTAGCTCACTCCCCAGTTGGCCACAGTGGCCAGGGCTGGGCCAGGCCAAAGCCAGGAGTCAGGAGTTCTTCTGGGTCTCCCATAGGGGTGCAGGAGCCAAAACACTTGAATCATCCTCCACTGCTTTCCTAGGCATATTAGCAGGGAGCTGGATCAGAAGTGGAGTAGCCAGGTCTTGAACTGGCACTAATATGGGATGCTGGCATCACTGGCAGCAACTTTACCCGCTACACCACAATGTTTTTTTTTATACCCAGAATGTTTTTTTATAATACACATTTTTTATCACCTTTTATATGGTATGTTGACAAGTTTGGAACATTTTTTCCTCTACAACCATGATTCTTAAACTTGACTAGATCTGATGAGAATGGAAACTATGGACTCTTTCCATGGAAAGGTTCAAATATGCACAACATTTTATATTAGCTGTCAGAAGATTCATGAGTCAGTACTGTATTTTGGTGGCTCCCCTGGAGTTGGGAGATAACTGAGACTATTAAGGGTCTTGCTGCAAATAGAAAGTCATTGTTTATTTCATGAAACAGGAACTTCCGTGATATTTGCACCATGAGTTCCAAAGATTTTAGATCAGTGTTCCAGAGAGGGAGTTAAGTGTTCTGACTTTGAGTTCTTTTCCTCCTGAGTCCAAGTACCTGCAGGGTATGGTGTACAGCCAGTGCCAGTCTGGTTTGCAGAGACTTTTCCTTGGCTGAGTTTCCAGTGTTTCCGAATGTTGTTGTCTTATGCATTTTGTTCTTGTATCACTCAATGTGGCCAATCCTCAGAACATCCAAAGAAGATAGCAAACAGAGCCCATCTGGTAAAGTTAGCTTATAATCAAATAACTTGTTTTTGTACTTTTTTGAATTTTACAACCTTCTGCACTGCAAATCAAAGCTCATTGAAATGATTTATTTAGTCTTTGGTACAATTTCCCATGAATTAGATTCTATTTGTTTCTACCCTGAACTTAGTTTAGTAGGAAAGATTTGATTTTAAAATATGCAGTCTTAGTTACTTACCCATTTAACTCTTCTATCAGGATACCTCACTGAAATCTAGACCAGGTTCTTGACTTGCTAGCTTCCAGTGTCTGTGTGAATAGTTAACACATATGCATCACCTTTCTAATGCTCTTCTAATCATCGCCCTGTCTCCCTTTTTACTTTGCCCCAATCTATCCTTCTAGAGTAATCTTCCTAACCTTGCCATCACATTTTTTTCCTGCTTAAACACAATCAGTGTTGCCCTACTGCTTATATGGGAAAGTCCAACCAGACTGAGCTTTAGGTAATTATCTAGTTCAGTCTTTATTTTGCAAACAAGGAGTAGATGGGTCACAGAACTGATATGATGAATTTAGAGCAAAAGTAACTTCCTGTAGGGTTCTGGTGGGAGAAGGGTCCCTTACCCCATACCGTGACTTCCCCTTGGATCTCCTTTGCTTTACTTTGATTTTTCTGACATGTTTCTTGCCTCTTATCTGTTCTTCTTAAAACACAATGAACTTTCTTATTTATTTGCCTTTGTGTATGACCATTCTCCATTTAGAATGTCCCACTCTGTTGAATTTAATAGAAATTCATGGCCATTCAACACCACACCTAAGCATTTAGTATTTTACTTGTGTTATTTCATCTCTCTAAATCCTCTAGTTAGATTATATTATAGTTCCCATCTTATACATGTGGAAATTGAAGCTAAAGTAGTTGAAGTAACTTGCCCAAGTCCTCTGAGTTAGCAGAGGACTAACAGTCTGTCTCCAGAAACTATGCTGCTGGCCCCTACCTGAAACTTAACTACTAAAGAACATCTTCCAAGTTTCAAGCCCAAGGTTCCTCTACTCTATAAAACTTTCTGCAATGATCAATATATATCAGAGAATGAAATCTACCTCAAGCTTATTTGTGCTTTCCGAGTAGTATTCAACATACTATAAGCACTTAGGAAGGTAATACAATAATTCACAAAGTGACCATAAATACCTATAACTTGACTTCCCAGGTTCTCTTCCAAGTGTGTTTGGAAAGGAACCAATTAAAACAAAGCAAGCAAGAAAGGAGAACTGTGGTGTAGATGAGCCTGAGATTGCATCCTACTCCTACCAGTTATTCCTGATGCCTGTACCCGTGCAGGCACTAGTTAGCTTCTAGCCTCCTTGTGCCCATTTGTAAAATAGGACTAGGAAGATATACCTCATGAGGTTTCAGCAGAGACTATACGTTAAAATGTGTTATAAGTTGTATAGCATTTTTCAAAAAGAGTATTATTTCTCGGTCCCACCAGAAATTAAATATCTGTAAATCAGTTTAACAATACAACCCTTAAGTGGCACTGTGTAGGAATTTCAGTTTTATTGTCAAAGGTCTTCTTGTACATTTCTTTGACTTTTTTAAGCAAACTTTTTGTCTATAAATTGCTTATAAAATGGAATTAGCTATTATACCCCTTACATAATCCTGCTTTTTAGATATATACGCCTATATTTTATAAATATCAATTCAAGGGGCTGGCTCTTTGGCGTAGAAGGCTAAGCCTCTGCCTGCAGTTCTGGCATCCCATGTGGCCACCAGTTTGAGTTCCGGCTGCTCCACTTCAGATCCAGCTCCCTGCTAATGTGCCTGGGAAAGCAGCAGAACATGGCCCAAGTCCTCAGACTGTTGCACCCACATGGGAGACCTGGAAGAAGCTCCTGGTTCCAGGCTATGGAGTGGACCAGCAGATGGAACATCTCTCTCTCTCTCACTCTCTCTCTCCTCTCTCTGTATTTCTGCCTTCCAAATAAATAAATCTTTAAATAAGTAAATATTAATTCAGTTGATCCTGATTTGCATTTTTAAATGATGGTACTTCAAAATGTTCATGGGAAAAGGGAATGAAAAGATGTTTATTTGGGTACAGAAATGTCTGAAATCAGTGCATAAGAGGGATTCTCAAAAGTTCATGGAAAATGTATATTATGAAAAAACAAGTCAAGGGTTTCCAAATTTTGTAGTATCTTTATAAACTTTCCATCATTGCAGAAAGTTTTATAGCATGAGGAAGGATGATGCTGCAGACTCACAAGTGGGAAATACCCCAGATGTGTATCCAGGGAGACTTAACACATGGTAGCCTTTAGTCAGGTCAAATTACTTGGCCTCTTCGTGCCTCCATTTCTTTTTAACCTGTCAATAGAATGCATCAGCAGCATCTAAGGACTGGATGTTATAAAGCAATTTAAGCCTTAGTGAGCATAGTGCTGGACATATAGTAAATATTTGGTTAAGAGTTACACACTGATACTATTTTATGATCAAGTAAACTGAATAAGGGACAGCCAGATTAGATGCCCCAACTCAAGGCTGAGAAGAGCCTGAGGTAGTACCACTGAAAGAATGATGGCAGTGAGCACAGTGGGACCCATTCCTACCCTGGCTCCCCTTGTCTACTTGTGCCTTTGCCCAGATTCTGATCAGGTTGTTCTCAGATTCTAGAAGCTATTGGCAAGACCAAAAAAAGTATTTGGCTTATATTTTGGGAGACTTCTGGGAGAGGAGCTGGTCTAGCAAACATGCAATGATCTCAGCTTCCAATTGGGAAAATAAAGTTTTTAAAGACAGGAAAAAGGGGAAAATATTCTCCAAAGTAAGGTAGACCCATTGGAAATGGAATGGTGCTAAACCACTTTTTTTTTTTTTTTGCATTGTATATCGTTGGCTGTATTATTCAACTGAAAACTTTTACAGCGCTATAAGAGAAGGGTAGGGATAGAGAGATAAGAGAACCTGGAACTCTATAACTTAACGGGGTTTTATGCTCCCAAAGTCATTGCTTATATAGCTCTCAATAAAGAACTTGGATTGAATATTTACAAGGCATTTACACATTCTCTTATCTCAACTCATCAATGACTGATTGCTTGATGTAGGAACTTGAATTTCCATTTTACAACTGAAGGAAACAATGGAACAAAAAGAGTATAGATTTGTTCCAAATTCCTTAGTTCCAAATCTGTTGCTTATTCACAAATACCATGACTAGTGTAAATATGTTAGACATTTTTTAAAGCCTGTACAATAAGATTGACAAATCTAGGTAGATGCTAGATATGCATCTCAAATGTTCAGTCCAAGGTAAGTGGATTAAGTTACAGCACTGAACCAATCTTTCTAAAATTTCTAAGTGATAAAGCACCTACATCTTGTAAATGATATTGTGCTTTACAAATTTGTTGGGCATCCACATAGTTCAGCAGTTCTCAAACTTGAGAGGACTTGACAAGAAAGACTCAGTGTATCTGGTATGGCCTGAGAATTCACATTTCTGCCAGATTCCATATTGTTTCTGACACATAATTTTGAGGTACACCCTTTGAAAATCACTGATGAGAAAAGCATACTTTACTCCTAATCCTGTGGAGGAGCAGGTTAGAAAATAGTCTTGGAGAGGAATTCTAGGACCAGAGATAGAAACTGAGATTCATATTCTGTTTCAGAATTTAGTAGGTTACATCTAGCTGCCCATTTATGAATTTGGAGTCTGGAATATTTGTATCATCATTTAGTTTTATTACAAAGGGAAATTGAGGATGGAATATGTATCTATCCAGTGCTAACAAGAAAATCTTTTTCTCCACACAACTAAAAACAATATGATTAATTGATGAGTATCATTTTCCTTAAGGAATTTTTTTCTTTTTTTCTCTACCTTTGTAGGTGGCAAATCTTCCAAAAGACTATATGATAACCCTCAACTATGTCCCCGGGATGGACATTTTGGTATGTAAATGATACATTTCTGATTTTCATTTTAGTAGCTGACGTAAGAGACGGGATCATTGGTACTGAGATAGGAGATAACCTGCCTGCCAGGAGCTTGCTAGTTGTCACTATTTGAAGAAGATATCTTTGGAGTTTAGCTTGCATCACTTTTTTCTGTAAGTACTCGCCTAACATTTCAGCAAACGCACCTTACAACTGTGCTCTTAAAGTAAATAAGATCATCTTCCTTGAAACGAGTCAGATTTCTCTTTTTCCTTGAGAATCCCCCCTGAAAATACTTGAGAGTAAGATTTAGTAAATTTCTTTCTTACCTGAGTCTTATATATTTAATTTGAGAACACAAAATACTTAATAGACTCTTTGAATGTTACAGTAAAACTATGTGGCTGCAATTATAAATACTACTCTCTTACCGAAAGCAAACTTTTTAACTACTTTTCTCATTATATAATATCTGAATTCATACATTAAGAAATATTTCAGACATAGAATACGATATTGCTGTACTTCCCAGAACTGTCAGGCTGTCTAATACTTGTGTTTAACAGATGTTTTTACTAATGAAACCTTGTAAATATAAGTAAAGCCTCTTTTGCTCCTCTCCTGTCTTTTATTAGTCCCTACTTTGTTTCTTAGTGGTAACAATGATTTTGAGGTGGAATTGTCCATGTCAATGCATGTTTTGTGATGAGGAGAACTCTAATATTTTGGGAGATCCTATGGAGCTATGTGCACAGTAGCCCTGTGTACTCTTTATGCTTTTACTACAGGGTGTGCACTCATCATTAAGATATCTCGCGTGCTTAGAAATTTTATGTCGGGTGAAGCATTTAGCTGGCTAAGATGTGTGCATCCTGCCCCTCAGTGCCTGGGTTTGAGCCCCAGCTTCCTGCTAATGCTGACCTTGGGAGGCAGCAGTGATGGCTCCAGTCACTGGGTTCTTGTCCCCCACAGGGGAGCCCCAGATTGAGTTCCCACTCCTGGTTTCTCCTTTTACCCACCCCTAGCTGTTGTGGGTATGTGGAAAGTGAATCAGAAGATGGTAGCTCTGTGTGTGTGTCTCTTTGCCTTTAGAATAAATACCTAAATAAACATTTATGTTGATGCCATTATATTGTATATAACACTTAAAAATTTCCTATATTTTTCTTCCTTTTGACATATTGTCCAAGTACATTTACTTACACCACTGAATCCTTTTCCTGGAGTAACTTTAAAACGATTTGGGTGGCTGGTGCCGCGGCTCATTAGGCTAATCCTGCGCCTTGCGGCGCCGGCACTCCGGGTTCTAGTCCCAGTTGGGGCGCCAGATTCTGTCCCGGTTGCCCCTCTTCCAGGCTAGCTCTCTGCTGTGGCCTGGGAGTACAGTGGAGGATGGCCCAAGTGCTTGGGCCCTGCACTCCATGGGAAACCAGGAGAAGCACCTGGCTCCTCCTGCCTTCGGATCAGCATGGTGCGCTGGCCACAGTGCGCCGGCCGCGGCGGCCATTGGAGGGTGAACCAACGGCAAAGGAAGACCTTTCTCTCTGTCTCTCTCTCACTGTCCACTCTGCCTGTCAAAAAAAAAAAAAACAAAAAAACAAAAAAAGCAAAACCATTTGGGCTATTTTGTTCCTTGCAACTCTAACCTATCCGTAATGTACCAAATACTTATTACACATCTCCTCTAGGTATCGTACCTTGTACTAGATTTTGAGCAACTTTTATGGCCCAGTAAATCAAAAATAATTATCAATCTAAGCACAGTCCTGTGTTTTTGTGTTTAAGATGCCTTTCAAAGACTACAAAGTTGTCATTTCAAGAAAATGTCAATGACTGCGTTTCTTTGCATTGCTTAGCATTTCAGCATGAACTACCCTCAGTTCTTAGAACTCCTTAGAACATGTATCTTCATCTTGAACCAGTTTTCAACAAGCCTAGGTCAGTGCTCATCCTTCTGAGCTAGGGGGAGTTCTCTGGAAATAGAAATATAAAACTATAGCAGCCTGAAGGTTAATTAATCCAATCATTTGATCACTCAGCCAGCAATTATTTGGCTAGGAAAACCTATGGAGCCAGCACTTTGCTGGGCTGTTAAGAAAAAAAATATGCATCAATTAGGAGAGAGCCTTATGTTCAAAAAGTTTAATTCTAAATGGGAAATATTATCTGGCCTTTGGGTGACACTTTAGAAAAACCTTGTGACAAAGGTAGCATTCCTAACAGCATTCCTGTTGTACAAATGACACACTAAGGTTTACGATGCTAGACGCACTTTGCCCAAGGTTATACAACTGAAAAGTGAGAGTGTTCAAAAGCAACTCCCAGGTTATCTGACTCTTAACCCTGGGTTTACAGTGTGGAGAACTAACTGGTGAGGGCAAGTGTTGGAAGGGAAGTGCTAGGTCATAAAGACCCACCCCTACTCCTGACTGCAGAGCCTTTAGGATCCTGACTGCCAAACTTACTGAAAGAAATCCTGCTGCTCTTTGAAAAGTAAGTGTTACCCTGCAAATCACTAACAAGATCATTTGTGCTTGTATAATCACAGATTGTGCTTGATCATAGATTCCAGTATTGGCTGCTGCTAACCAAAGCCAGACTTGGACAAATAAAGCCAGTGAATTGCTACATATTTTGTGCTTGTTTTTGTAATTGAAAAAAATCGGCTATTACTTAGTCTTGGCACGCTATCCTGGAACTAGTGCGGAGGCACCGTTTGTGGCCACCAGGCTTGGCAAGGAAAACAAGCCAGAGCACGGAACTTTGGGCAGAAATTGGGGTCTTACCTTCATTTTAAAATGTTAGTTCCTGCCAAGAGCAGAGAGGCCTGATTGTGAGCTGGGGTCAGAGCTCCAGATGCCTTATCTTTTGTCTTTAAACAATAGAGGGTGGAGGGTGAATGGGTGCCAGAAAGATTCCCCGGGGCCAAAGCAATACAATTCTGCCAGAGGCACCGGGCAGAAGTGAGTTCTAGAATAGAATAGGGTTTATTTTTTTGCCTGTATTTTAGAAATCAACTACACACTGCTGAAAAGGGGAGTCTACTTTTCTAAGAGCCTTCTTACAAAATTACCTAGCAGATTCTCAGTCACAAACAGCAGGGTGTGATCCACCAGTTAGTATTTAAATCCAAGGATAATCACCAATTCTATTTTAAACTCTTTACAACTATAATATCTTCAGATGTTAGGAGTCTCTTCATTTTCTTAATCTTAAAAAATACCTAGACATTACTGCTCCTTTCCATCCCTAGTCACGTTATTGTAGAAAGAACAAGCAGAGTTGCTGAATTTGTGCTATAAACTCGAAGTTGCTTTTTGGAGTAAAAACTTATTTGTTGCCTTTTACTTGAAGTAAATTATATACTCATCAATTTTCTTTTAAGTTGTTATTTGGTGATAACTTCAAATTTACAGAAAAGTTGCAGCAATAGACAAAGAACAGGTGTATATATCCTCTAATCCAGATTCTTATATTTTTAATATCTGGCCTAATCATTTGCTTTATCAGTTGCTTTCTCTTGTTACATGCATAGGTGTTTAGTTATTTTTCTGAGCTTCTTGAGTAACTGATATACATCATGACCGTTTACTTCTGTTTTTTTTTTTTTTTTTTTTACTTTTTGACAGGCAGAGTAGACAGTGAGAGAGAGAGACAAAGGTCTTCCTTTGCCATTGGTTCACCCTCCAATGGCTGCCGTGGCCGGTGCACTGTGGCCAGCGCACCGCACTGATCTGATGGCAGGAGCCAGGTACTCATCCTGGTCTCCCATGGGGTGCAGAGCCCAAGGGCCATCCTCCACTGCACTCCCTGGCCACAGCAGAGAGCTGGCCTGGAAGAGAGGCAACCGGGACAGAATCCGGCGCCCCAACCGGGACTAGAACACCGGGTGTGCTGGCACCGCTAGGCGGAGGATTAGCCTATTGAGCCGCGGCTCCCAACAACCAACATTTACTTCTAAATACTTCAGTGTGTACTTCCTAAGTAAAGGATAATTCTTTTATCTTGCCTAACCATAGTATATTGGCAGTTTCAATAAATTCAACAATAATTTAAAACTTTAATCTGTTGACCATATTTCAGTTTTGTACATTTTGTAAGGATTTATTTATTTATTTATTTGAAAGGCACACTGATGAGAGAGAGAGAGAGAGATCTTCCATCTACTGTCTCACTCCTCTTCTGGCCTCAACAACACCCACCCCACAATTTTCATTTTGATATCATGGAATAATGACCCCCTAAAGATATCCTGTCCTATGAATATTTATTTTACATAACAAAAGGGATTTTGCAGGTGTAACTAAGAATTTTGAGATGGGAAGATTATTCTGGACCCATTATCCAGGTGGGCCCAGTCAAATCTATTTGAATCCTTATAAAAAAGAGATAGGATATCAAAGCCAGAGCTGGAGATTTGAAAATGTTACAATGTGGGATTTAAAGATGGAGGGGCCCACAAACCATGGATCACAGGCTGCAGGCAAAGAAGATTCTCCTTTGGAGCCTTCAGAATATATCCCCAA
Source organism: Sylvilagus floridanus (assembly GCA_949820135.1). Classification (NCBI taxonomy): domain Eukaryota; kingdom Metazoa; phylum Chordata; class Mammalia; order Lagomorpha; family Leporidae; genus Sylvilagus; species Sylvilagus floridanus. Next base: position 22,542,927 of record OX463231.1, read on the forward strand.
CAAACACCTTGACTTATTAGTAAGACCTATTTCAGACTTCTGACCTCAATAATTATAAAATAATAAATTTGTGTTGTTTTGAGCCACCAACTTTGTGGCCATTTGCTATAGAAACAATAGGAAACTAATATACCAGGTCTCGTTAGTCTCCCTAAGACTTTCTCCACCTTTCTTTGTCTTTATGGCAGTAAAATTATTCCACCTGACAATCAATATAAAAATTATAGTACTCTGCTGTGCATTTTACACCTGCAACACGCCCCAGTTCAGACACTACATTTTCATCAGAAATACCTATTCCACATTTAGATGTTCATGGAATTTACCATGGAAAATGTATATTCACCTATCTATATTTAGATATGTTTCCAGAAATACTTAAAAGTCAGGTCAGATGTTATCTGCTCAGCCACACTAGACACAACTGAAAGATAAGTAGCTATAGGTCCATAATGACTTCCGGTGTTAACCAGCTCAGATTCTACAGCCTCCTTCCCTTCACAGATAGAGAACCTGAAGCCCTGAACAGATTAGATGACTTGCCTAACAATCACAAAGTGAGCTGACAAAACTGAGACTAAAACTTGGGCCTCCAGTTCATCAAACACTGTTGCCCTCACCACCCCATGCTGTTCTTTTACCACTATTGTGGATGTGCCCAGGAGCCATTCTTGGGCCTTCCCTGGGAAACAACGTGTCTTTGCAATGCCTGAGTTGAATACCAACCAAATCATATTGAGGTTTCCTCATCGCTTCAATTCAAACAAAAAAGTTAGATGACCAAAGTGAACTCTGAGGACCGAGGTTAGTTGTTATGAAAAGGAGTAAAATAAATCATACAAGTACAGCTCATCCAAAAAGAAGATGTGGAAAATGCTTACCCTGGCAATGTGACCACACAGTGGTTTGCAAGGTGCCGTTATAGGGATGGTTTAAATTTGCTCATTGAATGTTTGCGAGTGGCAGGAGAGTGTCACCTGTGCAGCCATAAGGTAAACACCAAGAGGATAACTAGGAAAGTCCAACAATGTCAGTTGGCTTTACTGTTTCATTGTCAGGATTACTCAGAGAAATCGTCTTTCATTTGGATGACTCTAGCTGCATTGAAATGAAACAGAGTCATTTCCATTCCTAAGGGATTTCTTAAGTGAGCCCCCAACAACCACTATCTGTGGTCCAGATGTAAGATCCCATGAGTCATAGTGAATCCAGCAGAAAAAAAGGCTGGTGACACATGCCTTGACTATCCTTGCTGATAAAAAAAAAACTAGATGAGTGACTGAGACTCTTGGTTCCTCATGTTTCTGTTTAACCTTGTTGTGCAACCCTCGCCTAGGTCTTGGTTTTCCCACTTAGGAAATTGTGGGACCACACGGTCTTCAGTATTCCTTCTATGTCTAAGATCCTATGATTCTAATGACATGACACAGTTCTGTTACCTTGATGGCTTAGCCTCAAAGGAGATGCTGAAAGCACTAGACAATAGAAATGCTTTGTGCATGGGCATTTGCAAAATGTTTGCATTTGCAAACATATTTGATATAGAAAACAAAACAAAATGTTTAGTTGACTAAGAAGGCTGGGTGAATACTTGTGAGTATTCCTCAGAGCCTTCCTAGTTTACCAAGCAGGGCTTTTCTCCGTTGGAATCTCTGATATTTCACCTCAATTCCTACGAAGAGAACTCTCACCAGAGAGAAGCCAACTTTTGACCCAATGAGAATGCATAGATATTCTCTGTAAGAATAGCTACCAAATAAAAAGTAGCCTAAAGTACATTCATGATGAGATGTTATAGTATGTTTTGCTGACTTTCAGCTTCTAATTTTATAAAAATTTTTTTTTAGTTTAATTCATTTATTTGAAATGCAGAGTGACAAACAAAGAAGGGGAGAGAGAAAGATCTTCCATTGCTGGTTTACTCCCTAGATGCCCACAACAGCTGGGGCTGGGCCAGGCTGAAGCCAGGAGCCATGAATTCTACGTGGGTCCCCTACGTGGGTTGTGGGAACCTAAGCTATCACATGCTGCTCCCCAGGGTGTGCATTGGCAAGAAGCTGGAGTGGAGGCAGAGATGAGACTATATCCCAGGCACTTCCGTATGGAAGTAAGTGTTGCAGGTGGCAGCTTAACTTGCACCACCATGTCCACCCCTAATTCCATAAATCTTACGGTGACTGCCTTTAGGGACCCTCTGTATCGGATACTGATGTAGGATGATGTGTCAACTTCTTTCAACTAAAAATCTGTGCTAAACTTCTCTTAACTAAAAATTTATTGAATGAGGCAGGGAATGGAAAGAAAAAAACATGGCAGATTAGCAAGTCCCCATGTTTTTTAAGCACCCTGTTTATTTCAGGAAGAGTCTCACGTTTACCAGCTCTGAGACTACAGAAGTGCTGGATTAGACATCTTATAGAATTCATGTATCGTCTTTAAAAACATGTGTTTGGTTTTAGGATATACATGGGAATTTTCATTGTTGATCTTTGGAAGCAGTCATAGTTTAGTTGTGTTTAGAATACTTTTCATTCTATTTATTGTTCATTTTATCTTTTATTTAGTGAAATAGTGGAGTTAGTGCTCATGGTGATTTAAATCATCAGTAGGCGTGGCATGACAATAGGCTAAGGATATTGGTTCAATATCATTGAATTAGTTAGCATTATAGGATAATGTGTGTTAAATATATAGGAATAAAAAGCACATGTCATTTCAGTAGGCCTGGGTAGAGTTGGGTTCTAGCTAACCCAGAAGCTAACTAATTAGCTAATTCAGAAAATGTGAGACGGGAAATACCAATAAAGCAGCTAGGAACATATGGAGTGTGGAGTCAAAAAAAAATCGTGACACACTTTCCATTCAAAGTATGGTCTCTGTTTTTTTCTTCTGGAGACTATGGGCATATGGGTGAATACAACATCAAACTGCATGCACTTCAGGAATCTGAAAACTATTCTTTTTGTCAGCTCTTTGACATCCTGTGTGACTGTCAACTCTCCTCTTCACAGTCTTCCAGTGAAAAAGAGAACACTGCATCTTAAGTTCTTCTAATGAATGTCATGAATATTCATTTAAAATTATTTAAGTTTTAAATGGTCTCAAAGATAAGAAACCCTGATAATGCTATTTATTAGGGCAAAGGAAAAAAGAACATTTGTGAAACTGACAGTCTTTTATCATCTGTTTCATAATCATAATCTTAGAAGAATTGAAAAACAGAAAGAGACTGCCTGTTATCTCATAAACAAATTAGTTCATTGTGTTTTGTTCTCTTTGGAAATCATTGACAATGTTTAATTTCTTATTTCTTTAATATTTATTTTATTTATTTGAAAGGCAGAGTAACAGTGAGGGAAAGAAAGAGATCTTCCATCTGGTGGTTCACTCTCCAAATGGCCACAACGGCTAGGGCTGGGCCAGGCTTAAGCCAGGTGTCAGTAACTCCATGCTGGTCTCCCATATGAGTGGCAGAGGCCCAGGCACTTGGACCACCTCCTGCTGCCTTCCCAGGAGCATTAGCATGGAGATGGATCAGAAGCAGAGCCGTTGCAACTAGAACTGTGCTCCTATAGGAGATGCTGGTTTCCCGGGCAACTGCTTAACCTGTTATGTCACGACCCCAGCCCTAACGTTTCATTTTTAAAAACTATATATGAAAGTGCTTGATATTCTAGGCAGGTCAAAACAGGCTGACATTTAATATTATTTGTTTGCTACTGTTTTATCTTTAATAAATCCAGGAATCATAAAAAGCTAATAAATATAGTTAAGTAAATTAGAAGATACAAATAGTTTTTCAACAGTGTAGTTGAAAAGTTCTTATCAACTCTCTACAGACTGTTCATGTCTTGAAAAGGGCACATTAGGGTAAAATTAGGTTTCAGGGTTTCCATAAGGCAGCTATAAGAAGTTATAGAATTGGGGTTGAAAATTTGACTGGAAAAGGTTCATTGTTCAAAATGGTGATCTAGATATGTGAAAATGTGGGGAGAAAGGGTTATAGCTAAATAGGAACTAGAATAAACCATGTAAACAAAGTTCAGTTGAAAATAGAGATAAACAGAATTTCCAGTTTAAAAATTAACAGTAGGGGCCAGCACTGTGGCATACTGGGTTCAGCCACTGCCTGCAGTGCTGGCATCCCTTATGTGCACTGGTTCAAGACTGGGATGCTAGACTTCCAATCCAGCTCCCTGTTAATGCACCGGGCAAAGCAGCAGAAGATGGCCAAAGTCCTTGGGCCCCTGTTCCTAAGTGGGAGGCCCAGAGGAAGCTTCTGGCTCCTGACTGGCTCCTTCTGGCTCCTCAGACTGGCCCAACTCCAGCTATTGCAGCCATTTGAGGAATGAACCAGTGGATGGAAGACTTCTTTCTCTCTGCCTCTGCCTCTCCCTCTCTATATTTCCACCTTTCACATAAATAAATCTTTTATTAAAATTAAAATAAAAAAATAAATATTTTCTACTTTAACCTTGAGAGAGAAGAAAAGGAAGGAACCCATTCATTTAAGGCAACAACCACAAAAATGAAGTCCCTTAATTTACAACAAGGAAATTTGATTTTGCTCTTATCAGAAGATCCCAGAGAAGGATGTATAACAATATTCATAAAGTTCTGGAAAGAGTTTGAAAAGATTAAAACTAGAATGTTATTTGTCACAGAAAAATTTGTACACTTAGAACTGAAAGAACTACTTGGTGAAGGCTATTCTAACACATAGCTACTCTTCTAAGAGAACTTACAGTATGTGCTGTGTTCCATAGCCTATCAGCCCTTGCTGATAGGGCTGGCTATCTAAAAAGAATTTTCACTGCCTAAATGGAGAGAAACTTGCAGAACAATCTCTTATCTAAGAAAAGATGGACAGCTTTGAAAGAGACCCACTAATGACGCAAGTATGAACTTACATGTGCTTGAGATAAGTGTTCACTTAACAAAACAAAGAATCCATTCTGAACACACTTTGTAAATATATAGTCTTTAGAACTTGATCATGATGGGTTGAAAAGACCACTTGAACTAATTCCCATTTTGGGATTTATCTAGTTTATCCAAAAGTAGAACCAACAATCCTAAAAGTTTTGAACAACGTTTAATGCTTCCAGTAATTGGGGTTTGCCTACCTGTACATAAACCAGTCTCTTTTTTCACTGTATTAACTAAAACTGTTCTGTCAAATTAATATAGAAAACAATTAATATAGAATGGCTCTCTTGTATAATTTAGAATAAAAAGTAATTCATTCTCCCCACAGAGATTTTGTTGGTAAATAGTTTGTTGATGGTTTGATTCATTTTCCATAGCTTCAGTTACTCTGAGCTCAATATTTTTATTATAATAGAAATGGTATTGTTATTTTTACAGAAGAAATTACATAATTATTACTGTTACATTTGAAACTTAAAATGAAAAAGGTTTTGGTGGACATGTGCTTCATCTTGTTGTAAATGTGCCTACACAATATCCTTGATCTTCCCTCTTGGCATGCAAAGAGTATTTACTTAAGTATTTACTTTTGGTTCAAAGAGTATGCTAATCCTCAATATGAAATTATTTTTCTTATTCATTCATCTTTTTTATATACTTGCGCATCCACTCATCACCACAGGGAACAAGACTTTTAAAAAACGCTGCCCTCAGGAAACTTAGTTTCTGATTATCTATATTATTTCGTTTCAACTATCCTTTATAGAATATTTCATAATTCCCATTTCATAGACAAGCAAAGTGAGGTTCAGAGAATTTTTGTAGCATGCCTTGAGCTTAGCCAGAATTGCACTCAGGTATTCCTGATTCCAAAGCTTAAGCTTCTAATAGGCAAGAAGCTTCATGGGCTGGGCTCCTTGCTTGCTTTAATGCTGTCCTTGCACAATCAATGAATACATTTTCGTTTTGCTCTTGGTCCCATAAATAATGTAGCTTGTTCTGCCATTAGGCAGAAGGACTTCTCCCTTAGATCAATTTCCACCAGGGTTGTTTTGTATATACCTACAAGAGTTCATCTGTTTAGAAGTCTTGGAATCTATCAAGCACCTTAGAAATGTAGCTATTATCAATTGTTTTATATTCCACTCTCTCAAAAAACTGAAGGCTGGATTCTCCCCATAGTAAATATTCATTAATAGCATTAAATTCCATTAGTATCTATACTTTATCAGGGATAAAAATTGGTTCTGTCTTGGCTTAATTTTATTCCATAGAACAGCAAAATTTTTATCATCAATATTTTTCTCTGGTCTTAATGCATTTGTAAATTTTGAAACAGGGTATTAGACCTGAATTTAAAAAAAAAAAAACACACACACAAGAATTTACCTGTTCTGCTTTAAGAAAACCCATTGTCCGGCAGTCAATAATTGAAACATTGATGGTTTAAGAGTACTCTTAAGTTTACTGCACTTACTAAAACAGAGGCTTTGTTTCCTTTCTTTCCATTTCCTGCAGCCAAGTCATTGTTGGATACATGAGATGGTGATACAGTTGTCAGTCAGCTTGACTAATCTTCTGGATAAGTTCTCAAATATTTCTGAAGGCTTGAGTAATTATTCTATCATAGACAAACTTGGGAAAATAGTGGATGACCTTGTGGAGTGTGTGGAAGAAAACTCACCTAAGGTAACTGATGTTCACTGGGACTGTTTATTACTCCTCTCTGAAACCTGTGCTAATTAGTGGGGGGGGGGGCATGGAGCATTTCAATTTATGTTGTTTAGAATTCAGTTTTATTTATTTATTGGAAATGCAAAGTGGCAGAGAGAGAGATATCTTCCATCTGCAGGTTCATTACCCAAATGCCTAAAACAGCCAGAGCTGGGCCAGGCTGAAGCCAGGTGCTAGGAATTCCATCCAAGTTTCCCATCACCTTGACCCATCACATCCTGCCTTTGAGAGTGCACATTAGCAGGAAGCTGGATTGCAATCGGACAGGAGTTGAAGCAAAGTGCTCCAATATGGGATGCAGATGTCCTAAGCAGTAGCTTAACAGCTGTGCTACAAGACCCACCCCTAAAAATCTTTGAAGATGAGCATAGAAAACAAGGAGGTATACTACAATGCTAAAGTGTATATTCAGAGTTGAATATTGTCATCTCATATAAAAAATAAAATTCTTTTCACTACACTACAAAAGCAGTCCTACTTTCTTTCATCTTATATGAAAAAGTAGTATAAGAGAATGAAGTTCTCACAACCTTCCTATTAAGTGACAGATGTTCATCTAAATGGAAAATTGTCCATAGTGAACACTGATAGTCCCCCTCTGATCCTTACTGTAATAACTCCCTAGCTCTCAACAAAGCAGGGCTCCTCAAAGTCATTGGATAATTGGCCATCTCCAATGTCAGGATATGGGCATGAGAGTCTTTAGCTTCAATTTATTGTATACTCCAAAAATTAAGAATGAGATCTTGGAGTTCAGATTCTGGCTCTATCACTAATGTGCTTTTTCTACCTGAATATTTAAACACTTTCTCCCCTCTCTCATCAGAGTCCCAGCTACTCTTTAAGAACCAACGACAGTGTCAGTCCCATTATACTTGTCAATCTTAGAAGTCTTACCATACAAATCACCTAATCACTACATTTTACTGTTTCTGCTGATGGCCTTTGTAATTTCTGAAGCCAGAGTGTATTGATCTTAGAATTAATGATCTCTCAACATTAACATCTCTACCATACATTATATGACTACTACAGAAAGTGTGCTGATGGCATTCGTAAGAGGTGACAGAAAGAAGGGCCTAGAATACAAGATGTCATGAAGGAAATAACAGATGCATGGGACTTTAACAATGAATTAGGTGTTTGGTGAGTGGCAGTACTTGGAGAGGCAGTGCAAAGAAGGTGCATTTACAAATTGTGTTGCTTTGGGCTGGAACCCAGGATACTGCAGATGGTATTCTCAGTTGTTCTGGAGAATGAGTTAATGTATATATAACACTTAGAATAGTACACAGTAAGCGATTTGTAGGTGTTTATTATTGTCCTGCTTGTAAGTATAATCACTCATTTTTATCTTCCTAAAATATAGGTTTGATTTGCTGTTTTGAATTTTGTATAAATTAATCATACTGTTGTATTCTTTTGTGACTTGCTTCTTTCACTCAGCATTATGTTTATAAGCTGTAACCACTTTGCTGCTGCACCTGTAGTTAATTTTTTACTCTTTATAGAGTGTTCCATTGATTCAACAGACAACTATTTATTAAGCCTCTATCCCACTGATTGACATAAAGGTTACAGACACTGCTGCTGAGAAGTTTCTTACATGCTTTATGGTACATATGTGCAAGAGTTTCACTGCCTATTTGCCTAAGAGTAGATTTTATGGATTACAGGAGGGACACCCATCCTACTTCACTAGATAATATCAAATTTACCAGTCTACATTATACCCGCAGTGTATAAGAATCTCTTCACTCCATGCCTTTGCCTATATTTAATATCATTAGACTTAAATTTTTTAGATATTGAAGTATTTGCTCTGGTCAGGTATTTTTAACATCAACATTAATTTTAAAAATGTATTTACTTAAGAGACAGAGAGAGGAAAAAATAGAGAGAGAGATAGCTTTCTCACTCCCACCTGCTGGTTCGCTCCCTAAATGCTTGCAATAGCCAGGGCTAGGCCAGGCCAAAGCCAGGAGCCCAGAACTCAATTGAGTCTACAACATGAATGGTAGGGATCCAAGTGCATGGGCCATCACCTGCTGCCCACCAGGGTACACATTAGCAGGATTCAGGAATCAAGAGTGGAGCCAGGAATGGAACCCTGGCATTCCCATGTGGTACGTTAGCATCTCAAACAGTGTCTTACACTAAATGCCTGCCCCAACACTAATGTTTTCAATGAGTATCTCTAAAGAGAAAAGTCCTCTATTAACTTTTGGTTTGGTTTTGACTCATGAGATAGAGACACAGGTAGAATTCTTAATCACTGGTTCAATCTCTCAATTGCTTGCAATGACTGAGGTTGGGCCAAGATCAGAGTCAGGAAGCAGGAATTCAATCCAGATCTCCATGGGGGTGGCTGGGAACTGACTACTTGAGGCCTCACCTGCTGCCTCCCTGGGTGTGGCTCTCCTGGAAGGTGGAATGAGGAACCACAGCTGGTTATCAAACCCAGCTCCTTCCATCAGGGACACAGGTATCAACTGCTCTCTTAACTGCTAGGCTCAGCACCTACCTGGCCTGTACTTGTCGTCAGGACCATTCTATTGTGATGGTTTGTGTTCACTGCACCCTCTTTTCCCACTGTGGCTTGGGTCATGAGTTGAGCACCACCTTGACCTTATGGGGTCACTATCCTTCATTACAGCTTTGAATTGTGCACATCAAAACAGCTATCTAAAAGTGTTAGTCTTAAGAATCTTTAAAAGACATTTATCTTGCATTATTTTGGCATCAGTGAAGTCTACAGACTATTTCAAAAATAAAAGTCCACTTTTTCCCCCTTTCTAGAATGTAAAAGCATCCTCCAAGAGGCCAGAACCCAGACCCTTTACTCCTGAACAATTCTTTAGAATTTTTAATAGATCCATCGATGCCTTCAAGGACTTTGTGGTGGTATCTGAAACTAATGATTGTGTGCTTCCTTCAACATTAAGTCCTGAGAAAGGTAAGACATATAGCATTTCCAATTTAAATGTAAATATCAGTCTTGAATCTTACATGTGTAGAGCAGAACCCACCTTTGACTAAACTATATGTGTAGCTGTAAAAGGTGCATGTGTGTATGTCCAATAAAAAAGCAAATATCAGTGGCACAGAAACTAATGATTATACATTTCTTGGTTTCTAAGCCAAAACAGTACTCATAATTTTCAATTTAAAGAACCGTGTGCGAATAAGCAATACGTGAGACAGGTACTCATTCTTTTTCTGATATTTGTTAGTCATATACAATTATATTATTCTTTACCTTCAGTCTTAATGTTTATTTCTCATTTTCCATAAGGTCCTAATTGAATCATGAATTCTGATCCTCACCTGTTACTCTGTGGTGACAACCCCCAGCCCCACGCTGGGTCCCAATAACACAAACTTTAATTATACTGCTTTCCTTTTTAAATGACAAGTGACCAACAACTGGTCACTATTCGTATTTATTACCACATGTAGGCCATGGATTTCTGTCCTGTGGGGCAAATGTAGTGAACTTCTTCATGAAATAGAGCAGCAGGACTCAGTGTGAAATAAATGGGGTCTGAATCATCTCGATTTGGGAAGTGGACCTGGCCTGTACGCTCGTGTTGTACTTCACCTTTTGGGGACACTGTAATTCATATAAAATCATATAACACTGACACATTATTGCTTTCTATTTAGATTCCAGAGTCAGTGTCACAAAACCATTTATGTTACCCCCTGTTGCAGCCAGCTCCCTTAGGAATGACAGCAGTAGCAGTAATAGTAAGTACCCCTATCTGATTTAATGCATGCACGGCTCCAATTAGCACCCATAGGAGTATTGCATGTGCTTTGAAGGAAGTTTCTACAATTACTACTGTTAATACTCTTCTGTTGCTGTTCTTCCTTTTATGGTCTTCCTGAAAATTAAATATTAGTTTTGTAGAACTGGGTTTCCCTAGAGCTTGAGATTTATTTGCAGAATTGGGCCAATACATTTTCTGCTAAGATTACTTTAAATAAGGCATGAAATTAAGTTTGGAAGTGTGTTTTAGACTTTTATCTTTGTAGACTTGTAAATTATACTTGTGCTAAATTGTATTTTGTAAAATGTACTTGACAAAAAAATGGAATTCCTAAGTTGAAGGTAAAATTGCTCATTGTGTTTATTTCCAAGGGTGTATTTGTATCTCAGTACTTACTGCTCTTGTGTATTTGGAAATTGTATGTCTTTGTTACCTTTCTATAAAATTGCATGTTGGAAGAGAATATACTTCTTTCCCTGAAATTTCTGTCCTCTTTGCCCAAGAATGTGGTTCCCTAGAAGACTGTGTCCTCTTTTCAATTCAAGGCAAAGGTCATTGCAAAGGGTATTGGATTTATTAAATTCCCTCTAGCTCCATGGAAGCTGAAAGAAGAATAGAGTCATCTTGTGAGCTTAGCTAAAAAAAGTCTTCCCTTAACACATAAATGGGGCACTGCCATTTGTTCAAGGACACAGAAGACATCCGCGTAAAGTGGACTAAGCAGTTTATTACAAATCCACACTAGCTGTCTATAATGCAGAAATTAAAAAAAAAAAACCTCTAACATACAATTTGTTTGGCAATTTTCCCCACCAAAAGCTGACCTGAACTGAGATTACTTATATCTTTAATTCTTCTAAAAGTGAATATTTAATGTTTTATTTCAGAAATATTAGAGTATCTGATGGCAGGATGAAACCCAGAATATACTGTGGGTAGTACAGAACATACAGTATTTGCAGGACAGAATCTTCTAAAAATCTATAATTTCGGATTACATGCTACATCAGATCTGAAGTTTTAAAAAGGGATTGAGCCTCAAATGTGTCTTAGTTGATTAAGTTCTCTGTGAACTTTATTAATCTTTTCAAAGCACCAATTTCGGCTTCTTAAATTCTGCTTATATTTTATTTATTTCTAACCTTTGCTATTTCTTTCCTTTTATTCACTTTGGGTTTAATTTACTCAGCTTGTCGTACCTTCTTAAGGTGGAAAAATCAGTCATGATTTTAAGTGATTTTTCAGTAGTTGTACACTCTTGAAGAAATAAATGCCCCTGTAGTTCTTGTTTCAATTGCATCCCACACTTTTCTTTTTTTAACTCAAGAGGCAAAGACAGACAGTGTGCCTGGCTGCTGGTTCACAATCCAAAGGCCTGCAATGGCCAAGACTAAGCTCGACTGAAACTGGGAGCTGTGAACTCAGTGTGGCTCTCCCACAGAGGTGGCAGGGGCCCAACCACCTGAACCATCACCTACTGCATCCCAAGGGCTGCATTAGCAGGAATCTGGAGTCAGGAGCTCGAGCCAGGAATCCAACCCAGGCTTTGCAAAATGGGATATAGGTGTCTTAACCACTAGGCCAAATGCCTGCCTGTATCCCACATAGTTTTATAGCTTGTGATTTCATTATCATCTTTTTCAAAATATTTTAAAAATTCTTATGATTTTTTCTGATTCGTGAGTATTAAAGAAATTAGTTTGTTGATATTTTTAAAATTTTAGATTTTCCTAAACATGAAATTTAGATTTCTCTAGTTGTCTTCTAAATTAGTTCTGTTATTGCCAGAGAACATTCTCTGTAATCTTCAGAAATTTATGGAGACATTTTATGTGTATTAGTCAATGATTGGGTGTAACATTCTCAAATCTGGTCAAAGTAGTTGATAGTGTTGTTCCTATTTTCCCTATCACTCACTTAATGAGAAAGGGGAATTAAAAGTCTTTCCTTTTGGTTGTGAATTTATCTGATTCTTTTTTGAAAGAAACATTCATTTATTTGAAAGGCAGAGTAACAGAGCAAGTAAGAGAAGCAAATATATATAGCCTGCTGTGTTTACCCACATACTTCTTATTTCCTGTACACTTCATTCCCACTTGAAAATCCAAGTTGCCCTCTGGTGTTAATTCCTTTTAGGCTGAAAGACTTTTTCTTTGGTTTCTTGTACTACAGATCTAGTGGCAGCAAATTCCCTTTTTTCTTTTAATTAGAAAATTTCTTTATTTTGCTTGCATGTAGCTGCTACTTTTTAAAAAAAAAGATTTATTTATCTTTACTTGAAAGACAGAGCAACAGAAAGAGGTCTTCCACCTGCTGGTTCACTCCCCAAATGACTGCAACAGCCAGGCCTATGCCAGGCCAAAGCCACTTCCAGGAATTATCTGGGTCTCCATGGGTGGCCCATGGCCTCCTTCCCAGGTCTCTTAAGAGGAACCTCGATCAGAATTAGAATAGACAGGAATCAAACTTGCACTCTGATATGAGGTTACAAGCAATGGCTTAACTTGCCACACCACAATGTTGGCCTCTCTACTACTTTTTGCTCGATATTAGGTCTTGTGTTAACAGATTTTTTTTTTGTTTTGAGTGGTTGATTTCTACTTGTCTGTTTTCAAGGTCACTGACTCTTCTCTCTCCCATTTCTAATCTGCTGAATTTTCAACTGGTGAATTTTTTCATTCCTGATTTTTATTTTGTGTTCTGGAAACTTCCATTTCAATACTTCTATAATTTATAGTTCTCTGCTGAGATTTTCCATTTGCATAATTATGCACAATATTTTCTTTTCTCCCTTAAACTTAATTATAACAGCTGCTCCGAAATTCTTCTAATTTCAACATGTAGGTTGGTTTCAGTGGAGTTCCATTTTTCCTGATATGTGCCTCCTTTCTCTTTAAATAGCTGTTTGTTTGTTTTTTTTTTTTAATATAGTCTGGATGCTGTGCCGAGTAGCTTCCAGATGCTGCAGCATTTCTTGGAGGCTGCTTTGTTGGAGGTTCAATTACTGGTGGAGAGTTTCATCTTCGTTCTCAGGCTTGTTTTTAAACTTTCTTTAGGATAGGGGAGCTATAGACTTACCTAGAGCATGGAAACCTCAAGATATCCCTAGAGTACTCAGAAACTCTCTCCAGTATTGTTTCTCCGAATTCATTCGTCCTTTATTTCTGTGTGACCGCTAGAGTCTCTGTTAAGATTATAGCTTCCCAACAGTTGTCTCCTTGTCCAGTTTGGGGACATATCTTGCTACGCACATATAGCTTATTTCACCAATACCTTAAGGAGAGCTGTCTGGAGATTTCTGATGTTCCTTCTCTGAACAGCTCCCTTCTTGCAAATAACTCTACTCGCCCATCCCTGCGAATTTCAGTTTCCTGCTCTATCTGGGTGAGACCACTGAGCCTTGCTTGGTCTCTGTCTTCCACTCCCCAGTCTAAATGTGCCTCCCAGCCAGAAGAGCTAAAAGTCAGAAAGCCTAAGCCATCCCTGGCCTCCCTTGGTGAGTTTCCTCTGACGAATTACATTTTTGTGCTAATTGTTGACTAATTTCTGAGAGTAGCTGCCTCATATAATTTTCCAGCATCATAATTATTTAGGTTGAAAGGGCCTGTTTGCCACAACTGTGGTTGGAAGCAGAAGTTTTTCCTGCTAACCTTAAAAGATAAACTCAATGTAAAAATCCTATTCCATCTTGCGTCTATGTGACTGAGGGTACATTTTAAATTACAGTGTGGGTAGACACCCTTCTTTATTTTTGTAGCATATTTTTCTTTCTTTTTCAAAAACTATAGTCTTATGTTGTTAGCAGCTTTTGGCCAGGTGATGTCACTCATGAATATGTCAGTTAAATACTGTATAATAGACCAGCTTTCATCTATGGAGTACATGAAATCTATTCCCTATATATTAATTTAAAAGTTTTTAATAAATTAACTGATAAAAAAAGACAAGCTTAAATGGCACTCACTCTCTAAGAGAAACAGATGTGAATAAAATGTCCATGGTACAGTATATAGTATGTAATATGTATAATAGTAGAATTATGTAAATGTCTTAAATTGTAGCATAAAAAGAGTTAAGAGGGTTGTTTTGGTTGTTGTTTTTGGAGAGGGATCAGGAAATTTTTTTTTTTTTTTGACAGGCAGAGTTGGAGAAAGAGAGAGAGAGAGACAGAGAGAAAGGTCTTCCTTCCATTGGTTCACCCCCCAAATGGCTGCTATGGCCAGTGCGCTGCGCCAATCCCAAGCCAGGAGCCAGGTGCTTCCTCCTGGTCTCCCATGCCGGTGCAGGACCCAAGCACTTGGGCCATCCTCCATTGCCTTCTCGGGCCACAGCAGAGAGCTGGACTTGAAGAGGAGCAACCAGGACAGAATCTGGTGCCCCAACCTGGACTAGAACCCGGGGTGCTGGCGCCACAGACAGAGGATTAGCCTAGTGAGCCGAGGCGCCGGCCTGGGGTCAGGAAATTTTAAGGAAGCATGCTAGTTGTCAGAAATTCAGTCCCAAAGCTGGCTACGCCAGAGGACCAGGATTTAGGAGGGCATATTCCAGAGATGTGAGAGTCCAAGGGAGAGTTTTGGGATAATATACAAGCCTACTATTTATCCAGAGGGAACCATGCTAACAATAGTAATAGTCTCTATTCCAAGTTGCAGGGATGTTTAAAAGATGTTTAATTCTGAGATCCTTGCAGACAGTATTTAATAGTACAGAAAGAAATCCGTGCTTTGACATTACCTTATATATCTTCCAGAAGTACAGACTTGAATCAGACTCCCTGGACTCACATCCCAGCTCTAGCCCTTAGCTCGCTGACTTTGGACAAGTTATTTAAACTCTCTTGGCAACTCCATCCAACAGAGTCATGATACCGCCTTCGCAGGGTTTCTGTGAGCTTTAATGATTTTGTACACATCGGCTTGGTGCCAGGATTGGAACTCACCATTGATTATAAGAACAGTTAGATGCAGTAAGACTATGGAGCCATACTTATGGGATACTGTAATGAGCATTGGGTCTGCTCCCTAAGCACCAAGATCCGTATTCACAGGCATGGTATTGTTCCTAAGCAGGATTACTTTAAGTTCAGTAAATTGTAGCACAGTGTTTTGTGCACCCTGTTCTAGATGTTGGTCATTGTTAGTCATTCAAATAACTCAATTCTAATGAATTTTGGACAGGGGATAGTTTCAGTACTGATGAGAGACAATTAAGGTGGTTAACCTGGGAATTTGGGGTTACTCATATTCTGTCCAGGTGAGCTCCCTGACCCCACCAGGTCTCTAGAGGCAATCTCTACAAAAGCAAACCTTTGTTATCAGCTTGGGCTTTGGCTTCAGCTACCCTTCCTGTGATTCAGTGGTTCCTGGTGGATAACGGGAGTGGCAAGAACTGGAGAGCCACCCCTGCAAGTGCAAGTAGTAGTGTCCCTGGAGAACACAGGGCCTGGCCCCTAAGCCCTATGCATTACTAAAAGAGAGAAGAAAAGCAGGTAACATTGACCGTCGAAGAAAGTGATGCTCAGTACTTCTGAGTCTCCCCCTACCTGTCTTTGCTCTTCCTCTCCCGCCTTTCTCCTACAGGGGAATTGCTGCAGTGTCATAATCAGGTTCTAGGACTTTGTACTGGCCCACAGACCTAAGGATGGAACTGTCAAAGTGGTTAAAAAGTCGCAGCAGTCTCAGAGAGGGAGTATAGGCTTTCCATAGCCAGGTCTCCAACATACCTTTGTTTCAGACTCTTTCTTAGATAATATCCTCCTGCCTGAGAAAGGTTTTGGGTGGCCAATTCTAAAATAAAATCACTATCTAGTAAGCTCCTTCTGCTTTTCGTCAGTGGGTCAGTTCTTTTACATGGTCTGAGTGGTGACATCCAAGACTCAGGTTTGGCCATTGGCTAGAACAGTAAAGAATAAGGGAGTTGGCTGCTTCGATTCCAGTGCATTTGGGTGACCAATCATAGGAAGTAAGAGTTCTCTATAGCACCATCTTAGCTCATTTGAGTGTTACATGAGAGTTTGGGGACAAAAGATCCATGGCTCCTGTTGGGCTCTGCACACACTGGTTGGGGCCTTACCAGGAGGTCACATAGTCAAATCTATCACAATTACGTGCCAGCAATTCCAGTGGGCAGTGGAGGCCATAGCAGATGGGTGACCAAGGAAAATTCAAATACAAATCACCAAAATATTTTTGACATGTAGTGATATTAAAATTCCTAAAATGATATGAATTGCTTATAACTCTGAATCTGTTTTCTCATAGAAAACACTTTTCCAAATGGTAGTAAAATCCCAGACCAGCCCATGTAATCATGTACTTTTACAGGTGTGTTAATAATAGTTCTATATCCATTATACCAAATCCCATTTTATAGCTCAGACTTTATTTTGCTGAGAAAATTCATGTTGAACTCTAGTTTGAGGTGCCTGAAGCTCCCATGGGGCTATAGAATGTGGTAGATCAGAACAACTGTTAGTCTTTTTCAGGAGGCAGTTCAAGGTTACATAAATGGATGACCCCGCTCCCACCAAGTCCCTGCACAACCTTCTGCACCCTGCACTAGCAGTAGAGTCTCTTGGGAAACATAGGAATCATAGAATTAGGGGATTTTCTGCTCCCAGTTCACATATGGTGGGGAAATGGCAATTCATTTTGTCATTACAGTAGATAAGATCTGTTTCTTATCTCAGGTTCATTCTGTGATTGTATTTTTCTCTTATAAATGTTGACACAAACACAGTTAATAAGTTCTTTTATATGAAGTACTTTATATGTTACATAAGTAATTGTTGACTAACCCTTAACCCAAATATCATTGCAGAATTTGCCAAGAGCAGTCCACTTTACCTTGAATTAGTTTACATTTTGATCATATAATAGTCAGAAATTTATAATTTCTAAGTTTATCAAAAAACCTGCAAATCTAACTTGGGAAACTAGCATGTCTGTGTCAGATGAGCTCCCTGACCCCACCAGGTCTCTAGAGGCAATCTCTACCTAAAAGCAAACCTTTGTTATCAGCTTGGGCTTTGGTTTCAGATACCAGTCCTGTGATTCATTGGTTCCTGGTGGATAACGGGAGTGGCAAGAACTGGAGAGCCACCCTTGCAAGTCAAAGCAGTAGTGTTCATGGAGAACCAAAGGCCTAGCCTGTAAGCTCCATGCATTAATACATGAGCTAACAAAAGCCGATAACACTGACCATTTCAAACAACCACATTGTTCTTTGTATGGAGACACATAAAAATAAAGTCAGAATAAGCTTCACATTGGGAGGAAGAGACCCCTGTGAGAGAGGTGCTTTATTTATTCTGTGAATCATTCTGCTTCTCATGGAAGAGGGAGGCAGGACCAGGAAAGGTTTCCCACATCTCTCCTATTTGTCTTCTCTGTCACTAAGTTCTTATTTGGAGTTATTTAGTGTGGAATGGCACTGGTGCTCTGAACCTTTGTTAGTGTTAGTTTCAAATTTTCCAACATAAAATGTCCAAAAAATCAATCCCTTTGTCCATGGTATAGTGCTTGGCCCTACCTAGCATCCCATGAATGTGTATGGAGGATGTAAATGAGGGAACATCCATGAGTCTAAGCATGAAATAACTCTGAATGCTATAACCCACAGTGCAAATATAATGACAATATTTGAGGCAGGCCAGAGAGAGGTGAATGTGTACAGATTTTGATCCAGGTTGTAAAAATTTATCTTTAAATTTTCTGGGCAAGATGTCAAGAAGGAGAAAGTGAAAAGACATTAGAACGCAGAAGTGTAGGAAATAGATTTGCTTAATAGTATATATCTTCCTCCCCCTCCCCCGCCCCCGCCCAGGAATATACCAAGTCTGTGTTATTGATGCATCAACATTAACCAAGTTAAATCCCTTTCTGTCTGTGGAATTTCTTCCCTTTTCAACTGTATTCATGTTTTGGAGGCCACATGAACTTATATTGCCTTGTTAAAAACAGTACTCAGCAGAAAAACTCAACTTTTTAAATACTTTAAGCAGATGTAGGTCAAGAATACATTATGGAAACAGTTGGGATCAACCACAGTATAAGAAAAAAAGGTGTAGGATGGATCTGCTGTAGTGACCACTGTGCTCTTTAAATTAATTACAGGCAAGGCTGAAAGCTCCATTGGAGACTCCAACCTACAATGGGCAGCCATGGCATTGCCAGCATTCTTTTCTCTTGTAATTGGCTTTGCTTTTGGAGCCTTATACTGGAAGGTAAGTGCTGCTTTTTTTTTTTTTCTTTCCTCTTTGCCAACTTTAAAGTTTTTGTTCATACTGTATTTATATAAAGGATTAACACACAAATTTCCCTTTTCCAAGAATGGCTCTACCAAGAAAAAATGAGTTTGGCCCTAGTGGTTTCAATAGAATTTAGATGTTAGAAAGGTTCTTACCACTCCTCATTATGCTTTGGAGAAATATCAAAAGGAAGAAAATAGGCTAAAAATCATCTGTTGTGCTGAAAAGATAGAAATGCTATTTATGTTACTGCTATTTTGAATTTCTGTTCTTTGTTGTCTTTTTATTGAAGCCTGTCTAAAATTTTAAAATGTGCTAAATCATCACGACTCAGCTTTTTGGAAATGTCTTTTGAATCTGATTGCTATTTAAATCTGTCAGTTTCTTTATTACTCTTTCACCTCCAACAACTAAAAATGTTGAGTTGATAACACTGCATTTTTCATAATTTTTATTGCAAAATATTTTATATGCTGCATGCAGAAAAAGTTTTTGGTGTTTGGGGCATACAATATAAAATGAAGACCACTTACTTCTTAAATATTATATCATTCAGTAACATTTTTACAATTTACGTCATTCTTCTTTTCCCAGAAGAAACAACCAAATCTTACAAGGGCAGTTGAAAATATACAGAGTAATGAAGAGGATAATGAGATAAGGTATTTTGTTTTGTCAAATGTGTGCATAAGGAAACCTGGCACTGCCATTTCAGAAACTGTGCAAGCACGTGCTCACAATATCTTTAGTTGTTCACTCTCATGATGCAGCTCCCAAACAGCACATCTCAAATCTTCAACATGTTTCTGACCTCTCACTCCTTCCTCCTATATCTCCATTGCCCTGTAAAATGCTTTCACAGAATCATCTCTGAAGGCACGTTTTATTTTTATTTTCTACACTATCACTAGCTAGACATACTGATTCGTTAAATTCTGTTTGGCAGTGATCACCTTTGTTCATGCCTTTATTATCTGTTGTCTAAGTTGCTACCACAGAATCTTTAGCTCTTCTTAAATTCACGCTATTACATTTCCCTGAAAAATCACTTCCTAGTCAAGATACAATTGATGACTTTTTTCTTGCATATTAATATATTGTTTGCTTCAGTCTGGCTTTGAGGGCCCTTAACTTTTCTTATCATATTTAGCATTTTCACAAAAGACAAATAAAAAAAATTGTTTTAAGATGTCTTTCCATGTACTATCATTGGCCCTGATGACTAACTTTATTCTGTCCCACCCAACACTCATTCTTTCATTTACCTTCAGCTATAATTTTAACTTGGTCATGGTACTTCCTCTCATGTCATGCCTGTGTGTATACACACACTCATTAAGTGCACATAACCATTTTTAGTATGTATAAATGTGTATATATATATGTGTGTGTATATATAATATACATATTATGTATGTATATATAGATATGTAAATATTATATACATGTATATAGATACATATATGTGGAGAAAGACAGAGAAATTTATTTTTAAAACTACTTGAAAAGACCATGTTGAAACACATAAATCCTCCTGTCTTCTCTGTGATAATACTTAGGAAGGTAGGTTGCTTACCCAATTTTGCAATCTTTTACTGCAATATTTATAGAAAAACTGCCCTTTACAATGCCCAGATTTTGGTGTACTTCAGAATCTGTTCTAAAGCAAATCAGCATGATTCTTGTTTTTCAGTATGTTGCAAGAAAAAGAGAGAGAGTTTCAAGAAGTGTAATTGTGGCTTGTATCAACACTGTTACTTTCGTACATTGGTAAGTTTTTAGAATTCAAGCTGAAGGAAGTTAGCAAAAACTATATACCATCTTAGATGCCAAAATTAAGAAATAAACTATGAAGTCTTCCATTGAACAGACATTGGTAATTTAACTGAAGTTGCTACATAGTTGAATTGCACATATTTAATTCATTGTGTAGTCTCATGTTTTTAATGATAAACATTATTAGTCCTGACTTATGGATTCATTTTGTATGAGAGATATACAAAAATTAATAGTTAATTGTTTACCTGGACTATTTTTGAGGCTAGAAAAGTATAGGACATAGAACAACTTAGCACTAAAATGAAATTTTCTTAATGGAGGAAAAATATAACCAATTTCAATTAGTTGTGGTCATCATAATATGACAGTATCCCATTTCTTAGATGTTGAGATGAGAGAAAAACCCAATGGTTCCCAGCTGTTTCAGGGAAAAGAGAAAAGGTCAAAATATCTTACAATCAAGAGATTTCAAAGTAATCCACGCCACATGCTGCAAGGTGGGGAATAATTATGCCTCATTAGGATCCAGATCCCAGGATGCATTGAATACAAACCAGTAGCAGATACTTGTGATTGTATGTGGCTGTGGTGATTGTGGAGGGAAAAAGATGTGGCCCGAAAAGACTGGTGTTTGCTGTCTTCTGTCCTATCTGCCTTCTCTGCTCCCAAGCTGCAGAGCTGAGGATCTCACGCAATGGTGTTAACTTGACCTCATACTGATTTACTCTGTCCTCACTGCTGTTAACTTTGCTGTCACTCTTGGAACCCTGAGCCCATGTTCAAGGATAGCAAGTGACTGTTTTCTCCTCTTCCTGCATCCTTCTTTCTTCCCTGCCCTCCCTGGATGATGCCAGATGATCAATCAATCCTGGGTATTACCAAGACCGCCTTTGGTGAGCTCTCCCTTCTCCCCACAGGTCACTGTCCCTCCTACTTTTACTTCTGCCCTAGAATGAAAGCTTTATCCCCAGACTGATTCTTCCTCAGGGAAGCTGTCACAGTCTCTTCCTTCCTCCAGAAACCCACTTTTATAGTTATAAAAGATCTTTTTTTTTTTTCAACAAGCCAACTTAACAGACACAATGATGACTTAGTGTATTCCCGTAAAATTTTAGTCTTGTTATTCCACAGACTTCTTCTTCTTTTTTTTCTGCAATTTTTTTTGTTACAGTCATAACCTTGGTCACTGTGTCCCAAGCATGTCTAGCAGCTTCTGTTTTTTCTTCTCATTATCTTAAGCTTCTCTTTAGACTCTGTCAAATAATGAAAATGACAGAGTCTCCATTTGACTCTTTATGAACTTGAAATAAGCTCATCTTTTAATTCTATTTGCCACAAACTTTTTAAAATGTATTAGAGAGACAGAGAGAGAAACAAAGAGCTGGTTCACTCCCTAGATATCTCTACAGCCAGGGCTTGACCCCAAACCAGGAACCAGCAATTCAATCCAGGTCTGTCCCCTGAGTAGCAGGTACTTGTCTTAAGCCATCAACTGCTGCATCCCAGGTTGCATGTGAGCAGGAAGCTGGCATTAGGAGCAGAGCCAGGACGGGAACCAGGCAGTCCAGTATCGCATGCCAGCATCTCCACCAGCCTCTACACCTGCCTGGCCAAACATCTGCCCTTCTTCACACTTTTTATTTTCTAGGGCAAGATTCCCCAAGCTCAGATCACCATTCTTCCATGAAAGTCATTTCTCTGCCCTTTGACCCCCATACAAGCCTCACTGTTTCCTTCTTAACTGCCATTTCAGTTATTTTAAAGCCAGAAATTCACAAACCACACATTGAATTATTAACTGAGTCTTAACAGCTCAATTAATGTCCTTTGTTGCTTGCTGTTGGATTGCATTGCTGAGATCTCTGTGGGCAAACATGGTTCATTATGTAATTTTCCTTGTGGGACTTGTCCTGTGATACTATGAGAGTGTGTTTATGATGGTGAAACCAGACACTTATTTAGGAAGGAAAAACAAGGCATTTGAAAAGAAACCATAGTCCAACAATTTTTGGATATTTCTGTTGGTCTATTGATAATGTTCAAGGATCAGAACTGAGTCTGTCTGATTCTTGTTGTATCCCCAACACCTAACTTGTTGCCTTCGCAATGTAGTTTTCTCAATGAGAGACTGAGTGATTGTTCCCTAAACAAAAGTTTAAATGAATAGTAAGAGAAAGAGTTCTGCAGTAGAGTGTTTACTGTGTGTGTGTGTGTGTGTCTGTGTTTATCAGTTGAGTTCTGCAGTAGAGTGTTTACTGTGTGTGTGTTTATCAGTTGGATTTGGTCAAGGTGACAGCATGGTGTGTAAAGAAAGGAAGAAATTTTTCATTTATTTAATTTATTTCTAAGGCACAAAGAGAGAGACAGAAAGAGATCTCTCATCTGCTGTTATACTCTCCAACTGCCCCCAACAGCTAGGACTGGGCCAGGTCAAAGCCACAGGCTGGGAACCCAATTGGGTCTGCCACATAGGTGGCAGGGACCCAAGTACCTGAACCATCACCTTCTGCTTTCTAGGGTATGCATTAGCAGAAAGCTCAAGTCAGACTGTAGCTGTCAGTATCCCAAGTACTGGATCTTCTACTGCCTTCCCAGATGCATTAACAGGAAGCTGGATTAGAAGCAGCATAATTGGGACTCAAACTCAAACTCAAACTCTGATATGTGATGACGGCACTGCAAGTGGTGGCTTAACGCCCCCTGCACCATGACACCACAACTCCCTCTCCCCAAAAATTTAATCATAAGGAAAGAACACTAGAAACAAAAGTAGTTGCCTTTCAGAAAAAAATTACTAAAGTTTCATCTATTGGACATCAAACATGAAAGCATTTGTATGAGAAAGTAAAAATATACTTAGTCACCTAGCTGATGCCAAGTACCCATGTGTGACATTCTACAAGAATGCCGTATGGATTGGGTTGTTTTGTAAGTATAGTTCAAGAGAAAAGAATAAAATAGAGATCAATTACATTAAAATTTTCACTTATGTTAGTATATCATGTGAAAATTTTGCTGTTTATTTTTCTCACTAATATGATCTCCACAAATTAGTAAGTACATTGTTGAATGCGAAGTTTAACCTAGTTGTGTCTTCAAATTATTTATATCCTACAAAAGCAAATAAGACAGATGCATAGTAATCAATTTTAAGAAGTAAACTCTAAATTTACAAAGTTTAAAAAGCAACAAAAGTAGCTTGCAAAGAGCATGCAATAAGAGATTCAAATTGGGACCACTGCATGTGGTTTAATAAGATATGAACTCAACAGAGGTCTAGATGCTGATGTGAATGGCATCCCTTAGAATTGTGCATTTAATTACAATCCCTCATTTGAAGGGAGAGAGAAACTGCTAGCACTAAGAGAGGGGTCTTATTTTGTAGGGGATAGTAGTTAGTAGTGGCACTGGTATTGAGCTAGACCTTGAATAACTGGTATAATTTTATTAGCAAAAGGGAAGAGTCAATTCAGATACTGCAAATGGCATAAACTAAGTCAGAAAGGCCCACAAGTACAAACTGTGTTCCCTTGAACCGTTTGTGCAGCTGGAGTCCAGTGGAAATTGTACATAAAGAGCTGGAAGTACTGATAGAAAAGGTATGCATTAGTCTAGTTTGAACAGGAATTTGGACAATAGGGGCAAGATTTACATTGCATTGGGTAATATAAAGAGCTGTTTTGGGGAGCTTAGAAAACATGTAAGTGGTTCAACTAAAGTTGAGCTTTAGGAGAATAAATCAGGTGTTGGTGTTTCCAGAGGGATGGGAGTGAAGAACTGGAGGAAGGGAGTCCACTTAGGAGCCCATCTGGAAGCTGGGTGAAAACGATGACCTGGACTAGGAACTGGGCCAAGAAGCACAGACCATCTTGGAGACACTGGCAGTAAAAGAATTAACAAATCCTGGAGCTGATGCTGTGGCACAGCAGGTTAAGACACAACCTGTAGTGCTGGCATCGCATAAGGACACTTTGAGTCCCGGCTACTCCCCTTCTGATCCACCCCCTTGCTAATGTGTCTTGAAAAGCAGTGGAGAATGGCCGCAGTGCTCCTGCACCCACATGGGAGACCCAGAAAAAGCTCTGGATCTGGGCTTTCGCCTAGTCAGCACCAGCCGTTGCAGGCCATTTGTGGAGTGAACCAGTGAATGGAAGACCTCTCTTTCTCTCACTGTCTCCCTTTCTGTAACTCTTTAAATAAATAAAAAATAAATCTTTAAAAAAAAAAAGAGGAAAAAAAGAATTAAATCCTAGTTACAGATGGGATGTAAGACTTGACGGAATCCTAGGATGATTTAGAATTTTAGGAGACTTGCCAGGCGTCAATGCTACTGAAAGAAAATAGAGAGAGGCATTTGGCATAGCTGGTAAGAAGCCACTTGGGATGCCCACATCCCAGATCGGAGTACCTGGGTTTGAGTTCCGACTCTACTCCAATTACTGCTGCCTGCTAATGTACACACTGGGATGCAGCAGATGATAACACAAGTGCTTGGGTCCCTGCCACCCACTTGGGAGACCCAGATGGAGTTCCTGGCTCCTGACTTCAGCCTGGGCCAGGCCCAGCTGCTGAGGGTGTTTAGGGAGTAAACCAGTAGATGGACTGTTCTTCCATCTCTTTCCCCACCCCACCCCCCCTTTCAAAAAATAAATTTTTTCAAAAGAAAAAAAGATGGGAAGCCAAAAGAAGGAGCTGTCAGTAAATATTAGTGGTACTGACCAGTGTCCAAATATGCTAGACTGGAACTTCCGAAACCAATCTGGGCTGGAAACAACTGCCCTGGGGTTTGAGAGTCATCTACAAAGAATCTTAATTGAGACTGTGGGAGAAGGACTGCTTATTCATGGCAGAAGGCCTGGTCTGGTTGAGAGTAAATAGCATGGGTTTGTAAACAATCCATGGTTTATTGATAAGTGTAGAAAGCAATTATAATTAGAAACTGGCAGCATCCAGTAGATCTGAGCTAGGGACAAGCTCAAGTCAAGGTGAGACATGTAAGGCACAGGGCACGGGGCTATCTGGTCACCAAGTGACAAGCTGTGTGATCTTCACCAGCTACCTCCCCAACATTTTTTTGAGTTTAGGAGACTTGTCTCTGAGCTTTATTTCTGTAGACACCTTGCGATGCAGAAGACAAGAGACACTTAGCTTGGCCCTGGCTCTAGGACTTTAGCTATAGGATCCTGGATGATTCAGTTGATGCCTTTTAACCCCTAGTTTTCATATACAATGAAGGGATAATACTCACCCTGCTTTTCTTCATGAAGTTGCTGTAAGAATCTAGGGTTATCATTATAAAAATTGTAGTTTTGTCCTACGGGAAAACAGTTGTCAGGTTTAAAGTTTATTTTCTTTGCTAAGTGACCCGGGGACAAAGTCAAAAATAGATTTCCAATCTTGCTTTTCCACATTTAATAAGGTTTAGAATTTCAAATTATTCTTGGCTTTTAAAAATATTTTTTTTCTTTTGGTGATTCTCTTGCTTTTCTCAACAGTGCTTTCTTTTAAAAATATCTTTATATATTTTTGGACTTTCACTGTCTCTTAACTTTTCTTTCTGAATTTAATTCTTTTTGAAATACAGGCTTTCTAATTTCTAGAGTTTTCTGTTTGGTAAACTGTCATGTGATACCACTTTTATTATTACAGGTAGAGCACCTGCGAGAAATTCTGCCCATTCTTACTATTCACACTCTGGCAGTTTATAAATATTCTGTGTAATGATCCCAACATTTTGGAACTAGTGCTCTATGATGCAGGACTTGATAAACAAGGGGAAAGTAAGGAAAGAAAATGTGTAGGGACGATGAGAAATGTAAAACATGCGTTGATTTAGGAGCTCTGATTTAAAAAAAAAATATTTATTTGACAGGCAAAGTGTGTGTGGGTCAGGAAGAGAGAGAGAACACAATCTTCCATTTGCATATTTACTCCCCAAATACCACAACAGACGGGGCTAGGCCAGGATGAAGCCAGGAGCCAGGGATTCCACACAGGTTTCCCAAGTACTTGGGCCATCATTCACTGCCTCCAATGTGCATTCACAGGAAGCTCAATCAGAAATTTAGTGTAGCTGGGAGTTGAACCAAGCACTTGGATATGGGATGCATCCATCCCAAGCAGGGGCTTAACCTGCTGGGTCACAATGCCCACCTCAGGAGCTGTGATTTTAGGTAAACAAACTCTCTAAAATAAAAATAAAATGGAAACAGAAGAAGTACTTTACTGAAAAATGAAAAATCTGAAATCTCAGTGGTTTAACACCGACACTGGAGAACTAAGCCAAAAGTACGGCTTTCCTGCATGGCCGAGTACAACCCGCTGTGTTAAGGCCAAGTGGAGCTGCACAGAGGCTGTGCGACTTCAGCCTTTCTGTTTGTGCGTGGAAACACTGAATGAGATCTGGCTGCCGCTGTCTCTGCAGTTGGGAGAACTGATCAAAGTTGCCTAGGCAGTCACAGTGCCAGCTCCTCTGGTTAAGAGGCTGCTGTTGACTGGTGCCTCCGAGCTGCTTCTCCACCTCCTCCAGGTATTCCTGTCATGTTACTCCCATCTGTCTGCACTTCTGTGCTCTCCACTCGAAGCTTCTCTGCTTACCACCTGTCTACTGTTTATCTCTTGTGGCCTTGCTAGAGAGTTCAAGGCTAAACAGGTTGATAATTCTCTTATTACAAACTGAGATAATTAGCAGTCTGCATGGGGGAATATAATCCTCTTATTGTATACAAACAGAAAATTGGTAGTATGTTTGGGGGTGTGACAGTTGAAGAATATTCATTTATCCTTTCTAATGTTCAAAAATATTATATGCCAGGAGCCTATCAGGGTTATAAATGATAAGATGAGAAGACTGGTGGTACAATTAAAAGATAGACAAGCTTCCTGCCCTCGTGAAGGAGAGAAACAATAAAAAAGAAGTAAAGTAACATAATTTCAGATAATATCGTATTATCACAGAGATCATATAGTGTCTTGTCATTGCAACTAAGGAAAAATATATATCTTTTAAGCTATGTAAGTGAAGTGGACATTGCGAGTCTGCTGCTCACTCCGTGGTCTTATAAAGTTCAGCTGTTGAGAGTGTAGAGAAGACAGATGGCAGACATACCATAATCTCTCTTTTTTTCCTTCCTCTCTAGGCTGGTAACAGTTCATGTTTGCTTCATAACTGAAGCAGCTTTAAACAAATTCATATTCTGTCTAAGGTGACAGACCTCATCTTTATCTGTTCTTGCTACCCATGACTTTATATGGATGATTCAGAAATTGGAACAGAGTGTTTTACTGTGAAACTGGCACTGGATTCGTCATCTATAAAGAAGACCTTGTGTGGAGCAGGAGTCTATTTTACGGACCTGGGGATCTTGTGGTCTCTTTCAGAACTTGCAACTGGTGTTGGGAGAGAAGGCTCTAGAAATGTCTAAATGCTGAGAAACCACAGAGCTCTATTCTTCAGTGACACCCTGAAACCTGTAGTTATCCCTGTCTCTGCAAGTAGATTTCAGCCTGAATAGTGGGGGTAATACATTTTCTCAAAGGGATCTAGAAAAAATTAAGCAAAAACTCAGACACATCAGCCACTGTACAATGTAAACAGCAGTGGAAACTAAGTGATCACACGAGGCCACAGGTCAGCTCTGTAGTTGATGATTAACAGTATGGGTTGAATTTTGATATCTTCCTGATACAAGCCATGCTCTCCCGTATCCCCCTAGAAAAATGGACATGGTTGGCTGGTTCTATCCATGCAAGGGAGCCAGTCCTGATTTAGAACAATGATGCCTGGGCAGAGGAGAGACTCACAGAAAGTCATCGCTGGGAGAACTATGAGCCCTGAAGAGCAGAATGGTCAGCCGAGGAGGACGTCCAGCACCCTTATGAAGTCTGCCTTTTCCCTTGATCACTGGAGTGTATAAATTGTGTTTGCAAGAATATATTATGACATGTCTATATCCTAAAAGTATTGCAGAATTATGTAAAAGGAAATGGGAGAAAATGCTGAATGTATGAAGGTCCCATCTTCAATTTCCACCATGGGAGAGAGTAAAAATAAATTATGATATTTGGTATCTAAGGTTAGGAAATCTCACCCACCTGCTAATACAGGTGTTGGAAACTAGGTTCCTTGGCTTTTATAAGAATGCAAAGAATCAGGAAACTTTAGTTATTTATAGTATAATCGCCATTGTCTGTTTAAAGGATCCATTTATTTAAAATCAGGCACTCTATATTCATTAAGGTTTATGAATTAAAAGTACAAAGAGAGCTTTGTCATTATGCATGTCAGTTTGCTATTTAAAAGGTATGACAGCATTTGTCATATTGAAGTGAATTTGGCAGGAATTCCCACGATGGACATTGTGCTTTTAAACTAGAACTTGTAAGACTCTATGTAAATTTCCCTTGCCAGTTATTTTTAAAGTCAAAGGAACATCTTAATATTCACAAGGAATGATTTTCTCTTGGCTTACTTTAATGAATTTAACAAACTATGAACCTACACATATAGGAATCCAAAGTTTTCCATTTCAATTTCATCCTTGTAATAAGGGCATTGCCACATCTACAACAGTAAGATGACCATTTTCAATAGGGGAATACAAAATTATATGAAAAACTAAATGCTAGCTTTCCTTTGATCTCAAAAGCCCAGGAATTTCTAGGCCAGTTGGATTTTGGCTCATGTTGAAAGCTATCCCAAATATAACGCTAGTAAGTGGCCTTTGCCCTTTGTGTACCAAAGAGCTCATATGATTTCTATAGTCTTTTTCTTCTTGAAAGTGCTGTGGCTCCTCAAACACTAGGCACTTCTTTAAGATACAGTCCACATGCTTTGAGAAGGTGCATTAATTGGTGCAGGCCCTCAGATACCAATGGTGCAATCAATTAGTAATAAAACCAGAAATCACTTTAATTGTTGAAAGGACCTGTCTTGGTGTGTGGCATTAATTAGGAAAAGAAGAAAATAGATATAGATTAGGATAACAGTGTAGATCATGTATAGATGGAGAAGACTGATACATTTCAATCTAGTGCTTTGATTTATTTAACCAATGTCTTCAATTTACTTGGATGTATGACAATACTGTTTAATGAGCTTGAGAGCACAGTAAATATACTTTTGTTCTCAATGTTAATAGCTGGGTTTTAACACTCAAGGACAAGGTCTTAATCTGTAGCATCAAATGAGTAATTCACTAAGTTATGACACCTGGCACAATAGGGGAGGGGAAATGTGTCCTGCCTATTGAATGTATTAGTTATTGAAAGTTAACTGAATTGCCAATTTTTAAAACACTGAAGTTCAATAAAGTGCATGAACAATAGAAAAATGCTGAACATTATTTTGGATACTAGCTGCTTGGGCATTAACTGCGTCATGTTCGCTTTGAGATTAAAAAATATATATGTCTTTGCTTATTTTATCCCATGTGTCCTGAATAGCCTTCTTCATATACTGCGGAAAACTCACATTGACATGGTAAATTATGAAATCACCTTTTAAACTAATGTATATCTGACAGCTCTCTCTTAAAATGTTTCAAAATTATCTTTTGAAACAGTCCCAGAAGTCTGCAGATTCTAACCTGTAATGAAAGCTTTGCACCTCTGTGAAACAAATCCAGTCTATTAAGAAATTGGCTCTGTGATAAATGGGGCCTTCCCAGTGAAACTGAAGTGTTCCTGGACACTGTATCGTAATTAAATGTGCTTATGACCACACTGGCACTTTTTAATGAGTCAGAAGCAAATTGATTTCTAATATAACAAGAGAACAACTTACTCTCTTAAAAAGGATTATATAAGTGCAAAATAAAAACATGACAAAAAGTATGAAGTATTTGTTTTCAGTAAGAGGAAACATACATCATTATATGACTTCAGAGAAACTTTGTGGGGCACTTTGGTGGTCTAATTCAGTTAAAGTTATAACGAATAGAAAAGTTCATTCAAAAATCCTGGGCATTTCTTAATGTTTTTCTGTAGTTATGTTTTGGTTTCAAAATGTAACTCCACTATGAGGCTTTTAACCATTCCCTATGTATTCTTTAGGATATATGTTCTTCAACAAGGTAGTTTTGGCAGGGTGAGACAATGTTGGGAAAACTCTTCACGTACCTGCACACTGCCATTAACCGATGTGGTAAATCACCTCCTCTTTGATCTCAATTTTTTATTGATCTCTATGGCAAACTTGGAGGTCACGCCTTAGGGATGAGCCCTTATTCCTCTGAGTACATAACTGACAAAGAAGATAAAATGGAGCTGAAACTCTCCTCGGTCTCTGAATAAGTATCTAGATCATAGAAAGTCACTGCTGTGCTTGTTCCTAATGTAAATAGGGTCCAATAGTAAAACTGAAATTTTCAGTCTTAAGTAGGGGGAATTGGATAACCATTTACACAACAGGTGGCTTTTACCTTTGCTTAAATAAACGTTTTGGATCACCTCTGAAGAGTGAAAACCAGCAATGCAATGTAGTCATTTTTGGTTGGAAGAGATACTGTAAGATGTGTGTAACATGGGGGAATGTGCCACATTAAGCATTTAAATGTGTTCATTTTATTGAAAGCTGAAAGCAGATGGAAGATGCTCATAAACTTTTTGAATGCCAGATCTTTTAGAACCAATTTATAAAGAGGTAATCTATAAATTACATTTCAAAATTGGAAAAGGAAATACAAATTTTAAAGTAAGCCAACTTATCTCTGACACAATAATTATTTCTAAATTGGCTTTAGGATAAAACCATTCAGATTGAAATTCTACCTACCTAGTTGATTCATGGAGTTTGACCAAGGAATTCATGGTGTTGCTGTGTTCAGTTAACTATCTTGAAACGCCTTTGTTGATAAAGATAAAATAGTGGTACTTTCACTTCATTGCAAGATGTTTAAAAAATGATCCATACTGAGATGGATACTTATGATCCTAAAATGTTTGCTAAGCAATGTAAATTTATTTATAACTGCCATCTCCAACATCTTATGATGTTGTTTTTAAAAATACACTTACGGTAATTGCTTAAACTAAAAATCATGGTATTTTCAGTTACTTGATTTCTGAGCTACCAGACTCACTAAATAATAATGTTCCAATCAAAATAGTCTATTCTCCTATATTCTAAGGATTAATGTGTGATTATAGTGTCCACTTGCCACTGTTTTTTAAATCAATGGACTTGAAAGTATTCAGACGTTTAGATGGATGCACAGATATATTACTAGTTCAGTCATAGATTGGAGTTTGCATATTGTAATGTAAATGTATGTCAACACTATTCTAAATAGTTTTATTATGACTGAAGTTTAATTAAATAAAAAAAGTTGTAAAATGTGATGTGTATGTGTATATACTGTATGTGTACTTTTTAAAATAGGTATATGTCCTGACCCTTTTTTATACAGGTTTGAATTTGAAATTACATTATAAATACATATACTTTATTGTTCTAAATAAAGAATTTTATGCACTCTCATCAGTTTGCCCTATCATTTGATATTTTAATGTTATCAAACATCTTCACAACATGATTGAGCATTTATTAAAGTAAAATCAAATTTCCCATGGAAATGTATCATTAATCTTGATTTTGTCAAACTGTGGACACAGGTGATAGATCATTCTAATTCAATAAATATTTATTAGTGACTCAAATTAGTAGACAATCAAGGAAGGTAAAGTTGAGTAAACCCATTTTTTGCTCTCAAGAGGCAAAGATTTGAAGACCACTGTTATATGTATAAAGTTATACTCAAGTAACTACCAATGTACAAAAGCAAGGTCTATCTACATGTGCTTAGG
The DNA here is from genome assembly GCA_949820135.1 of Sylvilagus floridanus. Taxonomy (NCBI): domain Eukaryota; kingdom Metazoa; phylum Chordata; class Mammalia; order Lagomorpha; family Leporidae; genus Sylvilagus; species Sylvilagus floridanus. Next base: position 22,575,195 of record OX463231.1, read on the forward strand.
GCATGCAGGCAGGACAAACAGATACAGAATAGAGGGGGATCATGGAAGAGTTGATGTTCAGGCTAAGACTTGTACAGATGAGACAAATTTTGAGAAAGTAAGATTTTGCTCAGTCTTGGAAATGTTTTTCAAAACAAGAAGCTGTAAAATTTCTCAGCTTATTCTGTAAACTTGAACCGGTGGCTGCCTAGCATGTCTTACAAAAAGATAGGCACAGATGTGACAACAGAGCATGCACACCCTCTGCTTAGAGTTCACAAGAAGCCAGTATGTGTTTCTGAGAAGAGAAATGGCAAAATCAATCATGGCTTCTCTGTTTACAGTGTGATTGTTAGATTTGTTTGAAAGGCAAAGCAAGAGGTGGCGGGTGCTAATGCTGCTTGGCAACAACATTGTATCTTTCCTGTCCCTCTTGTTCTGTTCTCAAAGCTGACTGTTGGATACATTACTTTCTCTCTGCAAACACCTACATCGTTTCCATCCCCACTCTCTGATAATCCTGATTGCCGTTTCATCCGAAAATATGAAAGAAAAAGAACTTTCAAAGACAACTAGAAAAGCAGTCAAAAAAACAAATTGAACTTCCAGACCCCTCACTTACACAGATTCTCTGTAGGTCCTGGAGGGGGCTCATGTTTTTTGTAAAATTCCAGCCACTTCCATTTATAGCGGTTGTTTTGGTGGGCGTGGGAATGAATGACCACTGGCCACCTCACTGGGGCATCCTGATGCATGGTCCAAGGCTATCTGGTGATGTGAAGGTTTCCTAGCAACCCCACATCAGAAGTGTCTGGTTGAAATGAAAGGAGCCAGAAGCCAGTGGGTGGATTCTCACAATCATGACATTCACTTGATGTGTAAAATTTTGAGTGGAGATTCAGATTTCCTTAATATTTTTCTGTCATAAAAATATGTAGTAATGCAGATTATGTGTAAAATCACAAGCAAGCCATACATTTTTTTCCATAAATGGTGAGGAAACACAGAATTTAACAAAATTGCTGTGTTTTCAGAGCCAAAAAATCTCAATGTTCTGGTCTTGAAAAATACATCATCTCATGTAACCGCCCTGACAGCACCACACAGAATTGCTTAACTGGCCTAAATAATCCTTTGCTCTTCAAATAATCCATGGTCCTTCCCTCACCCTGGACATTTAAAAACAACATCAATGCTTGTTTTTAAATAGTTTTTACCTTTACCAGAATGATTGACAATTAAAAAACTACAGGGGTGGGCACTTGGCTCAGCAGTGAAATGCCGCTTGTAAGGGCTTGCATTGTGGCGAAGGGGTTAAACCACTGCCCGCAATGTCTGCATCCATTAGGGGTGCCAGGTTGAATCCCAGCTGCTATACATCTGATCTAGCTCCCTGCTAATATGCCTGGGAAAGCAGAAGACGGCCCCTTGGCTTGGGCCCCTGCATCAACCTGGGTGACCTTGATGTAGTTCCTGGCTCTTGGCTTCTGCCTGGTCCATGCCATTCCATTACGGCCTTTTGAGGAGGGAACCAGCAGATGGAAGATATCTTCTCTCTCTCTCTCTTTTTCTCTCTCTCTCTCTCTTTCTCTCTCTCCCTCTCCCTCTCTAACTCTGCCTTTCATAAAAATAAGTAAAGCTTTTTTAAAAATGTTCATTATAAATGACACTTGGAACATCTGTATCCCGTATCAGAGTCCCTGGGTTCAAGTCCCAGCTGTGCTTCTGATCCAGCTTCCTGCTACTGCGCACCCAGGGAAGGAGCAGATGATGAGAGGTCTCTGCCTCTCAAGTGGGAGACCCAGAGTGAGTTCCAGGCTTTTGGCTTTAGCTTGGCCCATCTCTGGCTTTTGCAGGCACTTGGGGAGTGAACAGCACAGCAGATGGAAGACTGATATTCTCTCTCTCTCCTCTCTTTCTCTCTCTTTTCTTTTCAAAATAAATTTTAAAAAGCTTGAAAATCCTACAGAATTTAGCATTGTCATTGTACCATATGTGGCTTCTTTTGTTTGACCATGTGCATAAGGATTTACCTTCCATGCCTTAATAACTCATTTGTTTTTACCATGGAATAATACATACGGACATGTCACTGTTCATTCACCTATCTGATGAAGGACATTTTGGTTCTGCCAGTTTTTGATGATGATCAATAAAACTACTGTAATCATGAGTGTGAGGATGCCAGTTTTCAAATCACTTGGACAAATACCTGGGAACACAATTGCTGAATTACGTAGTATGATTATGTTCAGGTTTGGAGGAACCGCCAAACCGACTTCCCAACTGGCTGTGCCATTTTGCATTTCTAGCAGCTGTAAGCGAGGGTTCCTGCTGCTCTTCATCTTGCCAGCAATTCTTACTGTCAGTTTTCTGGATTTTAGCCATTCTAATAGGTGGGCAAATAGTATAGCATTATTGCTTCAATTTGCAATTTGCTAATGACAACTAATGTTGAGCATCTTTTCATATGCTTATTTGCCATCTGTATATATTCTCTGCTGAAGCTTCTGTCCAAATCTTTGGTGCATTTTAAAATTGGGTAGCTTGGTTTATGTGGTTGTGTTTTAAGAGTTTTTTGTATATTTTGGATACAAGTTCAATGTTAGATATGTGTTTTGTGTGTATTTTATTACATCTGTACATTCTTTTCATTGTCCTAGTAGTATTTTTCTTTTACAGAGTAGCTGCAAACACTTCATTTAAAACGTGTAAGAACAGAATATATATCCTGATTGATCCATTCCATTAATCTCATTGAAGAAAAAGCAATCGCCACAGTAGCTGAAGTCTGATTACTCCAGTATTTTGCAACTGTTATGTTTCTTTTCAGATTTCTTGGAGGGAATATTTTAAAGATATGGACACTTTGATTTTTAGAAGTTTTAGTGTTACAAGATGGTCAGGGTCATTATCGGGCTGTCAATGTCTCACAACAGCATGAACATTTTAAAGACTTCACAAGTAAATGTTGAAGACACAAAACCAAAAGCCCAAATATATGAGAAGTCACAAGCTCATAAAATCCACACGTTTAACTTCAGTTTTGAAAGATGTCTTGAAATGTTTCATAAAAACAATTGAGAAATTATAAACAACTTATTCCAACATATAAAGGACATTTAAGTTGTCCTTTTCTGTTATCTTTATATTTATGTGTTAAATAGCTGAGAGAATGTCTGTGTTAAGAATAAACACATAGGAAACAAAATTCAATATGATTAGGAAATAACTTGATCTACGTCTATAGGAAAACTGGAACAGATGTTATCACATCAAAAGTAGTACTTTGTTAGCAGAAAGTGATAAATTTCCAATAGGCCCTTAAATTGATTTCTAATCTAATTCACAGAGAAAGTGGGTCATTGGAAATGGCAAATGAATTACTTTTTGCTGATTTGATACAGACCACACTAATGAAAATATTGTAAAACAATGTATCTCCATGAGGGTATCCGCTATAAACTAGTTAATAAATGTAATCAATTCAATTAATATTTAAAATTAATCACAATAAAAAAACAACTTGAAGGGTTCTAAAATCTGAGTTCATTCTTGGGGGGAGATACAAACTTTACTAAATGTGAGGAGAATTCTACAAATTTACATGAAATTGCCAAATTGAGATTTGAAAAGTACCAATAGTAAAAAAAATAAAAAATCATCAATCATGCTAGTGGTAAGAAGACTAAACCTCTTTATGAAGCATATTATAAAATAATTTTCAGGGCCAGCACTGTGGCGCAGCAGGTTAATGCCCTGGCCTGAAGCACCGGCATCCCATATGGGCCCCGGGTCTAGTCCCGGCTGCTCCTCTACCAATCCAGCTCTCTGCTATGGCCTGGGATAGCAATTGAAGATGGCCCGAGTCCTTGGGCCCTTGCACCCACGTGGGAGACCTGGAAGAAGCTCCTGGGTCCTGGCTTTGGATCGGCGCAGCCCCAGCCATTGCAGCCATCTGGGGAGTGAACCAGTGGATGGAAGACCTCTCTGTCTACATTTCTCTGTTACTCTTTCAAATAAATCAAATAAATCTTTAAAAAAAATAGATAAAATAATTTTTACATGACAAGGTAACAAACAGTATAAAGCCAAACAAGAACAAAAAGAAAGGATTTTTATAAAGACATGGAGACATGTCTGGCAGTGAAGAAAAATATCACAGATTTTTATAGTTGGAATAACCGTGTCAGCTTTTTATAATTTGTAGTTTTTCTGGTTTGCTTATTCATCCTTCTACCTAATTCGTATCTGTAACTTTGATTGATTTATGTTTTAAAGAGGTCACCTAGAACGTGTTAGTTTTCAAGCCTTGGAACGCTTGGCTGCTAGGCGGGCGGCATGACACGGGCATCCGTGCAGCCTGTCTTGCGTGTTCCTTCAGGGAGTCCCGCTTCCGTGTGAAGGCTGGTGCCCGCCTAGGACATTTCTCCAGCATCATTCACTCTTCCCCCATACTATTTTTTCCCACTTTACTTGGACATCTCCGCGTTTACAAATTTGCTCTTGTTTCTGCCATCTGTATAAGCAAAACCAAAAATGAACACCAAGAAAAAACAGTGTGAAGTGTCCTATAGAATTTTTTTAAATAGATATCTTCTATCATGCTAGAAAAGTTCCCTTCTTCTTAGTAGATTAAGCTGTTTTGCTTTACAACAAAATCATGAATGGATGCATGATTTGTTTCTATATATCTTAATGGAATGGGTTATATTTAATATTTGTGTGTTCAATCAACCATTTCTGTAATAAACTAGCTTCTCTGATTTTATCTTTTATGTATCACTGGATTCAATTTGCAAGTAATTTGTTTAGAACTCTGTCTATCTATGAAATAGACTGCCCTGTAAATTTCTGATAATGTTTTCAAGGATAATGTGGCTCCCTAAAACAAATAGGTATTTTCTACATTCTGTAAGATTCTCCTGTAAGACTGATGTGTAAGTGTAGTAAAAATTCTCAGGAGAAGCCATCTGAGTCATGAGTCTTCTTTACAGCATTTCATTTAAGAGTTCCATTTAGGGGGCCAGGGCTGTGACATTGCCAATAAAGCCACCACCTGTAGCTCCAGCATCCTATACGGGCACTGGTTCAAGCTATTCCACTTCTGATCCAGCTCCTGCTGATCCTTCTGATCCTACTACTGCTCTTGGGAAAGCAGTGCAAAATGGCCCAAGTACTCGGGCCCCTGGACCCACGTGAGAGACCCAGATGAAGCTCCTGCTTCAGATTGGCCCAGCTCCGCAGTTGTAGCCATTTGGGGAGTGAACTAGCAAGTGGAAGATCTCTGTCTCTCCTTCTCTCTCTAACTCTTCGTTTAGATAAAGGAAATAAACTTCAAAAAATTTCAAATCAAGCCTGGATTTTATGTTTTATATATAGAATATCATCATCAGAAGTGGAGCAGCCAGGACTCAAATAAGCGCCCACGTAGGATGACAGAGTTGCAGGTGGCAGCTAACCCATTACGTCAAATCAGCCGTTTAACTGGAATCATTTTAAAAAGAGTCTTTTGTTGCTGTTATCCACGTGGACTCTTGGAAATATTAAGAACTACAGCCTCATTCAGATCCAGCTGAAAAGCCCATGACAGTATTCCATGACAGTATTTCAGGCATAGAAAGCCAAGACATTCTGGCAAAAAAAAAAAAAAAAAAACAAAACAAAAAAAAACACCTAAATGAAATAAGAACCGGTCATCAAAGAAGGAGGTACCTTTCTCTGAAGGGAGGAGAGAACTTCCACTTTGACTATCACCTTGTCTAAATAAGATCGAAGTCAGTGAACTCAAAAGGCCTCCATAGCCTTGGCAACTCATGACAAGAGCCTAGGGTGATTACTGACGCCATAAACAAGAGTGTCAAATTGTTAAGTCAACAACAGGAGTCACTGTGCACTTACTCAAGTACAATCTCTGTCCTTAATGTGTTGTCCAATGTGAAGTAATACTATAACTAGTACTGAAACAGTATTTTACACTTTGTGTCTCTGTGTAGGTGCAAACTGTTGAAATCTTTACTTAATATATGCTAAACTGATCTTCTGTATATAAAAATAATTGAAAGTGAATCTTGATGTGAATGGAAGGGGAGAGAGTGCAGGAGAGGGGAGGGTTGTGGGTGGGAGGGAAGTTATGAGGGGGAAAAAAGCCATTGTAATCCATAAGCTGTACATTGGAAATTTATATTCATTAAATAAAAGTTAAAAAAAGAAAAATTAAAAAAAAAGAACCGCAGCCTCAATTTTATAATTCTATTAATTGAAAAATGCTCAATTACTAGTACTGGTTGCATTAGCTAAAATTTTCTTATTCAACCGGGTAATATTTACACAAGTGATGAATATTTTGTAGTGACTTAAGCGTATCTAAATATCTATGGCTCTTCTCAGGATATATAAACAATGACTTCAGAACTTACTTGTCTATAAATACCCTAATTCTCATTTTGAAGTGAACTCAATTAAGATTCAGTATTTATGTGTGGTCAGGAAGATTCTCTGGCTGTTGCGGACATTTGGGGAGTAAACCGACAAATGGAAGATCTCTCTCTCTGTGTGTCTCTATCGTACACTATTGCGTTGACTTTCAAATAAAATGAAATTAAATAAACAATGCTAGAAAGCAAAGTCTGGGTACTGCAGTGATGAACTACAGGAAGCGTCTCTTCTCTGAGAAACTTGGGTAGGACATGAAGCATTTGCATCCCACAGTACCTAAAGGACCATTTTACACCTAAGTAATTAAAGCATTTGATAGTTCACTTGAAAAGTAGAAAGTTAATTTTCTGAGACAACTAAATGCATTCATTTACATAAAAACTGAATTTTTTAACAGTTTTTTTTTCTTTTTTTAAATATTTTTTGACAGGCAGAGTTAGACAGTGAGAGAGAGAGAGAGAGAGTTATAGAAGGTGAGAGAGAGACAGACAGAAAGTCTTCCTTCCGTTGGTTCACCCCCCAAATGGCCGTTACAGCCAGCACTGTGCCAATCCAAAGCCAGGAGTGGGGTGCTTCCTCCCAGTCTCCCATGCGGGTGCAGGGACCCAAGCACTTGGGCCATCCTCCTCTGCCCTCCCGGGCCACAGCAGAGAGCTGGACTGGAAGAGGAGCAACCAGGACTAGTACCCGGCGTCCCAACTGGGACTAGAATCCGAGGTGCTGGCGCCGCAGGCAGAGGATTAGCCTAGTGAGCCATGGCATCAGCCCTAAAAAAACTGAATTTTGAAATATGTACTACTACTTTGAACTTGATATATGTGGACTCAACCTGGTGTCATTTATTAAAATATCAGAAGTGTCAAATAAGTGTTGTTTTTAAACTAAGATTCATTCATTTTAAAATTATATATATTTAAAAGATTACGGTTTGGTTTTAAAGATTTATTTATTTATTTTGAAAGTCAGAGTTACAGAGAGGGAAACCGAAAGAGATCTTCCATCTGTTGGTTCACCCTCTGGAGGGCCACAACAGCCAGGTCTGTGCCAAGTGGAAGCCAGGAGCCTGGAACTCCATCCAGGAGCCAGGAGCTAGGAGCTTCCTCCAGGTCTCCCACAGGGGTACAGGGGCCCAAGGACCTGGGCCATTGTCTGCTGCTTTCTCGGGCACACTGGCAGGAAGCTGGGTCTGAAGTGGAGCTGCTGGGACTCAAACTGGTTCTCTTAAGGGCATCAGAGTGGTGACTTTTCCCGCTGCACCACAAGGCCAACCCCAAACTGGGTAGTTTATAAATAACAGAAATGTACTGTGCGCAGTTCTGTGGGCCAGGAAGGCCACTATGAAGGAAGACTGGCAGATCTGGTGTCTGGCAAAGATGAATTTCTCGCTCTGCCCTCATGTGGTGGGAGGGGCGCAAGGGAATACACGCTCTCTTCATCCTGTTTCATAGGAGCAGTCACCCCATTCATGAGGGTAGGGCCTCTGTGATTTAACCTCTTCCCCTAAGGCCTCATCCCTTACTATCATCACATCGGGGGGTTAGTTCTGACATATGGATTTGAGGGGTCAGAGGGACACCAACTTTCAGATCATAGCGCTGTGACTCCCTTGAACATTTAAATAACCTGCAGCAACCCTGTTCTTTGCTGTAGCACCCAGGGCACCTTGGAACACAGTTTGTGAACCATGGCTGTACATTGCTTATTAGATATGTAGCTGAATGTATGAAGCACTGCCCCTCCTCACAGAATGTATCCAAGCACAATCATTTAAATCTGCTTTGTTCTCTGATACATCCCAAGAATCTTAAACAGTCCTGGCATAGGTAAGTTTTTCAGCAATTATTTGCAAAAGAAATGATTATTTGCCATTAATGTTTTTCCTAGGGACTCTCTGTTTATATCTTTGCCAATTTTTCTTTCAGGTGTTACCATTTTATAGGTTTTTGAATATTTATTATTTTTATTTTATATAATCATATATTTATTTTATATCATATACAATATATGATTATAATTATATATTTATTTTATATATTTATATAATTAAATATTATTTTACTTTGTATATTTATTAATTATTAATATTTATTGCTTATCTAGGAAATCAGTCTTTTGCTATTATATAATTCAGCAAGAATTTTTCTGAGTTTACATTTTTCCTCTTTTGACGTTTAAAAAAATTTATTTTATTTGAAAGAGTTAGAGAGAGAGAGAGAGAGAGAGAGACATAGTGACATAGAAATTTTCCATTCTCAGGTTGCTTCCCAAATGGCTGCAACAGTCAACTTTGTGCCAGGCTGAAAGCCAGGAACCAGGAGCTCCTTCTGGTCTCTCATGAGTACAGGAGCCCAAACACTTGGGCCATCATTTACTGTTTTTCCCAGGCCATAGCAGGGAGCTGGATCAGAAGTGGAGCAGCCAGGATATGAACCAGCACCCATAGAGGATGCTGGAGTCATAGGTGGCGGCTTATCCAGCTATGCCACAATGTTGGCCCCTCTTGACATTTTTATGGTAATTTTTGCTATATAATAATTTTGGTGCTGCTTTTTATATAATTATTTATATACTTTTTAAAAACTTTATATGGTCAATATTGCCATTTCTTTTTCTGTATATCTTGTTGGAGATAATTTTATGTTTAAACAAACCTAGTCCACTTCATATGGTTCCTTTATCATTATTTTTACAATTAGTATTTTATAAAAGATTATTTTAAAAGAGTTACAAAAAGAGGGAGTGAGAGAGAAAAAGGAAGATCTTCCTTCTGCTGTTCACTCCCCATATGGCCACAACAGCCAGGGCTGGGCCAGGCCAAAGCCAGGAACCAGGAGCTTCACCCAGGTCTCCTGTGTGGCTAGCAGGAGCCCAAACACTTTGGGTATCTTTTGCTGCTTTTCCCAGGCCATTATCAGGAGCAGGATCAGAAGTGCAGCTGGGACACAAACTGGCACCCATGTGGGATGCTAGCAATTCCAGCGATGGCCTCACAGGCTAAGCCACACGCTGGCTCCTACCATTAGTCTTTCAAATTATCCTTTCACCAGGAATTTATCTGGGCTTTAAGATAGAGATTCAGCTTGATCTTCATCCAAATAGCTAGCTAGCTGTCTCAACAAAGCCTATTAAATAATGGATCTTTCCCCACTGATTTGAAATAACAGCTTTGCTACACACGAAATCCCCATGTGGATTTCGGATTTATTTCTGGAGCTCTCAATTTTGCTCTGTTTCTTCCTTCTCTGGGCCTGAAAATTGTTTTTAGCTTTGCTTCACAAACTAATAGATTTTAATTTGGGTTGTGGGGAGAAGACCCATAAAATATTACCCCTTATTCTCTCCTTAAAAAAGTAATTTTAACAAATAATTTGGCAAGAATTAGAAATCACAAAACTTTTCAGTAGACTTCTTTTTTTTGCCATTCAAGTGTTTATTACAGTCCTGGTCATCTTGTGGGCTAGTGGAATTTTAATGAATCATTAATTTTTAACTCTGGAGACAGGAAAGCCTGAATGGACTTCCCACGTATAAAATATGGAAAAGACTAGCAATGACTGGTGTTTTCCACACATCACCTACCTGGTTACTCATTCCGCTGGCATGATCTTTTTAACACAAAGACGCAAAGACAATAGTGTCATGTCATGTCTTTTTTTCAGTGAATACCTCAAAACCTCACAATTTGGAATTAGAAACATGAAGCAACATACTGACAATTTCTTATTTTTAATGATATTTCTGAGTAGGATATATACTTCAATCATATTAATATATTTGAACAGCATAAAACATCGCAGCTAGTACAAATGATAATCCTCTAAGAGTATCTTCTAAAGACTACAAAATCTTGATGCATCCACATGAAGTCAAAGAAGTTGCACATGCATATATGTATGCAAATAATTTAAGGTAGCTTTTGGCAGGCAGATAAATGTATAAACATCCAAAATGCTAATACTGGCTTAAAGTTTTTTTCAATCACTTCAACACCTGATCCATATGCTCTCCTAGGTAATTAAACCTCCTCTTGCCTGTCACTCTGCAAGAGTCAGCCAGAGGCAGGAAGGACCTAGAAATATGGATTAGAAATTTTCCCCCCACTTTAGACATATGTGAGACTTGGGGTCTTAGCCAAAAACAAATACAAGGACAATTTTCGTTACTCTTGGCAAAGCAGCACACTTTTTTGAGCTGGTGGAAAAATTATTCCTTAGAAACCAACCATAACAACCCTTCTACTTTATAACTAGCTGCAAACAGATTAAATGTATAATAGTGGGAATGGACCAATTAAGGCAAAGAGCACAGGAACAGAAAGGCACTATGTGTAGTTTTAATCAAATTTAAATGAGTATATCCTGAGCACTCATTTTTTGGCCCCCAGTTTCTACAGATTCTTGCTTATAGTCATTTACATCGTGGTATGAGGCTGTTTAAGATTAACTAACGGTATTAGGTATATTATTTTGTTCTACACAAATTGTCATTGAAATGTCTGGAGCATTCACACCACTGAAAATGTGATTCTGTCAGCACAGTCAGGTAGAAGCATTTCCAGCTTCTATAGAAAATGGACAAAGCTGAGATGTTTCCTGTGCCAATTAGCAGTTTTGCTGAGCAAGAAGGAAGTGTGTCTAAGGGTGCCTGAATAAGGACCCAGCAAGTTCGGTATTTGAATGAGAACAACCCAGCAAGCTCTCTTGGGCTTTTGGCACCCACATAAGCCACAGTAAAGAGTTCCCAGGAAGGTCAACCAATTGCAATGAACCATATGAATTATGTGGGAGGAAAGCCGTTGTGTGGCTTATTCCCTTCAGCACATGTCCAGGGGAGGACATTTGCCAATGCCTGGCACCATAGGGCTTATAAATATTTTCTAGCTGAACTTATGAATACAGCTTTTCAAATCCCAGTCAATTGGTAAGAAAGAATAAGTTCAGTGAAACCTATAAATTGTCCAACATTCAATGAAGTTGCAAATTTGTACTTCGAAGTAACATACATGCTTCCAACACTTAATTTGATTAAGAATCAGGATACAAGTTTATTTAACTGTGGACTACTTATCTGATTATTTGTGTATGCTGCTGTTGGAAATAGCCATTTGAAAAGTAGTTAAATTTCTAGGGTTTCAGCAATATTTAATTTTAATGGGGAAAATCTATGATAGCATAGTCGCTGTCATTTTACATGTTTAATTGTAATGCTTGAATTCTGTACTATCTTAGGTCCTTATTCACTTTGAAATTTAAGGATTACATTTTATTTTATTCTTTATTTGAAAACTATAACCTTTATTTACCTAATGTAAGTTTATTTACTTTTCTCCTCTGTTTCTATTTTTACTCTCTACTACCCTTATCCATGTAGTATTCCTTTCTATTAAATGAAGCTCAATGTCATCGTTTCATGTTGCCTTTAATACATACATGTCTCTTATGTGCAATGGAGTTAATTCAACAAATACGGGGTTTTTGACCAGCAAGTCATGAGAACATTACAATAAGCAGAATTCAGGTTTTGTACTCAGAGCAGGAGAGATGCTAGAGATAAATCTGCAAGTACCAATTATACAGCGTGATAAATGGTCAGCCACGTCTGTTCTCATCCCAGCAACCAGAGTGAGATTTGGAAAGAGAAGTCAGATCCTGTCAGTTCTCTGGCCAAACTCTTTCTACTCCAAGTCAATGCTTTACCAACACCTATGCTTGTCCAGCTCCCATCTGACACAGCCCCTGTTTTTCATTTACTCCCCTCTCTCTTCCAGTCGTACCCTCTCTCATTCCTGACTCACCACATGGTGCACTTGCTCGTCTATGACACACTGATACCGAACATCATACATACACTCCTCACCTTTCCCCCAGCTGTCCGTAATTCTTATCTCTTCATTCCCTGCTCAAAATGCCATCTTCTTAGAGAAACCTTTCCTGAGCACCCAGGTTACTTAAAGTCTCTCCCCAGCACTCCCTATCCCCTTTCCAAGGCTAATTTGGCTCTCGTAATACTTTATATCCATTCACGTCATACTTTTTTGTTGGTGCTTAGTTTGTTTTCCCCCAAAAATGTAAGTTCTATGGGGGCTGGGACCTCTGTTGATGTGCTGATTTCTACATTTTCAGTGCCTTTAAGAGAATCCAGCATGCACCAAATGTCCAATAAGAATATACTGAATGAATGAATGACCATCAAAAGTATTAGAGTAGAGAGAGAGGACTGGTGCACACCAAGATGAAAGGTGAGAAGTCCCCCTGTCTGCCATCTGCATGCTGATGGCCCAGGAGAGCCAGTGTGTCATTCAGCTTGAATCCAAATGCCTGAGAACCACAAGCTCTCATACCCCAGGGCAAGAAAAGGTAAGATGGGTTTTCCTGCTCAAGTAGAGAGAAAATGGACCCTTCCTCTACCTTTCTGTTCTAGTTAGGGCCCTACAGATTGGTGATTCCTTCCTAGACTGAAAAAGGCAGGTCTTCTTTATTCAGTCCACCAAATCAAAAGCTAATGTGGGAGCCCAGTGCTGGGGTTAAAGCCCCAGCCTGCAGCACCAGCATCCCATATGGGCACCCATTTGAGTCCAGGCTGCTCCACTCTGATCCAGCTCTCTGCTATGGCCTGGGAAAGCAGTAGAAGATGGCCCAAGTCCTTGGGCCCCTGCACCTATGTGGGAGACTTGGAAGAAGCTCCTAGCTCCTGGCTTTGGATCAGTTCAGCTCTGGCCGTTGCAGTCGTTTGGGGAGTGAACCAGTGGAATGGAAGATTTCTCTCTCTCCCTCCGTCTCCCTTTCTCAAGCTCTTCCTCTCTCTGTAACTCTTTAAAATAAATACAATAATTATTTTTTAAAAAAGCTACTGTGTTCACGTTGTGACATGTGAATATCACATTCCCCTTACAGGGCCTTCTCAGATCAGTCAACATAAAGGTGTACACCTACCTCCCTATTCATTTCCTTCTCTGCCCTTTTTCTCCTCTTGCAGCATGTATCCCCACCAGACATTACAGGTTTATTTGTAGGTTATGTAGCTTCACTACCCTAAGGTAAGCACCTTGAGAGTAGGGAGTTCACTTTATTACTTGAAATAAAAGAGCAATTACAAAGTAAATTAAAGTTCCCAGAGAAGTAGAAGACAGTTACATACTTTCTAAAGATAAAACTTAAGTGACTAGTTTCCAAGTACACACATTTTTGGAACATGACCTTCACATCCTTGTGGTTATAAAATACTTGGCAAGCCAGTACTCCTCTGAGAGTTCTTAGCATGCAATATTCTACCGCAAAATTTCAGAAGTAATATAAACTATTCGGCTGGATGCATTTAATAAACTTCCAAATACTTGATAACAAAGCATTATCAATACAAAGAAACCTGGAATATAGTTTCTGAAAGTACTACTAGTTAGTACTTTTTCAACAATTACTATGAGTCAGGCTATGCACAAAGGGTTTTATTTTTTATTGAAATATCCCTGCCAGCGCCGTGGCTCAACAGGCTAATCCTCCGCCTTGCGGCGCCGGCACACTGGGTTCTAGTCCCAGTCGGGGCGCCGGATTCTGTCCCGGTTGCCCCTCTTCCAGGCCAGCCCTCTGCTGTGGCCCAGGAGTGCAGTGGAGGATGGCCCAAGTGCTTGGGCCCTGCACCCCATGGGAGACCAGGAAAAAGCACCTAGCACCTGGCTCCTGCCATCGGATGAGCGCGGTGCGCCGGCCGCAACGCGCCGACTGCGGCAGCCATTGGAGGGTGAACAAATGGCAAAGGAAGACCTTTCTCTCTGTCTCTCTCTTTCACTGTCCACTCTGCCTGTCAAAAAAAAAATATCCCAATAACACGGAGCATGTATAGCTATAATCATCATCTCCATTTCCTAGACAAAGTACAGAGAATTAAGTTCTTGTTGAAACTCATGTAACTAGTATGTCAGTAGACTGGGTTGAATAGTCTATTCCAAAATTCATGCCTTCTTGGAAACTCAGAAGATTACTTGGAAATAGTGTCTTCACAGATGTAACTAGGTACAATGAGGTCATGTTGAATTAGCCTATATCAGTCTTAGAAGAGGGTTACACGAAGGAAAAGATACAGAGGGAAGGCCATGATGAAGGCAGAAACTGCAGTGAGGCACGACAAGCCAAAGTACACCAAGGATTCCTACAGGCACCTAGGGGAGAGACATGGAATAGATTCTCTCTCAGAACCACCTGACATCCATGCCCACAACTTGATTTCAAATTTCTGGCCTCCAGCACCATGACAGAATACATTTCTGTTGCTTCAAAGTACCCAGTTCGTGTTCATTTGTAATGGCAACCCTAGGAAAATCACACAGCGAAGAACTCTCTCAGTTACAGGTCTGCCAGACACCAAACGCTAAGTTCTCAGTCTTTGCATTCATGTCAGAAGTCTTACAAGCCTCCGTCACAACACTGTTTGTTCCTTACAGCAGTTACCTGAACTAAGCGTAGGCAATGTCTGCCTTCAATTCATTATAAGTGTTTTTTTTATTAATGTATCCTTGACAAATAAAAAATCACATATGAACAATCACCCCTCAGTATCTGAAGCGGATAGGGCCAGCTTGTGCTGAGGATACCTGAATTCATAACTGTCCAAGTCCCTTTCAGGAAATAGTGTAGTATGTATATGTGATGTATGTGCAGCCTCCTATTTACCTTGAATGATCTCTGGATTACATTACCTAGTGTCACGTAAACACTATGTAAAGAACTGTTCTACCGTATTGTCTAGGGAATGTTGACAAAAGTCTGAACACGATCAGTACAGACACATCATCCTAAACCCAACACATCAGTAACAAACCAATATTTTTAATCCTCATTTGGATAAATGCATCAATGTAGAAACCATAGATATGAAAGACCAGCTGCATATTTATGAGTATTGCATATGAAAATATATCTTATTCATCCTTTTACCTCCCAGGCTTTGCTTATAATGTAGTACATATGACTGATCATGAAAAAAATGGATATTCATTCCTTTACTGGATAATTCTTTTCTATTTCGCCCATTCCTTATATATCACAAGTGATTTGGTGAATTTCAACAACAATAAAAAAGAATAAGTATAATTATGTTGTTATACATATTTTTAAATTCTAAATCCCTCATTCATAAAATTCCTGTTTTTTACAGTCAGTTTACAGTTGTCCTCTTTGGATTTTCATTTCATCTTTTAAATCATGTCTTGTTGCAGACAGGCTTTAAAGCAATTACTTATTAACAATGCAATAAAAATTAAATAATAAAATAATCACATGCAAAAAAGGGGCCAAGTGCAGAATGAAAGAAAAATTAACAAGAGGTAGGAGTGAGGTTTGAACAAAAGGGGCATAGATTCCAAACTTTGTAAGGAATGTGCTGGAAATTTGGTACTAAGAATGCCCAGACTAAGAAGACATGCCCAGAGCAGTCCCCAGTTAAAACCTACCAGTTCTCAAGATGCCCTTGGTAAGTTATTCCTGTCTGGAAACCAGGATGGAGATTTCTCCCATGGCTCTAGGAAAGAAATTCCTCTCCACAGAGCTTTTTAGTTGTGTTGTCTCAGGGAACAGGACTCTGTCACCCGCGAGCAGAGATTTCAAAGTCATATACAAAACTAGGGTTTTTTGAATCTTGGTTCCATAATTCAGAATGGATGTCATCGAGAAGTTCTTGAAGGGTTTCTATTTTGGTTAATTAAGGATCATAAAGTTGCATCAATCTATTCCTTTGAGGGTGATTACTTCTTAGCGGAGAGCTACTTCTTGGCAGTTCTCCTCTCTTAGCCCGTGGTTTTCACGATGCCCTTCTAAGCAATCCTTTGCGAATCACTGATTGCCCTATTCTGCTGCAGATCAAAACTGGGGTTCAGTTTTAGCAGCTCGTAAGCTATTATAACTATACACTTTTCCTATCAAATTTATACTAGTTTATATTTAATGGTGTTAGCATGTATGTGCATTTCACTCATGTCTAGTCTATTAAAAAATGGGGACCAAGATTTTAAAATAGTGATATTCAAAGTATGAGCCATGCTGCTCTGCTCTGCATTCAACTCCATGGGCTTCAGTCTTATGTTGAATTTAAGAAGAGGCACTGAGACGCTGCTGCTTCACTCTGCAAGTTTCTCACCACAATAAATGCGATTTTGCAAACATCCCTAATCTTCTCACTCTGGACCTCCATTCTATTCTAGCTGCACAGGAGCGCAACCAGACGATAAGTAGTTTTTGGGATTTGTATTTTACTTATTTTAGCTCTTGTCCTTATTATGAAGACAGAAAGATGGTCTCTACTACTCCATAAGACATTTGTTAATAATCACGCACTAGGCAAAAGCCAGCCAATTGATTCATCTAGTGCTATCCTAAGAAACCAGAATGAATTCTAATTCTGAAGGAAAATCTAGTTGCCCTGAACTTATGAGAGACAGTTAATGCCTACTAAACTACAACTTATGATTTTGATTTTTTGGTGAACACATGTAAAAACCCCTAGATGGAGATTTTAAAACCTAGTTTGTACGTAAGATAGATCTCGACTTCACACGCAGTTTTATCAGTTAGAAAACACATGCTCAACAAATACGTGTTGGAAGAAAGAGAACAAAGGGAGCAGGAGATGAGGATGGGAGGAGGGAAGAGGAGGAGAGGAAGGGGATGGAAGGAGAGGAGAGGTTTGGAGAGAAGAGGAGAGGAGAGAAGCCGAGGAGCGGGTGAAAATCTAGGATTTTGAAAGGATCGCTGGTTACATAAAACCAAAACTTCCCAGCTCCGTTTGTGGTAGCAGAAGAATCCTTCAACTCTGATCTCCTCTTTCTATCTGGGGAGTCAGACTCTGGGATTTCTCACACTTCCCATCTCTTTCTTACCAGGAATTAAGACTACTCAGTACACATTTCTCTTTCCAGATGGTTGGACTGTCTTGGTCTCAAAGGGATACACATAAAAACACACTAGAAGGGGTCAAGAGGTCTTTGATCAAGTACTCCTCTCCTAACAATTACACAGCTCCTGGCACCGTACCTCATCTTCTCGCTCTGGACTTCAGTCCCTTGTCTATCTGGCAAGAGGGTGTGGGACCAGATGATCTCTAAAAGGTCCTAAAAGGTAAGACTGATGAATAGTTTTCAGATTTGCATTCTATTTGCTTTAAGTCTTTCTTTGATTATGAAGACAGAAAGATGATCTCTGCCACTGCTTAAGGACCTCATTAGTTTCTCCTCTCTCATGGTGGAAAACATTCTTTCCAAAGCTAAGAGTTGTAAGCCCAGGGCTGGTGCTGTGGCTGAAAGGATTAAGCCTCTGTCTGCAATGCCAGAATCCCATATGGGTGCCTGTTCAAGTCCCAGTTGCTCCACTTCCAATCCAGCTCCCTGCTAATGCACCTGGGAAAGCAGCAGAAGATGGCCCAAGTCCTCAGGTCCCTGCACCCACATGGGAGAACTGATAGAGTTACAGATTCCAGTCTTCAGCCTGGCCCAGCCCTGGTCATTGCAGCCATTTGGAAGGTGAACCAGCAAATGGAAGATCTCACTCTCTCTGTCTCTTCTTCTGCTTCTGTCTGTAACTCTGCTTTTTCAAATAAATAATATCTTTTAAAAAAGCCAAAAAATAAAGGAGCTAAAATTTCAATATGGGAGTTATTTAAACATTTTTAGCTCATTTTCAATAAAAGGAGATTCTATGTGTTTCTATTTTGTATTCACATCTGAAAAATATGTGAATATAAAAAGTCTTCTCTGTATATCTTAAAATTGATTAAATATTAAATAAATTAGCATTACACTTTACTGTTGTGTTTCAAGTTGAGCTTAATGAGAAAGAGCTGATGCTAAAACAATATGCTACATTTTCAAAATGATGGGATTTCAACTGTGAAGACTGGCAAAGACTTGGTGGTTAATTGTGACAGAAACCATCTATTACCTACACACACTCCCCTCCCCTTTGTCTTCTCTGATACCAGAAGCCCTGACAGCTTCAGCTGCCATGTCAAAGATGGTCCTCGGGCATCCCAGTCATGATCTGAATTACAGAAATGCCTTCCCCTCCCACACTCTCTTGCCGCAATCCCTCCACAGGGACTTGTCTCTGGAGCGTCCCATGACCCGGTTCTGACTAAGTGGATGTCAGGAAGGCCTGGAATATGGAGGCTCCTGGGGAATTTGATTCTCTGGATTAATCCAATTAAATGGAAGACTCAGCAGGTTTGGCTCTTTTGCCTATTTGCACTTTACTCTGCACGTATGAACAGAGTTCAAGCCTCCTGTACTATAACCATCTTGTGACTATGAGGCAATTAAGGTAAAGACAAAAGCTCATAAAACAGGGATAGGGCCTGGCAGTTTCAGGGCTAGCCCCCTGACAGCCTTGGGGTTTCTACTCACTGACATCTTTCTATGTGAGGCAAATTCGTCCCTATTAGTTTCAGGTGTTCTAGTTTATGTTCCTTGTAGCTGAGTGCACTCCTCAATGATACAACAGCAACGTTATACAAAGATGCTTACATCACCATGATAATAAGGCTGAACTTCTGAGAATCTGCAAATCTGGGAAATGCCATATTAAGACACTTAAAGGTCAAATTCCACAATTCCATGCTCAGAAGCAAAACACAGTTATTTTCAACTACAGAAAAGCAAGCACATGTGGTTGTGGTGGATGAGTGTAGAGAGGGCATGTCTCACTGGCCTGCTGGGTTTTAGCAGATTCAAAACACGTCTGTCATCTTCAGTTAGATCATTTTAATGATATTGGTGATAATGAGAATATATAATATTAACTAACATTTTTTAGTGTTTACTAAATGCTAAGTACTTTGTTAAGCTTTTTGCAATGATTGTCTTAATTAACAGTAACAATGTAGGAAGTAAATACTACTATGCCCACTTTTGAAACAAATTTAGGCTGAAATAGATTAAGTCCCTTTCTCAAATTCACATGCTAAGTGATGGAGTTCAAACCTGGACAATCTCACTCTAATCTGTGCTGTTATCCACAACTGTGAGTCTACTAATTCAAGAGAATTTATTCTTCTATTTTGTTCCCACGTTCTCTAACTTTTAAACTGTCTCAATAAATTGCAGGTCTGTTAAAAAGAAGTTTTATCCTCCTAAACCATTTGAGAATAAGTTGTCAACATGGCGCCCTGATCATCACCAAATACGTTATGGAGTGTCATGGTTTAAATAGTGACTTCTCCCCAAATGACATGTCAATGTTCTAACTTCTGGTTTTCTAAGCCTGGTTACAGCTTCTATAGACACCTGTTCAAATTGTTCACGCTCTGCTACCCTGTTCTGAAACGCCTCCCTGTGCAATGCCCTCCTCATTCTGCCAGGGCTCTGGTACCTTGCTTCCTATTTTTCCTCCACAGAGAAACCCTCACCCACTTACTTTCTGCCATGTTGTGTCACTGAAGCTCCTCTCACTCTGACACAGATGTCCACCTCGGTCAACCCCACTTAATGGAGAAGCGTTTGAATTTTTTATAAAGGAAACGGAAAATGAAAAGTGTCTGCTTGCCCATTAAAGATAAAACTTTATTAGAAATTCAATTTGTAATATGGAGATATGCCTAATAAACTGAGAAGTGACCCCTTCATTCTTCTGTTCAGTGTTGATGTGGTAAGTAGAGGAAACAGTTGAGAGTCTACCTTCTCTTCTCTTACCATGACTACGATTTTGGTTTGGGGTGGGATGTTCTCAGCACAGTTACACCACTGTTAGTTTTTATCTTAATAGAGAACAATAAGAAATCCTTGCACAGCTTTGTCACAATACGTATGTTAAAAGGTTTTTATTTATTTATTTGAAAGGCAGAACAGAGAGAGAGAGAGACAGAGAGAGACAGAGAGAGTGATGCTGGCCAGGCTGAAGCCCAGAGTCAGCAATGTTTTCCTGGTCTCCTACGTGGTGGCAGGCCATACTCTGCTTCGTTCCCAGGCCTATCAGTAGAGTTGGACTGGAGTAGATAGGATTCAACCAGCGCTCAGAGGACACCAGTGGTGACTAAATCAGCTACACCCGATCCTGGCCCCCATAATACAAGGTTTCCCTAATCTTTTTGAAGGCCCCCTTATATGGATGGATTTCAAAAATCTCTACACAGAAATAAACTTATCTTTTAATTCCATTTCCATCAATTTTTTAAAGTTCCTTCATCCTATATCAACTTGAATTTAGGAAGCTCTGTTGGGTAGATAAAGGCAATAATAACTGAACCAGCTATGACCCACTGGCAGAACAAAGGTTATGGCTCCAGAAAATTAAAAATAGAAATGCAACAAGCAATAAGAAAGCAAACAGAAAGAACCACATACACATGTATTGTATACACACAAACCTCAACTTCAGAAAAGGGTTATTCTAGACTTATTGCCCACACTCAGAAGACAGGCCTGTATATTCCCAACCAAATAAGTAGAAGTTAAAGAAAAACTAAAAAACCTTCTAAAACTCGGTATTTTGAGGGCCAGCATTGTGGCACAATGGGTAAAAGCCCCTGGCTGCAATGTTGGCATCCCATATAGGCACCAGTTCAATGTCTCAGCTGCTCCACTTCCAATCCAGCTCCCTGCTGATATGCCTGGGAAAGCAGCAGAGGATGGCCTTAATCCTTGGGCCCCTGCACCCACATGGGAGACCCAGAGGAAGCTTCTGGCTCCTGGCTTCAAATCAGCTGAGCTCTGGCCATTGTGGCCATTTGGGGAGTGAACCAATGGATAGAAGACCTAGAAGACCTCTCTACCTCTCTCTGTAACTCATTTCAAATAAATTTAAAAATTCGGTATTTTCAATCTTTAAAAAAAAACTTGATTAACTTAAGGATCTTAATTGTTCCCTAATACATATTTCATATTTCAAAATTTATAAACTGTTTTCCTTTCTGAAAATAAAAAATTAAACTATATATAGGATTTTTTTTCTAATCTTATAATCCTCCTGGAGATTCAGAGACTTCTCCACCTTAGGCTCTGTTTACTCCTTGTACCTTTCCTCCATCTGCTAAAAGTCAATGTTCTGACTACCCAATGGAAAGATAATTATTTATAGTCTTCAGCAGCCACATCCATTTATTAATTGAAAGTTAACGAGTATGATCATTTTTAAAGATTTATTTATTTATTTGAAAGGCAGAGTCACAGAACATCAGAGGCAGAGAGAGAGGTCTTCCATCCTCTGGTCCACTCTCCAAATGACTGCAATGGCTGGAGCTGCACCAATCCAAAGCAGGAGCCAGGAGCTTCCTCTGGGTCTCCCACACAGGTGCAGGGGCCCAAAGACTCAGGCCATCTTCTACTGCTTTCCCAGGCCATAGCAGAGAGCTGGATTGAAAGTGGAGTAGCCACGATTCTAACTCCATCATTTGGGGCAAGTCCAATTGAGCATGTCCCAAATTGTACACCTCCTCCCTCTCTTATTCCCACTCTTATATTTCACAGGGGTCACTTTTCAGTTAAAATTTAAAACACCTAAGAATAATTATGTGTCAATTACAGAGTTCAACCACTAGTACTACAATAAAAAATACTAAAATGGATTAAAGTATTACATTGTACAACAACAGCACAAGAGCTGATCAAGTCAACAACAGGAGTCACTGTGTACTTACTCATGTACCATCTCTGTCCTTAATGTGTTGTCCAATGTGAAGTAATGCTATAACTAGTACTGAAACAGTATTTTTACACTTTGTGTTTCTGTGTGGTGCAAACTGATGAAATCTTTACTTAGTATATACTGAATCAATCTTCTGTATATAAAGATAATGGAAAATGATTTTAAAAACTTGGTGTTAAATGGAAATTGCATAGATAATTAATCAATTTTAAAAAAATATCATGTAGGATCTCTGTCCTTAATGTGCTGTACATTGTGAATTAATACTATAACTAGTACTCCAACAGTATTTTTCACTTTGTGTCCCTATGTGAGGGCAAACTCTTGAAATCTTTACATAATATTTACTAAACTGATCTTCTGTATATAAAGAGAATTGAAAATGAATCTTGATGTGAATGGAAGGGGAGAGGGAGCGGGAAAGGGGAGGGTTGCGGGTGGGAGGGAAGTTATGGGGGGGGGAAGCCATTGTAATCCATAAGCGATACTGTGGAAATTTATATTCTTTAAATAAAAGCTTTATAAAAAATGCTACATATATAAAGATAATAATAATTTAATTCAAATAAATTAGAATTATGCTCTCAAAAAAAAAAAAAAAAAGAAAGAAAAGAAAGTGGAATAGCCAGGACTTGAACCGGGGCCCATATGGGATGCCAGCACTGCAGGCAGTGGCTTTACCTGCTAAGCCACACCACCGGCCCCCATAAGTATGACCATTTTAAGAGAGGAGATTAAGAATTTAAGATGTGAACTATGTAACATGAATGAATTCCCAAAGAAGAGCTATAGGCATATATGTATATATAATTTTATGTATAAATGTGTATATAATTTTAGATTACTGATGCTTTTTCAGATCAGCAGGTTTAAGAACTTCATGACTCCTAGTTACACATGGTTTGCTGTAAGATGATATGTGCCTCTCAAGCTCATCATGAACAGAAGAGTTGTTGATTCTTGCATTCTCAATTTCTTCCTATATTACTCCTCACTATAGCTATTTCTGATTCTTATTCTTTCCTTCAATTCCTCAGTTGTACCATTGCTACTTCACTGTTACCTACAAATCTGATGTCCTCTTCCACCATGAAAATAAAGGCTGCCAGGTATTACTATTGTGCTATGTAGACTAGTGGCTCTCCCGGAATGTCTATACCCTGGTCCCTCGGACTTAGGACTGTAATAGCTTCATGGATGGCAGAAAGAACTTTGCAGACTGCATTAAGGATGTGGGATGGAGAGATTATCCCGGGTTATCTAGGTATCCTAATCAAATCACTTGAGCCCTTAAAAGGAGAGAACTTTTCCTGGCTCTACACAGAGAAGTGACAATATACGAAGCAGGAAAGATTTGAAGCATGAGAAAGACTTGCCCTGCACAAATTCTGGTCTTGAAAGTAAAGGAAGGAGACCACCAGCCAGGGAGTGAGACATCCTTTAGAACCTGAGCATGGTCCTCAGTTAACAGCCAGTAAGAAATCGCAAGTTCAGCTTTATCTTGCAACACACGGAATATGAATACTATCAAAGCTCCAAATGATTCTTGGGGCTAGTGCTACAGCACTAGCGTAGAGGCAAAGCTGCTGTCTGCAGTACCGGCATCCCACATGGGCCCCAGTTAGAGTCCCAGCTGCTCCACTTCTGATCCAGCTCCCTGCTGATGCACCTGAGAAAGCAATGGAAAATGGCCCAAATGCTTGGGCCCATGCACCCACATGGGAGACCCAGAGCAAACTCCTTGTTCCTAGCTTCTGATCAGCCCAGCCGCAGCTGTTGTGGCCATTTAGGGAGTATAGCAGCTGGTGGAAGATCTCTCTCTCTTCTTTGTCTTTCCCCCATCCCTCTCTCTCTGTAACTCTGCCTTCCAAATGAATAAATATTAAGAAGAAAAAAAAAAGAAAATGGATTCTTTCCTAGAGGACCCAGAGGGGAACACAGCACTATGGACACCTGGATCTCACACTTGTGAAACTGCAGCTGAGGAACCCAAAGTGTACTGGACTTTGGACCTGAAGAACTGTAAGGTAGAATTGTATTGCCTGAGCCACGAAATGTGCCAAGGATGGGAACAGAAGACAAATACAACTCCGTTGTCAATGCCTTTGGTTTCATGCTTGACAATTTCCAGACAAAATTTAGAAACATAAATATTGATTTATATATATATGTATATATTGTTTGATAGATGCTAGTTTTAAGTTAATATCAGACACACAATAATCTCTCCCATCTCTAATGACATTTCAGTTCTGAAGTTATGCTTGAAAAGTTACGTTGTGCTTTTAAACTCACAGGAGATTTCTTAAAGTTAATTTTCATTTATTTATTCTTTTTAAAGATTTTATTTATTTATTTGAGAGATAGAGTTACAGACAGTGAAAGAGACAGAGAGAAAGGTCTTCCGTCCATTGGTTCACTCCCCAGATGGCCACAATGGTCAGAGCTGTGCCAATCCGAAGCCAGGAGCTAAGAGCTTCTTCGAGGTCTCCCATGCGGGTGCAGGGGCCCAAGGACTTGGGTCATCCTCCACTGCTGCCCTAGGCCATAGCAGAGAGCTGGATTAAAAGAGGGCAGCCAGGACTGGAACCGGCGCCCATATGGGATGCCAGCGCTGCGGGTGGAGGATTAACCTACTGCACCACGGGGGCCGGCCCCATTTGACCTGTATCTTAACGACAAGGGTAAGCACTCTTTCTGAGAGATTTCTTTTTCAATTATTGCAGAGTTTCCAGCTCTTCTTCAAAAACTTTATGATTTTTAACTAGCTCACTGGGCTCTACTCATTAGAGTTCAAGCAAAAGACAATCATTTCTCAAAATCCTCCATTACACTTATTTTGCTGTTTCATTCTTTACCACCCAGCACAATTTCTAGAGCTGCTAAGCTTTTTAAGACCTGGGTGTTTTAGTGTGTTTTTGTTGTTGTTTTTTTCTGATATAATCAGGTATTAGTGCCTTCAGGGTCTGTCAGGGCACCAGATTCTTTTTTCTAGGATGCTTCTGCATGCTCCTTGGAGATCCTCTTGCTGGAAGGTTCAATCGCTGCCCAATGCTTCTTTCGCTATTTCCCCTAGCTAGCCCATGGCCATTCACCTACCATTGGCCACGTCTGCTGCACAGAAAATACAGACCTGTGAGAGGAGACTCACCTGGCTCCTACTCCAATGCTGTCTCTTCCCGTGGCTTTTGGTAAAACTTGGCAGTCACTTGGCTTTTTCATTTTATTATTATTTAGTATTTTATTTGTTTGAGATGGTAAATTTTATGTTATATGTACTTTATTACAATTCAATATAAAAACCATCTAGTCACTAGTTTATAAAGTCAGATTAAACAGAAGAAATGAAATCTGGTAAAGAAGACACAACCTAGAACTGGGAATTAGGTGAACTGGGTTCTTGTTTGTCTCTAAGGAGTGCTGTGGCCATAAGCAGGTCATTCAAGCCCACTGAGTCTTGGTTTCTTCAACAGGCACCTCCATCACAGGGTTGTGCCTGGAGCCTGGGGATGAATTTTGTGCGATCACTCAGGGAAATGTAAGGTATATCATCTTCAAACAGAGTCATGTGTAGTTATGCACTCTGCGTCTCCCGGTTGCATGAGCTGTAACTGCAGTTGGTAATTAAACTGAAGTGTTTCATTTCCCAGTCAGCTCATCAGTGACACTGAAGCCTGTTGGGGGTGATCTCTTGAGTAACATACACAGTGATTTTCACTGGGAACAGGAATGTAGGTTCACAACTAGACCCAATTTAACTTGAATATGCAAGAAGTCTCTAGCATGATTTATACTTCAAATCCACCTCCATTGCCAAATTTATCATCTTTACTCATGGAAGGCATCAACGGCAGAAGTGGATGGGTCTGTTAGCAATCTGCCCACTTGACTTGTTTTTAAAAAAGTTGTTAATTTTTATTTATCTGGAAAGCAGATGAGAGAGAGAGAGAGAGAGAGAAAGAGAGAGATCGATCTCCCATTTATTGGCTTACTCTGCAAATGCCCACAAGAGCCACACAGGACCAAACTGAAAACAGGAGTCTGGAATTCCATCCTGTTCTCCCATGTGGGTGGCAGGGACCCCAGGACTTGATTCATCATCTGCTGCCTCCCAGGTTGCATTTTTAGGAAGCTGGGTCAGAGGCAGAGGGTCCAGGACTTCAGCTGGCAATCTAATATGGGATGTGGGTATCCCAAGTAGCAGCTTGACCCAGTACACCACAACATCTGCCCCCAGTCACTCACTTGATTTTTCCACAAAGTTCTAATCCCTATGGTTTCCTGGATTTAAAAGTTCACAGGCCAAGCATTTTGACTGTCTTGAAATCTGCCTATCTTGATCTTCTAAAGGATGATGAATGTAGGCAACTCCCTCTTTAAATAATCCTAATTGTCTATTACAGAATGTTTGTGTCACCCCAAAATTCATGTTGATGTCCTAAGCCCTAAAGTTTTGGAATTGCGGCTTTTGGGAGTATAGATGTGGTCATAACGTAGGGTCCCCATGATGGGCTAAACACTCTTACCAAAAAGGGAAGAGGCACTCATTCTCATTCTCTCCCTCTTCCTTCCTCCTTCCTCCTTCCCTTGTCTAAACCAAGGGAAGGATGTGTAAGGACATAACGAGGAAGAAAGCGCTCTTCAAAACCTGACTGTACTAGCACCCTGATCTCAGACCTCCAGCACCCTAATCACAGGAAAGAGGTTTTTGTAGTGTTTTTGTTGTTGTTCGTTATGTCTTTTGTCTAAGCCACTTGGTCTATTGTAACTTGCTTTTACCGTGGGAGTACTTGATACTTCTTGTTCTGTTTTGGGGCCTTGGCCTAAACTCCCAGATAGGCAGAGCTGTATTTTGCTATGCTGTTACATTTCTCTAAAAGTTCTGTTTCTGTGATAATGTCTTGCAAAATTAAAGTTCATCTGAAATTAATGTAACCGCTAGCACCAGAAGAGTACACATTTAGCAAGTATCTATCAGTGCCTAATCTTTCCATTTCGATTTATTAAAAGGAAATGACACGTAAGACTATTTCTCCTGAGTGAGGTTTCCAGAGGAAACTCCACTGCCTGAGGCTATTAAAGTCAGCTCTTGGGTAACTGTGAATTGTTTGAAAATCCAATGGATTAGAAAACGGCCTGATTCATCACTCTTCTAAATACGTGGAGTTTGTTACTGTTCACCTAACAATTTTTCATTTTCAGTATCCATGTCATCAAGATTAGCAAGGCTTAATTTTTCAGTGGTTCCTTATCCAGGCTTGTGATTTATAGAAGCAGTGAAGTACCCACAAAAATAGTTGATTAATATCTAATCCACATGAAAAACCTCATCCAACTGGGAGAGCCAGTGGATTTACTCACTGAAATACTCAGAAGACTAAAACTGATTTCAAACAAGGCTCTATATCTTTATGAAACATGTAATATGAGGTCTTTTACATGTGAGATTACTAAAAAATTACTTTAATTCTTTATTAGAAGTTTAAAAGGCATAAGATTGGCAGGCATTAAATAAGAATTAGCAGTTGGCTATAACCCAAGAACATCTAGCTGAAAGGCTAAATCTTAAATTAAAATTTGATGTTAATATAAGTAATTGCTGAGATAAATTTCTGTGTATTAGACAGAGCTTTTTCACTGGACTAGTATTCTAAAACTGGCATTTATTTTTCCAGGTAAGAGAAATCTGTCTGAATTAAGCTTATGAATAATCCTCTTAAAATATGTAACTAGAACCAGAGAAAGAAGTTGCTAGTCACAATGATATGACCCAACGTGAGATATATAATCTAAAAGAAAATGCATATCCTTAGATTTAGGTATTATCAGGGGAGATCAAATTGGCCAAGCCACATGAAATACTTTGGTGACAGTAGATTCAAATCCTTTAAAATTTTTTCCAAATTTCAGCTCTTCTCTTTTTTCCCTTTCTTTCAAATATCCCACTTGTTATTTGTGACACTTTCTGCAGTTTGATTACTTCCATTTTCTCCAACACATCCAGACTCATCTTGCTGTGTCATATTCTACTTCCTCAAGAGTTTTCTTAAAGATCAGTTATGTTTTTCTGACAAATAATGTCACACTCAAATGTTAATCATCACTTAGAGCTCCATGTCACTCTGCCCCCTGTGGGTTTTTGTTTCTCATGTTTTCAAGTCCCTTCTGTAAAGATTATGTCTAATCATGAAAACTATTCCAGTCACCTACCATGCAACTTGGAAAGGAAGATGTTTGGGGGAAATGGTCCTTTGAGTAGGATGTACAATGTATTTCTCATGAAGCATAAACTCTACTTGCAAGACGTGGAACCATAAGCCACATGGTATAAGGCATATACCTGCTCTGCTACTCACTTGCCATGTGAATACAGAAGATATTTAACATTTAAATTTCTGTTAGGATACATAGTGCCTTCCTCACAGGGCTCTTGCGACTACACTGTAAAGTGATCCAGTGGCACCTGGTACATCCTGAGCGCCATCTATATTCACCATTATAATCATAATTGTCATTGGCCAGTATTAATTATTACATATAATTATTACTAACTGAAGCAATATGTGAAGGGCTTAGAACAGACTACTGTATAGTAAATGCATAATAAGCTATTGAGCTACTCCTCTGTACATACACATACCTATATATTTGTACATAGAGCCCCGTTCCCAACTTAAGGATATGCAATGAGCACCATGATTTCCGTATGCTTGTCATTATTTTTAAGAATATTTTATTGGGGCCAGCACTGTGGTGTAGTGGGTACAGCTGCCGCCTGCAGTGCCAGCATCCCAAATGGGCGCTGATTTGAGTCCTGGCTGCTCCACCTCCGATCCAGCTCTCTGCTGTGGCCTGGGAAAGCAGTACAAGATGCTCCAAGTCCTTGGGCCCCTGCACCCACGTGGGAGACCCAGAAGAAGCTCCTGGCTCCTGGCTTCAGATTGGTGCAGCTCCAGCCATTGAGGCCATCTGGGGAGTAAATCAGCTGATGGAACACTTCTCTCTCTCTTCACCTCTCTGTGTGTAACTCTTACTTTCAAATAAATAAACATTTTATTTATTTATTTATTTAAAAAAAATCTACAGAGCACTCTTCATATACCAGGCACTCTGGTATCACTGGGGATACAAGGATGTTTCATATCCACAGCAGGTAAAGAGAAAGAGAAGAAAATCAGAGAATAACAAAAATACAATAAGGAAAAATTTAATGAGTTGATAAGAAATCTGGAGCAGTCTCTCTGAACAAAGCTGCACAGGAGATGAAGAATTTAAAATCTTAGATGGTCTAATAAATTCTATTTGAAATATAAAAATGTATAGACCATAGAAAAGACCAAGATAGACTTTTTTTTTTAAAGATTCATTTGTTTATTTGAAAGGCAGAGTTAGAGAAGCAGAGACAGAGAAAGAGAGAGGTCTTCCATCTGCTGGTTCACTCCCCAAATGGCCATAATGGCCGGAGCTGCACCAATCCAAAGCCAGGAGTTTCTTCCAGGTCTCCCATATGGGTGCAGGGGCCCAAGGATTTGGGCCATCCTCCACTGCTCTCCAAGGCCACAGCAGAGAGCTGGATTGGAAGTGGAGCAGCCGGGACATGAACTGGTACCCATATGGGATGCCAACAATGCAGATGGTGGCTTCATCTGCTATGCCACAGTGCCGGCCCAAGATATACTTTTGCAGGAGGGAAGTAACTGGTTCTTTGAGTGTAAATGCCCAAAGAGGAGACTCAATAAAGAAAGCCTTTGGTTCAGAAACTCAGTACAATAATATCAAGCAGAAATATCTTTTTCTTTTTTAAAGTGCTAAAGGGATATTGAGATGACAAGACACTCAAAAATTAGACTTAACTTGGATAACCCTAGCTAAACGCTGAGTGTGTATATGGTACAGAGGAACGATTAGAGTTGAAGTAGAGGAAAGGATTCTGAAATTGCCACCTGGGGAAGCTTAGTGTAAGGAAAAGAGCAGTGGATTCAGTCAGTTCTAACCTTAGCACAAGTGGATGGCCATTGACGGCACTTCTACTCACTAAGGTTTATTTTGCTCAACTATGAAACCCAGGTGATGAAGTTGGTGAGCTCCAAGTTCTTTGCCAGCTTCACAGCTGTACAACAGCTGGTGATCAGAAGAGAGGCACCAAACAGCACTCTTTTAATTGAAGGTGACCAGAATGAACTCACAAGGAATCAATGAGGGGTGCAATAAATACGCTCATCAGCTGATTAGAAGTTCCTACACGAAATGTTGATGGGTCATCGGTGAGTTCACAAAACTCTTTGCTGCAGCTGTTTTTGAGCGAGGCCAACCATCCTTCACAGACTCTGTCTTGACAGGATGCTGACCAGTTGTGCAGTAACAGTGCAGATAGGTGAATGGGCAAAGTGGCCCAGAAAAATTCAAGAAAATCATTTTTAAAGACTGGTTGATGGCCAGCACCACAGCTTACTAGGCTAATCAGCCTGCAGCGCCAGCACACTGGATTCTAGTCCCTGTTGGAGCACCGGATTCTGTCCCGGTTGCCCCTCTTCCAGGCCAGCTCTCTGCTCTGGCCCGGGAGTGCAGTGGAGGATGGCCCAAGTGCTTGGGCCCTGCACCCCATGGGAGACCAGGGGAAGCACCTGGCTACTGGCTTCGGATCAGCGTGGTGCGCCAGCCGCAGCATGCCAGCCGCAGCGGCCATTGGGGGGTGAACCAACGGCAAAGGAAGACCTTTCTCTCTGTCTCTCTCTCTCACTGTCCACTCTGCCTGTCAAAAATTAATTAATTAATTAATTTAAAAAAATAAAAAGACGACTGGCTGACATGCGTGGGAGTCACAGGCCACTCCAGCAGTGCCCATACTATCTATCTCACCTACACTGGAGTATTCTCAGTATTCTCAGTGACCTCTTTGTTTTGCAAGTGAGGGAAAACACTCACACTTGTGAAGTGTATTACCCTCTCCCTCCCT
Organism: Sylvilagus floridanus; assembly: GCA_949820135.1. Taxonomy (NCBI): domain Eukaryota; kingdom Metazoa; phylum Chordata; class Mammalia; order Lagomorpha; family Leporidae; genus Sylvilagus; species Sylvilagus floridanus. The sequence continues at coordinate 22,606,188 of OX463231.1, forward strand.
CACTGATGCAGTTAATGACAGAATCCTGGCTTTGTAAATTATTACAAGCAGATGTAGTGTTTAGCTATATGATGTAGTAGAAAATCAAGATCTGAAAAATAAGGACTTACAGGTTTGTTTTTCATTCATCCAAAAATAAGCCAAAGACATTCTGGGGAAGTATGAAAGCTTCATATCGCTAGGGATGCAGGCTCCTTCCGTCTTTCTGCTTTGCTGAGGGATATTTATTTGTTCCTTCTCTCCTTTATTTGAAAGACAGAGCTCCCATCTACTGGTTCGCTTCCCAAATGCCTCCATTAGCAAGGTCCAGGTTGGGCTGAAGCTAGGAGCCAGGAACTCAATCCAGGTCTGCCACATGGGTGACAGGGACCCAGTTGCTTGGGGCACAATGGCTGTCTTCCAGCAGCACATTAGTAGGAAGCTGGAACTGGGAGCCATAGCCAGTTATTGAACTCAGGCATCCTAGCATGGGACATGGGATCTTAACAAGCAGTGTCAATGTCTACTCTTTCTTGCTCTAATTAGTGTTGTTTGTATCCTAAAACCTGCTTTGTGTTTATCCCAGGAGAACTGCTTGGAACTCCAACCACTACATTTGCTTCCAAGAAGCTTGAACAAAGAAAAAAAAATGGTGCAAACACCCTTACCTTTTAGACACTTGTTAGTAAGGAAACAATTCTCGACTGTATCTCATGGCCAAAACCTAACATAATCACACGGAGCTCCAAAGTACACTGAACATTTCCTCTTTTAGCTGGGTGGCAGTGGGACTGACTGGAAATTGCTGTTCTAACTAAGGAATAAACGCAGAATGAATACTGCAAGATCACTAGCATCCCGCTAGTCTCCCATTGTGCATCGCTCAGGGGCTCTGCTCCTTTCTATCTTCTTGCAGGAATGCAAGCTGACAAAGCCTCCACCATCTGGATAGCAGGTGGTTTCTAGATCCAGATGGGGACCACATTTCACTTGCACTCATGTCCACTGGCCAGTGGTAGTCTCATGACTCCATCTGATTTCATGGGGACAGGGAAATGTCATCACGTGCTTTGATGAAGAAGAACAGAGTGTTTGTGAAAAGGCCTAATGACTACCAGAGACAGTTTCCTCAGAGAATTAGTCGAGATCCTAAAGGAATATATAAGTGATTACCCGGGACTATCCACACCAACAAAGGCACGAGGAAGTCCTCTAATGACAAACTTGAGTGCTATTCACAATCACACGCTAATAATTAATGTAAAATTTAGATTTCTTGACAGCAGACCAAATGAATCAGATGCTTTAGGTTTCTAATGTGACCCTGAGCTCTGAATTTCACACCTCAGAAGATGCTCAGACCTACGACCTCCCTTTGAATAAGACTGCATAACAGGTAATGGAATATTATCCAAAATAAAACAACTAAAAAATGCATACCAAATCTAATACTAATTCCAGCCATATTTCATGCTTTGAAGAAATTCTGACAGCAAAAAATATCTAATTTATTTTGAGAGGACTGCAAAAAAGTATTATTTTTTCTTACCAACCAAACTATTAACTCTAGAAGGAACAAAGTAAGTTTTGTTCCAGCAGCCCCTTTGTTTGAATCATAGATCTACAGTTATTTTGTGTGAACTTGGGCAAATTTATCTTCTGCCTGAGGCCCAGTTTCCTCAAAACAGGGATAAGGTTGTTTTCCTTGTAGTTTGGTTATGATAATCCAATGAACTAGTACCTGTGAAATACTTAGTACAGGTAACTGGTTAGTATGGTGAAACAAGAGGAAGAACCAAATAAAAATTGAAAAGCTTATTTCAGGGGTTAAGATGCCTGCATCCCAAACCCAAATTCCTGGGTTTGATACCCAATTTTGCCTCCTGATTGCAACTTCCTGCTAATGAAGATCCTGGGAGGCAATGTTGATGGCTCAACTGGTTTGGTTCCTGACACCCACCTGGGAGGCCTGGATTGAGTTCCAAGTCCCCGGCTTTGGCCTTGCCCAGCCCCAGTTATTGCAGGCATTTGAGAGTGAACCAGTAGTTGAGCATTCTCTCTCTCTCTCTACCTCTCACATAAACAAATAAATAAATGACTTCTTTAAATGGTCATTGCCAACCTATTGAATAACCTAAAGATTCTGTGAGAGCTGTGTTATTTCATCCAGTATTGGCAGTTTAAATAAGAGCACTGCACTAAAAAGCTTTATATTAATTTAGAAGAATGAACTACTTCTGGATGCCAAAAAGAAAGGAGACATCTAGTATAGAATATCATTAGATTGCAAAAATTAATTTATTAGATAAACATTTATCTCAGCCACAATTCCTCTGATCTAAGCACTTGCAAAGTCCACTGTAAGCACGAATGTCATTCATAATGTTAAGCAAATCTGCATAATGGGTGAAAGACAATAAAAGCTCTGAGTACTTTTTCAAGGTATAAAATAGAATGAGAACTCAGCACAAATAACTGAAAGCAGTTTCTGTCTGGACAAGTGATAAAGGAAACAAGAACTCTGTTGCCGGAGCGAAAGCTGAAAACACTGCTGTTGCAAGTGTATCCATAGAGGCTGCACCCTAGTCACTGGTATCAAATCTTCATCAAATGGCCAGAGAAAATCATTAAAGCCTTGAAGTACAGCCAGTTCTGCTGCATCAAAGCTTAATGGATGCCTCCCAACTGTGCTCAGCTGGTCATCCCCTAACAATGGCCGATAACAAAACCCAGATCCCGCACCAGCTGCTGTTTTCTAAGCTAAAATGGCCTGTCCAGGAGGCAGGCAGATGAATTCTATAAAAAGTCACTGAAGGAGAAACCTAAATAGAGCCACACAGACTGTTGTGGACTATGGGAAGACAATCCCAGCTGACAAAGGAGCCGACCATAGGTGTGCGCAGTGTTTTGACAGTAATTAGAGATGAGGAGCTCTCTTCCAGCAGAAGCTAAACGCAACCAGTGAGGCAAAGAGGACGCAGAAGTGGACTCACAGAGGAGCGAATCCGGCTTGCACTGGCGTCTTTCAAGGCACCTGCAAGGGAGCTGACACGTGGGTTCTTACGGTCATTTGTTTTTGCAAAATTCTGAAAAGCGTGGTATTTCAACAGCACTTGCTTGAGATCAAAGTCCCTTGCCACCGCACCTCAGCCTCCCTCACACTTCTCCTGGTGTGAAAAGTGTTAGAGTAACTGTGTTCATTTTTGAGATCCAGCTACAGGAAAGTTGAGTTGGAGATACATTAGGTTAGGCTTGGTGAAATCCATCAATCACCTCCAACTCTATTTGAGTTCTTTCTACAGGAAAACAAGGGATACTCTTACATCCTGCTGTACAGACTCACTGAGAGACCCAACATAAAGATGTTTCTGTTATTAACATGTTCCCATGCATAGGGTTCAGAAAAGAGTACAGGGACAAGAGGAGAGTCTGTGGGAAACTAGTTGTTAGACACATACATTTTAAAAATTAATTTGAGAGAGAGGGAGGGATTCATTGATGTTCCATCTGTTGGTTCACTTTACAAATCTGTACAATGGCCAAAGCTCAGCTAAGCTAAACCAAGAGCCAGGAACCCAATTCAAGTCTCCCATGTGGTTGGCAGGGACCCAATTTTTTTTTGACAGGTAGAGCTATAGCCAGTGAGAGAGAGAGAGAGACAGAGAGAAAGGTCTTCCTTCCATTGGTTCACTCCCCAAACGGCCATTACAGCCAGAACTGTGCTGATCCAAAGCCAGGAGACAGGTACTTCCTCTTGGTCTCCCATGCGGGTACAGGGCCCAAGGACTCAGGCCACACCAGAGAGCTGGACTGGAAGAGGAGCAGCCTTAACTAGAACTGGTACCCATATGGGATGCCAGTGCCACAGGCAGAGGATTAACCAAGTGAGCCACGGCGCCGGCCCCAGGGACCCAATTTCTTGAACCATCACCTGCTGCCTAGCAGAGTCCACATTAAGAAGAAACTAAAATCAAGAACCACAGCCAGGCATCAGAATCAGGCAATCCAATATGGGACATAAGCATCCTCACTGGTGGCTTAACTGCTATGCCAAACATTAGCATTGATGCAATTTTTTCTGGGGCAATTCCAGCTTTATTTTCAATAAATAAGTTTTGTTGAATGTATCACAAAATGAGACTTTTATGTCTTTATAAAGCCTGGATTAAATAAATTCATGACCACACAAAAGATTATCTGTTGAGAGACTACTTGAGTTGGTCTAAAACTATGGGCTCTCACCTTAGAACAGGTATAGCATTCTGTGATTAATAATATTGGGATTTAGGGTGGGCATTTGGGGCAGCAAGTTAAGATATGACTTTGGATGCCCATATCCCGTACTGGAGTGTCTGGATATGTGTCATTCTAGCTTCCTAAGATTGGAGACCCTGGGAGACAGCAAGTGATGACTCAAGTAGTTGGATCCCTGCCACCACCTGGGGGGCCTAGTCTGAGATTCCAGTTACTAGCTTTGACCTGGCTTTGTCCTGGCTGATGGGGGCATTTGGCGAGTAAACCCATGCATGGGAGCTCTCTCTTTCTTGACATTCAGATTTTAAAAAGAACACTGGGCTTAAATGTCACTTCAGGTTAAGGCCAAATCCTTCTGAAGTCTCTAGAGAAATGTCAAGTAAACTAATTTGGGGGGTGCACAGCAAACCTCTCAAAAAATATTCAAGGAGTTCGAGTGGATGTGTTATTTCACCTGTCTTTTGGATTACCAGGGAAGTTCCTGATAGAAAAAAAGCATTGTCCACAGCAGTCTAAGTTATGTTGCTATTGACATCTTCACAAAGAACAGCAGCAATTGCTTGCAGACATTCTTCTGGGATCAGGCCAAGCAGCCTCCCATGAAGACACTGGGAATGGTATAGACTACTTGGTGTGTGTGGATCAGGAATAGAAGTATCTTTCCAACTAGCATGCTGTTCTGAACTCTTGCCAGCCAAGTTCCTCAGTTACAGTTCTTCCTGTCCAGTCCCCTTGGCAGGATGTTCATGAGGAGGTAACCCTGGAATACTGACATGTAGAAATTTAAATGGAAGACTTGCTTCTTAAAACTTGCTAGTTAAAAACTTTTTTCAAGATTTATTTAATTTGAAAGGGAGGGTTACAGAGAGGAAGAGGCAGAGACAGAGAGAGACAGAGAGAGAGAGAGAGAGATAGGGAGGAATAGAGAGAGAGAGAGAGGGAGAGAGAGAGAGAGAGAGAGAGAGAGAGAGAGAGAGAGAGAGAGAAGTCTTCCATCTGCTGGTTCACTCTCCAAATGGCCACAATGGCCTGAGCTGGGCCAGTCCGAAGCCAGGAGCCAGGAGCTTCTTCCGGGTCTCCAAGGCAGATGCAGGACCCCAAGGATTTGGGCCATTTTCTACTTCATTCCCAGGCTATAGCAGAGAGCTGGGTCAGAAGTGGAGCAGCTGGGACTCGAACTCATGATATACATAGGATGTTGGTGCTACAGGCTGGGCAGTAACCCACTGCACCACTGCGCCAACCCCAAGAAACTTTTTTTTCAATCCACCATATGCATTGGGACTGCTACCAAATGCATATTTTTTTTATTTTTTTATTTTTTATTTTTGACAGGCAGAGTGGACAGTGAGAGAGAGAGACAGAGAGAAAGGTCTTCCTTTTTGCCGTTGGTTCACCCTCCAATGGCTGCTGCGGTCGGCGCGCTGCGGCCGGCGCACCGCGCTCATCTGATGGCAGGAGCCAGGTGCTAGGTGCTTATCCTGGTCTCCCATGGGGTGCAGGACCCAAGCACTTGGCCCATCCTCCACTGCACTCCTGGGCCACAGCAGAGGGCTGGCCTGGAAGAGGGGCAACCGGGACAGAATCCGGTGCCCCGACTGGGACTAGAACCCGATGTGCCGGCGCCGCAAGGCGGAGGATTAGCCTGTTGAGCCACGGCGCCGGCCCCAAATGCATATTTTTATAAAAACCCTCAGGGGTAAAATCATCCCTCTCTAGAGGTTAAACCCTGGATATATCAGAAAACACAACAACCAAGATCCAGAAAAAGGAAGGAATCCCACCTGATGAGCAAGGAGCCATTTTTGCTAGCAAGCTACTCAAAGGTGGCTGCACTTTACCTGACTACAAAATCCGAAAAGAGTTCCCTCTTTGCCTCGTGTTGAAACTTCATGGTGGTGCTGAGAAAAGGAGGAAACCTTCTACCACTCCAGAGAAGAGTGAGCACAAGAGGAAGAACGTTAAGCTGGCTGTCTTGCAGCACCATAAGCTGGACGAGAATGGCAAAATCAGTCATCTGAATGGATAGTGCCCTTCGAGTGGCTGTGATGCTGGACATTTCAGGGCACTTCACAAGACAGTATTGCGGTAATGCTGTCTGACTTCTTAGTCAACAGACCAGAAGAGAAGTAATTGTGTATGAGGAGTTAATATTCACCGAGAAAACTTTACTAGTCAAAATAGACATTTTATGCTGTTGGGGATATATTTTATAATGCAATGAAAAATTAGAATTGCCATTGAAATTGCTAGAAATCGAACTTATCGAGTTTCCTGTGACCATAGAGCTCATGTTTTCCATAACACTGAACATAGGAAATATATCTGTGTAAGATATCTCATCTGTCAGGGAGAGCATGTGTCACAGTGGTTTGGGCTGTTGCTTGCAGCACCTGAATTGCATGTCAGATTGCCTGGGATGCAGTCCGACCTCTGCTTCCAATCCAGTATCCTGCTAACGTGCCAGGGGGCAGCAGATGATAACTCAAGTAACTTGGGTTTCTGTCACCCACTTGGGGGACAATGATGGAGTTCCTGACTCCTAACTTAGGCCTAATACCACCCTGGTTATTTTGCGCATTTGGGGAATGAAACAGTTATGGAAAAACTCTCTCTCTTCCCCGTCACTCTGCCTTTCAATCAAACTTGAAAAAAAAATAAATCTCATGGTTTATAAATTTACAAAATATATAGCCACCATAGAAGAAGAAAAAAATGTAGTCTATCCATGTCAGATATTATGAAGGCTATCATAGAGGCAATCAAAAATTTTCAGGACTGCATGTTTGGCATGATGGTTGGGATTTCAGTTGAGACACGCACTTCCTATACCAAGGGACTGGGTTTCATGACAGAATCCAGTTTCTTATTCCAACTTCATGTTGATGCAGACCTTGGAAATAGCAGATGATGGCTAAAGTGGTTGGGGCTCTGCCAGTCATGGAAAAATTGGATTCCAAGAGCAATGGGAGAGGCAGAAACAGAAAGCAAACTTCTTAATCTGGAATATTAACTCCTTAACGATGGTCAGGGAGATTTGGGGATAAGATAGAATGAACCAAATGCCGATCTGTATCCATGGTCCTGGCATAATTATTAGTGGCATTGCTGCAAGATCATCTAAGATACAGAGAAACACTTGAGTATCTGAAATTACTACTAACAGGTCACAAGGCAAGCACAGAGTCCTTAGCTGAGAGAGTCAGCAGGCAACACTTTGCATTTGGAGGTTGAAGGCTAACAAATCATTATATATATAGTTATATAGCTTATGCAATCTGCCTAGCCCGCAGCTTCATTTCAGGAGTGGTATACACACTGGGAGCTGAAAACTACAGTTACAAGCAAGGGAGGAAACAGTGAAACATTGCCCAAATACAGGATGACCAGGTATGGGGCCGTCACCTGGCTGTGGATACGTAGAGGACAAGGAATGGGAGGGGTAGAAAAGATGTGAGGCCTGGAATCCTTAGTTATTAGTAGTGTCAAAATGAGTTATGAGAACATAGCAAGTAGAGATATGAAAGCAAAGAAATGGTAAATAGAGTCGACTCGCTTTGGTTTGGATTTTTGATTGCCCATGAGACTGTAAACATAGGAAAATAAATTGAGAATTGTTTTCCTTACCAGAGTTAAATCCCATGCAACAGTAAACTTTTCACAATGAAAAGTAGCATGCAGGACTCAAATAGTTAAAAAGACAAACAATAAGTGTTCAACATTTTTCCCTCACACATCTGTGTTTTATAGTTTCATAATATTTTACTTGGGGGCCAATGAAAACTAAAATCTTCAAAAAATATTTAGTGCTTCTCATATAATATGTTCCAGCCCTTGCTTTTTATTTTGCAGATTAATATTGCATGCTGAGATAGTATTTGAAAATTAAATGTTCAACTTTAAAGTCTTAAGCTAATGAAAGAAAGCAAAATTCTATGTTAACAGCCAATAGTAGGTAATATACATTCTACACCTGTACATCTGCTGTATGTTAGGGCTGCTCTATGTATTTCACATGAAGTAACTCTGTGCACTAGATACTATTATAACTATTCATTTACAAAAAAGAAATGGGGGGATAGGAAGACAAAAAAGAAGTTTATGTAACTTTCCCACATTCATACAATTTACAAGTGGAAGAAACCTTGATTCCAACCCAAGCAGATGGGACCAGAGCATGGCTGCTCAGCCGCTGTGATGTTATGTCATAAACTAAGCTGTGGCAGGTGTGGATTCAGGTAGCAGCCACAAGCATCGAGTGGTTTTAGAAAACTTAATGTAGGGGACTTAATGGAAGAATGTGAGCATCATAGACAGAAAAACTGAGTTCACTTCTTATACTTGCTAGTAACATGACCTTGAACATTAAACCCCTACAATCTATTTCCTCTCCTGTAAAATGGAACTACTAGTAGTGTTTCCATGAGAATTAAGGCATATATTCCAAGTAAGGGAATACTGCAGCACCCATTTTTAGACTTTGTAAAAATTTTCTCTTCACCTTCCTTAGGGAAAAAAAAAAAGCCCACAAAGCACCACCTGCTCCAGCTCTTGCCTCAAGGCAGATGAAAACTATTCACATCAGTCCATGTGCTGTCCTTGCTCTTAAATGTATTACAGGAAGAGAAACTTATGTTTTCTCACGGCTAGTCCAGACCATCTTCCTCAAGGCAAATCAACTTTCTGATTAAGCTTAAACCTACCACTCTATCACTAATTTTCACCTAGAAGACAAAAATTGGCAGTGGTTCTCACACAGGTTTTTCTTCTATGCCAATTTTGAACATATGAGAACTATTTTCATTCATGCAATGCTTATAATTTACTTTTTATATGTCTTTTTGTAGTTATATCTTTCAAAATCTGCATTTATTTGTATTTTATCCTTCAAATTCACGTATAATAATATATTTTATCTATTCAGTAGTTTCTTCTAGGTATAACTCAATATGTAGCTTTCTATGACTTCCCAAGTGTAGATCTCATGTATTCTCTGATGGGCAGGTGGCACATGATAGAATTTGTTTAAAATCAAGGGTGTCCCCCAGAGAACACTGAGAAACTTGAGGACAGAGGCAGCAGAGCATCCACAAGTTCTGCTTTTTTGTCTGATTATTTATGACCAGAGTCAAAGCTAGGTCTGTCCCTGGTAAAGACACCTGTTCATTTATGACCAAGATGATTCCTATGATGATTCATGAGCATTCAACTGAAATGACATTGAGTTAGCTGTGTAGTATTAATAAATGACTGTATAATCACTAAGAAATTCACAATTTGTTTATGATTTAGGTTATATGTTCTTCATGAGTTCTTTAGGTTCCAACTTAGCAACACTGTTGAAATTAAAGATAACTGTTAGATTTGTCTCCAATTAATGCTAGGTAGGCAGGTGCATACATAGTAATCTTCATTTTAGTTAAGGTACAATAAGCTACAGTAACAACAGACTCAGCAATAATTTAATGGCCCAGGGATGACAGAAGTTTATTTCCCTCTCAAGTCATGTTCTATTGTTGGTGTTCTAGTCCTCTTCCTACTGCCAATGAGAAATCCAGGCTGACAAAGGGTCTATCATCTTTAACCCTTTATCTTCCAAGGTTGCCTTCCTCACTGACCTGTTAGCCAGCAGGAGAGAAACAAGGCTTGGAGGAGAATACTCCCAGTTGTATACGAGATGGCCTGGAGTGTGGAAATGGCACATTGCTTCTGTCCACACTCCACTCACGAGATCCTAGTCCTGCGCATGCCACCAGTGGGAAGAGAGACTGGGAATGTACTCCACGTCTGGGAACTACAGCCTAGCTCCAACTCTCATTGCTCAGTATTTTGGATTGCACTTTTCCAGAGTTATCTGTTGAAGAATTCCCCTTTAGTACTTTGACATTTGACGATATGTAGAAATGGGGTCTTTAAAAAAGTAATGAAGTTAAAAATGATGTCATTAGGGTGGGCCCAAATCCAATATAATGTCTGCGTAAGAAAAGGAAATCATTACACAGACCCCCACTGAGGAACAACAAAGTGTGAAGACATAGGAGAAAGCCATCTATGAACCAGTGAGGAAAGGATTGGAAGTTCTCTGCAATACCTGGATCTCAGCTTTCCAATCTCCAGAACTGTGCAAAGAGGGCTTTCTGTTGCTTGCCATCCAGTCTGTGGTACTGTGAAAAGCAACCCCAGCTTAAGCCAACCCTTTCTTAAATTAACGAGGAAAGAGGGTTAGGAGACATCTAGCAGTCTATGGCAATATATCCATGAATTTAGTTGAGATTTATAAACAAATTGTTCAAGGTCACTTAAAAATAGAAACCTCCTCAGTGGTCCCTGTGATTTTCATTAGTCAGTGATTTTTGTAAAAGATTTATTTATTTATGTATTTATGGTCAGAGTTACAGAGACAGGGAGACACAGAAATCTTCAATCTGCTGGTTCACTTTCCAATGGCTGCAACAGCCAGTGCTGGGCCAGGCTGAAGCCAGAAGCTTCTTCTGGGTCCCCCACATTGGTACAGGGGCCCAAGGACTTGGGCTATCTTCATCTGCTTTCCCTGGCACATTAACAGGGAGCTGGATTGGAAGAGGAGCAGCTGGAACTCAAACCAGTGCCCATATGGGATGCTGGCACTGCAGACAGATTAACCTGCTATACCACAGCACCAGCCCTTAGTGATGCTTTAAAGGCATAGATTATGTGACTCTTTTGAGAGAAAACTTAAGAAAGACTTCCCATTTCATCTGGCACTAAAGCAATTGTCCCTTTGGTTTTACAAAGACTGGCTCAGTCTGGCTCTTTGCCAACTCCAACCTTGGCTACTGTGATGCTGCCCCTCATTCACTTTGCTCCACACACACTACTCTTCCAAGCCGGCTCCCACCACAGGGCCTTTTCACTTGCTGTTTTCCTTCTAAAAATGTTATTTCCCAAAATAGTCACACAAGTCATTTTTCAAACTTATTTTTGGTATCTCCTTAAAAGCTGTTTTATCAGAGGAAGTCTTTGTTGACCATTGCATTTGAAAAAGAAACCCTTCCACAAATCTCTGCCATACTCTTCTCTCCCTTAGTGTGCATCAGTCTTCCCCACAGCACTTACTTATACCTAATGGAACACATATGTATTTGGATACTATTTGTCCTGTTTTCTAGAATCCATTGGAAGTTCATAGAGTTTGACTTGCTAACTGCTATATCCCCCAGCATCTAGAACAGCTCAGATAAACTTCTACTGGTTAGCTACAACAATCAGATATTTTCAGAGACCAATATGAGGACATTTTTCTGGCACATAAAAGTTTGAATTTTGAGTCAAAAGGCAAAATAAATAAATAAATAAATAAATAAAAGGTATACAGTGGAGTCAAAGGAATGTGAGGGATGATTATGAGGAGGAATTTACTCCTTGTGCTTCCAAATAACTAAGATATCTTTTTAGATACTTTTGTCTGCTCTGTAAGTCAAACTTAAACATCAGAAAGGTGAGAACTATTTCATCTCTTTTATATACTTGAATAGGATGTGCTTAATTCATGTTTGCAGGATAAATAGAGCCTCATTATTTTTCTGATGTCTCTGTGACTTAGAGATTAAAACATTCTGTTGGCCAGAATCTCAAGATCTATGCTTGCCTGTGTCTTATCCTTTGGTCTGCAAGTATCTTTGTTTCTTGAGCCTTCTATTTCTCTAGATTCACTTTAATTCAACCATTATAAAGAAAGTAACTTTAATCCAAGTTCATTTTTCAACTTTTGGCTCATCCCTCTCTATTGTCTCTTTCTGTTTAAGGTCATCATTTTCACTAGTTAGACTGATTTTCTCCTTTGTGGTAGCATCCAAGTCTATAAAGACTGCTTGATCCTTCTCCAAACCTCAGTCCCACATATGAAATTGTTTGGCTGGATATGTTTATGTGGAAGATCTGTGATCATCTCAAACCAACTTGTAAACACCTCCCTAAAATTGGTTGACCTTCTAAATTCCTACTGTGATTGGGTACCACCATAGTCCTAATAACCTAGGTGCTAACCCTTTGAGCCTCCCTCTCTTGGCTTCCACTAGCATTTGACTTAGAAATTGTCTTGCCTACAGCCCTGTGTATTTACAATTAGAGATGTAACCCTGTATGTTAACTATACATTTTATTTCTTAACATAGAGTGCAGGACTATTGTCCTCTTAAAATGTCAAGAAGTTGAGAGCAAATTTACATTCACAAACTAAGTCACAACTGGACTTTCCTGGTTACATATTCTCCTGGAAACAAAGGCTACTGCAAATTTCACTCTTGAAACAACCACCTCTCAGTCATCAAAAATAATCTCTTTTCGTCCATATTCTATTTGGAATTCTGGAACAGATTGTAGAATTGTCCTCATATCTTTAATCCTACCTAGGATTTCAGCCAACTTTATAGCAGTTTTTCTATGAAACCTATAGCCAATTCATTAAACCACTCCTCAGATTCTTGGCCATAGATGTCCCAAAACAATCCCCTTTCTTCATTTTCTCATTCCCATCCTTTTTTCGCTGCTCTCCCCTCCCATCCTTGCATGCATTACTCGGTCCTGATGTACAAAGGCCATACTATCCTTTGAAATAATGCTGCATGTGATTTATTTCATTATGTTTTACAACTACTCATAAATGAGCATGGGCTGTATTTTGGTACCTTTCTTATTTAATTTTGCTAGTACTTTCAAATAATTTTTGAGGATTTCTATCATTTCTGATGACCTGGATAATTTCTCATAATTATCTGTTTCTTAAAAATTTGAGAGAATATAATACAAGATGATACGAGCCTGCTATCTTCTTATGTAGTTGAATGCTTTATTGTTTCAGTTAATTATATCTCATATAGTTAGTTGAACAATTATCAATTTCACCCAGTGCTTCTTGTTATCTAATAAATTCATTGGAAACTATCAATTTTACTCTGAGTCTATCAAACTCATCATCATAGATCCTTTTGCCCTCACTTATCTCCCAGATCTTTTCCTTCTACATAGAAACAACAGTTAAATGTCCCAGGAGGTAAGAGCCACTGAGTGGGAAAGGTTTTGATCTGCATGAATCTCCTATATACAGCATATACAAGTATTTTTTTCTATCTTAGGGTTTAACTTGAAGGTCAGTTTTAATCTGAGAATTTCATTTATTCAAATCTGTTGTGGTTTTTGACATTAGATATTTTCTCCTGCCATCTTATACTTCATGTTTTATACCCTTCTTTATACACTGTTTTCTTCTTCCTTTCTCTCATTGACTGTTTTGTTTCATTTCCAGCTTAACTTCTGCTGAATGAAACACATATTTGTGCTCCTTTTCTTTCTTCATTTTTAGTGTTTTGTAGGTTTTAAACACCATTCCAACTCTTTTTATATCTTAAATTCTTAGACACAAATACAAACTTTGTTTTTCAATGAATATATAGAAATGATCAATATCTACTTTTTCTCCTCTGAAAAAGAAACAGCACTAACCGGGCTTCATTTTGTTTCTTCTTCCATCACTTATGCTTTTTTTTTAATTAGTAGACTATTTGTTAGAGTATTTTCAGTTTTTAGCAAACTTTGTTTCCATAGACCAAACCACCCTCCTCAGCTTCCACGAATCACTTCTTAATCATTTATAGTTATACGCACTCATTTAATTTATGTAATGCCCTTTTTTATGGATCTTTTCATAATGAACTACACTGAAATTTATATCCAAGTTATTAAATTTCTTAAGCTTAACAATATCATCAATTGATTTTATTTATATGCAAGACTTTAATATATACCATGTCTCCTTTTTGTGTTAACTTTGAAATTGTGAACTCATGAAATACATTTTTATTTTTCTCTGAAAATGCATATAAATGATCTTTGATTTTTCATATCCAACAAAATCTTCATTTGTCGTAATATTTGCATAATGATTGGCTGGGTATAGTGTCCTAATTACAAATCCTTTTTTCCTCAAGGACTGTAAGTCTATTGCTGCATTTCTTTAACCAATTAGTGTGAAGGCTGGAAAGTCCCATAGCACACTGATGCTCAGTTATTCGCTTTGTTTATTTCACTGTGGAGAGTTAGAAATTTACTCCTTAGAGGTCAAAATTTCCTGCAGTAGTCCATGTTGTGGCAGAGCAAGTTAAGCTGCCACTCGCAGTGCTGGCATCTCATACCTCAGCGCTGTTTGCAATCCCAGCTGCTCTGCTTCCTGTCCAGCTCCCTGCTAATGCACTTGGGAAGGCAACAGAAGAAGGCCAGAGGGCTTGGACCCCTGCCTGCCCTGCAGAAGTCCAGGACAGAGTTCCTGCTCTTGGCTTTGACCTGGCCCAGACTGGCATGGCCCACACTAGACTATTGCAGCTGTTTGGGGAGTGAACCAATAGGTGAACAATCTTCTTTCTCTCTCTGACCTTATTCCTCTCTCTCTGTTGCTCTTTTAATTAAATGAATGAATAAATAAATCTTTAAAACCATTTTTGGGGGCCAGCGCTGTGGTGCAGCGGGTTAATGCCCTGACCTGAAGCGCCAGCATTCCATGTGGGCACTAGTTCTAGTCCTGGCTGCTCCTCTTCCAATGCAGCTCTCTGCTATGGCCTGGGAGTGCAGTGGAAGATGGCCCCAGTCCTTGGGCCCCTGCATCATTGTGGGAGACCCAGAAGAAGTTCATGGCTCCTGGCTTCAGATCGGCATAGCTCCGGCCACTGCAGCTATCTGGGGAGTGACAGAAGACCTCTCTCTCTCTGCCTCTCTCTGTGTAACTCTTTCAAATACATAAATAAATCTTTAAAAAAATTTGAGTGTGTCTGAATTCACCTTTGCTTATTCCTGTTCAGTATATCAAAGACTTTTCCATGTGAGTAAAAGGATCTTTCTCTACCACAGGAAATTTTTCTTTCATCAGTTATATCTATCATTCCATCTGTTGTATTCTTTCCTCTTTCCATTGTTTTAGAGGCTTATTGAATTTTCTGACACTATCCTCCATGGCTCTTAAAGGCTATCTAATTCTAATATTTTGTATCTCTTTGTCTTCCGTGTGCTGGGGACATTAGCACTCACATCACTAATGTGGCATTCATCTTTTTATTTTTAAAGATTTATTTATTTGAGAGGTAGAGTTACAGACAGAGAGGGAGAGACAGAGAGAGAGGTCTTCCATCTGCTGGTTCACTCCCAAAATGGCTTCAACAGCCGGAACTAGGCCAATCCAAAGTCAAGAGCCAAGAGCCTCCTCGGGGTCCACCATGCCGGTGCAGGGGCCCAACCACTTGAGGCATCCTCCACTGCTTTTCCAGGCCATAGCAGAGAGCTGGATCTGAGGAGGAGCAGCTGGGACATGAACCGATGCCCATATGGAATGCTGGTGCCCTAGGCAGAGATCCTGCCTACTACACTACAGCACAGGCCCTGGCATTCATCTTTGATTCATATATGTGTGTGTTTACTATTACATTTTTTTAGAAAACTTTTATTTAATAAAAATAAATTTTAAAAGTACAACTTTTTGGATTATAGCAGTTTTTACCCCCATATACACCCTCCCACCCGCAAACCATCACATCTCCTTCTCCCTCTCCCATCCCATTCTTAAGATTCATTTTTAATTATCTTTATAAGAATACCTTTAAAATATTCCCTGATTGCTCCTTTTTCAGCAGCTTATTCTTGATTCATGGCTTTAATTGTTTAATTTTCCTTTGCAAAAATAAAAATGTTTAAATTTTCTAGAGGTCAACTGTACTATTAGGTTATCTTTTATGATGAAACATTCTTTTATTCTTACAGGCTTGCAAATGCTTGACTGGATTGATTACTGTAGGTAACCAGTATGAATATTCTTAGAAGTTGTATATATCCAATTCTTCACCAGTCTTTCCTTTCTAAGGAAGGGAGTTAGACTAAAGTTTGAAAGAGCAAGACTTTGTTAGCTGATGAGTTCTTGGGTGAGAAGCTACCTAGCAAGCTGGACCCCTCCTAAATGCCAAAATAAGAAAAGAGGTAGAACACTTGAGTGTATTTCATGGCTGTGTTGGGCCATTTATTCCCTCCTACCCTTAACCATGTATATGTGGATTTAAAGTCATCCAAGCTCTTCATCATTTTGCTTTCAGCATAAAAACTACATGAAGGGGCGGGCATTTGACCTAACAGTTAAGATACCAGTTAGTATGGCCGCAGCCCACACCAGAGTACCTGGGGTCAATATCTGGCTCCAGATGGTTCAGCTTCCTAAGGTGACCCCTGAGAGGCATCAGTTAGGGCTCGAGTTGCTGGGCCCCTGTCATCCCTCTGGGGGACTCAGATTGAGTTCTTGGGATTTCAGCTTTGGCCCCTGAGTATTTGGGGGCGGGAACCAGTGGAATGGAGTTCATTCTCTCTCTCTCCCTCTCCCCCCACCCCTCCTTCTTGTAAGTAAATAATTGTTTAAAGATCATGTTGAGATTTTACTAGCGCTTCTTCCCACCTATTTTGGCCTGGTGGACTCTGATTTTGTTTTAAAGACTGCTCTCAGTAGGTCTGTAACCTGAGGCAAGCCCTTCCGCTCTATTAAGAACTAACTGTTTCACAATCCTCTAATTAATTATTACACTGTCCCTGATGGCCATGTCCTGTTCTTAAGCTGCATTCTTCTGACTGGAATCGTGCAACTTCCTCTGTTCTTATGTCAAGTTCCCTAGTTTTTACTTTTTTTTTTTTTTAAATCAACCAGATCCCTAGAGATCCCTAAATGTTCTCTAGTCTGCTGCTTTAGATGTGAACTTTTTCAGCACTATGCTGATTTCTGCAAAAATAGGTCTGTTTTGTTATTTTAGGAAATGTTTCAAATCAAAGGCATTAATGTATATATTTGCCCACCATCTTGATTCAGAAGCAGTATTTCATGTGAGCAAATTTTTTAAAAAAAGATGTATTATTTGGAAGTCAGAGTTACAGAGAAGAGAGGGAGACACGAGAGAGAGAGAGAGAGAGAGAGAGAGAGAGAGAGAGAGAGAGAGAGAGATCTTCCATCCACTGGTTCACTGCCAGAGGGCCTCAATGGCTAGCGCTGGGCCAGCCAAAGCCAGGCGTTTCATTCAGGTCTCCTATGTGGGTGGCCAGAGCCCAGATACTTGGGTCATCTTCCTCTGCTTTTCTCAGGCCTTTTCCCAGGGAGCTAGACTGGAAATGAAGCAGCCTGGAAACCAATGGGTGCCCATATGGGATGCCTGCGTGGCAGGCGGTGGCTTTACCTGCTCTGGCACAACACTGGCCCTTTATGTGCCCAGTTGTCACTCCGAATCCCACACAACACCACATCCCCGTATATGGAAGCATCGACAATTTCCGTGAGCTTATTTTTATAATACCTTTGTTTTCCTTTGTACTGTCAAAGTCACAAACTTATTCAAAGGATATAGGATTCCCTGTATTGTGAGTTTAGTAGCTCCCTGTTTCATTTATGCCCAGTCACCCCCTCTTCCAGTT
This sequence comes from Sylvilagus floridanus, assembly GCA_949820135.1. Taxonomy (NCBI): domain Eukaryota; kingdom Metazoa; phylum Chordata; class Mammalia; order Lagomorpha; family Leporidae; genus Sylvilagus; species Sylvilagus floridanus. Next base: position 22,623,882 of record OX463231.1, read on the forward strand.
GATTCAGCACAATACCCAGGGCTGCACTTTGACTTTTGTGGGCAACAGGCACCTTTGACCTATTCTCTATTAAACAAGTAAATAAAAAATTTATTTTATGACTAGGTTGGAATAAAGACAAGTATAATCCAGTTATATTCATAATTATTATACATTAATCAATGCTATTTATTTTATCTTTCTGATGTAAAATAACTTAAAACAATATGGTAGGCTGCTAACTGTACTGCAGGCTCTAGACTCTACCCACTGTACCTAATGGACATGCTGGCTATTGCTTAATCTTCACAAACATTTATTTTTCTTCACGTCAGTGTGTGTGTGTGTGTGTGTGTGTGTAAAAATTGACTTTAGTACTTATAGAATAAAGCCAAAATTCCTTTAATATCTTTTCTAATCAATATTTAAGATCACATTCTGCATATTATGTGCAAAGAGTACCTGGCACAGAGTGAGTGTTCATTGACATAATTCTGTTATTTTTCCTACACTATTACTCAACAGGACAAATACTACTTAACTTGTTCTAAGTCATGTTTCTATCCATATCTGCCACAGCTTTTTATCCTACGTCCTGCACCCCAGTTAACTTTCTGACCTCCTGAAAAAGATCAGAACATTATCACCTCTATTCATCTGCCCTGCTGACCTCCCCAGCCCCAGCGCCTGCCTTTACCTATCAATTTTATTGATTCTGGAGTCACTGTCCGGGTTCATACTTACTAACTTGTGCAAATTATGTAATCTTGATGTGCCTCAGTTTCCTCAACTATAATATGAGGGATATAATAATCCATTCTGAAAAGACATAGAAGGATTAACACAATAATAATAAGAAAAAGTAATACGTAATTAAGACTGACTGTGTGCTACTTACTTGTCTATATATATTCTATATAGCATATGTTAAGAGCTTAATATAGTGACTGGCACAAAGAAAGTAGTGAATAAAATGATTCTATTATTTTTCTACATATTATTCAAGAAGGCAAATAGTACTAAGAAAAAAATACAAAAATTTCTGGACACCATCAGCCATGGGGATTGCTTTCTTTTCAGAGTCCTGTAGCTTACGTTTGCAAGTTACCATTTACCACTTAAAAACAGAGATCATTTTTCATAAATCATCCTTGTATCCCTTGAACAAGTTGCCACAGGGCCTTGAAAATCTCAGTGATCCATTATATACTTGTTGATTGATTGCTTCATTGATTATATGATTTCTTCACGTCCGGCAGCCAAAAGTCCACTCACTGACACATTGCGAGAAAGCGTTGAGGTCAGCAGCAAGATCAACAGCAGCCTACCATTCCCAAAGAATCACCTTGCAAGTTTCCATTCATTTTGCCCTGCTACTAGCAACACTTCAGTCTCTATACAAGTAGGGAGCTGAATCAAGGACTGTGCACCTTCCCACAAACAGCAGTGGAGAACCATTTCCTACCATCTTCGTGGTGCTAACCAGGGTCTTCTGAGAAGGGAGGGAAGGTGACTGATTTACTGGCATAATTTACCCCTCAAGTAATATAATTTATCACCAAAACAATGCCCTTACTCAGGAGCCACGGCAGTGGAAATGCCACTGGTAGTCATCCCTTTCACTAGAGATGTATTATTTTGAGTTACTGCCTTGAGGGTAATTACAGGGTCTCAGAGAGATCTAACCCAGACTAATTTTTCTGAAATGATTAGTAATTATCTTCTCCTGGACACTTACAGTAGGACAATGAGAACTGGGGCAGGGGAGAGGTCAGAGGGAGAAGGGCCCATAAAAAGGGGAAAGGGCTTCATAAAAGAGAAGTGAGTTTAGCACAAGAAACACTTTGCCTACTGCACCATGTGCTTCTGCTCAGGGGTCACGCGCCTCTTTGGACTAGAATGCAATCTAGCAGTTATGAAACACCCAGAAGTTCCAGATAAAAATCAGTGAATATGATCTTGAACTTCTTGCTATGAAAAAAAAATGACTTTGACTACTGTAGATTATGAGCATTATTATTCAGATATATTCTACTGAATTACTTTAACTCCTAGCCAATATTTTATATTGACCAAAACTCATCATGTTTCTAATAGACAAGTGTAAAAAGGCTGTTATTAGTGACTGTTCTTCATAAAACTTCCACAACAACGTCTGAATGATGTTACTTGCCTCTATTACCTCAATAGCTACAAATCTGGCCTCTACTCTCCTAACGTCCTCCAAAGACAGTCTAACCCAAGAAAGTTTGTGTCTATAATGAGCAGACAGGCTCAGAAAAAATCCCGAGAGGTGTTATGTAAAGGAGGTTTTATATTGCGGTGACTGGAATTAGGCATGGGAGTCACACAGGTTTGGATCGACTATCTTGCACCCTTACACACATCTCAAGCCATTTGGAACCTCAGTTGTTTAATCCTTAAAACAGGAAACCAGATGGAAAATAGAATCCTAGTTGTGCAGCCCCTGGACCAGTGTTGGTGCCGTCTCCTCTCATATGAGTAGTGCTGGTGCTGCCAGGGCTAGGTTCTTCTTGGACCATTTCAGTCCCTGTGGGGGATGCTGTGGTATGAATAAGCATCACTGCTCAGAGTTTCTAGACTACCAGAGGAGACCAGAAGCCTGTTTGAATGCCTATTCTATGGCTCAGTATACAACAATTACCATAAGAAATATACAAGAGATGGTTTCCCACTCTAAAACCAGAAGTGTTTCCCTAAGTTTGTTCATAGACAAGCTCGAATTCAAAAGGCAGCCTACTGACCTCAGGCTTTATTTGGGATCAAGAGGCGGCTGCAGCTTCGGAGGATATCCAGGGCTACCTCAGTAGACACAGCCCTTCGAGGACTTTGCAGGAGTGTTAGAATCTGTCCCTGTGTGAACAAATTGATCCAGTGCCACGGGCAGCAATTCATGGTGGCATCAGGCACTTAGGCAAATGAACATCTCTTTCCAATATGCCATAGCTAATCTGTCATTATTAATAGAGGCAGTCAACTTGCCCACGTGTTTCCGAGCAGAATTAAGGCTGCCTCTAGGAAGCAGACAGTATTCAGGAACATGACCTTGCTTCTTGTTGGCCCTCTTCTCACAACAGCCTTCAACATGCAGGCACAGTTCTCTGGCCCCACACAGAAGGCAGGGCAGCATGATCACAGAAGTCAGCTCTTAGCACCAGGGTTCCAAATAAGAGGTTAAAATGCTCTTTTCACAAATCTCTGTTTAGAGACCAGGTCTTGGGGCACGTGTTTGTCCTCATAGTTAAGCCTCCAATTATGATACAGACATCTCATGTACGAGTTCCTGGCTTCAGCACCTGGCTCTGACTCCTGACTCCAGTCCCCTGCTAATGTACACCCCTGGGAGGCACTGGTAGTGATTCAAGTAGTCCCTTTAGGGAGAACTATATAGAGTCCCAGGCTCCCAGCTATGCCCCACCTTCCTAGCCATTGTGGGTATTTGGAAAGTAAAAAGGTAGATGGGAGATTTCTCTCCTTCTCCCTCTTCCTCTGCCTCTAACCCTACCTCTCCCTCTTTTCCTTCTTCTTTTCCCCCTCCCCCTTCCTCTCCCTTCCTCTCCCTCTTGAATGCAAAAAATTTAAAAAAAATCAAAGCCTGATTCCAGTGGCCTGGAGAAGCACAGTAATAATTTGTATCTTGCTCTATAGTTTTTCATAAGAGCAGATGATTCTGATACAATAATAGAGAAACAATGCTGCAATGAGGCTTACAGGACATTGATGGGAAGGCTTGTGAAAGAATCCAAGACTCTCCAGCCAAGAAATACCTCAACGATATTTCTGAAGTGTGGAAGTGCTGACTGAGCTGGTGCACTAATGCAGACAGAGGCAGTTTGTACTTGCACGGCTGCAGCAGGCAGAGAATGTCACAGATGGAGATCAGTGGAAGGGATCACTCATTCAGGGCTCAATGGGCAAAGAGCACCGTACCAAGTGCTTTCTTTCATTATCATAGTGAATCCTCACAGAAATCCCTCAGAGCAGCTGCTGTTAATATCTCTATTTTATATGTGAGAAAACAGAAGCAACAAGAAAATGTTAAATGTCCAGCCTATACCATAGAGCTGACACTTGAACCCGAGAGTTTGGCTCAGCTGTCTGTCCCAGTGACATCAGAGCAATGCCACAAGGAATAAGGATCACATCCGGGGAGACATCCAGGAGAAAAGGAGGACACAGATTCCCACACTGACTAGGTTTGCTTGAAAGAGTGCGTTTTGAGCTGGATGTTAAAGGTAGATGTCTGATGCAGTGGTTAAGGCATCCCTGGGGGAACAAAGTGCCTGGGATCAAGTTCCATTTCTACTGCTGATTCCAGCTTCCTGCTGATGTAATGCACACCCTGGGAGGCAGCAGATGATGAGCCAAGTACCTGGGTCCCTGCCATGAATGTGGGAGACCTAGAATAGGTTCCGGGTTCCTGACTGTGGCCTACTCCAGTGTCAGCTGTTGGAGGCATTTCAGGGGTGAACCAGCACCTGGAGACCTCAATCAGACTTCTGTCTCTCTCTGCCTTTCAAGATTGACAGATAAACAAGCGGGACATGGCTGAGGTTCCTTGAAATGGCAAGACTTAGCCATGAGCTAAGTTATGATGAATTATGTACAAGTATTAGATAACCTATTTCTTGACCAGGAAGTTCATATTTGCTATGAACAAGTGAGAGAGAGAGAGAGAGAGAAAGGAGAGAAAGGTCTTCTTTTTCCATTGGTTCATCCCCCAAATGTTGCTACAGCCGGCGCGCTCTGTCAGTCTGAAGCCAGGAGCCAGGTGCTTCCTCCTGGTCTTCCATGTGGGTGCAGGGCCCAAGCACTTGGGCCATCCTCCACTACCTTCCTGGGCCACAGCAGAGAGCTGGATTGAAAGAGCAACCAGGACAGAATCCGGCAACCCAACCGGGACTAGAACCCAGGGTGCTGGTGCCGCAGGCGGAGGATTAGCTTAATGAGCCACAGTGCCAGCCCATATTTGCTATATAATATCTTTCCCCCTTTGTTTTATCTTATTTAAAGGATTTAAGTATAATTTCATATTTTGTTTTTTAGTGATGACTTCCAGGATTATAATACACACCTTAGGTTATCACAGCACACCTTCCTATGATATGTATCACTTTAGCTTGGTGCAGTGGTACAGCAGGAAGCTGCCACCTGTGATGCTGGGCTCTCATACGGGCTTCGGTTTATGTCCCAGGTGCTCCACTTCCGATCCAACATCCTGCTAATGCTCCTGGGAAAGCAGAGGAGGATGGCCCAAGTGACTGGGCCTCTTCCGGATGAAGCTCCTGGCTCCTGGCTTCAGCCTGGATCAGCCCTGGCGATTAGGCCATCTAGGGAGGTGAATCTGTGCATGGAAGATCTCTCTGTAACTCTGCCTTTCAAATAAATCAATAAAAATCTTTAAACATATATACATATATTTCATATATAGTACATAAACCTTACAGTAGCATTAAAAAGACACGTGTTTTAAACACTGTGATACACTGATCCTGGTTTGTTTTAAGCCAATAGCTTCTTTTAATTTATTTATTTTTTTGTGCAGATCCAAAGCCAGGAGCCGGGAGCTTCTTCCAGGTCTCTCACATGGGTGCAGGGGCCCAAGGACTTGGGCCATCCTCTACTGCTTTCCCAGGCCATAGCAGAGAGCTGGATAGGAAGAGGAGCAGCTGGGACTTGAACTGGTGCCCATATGGGATGCTGGCACTGCAGGCGGCAGCTTTACCTGCTACGCCACAGTGCTGACCCCACTAATAGCTTCTAAAGGTATCTTAGAAAGAAAAATTTTAAGAACCTTTCATATTTACTCAATTTTTTTAACCATTTTCTGTGCTCTTCCATTTTTTGTGTAACTACAGCCTTAATTCTAGTATCCATTTCCTTCTGCTGGTGACCTTATAGACATTTCTGTCGGTGATTAATTCCATCTATATCTAAGGAAGTCACTTTGCCGTCTTTATTCAAATATGTTTTCACTGGATATAGAACATTCTTTTGACAGATTTTTCCTTTCATTCATTAAAGGTGTTTCTCTACCATTTCTGGTTTGTACTGTTTCCAACAAGAAATCTGTTGGTCGCCTTATCTTTTTTCCTCTATAGTAATGTATTTTCCCCTCTCTGATCAATTTTAAGATTTTATTTTTAAAACTGGCATTTAAACTATATGATCATGTATAGTTTTTTAGAGTTTTTCTTCTTACTTATTATATTCCGGGTACATAGAGCTTCCTGGATATTTTGGTGTATAGTTTTATTAAAATTGGAAAATTTTAAAATATGATTTACTAAAATGTCTTTTCTATTTCTGTCTTCCCTCTCATTGAGACTCCAGCTTCATATATATAGTTGGGCTATTTGAAGCGGTCCCACACTCTCTGATACTTTGTTCATTGGTTTTCAGTCTTTCCCCCTCTGCATTTAACTTCAGACAGTTTGGCTATGCATGTGGCTATATATTGCACACAGAAACAATAATCTTTGAGTGCAGTATCAAGTTTGCTGTTAATTCCATTGCATGTTTTCTCACCTCAGACATCACTAGAACTTCAGTCTAGATTTCCTTTTACATCTTCCATGTACTTAATATAATGTGCATAATCCTTCCTCTGGTTTGTTAAATATATGGTTATCTTCCATAACAACACAGAATAGTTTTAGTGGTTTTAATGTCCTTCCCCAACAATTATATCATCTGTGTCAAATCTGGATCTGTTGCTATTGATTGTCTTTCTCTATATTATTTCCACTTATTTGTGTCACTCATATACTGGATACCAAACAGTGAATTTTACCTTGAGGAGTAGAAAATTTGTATTTCTAAACACTGTCTGAGCCTTGGTCTAGGATTCAATTATCTGTAAATAGTTTGAATCTTTGCATTTTGCTTTGAAGATTTGTTAGGCAGGATCACATTAGCCTTTAGTTCAGGCTTGATTTTGTCTCATTTTCAACTCAATAGTCTCCTGATAACCTGATGTCCTGTGCATTACAGGATTTTCTATCCTGACCACTTGAAACACGAACTGTTTTTGGGTGGTACTTTTCATAAACCCCAGCAGGTTCCTTCTCCCGCGTGCTGAAGAATTGAGGGCAGTCTTTGCAGGGACTGGGAGCTGTCTTTCTCCTTGTAGGTTTCTCCTTTCTTTGACTCTGTACTGGCAACTCTAACCATGTGCTGTTCCCAGACTCCCACCCCTGACTCCTCAACTTAAGGAGAGCTCCAGGCTCCACCTGGGCTTCTTTTCCCTGCTTGGTAATTCAGAAACTCTTCCTAGGCTGTAAATTTGCTCATCTGCTTTGTTGGCCCCTCTCTCGGAGCTCGTTGTCCTGCACTGCCTGGTGTCCAGGGTCTGAACACTGTTGATGTATTTACTAGCAGTTTCAAGTAGGAGAGTACATTCAATCTTGTTATTTTACTTTGGATGAAAGTAAAACCCTGCCCAGTAATGCCACTTTTAATACCCTCTAGTCCAATATGTTTAGCATGGAAAAGGGATGAAGTTACATGTCAATGAAATATTCTTAATTTTGACTATGCATATGTATATATATTGCATATACATACAAATATATGCACTTTTTTTTAAAAAAAGATTGTATTTATTTGAGAGGTAGAGTTACATACAGTGAGAAGGAGAGACAAAGAGATAGGTCTTTCGTCCTCTGGTTCACTTCCCAAATACCCACAATGGCCAGAGCTGGGCTGATCTGAAGCCAGGAGCTTCTTCTGGGTCTCCCACGTGGGTGCAGGGACCCAAACATTTGGGCCATCTTCCACTGCTTTCCCAGGCCTTAGCAGAGAGCTGGGTCAGAAGAGGAGCAGCTGGGACTAGAACTGGTGCCCATATAGGATGCCGGTGCTGCAGGTGGAGGATTAACCTACTGCGCCACAGCGCTGGCCCCAATACGTGAACTTTGGCAGCACATATGGGATTAGAAAGCTGCCAGAGGCAGCAGTTTTACCTTTCCAAGGACCATGTATGTAACCATGCATTCTAATGTTATCAAGGCCTTACTTCCAATGTTAATTTATAATATTTCTCCTGTTTACTGGCCTGACAAATCATATTTAGCTATACAAATTCTTTCATATGATATATTTCTATGCAAGAATTTTTCAGAAAATTTTTAATACTGAATGCATAAATTATGAATCTAATGCAATAGCACAGATCCTCTCAGAAGACGACTAATGGAATTCGACACGCATCCTCTCTCATTACACTGAGTATCAACTTATAGACAGCCATGTCTTTAGTCAATGATTTTAATGCACTTGTAATTTTGATTTTTAGCCGAGTGAAAATGATTAACAGGCAGTCATTTGTGCAAAGAATACTTAGGATCTCAGCAGACAAAGCACTTGTCAGCTATTTCCTTTATATACAATTGGGGATTTCATTGATTAAATGGACTTAATTGAAGCAGGACAGAATTCATTCATTCCAATGACATAAATTTAACTGCTATGAGAAAACAGTTTTATTTTATCATTTAAAATTTATTCCACTATTGAATATGATTATATTACACAATGAAGTTAACTTTTCAATAAAAGTCAAGAAAGAGTGGTTTAATCTTACAGAAAGAGGATTACAGTAATAAACAATAACATTTGTTGAGTTTTTACTATATGTTCGGATTGCTAGTGAAAGCTGTACATTCTTGCTGTGAATATTTATATTATAAAAGCTCACTATAATTAAATTTATAGGCCTGTTATGTATAAAAGCTAATTGCAGAAGACTTCTCTCCATGTATTCATTTTGCCCCTATTTCCCAATGTTGGAGTTCCTGGTATTACTATGTTGGACACTGAGGTTAAGAATAGCAGTTCCTTGTAACCCTCCTTCCAGCACTTACATTTTTATGTCAGACACTGTTGCTGATGAAATGTAGATACAGATTATATATATATATATATATATATATATATATATATATATATATATATATAAAACTATGAATGATCTTGTGAGGTGGCTATTAATAATTATAGTAACTAAGCAATGCCCTAGCAAACTTCAGTGCTTGGGTTTAAAGCTAGGCCCCTGAATTTGTCCCTTTGCCTTTAGCCAGACTAATGACTCTGGTCCTGTTGAACACCGATTCTGCATTAGGCATGTTCACAAGTGCTTCACATGCACTAACTCATTTAACATTGAACACGACCCTACAAGGTAAATACAACGATTATCCTCATTTTTACACCGAGGACACAGACATCTCAACAGATGAAGTAAGCGTCCTAAATCACTTGAGGGGTAAGTGGCAAAGCTGCACCCCAGGCATCCCACTCCTTAGTCCATTTCGCCACTCCAGCCGGCCTCCCAGAGCACAGTCCATCTGATGGCTGGTGCAACCTCCAGCAGATGGGACCTGGGCTTCTCTGCTTCAACCAGATGAATGAGGTAAAGAACAGATTATAAGCAAAGGGTGATCTCTCCTAACTATACTCAAGGCAACCCATAAAAATAGGATTTTAAACCTTAGATATTGTTAATCCAATCTCTTATTTTACGGATGGAGAAATTTAGGTCCAAATTGCTTCAAAGCTTTAGCCACAGTTAAATATATAGATCAGATTTTTGTCAAAACAGTGTTTTTGGCAGAGTACTGGGTCCTTTCTACAACAAATATTGAACACTGTTGCACAACAAATATTTGCAGAATTGAAGTGAAAGCTGGAATCTTTCTTGAGATTAGATTAGTGCAAAGTACCGTGGTTGGAAAGGTGGTTTAGAGTTTGGCCATGTTCACTGGGTCCTGAACATAAGTGGTGGTATTTCCAGAAATACATTTCATAAGTCCCACGGCTCACATGGGATGATGTTCCACACCCAGCTTGTCAGCCTGCAGTTGCTTCATGAAGGCCTAATAGCCTTAAATCTCAAACACTGCAGAGATGCATTTTTCGGAACAGCTTCTACCAGGTTTCACAAATTAGATTCCAATGATTTTTTCTTTGACAAAATCAAGATTAATGTTGTACACTCAAGTTCTGAACTTTATACCAATAAAGTAGGAGTAATGTTTCAGGAAGATTGAGCAAGAAAAGCTATTTCAATAACCCAGCAAGTTGAAGCAACCTTAAAAAGAATTTGATAAGAAAATCACATTCATCAGTTAGAATCTACATAATAATTTTCTCATTAACATGAATTGATCTGAATTTCAATCTCTGCCTCTTGTTCTCACTCTCACTCTGTGTGTGTGTATAAATTTGGAAATGCCTTTAATTTCTGTTAAAATGTAAGGTTTTAAGAAATATTTAAAAATATTATAGTTATCTTACCTTTTCCCTATTTTAATTGGTATATTTTTCTAAATCTTTATCTAATTCATAATATTCTAGCATGTAAACATGTATATACAATTTGAACAGATAAAATATGGCTGCATTGGTCTATTTTGTTTGGAGATTTTTGGTAGGATGTTTTGGATTAATGGACAGGATATTATTTAGACAGATCTTTTCAAACTGAAACTAAAGAACAAAGATGTAGTAACAAATATTTAAAGTTTAGTCTTTTCTATAGTCCATCATGTATTTTTTTTAGAATTATTTTATTTATTTGAAAGACAGAGTTATAGATAGAGGTAGAGCCAGACAGAGAGAGAGGTCTTCCATTCCACTAGATCATTCCCCAAATGACTGCAATGGCCAGAACTGAGCTGATCCAAAGCCAGGAGCCAGGAGCTTCTTTTGGGTCTCCCACGTTATTGCAGGGGCCCAAGGAGTTGGGCCTTCTTGTACTGCTTTCCCAAGCCATAGCAAAGAGTTGCATCAGAAGAGGAGCAGCCAGGACTCGAATTGGTACCCACAAAGGATGCTGGCACTCAGGCTGGGGCTTTAACTCTATGTGCCACACCACTGGCCCCAGTCCATAGTTTTTTTTATATCATAAATAAACAGAAGAATTTTGTAAGCATTGCTTCATCACTTAAAGCATATGACTAGATTTTAGTTAACGTATTTTCATATGATTTTATTATCTAAAAATGTATAAAAATACCTCTACATGGAACTCATAAGAGTTTGGCAAAGTGGCAGGATATAAAATCAACACAGAAAAATCAGTAGCATTTGTATACACAGACAATGCCTCAGTTGAAAAAGAACTTCTAAGAACAATCCTATTCACAATAGCTCCAAAAAGAGTTTAATACCTTGGAATAAATTTAACCAAGAATGTCTTAGATCTCTATGGTGAGTATTTCAAAACATTAAAGAAATAGAAGAAGATACAAAAAATGGAAAAATCTTCCAGGTTCACAGATTGGAAGAATCAACATCATTAAAATGTCTATAGTACCGAAAGCAATTTACAGATTCAATGTGATACTCATCTAAACACTAATGACATACTTCATAGATCTAGAAAAAAATTACACTAAAATTCATGTGGAAACACAGAAGACCCCAAATAGCTAAAGCAATCTTACACAACAAAAGCAAAGCCAAAGGCATCAGAATACCTGATTTCAAGACATACCACAAGGCAGTTGTATTCAAAACTGCCTGGTATTGGCCCAAAAACAGACATATAGACCAATGGAACAGATCAGAAACTCCAGAAATCAACCTATGCTTCGACAACTGACTTATCTTTGATGACGAACCTAAAATCAGTCCCTGGAGCAAGGATAGCCTCTTCAACAAACGGTGCTAGGACAACTCAATCTCCATGTTCAGAGGTATAAAACCAGACCCCTACCTTAAACTTTATACAAAAATCAACCAAAATGGATAGATTGAAATTTACAACTCAGTACCATCAAATTATTAGAGAACACTGGGGAAATCCTGCAAGACATTAGCATAAGCAAAGACTTCTTGAAAATCCCCAAGGCACAGGCCTCAAAGCCAAAATTGACCAATGGGATTACATCAAGCTGAGAAGCTTCTGTACTGCAAAAGAAACATTTAGCAAAGTCAAGAGGCAACTGACAGAATGGGAGAAATTATTTGCAAACTATGCAACTGATAAAGGACTAAAAACCAGAATATATAAAGAGATCAAGAAACTCAACAACAAAACAAACAACCCAGGTAAGAAATGGGCAAAGGACTTAAACAGGCATTTTTCAAAAGAGGAAATCCAAATGGCCAACAGACACAGGAAAAAACACTCAGGATCACTAGCCATCAGGGAAATGCAAATCAAAACCACAATGAGGTTTCACCTCACTCCAGTTACAATGGCTCTCATATAGAAACCAACAAACAACAAATGCTGGCAAGGATGTGGGAGGAAAAGTACCCTCATCCACAGTTGGCAGAAATGTAAACTGGTTGGCCGGCGCCGTGGCTCAACAGGCTAATCCTCCGCCTTACGGCGCCGGCACACCGGGTTCTAGTCCTGATTGGGACGCTGGATTCTATCCCGGTTGCCCCTCTTCCAGGCCAGCTCTCTGCTGTGGCCCGGGAGTGCAGTGGAGGATGGCCCAAGTGCTTGGGCCCTGCACCCCATGGGAGACCAGGAAAAGCACCTAGCACCTGGCTCCTGCCATCAGATGAGCGCGATGCGCTGGCCACAGCACGCCGGCCACGGCGGGCATTGGAGGGTGAACCAACAGCAAAGGAAGACCTTTCTCTCTGTCTCTCTCTCTCACTGTCCACTCTGCCTGTCAAAAAAAAAAAAAAAAGAAATGTAAACTGGCGCAGCCAGTTTGTGGATGACACTATAGAGATACCTCAGAATCTGAATATAGACCTACCATATGACCAAGCCATCCCACTCCTGGGAATTTACCCAAACCAAAGGAAATCACCATCTGAAAGAGTGATTTATAACCCATGTTCATTGCAGCACAATTTACAATAGCTAATATATGGAATCAACTCAGGTGCCCACCAATAGTTTATTGGATAAAGAAATTATGGTATATATACACTATGGAGTACTACTCAGCTGTTAAAAAAATGAAATGCAGTCTTTTACAACAAGATGGATGCAACAGGAAACCATGATAGTGAAGTAAGCCAGTCCCCAAAAGACAGATTTCATACATTTTTCCTGATCTGAGGTAATAGAGTACATAAAATGTAATGCACTGGAGTGAAATGGACATTCTGAGTTTCAATGGTTTTTCCCCCAGAAAACTTTTTATTTAAGGAATACAAACTTCATGCATTTCATAAATACAACTTTAGGAATATAAAGTTTCTTCCCACCCTCCCACTCATATTCCCACCCATCTTCCCCCTCCCTCTCCTATTCCCATTATTATTTTTTTACTAAAATCTATTTTTCAATTATCTTTATACACATATGATTAACTCTATATTAAGCAAAGAGTTAAAAAGTTTGTATGGAAAAAAATGTTCCTCAACAGTTGAGACAAGGGCTGTTCAAAGTCATTGCACTTCAAAGCATTAATCTTACTTCTATAGATTTCCTTTTAGGTGCTCTATTAGTTATGACAGATCAGGAGAACATATGGTATTTGTCCTTTTGGTGGGAAGGATGATAGGGTGCTGCTCCTCTTCCAATCCATCTCCCTGCTTATAGCCTGGTAAGGCAGAGGAAGATGACCCAAGTGCTTGGGCCCCTGCACCCACACTGGAAACCTGGAAGAATCTCCTGGCTCCTGGCTTCAGATTGGACCAACTCTGGGTGTTGCAGCTATTTGGAGAGTGAACCAGCAGATGCAAGACCTTTCTCTCTGTCTCTCCCTCTCTCTCTCTGTAACTCTAACTTTCAAATAAATAAATAAATCTCAAAAACACTAAAATACTTAAAAGTATTTTTAAGATTTATTTATTTATTTGAAAGACAGAGAAGACAACAAGAGGGGGGAGAGATGGAGAGAGAGAGATCTACCATCTTATGGTTCACACTCCCCAAATGGACACAACAGCCAGGGATGGCCCAGCTCCAAGCCAGGAGGTTCATTTGGGTCTCCCACACGGGTGGCAGGGGCCCAAGCACTTGGGTCATCTTCATTTTCTTTTCTCAGGCCACCAGCACAGAGCTGGATTGAAAGTGGAACAGCTGGGATAAGAACTGGCCCCCATGTGGAATACAGCAACACAGGTGTCAGCTTTGCCCACAATGCCACAAAGCCAGACAATGAGTTATTTCTCTTAAAGACAGGTAAATTATTTTATACTTTTTGTAAATATTTTTATAGCAAAATTTTATATTTTAAATTTAATATTTTTAGATTCATTGCATATACTTTCTTAAAGTTTTTATTTAGTTCTCTTAAACATATGATAAATCATGTCATTAACCTGCTAAAACCTATCAATCTCACGATAAAATATGATTCAGCAACTTATCACTACAGTAAAACTTCAAAAAGTCTTTTTATTCTATCGTGGAAGGCCTGGCTCTGAACTTCTGTAGCCATGAACTTGCAAGAGCTGTTTATTTATCACCCTGTGATTTAAGCAGACTATTTTCTGAAAATAAACCTGTGATAAATTACAATGAGGGCATACCATTGTTAAATTTGGAATATAAGATAAAGTAAATACTGCCCCTCCCCTTTCCCTATCCCTTCAGTGCTCAGTTATCAGGGAAGGTGGATTATTCATCTTCCAAAAGCAAACAATGGCAAGTCCAAAAGAAATGAGAACCTTTTTCTCAAAGGGTTATTAACAATGACTCTTTGTTCAGTATAACACATTTATAACAAAGCAGGCACAGGGAGGAAATGTTAATCCATTTCCTAGAACCAGAATTAATAACACCAAAGATATTACCAAGGATTGAGAAACAACTCCTTACCAGTGTATAATTAATGAGCTGCATGAACTTATAACTTCCCCTTAAAAAGAATTTGTCACTGACCAAATTGTAACCATAAGCTATGAGGCAATTGTAACAGTTTTGATTAGGCAGTTGCTAGGATGTTTATGTACTGATGACTGATGTTATCACCAAGGTCATTTAATAAACTAATGTAAAACACAATGAAAGCAATCACTTTGGAGCAAAAGGCATGCAATATACAACATAACATTTTATCATCTCAAAAATTACGTTTACATGTGGTAGGTGCCTTACTTAAGGAAAGAGAAACTAATTGTTTAAAAAACAAGTCACAGAGGGAGGATTAAGATGGCCGAGTAAGGAGGGAGCTTGCTGCTCTAATCTAGAAGATAGTTTTTAAAAAAGTGGAAAGAGTGCAGTCTCAGGGAAGAGTTAGGGAGAAAACAGCAGAGGGACCTCCACGCAAATTGGAGGAACACACTGGCCCTACAAGGAGGGAAGGAACACACAAAACTCAGGACCCCGGTAGCCGAGAGCATCCACACCAGCATTGGAGAGTGAGATGAGACCAGACTATAGCAGCCGAAGCCACTGGCAAAAAAGCTGCAGGAAGAGCAGAGAGGGAATCCAGCTTGGAGGCCCATGGAGGAGAGTGTACCTGCCAAACTAGAAGAGAGAAAAAAAAAAGGGCGGGACACATTTCCTTCTCCCCGATCAACCTGCAACTGCGTCCTGTAAAAGCTGATAGAGAGCAGGCACCATTCTGGATATACATAACAGCTGCACCAACTCGTGTCTGCACCCAGAAACCAGCTAAGTGGAGACTCCTGAGTCTGGTGGGGAGAACAGACAGGGGACTGGGTGCTCATGACTATGGGAGACTTGTGTGCCAGTACTGTGAAAACACTGAGGCTGTGTGGGAGGAATCAGTGTGTGGAAGGCTCCACACAATCAGGGCTCCCTGGTTACCTGGCGTGGGACATTGCTGAGGACTGTAAAGATTTTGTGTGGTCTTTGTGGCAGAGTGGATGAATAATATACACACTGGGGCTAGTGCCCAGGCTCTGGTTTTCTTTGAGGAGAGGAGATGAACTGAGTCTATGCCAACAGACAAGAACAAACCTCCCCTCTAATTAAAAAAAAAAAAAAAAAAGATTTACCATGCCAAACCTGGGTGTGTCACCTCAGATGTGCCCTTCATCCTGGAGCACTGAACAGAGCTCCTTGGCCACACATACCATGCACCTCTAGTTATTCCCTGAAAGCAGACACTCCACTAATCCAAAGAGACATAGTCCAAAGATAAGAGCCAACACAACAAAAAAAAATAAACAAAGAAGAAACAAATGAGTATCTTGACAAATGCTGAATAACAAATGCACCAATTCAAGAAACAAGAATAAGGAAGACAACATGACACTCCCAAAAGAACACAACAAGGCAGTTATAATCAAAACAGCCTTGTACTGCTACAGAAACAGATGGACAGACCAATGAAACAGAATAGAAATGCCAGAAATCAATCCAAGCATCTACAATCAACTTATATTTGACCAAGGAACTAACACCAATCCTTGGAGCAAGGACAGTCTCTTCAACAAATGGTGCTGGGAAAACTGGATTTCCACATGCAGAAGTATGAAGCAGGACCCCTACCTTACCACTTACACAAAAATCCATTCAAAATGGATTATAGAAATGACCCGATACCATCAATTTATTAGAGAACATCAAGGAAACCTTGTAAGATATAGGCACAGGCAAAGAGTTCTTGGAAAACACCCCAGAAGCACAGGCAGGCAGGGCCAAAATTAACAAATGGGATTACATCAAACTGGAAGCTTCTGCAATGCAAAAGTCAGGAAAGTGAAGATGCAAACAACAGAACAGAAGAAATTACTTGCAATCTATGCAACTTATAAAGAATTAATAGCCAGAATCTACAAAGAGATCAGAAACTCAACAACAACAAAACAAACAACCCAGTTAAGAGATGGGCCAAGGGCTTAAATAGATATTTTTCAAAAGAGGAAATCTAAGTGGCCAACAGACACATTAAAAAAATGCTCAGGATCACTAGCCCTCAGGTAAATGCAAATAAACCACAATGAGGTTTCACCTCACCCCAATTATAATGGCTTTCATATAGAAATCAACAAATAACAAATGCTGGCGAGGATGTGCAGAAAAAGGTACCCTAATCCACTGTTGGTGGGATGTAAACTGGTAAAACCACTATGGAAGACAGTTTGGAGATACCTCAGAAATCTGAATATAGACCTACCATATGACCCAGTAATTCTACTCCTGGGATTTACCCAAGGGAAATGAAATCCGCAAATAAAAAAGTTATCTGCACTCCCATGTTTATTACAGCTCAACTCACAATCGCTAAGACATGGAATCAACCTAAATGTCCATCAACCAAAGACTGGATAAAGAAATTATGGGATATGCACTGTATGGAATACTACACATAGGTAAAAAGAAAAAAAAAAGTGAAATCTGGTCATTTGCAACAAAATGGATGAATCTGGAAAACATTATACTTGTGAAATAAGCCAGTCCCAAAGGGACAAATACTATATGTTCTCCCTGATCTATGATAACTAATAGAGCAACTAAAAGGAAATCTGTACAAGTGAAATTGACAAGCAATGACTTGAACAGTCCTTGTCTTGACTATTCGAGGAACAGTTTTTTTTTTCTCTTCTTCATACTGTGTGCTAAACTCTTTACTTTACATAGAGTTAATCATATGGGTATAACGTCAACTGATGATAGATCTCATTAAAAAATAAGAGTGGGAATAAGAGAGAGAGGAGGAACTTTTTAATTGTGAAGCTGTACAGTTCTGCATACATTCCTATGGACTTACTTCCAAGGGTACAGTTTAAAAGTTGCCACGGGACCCCAAATCCCATTAAGCTGGGTGGTAAAAATGCAATCTTAAGTGTTAAAGTGACCATATTAAGTGTTAAAGTGGTCATACAGATAGAATTAACTGTTAAAGGGATCATATAAATAAGATCAAGTGTCTGGTAATAATAATAATAGATAGGATTAAAACGGAGTGAACGCTCCAACATAGGAAGCAATCCACACAGCACTCTGATCTGAGAACCAGCCCTTAAGGCATTCTGGTCTGGCTGAAAAGCTCATGAGAGAATTTCAGACTGGAAATCCAAGACACTGTGGCAAGAAATTGTCCCATATGAAGGATCTCTGTGAGAGAGACCCCAGTGGAAAGAAATGGCCATCAAAGAAGGATGTGCTTTTCTCTGAAAGGAGGTGAGAACTTCCACTTTGCTTATGCCTTGTCTAAATATGGATAGAGATTGTGGACTAAAAAGCTTCCATAGCCTTGGCAGCTCATGTCAAGAGCCTCAGGTGATCACTGACATTATATATAAGAGTGTTAATTGTTAAATTAATAACAGAATCACTGTGCATTTACTTCCCATGCAGGACCTTTGTCCTCAATGAGTTGTATTAAGAGAATTAACTGTAAAACTTTTTCTCAAACTGTGTGTGTGTGTGCAAATTGTTGAAATATTTACTTATATAGAGTTGGTCTTCTGTGTATAAAGTTAATTGAAAATGAATCTCAATGGAGAATGGGACTGGGAATGAAAAAGGGAGCAGAAGGTGGGTTGGGATTGAGGTGTGAGGGAAGGTATGGTGGGAAGCATCACTGTATTCCTAAATTCGTATTTATGAATTTTCATATTTATGAATAAATTCATATTATGAAATTTGTATTCATTGGCCGGCGCCGTGGCTCAACAGGCTAATCCTCCGCCTTGCGGCGCCGGCACACCGGGTTCTAGTCCGGTCGGGGCACCGGATTCTGTCCCGGTTGCCCCTCTTCCAGGCCAGCCCTCTGCTGTGGCCCAGGAGTGCAGTGGAGGATGGCCCAAGTGCTTGGGCCCTGCACCCCATGGGAGACCAGGAAAAAGCACCTAGCACCTGGCTCCTGCCATCGGATGAGCGTGGTGCGCCAGCCGAAGCGCGCTGTCCGCGGCGGCCATTGGAGGGTGAACCAACGGCAAAGGAAGACCTTTCTCTCTGTCTCTCTCTCTCACTGTCCACTCTGCCTGTCAAAAAAATTTAAAAAAAAAAAAAAAGAAATTTGTATTCATTAAATAAAAGGTTACATTTGAGGAAAACAAGCAAAAACAAAAACAAAACAAAACAAAAAAAGTCACTACATAGCTAACTGACCCATTAGTATAATCACTGATCTTAGCACACTCAGAGAACTTAATTCATGACACCCAAACTTAAGGACAATATTAGACAAATTAAATAAATAAATGTTCCAATTCCAATTTAAGTTTTTTTTTTTAAAGTTTTTAAAGGTAGAAAAGATTATTTGAAAATAAAATATCTAAAGTTACATTGCTTTAAAATGTCTACTATATTAATAAAAATGATCGCAAATGATGCCAAATATCTTAACATTTATTTTTTAAAAATTATATGTAAAATTGAACTTTAGCACCAAAAATTTTCAGTAGAAGCATGCCTTTTTGTTGATATGGATACTGATATGTAGAACCCTAAGCCAAAATGACATTATAGGAGACATTTGTCAGTGGCGTAAGAATATCCAACAACAATACGGATTTACTTGGATGAATGTTGATTATATATCAGGAATATCACTTAGTTCTTCACACAGATTAACTGTGGTACAAGTACTGGTACTAATTCATTTTAAGAGGAGAAAGTTGAGGCATTATAGCAGTACTGGCCTAAAGTAATGGGGTATAGTCTAAGCCCAGGAACCTTCTTGTTATTGTCATATCTTGTTGGGGTCTTGTTTCCTTTGAATAGTTTGCTAGCTCTTTTAGGAGAGAAATTATATCTCAAATTTCTAGCATATTCTTCCAAGTCCTTTTTGCAGAGCTGGTGCCTAGCTAATGTGTTAATTGATATGAAGATCATCTTGGTACATGAGAAAGAGCTCATTTCAAAGAAACAAGTAGAATTATACACGGAAGTGTATAGGATCATTTAACATACTACTGAGAACTAAAACAAAGATCTTTGAAAGTATACCTAAAGCAGGAAAGTCCTGGAAACAGTGGGTGTAAAACAAGCTTTAAGAAATACAATAAAAGGGGCCAGCACTGTGGCATAGCTGGTAAAGCCGCTGCCTGCGATGCCAGCATCCCATATGGACACTGGTTTGAGTCCTGGCTGCTGCACTTCTGATCCAGCTCTCTGCTGATGGCCTGGGAAAGCAGTGAAAGATGGCCCAAGCCCTGGGACCCCTGCACTCATGGGGGAGACCCAGAAAAAGCTCCTGGCTCCTGGCTTCAGATTGGCCCAGCTCCAGCCATTGCAGCCAACTGGGGAGTGAACCAGCTGATGGAAGACCCCCACCCCCACCCCACCACCTCTTCCTCTCTGTAACTCTGTCTTTCAAATAAGTAAATAAATCTTTTATAAAAAAAAACAGTAAAAATATAGAATCTTATATTGTGTTTTGATCACAAAAAAGAAAACACAGTAAAATATCAGAAACCAAGTATTTTAAGTAGCTCAAAAGAAATTGGAAAAAAGAACAACAGTAATTATTAATACCATAACATTGACTAACTCTAAATTAAATGCTTGACATATAAATGAATACATGAATTATTCATGAAATTTGGGCCTCTTTGCTTCAAAGTAAAGTGTCAAATATAAATTATTTTCAACATGGTTGAGTTCCTTGCACACAGCATCTAACTGTTGCCACACATACCCCATCTCACTAGACAGATGTTCTCAACACATGGCATAAATAACTAAAATATTCCATCATAAGTTGGGAATGTAGAATGTGAGAGAGGCATGAAAGTTGTGAGTAAGGGAATTATGAGTAGGATCTCTAAATGTCAGTCAAAACAAGCACATAATCAGAGCGTTCCTCTCTCCTTTTTCCATTAAAGCATTGATATATCAAAGAAACTAGAAGATACCTTCAAATTTTAGAGAAATACCTAATATTCAGATAAGTTACTTTAAAAAAAAGAATATTTATTTAAAAGAATTACACAGAGAAAGAAGGAGAAGCGGGGTGGAGGTGGGGTCTTCCATCTGCTGGTTCACTCCCCAATTGGCTGCAATGGCCGGAGCTGCACTGTTCTGAAGCCAGGAACCAGGAACTTCTTCCCAGCTTCCCATGTGGGTGCAGGGGCCCAAGGACTTGGGCCATCTTCTACCGCTTTCCCAGGCCATAGCAGAGAGCTGGATCAGAAGTGGAGCAGCCGGGACTCAAACCAGTGCCCATATGGGATACTGGCACTACAGGTGGCAGCTTTACCTGCTATACCACAGCACTGGGCCCATAAGTTACTTTTAACTTTGGGAGAAGTATATGATGTCATTCCTGTCCAGGAAGTTTGAGCTAGGAGAGGTAGTTGGGAGTAGGTTTAGGAATGGTGTGGGTGTATTGGTGAGAACCAGATTTTTTTTTTTTAACCTGTAGCAGTCTTCCATAGAACTGAAAGAAGGTGGGTATTTCTAAATTGTTTTTCAATAAAAATGTAACAATACCATTACCCAATAAATAATAGCTTATTTTTTCTTTTTAAATTTCACATCCTAAATATTTTAGCCTCTACCGCTATATAACCGAGCATCCCAAAGTATACTGGCTTAAGATAACCCAAGTTTATTATTTCTCACTTCTACATGTTGACTGGGATGAGATAGTTGGTTCTGTTCCTGAAGGCATTGACTGAATTGATCATGTGACTGAATCCTGACGGCAGCTCAGTGCAGGCTGGAACACATAAGACAGCCTTTCTCACAGTGGGTGGCAGCTAGAGCTGACTATTTTCTGGGGTGTCTAGTTTGTTTTTTCCATGTAGACTTTCATTCCCCCAGGAACTTTCTCTCCATGTTGTTTCCCCAGACTTTCTTGGATGGTAGCTGGCTCCCAATAAAACCAGGAACTGCACAGCATCTTAAGGATTATCCTCAAAGTCACATATGTCCCTTATAAAACATTATAGTTTTGTCTGGCACTGTGGCTCACTAGGCTAATCCTCCACCTGCAGCACCAGCACCAGCATAGTCCCGTATGGGGTGCCAGGTTCTGTCCTGGTTGTTCCTCTTCCAGTCCAGCTCTCTGCTGTGGCCCAGGAAGGCAGTGGAGGATGGCCCAAGTCCTTGGACCCTGCAACTACATGGGAGACCAGGAGGAAGCACCTGGCTCCTGGCTTCGGATCAGCGCAGCGAGCTGGCCACAACGCGCTGGCCATAGCAACCACTTGGGGGGGTGAACCAACAGAAAAAGGAAGACCTTTCTCTCTGTCTCTCTCTCTCTCATTGTCTAACCTGCCTGTCAAAAAAAATTATAGTTTTAAGACAAGTCACAAATCCAGCTCAGATTCAAAACAGGTCTGAGAAAAGTAGAAAAATCACATTTTCAAGAGGCGTACAAGAAGAGAAAGCTTGGTACTCCATTCTTTGGAACAATGCTGTATCAAATGAAAATATTAGTGTCATAAATCTGAACTCTACATTAATCATAGGGGTAACTGAAACTGCTACTTTAAGAGCAGACTAAGAAGGGGAGGTGTGTCCTAGCAAGATGGGAAGCTAAGAGACCTATTAATGACTCTTTCCCTATGGGGAATGGATGGAATAATGCTCAGGTTAGATGTACATCCGCTTTCCAATGAAGCTCTCCATTTATTATGTGAATTTAGTGAAATATAAACGGTAACATATTGGCCTTTGGATAAAAGTTTACTCTCGAGAAATCAGACAGGTCACTGAAGACCACTCAATTCACTCATTTCTCATTCTAAGGAATGGGCATCAACAGACCCAACTCACATGATAGAAAAACAGAAGTCTGGCTAGATTTTTTATTACCAACATGGTTCAGCATTAATTTTCTCTAGCCAAAGTCCTAAAATAAGCTAATATACCTATTCATATAACTGGGAAAATTTAGAAAGTAATGATTGCAGAAAACAAATGAAAGAAAGCAAAAAACAAAAAGTCACTTTCCATTTGTAGGCATAGCTTAGAATTAGACTTTTTATTTTGAGTTTTGTCTCTTGGTTTTGTCTCTTGGTTTTCCAAAATCCAGATGTGTTCAGGAGCTGGAAACTCCGCACTGTATAAGTTTTGGGAGTAGGCAGAACCCAGTCTTCTAATTGGCTGCTGACTGGGTTCCACGTGTTGTCCCCTCTAACCCACGACAGCTGGCTTGTTGACACATGATCTAGAACTGGAGCTAGTACTCCAAAACGAAAGGAAGTGTGCAAAGGTGCAAGGACACCTAGGAGATTGTCCATGGTGGTAGAGACAGAGTGAAGAGCCCCAGGCAAGTCCTTAGTAGTGGGCATGACATCAAATCATGCCCCTGTGTTTTGTGCCCATCCTTCTTTGATTCCTAATCACTTTCAGCGTTGTGTTTCAGCTTTCCAATCTCACTCCAAGAAATTATTTCTCTGATATTTAGAAGCAGGTAATTTTGTAGCTTTGCAACTATAAGTTCTGGCTGAATAGGCAGGTGAGTGGGTTACTCATTTAAAAATATTTATTGAATATCTAACACATATAAGACATCAGAGCTACAACATGAAGTAAATTAATAAAAGACAAGTTCCAACCCTGTAGAGTTGGCATTCTAATGAGAGGTATAGCAGAACACAACAGGAAGATGACAAATGAAAAACACAAAACCAAACTCATAAAATGCATGCTGGCTGGCGCCGTGGCTCACTAGGCTAATCCTCCGCCTTGCTGCGCCGGCACACCGGGTTCTAGTCCCCGTCGGGGCACCGGATTCTGTCCTGGTTGCTCCTCTTCCAGGCCAGCTCTCTGCTGTGGCCCGGGAGGGCAGTGGAGGATGGCCCAAGTGCTTGGGCCCTGCACCCCATGGGAGACCAGGAAAAGCACCTGGCTCCTGCTTTCGATCAGAGTGGTGCACTGGCCACAGCGTGCCAGCCATGGCGGCCATTGGAGGGTGAACCAACGGCAAAAGGAAGACCTTTCTCTCGGTCTCTCTCTCTCTCTCACTGTCCACTCTGCCTGTTCAAAAAAAAAAAATGCATGCTGTCTTTGCAATGGAGGAAAATGAAGCAGTGAAAGGTGTTCCCTCACTGACTGCTTTGGAATTCTAAGCAGTATTATTAGGAGAATCCCACTGGGAAAATAGCATTGGCGCAAAGGAGATAAGGGGCCCGAGGCAGGAGTGAGCCTGCAGGGTTTTGGTGAAGAGAAGGCAGGCAATGTGGCTGCAGAGTCAATACAGACTGGTGGAGGACAGAGGAGGGAGTAAGTGAGAGCGAAGCAGGGCCCAGAGCCACTGTCAGTTCTTTGTCTTTTATCCTGAGTAAGCAGGAGAACCTTGAACAGACTGGGTCTTAATTGAATTTAGTTTTACAGGGATAACTGAGGCTGCTATTTTAAGAACAGACTAAGAAGGGGAGGTGTATCCTGGTAAGACTAGAAGCTAAGAGACCTATTAATTATCTCAGTAACTCCAGGTAACAGCTTTTGGTGTCTTGGGCTAGAAATGGTCAAGATTGAAAATTTTCATTTGCTTTTTTCCCAGTCTGGTTGCTTTTAATATCAATTTGGGATTAGGAAAACAATAGTTTCTGCCCTGGCTTCATTCACATTATTATAAAGTCTTTTTGAAGCTACTGCTTTCCAAAAGTTCAATTTTCACTAAAGAATGTGCCAGTCATGTATTTTCTTTTCTGGCTTTTGCTTTAAGGCTCCCAGACACACTGCCAACCTCTGTGGCTGGCTGGGGAGCAGGCAGATGCCCGTGTGGAGCTATTTGGCTCCCTGTGAGGAATTCCCTGACTCGAGCAAAATTCCCACAGCAAGGAAGCTATTACTCTGCAAAGGTAAGACTGCAAGTGTATTACTTTGCAGCTGTGCATGACATATTAATTTATCTCCTCATTAACACATTAGATCAGATTAGTTTACCAACACAGAACTAGAGATAGGATTTAGGAAGAAAAGAGGGAAGAAAGAAACATTTCCAAAGGTGGAAACCCAAGGATATGGTTGGTACAAATAAGAGGAGCCTGGGAGAGCAGAGATGCAATGAAATCACCAGGAAAATTTTCCATCTTTCAAAATCGGTGTGCATAAACACACAAATAATCAGGTCCCACTGTCCCAGGGCATCGTAGAATTTGTTGAACTAAATCCCTTTCAAAAATCAAGCCATACTTAAAGAGAGAAATATTAAATGTTTTCTATTCTTTCTTAGTCTCTCTCCTATTTTGTAGGGGTCCTGTGGGTTTTCAAATGACAGGACTTGAAAACAGTGTTTGCTAGAGTCCAATTTCAAACTCATTCCACTGAAGTCATTGTACTTTCTCAGGGGATTAGGGAACCAGAAAGAGCGCACTAATGCAGATGGAAAACAGTACTGCAGTCACGTAATTTCCAAAACATTTGTGAGACCAAGTTTCTAACCATTACCCCATATCTAACTGTCACTAATTTTAAAATATATATATATATAATTGTAATTATCTATATGTATTTGCCCCATATCTAACTGTAACTAATTATTCTATATTTATACACACACACACATACACACACACACACACACATGCATGCTCTGGTCCTCTTACTGCAAAAGAAACATAGCTGAAATATCCTAGCTTTTTTTAAATATCATAAAACAACAATTGCTTTTATGATGCATCCTTATTTCTGGTTGTGTTTTCCATGATGTCCAAACAATAAAGCACCTGCCTGTACCCTCCCTGCCAGTATCAAATACTAACTCAGCTGATACACACTAGCCATGTTGAGTGGTAGGCATGAGACAGAGCAGCAGAAAGCACGTGAGAGAAGTTCACAGGTATTCACTGCACAAGCATATAGATTCAAACCCTGACTTCCCTACTTGAGATCTTTGGAACACTGGACAAGTCACTTCTTCCTTCTGAGCCTGTTCCCTCATCTTTACACAAAGGGTAAGGATAACGCTTAGCTAGGAGGATGATTACAAGCATCAAAAAGGACCCTATTAACAGTGCCTGCCATATGTTGTTCTTTGAGTGTCCAAGTGACTGCAAGAAACAAAATACTCAACTGAAAGTGACTTCTGGGGCCAACTCTGTGGCATAGCGGATAAAGCCGCCACCTGCAGTGCAGGCATCCCATATGGGTACCGATTCCAGTCCCAGCTGCTCCACTTCCAATCCAGCTCTCTGCTATGGCCTGGGAAAGCAGTAGAAGATGGCCCCAGCTCTTGGGCCCCTGTACCCACATGGGAGACCTAGAAGAAGCTCCTGGCTTTGAATTGGTGCAGCTCCGACCATTGCGGTCATCTGGGAGTGAACCAGAGGATGGAAGACCTCTCTCTCTCTCTCTGTCTCTGTCTCTGTCTCTGTCTTTCTCTCTCCCTCCCTCCCTCTTCTTACTCTGTGTTTAACTCTTACTTTCTCTATCTCTGTCTCTCTCTCTCCCTCTTCTGGCTCTGTGTGTAACTCTCACTTTCAACTAAATAAATAAATCCTAAAAAAAAAAAAAAAGAAAGAAAGAAAGAAAAGAAAGTGACTTCTACTCAGTGGAGTTTATTTTCCTCAAAGAAGAATGGACGTGGAGGCAGGGGCTCTCTGGACTAGCACAGAGCCAGAAGGCACGGGGGCTGGGGCAGCATGTCTGCGGTGGCATCAAGTCCTTCCACATCAATGTCCAAAGCAGAAGGGCGGGCATTTGTCTTTGCGTGCCTCTCCCGGGGAAGAGCTCTCAGAAGAGCCAGGAGCTCCCTGCTGATCCCATCAGCCTACACTTGGTCAGGCGCTTCTGTTGGGCGGCAAGCATGGCTGACAAAGTGACCACCCAGCATTTTCCTTCCTTATGTGAAGCCTCTGCAGAAAAAGAATGACTTCAGGGACGTGGCCATTGGGCAGAAAAGCACACCTGCTTCATGGTAATTGGCTTCAGAAGCACTTACAAATGGCAGTTCCTCTCCCAATTCTGTTGGCAGTACAGTATGTCAAGTGCTGGCAGACACACGGACCACTCTACCTTTTGTAACGGTCACGATGTGCAAGCTCACAGGCTCTATTTCCCCCAAGCTCAGCATCTGTATTTCTATTTTGGAAGTATCACTAAACTGCCTGGTGTAAAAAAGGCAACAGCAACAAAAAATAACAAGGAAAACTTCTTCCTTTTTCCACTGGGCTTACCGTTATACAAACATGCTACACAGGCAGATACGAGTAGAGAAGTGAGAGAAGAGCCAGGGTTTCAAGCTATTGTTTTGGCTATAACAGTTCCTGGCTATCTCATTGTAACCCCCAGATGGATTTATCTTATTTCTCTTTTCAATACTTAAAAGCTGACATGTAATAATTGTGTGACTCAATGGGGTACAGATCAGGGTGAGTAGCCATACCTCTGATGGACTGATCTCATTTTTATGATGAGTTACTTACTGCTCATTCTGCTCATGGTGTTTTGCTCGATCTATTCCACATGGAAGTGATTTATTTTTGGCAGTGTTTCGTTTTTTGATGCTGGTGGATTAAAAAAGCATATTAAATATTTTAAAATAAATTCCCTTTCTCAGAGAGGCAGGGCAGTAGAATAGTAGAGAACAGTTCCCTGGGAGAAAGAGCAGAGCTTACAATGAGCAGAGTCAATGGAACAGTAGGCTGAGAGATAGCACTGCGGTAGCTAGAGTTAGTTACTGTATTTAGAAAACCAGGCAGCCAGTATTTTGTAAAGGGCTCAGGAGGAGAGCAAGGCCCTCATTAAAATTAATTGATGAAGACACAGTTCTGAGAAATTGTACTTAGAAAAAAGGCATAGACATATTTAAAAATAAAACTTAAAAGTCAGTTGTGGACATTCCAGCACAAACAACTTTGTTCAATCAATGGCCATTTGGAAACAATACCAATGGCCATCACCACTGATGTATGCTAGAATGAAGACAAAAGCTGAAAACTTCACTATTCTTGTGTGTCTTTTTCTCATCACTTTATAGCCATTTGTATATATGTTTATGTTTCTGGATTTTTATTTTCCCAAAATTAATATAAATTTTGTCTGCAGAAGACATATAATTGTTCTTCAAAAAGTTAATAGAAATTTTAATTACAAGATAAGTTTATTTGAATAATAAGATAAGTAATTTGAAATTCATGAATAGAAGGATCTTTTAAAAATCCATGGGAAAACTGTATTATGAAAAAGCTATGCATACATTTCAAACTGTTTTGCATCAGCATAAGCATCCTATTATTCTATTTTTCCATCATGTTTATAAGCACCCTTGTATAAACTTAGCTGGGCATTTGTAAATTAGATCAATGTTACACTACAGTCTTGGGATGCTGCTATTGGCCATCCAAGGCTCCAGGATATGATATACTGGGATTAGTCCTTCCATTCTGGTCCTTTAGGATGTCTCAGGGTTGGGTGCCAGATTATACCACAGCAGTGTGATGAGAGAAACAGAGATTAAAGGCTTCATCATCCCTACCTGAAAACACAACCCCTGAAACCTTTACAAATGTGTTCATTAACTCAGCAACCACAGAGTTCAGAGTCAACAGCCAGGAAGAATACAGAAATACAAGAAGATTCATGCTTGTTGACTCTTTTGCTGTGCACTTTCAGAATACAATGGTGGGAGAAGGTTTGTTCCAGAATTTCCCATAGATACTCCTTAGGAAATGCATTTAAAAAGAGTAAAATAGTCTTTTTATGACTCAAGTAGTATTATTTTAGCTGAAACGTAATTAGGTAAGGACATTCCTTTGTTATTTGTTTCCTGGACTATAAAGGTGGCATTTAATGTAACCCTGTTTCACTTGTATTTCTCTTTGACATATGGTAATGACTAATTCCTGTTTTATAAAAATTAAAATATTTACCCACACATCTTCAAGAAGGCTATTTTTATTAATAGATTAAAATTTATTTTGTAAACAGCTTAGACATTCTTTTTGACAATGTGATATTCTTGTAAGGAAGCTTGAGCAGGCATTGAGAAGCCTTTAATTTCTTTCTGTGGAGATAAATGTAAGCAGTACAATGAACTTTATAGATATAATAACATACAGAGGTAGGAGACTTCACGTTTGGATTCTTCCAAATTTGGCTCTTTAGAAGTATGTAGCATGCACCGGAGGGTGAGAAACATGGCCTTTAATCAAGGAGATGACTGGGCACTCAAGTCAGAAGATGGCTCTGAGCAAAAAGGGGGAATGCTCAGAATTTGTGGTTAGCTCTTCTAGTCGTGCCATTTTATAGTATTTTACTCTCCAGGTAATCCGTGCTCAGGTGTTACATTTTTCCTTCACGTTAGAATCTGTCTCAGTAGTTCAACTTGAAGCTACTCTGCTATCTAAGTACTAATCCATTGTTAACAGTACAAATATCACTTTATTAACAAAACTGCAAGTCTAAGATGAGATATAATTTTGGTCAGAGACCTCCTCCTAAAATGTTTTCCAGGTACTTCAACAAATGCAAGGAAAGACTTTCCATGAAACACTTTTATACTATAATTCTTCTGTGTCCCACTGATGTCCATAGAGTTATCTGAAAGCTTTTAAACAAATTCTATGTCAGGTTGTTTTTTTTATTATTTTTTTTATTTTTGACAGGCAGAGTGGACAGTGAGAGAGAGAGACAGAGAGAAAGGTCTTCCTTTGCCGTTGGTTCACCCTCCAATGGCCACCGCGGCCGGCGCACTGCGGCCGGCACACCGTGCTCATCCAATGGCAGGAGCCAGGTGCTAGGTGCTTTTTCCTGGTCTCCCATGGGGTGCAGGGCCCAAGCACTTGGGCCATCCTCCACTGCACTCCCGGGCTACAGCAGAGAGCTGGCCTGGAAGAGGGGCAACCAGGACAGAATCCAGCGCCCCAACCGGGACTAGAACCCGGTGTGCCGGCGCCGCAAGGCGGATGATTAGCCTGTTGAGCCACGGCACTGACTCTATGTCAGGTTTTATAACAAAACAAAAAGAAGGGCATGGGTAGCTATCACTTTGGGAAACGGGACTTTCACCAGGTACTCCAAAGTCGAGACCACTTTTACTGAGGTTGTTAACACACAAAAAAAAGGAAAAAGAAATTTGTAACTTAAGACTCTGGTAAATATCTATTAGTCTTCTGGCCATGTGTGTACATTTGTAGTATACATTGCCAAACTGTGCAGACTTCATATATACTATTTTCTCCAGAAGGTTTGTATACTCATTTTGAAAAGACTGAACAGTAAGGATGTGTGGATGTCACCAAAATGTAACAAGGTAAAATAATTCCCCTAGATTGAAAGAATTATAATAGTGCCTCCACTAGGAAAAGCAGCAAGTTCTGTCAACATCATTCCTTTCATTTTCCAACCTTGATTTCTGTTTTTTTGCAAAAACTAATTTAACTGTACCTTTAGTAATCTAGAACAAAAAGTAAAATGTTAGTGCTTATGCTTAAGGTTTAGATGAGATCAGATCATTATACAGAAAATATCCTACACTAGTAAATGAACTCTTAGACTTCCCCTAAATACCTTTTATGTCAACAGAACCTCTGAAGCTGGCATGCCACAACCACGTGCGTTAATTCAGAGATCAGAAACTAAACCTGCAATTTCCACTCACTGCCACCAGGTGGTGGTGGTACCCCAGCAAAAGTGAACTAAGTCACTTGACAATTACAACAGGCAGAGTTGATAAAGAGTAAGTACACTATTCCTTTATTCCTTCTTTTATGCTTTAAAATTTTTTAATATGATTTTATTTGAAAGGTAGAGCAACAGAGATATGTAAAGAGAGAGAGAACTTTGATAGGCTGGTTCACTCCCGAAATGCCACAAAAGCTAGGGTTGGGCCAGATTGAAGCCAACAGCCAGGAACTCAGTCTAGGTCTCCTTTCTACAAGTCACAAGAATGTTTTTTTTACTTTTATTTAATAAATATAAATTTCCAAAGTACAACTTTTGGATTATATCAGCTTTTCCCCCCCTAAACCACCTTCCCACCTGCAACCATCCCATCTCCCATTCCCTCTCCCATCCCATTCTTCATCAAGATTCATTTTCAATTATCTTTATATACAGAAGATCAATTTAGTATATACGAAGTAAAGATTTCAACATTTTGCATCCACACAGAAACACAAAGTATAAAGTATTGTTTGAGTACTAGTTATACTGTTAATTGACATAGTACAATACAACACATTAAGGACAGAGATCCTATATGGGGAGTAAGGGCACAGTGACTTCTTTTTTTGATTTAATGATTGACACTCTTATTTATGGCGTCAGTAATCATCTGAGGCTCTTGTCACGAGCTGCCAAGGCTGTGGAAGCCTCTTGAGTTCGCCAGCTCTGATCTTATTTAGACAAGGACATAGTCAAAGTGGAAGTTCTCTCCTCCCTTCAGAGAAAGTTACTTCCTTCTTTGATGGCCCATACTTTCCGCTGGGATCGCACTCACAGAGATCTTTCATTTAGGTCTTTTTTTTTTTTTTTTTTTTGCCATAGTGTCTTGGCTTTCCATGCCTGAAATACTCTCATGGGCTTTTTAGCCAAATCCAAATACCTTAAGGGCTGATTCTGAGGCCAGAGAGTACACTATTCCTTTTATGAGGACTTCAAGAGACATAGCTTGATAGGATGTGATACAGAAATAAGTACATCATATTCAGAGTAAGATCTGCTGAAAATGGTCAGCTACCATTGATTTTCAATGTCCACTCACCTCACCCACACAAACAAAATTGTAATTGTCAGGTAGAAAGTTTAAAAACAAGAATGGAGGTAGGTACTGCAGGCATTGTGATACGGTGGGTTAAACTGCCACCTGGGATGCCTGTACCCCTATTGCAAAGCCTAGTTCAATTCTCAACTATTCCACTTTGGATTCAACTTCCTACTAATACACACACTGTGGGGGGCAGCCCATGTTGGTTCAAGTATTTGGGTTCCTGCCACCACGTGGGAGACCTGGATGAAGGTCCTATCTCCTGGCATAGGCCTGGCCTAGCCTTGGATGTTGTGGTCTTTGGAGAGGGAACTCACAGATAAAGGATCTCCTTCCCTTCTGTTTCTGTCTCTGATTCTCTGCCTTTCAAATAAATAAAAATAAAACACAATAATGGTTGAAAAAATGTGGTTGAAAATTGGTTTAGGTCATTACTTCTCAAGATACGGTTCAAAGACCATGTGTGCTTTCTGTAGTAATTAAACATATAGATTCCTGGGCCTCTCTCCAGACCTACTAGGATGAGAGTTGAAGTGTGTGTGTGTGTCTGTATATGTCTGTGTTATGAAAGATTTAAAAAATTGAAAATGACATTAAAGTTTACCCTGTTGCAGAAAAAACTGAAATTCATACATAGTTTTTTCATAATACACATTTGCCATGAGCTTTTTTTGTTTTTTAAAAAGATGTGTTTACTTACTTTGAAAGAGTTTAAGAGAGAGAGAGAAGGGGGAGGGTCTTTGAACCACTGGTTCACCCCCCAGATGACTGCAATGGCCTGCATTGGGCCAGGCAAAGGCACTAGCCACAGACTTCCTGAGAGTCTCACACTGGGGGGCAGGGGCCCAAGCACTTGAGACTTCTGCTGCTGCTTTCCCAGGCCATTAACGAGGAATGGGATCAGAAGTGGAGCAGCTGAGATATAAACTGGTGCCCAAATGTGATGCTGGCATCGTGGGAGGGGGATTTCCCTGCTATATTACAATGCCAACCCTGCCATGAGCTTTTGATAGGTTAGGTATCTTTAACTAACAAGTCTCAAGGTAATTTCAAGCATTTTATGCCCATTGAAGCTTGTGAATCCCTACAATGATTTTCATATGCTATTTTAAAATTATCTTTCTGATATAATTTGATTCCTACCTATTTTTGAATAACAGAAAATAAAGGACTAAATTATAGATACACATGAATTTTTCACAATAACTTTATAAACACATATTGAAAATAAATAATGCTGGATTTGTCTTATAAACTATGGTGCAGTAAGTTGATAAACAGTCCAGACAGATGTGGAACAGAAGCCAGAGAGGGGAATAAGTCAAGTGCTAGGGAAATCCATCATGGTAGGTCATGGTCTGTGAACAGTTTTTGAAATGTAGAATCCTAAACTTCAGCCCTGACCCTGTAAATACAAACTTGACTGGCCTCTGGCTTAGGAATTGATTTTAGAAAATCGTCATAGTTCATTAACATGCATAGCCCTAGTAGGAAAACTATTATAGGAGGAAATCAAGAACTGAATATTTTGATAGGAATTTGGGCAAAAGACAGACATGAGACAGATACTCAGTTATCGGACTGGGGCATGAAAATATTGTGTTAGTCAAAAAGAAAGGGCTGAGATTACAAACACATAAATAGCGAGACCTCTGTTATTGAAAAGTAAAGGTGGGGCCAGAGTTGTAGCTAGAGGATTAAGCTGTTGCCTGTGACAATGCTGGAATCCAACGTGGGCACTGGTTTATGTCCAGGTTGTTCTTTCTTCTTCCTTCTTCCTCCTCCTCTTCCTCTTCCTCCTCCTCTTCTTCTTCTTTTTGACAGGAAGAGTTAGACAATGAGAGAGAGAGAGAGAGACAGAGACAGAGAGACAGAGAGAAAGGTCTTCCTTCCAATGGTTCACCCCCGAAATGGCCACTACAGCCAATCAAAGCCAGGAGCCAGGTGCTTCCTCCTGGTCTCCCAAGCGGGTACAGGGCCCAAGCACTTGGGCCATCCTCCACTGCATTCCCAGGCCACAGCAGAGAGCTGGACTGGAAGAGGAGCAACCAGGACAGAGTCCTGCGCCCCAACTGGGACTAGAACCTGGGGTGCCGGCACCACAGGCAGAGGATTAGCCTAGTGAGCCATGGCACCAGCCTGTTCCACTTCTGATCCAGCTCCCTGATAATGGTCTGGGAAAAGCAGTGAAAGATGGACCAAGTACTTGGCCCCTGCCACCCATGTAGGAGACCCAGATGAAGCTCTTGGCTCCTGGTTTCAGCCAGGCCCAACCCTGGCCATTGTGGCCATCTGGAGAGTGAATCAGCGGAAGGAAGATTTCTCTGTTCTCCCTCCATCTCTGCAACTCTGAATTTCAAAATGAATCTAAAGAAGAAGATATAAAGTATCTTCTGCTAAGAGTATATTTAAGGATGGGAGTGAGTCTCCAAATATGGGATATATAGCCCTCGATACAGGATTTGGAGAAGGTTCAGATATATTAATCATGGAGTTGGAAAGATGACTTCAACAGCCACTTTTCTGAAAATTTTATTTCAGTATAGGAAATTCACTTCTTATAAGCCTGGAAAACCTGATGAGTTCTTAACAAAAGATGGGAAAATGATGTGCAGTTTTAAAATTGTAGGCCTTTATTATCTGGAAAATGCTCTCATTTCAACCTGCTCTAATTCACGTAGGAACTCAACAAGGAACCAAACCACCAACAGTCTTACTGGCATATACTGCAACTAATTCCCACATCCTGGTCCACAGGAGTCTTCATGCCTTACATTTTGTACATTCAATTTTTTTAAAAGATTCATTTATTTATTTGAGAAGCAGAGTTACAGAGAGAGGGAGAGACAGAGAGTCTTCCATCTATTAGTTCACTACTCAAATGACCACAATGGCTGGAAATGGGCTGATCCAAAGCCAGGAGCCAGGAACTTCTTCCAGGTCTCCTACATGGGTGCAGGGGCCCAAGCACGTGGGCCATCTACCACTGCTTTCCCAGGGCATAGCAGGGAACTGAACTGGAAGTAGAGCAGCTGAGACGTGAACTGGCACCCAAACGGCATGCCGGCACTGCAGGTGGAGGCTTAACCTACATGTACATTCACTTTAAATGGATGAATGATCAACAAGTGCCTATTACTCAATATTTAGACGAGAAAATCCAAAATAACTACCTCTGAGTTTGGCAGTGTTTACAGTAACTAAAGCAGAAAAGTGCAAAAAATAGGGCACTATGAGTTTCATTAATTCATTTTTCCATTAAAAAAAAACACTTGCTGCCAGTTGCAAAACAAAATGGAGTTCATTTGTTTTCCTCTTTTGTCTAGCTTGGACACCAGCTGGGAGTTGCTCCACTATTTTTCAGCTAACAGGGGATCCCTCTCTTTCTCTGTTTCTCTGCCTCTCTAATAAATTTTTTTTTTTCTGGTACAGGGTCCCAAGGACTCTAATAAATAATTTAAAAAATTATGTGGTTAAAGATTTCTTGCTACTTTATGAAAAGTGAAGCACATGAAAATTTCTGTGAGTTTAATTGTGTTTTGCTTAAAATATGTCATAGGCTTTTATCTAGGTCACTATATCTAACTCATTCTTCTTAAGCAGATGCATAACTTTTAAATCCATTATTTTTTCAACCATTCTCCTATTGATTAAAAGCTGTTTGGTTGTTACTATGGTTTCTCCATGCCAAATATTATAAAAAATACTTTTATATACAGTCATACAATTGTTATCTCTATGCATATGATTATGTAAATATATAGCCAAAATGTGTTTTTATTTCAATAACTATCATTGGTTTTTTTCTGTCTAAATGTTTTAAGCATATGTAACAATGCATATTCTCATGATTAATGAATGGGTGACCTTCTTTTCTCCTGCTAGAGCTACTCATTGAGTTTTTTATTGTTTGCCAGTATGAGAGGTTGGGAGTTGCAGGTCACTTTGGTTTTCATTTGCATTCCCTGATCATTAATAAAGAATATTAATGTTGATCTCTTGAAATGTGTAGCTGAAAATAATTATTTTTTTTCAAGATTTACTTATTTATTTGAAAGGCAGAGGAGAGGGAGTGAGAGGGAGAGGGAGAATGAAAGGCAGAGGGAGAGTCATCTTGCACTGCTGGTTCACTCCCCAGATAGCCACAACAGCCAGGGCGGGATCAAGTAGAAGTCAGGAACCAGGAACTCTGTCCGGGTCTCCTGAGTGGGTGGCCAAGGCCCAAGCACTTGGGCCATCTTCCACGAATTTCCCAGGCTCATTAGCAGAGAGCTGGATCAGAAGTGGAGCAGAGGGCACTTGAAATAGCAACAGGATGCTGGTCCCAGAGGTAATTATGTTCTAATTCTTCCTTAAAAGTAGAAACTAGAGATATCAAAATAATTATGCCATAAATCATTTTTTAGGACTGAAAGGATCATCTTCAAATGTAGAGCTGAGACTGAAATTTCAGTTAGATAGTCCCGCTACAAAAAAATTATAGTTTGCTATAGAACTTAGTTTCTTAGCATCTCCAAATAAAGACTAGTTGTTAGAAAGATAAAATTTAAAAGCAGTATTTCTTAAAGGACAGTTCAATGGTCGCTACATCACATCAATCAGGGTCTGTTAAAGAAGCTGATTTCTGGTCGGCATCACAGACTCAATTTCTCTGTGAGACAGCCTGAAACCTGCTTATTAGCCATCTCTGTAGAGATTAATAATCTTCCCCAAACCAAAGTTTTGTTGAAGAAAATGTGTATATAAAAATTTAACTATCAGGGCTGGCTTTGGGACAAAATGAGTTAAGCCACCACCTGCAATGCTGGCATGCCACAGGGGTGCCTGTTTGAGTCCCGGCTGCTCCACTTCCAATTCATCTCCCTGCTAAGGCACCTAGGAAAGCAGCAGCAGATGGCCCAAGAGTTTGAGCTCCTACCACCCCTGTGGGAGAGCTAGATGAAGCTCCTTGGCTCTGGCTTCAAACTGGCCCAGTCCTGGCCATTGCAGGCATTTGGGGGAGTAAAACAATGGATAGAAGATCTCTATCTCTTCCCTTTTCTAGAATTCTGCCTTTCAAATAAATAAAACACATTTTTTTAAAATGGAACTATCTGAACTGTATAATTTGATGGGTTTCTTCACATTGAATCATGAAATTATTCAAAACAAGACACAGAGCATGAAGACATTAGGAAAGCCTTCATTGTATTTAGTTGGCATCATTAAACTTATCAAAAGTAATCATTAGGCCTGCACCGTGGCTCTCCAGGCTAATCCTCTGCCTGCAGTGCTGGCACCCCGGGTTCTAGTCCCGGCTGCTCCTCTTCCAGTCCAGCTCTCTGCTGTGGCCCGGGAGTGCAGTGGAGGATGGCCCAGGTCCTTGGACCCTGCACCCGCATGGGATACCAGGAAGAAGCACCTGGCTCCTGGCTTTGGATCGGCGCAGCGCGCCGGCCATAGCGGCCATTTGGGGGGTGAACCACGGGAAAAGGAAGACCTTTCTCTACCTCTCTCTAACTCAAAAAAAAAAAAAAAAAAGTAATCATTATCCTGACTTTGGTCATTATATAGATTTGTTTCCATCTTCTTAGTTCTTTGAATTTCATATAAACAGCAAAATCCTGTATGCATTCTCTTGTCTTTGACTTCTTTTGTTTAGTGTTATACTTATGACATACATCAATTTTCCTGTGTGCAGTTCACTCATTTTCTTAGCTTTATAATATTCTATTGCATGAGAATACCATAATTTAAAAACTCATCCTACTATTGACATTTCTTTGGATTGTTTGTTCCTTTGCTATATGAACATTCTTATGTAAGTATTTTGGTGTCAAAATGATACAATCTTATTGAGTATATATGTTAATGTGGAAATGCTTCATCATGGTATATGATTATATAAAACTTCAGTAGACATTATCAATTATATTGACCACATCTTCTAATATAATCATATAAAATGATAATAGTGGGTAGGCTTCAATTTTCTACCATTAAGTATTACACTTCCTGGAAGTTTATTTTCATATTGATATTTTTATCACTTTTCAGAAGTTTCCTGGTATTCCTACTTTGCTAAGAGGTTTTCTCATAAAAAGATACTGAATTTTAGCAAGTATCTTTTCTGCTCCTACTTACATGATTACATTTTTTTTTGCTTCTTTATCCTGCCAACATGAATAATTATGTTGGTTGATTTTTAAACATTAAGCCCATCTTACATTCTCATTGTTGTTATGTATCATCTTTTATCTTTATTGCTGCAGTTTTGTTTACTAATATTTTGTTCGCATTTAAAATCTATTATTGTTGTACTTTTGAAATTCATATTTATTGAATAAAAGTTTTCTATAAAAATAAAATAAATTTTATTAGTGAGAACCGGCATTGTGGCACAGTGGGTTAAGCAACCACTTGCAACAACAGCATCCCACACTGAAGTGCAGGTTTCAGTCATAGCGGCTCTGCTTCTGGTCCACTTTCCTGCTAATAAACCAGGTAAAGCAGCAGATGATGACCCAAATACTTGGATCCCTGCCACCCACATGGGAGATCTAGTTAGAGGTCTAGCTCGTGGCTTTGGCTGGGCACAGCACCTCACAGTTGAGTGCATTTGGGGAGTAAAACAGCAGATGGAAGACCTCTCTGTCTCTCACTTTCTGTCACTTTGAATGAATGAATGAATGAATCTTTGAAAAATAAAATGTTTTTATAAGAGATATTGGCCTATTATTTTTCTTCTTTTTTTGATTGACCTTGTCAGATTTTGATAACAGAGATATGTTGGCCTCTTAGAATTAAAAAAAAAATTTTCTCTTTTCTAGAAAAACTGTGTAATGTTGGTGTTTCTACTTCCTTAAATATTTGTATAAAATACCATATGGATTCGGAAAGTCCATTTTTTTTTTCTTTTTTCTTTTTTTTTTTTTTTTATTTTTTGACAGGCAGAGTGGACAGTGAGAGAGAGAGAGACAGAGAGAAAGGTCTTCCTTTTGCCGTTGGTTCACCCTCCAATGGCCGCCGCAGACGGCGCACCGTGCTCGTCTGATGGCAGGAGCCAGGAGCCAGGTGCTTTTCCTGGTCTCCCCATGGGGTGCAGGGCCCAAGCACTTGGGCCATCCTCCACTGCACTCCCGGGCCACAGCAGAGGGCTGGCCTGGAAGAGGGGCAACTGGGACAGAATCCGGCGCCCCGACCAGGACTAGAACCCAGTGTGCCGGCGCCGCAAGGCGGAGGATTAGCCTGTTGAGCCACGGCGCTGGCCCGGAAAGTCCATTTTTAATTAATAAATACATGTGTGTGTTTCTGTTTCTCTTCATGTGAAGAATAGGAGGGAGGAGATAAAAACTAATCATTTCTCTTCATGTCAGCTTAATAAATTGTACTTTGCAAAAAATTTTTGCATTTCACCAAGAATTTCAAACCAGTTGACAATTAATTATTCACAGTATCCCCTTTTGATTTTTCTAAAGGTTTTAACATACAGTAGAGTGTAGGCATCTGAAGTTTCAACTAAAATTCTGGGGTCTTTTCCATAGATCTTTCTCCTTGGACTATCTCAAATCTCCATTAGAAGTTAGACCTATGGAATGGCTAACAATTTTATTCAGACCTTAGAGTTTATTAATTCTTTATGATTAGTTTTTTATCTCCTCCCTCCTATTCTTCACATGACTTAGAATCCAACAAATGCCTAAAAGACAGCAGAGGAGCCAAGAGAAACAGAGAAGCCAAATATTGACCTCACTTGTCTCTGATTTCCACTTTTCTTAGATTCTGGCTCTAAGTTTTGGTTATCATGGCAGTACTAATTTCTTTTTTTTTTAATTTTTAAAAAAATGTATTTGAAAGGGTGTTAGAGAGAGGAGAGACAGAGAGAGAGGTCTTCCTTCTGCTGGTTCATTCTCCAAATAGCCACAACAACCAGGGCTGGCCAGGCCAAGGCCAGGAGCTTCTTCTGGGTCTCCCCTGTAGGTGCAGAGGCGCAAGTACTTGGGCCATCTTCTGCTGCTTTCTCAGGTGCATTAGCAGGGAGCTGGATCAAAAGTGGAGCAGCTCGGCCCAAACTTGAACCCATACAGGATGCCAGCACTGAAGTCAGTGGCTTAATCCACTATACCACAGTGCCAGCCACGACAGTACCAATTTCTCATTTTTGCCTCCTCTACATTTTCTATGCTTTATGTCTAGCATTGGCAAACACTCTGAAGGGAAAAAATTGTGGTGAAAGCCCAGCTCATGTCACTGTTCTCTCCTTTTCTCTAAAATCTTGACTATTTTCTAAACAGTCCTAATTATTGTTTTCAGTAGGATAGTTAGACTTATACAAAGCTACTCAACTTAAAACATGGAAGTCTCTCAAGACAAATTTTTAAATGGATAAATGATGGTTGCAATTGCATAAGAAATCAAAGATATGATAGCTTTATCTCATACAACACTAAAACAACACCATAACTTATATTAAATGTTAGGGATTCTGTTTTTGTATTGAACTGAAAGCAATTACATTTTTCTGATTTTGTATTAAACAGGTTATAACATGCTGGGCATTAGAAACATGACAAGGACAAGTCTCGTATTATCTTCTCAGAATTGAGTCTATTAAATACTTGAAATCTGTTCTCTTTATAGTAATGAAATACTTTTTAAAGTAACCTTTGGATTAGAAAAATAATTACTTATTATAAATCTAACATTATAAATCTGACCCAAAATTATAAGGACCTACTGATTATGGCATCTCAGGCAACCAATTTAAACTCTTATAGGACTGATCCTACAAATGCAGTTTTAGGAGGGGTCTAATAATATCTAACACACAAAAGATCATGAATTGAACGACACACTTCATATCCAGCGCACAGTACCTAGAACACAGTAAGCTCTCATTATATCTTAGTTACAAAAGGAAAGAAATCAAAGCTGAGAACAGCATGAGGACTATTACTTTGGGATGTTGAGTAACAATGAGTATGTTGTCTTTATGCCATATTACTGATAACCACTTCCCCAACCTAAAACTGAGCAAATTTTAATAGAGAGAAAATAATTTTCCACAGTAGTCCCAACATGATCAGAGTTTCTTCATTGCTTTTAGTTATACCATAAAGAAAATTTGCCTTTTATGTAATATCCAAAAGGGAAAACTTCCAAAATTTCAAGACAAGACAAAAATTTCCAAAGAAAATCTAATAGCTCAAAGGTCATGAGCTATTTATAAATATTGGAAGCAAGGCCCTCATATGTATATTTTCAGTGATTTGCTTTCTTGGGTTCTTAAAATTCTAGGACTATGATTAGAAAGTGGGTTTCCCCCCTGCATTTATCCTGGGTACATGTTCTTGTGTATCATGGCTGCTCCACCTCTATTTTCAAAATCACTAATACAAACATGTTTGATTCTGAGCACAA
Source organism: Sylvilagus floridanus (assembly GCA_949820135.1). Taxonomy (NCBI): domain Eukaryota; kingdom Metazoa; phylum Chordata; class Mammalia; order Lagomorpha; family Leporidae; genus Sylvilagus; species Sylvilagus floridanus. The sequence goes on from OX463231.1 coordinate 22,664,726, forward strand.
TCAGAATTTAGCTTGCTTATACAACTCTCTACCCTGACATCAATTGTAGAAAATCATTGTTTCTGCATTTTATCCTCTCTGTAAACCTTTTTCAATTATATGCCTCTCTAGCTTAGATTGCATGATTTATCATTTCAGTCACTGTATTGCTAATTCTCATATGTTCTTTGTTCCTTTGTCCCTCTGTGATACATATCTGATAAAACTTTACTTTCATTTCTACATGAAATGATTTATTTGTGCCTGAAATGAGGCTTCCAGGTACTGCTGGAACAAATCACACGAAGTGCATTATAATTCACATTATACAGTCATGATCATCTGTTATGACAATGGCCTGAATATTGTCCAAAAATTCTTTTATAGGATTTTATTTAATTCACATTCCCACAATGCACACATAATAACTTTTCACACCTTCTCTCTCTTCAACCCATAGCACCACCACACACTCACTCATTCTCAGCAAATATTCTTATCTCTTACTTCAAAGAAAAGATGTCAACAAGTTGAAATCACCTTAGCTTTTCATTGGCAAACATCCACATCTGCTACTAACTGCACTTCTAGCCCTTCTCCTCCTCCCGTTGTAGGTATGTCTCCTCCCTTTCAGATCCTGCCTCTTCCCTGTGTTCTGGGTCGTACTCTTCTCCACCTTTTCAGAAGTCTTGCCCATCTGCACACCCTTCCTCACTTGTATCTCTCCAATTTCTCCTGCTCTGCTTAATATTGCCATGAAGGTATTTTAAAGTCACACTTCTTTTTAGAAACTATCCACTTCTGATGTCTGTTTCCTCTCCCCCTATGCATTTCATAATCCACTCTTGACGCTATCGTTAAAGGTATCGATGACTAACAGGGTCACATCCTGCAGATACTTTCACTGCGATAGCAGGCTGTCCTGGCCAAACCGGGACACAACGCACTTATTCTAATGATTTGCCTATTGCTAAATCAAAAAACATTTCATTCCCATCAGTAGCATTCTATTGGCCACTCCCTTCTTGCTAAAATATTCATTTCCCTAATCTTCTGAGGAACCCCACCTATCTGCTCATTCTTTGTTAGTGTCCTAGAACATTTCATTCTCTTTTGCTTGACATTGGATACTTGTAGATGCATGAAACGTAATTTAAAGACACTTCCCATTTCTTAAATTGTACCTCTGCTTACATAACTCCAACAATTCCCATGGCTTAGGTTTTCATCCTTGTATCAGCAGCTTTCAAAGTTACATATCCAGGCTAGACTTCTAGGAGCATCTTCCAGCCGGGAGCTTTACATGTGCACTGCCACATTAGTTGAGCACACACCTTGAAACTCTTTCTAATTAATGCCTTTAAAATACACATTAATCATATTTTTATGGAAGGAAGAAGAGGGTATTAAGAAAATTATTTTTGGCTGGCACAACAGCTCAATAGGCTAATCCTCTGCCTGTGGCGCCAGCACACGGGGTTCTAAGTCCCGGTTGCCCCTCTTCCAGGCCAGCTCTCTGCTGTAGCCCGGGAGGGCAGTGGAGGATGGCCCAAGTGCTTGGGCCCTGCACCCCATGGGAGACCAGGAGGAGCACCTGGCTCCTGGTTTCGGATCAGCGCGGTGCACTGGCTACAGCGCACCAGCCACAGCAGCCATTGGGGGGTGAACCAACGGCAAAGGAAGACCTTTCTCTCTCTCTCTCTCTCTCTATCTCTCACTGTCCACTCTGCCTGTCAAAAATTAAAAAAAAAAAAAGGAAAAAGAAAATTTTTTCAGAAACATTTACTAAATTATTATGCCTACTATTTTATTTAAATATTTATTTATTTATTTGAAAGTCAGAGTTACTCAGAGAGAAGAGAGGCAGAGAGAAGAGAGGCAGAGAGAGAGAGAGAGAGAGAGAGAGAGAGGTTTTCCATCCGATGGTTCATTCCCCAGTTGGCCGCAATGGCCAGAGTTGCGCCAATTCAAAGCCAGGAGCTGGAACTTCTGGTCTCCCACGCAGGTGCAGGGGCCCAAGGACTTGGGCCATCTTCTACTGCTTTCCCAGGCCATAGCAGAGAGCTGGATTGGAAGTGGAGCAGCCAGGTCTCGAACCAGCACCCACAGGGGATGCTGGCGCTTCAGGCCAGGGCCTTAACCCGCTGCACCACAACACCGGCCCCCCTAATATGTTTTTTAAAAACTGACAAAAACTCTTACATTTGGCCTTGTTTTTTGAAGCTTTGCAAACATCTTCATTAGAAGTAATAAAAATATTCCATTTAAATATAACTATTATAAGTAATATTAATGATTAAGTAGAATAAATGTTATTTCTTAAATATGTTAAATGTTATTATAGTCAAATATAAGTAATTTTTAGTTCTAATTGATAAGCAGCATGATTCTGTAAATTATTATTTCAGTAGTGCAACTGGCTGTTCTCTAATACATGAAGAGGGAGTAGACTGTAGAGGAAGTAGTGCATTTCTTAGCCTGAATGGCAGGTACACATGTTCACCTTAGTGTTGTTTATAAACCTATATGCATATTTTATACATTATATTCTATAAAATGCACATTTGATACTACATTTTAATTCATCTTTTATGTATATTGAACTCGGTCCGCATCCAGCAAGACTCTCTCTCTCTTATCTGAGGGGTGTGAGATGGGGTAGAGTAGAAATTGAACTCTTATTTCCTCATTTGACTCTTTGTGAACTTTGACACATGGAATATTTTTGTTCAGTGAAATGCAGCTTTTAACTGTCTCCCTAGTTGATTGAGAGCTGCATGAACGCGGTGACTGTCTGGTCTCTTGTGTATTCCCAGGGCCAGGACACTCATATGGAGTTCCTGGCTTCTGGCTTTGGCCCTGGCCCAGTCCCAGTGACTGTGGGCATTTAAGGAGTCAGTGGACAGCAGTGGGCTGGTTCTGTCTGTCTCTAGCTGTCTCTTAAGTAAACAACAACTAAAATATTAAAATATCCTGCTGATTTTTTGCTACCTAATATAATCCTTAGGCATTCTTTCACGATTGTAATGCTACAACAGAATTTAGTTATGTGGGAAAACAAGATAATATCTAATTCCAATTATTTCTACACAAAAGGTTAATACAATTTAGTGGCATGTAAAAAGATAGGAAGGGAAAAGGCAATTGCTAACTGCACTGGCCAGAGGGCTCACCACACAGTGTGATCCCTTGTGAGAGTGTGAAAACACAAGAGGTGGCCAGGCCACACCTTTTCCCACGTTTCACAGCGGGTCACAGTAAACTTTCCACATCCACGAGGTTTTATAACAACACATCAAGACAGCTGTAGATTTACTGGTAGAATGCATGTTCTAGTGCAAGGGAGATAAACTTGGAGCTGGGCAGAAATGAATGTCCTCCCCAGTTGAGAAGAAACAGGAGGCACAAAAACTTCAAGTGTCGTAGAGCAAAGTCAAACAGTACCTGGATGTTTGGGGAACCCTTTGGCACCGGTCTGTACTGAGGAGGTGTAGGAGACTAATGCCAGACACTCGTTATTGTTGTAATTTTGCCAGCCAAAGGAAAAATTTAGCATCGTTTTCGGTGTATTCTTTTTTTAAAGATAGCCCCGCCTTCTCCTGCTTAATTTCCACATTTTGAAGATCAATTGTCATCTCTTAAATCTACTTTTTAATGGGGGGTGGTAGATGGGGAGAGGGAACCAAACTCTATTAAGAAAATCGAGATAAAGGAAAAACGTTAAGGTGGTCTAGCAACTAAAATGTCATGACTGGTTTATATGATTTGTAAGAGCTTATGGAAATATTTACATAGTTTTCTTGTGTTTTTTGCTACAACTTCTTTAGGTTCTCTTTTTTTAAGATTTATTTATTTATTTGAGTTACACAGAGAGAGGAGAGGCGGAGAGAGAGAGAGAGAGAGAGAGAGAGAGAGAGGTCTTCCATCCAATGGTTCACTCTACAATTGGCTGCAACAGCTGGAACTGCTCCCATTCGAAGCCCGGAGCTGGAGCTTCCTCCGGGTCTCCCACGTGGATGCAGGGGCCCAAGGACTTGGGCCATCTTTTACTGCTTTCCTAGGCCATAGCAGAAAGCTGGATTGGAAGTGGAGCAGCCAGGTCTCAAACCGATGCCCATGTGGGATGCCGGCGCTTCAGACCAAGGCGTTAACCCACTGCACCACAGCGCCGGCCCCTAGGTTCTGTCTCTTAAAAAGGACACTTTCTATACCGTCTACAACCTTGGTTATGCTTAAACCTAGAATTAAAAAGTTGTAACCAAAATCCCCTTTATTTCATTTCCTTCCCTCTTCCTCACTCCTCTTTTCCTCTAAACAAATGTTAATTGAACACTTTCAGTTAGGTATCTCATTAAAAAACTTTAGCATATTATCTCATATTCTTCACAATAAACATAGCAGGTAGATAATAAATGTGATAAGTGAAAGTAAAGCTTAGAGAAAAACTGGAGTCTGCTCAAGTTCACCCAAGTAGGAAGGAGTAGAGTCAAACTTCATCCTCAAGCTAACTACACATTCTGTAATCTCAGAGCATCAGAACAGCAAGATAAATTTTTTACACAGTCATGAATGGTATCCGTTGCTTCACAAATCTCAGAAGTCTGCATCAGGCATTTTTGACAAGCATGTAAATCTGCACTGCAAGTAGGAGACTGATTTTTTTTTTTACTTTAGTTATTTTTTTTTTAATTTATTTGACAGGTAGAGTTATAGACAGTGAGAGAGAGAGACAGACAGACAAAGATCTTCCTTCCATTGGTTCAACTTCCAAAATGGCCAGAAGCCAGGTGCTTCTCCTGGTCTCCCATGTGGGTGCAGGGGCCCAAGCACTTGGGCCATCCTGCACTGCTCTCCCGGGCCACAGCAGAGAGCTGGACTGGAAGAGGAGCTACCGGGACAGAATCCAGTGCCCCAACTGGGACTAGAACCATGCTAGTGCCGTAGGCGGAGGATTAGCCAAGTGAGCTGTGGCGCCGGCCCATAACTAATGGTTTTAATATGACAGGTAGGAAACTTACCTTTCCAACACAACTCCTTGCAAGGCAGAGTTTGATTTGATGTAATATGTATCAGTTTTCCTTTTTTAAAAATGCATTTATTTCAAAGTCAGAGTTACAATGAAGGGGGTGGAGGAGGGGAGAAACCTCTCACTTCCCAGGTGGCCATAATTGCCTAAGGACAAAGCAAGAAGCCAGGAGCTTCCTCTGGGTCTCCCATGCGGGTGCAGACGTCCAAACACGTGGACCCCCCTCCACTGCTTTTCCCAGGCCTTTAGCAGGGAGCTGGATCAGAAGTGGAGCAGCTGGGACACGCACAGGCACCCACATGGGAGGCCAGCACTGCAGCCAAAGGCTTCACCAGCTACACCACAATGCCAGCCCCTAGTTTCTACATTAGATTTGCAAAATGTTACTCTCTAGCGGTTTTATGGGCCTTCAGGCAAGGGCTGAAGTGACGAAGTATGCAGAGCTTGAACAAGTAATTAAGAACACCTTAACGAGCAGGAAGGCCTAAAAGAATTCCTCCTGCTGCACTTGCTGCAGAGGTACCGCAAGAGCAGACTTGGCATTCCTTAGGAAGACTCTGTTTTGTCTACTTGCACCTGGGTTTCAGGATTGTTTAAGAGTCTGCCTTCTCAGAGGCCTTGAAATTTTTATTAAACCACTGTACCAATGAAACTCAGATTGTGTACACAGACTCTGCAGACATGAAATAAACCTAAGTATTCTCCGATTTCTTATTTATCCACTAACATTACAGGCTACATAGGATGAACCTATGTATGAAAACACATCTCGTACTTTAGAAAGGTTTAACTACTTTTGGACTGGTGACAACAAAATTGTGCATGCAGTAACTTGTAGCTACCATTTTGAGTGGCATTAAATATTACCTTGTATATCTTAATCTATATTGCTCGGCAGGAGTGTGATCATCCTGGCAGAAAGCTGGTGTAGCCACGGCTTTGTTTTTTATTGATAACACTGCCTTTTTGGAAGCTTTGCTCTTTGTTAGGAGCAAGCTCCAGCAGATTTGGTTATGTAAACGACGGCACAATTATATAATGCTTTTATTTTTCAACAAAGCAGAACACTGTTATATTACAAATTAATTCTCTTGGGAAATGCAAATTGCATGGAAAATTAAAAACTATTAAAAACTAGAACCTCAAAGGATTACGGGGAAGTGAGGCACTCACAGTAATGTCTTTCCTTCTACTTTTATAACTTTATGTAGTGATTATTGCTTGAGTTTAAATTGTGTATTAACACTCTAAAATACGTACTTTAAAATGAGCCTAATGCTATAGTATATTTTTATATGTTCATATGTGTGTGTATCACTATATATTGACATATATATATATATATATTATGTGTATGTGTGTGTGTGTGTATATATATATATAATCTTCATGGCTCCAATTCTCTGTTCCAGTGACACATGAAATTCTTGTGGTTTTTTGTTTGTTTTGTTTTTTTCTTTTACAAATTAGTCAGTTGATCTGGGAGTTTGTGAGCAAAGTTGTATTCAAGTTGTTCTGGAAAAAAGTCAGTTCCCTATACCAGGGAAAGTCACACCGTGTATATGCAGTATTGTAGAAAACACAGGACTTCCATGGTTAGGCACAGATGAGTTCAACTCTACCCTCTTTGTACATTATTGGCTAGATTTCCTTGAGCCTCAGGTCTCTCATCTGCACTGAGGAGGAAAGCTCCACCACCGAGGAGTCTTGTAAAGAAGAAAGTGAAATACAATGGCAAGTAAAGCAGGTCTAGAGAAGCAATAGCTAATAATGAGGACAGTGTTACGAATCAACTCTGTTATTATGAGCTGTGTGCCAGGCACTGCAGCAAGTGCTTTATACAGGCTTAAACCTCTGCACAATGCCAGTAAGGAACTTTTACTGTTCCCCATTTACACAGGAAAATTTTTAAAATGTCCAATGTATCACTATTAATAAGTGACAATATGGAGTCTTGGACCTACCTGGTGATACAAGAACTTGGACTCATCATTACCAGACTTATATCTAATAACTTATATGACTAATATAATAGCTGAGAGAGTACATACTTCTGTCCATGTACATGTGTGGGTATTCTGGAAATAAAGATTTTTCTTTGTTTATTATCCCATTGGGTTGAGAGTTTAAGATTCAAGTGTCTCCATGTCGCTATGTGACACATTCTCACATCTTTATTTCTTATTCTCCTAAATACTTATTGTAAGTTTTGATATGAAGAAGTTTACAGAGTGATCCAGGCATTTCAACTTTTCATTCAACAGGGAAGCAAAAAGAATTGCACTTCAATGTCACAGAGGATCTTGGTGTTTCTGAGTTATTTGGGGTTAAAAACATGAAGCCTTCAGCACTCTTTGATAGTAAAGAGGCTCAACAGACACAAACAACTACACGGTAAGAAAAAAAAAAGCCACGATTTGCATTGTTTTCATTTGAGCAAACTCCCCTTTCTAAGTGAGAGGTCAGTGCTCTGTAGCTTAAAACTCCACATTTAGGTTCTTTTTATTTTAAACCTCCTTGTAAATAGAACAGACCCAAGGTGTCTCATGATGAGTGAAATAGAGCATGTCAATCCTGTAGTTCCTTAAGGGTCAAGCTGACTGGATTAGGACTCGACTCGGTGGCACAAATATTTGTGTTCTGCCCAAGGTTAACAAACACTGGCTGCTTATACAAGAGTTACACAGAAATGTGAAGCAAGCCCACAGTGTGTGGCTACTCAGTTCTGGAAACTGAGACTAGCTAAAATAAATGTTCCTAGCCCAACTTAAGTTTATGTGGCCTAGGGAAAAAAAAATGACTGATCTGGAGTTCCAGCTGATGCTGCGGTCCTGTTAGAAGCCTATCTGTTCATGGCAAGGAGTACATTATCCAATGACATCAGTCTTATAACCATGGTGTTACGGAAAACATACAATAAAGCAATTCCTTCAAAATGAAGAAAAACATGGAAGGCTATTTAAATGTCATTTTCAACAATTCATTCATAGACATTTAAAATCTGTTTTATGTCCTACCACAAATAATGTTGTTGTTTTATGAATAAACAGTTTGATCTCTGGTGAGTTCCCTTCTGTAATTTACAGCACCTGGCTCAAAACAATCACCAAGCAGCCAGAGAGTTTAGTCACAGATGTCAGGGCCGGGTGGTAGCAACAGCAAAAGACTCCGACTTCAAAGAGTTAGGGAAGATTTGCAACACTGTAATAAACAGAACGGATGCTGCAGACATCATAACTGTCCCAAAGAGCCAGAAACTCAGAAATGAAAAAGTGGAGATAAGTCAACTTCTGCTGGGTGTTGTATTTTCCAAGTTCCCTTGCTCTTCAGCAACCATCCAGACACCCAGATCTGTCTTCTTTCTCAGTACCTGTGACCCCAAATTAACCTTATCCCCAACAGCCCCCTTCTCTCTCCCTCCCACTCAACTAAAAACTCCCTTTCTTGGAGACAGAGAAGAAAGACTTTTACAATGGGACAGTTCTCCGAGTTGAATTGTATGTTGCAGTAACAGTGCTCTCCAACATTCTCATATATCCAAGAGCTTGAAAAATAGTATCCAGTCCCCTCTCCCTAGCAGTTCCTGGAAAGGAATTCTGGTGGGTCAAGCCTGGGTTTCATAGCAAACCTATGGCAGAGGAGGGAAGTGGAACCCCTCGATTTGGGCATCAGAGTGCCAGAAAGAATCAACACTTCGTAAAAGGACACAGGTGGGAGTCTCCTACCAGATGCTATGGCTCAGATACAGTTTGTGAGAGGCCCCCAAGTGTTCATGTGCTGGAAGTGTGGTCACAGTGTGGCAAGGTGGAGGTGACAGACCCTCTACAAGGTGAGGCCTCCCGGTGTCCTAGTGGAGTGATTAGGTCAGTGGGAATGGTGTCTTTAGTTGTCTGTGGGCTCCAGTTAGTTGCCATGAGGACAGGTTGTTATACAACCAGCAAGAATTACTCCTGCCCACAGTCTAGCTTCATGTCTGTCCATGTCATCCCCCCTCTAGCATATGCTCTTGACGTGTTGCCATTCAGCATGTTACGATGCAGCCACAGGGCTCTCCCCAGAGGCCAATCTGATAGGGCTGCCTGATCTTGAAAATGGGAACTAAATAAATCTCTTAAAAAAAAAAAAAGAAAGAAAGACAGTACCCAGCCCCAGGTCTTTTGTCCTGGCAATAGCAGATGGATTAAAATACCAGAAGAGCTAGGGTGCCGTCTCAGAAACACCAATTCCAGGAGGCAGTCTGAAAGGGAGCCACTGGAGAGCTAGAGAACCCAAACCCCTCCAGGGACTCAGATCTGTGGTCAGCCTCAGGGATGCACAAAACCATCCTGTGAGAGACACTGCTCGCTAGCTGCTTTTACCAGATGGTTATTTGGGGGGATAAAGGATAGTGAAGTAAATAAAATGTTAACAACTGCACGACGCTGACGGTACCCCTGAAGCAGCTGGGAGAAGGTGGTATTTCTGGAGCCTGGAAGACAGTCTGGCAGGAACTAAGACCCTCAGAGAGAACAGCCATGGGCAGAGGTGGTAGCATGGAAGTGGTGCTGCCACAACTTGGTTACTTCTGGCAGCAAAGGGCTAGACTTCTACCCTGGCTTCTCCCTGTGTCCCGCCTTCCAGTCCTTCTCCAACGTAGCCCATTAGCTGAACGTGGTCAGAGGCGATTGATAATTGTGTGAGTTCATGTCCTTCCAGGAAGTAGATGCAAAGATAGATTCAGGAGTGTGAGAGATTTGTCGATGGTATAATGTAGGAAAGGTGAAGAGAAGGGAAAGAAGTGAGCAGGGAAGGCCTTCAGAGCCAATGATGGAATGAAGCCTGTGAAAAGAGAGGGCAGTGATCGCAGCACTTGGTGGTAGAGGCTCCGATCTGTGACAGCCCACGTTTACTCTGGCACAGAGATCACCCACGGAGGGGTGGGGTGTCTTCTAGTCCAGCACGCTCACCCATTCATCAGGGCCGCCAGAGCAGCAAGGAGGCTCAGCTCCAAAACTGAGGCAGATTCTGAAGGCACTGAGCAGGTTGCTTTTGGTTCCTTGCATTCCCTGCAATAAACGCTCTCTGACCAGGAGGGGTGCACACCTCGCCCTCTGAGATACCCATCCTGGAAAGTCCTGGGCATGGAGCTGGTGTTGTGGTGCAGTGGGTTAAGCTGCTGCGGGCAACCCTGGCATCCCATATCCGTGCCCTGGTTTGAGTCCTGCTTGCCCTGCTCCAGCTCCAGCTCCCTCCTAATGTGCCTGGGGAAGCAGCTGCTGATGGCCCAAGTACTTGGGCCCCTGAAACCCACATAGGAGACCTAGGTGGAATTCCAGGCTCCTGGCTTGAGCCTGGACCAACCCTCGCTGTTGTGGGAATGAACTAGTTACATGGCAGAACTCTCTCTCTCTCTCTCTCTGTCACTCCGCCTTTCGTATAAATAAATGGGGGGGGGGGGAGAGGGAGGGGGAAGAGAAGGGAAGAGAGGGGGAGAGAGGTGGGAAGGGGGGAGGGGGAGACAGGGGGAGAGAGGGGGAGAGAGGGGGAGAGAGGGGGAGAGAGGGGGAGAGAGGGGGAGAGAGGGGGAGAGAGGGGGAGAGAGGGGGAGAGAGGGGAAGAGAGGGGGAGAGAGGGGGAGAGAAGAACTTCTCACTGTGGTCAGCTCTCTGCTGGGAGGAGAAAGGAAGTGGATCTGAATGTAAGCAGCCTAATTGGCACGCAGGTAAAGAAAGTGGCAGTTTGACTAATCATATCCAATAACTGTGCTCTATAAGGTTTTATTGGGCTTGGATTTGGAAGCGCAGATCTAACATTAAAATTGTCTAGTCATTCTGTAAGAAACCAACTCCTTTGCAAACATAAATTTTGTTTTTCAGAATGTTAAGAACCCATCTGAGCAACTTCAAAAAAAGCAGCATTTGCTGTAGACCAAGAATGCAGAGTTGGAACAAACCTCACAACCCACGATTCCGCTCACTTCTTGTGTAGACGAGAAAACAGCCTCAGTGACTTGGAGTGAGATGCTCCAATTCATAAAACCAGTTTGTGACAGAATCAAGGCTAGAGCCCCAGTGTTGTAACTCCTACAAAGTGTTTACATAGGAATCTAATCATGGTTAGCTTAATTTAAAAGCTAACACTGGATAGTCCTACACAATAGAAACGTGAACATTTTGGATTTTAACATATTTTCTGTGCAACAGGCAGAAAAGAAACCCAGTGTTGCTGATGGTTTGGGCCTTAAGCTGACTTCACTCATAGGTCAGTTAAAGACAAGCAAATCTGAAGGAGCTTTACCACTTGGGCAGGTTTAACACATCCTTAATTGATGAAAATACATAAATTACTATTGAAAAATGTTTATTTTTATTTGAAAGTCAGAAAGACACACCCACATGTATACATACATATATACCTACATACATACAGAGAGAGAGAGAGAGAGAGAGATCTCCCACCCACTGATTCACTCCCCAAATGCCTGCAATAGCTAGACCACAGCCAGGAGTGTGAAACTCAGTTCAAGTCTCCTACATGGGTGGAGGGCCCCAAGTACTTGAGCCACCACCTGCTGCCTCCCAGGTGCACACAGGTAGGAAGCTGGAGTTGGGAACAGTCAGGACTCGAACCCAGGCACTGTAATGTGGGCTAGCCAGTGTCCCAAACAGCCTTTTAACTGCTGTGCCAAAATCCAACTCAATCTTTCTCTGATCTTTACATCTACTTAGATATATATAAAATACTTTAAGTAGTTTTTTTTATAAATAATAACAGCATAGCAGAAACATATTTGAAAACCTCAGAACTGAGAGTAATTTGAACAGAGTTGTAATGAAACTTCAAGTTGTTTTTATTGGGACTGAGTTAACATCCATTTACAGACTCCATGAAGAGTTCTAAATGTATGCAATGTTATGATCCTTTGCTGGATAAGCACTGTGGATTTATTGCTGCTTAGCTGCTGAAAAATGTTGAATTGTTAAATGTCAATCCTGTAATATATTTGCTTATAAATCGTAACACTCTGGAATGTTGCCTTTTAATTGCTTAGTCCCCTAAAGACAGACTACAGAGCATTATTCAAACATATTTTAGAAAATTGTCTCCAGAAGATGTTCTAACACACACATGCATTATCATCTGCAAAATAGAACTAGACCTTGTGGAAATCATGGTGTATTTAACTTTGCTACAAAAGATATATGAGGAGGTAAAAGGTTAGTTACAGGACTGGAGATCTCCGAACAGGAAATGTTAACTTTGTTTTATTTTTTGAAGGGTAGCTTGCAGACCTGGCCGACTGAAATTCTTAAGAAGTCCATGGTAACTGAAAGGAAATGACTGAAAAATGTAAACATCGCTTAAAATTCTGAAGAAATGTACAGGAATTTCGCAAAAATACAGCCACTGCAACGTAATGAATAAACATGGACTGAATTATGATCAGCCTATGAACATACTTTACAGAGGCTATCCTTGAGAAAAGCCACACAGAGAGACCAGAATTACAGTCTCTTCATGTGAAAGGCTGATGAACACTTAAAAATACTACGTTTGCTAAAATGAATTCAAATAGTAGCAATATTCAGGATAGCATCCATTAAAATCACACTATAAAATGTTAAGAGTGAAAATATATTTTAATGCACTGTTTTACAAACCTCCAAACATATACTTCCAATAATATACATATTCAGCTAAGGCTCTAAAGTCATGAAAATGTTAAGAATGTGTTTGTAGCTCCAACATACAAGTAAACCATCTATTTTACCAAAAGTATTCAGGTGATTGTCAGCATTTAATTTTATTTATTTGAAAGGTAGAGTGGGGGGAGCAGAGAGAGAGAGAGAGAGAGAGAGAGAGAGAGAGAGAGAACCATCCTCTACTTTACCCTCCAAACGACCGCAATGGGAAGAGCTGGGCCAGGCTGAAGCCAGGAGCCAGGAGCTTCATCTGGGTCTCCCACTTGGGTGCCAGGGCCCAGGCCCTTGGGCCATCTTCTGCTGCTTTCGCAGGTGCATTATCAGGGTGCTGGATTGGAAGTGGAGCAGCCGTGACTTGAACCGGTGCCCATATGGGACGCCAGCACCACAGTAGCCAGCTTAACAAGCTGCACCAAAGCGCTGGCCCCTCAGGATTCTGTATTTCAGAGATAACAACAACAAAGGAAAAAGAGAGCGTGACAGATGTCTTACATATTTTCACATGACAGCAAGAATATTTAAGGAAAAAAATAAAAGTGTTAAGTGATTTATGAGTCATGAAAACTTATTTTCTCTACATCTCTATAGGCAAAGATGTATGATAGACTATTAAATTCCACACAAGGCTCTACATAGCTGTCCTGAAGATGCAGCAAATCACAGTAATGGCTTCTGCAGTCCTCCTGTTTGAGAAACTGAAAAATACTTTGTTTTCCTCCAATGTTTCGCTTTTTCATCATTTGCTTCCAGTTAATACTTTGAATTTTTTCAGATAAAGTATTGCAACTGAACTTTGATGTAACAATGCTAGCACATTTCTGTTTTTCAGTAGTTTGTACTTTGTCTCGTTGAGAATATATTTTCTCCTTTTGGATTGAATCTAACTTCCATAGCACATGCAGAGGAAATTGTTCTTTTCTAACCCTTCCTTTCCTGTACCTTGGTACCATCTCTGGTGAAGATGAGTACTACCATGGTAAACGAGGTTCAGGGCATTTTATTTTCCTCCATGTCTAGGGAGCTAGGGGTTGGTAGGCAGTCCCAGTGCTGAGTGAAATCTTAGCAAGTTAAAGGTTGGAATGCAGGTATGAAGCTTTCAAATGATCACATGCAATAAGATAAGAAACCACAGAGACAAATCGGCTGGGATGTGACCTCGCTTCTCCCCACGTGCACTTTCGGATTTCAGGGGTAGAGTAGTTGTATCAGCTAGGATAGTCTGCGCAACAATGGAATAACAACAACAAACATTCTCAGTTTCAGTGCCTTCAACATCAAAGATAGATCCCTCATTCAGGCTCATGCTCTCAGCCAGTTGTTTGAGGGCTCTGTTGGTTCTTTTAATTCCATGCCCCAGACTGAGGGAGCAACTATCCTCTCAAATGTGCAGGTTTTACTATTACATCAAAGAATGTAATGGGATAGACATTTGATGCAGCTGCTAAGATGCAGCTTAGAATACCTGCATTCGGTGTTAGAGAGCCTGGATTTGAATCCCAGCATTTTGCCCAATTCCAACTTCCCACCAACAAATTCCTACTTCCTACCAACGTGCATTTTAGGAGGGAGCAGGTAATGGCTCAAGTAGTCGGGCCTCTGCCACTTGTGTGGGATTAAGTTCTGGGCTCCTGGCTTTGACTTGGCCTAGCCCCAGCTGTGTGGGCATTTGAAGAATGAACTAGTATGTCATAAATTTCTCTCTCTTTCTCCCTCTCTCTTTCTCTGCATTTGAAATAAATGGTATTTTTCAAAAAAAAAAAAAAAAAAGGCAGAAGCTGAGGCACAGGGGGAAAATAAAGAAATAAAAAAAAGAATGTGACAGATGATGTGCTGAGTCTTAAAATTGTTGTCTAGAAGTGTCCTAAGTCTGTTTACATTTGATTGCAAGCAAGCCATATGGTTACCTCTAAGTTCAAAAGAGGAAGAAGTGCCTTGTAGCATGAGTCTAGAAGGTAGAGACCTTGAAATATTTTGGGAACACCTCTGGCATTCTCCATGATCATTCTTTCAAAGGATAAGTCAATTATTTCTCTGGACTCTGTGACACGCAATAGAACTCAGAGTCAAATAACCAGGACTTCTGGCCACTTATGATGCATGTTGATCTACAGAATATGAATAGTAATTCTACAGTTAGGCATCAGCTTATGGAAGAGTGGAAATACAAGAATTAAAACAGTCACACAGATACTATAGTCATAGGCAGTTTTTCACACCAGCTACAAAAGAAGATGCCTTTCATGTTCTCTAACTGTGCAGAGTGCTCAGTCAGATGAGTTCTGTAGACTACAACATCTGAAGATTACATTACCCACATCTGTCCTGTCTTGCTTTCCTCAGGGCTACTGGAGAGGTACACCATCTGTTTTTTCTTGTGGTTTTTTTTTTATTTTTTTACCCCAGGGGGTCCTGGAGTCCTTATCAAAAATTACAATTTAAATATTAAAATGGCATGGGGTCTAAAGACATCTGGGGGCTGGCATTGTGGTGCAGAGGGTTAAGCCAATACCTGCAACTCTGGCATCCCATGTAAGCACCAGTTCAAGTCCCAGCTGCTCTACTTTCTATCCAGCTCCCCTCTAATGCACATGGGAAAGCAGCAGAAGATGGCCCAAGTGCTTGGATCCCTAATACCCACATGGGAGACAGAGGGAGTTCCCAGCTCCTGGCTTCAGCTTGGCACAGTCTTGTCCTTGTGGCCATTTGGAGAGTAAACCAGCAGATGGAAGATATCTCTTTCTCTCTCTCCCTCTCCCTCGCCCTCTATCCGTAACTCTGCCTTTCAAATACATAAATAAATCATTTTTTAAAAAGAGACATCCGGGGGTCGGAGCTGTGGTATAGCAGGTTAACACCCTAGTCTGAAGTGCCAGCATCCCATATGGGCACCGGTTAGTGTCCCTGCTGCTCTACTTCCAATCCAGCTCTCTGCTATGGCCTGGGAAAGTAGTGGAAGATGGACCAAGTCTTTGGGCCCCTGCACCCATGTGGGAGACCTGGAGGAAGCTTCTGGCTCCTGGCTTCGGATTGGTGCAGCTCTGGCCATTGCAGCCAATTGGGGAGTGAACCATTGGATGAAAGACCTCTCTCTCTCTCTGCCTCTCCTCTGTGTAATTCTGACTTTCAAATAAATAAATAAATAAATAAATAAATAAATCTTTAAAAAGAGACATCTGTTGAATTTGGAGAGAGAGAGAGACAGAAAATTCCTTTGGACAATTTAAACTTTGACAAAATCCCTTAGTTAAGTAGAATTTGATGATATCTTATTTGCCACATATTATTTGTGATAGGATTTAAGCATTTATTTATATATTGACAGTATAGTAACATATCAGTAATTCTAATTCAGTAATGCCCATTTCATTAACAATAATTTGATATCTTTTGTAAAAATATCAAGTTAACAAACTCCATCCAGGTATTGTTACATATTGTGTGTTGGACTTATTGGACTTAATTTTATACTTATAGTCTAAGTTTGGAGTTCAGAACCTTATGGCAGGGACAAAGACAGATGCCAGGGCCTGCCCTTTGGCAGTGTCCTAGGAAACTGAAAGGTTGCAGGATGGTGACTAGGAGTCCATGAACAGGGTAGACCCTAGACAGAGACGCTCCAGAGTTAGCAAAGATCACTTGGCTCATACCTGAGAGCAACAGAGCAGCCATGCTCCAAAGCGCTCTGCAGGCATGGAAGGAAAGACACCTGGAGTTCAATTAAGAGCTGAAGGGGAGGGCCTCTCCCTTCTTTTGTGGGTTCCACTCAAGCCTGCACAACTCTCATGTGTCTTTAAGGCAGGAAAAATCCTCCTCCCAATACCTAAGTTTGAATTTTTCCATTCCAAAGGAAGAATTGAAATTCTAGTAACAGATCTAGCAACAACCACAACAACAAAAAACTGATATTCCTCACATGTTTGATTGCACAGTGTAAGTTTTACCTGTTTTATTTATCTGAATATTCTTTCTTTTATTCTTTCAAACACATTTACAAGTACTTTTTGCTGGGCACAAAATTCAGTGCTATAGAGATGTAAGTAAATCTTCTATGTTTCCCTGTTGTCATGGAGTTTAAGGTTAATAAAAGAAAAGAAGGAACAAATGAATAATTATATCTGTTCTTTGAAGGAAAAGAAGAGGGGGGTCTTTAGGGAGAATAAGGAAGAGGACCTACTTTAGGATAGGAGGTGCATCTATAGACATCCCAGTGATGCGAAGAGTGAGCAGGAAACATGTGCAGTACAGACAAGGGCTAGGAAGCAGGAAAGAGTTTGACACACTGAAGGATTTTTTTTTTTAACATTTCATTTCAGAATAGTTTTAAATTTACAAAACACAAATTGTGAAGTAGTAATACCAAGAATTCCCATATATCCCTTTCCCCATTGCTTCTATTAATATCTCATAATTGACCACACCCAGCTTCCCCCACACACACCTTTTATTTTAATCACAAAACCTTTTATCCCTACCACACTGAAGGATTTAACAGAGGTTAGTGTGGTTGGGAAACAGTGAACCAAGGAAGTCATTGGAGAGTAGGCAGAATCTGAACTTTGTAGGGTCGACAGATCATATTAAAGTATTTTGGTCTTTATTCTACCCAACAGGAAATTCTGAAGGATTTTAAACACAGAAGTGATATGATTAGAGCAATGCCTTTAAATGATAATTTTTATTGCATTGAGAAGAGCAAAAAGGAGGAAGGTGAAGAGGGCAAGTGAGATAACTTTTTAGTAATACAACTTTGGATTCTCCCAGGGTGGTCTAATCAAGAGGTGATAATGGCTTGTATTTGATAGAAATGTAGACTCAGGAAATAAAATTGACCAGAGTTGATGAAGGTTTTATCATCAGGTTTGGGTGAATTTATTGGCATGAAATGATTCCCACATTTTTCACTTGGCCAATAACACTACCATTTGCTCCAGTTTGTTCAATGACAGAGACATTGATGGAGAAAGTTGGACTGAGATAAGTATTAGAGTGGTAAAGGCTAGAGAAAATGATTTGGTTTGAGATATGTCAAGTTTGAGACTTCATGTCAAATATTAAGGACGAAGTTTAGACATACTAGACCAGAGCTTAAACAAGGCTCTGGTTGGAGATGCAAATCTGAGAGACTCAACAGCAATGTGATATTTGCAACCTTGAGTATTGATGAGATCACTTAGAAATAGAGTGTGGGAGAAGAAAACAAACTATATGTGAATGTCAACAAATCACATACATACCTGTTTTCTACCTGAATTTCCACTGAAAGACAGTATGACTCTCAGGTCTATTATCATTTTAATAACTCTGACAGATGAAACCAAAAAAAATTAGAATAAAGCAGAAGAGGGTATCTGTTATTCACCTTGACATAAATTTTTTTTAATCACAAATACTTCATGGATGTCAATGCCATTAATATAATTCTCAAAGATTTTTTAGGAATTGGCGCATGTAAGATATAATTTGATTAGCTGATACACCAGGGAATAAATAAGTTACCATGAAAAACAACTTAAATTGGTTATAATTGTCTTGAGAATTATTAAGTAAGGTGTTAAATTGAATTTTGCTTTTCAGATTATGTTTTCTGGCTCTGTAAGGCTATTAAGTTACCGGAAAGATTTTACTTTCATGGTACTGTAAGAAAATCAGATGTTGCAAGAGATTTCCTGAGGCCAAGGGTTTATTTAGAAAGTTAAAATATTATTTCTGAACATAAACACTATTATGTTAATTACCATCTTCAAGTATGTGGACTCAAGTTTCTCAAGGGTACTTCCAGAGAGAGCCCTGCATCTCATTTCGAGGAAGAATTAGGGAGAGGACTTTAGGCTCTCAAACACTGGAACCAGGAAATCAGGGTAGAAAATGGTCTATCACTTTTGTCGTGAAGAAACACAGTAAACTAGAGAACAATCTGTGTTAAGTATAGCACACAAATAATCCAAACAGGATTAAATATCACATATTAATTAAAGCTTCTAAGTTATTTTTTCTTGAAAACTTAAAGAAAAGCCTGCAGTGAAAATTATATAAACCAACCTTGGAGTTTTAATATTCATTAAAATATAAAGCCTTCATCACCTCAATATATAAATTTCCTCTATCATGACCTTCTCTTATCCAATACATAGTCTGTAGTCACCTAACACAGGGCTCAACAGGACAGATGAGTGGTAAATATTCTCAAGCTATATCTCTGTAAAAGTTTAGAAAAAAAAAATCCAAATGTATGAATGGGAATTTTTTTTTGGTTTAAAGATTCATTTTATTTATTTGAAAGGTTCATTTTATTTATTTATTTGAGAAAGAGAGAAAGGGAAAGAGAGAGAGATAGAGAAATTTTCATCCACTGGTTCACTCTCCAGATGGTTGTAATAGCCAGAGCTGTGCCAGGCTAAAGCCAGGAGCCTAGAACTCTAACTGGGTCTCCCTCCTGGGTGTCAGGGGCCCAAATATTTTGGTCATCTTCCAGTGTTTCCCAGGTGCATCAGCAGGGAGCTAGGTTGGAAGTGGAACAGCTGGGACTCAACAAGGTACTCTGATATGGAGATGTTGGTGTCTCCGAAGGACCTATACTATGCCACAATTCCAGCCATACAAAGTTCTTTTTGGAAGCAGTAAATGTGGGTGGATAACTTTACTTGGATATTTTTCTTGAAGGGGCTTGTCTTTTAAAATAATGGAAACAGTAGTCAAAATAAAATTAAGACAATTCAATTTGCAGATTACCCTATATTTGAAGATGTACTATGATTAGACACAGAAACAGGAATTTTCATTTGAAAAGTGTCACTTGATTTAAAGATTTTTTTATTTAGTTGAAACTCAGAGTAACAGAGGTGAGGGGTGGGAGAGATAGAGAAAGAGAGACACAGACAGAGATCTTCTGGGGCTGGGCCAGCTGAATCTTAGAGCCAGGAGTTTCATCCGGGTCTCCCATATAGGTGGGAGGGACCTAGATACTTGGGCTATTATCCACTGCTCTTCCAGACCATTAGTAGGGAGCTGGATTGGAAATAGAGTAGCTGGGACATGAACCAGTGCCCACATGGAATGCTGGCATCACAGGCAGTGGCTTTACCTGCTATGCCATGACACCAGCTGCCTCACTTAGATTTTAAAAGTGAGCTGAGTATGACACTTCTGGGATTATAACCCAGACTTTATGCATATATTTAGACAAAGTCTTCATCTGATCATCAAAGATGCTCGGGTTTGGTCACACCTTTTTCTGGGTTCTCACCTTACTTGTTGCAATTGCTTCCTAAGGAGCCTCTCAATATCCCTGAGATCGACACTTCTTGGACAACTCACCCCAGGTCAAACCTTGTCTTGAGCTTCCTCATCCAGCTCCTTAGTCTAATTCAGTGAGCTCAGCCAGGAGTGACCACATCCTAAATCTTTACTTATTGAAATCTTATTCAGCCTTCAAAGTTCTGTACAAAGAAGAAATGTCCCATACTCCTGTTATAAACAATTCTGGTGTTTTCATGTATAAAATTCTCATCAAAAGCAGCAGGATTTGCCAGATGCCAGCCTTGCCCCAGGTCCTTTGCTAGGAAAAAATTCTAAATTATTTTTAATTGCTTCTAAATCCCAGCCATTTCCCTCAGTAGTTAGTCATGGCTAGCATTCTACGTGATCAACAGTTGCTTCTAAGCAGGAACTGAGCTTTTACCGTATTATCTTCCAGTATTTTACATAATCTGTAACTCTGCCCAAAATACACCATCAGTACCTAGTAGTTGAGTGTGAGAAATCTTTTCTTCCTTTTTCCCCCAATTAAAACGGTAAACTATCAAGTATTCAACCAGAATCTACAACACAGTAAGTGCTAAAAAGTAGTCAGACAGCTGTTTACTTGTTCATGACTGATATTTAAAAGCTTACATATGGCTATGTTAGCTACAGTTTGCAGCTGGTGTAGTTCCTTTAATTGATGTGGGAAGTGATGTCACAGGTGACTCGGGCTCAGATTTGGGTCTAACTGAAAATGAGATCGTGACAGTTGGCAGAACAAACCCATTGAAGCAGTCCTGGGAAGATCCATTTTTGTTCTGGATGATGGGACTAAGAGGAGGAAAGAATGTATTAATGTATTATCCCTCCTAGGAGGGAGTAGAAGCCTCTTCAGTGAGGAACAGTAACTGGGCACTGTGGTTTGGGTATTAGTTTGGATAGTGAATGTCTGCCACACATTTGCGTGTTAAAAGCTTGCTCTTGAAGGTGGTGCTATTGGGTAGGGGGGCATGGAAGAATCAGGAGAGGATGCCTAGTGGAAGATCCTTAGGTCATTGAGGGTATAATCTCAGTTAGCAGTAATCATCTGATGATTGTTATAAAATGGGAGTTTAGACCTAATCTCTCTCTCTGCTTTCTGGATTGCCATGTGTCTTGTCTCCCATTCCCAGTTTTCATTATCATCAAGGCCAAACCAATGTTACCTGAAGTTGGACTTGAACCTCCAACACTGTAAGCCAAACCTCTTTTCCTTATAAAGTTATACTGTCTCTGGTATTTTATTATAATAATGAGAAACCAATATATCTAGATGCCACTTAATATAGCACCCAGGGACAATATCATGCCCTCGTTTATTCCTCTAGCTCAAGGTACCCACCTTCTTGCATGCTAAGCACCAAATGTAAGGAATAACAGCCAAACTCTGAATAAACTAAACTCTCTCATCTCAGGGGTTTGGATATGTTGTTTCAACATTTAATAAGTCCTTTAGCCATATCCCACTTCTCTATATCTCCTTCCATCCCAGAAATGTTCACACGGAGGCAGGTCTAACCAGTTGAAATGTCACTTTCTTCAGGAGCCTTCACATCCTTTGAAAGTGGACTAGGTCCTCTCATATCCCTGTTGTAACACTTACACCGCGTTGGTCTTGCACTTCAGTCTTACCTACTAGACTGTCGGCATCTTGAGTATTTACTAGGTTATTAGTCACTGTGACGGTAAATTTTATGGGTCAACTCAACTCAACTCAAACATTCCAAATGTTTCTGAGAAGGTATTTTTAAGGCTACTAACATTTAAATCAGTGCACTTTGAGTAAAGCAGATTACTCTCCATAGTGTCAGGGAGTTGGGGAGACCATCATTCCATCCATTGAAGACCTTACTAGAAAACATGAGCCATCTCAGAGGAACATCCTCCAGGTTGCCTTCACCCTTCAACAGCAAGTCTTCCTGGGCCTGCAGCCTGCTGCCCTACTCTGCAGACTTTGCATTCTCCAGTTTCTGCAATCACGTCATGCAATTTCTTCAAGTAAAAATCCCTCTCTGTATCTGATTAATATGTGCACCATTTTATTTTTATTACATGCTCAGGGCCCGACATGTACAGCTGATCAAACAAAATTAAGTTAAGTTGAAATAGGTGAAGCTGATCAGACTAGTGGGATGGAAAATCATGGCAGACACTTTGTCACGCCCTCTTCTCTCTTAAAAGTCAGGAGGCAGCCAGCTAATCCTCCACCTGCGGTGCCGGTACCCTGGGTTCTAGTCCCGGTTGGGGCACCTGTTCTGTCCCGGTTGCTCCTCTTCCAGTCCAGCTCTCTGCTGTGGCCTGGGAGTGCAGCGGAGGATGGCCCAGGTCCTTGGGCCCTGCACCTGCATGAGAGACCACGAGGAAGCACCTGGCTCCTGGCTTTGGATCAGTGCAGCATGCTGGCTGCAACATGTTGGCTGTAGTGGCTGCTTGGAGGATGAACCAACAGAAAAAGGAAGACCTTTCTCTCTGTCTCTCTCTCTCACTGTCTAACTGAAAAAAAAAAAAAGTCAGGAGGATTCACAGGTTAAGTTACTTACTGCAAGCAAGGATTGGATTTACCAGCCTTAAAGTTTCTTTTTCTTTATCCACTAAAGAGAAGAAATAAAGGCTAATGCAATTCTCTGTTAACATTTCAGCCCCTGGCTTGGATATACAGTAATTGACATTCTATTTGGTGACAAAACTTGTCTAATACTCTTAGAGACAAAATCTTACAGTCTAGAGCAGAAAGCTATGCGTCTTGGTCCGGTCTTGGTAGTATTATCTCAAGTTTCTTAAGTCATTGGGAAGAAGACACTCGGGAAGAAAACAGCCTCTTTGTCTCCCCAAATTTTTATCCTAATAATTCACCAATCAAATTGGAATTATAAATAATTTAGACTTTGACAGAATTGCTACAGTGTTGGTCAGCTCAGGTTCTTAAGTATCTGGTGTGAATGAGGATATGGTTAGAGATAATGGCCTAGGAGATTTTACTGTTAACCACTCAAGTTAAGCTTCTCATACAAAGCATCTGAGTGTTAACTAACCAATGGAAATGAATGGAGAGGACTTGTACAGGCTTCTGGCTCCAGTTTAGGCTTTAGTACAATCTACTTTGAGATTTCTGGGGACAATAACTTGTCTTTTGTTGGCAAGAGAATGAGGAACAAATGGGACCTATATTTTTTAACTTGTGTCTTAATGAAACTGATTTGTCCATCTTTCACACTCCTCTCCTTTTCCTCCAAAAAAAAGAATAAGTGAAGTGAGAAAGGAAAAAACAATTAAGTTAGTAGCAAGCAATAAGGTTGTTGGTACCAGGGAATGAGATGAAAGAAGAAGAGAAAAGGAAACCTTTGGTATCCACAAACTGGGTAGTCCATTCCAATTCAAAATCAACACCATTTTTCCTAATATATATGTTGTCTGTTATGTATTCTTATCCTTAATATTGTATTTCAAAACTTTAATTCACTCACATAATTTAATCTCTCCACAGTTTTTATGTTAGTCTGAACATCTTATGAATGAGTAACCAAATTTTAGCTTCCCTAAGCAAATCAAAGCCTCAGGGATAAGCTTTCTAGGCTATATACTTATTTTTGCAGCAGGTATGTTAAAGTATATTTTGAACATGATCTGCATAGGGCGCTAAAAAGTATTTCAATCTCCCTAATGTTATATAATGTCCTCATCCAGTTAACTATATACTTTCCAATAATCAAGACAGAAAGGAGTTTATTTGAAAACCACAAAACAAGCAGTGCATCTGCCTTAACTTTGATTTCTCATGCATGCTGCCAGTTTCACATTTATAAATCTTCTCCCAGAAAAATTTGTAATTTAAGTGGATAAAGTTTAAAGCTACAGGAAATGACTTGCAGTATATTTCACTGTAAGTACTATTTCTTTTCTTTGCTTACTTCATCCATTTGGGTAAAAAAATGCATAAAATAACACAGATGGCATATGAGTGGGAAGCTATGATTTTCATTGATTAAGCATCACAGAAATTGTAATGCTTATACAGTACTTTATAACTGTAATTAATGCTTCTGCATGTATTACCACAATCATTCTCAGAATTGATGCCAGTGTTTAACAATGATCAAAAGAAGGAGCTGTCTCATCAAAAATAACAAACAAACAAACATAAATTCAAATCTAGCAAGATTTGTATAGAGATGAGCTTCGATAGCAAAATCTTCTGATGATAAACATTTTAACTTTTTTTTGGGGGGTTCTTTTGATTTGACTCTTGCCTGGCTTCTCAGGGTGGGAGGTACAGGGATTACATACAAATTCCAGAAAGTACTCTTCTCTTCGCATCCATATGGCCTTGATAATTTTGGCATGAAAAGCCTTGTCAAAAAGAACTCCACAAGTAAAGAAAAAAAAATGGGCACGGCAGTTTCTCATTTCCACTGTACATTTCCAGGTCTATAAAGGGTGCCAGAGGATTGATGTAACAAACAATAACAAGTCATTTTTGTAGAGCATCTTACCCTTAGCAACAACTGCCCACTGTTGTTCTAATGTGTTGATACAACTTTGCAAGAGCCTGTGCTGATGCTCTCTCCTTTCTATTGCCTGCCTGCTCAAGGTTGTTCAATTCAGCCTTTACCTCTTTCCCCAGACTTATCCTGGCAATGCTCTTTCTTGTTCTCTTTTGGTGCCATGAGCCTTCTTGCTGCAAGGCTCTGAAATGATTTCCCTCTCCTTCCTTCCCACTCTAGCCTGGTAAACCCATGCTGATCCTTTAGCTAGGATGCCCACAGACTAATTCCTCAGAAAGACCTTTATTTATAGTCCATACCCACAGCCCAAACCAGCTTCCCTTCTGTGTGGCTCTCATAACCCATACATCTTTCCAAATTAGCTCTTTTTTTAAAAAAATTATTTATTTGTTTGAAAGTCAGAGTTACTGAGTGAAGAAGAGATCTTCCATCCACTGGTTCACTCCCCAAATAGCCACAACAGCCAGGGCTGGGCCAGGCCAAAGTCAGGAGCCAAGAGCTTCATCTGGGTCTCCTGCATGAGTGGGAGAGGACCAACATTTGGCCATCTTCTGCTGTTTTTCCCAAGCCATTGACAAGGAGCTGGATTGGAAGTGGAGCAGCCAGCATATGAACCAGCACACATATAGGATGACCGTGTACAGGTTTTGTTGCTGTAATGTTTTGTTAATGAGTTATAGATCCATGATGGGAATCACTATGACTGTTTTCCCATCATTGTATCCAAAAAAACCCTAACAATTATGTATTTAGTGGGTGAATGGCTAGATGGCTGGATGGAAGGAAGGGAGCCACGGTGGTTTGTGGAGACAGCTGACGTGGAGGGGCAGCAGGGACAACACAAACAAGGAGCAGAGGGAATGCAGGAAGACAGGTGGCCCCTCATGGTAGCCCCAAAGATCATGTCTTTGAATTTATGCAAAACTTCCTACAGACATCTTGACCACTATGGTTAGAGGGCACAGTATTTTCAATACACATGTTTCAATTCAAAATATTATTTATTAATATTATTTTCTCCTAAAGATAATGTCTTGGGAAAGAAGTATGGTACCTAAAAACTCTACTTATTTTAAAACAAGCCAGACCTGGATGTCAATATTTGATTTCATGGTAAGTGTTTTGTAAGTTATACTGTGCTTGGATTCTCATCTTTAAAAGATGGATAATTATATCTAATTGAATAGCTGAATATTATATGACAAAATGTTTCCTTGATGTACTATATACATCCTGATGTATCAGGGACTGTCCCAGGTTTAGTATCCAAAGTCCCATGTTCTGAGATAAATTGGGATGATTGGTTATATTTTATAGAAAAGATATCATTTTTATGACAATATTTAAAACTTTAATAATTATGTGAGGGTATTTCAAAAATCTTATGAAAAACAGAATTAAAAGACATGATTATTTTGGTGCTAAAAATTTTGAAATCTATGCACAGTTTTTTCATAATATGCATTTCCATGAACCTTTTGAAGACCTCTCACAAATATGTAATCCATAATATTTATTTTAAAAATAGACATTGACACAAGAAACATGTCAGTTATTATTATCTAAGTTGGGACTAAGTGGTAGGCCCATTGGAATGCAATTTATTCAGATGAGCATGAATTAGAGATGTAGTATTCGGCATGCCTGTGCATATTTCAAAACTTCAAAGACAGAACTTGCAGAGTAACTCTTCAGAAGTGTGAATAGGTAAGATGTGTATCACTAACGAAGATTTTCAAATACTCAATTTCCATTCACACTGCTGAGAGTATGTTTTATAGCTTCCTTTTTTGTAAGAACAATCTAGCAAAACATTAATTTTGGTGGCAAAAATTTTCATGATAGATAAAAGACAGGTTTGGGAATTATTGATTAAAAGTATATTGTGAATTAATACTATAACTAGTACTCCAACAGTATTTTTCACTTTGTGTTGCTATGTGAGGGCAAACTGTTGAAATCTTTACTTAATATATAGTAAACTGATCTTCTGTATATAAAGAGAATTGAAAATGAATCTTGATGTGAAGCAAGGGGAGAGGGAGTGGGAAAGGGGAGGGTTGCGGGTGGGGGGGAAGTTATGGGGGGGAAGCCATTGTAATATATAAGCTGTATTTTGGAAATTTATATCCTTTAAATAAAAGCGTTATAAAAAAAAAGGAAAAAAAAGTATATATAAAGTATCTTTTCACCAGACCTAGTGAAAAGCCTAAAGAACTGAAGTAGATTCCTAAAATGGTTTCTTTTATTTATTCCTGTTGTTTGAAAGGAAACTTAGTGGAAAAAAGACATCAAGGTTTCAATCCTGGCACTGTCAGTGACTGATTAGTAGATTTTAGGCTTGTCATATACAAGGATACTTCTGAATGTTTGTGGAAAATGCAATTAGAAGAGGAATCTAGGATAAGCATTGCAGTAAAGTGGGATAAGCTCCTGCTAGGATACCCACACCACATGTTGGAGTACCTGGGCTCAAGTCTCACCTCTGCTTCCAATCTACCTTCCTGCTATTGCACTCTAGTAGACAGCAGGTGATTAGTACTTAAGTTGTTGCCATCCCTACAGGACACCTAGCTCCTGGCTTTGGTCTTGTTCAGCCCCAGGTGTTGCAAGCATTGGGGGAATGAACTAGCAAGTCAAAGACTTTTCTCTCTTTCTCTGCCTTTTAAATTAATTTAAAAAATGAATAAACTCTTTAAAAGGATGACTTTATGTTGGAGTAAAATATTTGAAACCATGCATCATTTTTTCATAGCACATTTTCCATGAACTTCATGAAGACCATGTGTAGCTTTTTCAGATCTCTACATAATGGAGGATAACAGCAATCTCCTCAAAAATCAAGAGGATACAATGAGACAACTAACATAAAGCAAAATGACTATATAGCACAGGAACTTAGCAAAATACTACTCTCTTTCCCAGTCTCCAAAGCTACAATTACATAGAAGAACTGGTTGTCATTAACAATTTTTTTCCTCTATTTTCATTTTATATTGAAGGTAAAGATAGAGATAATCTTTCACCCACTGATGGATATTAGCTGGGCCAGGTTGAAACCAGGAACTTGGAACTGAATTTAGGTCTCTTATGAGGGTGTTAGGGACACACCCACTTGAACCATTACCTGCTTTCCAGAGTGTGCATTAGAAGAAAGTGAATCAGAAGTAGAGGAGACAGGACTCATTACCTGCATCCCATGTGGCGACTTAACTTCTGCACAAAACACCTGCTGCAGCTTCTGTATATTAATTTTCTCTATTCCCTCTAATTCATGGAAAATGTCACACTGATTTTGGTTTCCCTCCTGCAAGTATCTTCAAGCTTTAATTGAAGTACAGTAGCTTCTAGGATTGCTAGAAGAAATCTAAACTCAATGCAATTATGACAGAACCTTGAAAAGAAGTTAATATGTTCCAGTTGCTGGACAAAGTATAAATTTAGAAATCTAGATTCTATAGAATATTTTCTTAGTGCTTCTAGCAATGCTATTTTCCTGTGTTCCATGTCTCTTACAAGCCGTTTTATACATACTGGTATACTCAGAAATTTTTTCTTGAGAAAAAAGAAGAGGTAGAAGAAAAGTAATGGCAGGAAGAAAAGGAGGAAGAAGAGAAAAAGGAGGGGGTGAAAAGAAGAAGAGCAGGAGAGAAGGAGAAGGGGATGTTTAATATTTGACTGCCTTCTTGGTAACAGATACAATTGTTATGATTACACCCAATTCAAATTTACACAAAATCTAAGGTAATACTTTGCATCTTCTCTCAGGAGTTAGGAAAAAGAAGATAAGGATGAACCAAAACCCTTATAATAATATCCAATTATTAGTTACAAATTCCTCTAGTTCCAAATATTTCTATATATATATATATATATATATATTATTTATTTGACAGGGAGAGTTATAAACAGTGAGAGACAGAAAGAGAGAAAGGTCTTCCTTCCATTGGTTCACTCCCCAAATGGCCACCACAGCCGGCGCTGCGCAGATCCGAAGCCAGGAGCCAGGTGCTTCCTCCTGGTCTTCCAAGCAGGTGCAGGGGCCCAAGCACTTGGGCCACAGCAGAGAGCTAGACTGGAAGAGGAGCAACTGGGACTAGAACCCGGTGCCCATATGGGATGCTGGTGCCACAGGTGGAGGATTAACCAAGTGAGCCACAGCATTGGCCCCCTCAAAATATATTTTTATTCTTAGTCTTAAGGGTCTGTTACTTTTCTGGCAATGACAGCATTATCAAATATAGCTTTATTTATTGGTGTTCAACAACACTTCTGTAAGTAATATTAAAATTATTGCCCATGATATAAATGAATAGAAAAATCTCATGTGTTTTGGGTTATAAAACAAATCCCTTGATTCACATCTCATATCTGCCTATTTTTATCATTAAAAAGATAAAATTCTCATAGTTCTATTTCAGTAAGACACATCTTTTCTCAAGAAAGATTTTGAGCTCACTTGCCCAGAATCTTGGTTTATGACTGGATTTCCAGGAAGAATAAGCTCCAATTTCCCAAGATTTCTAATCAAATGCAATGACTTAATTTATCTTTTTTTGCGTTCAGAATGGACCTATCAACATGCCACTCATGGAAAAACTGAAAATAATCCCTCCAGAAATTTCTCTACAGCACATAATGCTGTCACAGAATGCCAGTTGAGAAAGGCTATTCAACTTAGACTGGTGTTCATTTTTTTTTAAACAAACTCATGCTTCTCATAGCCATGTTCCCACAAATAAGACACATGCAGTAAAAATGAACGTCAATTAATAGGGAGTTTACAGAAATTGAGAAAGTAGGAATCTAACACTATATAATTTGAAAATATCTGAAGGCACTTATCCATGGGGGGGGGGGGATTCCAAATTAAAAATGGATTAGAAAGTAATTTCAGTATAATACAAGTATATTACAAAATAATACAAATATAACACAATATATACAAATATAATACAAAAATTTAGAGTTACATCTCTAGAATTTTTCCTTTCCTAAAGTAACTTTCAACATAGTAACTAAAGAAAAAAAAGTAAAAATAAGCAATAAAAAGCAAGAAATAATAATCTCAGTATATGATATATGGCTAACTAAACAAGGAGAGAAGTAAAGACAAAAAGCCACCACAAATTCCTAGATTTTCAAGCTGTTTCCCACCCAGACATCTTACCACTGGAAAATCTATCACCTACCCAAGCACATAGAAGGTAGCCTAAGCCTACCTTGAATGTAAACTGTATTCACTCTTCTACCGAGAATCATTTCTCAGAAACCTCAATCTTATTCTGATACTCTGCTGCACTTAACTTAGCATTAGAAGAGACAACAATATCTAATCAAGTACCAACTACACATATATTAGAAAAAAAGACACCAAATCAGGAAGATAGCACTCCTGTCAACAGAAGCTTTATGAACAAAGAATGACACTCTGAGTACATGAATGTGCAATCAATTGTAATTACATACAGAAACAGTTGGGTAGGACTAGGGGCTAAGTTAGAGCCAGATCCTTGTTGATTGAATAAAGAGGTGATACGAATACCTTGTCTTGAATGTAAACAATTTTGCCTAGTTGGTAGGCAGATCATTGTCTACCCAAGGGACATGGCCAGTTAGCTAGATTCTGTATTTCTCAGCCTGCCATGAACCTAGATGTATTCATGTGACTGAGTTCTCACTATTGGAATGTCAATGAACATAGGTTGAAATACATCAGTGTGTACACTATAAAGATGATTTTTGAAAGATGGCTAGCCTACACTAACTGTATTGGTTAGTTTTATGGATCATCTTGGTTGGACCATGAGGACCTAGATATTTGGCCAAGCACAATTCTAGGTGTGTTGGCAGGGGATGTTCTGGAAGAGGTGAATCCTTGACTCAGACTGTATAAAACAGATCGTTCTCCCCAGGGCGAATGGCCTGATCTCATCTGTTGAAGGCCTAAAGTGGACAAAAAGGTGAAACCTCCCTAGGATAGGGAGTTTCTCTTCCCGGTCTTCTGTCTTGGGCTAGGATATCAGTCCCCCCCACACACACACATGTTCAGACTAAAATTGAAATATTGGACTTTTCAGGCCTTTGGACTAAAGTTGGAAGTACACATTAGTTTTCCCTGGATCTCCTGCTGACTGACTACAGATCCTTTGACTTGTCAACCCCCATAATTGTTGAATCAATTCCTTATTTCACACACACACCTCCTATCTATCCTGATTCTTTGGTCAACCCTAAAGAACATGCTGATTTTTTCCTTCTGTTGCCCAGAAATGTGGACATTATAGTGCCAACTCAGCCTTCACCATATTGGTGAGGACACATCCTGGAGGATATGCCAGGCAGATTTTTATAGTAGAAAAATACTTTCTTATTGACCCATTGAATTCTGGGATATCTTTGTTATAGCATCTTCGTTTTCAACTTGACTACAGAGTAGTCTTTATGAAGAACTGGAAAAAGAGATGATCACAGAAACTAGGGCACTTCAAAAAGTTTGTGGAAAATGGAACTAAAATATGTTTATTTTGGTTTTAAGAAGTTTTGAAATCCAGTTTTTCTATAATAATAATTTTATATGAGCTTTTTCAAGTCCCCTGTTTTTGAACTGAAAACTTATAATTACATTTCCACCAACTTTTTTAAGTACCCTCATATTTCATTTTTTTGAGGTTTATTTATAGCATTTGAAAAGCAGAATAACAAAGTAAGGGGCTGGTGAGGGGAAGAAAGGAGGCGAGCAAGCAAACCAATTCACTGGTTTACTCCCAAATGGCTGGGGTTAGTTTTTATTGGAAGAATTTCAGTATCAAATCACCAAGGCCATGGCTCACTTGGCTAATCCTCCGCCTGTGGCGCTGGCATCCCGTATGGGCACCGAGTCCTAGTCCCGGCTGCTTTTCTTCCAGTCCAGTTCTTTGCTGTGGCCTGGGAGGGCAGTGGAGGATGGCACAAGTGCTTGGGCTCCTGCACCCAATGGGAGACCTGCTCATGGGAGACTGGAAGGAAGCTCCTGGCTCCTGGCTTCAGATTGGTGTAGTTCTGGCCATAGCAGCCATTTAGGGGGTGAAACAATGGAAGAAGACCTTTCTGTCTCTCTATCTGTCAAATAAATAAATAAAAATTTTTTAAAAATCACCAAGGCCTGGGGTTGGGCCAGGCTGAAGCCAGAAGCCTGGAACTCCACTGGTTTCTGTCATGGGTGGCAGGGTCCTAAGTACTTGGGTCATCTGCCACTGCTTTCACACATCAGCAAGGAGCTTTATCAGAAGTGGAACAGCTGGGACTTGAACCAGTGCTCCCATCTGAAATGCTAGCATAGCAAGCAGTGGCTTAACCAACTGTACCACCCCACGGGTCTGTACTCTTATATTTTAGAAGACTAATGTGACATCATGTGAAGGGAGGCTTAAGGTAGAAGAGCCTGAAACTAGGGAGACCAAATCACAATGACTGTATCACCGAAAGGTGCTTCAGAATTTGTAAACGCTGCTGCTACCCTTCACCCCTGCACACACACACTACGCTTGTTCTCTATCAGTCATTTAAAAGTTATTTAGAAGATCTAAAGCACATTCTTTTTAAAAATGAATTGTTTTATTTATTTTTGAAAGTCAGAGAAACAGTGAAAGTGAGACAGAGATATCTCCCATTCACTGGTTCATTCTCCATATGCTGACAACAACTGGGAACTCAATCCAGATCTCCCACACAGAGGAACATCAGTTGCTGCCTACAGGTGCGTAGTTGCTGCCTACAGGTGCATATTAGCAAGAAACCAGAAAGAAGTGGAGCCAGGACTCAAACCCAGGCACTCCAATATGGGATGCAGATGTCTCAAGCAAAGTCTTAACAGCTTGGCTGAAAACCTGCCCTTCAACCATCTTCTACATGACTTATTCTGCCTGTGTTCTTGTCCCCCTCAAATCTGTCTTTAACATAATTATGAATTTTCATCTAAACTATAATATAACCATGTACTTTTTCCAATTAAAATCTCTAGTAATTTTGTCGCCCTTGTAATCCACTTCCAAATGTTTTTTCTTGCTTACTTCTTTGGAGGATTTTGAAAATTATTGTAACCGTTTCACATTTTAAGCCAACATCAACTTTTTAAAATCTGGTTTGAATGGTTGTAGCAGATATTTCCAAAATATTTCAAATATTAATGTTAATTAAACTTGATACAGCCCTTATGTTAAAATATCTATAGTGTCTAAAGAGCATGGCAATTTGATACTAAGATTCACCCATTAAAATAATAGACAAATTTTTATTTAAGTCAGTTATTTTATTTAATTCCTTTTGGTCTTTAAGCTCATGTTTGTATTTCATTTACAATTGAGATTTTAATATATAACATATTCTTTTATCAAGAGATATTCTATTATCTTGAGGTTCTTTTCAGCAACAATTATACAAGTTATTTTTTTTATTCTCTTGTGATCAAAGACCTGTTAAAAAATTTCTTCTCACTTATATTGCATTTAGTAAATTTCCCAAATTTATGTCCACCTTCATATATGCCATTGCTGACCAAAGCATTATTTGGTGTGTGACTGTAAATGAGTTGAGAAAACTAATCCTAGTGACCAGGCCAACCAACCAATTCAGAATTACTTTTTCTAGAAAATGTGACTTCATTTTCCAATACAATGTGTTCTTATTACAGCCATTGCACTAATTCTGCTAACTGTGTCATTTCATGTCTATATTAATTATTTCTATTACAGTTCATAATTTACTGCTTTTTTGCATCAGCATGATTGTTAATTTTTATTAGATTTCAGACATTATGAACATATTACGTTGTTGGGTGTTGGATTTTTGATAATTTCTTTATGATAATGATAATGTAAGGGTTATAATTCAGTGAACACTTATAAATATCTGTATCTTGAAGAAAATGGTACACATTTCTATAATGTATATGTACATATAAATATATATATACATATTTCCACATAAAAGAGAAAACAACATTTGTCTTTCTGTGTCTGAAATTTCACTAGCACAATGATTTCAACTTCCATCTTTTTGTTGGAAATGTCAGGATTTCATTCTTTATGACTGAATAATTTTCCATTGTGTGTGCATATTCGGTCACCCATTGATGGATATCTGCACTGATTCCACACCTTTGCCATTGTGAATTGAGCTGCAATAAACATGGGAGTGCAAGTGTCTGTTTCATATGCTGGCTTCATTCCCTTTAGATAGATTCCCAGAAGGGGGCTATCTGCATCATAAGGTGTGGTTATTCATTAATTGCCAGCTTTTCAAAATTCTTCCAGGACACAATTAAGTTAGACACAATTAAGTTAGAAGTAGTTTGATCCCTTGAAGCCCTGTTTTGCTCCCACGCAGTGTTTAGTCTGGACTAATTTGGCCCCAGCCGAGGCAGTGTCTTCCTGAGAAGTATTGTGAGCGAGAGGCTCTGTCTGGGCATCCCATGCTTGCCCAGCAGCCTGGAAACCCACTCCAAGTGGTAAAGAGAGGTAACTCTGTGACTCATTAATTTGTTTCCTTCTCAAAGGAACCATGGTCTTCGATTTTCTAATGTAGGAAAATAAACATGTATTGTCTAATATTTTAGTTATTAAGTGGGGATGGACAGAGGAGACAGTTCTTCCTCTTATTCTATCATGACTGGAAATGCAAGTATCACCTCCTTCCCTTGAATGTAACTCAATTCAAAAAATCTCAACATAGGCCAAGATACTGTGCTTCTACACCCACATGTTTGTGTATTTCGTCTAAACCCACATGTCACCCTCAACACAATTTATAAAGCACAGAAAGATGTGAGTCCCCACTACAGGTTAGTATCATTGAAATAATGAAGAAAATTATTTTTGTTATCCTAAAGGCTTTATTTTTTCATAAATACGTACTATATAAATATTTTGAATATGTAAATAGTGTTCTTTGTCATTGAAGGTCCAATTGGGAGGAAGAAATCACAAAGTAATTTGAGTAAATATGTTATGGGAACAGAAATATTTACTATTTATAAAGAGTAAGCTCCTACAAAGAAATGAAATTGAATGTTTGGAAAGGGACTGTCCTTCTAAGATTCATATATTGGAAGATTTATTCCCAGTGTGGTTTATTGAGAGATTATGGACCTTGAAGATGTGGAACCTAGCGAGAGATGATCAAGTCATGACTGTCCTTATGATGGGATCAGTGCTGGTCTCATGAAATGGGTTGGGTTTCACAGGAGTGGATTGGTTCCCTTGAGAATGGGTTATTATAAAAAGAGTGAACCTGGCCCTTCACTGGTCTTTTTCTTCCTTGCTAACATACCCCTTCTGTACATGGCAAAAACATGATATTCAGACTTTCTAGCTAGTAGGTTCATGAAAAAAATAAACTGTTTTCCTTATTAAACGGCATCAGGGATTTTATTATAGCAACACAAAATAGACTAAGGTTGTAGCAAAAAGCAACCAAGAATCCTACAAAACAGACATCAGGTTGTATTTGACCATCTCATGTTGTTACAGCCATTCAATTTGGTCAGCTGAGGCTCATGGTACAAAATGGCCTCATTTGTGAGTGGGAATTACTGTTGGCTGTTGTCTTCAGCACCTGGTATTCCTCCACAGCTCTTTTCATTCTCCAATAGGATAAACTGTTTCCCTTACAAGAGAATGTCCTAGCAAAGTGTGGACCAAATTCAAGGAATAGAATAAATAAATTTAATAAATTTAGCCACTTGAAGGTAGGAGGTGGAAAATATTGTGGTGTATCTACCACAAGGAGAATGGGGATTTGGAGTTTAGGAGAAAGCTGAAGTTACAAACTTATCATATCTGTTATATCTGAAATATATAGTATACTTGTTACAACTAAAATTATGAAAATGAATTTTGAAGTTTTGAAATTTTGTGCCAGTCTGAAAGTATTTGTATAAATTTTAGATACATTAAATTTATAGATTGCTTTTGAATGATTAACAATGATGATTAACATTTTTATGCTTTAGGCCTCTTCTAAGCATATTTTAATACTAACTACATAATTATAAAAAGAAAGTAAGCTTGATGCAGTTTAAGTAACTTGCCAAAGACCCCATACATAGTCAAACGACAAAGCTAGGATTGAGTTTATCAGATTTTAAAACATGGACAGGATATAGATCAATTTCTGGATAGTTGCTACCTTAAGGTAGGGAGTAGTGGGAACAAAACCAGGCAAGAAACAAAATAAATTATAAATTTACCTATAAGTAGATACACAGACTACCTTTTCCAGTGAAATGGCCCAAAAATAATTACCAAAACATCAGCCTAGTACCCAGATTATGATCTTAAAATACCACTTCTCATGAAAAGAGACTTAGAAAATGGTGATGCCCAATTCTAGGTTTGTGCATTATCTTACATATTTTGTGTATCATTTATAGATAATAAAATTCAGCATAAGGTGGAATAAGGCAACTTGAAACATCAGATAGCAAGGAATTTCTTAAAGACTATTAGTCATGTCATAAAAACCTCAGCCAAAGATGGAAAAATTGAACTTA
The DNA here is from genome assembly GCA_949820135.1 of Sylvilagus floridanus. Classification (NCBI taxonomy): domain Eukaryota; kingdom Metazoa; phylum Chordata; class Mammalia; order Lagomorpha; family Leporidae; genus Sylvilagus; species Sylvilagus floridanus. The sequence goes on from OX463231.1 coordinate 22,700,723, forward strand.
AAGCAGGATAAGCCATGCAGTAAATTATATCACATCAATTATTGGGTCCATAAAGATGGGCAAAATGTATCTTTGAAGAATGCATGAGAGCCCACATTTCCCCAAAAACTGGCAAATAAAGGAAAGCTAGGAGGCCTCTGCTCTTTCCTGTCCTGTGCCAACCGTACCTTGTAACTAAAGAGCTCATGGGAGATGTCAATCAGCTTCTCAGAGGCATTACAATACCACCACTGGTGACCCGAAGTAAACCACAGATCCGTGCAAACATCAATGGCTGCCAACACCACAAAAAGAGAGCTACCTAGATATCGCATACCTCTTAGAGAAATATGTTGCACCATCTGTAAGCAATCTTGCCAAAGACGCAAAACAATTAAGCCTGCTACTCATATCTAATTGCCAATTTGCATAGTACAGCAAAATATGTTAAATGACTCCATAGGAATGGATCAACCAAATTTAAATAAATACCAAGAGACTCTGTTCAACATATACTCAGTTTCTTACAAAAAATATGGTTAAGAAACAAAGAAATGGAACTAATTTCCAGCCCAGAATGTAAGAAGCCGAAAGTCACCACTCTGTCCCACAATGAGCAAAACTTCTAGCAAGCCGACAAATTAAGAACTCTTCTCAGAACCATCAAAGACGTACCGAGAAGTGCAAACCACTGCCCCCCAAATTTGCGAGACCAACAGGAGAATACGAGTATAGAGAAACACAGCTTACCGGAGCCGACACCACTAGAAACCAGGGCCAAGGTACGGAAACCTGAACGGGAACTGACGAATTGCTCCAGGTTCTGTGTGGCTAAGTCTGAGAGATAAAACTCCAGAGAGTCGCAGTCCTTCGACCGGCCTCTGCCTTTCGTGAATTTTACTTCCAGGAGCTTGACAAGACTCTCACAGTGAATATCAGGAAGAGGCAAAGAGCAAAGCAGCCATTTTGAAATGCCTGCTAGAGCATTTTAACAAGGTCTTCTTAACAAGGTCTGCTCCCAGGAGAAACTATTTAACCAGAGCCCAGCATGCTTTGGTTTTATCAAAGGCAGACTGGGGAAATCAGTCCAACAACCTGACAAAGCAGCAAGCCAGTACAATGGAGAAAAGATAGTCTTTTCAAGAAATGTTGTTGGAACAACCAGATAGATATACACACATAGAAAGTTAATCTAGACTAAGACCTAATGCTGGTCACAAGAATTTACAAAATGAATCACAGATCTAAACATAAAATGTGAAGCTACAAAAGCCCTAGAAGATTACATAAAAGGTTATCTAAATGATCTTGAGTTTGATGGTGATTTTTTAAAATTTATTTGACAGGTAGAGTTATAGACAGAGAGAGACAGAAAGGTCTTCCTTCCGTTGGTTCACTCCCCAAATGGCCGTGCTGATCCGAAGGCAGGAGCCAGGTGCCTCCTCCTGGTCTCCCATGCAGGTGCAGGGCCGAAGCACTTGGGCCATCCTCCACTGCCTTCCAGGGCCACAGCAGAGAGCTGGACTGGAAGAGGAGGAACCAGGACCAGAACCGATGCTCATATGGGATGCCGGCGCCACAGCCAGAGGATTAACCTAGTGAGCCACGACACCGGCTGCTGATGATTTTTAAAATACAAAAGACAAAATCCATGAAAGAAAAAATTGATAAGTTGTACTTCCTTACTCAAGATTAGCCACTGCGGCCAATTCAGGAGTGAAGCAGCAGATGGAAGACCTCTGTCTCTCTCTCTCTCTCTCTGTGTGCCTCTGCCTCTCTATAACTCTGCCTTTCAAATAAATAAATAAATCTAATATATATATATATATATAGTCCATTTTTAAATTAGGTTGTTTTCTTATTGTTGGATTTCTGGAGTTATGATATATTTTTAAATAGTCCTTTTATCCTTTTTATCTTTTGCTTCTTTTTCATTCTATTGGCTGTAACTTTCACGGTCAATAGAGCAGAAATTTTAAATTTTAAACATGAGTTAGAGGTGTTCCTACCAAAACTGGTCTGCACACCAGGCAGTGTGTAACAAGCTAATTACTGACTCCAGAGTGGAGAAAGTAGCTTATTTACAATGCACAAACCAAGAAGTCAGGTAGCTTTCCCTCAATTTCCAGACTCCCCCAGGGATTAAGGACAGTGAGTCTTACAGATGCAAGTTGGGGATGAGCAGCTCATGATCGCTTGGATGTGGCTCTCTGGATGGTGCACAGCACTTGGAGTCTTTCTTTGGTCTGCAACCAGAAGCCAGGGTATTCTGAAGATGGCATGGCAAACTGCAGCCCAAATGGGGTCTATGGGCTCACTGTTCATTACTTTGTTTGATCAGAGCGTGAAGACAGAGCTGCATGTCTAGCATCAGGACAGTGTCCACAGAAGTGATAAGTGAGCTCTGAGGCCTACAGGACCAACCTGACCTTGTACCACTCCTTGAATCCAGTGAGCTAATCTTGAGTAAGGAGTTGATTTGCAATCACCACAAGGAAGAGAGAGGGATTCCCAGCAGGGGACTGACAAAGACTACATCAAAGCCATTAGGAATGGGGCAGAGCTATAGTAGTGGAAAGGCCCAAATCCAGAACACACACAACACCAAATGCTAGAGAGGATGCGGTACAGCAGGAGCTCTGAGTCATTGCTGATAGGAATGTTACATGGAACAATCACTTTGGAAGACAGTTTGATGGTTTCTTATAAAACTAAATATCCTCTTACACTATGACCCAGCACTTACACCTCTAGTTTTTTACGAAGTAGTTGACAACTGAAGTCTACACAAAGTCTGCACATGGCTGTTTAATAGGAGTCAATTCTTCATAACTGACAAATCTTGGAAGCAACCAACCAAGATGTCCTTCAGTAAGAAAAGTGATAAATAAATTGTGGTACATCCAGATAATGGAATATCATCATTCAGGACTCAAAAGCAATGATCCATCAAGCCGTGAGGAAAACCATAAATGCACGTTACTAAGTGAAAGACACCAGTCTTAAAAAGATACATGTTGGGGGCTGGCGCTGTGGTGTAACAGGTAAAGCTGCCTCATGGGAGATCTGGAGGAGGCTCCTGGCTCCTGGCTTTGGATTGGCCCAGCTCCTGCCATTGCAGCCATTTGGGGAGTGAACCAGCAGATGGAAGACCCCCCCCCCACCTCTGCCTCTCTGTAACTCTGCCAATCAAATAAATATTTAAAATAAATAAAATATATATTGTTTGTTGAGAACTATACAACATTCTGGAAAAGCCAAAACTATTGAGACAGTAGAAAGATCAGTGGGTGCCAGCAATCAGGAGTGAGGAAGGGATGAACGGGCAGAGCATGGAGGACTATCAGGGTAGCAAAACCACTCAGAATAATCCTGAAATTTGGAGATTCAAGATTCATTATACATTTGTTCAAACCAATAGAACGTGCAATAACAAGAGTGAACCGTATCATAAGCTAAAGATTGTGGGTGGTGATGTGTCAATACAGGCTCATCAGCTCTAACAATTATACAACTGTGGCAGGGAATGCTGATAAGGAGTAGGCTATATTTGTATGAGAACAGAGGTGTCTAAAAAGTTCATAGAAAATATGTGTTATAAAAAAACTGTGTTTCAAAAAATTTTTGCATCAAAATAATTTTAACTTTTAATTCGAGTTTTTCAAGGACTTTGGAAGTACCCCCTTATGAGAAGTCTCTGTACCATCTGTTCAGTTTTCCATGAACCAAAAACTTCTATAAAAAACAAAGTTCATTATTTAAAAGAAAAAAGAAAAAATATAAAAGAAACCTACAAATTAAAAAAATGGTTATTTATTTCGATTCTGAATAAAAGGATAAATAAAAACATTTTAAAATTATAAGATCATAGGGGAAGTTTAAATACTATTTAATGATTCTAAGAAAATTAATTTTTATAAGTATGAAAATGGAAGTAAGTTTATGTTTTACAAAGTCATCTGTTTTCTTTTGGAAATACATAAAAAATGTATAAAACAGGTGAAATAATTTTGCATCTGAGACTTTCTCCAAAATTATTAGGGGAATATTATGTGTAGGGCATTAGAGTAAATGAAATTATTCATAAATTAATCATCATAAAAGGTAGATGATAGGAACATGATGTATATTTGCTTTTGTATATGGTTGAAATTTCCTGTAGTAAAATAAAATTATTAGACAAAATTAAACACATGCTACCTACTCAAGTTATAATAATTGTCATGCTTAATCTTACCACTCAGTTTAAATTGTAACAATACTTTTATCCAGCTTATGTTTTTTTTTTTTTTTTTTTTTTTTTGTGACTGGCAGAGTGGACAGTGAGAGAGAGAGACAGAGAGAAAGGTCTTCCTTTGCCGTTGGTTCACCCTCCAATGGCTGCCGCGGTTGGTGCGCTGCGGCCGGCACACCGCGCTCATCCGATGGCAGGAGCCAGGTGCTAGGTGCTTTTTCCTGGTCTCCCATGGGGTGCAGGGCCCAAGCACTTGGGCCATCCTCCACTGCACTCCCGGGCCACAGCAGAGGGCTGGCCTGGAAGATGGGCAACCGGGACAGAATCCGGCGCCCCGACCGGGACTAGAACCCGGAGTGCTGGCGCCGCAAGCTTATGTTCCTATATGATCTCTTCCCCCTTGGCTCCAAGTGATAGCCATTGTCCTAACTTTATTATTCCCTAACGAATCTGACTACTCCTATTCTTCCTCCTCTTCCTACTTTATCATTCCAATTATTTAACTGTGTTTCAGTAGATATTCATACTTACTTGGGTTTGCTTATTTTTGAGCTTTACAAAAATACTCAGGGTGGGCTTTTGCATAGCAGTTAAGATGCTGCTTGGAGTGCCGGCATTCCACATCTGAGTGCCAATGTTTGAGTCTTGGTTCTTCTTCTGATCCAGGTTCCTACTAATGAACACCCTGAGTGGGAGCAGTGATGCGTCGAGTACTTGGGTCCTGGATGGACTGAGTTGCAGACTCCTGGCATCAGCCTGGCCCAAGCCTGGATGTTGCAGGCATTTAGGGGAGTGAACCAGCAGATGGAAAAATCTCTCTAGCTTTCAAATAAATCAAATTAAATTTACAAACAAAAAATATTATATAAGCTATTTAAAAGAATGTTGTTAGCTACTACGTGCCTCTAGGTATTCACTGAAAAGCAGATACTCCACTCTTCTACAAAGGCATAGTACAAAGATAAAAGCTGCAACATTGAAAACACAAAGAAATCAACAAGTATCTACATGCTACAGCATCTAATGCTGAATAAAAACCTGCCAATTCAAGAACCTAGAATAAGGAAGACAACATGACACCCCCAAAAGAACACTACATTTCAATACTAGATTGTGAAGATGATGAGATTCAAGAAATGCCAAAAATGAAATTCAAAAAACTGATCACAGGATTACTCAGAAGGAATCAGAAGCAAATGCACAGGCTAATGAAATTCATACATGACATGAAAGAAAATTTCTCCCATGAAATTGAGATCTTAAAGAGAAATCAAAATGAAATCTTGGAAATGAATAATTCAATAGAACAAATTTAAAAATGCAGTGGAAAACCTTAACAACAGATTCAGTGGAGCAGAAGAAAGAAGATCTGCCTTAGAAGACAAAGCACAGGAAATTATACAGTCAGACCAAACACAAGAACACAAGAAGAAGAAATTAGAAAACTAAAAAAAAACATTGTTGTTAATCTACAGGATACTATCAAATTGCCCCAACATACAGGTTCTAGGATTTCCTGAACTCGTGGAAAGAGAGAAAGGATTAGAAGGCCTTTTTTAGTGAAACACCAGATTACTTTCAGAGGATCTACAAGTAGACTCACAGCTGACTTCTCATCAGGAACCCTACAGGCTAGGAGAGAATGGCGAGATATATTCAAGTTTTAAGAGAAAATAACTGTCAACCAGAATACTATATCCCGCAGAGCTCTCATTTATAAACAAAGATGAAATAAAAACCTCCCATTGTGGCCAGCGCTGTGGCGCAGCAGGTTAAAGCCCTGGCCTGAAGCGGTGGCATCCCATATGGGCCCTGGTTATAGTTCCAGCTGCTCCTCTTCTGATCCAGCTTTCTACTATGGCCTGGGAAAGCAATGGAAGATGGTCCAACTCCTTGAGCCTCTGCACCCATGTGGGAGACCTGGAGAAGGCTCCTGTTTCCTGGTTTCAGATGGCCGTTGCGGCCATCTAGGAGGTGAACCAGCAGATGAAAGACCTCTCTCTCTGTCTCTGCCTCTCTCTGTAACTATGTCTTTCAAATAAATAAAATGAATCTTTTTAAAAAAAGGCCTTCCATGACAAACAGAAATTGAAAGATTTGTCACTACTAGTCCATCCCTGCAGAAGATACATCAAGATGTGCTACACACAGAAGCACAGAAACAAGGTCATCACTATGAAAGAAGGTAAAGGAAGAAAATGTCTCAGTAAAAGTACAAAGGAAATCCAAAGTAAAAAATAGGAATATTTTTGGGAAAATGGCAGGGCAAAGCCGTTACTTATCAATAGTCTCAATGATTGTAAATGGCCCCAACTCTCCAGTTAAAAGACAAAAACTGGCTTAATGGATTACAAAGAAAACCCATCTTTTTGCTGCCTACAAGAAGCACATCTCACAAACAAAGATGCATACAGACTGAAAGTGAAAGTATGGAAAAAGTTATTCCATGCTAAAAGAAACCAAAAAAGAGCTGGTGTAGCCATCTAATTTCAGACAAAATATACTTTAACATAAAAACTGTTAAAAGAGACAAAGAAGAACACTAGGTAATGATGAAGGGATCAGTTCAATAGGAATATGTGACTATTGTAAACGTATAAGCACCTAGTTACAGAAGCACCTGGCTATTTAAAAGAAATGTTAGTGGATCTAAAGGGAGACATAGACTCAAATACAATAGTAATGGTGGATGTCAATACCCCACTTTCAGTAACGGGCAGATAAACCAGACAGAAAATCAGCAAGAAAGCAGCAGAGTTTTCCACAGTATAGACCAAATGGACCTAACAGGAATTTATAGAACTTGTCATCCTATAGTTGCAGAATACACATTCTTCTCACCAGTGCCTGGAACTTTGTATAGGACAGAGACCTTTGGAATAGGGTGGAAAGAAGTCTGGATTGGGTCAAGTCTTGACTTCATAACAGACTTTTTTTTAGATGTTGTGGTGTTTCTTAATTTCTCTGTACTGTCTTTAACGTTAAAAGAAAATGCCATTTTCTGGAAAAAATAAACAGCTTTAATGCCAAAAAATTAAAAATAAAAGATGTTGTCATTGTTTCCCACAAATGTGGGATTTGTTTTTTCACTTAACATTATGATTCTAAACTTTATTTACATAGTTCATCTTAGTTCATAAATTGCACCATTACAATACTATTTCCTACAAAATAATAATTAGTAGTTTAAAATTCAGCCCTTACCTAAACCAACAACTTCTAGGAAGCAAAGACCACATCTTCTTATCAGTTTGTCCATCTTCCAACAAAAGGAAAGTAATATAGCATATATTTAACAAGTGCATTTTTACTGAATAACTGAACAAATATGTGATTAATGTAGTCAATTAGCAAAGGTACTTCATCAAAAAATGGAAATGGGTTCTTGTGAATAAATAGTATTTCTAACATTTTATTTATTAGAATAACTAATGAAAGGGATTGATTGGAGATTCCTGCACTAGATGACATTGAGCACAGGCAAATATTTGTAAACCATAAAATATATGCATTACAATAAAGATTTACTCAGAGAATAATTTTTCATTTTTAGGATTCAATTACATAAAATTAATTTCTAGTTTTTATGTTAAGTGCAACAAAATTAAAGAAACCAAATATCAATGAACAAATAAATTTTTTAGTTAACTGAAAACAGACAGATGGCTATAACTAAAATTGATTGATTCCTGGAAATCAAAGCCAATGCAAGAAAGATTATTCTTTAAAAAAGAAGGCTTCCCAAGCTCAAAAACTTCTCTTTCTCATTTTGGAAGGATTAAACTTGGAATAGAGGCCAATGATTTATTAGCTTAAGTTTTCTCTCAACAGAACTTTCATTACTTCCAGTATTTAAACAAAACAGCTTTGATGTAGAAACTCAAGCATCATGCTTTATTTTCATTGCTTTTAGAAGACTATGATAGTACTGAATTTAGAATAAGAAGACTAATATCCTCATAGATGTTGTTAACCAAGACCTTCTTTGCAAGGAGTATGTCTTTACCAACAATGGCTATTGCTTCTTTAGACAAAGCCCTATAAAAAGATGAAAAAGGAAAAGATAAGCTAAAATTTTAATTCAGTAATTGGAACCATTGCCCAGTCCTGTCAACCCTCCATATCCATGGGTTTTATATCCTTGAATTCAACCAACTGTGGCTCAAAAATAGTTGGGAAAAAGTTGCATCAGTACTGAACATGTACAGGTTTTTTTTCTTGCTGTCGTTCCCTAAAGAATACAATGTAACAATCATTTACATACCATTTACATTGTATTAGGCATTATAAATAAAGAGATGATTTAAATAAGGAAAAGTACTACCTAAGGTGTATGCAAATACTGCATCATTTTATGGAAGGGACTTGAGTATCCACAGATTTGGGTCTCCAAGAGGAGTCCCAGAACTAACTCCTCGCAAATATCAAGGTAAAGTCACAATTTCTCAATTTGATCAACCTGAATATAAAAGGCAATCTGTTAAATATTTCCAGTCTTTGGGCTAGGGCTATAGCATAGTGGGCTAAGCCTCTGCCTCCTGTGACAGCATTTCACATGGGCACAGATTCAAGTCCCACTGCTCCACTTCTGAGCCAGCTCTCTGCTGATGGCCTGGGAAAGCCAAGCGCTTGGCCCCCATGTGAGAGACTCATAAGAGGCTCTTGGTTCCTGGCTTCAGATTGGTTCAGCTGTGGCCATTGTGGCCATTTGAGGAGTGAAACAGCAGATGGAAGACCTCTCTGTCTGTCTCTCCCTCTCTGTCTGCAACTCTGCCTCTCAAATAAAAATAAATCTTAAATAGAAACAAATATATTACATACTCCAGTGTTCTTTCCAGATACTGGTATTGATTGATACAATATCATTTGGCTCTTCTACTTCTTTTAGAATTTTCCTGCCTTCAGTGAATTGAGAAGAAATGTGAAGTTATTAATCTCAATTTGTGTATCATGCGTTTAGTTATAAATTTATTTTTTGGGTATATTCATGGTTATAAAGATATGCATGAGTCTCAGAAACTATCAGGCAGTGCCTCTACACTAATTTTTTAAATTTTCTGCTCTTGGTCATTATTATATTTGGTTGCCATTTTTCAGGTATTTGTGGCTGGCGCATCTACCCTGCCAGTCGGATAAAAACTGTGTTACATGTTGGACTCTGTTGTAATTTTCTACCATTCAACATGACAAGCAATTTTAAAGGCATAGTACATTGAGCTGTAATAATGCTGATGGTCATTAAAATAGCCACACAGAAATATTGTGGCATAAGTGATCCAGAATTATTCAAAATTATTTAACAATTATTCAAAATTATTTAACAAATCTGTGGAAACCTGGATTTGAAAGACAAGTTTATTCTGATGCAGACAATTTTAAAATCCATGCATAGTTTTTTTTTCATAATGCACATTTTCATGCACTATTTGAAGATCTCTAGTACCCATGCGTTAATATAAAATAATTTTTTTTTTTTTTTTTACAGGCAGAGTGGACAGTGAGAGAGAGAGACAGAGAGAAAGGTCTTCCTTTGCCGTTGGTTCACCCTCCAATGGCTGCCGCAGTCAGCGCGCTGCGGCCGGCGCACCGCGCTCATCCAATGGCAGGAGCCAGGAGCCAGGTGCTTTTCCTGGTCTCCCCATGGGGTGCAGGGTCCAAGCACCTGGGCCATCCTCCACTGCACTCCTGGGCCACAGCAGAGGGCTGGCCTGGAAGAGGGGCAACCGGGACAGAATCCGGTGCCCCGACCGGGACTAGAACCCGGTGTGCCGGCGCCGCAAGGCGGAAGATTAGCCTGTTGAGCCACGGCGCCGGCCAATATAAAATAAATTATAAACTAATTCTATTTTCCAATAACTTTTTGATGTGCCCTTGTACTGAGATATTGATACTTCCATCCATTGGGGAATTTTGAAGAGCCAGAAGTAGTCAAATATCCTAGACCCATCAAGCAGTCTCGTCAGTTTATTTTGGTATGTCACATTGACAAGATCATCTTCTCCATGTGTGAAATGGAAATGATTGTAAAGCTCTGGCCTGAAGTATAAAAATTACTCAAAGAAATTCTTCCTGAAAAATTGAATTTACATTTTCAAATTTTTATGTATGTTTCCCTACTTGGTATTGACTCACAATAATTATTTTGTTAACTTTTGAGTCTTCATTACCTTAATAATTTATTTTTGACATAGTTTTTGTGAGATAACATCTTTAATTCACATAATAGCCAAAGGATAATGGCTCTACTAAATAAAGAGTTCAAATACAAAGTAAAAAGACTACAGTCCAGCAGGAAAAAATAGGCAAAGACTATAAACAATGAATGAAAAAAAAAAAACACTCAACTTCACTCACAGCAAATAAAAATAATATTTTTAAAAAAGATTTTATTTATTTATTTGAGAGGTGGAGTTACAGGCAATGAGAGGAGGAGACAGAGAGAAAGGTCTTTGATCCACTGGTTCACTCCCTAAATGACTGAAATGGCCAGAGCTGTGTTGATCTGAAACCAGGAGCCAGGACCTTCTTCCAGGTCTCCAATGTGGATTCAGAGGCCCAAGGACTTGAGCCATCTTCCACTGCTTTCCCAGGCCTTTGCAGAGAACTGGATCAGAAGAGGAACAGCTGGGACTCGAATGAAAGCCTATATGGGATGCTTGTGCTGCAGGTGGAAGATTAACCTACTGTGCCACAGAGCCAGCCCCCCCAAAATAATTACTTTTTGAAGTAAGTGTACTGCTGCTACCCAAGGGCACTTTAAAAAGTTCATGAGAAATTGAAATTTAAAGATAATGTTTCAGTGAAAAACATAGCTTAGCTTAGTTGGAAGCTAACAACTTAACTTGAAATAATTAAAGATAAAAAAAAAATAATGAGGAACTATAAAGTATTTTGAACTGAATGAAAATTAAAACATACTATATCAAAAATTTGTGCCATGTAAATATGGCAGTACTTAAACAGAAATTTATAACATTAAATGCCTACATACGGGCCGGCGCCGAGGCTCACTTGGTTAATCCTCTGCCTGTGGTGCCGGCATCCCATATGGGCGCCTGGTTCTGGTCCCAGTTGCTCCTCTTCCAGTCCAGCTCTCTGCTGTGGCCTGGGAGGGCAGTGGAGGATGGCCCAAGTGCTTGGGCCCTACACCCACAGGGGAGACCAGGAAGAAGCACCTGGCTCCTGGCGTCAGATCGGCAGAGCGCCGGCCATAGCGGCTATTTGGGGAGTGAACCAAAGGAAGGAAGACCTTTCTCTCTGTCTCTCTCTCTCACTGTCTATAAATCCACCTGTCAAGTAAAAAAAAAAAAAGCCTATATAGAGAGTCTTCAAAGGTTCAAGGAAAATGTATATTACAGAAAAACTATACATAGGTTTTAATGTTTGCATCAAAATAGACTTATCCTTTATTCAATTTTTCCATGAAATTGTTTATTAGAAATAAAAATAGATAAAAAATAAAGGGAGTCTCCTTTTTGTCTATGAAACTACTATGAAGAATTCATGTATTTCACTATATTAACAAGTTATGAACTAAAATCTATGGTCATCTCAAGAGACACCAAAAAACAGCATATGAAACACTATGTAAAAAATTGCAGGGAAATAATAAAGATCACTTGACTATCAGGGAAAGGGAAACAGAAATATGGAAAATCAATGAAACCAAAGCTACTTCTTTAAGGTCAATGAAATTTGTCAAACTACTACCAGACTTACCAGAAACAAAAAAGAGAAAATATGTTATTCAAAAAGATGCAGCCATCACTAGAAATTCCATGGTGTTAAAAACATAGTGAAGGAATAACACAAATTACATTTTTGCCAATGAATCTGATAACTTACATAAAATGGACAAATTCCTTGAAAGATACATGCTGTCAAAGCTCACCCAAGAGAAAATAATATGAATAATACTATATCCACTAAAGGAATTGAATTTGTAGTTGGCAGAAAATTATTCTCATACGGAAAATTCTAGGTCCAAAAGCTTCATTATGAATTATATCAATCACTTGAAGAGGAAATAGAACCAATTCTATACAAAGTCATTCAGAAAACAGAGCAGAAATCTAATGTTACAACTAAAAACATTAACCAAAAAGATAGCTAAAACCAATGTCCTCATCTTCTTAACACAATATTAGAAAATAAAATCAGAAAATGAATAAAAATGATAACATTCCATCACCAAATAGGATTAATCCTATAAATACATGGTTAGTTTAACTTTGGGAATTAATCACATACCTCACTATATTAACTTAAAATTTAAAAACAAAAAATATAATTATTTTCAATAAATGCAGATAAAGCATTCAACAAAAATTTCACCTGATTCCTTTAAAAACTGTCAGCAAACTAGAAATATAAGGGAAATTTCTCAATATGATAAAATGTTTTGTGTTAATTTTCCAATGTGGCTGTATATAAGTACTACAAATTCAGTGCCTTAAAGCAATAGAAATTTATTAAGGTCAGAAGATTAAAATAAGTAGTGAAATTATGTTTCTTCTGGAGGTTCCAGGGAAGCATCCACTTTAATAAATAGCTTTTCCATGTTTTATGTTTAATGTTTACTTATTTTTATATAGATTTAAGAATGTTTGACATTTTTCATATTCATATGTAAATGATACATACATACTGTTTTTCTTGCAGGCAGGGATATTAATATCACATAATATGGGATATATGATTAGTACCATAAAGCAAGGAGAGAAGAATATTTATTATGTAGAGGGTATAATTCAGTGAAGACAACATTTATAACTACTTATATACCAAGTAATATGATATCCCATCATTTTTTAACACTCTCTATATGTTAATTTCCATGCCTCATGGTCTCTCAATACTTCAACATCTGTTTCTATCGTTACCTCTTCCTTTCTGAACATAACTCTTTTACTTTCCTTATAAATTTTTGTGATTCCATTAAGCTCACCTTTACAATCTAATGTAATCTCCCCAACTTAAGATCATTAATTTAATTACATCTATAAAGTCCCCTTTGCCATATAAGGCAAGTATTCAGGGAGACCAAGAATTAGCAGGTGGACATCTTTGATGGGCATTATTCAGCTTTCTGCAGCATCTATGACAATCTTAAGACTAACATCATTCTTTTCTTTAAAGACTTATTTATTTATTAAATTTATTTGAAAGGCAGAGTTAGAGAGAGAAAGAGAAAGAGAGATCGATCTTCCATCCCCTGCTTCAATCCTCAAATGGCTGCAACAGCCAGGGCTGTTCCAGGCTGAAGCCAGGAGCCAAGCACTTCTTCCAGGTCTCCTCTTTGGTGCAGGGGCTCAAGCATCTACGCCATCTTTTGCTGCTTTCCCAGGCCATTATCAGGGAGCTGGAGTGGAAATGGAGCAGTCAGATCTCCAACAGGTGTCCATATGAGATGACTGGTTGGTGTCACAGGCAGCAATTAACCTGCTACTCCACAATACCAACCCCAAGACTAACACCATTCTTATGGTGAAACAGTGAGTCCTCTCCAACTCTGATCAACAGCCAGGTGAAGCTGTCTTCTAACACTTCTATTCATGCTTTGTACATGATTTCATTATATTTTTAGAGGTTCATACGATAGAAAGCTGGTCCCTAGTATGGGTGATGTTGGGATTGTAGAACCTGAAGGATGTGAAGCCTATGGAAGGCAGCTGAATCATGGGATATAACCCTATAAAGGGATTAATATTGGTGTCATGGACTGCTCAAAAGAGATGGTGGTAATGGAGCAAGGCCACTGCTTACAATTAACCCACTCTATATATAGCCAGTTCTCTTTTGTTTTTGCCACCATGTTGTGAGGCAGCTAGGGGGACAGACCCTCAGCAGACACAAAGAGCTGAGGCTTCCCAGGTTTGGACCTGCAGGCTCTGAAACTATTAGCTAACTAAACCCCTTTTCTTTATAAAATATCGGCATCAGCTATTCTGTTAGAGCAACACAAACAGATGAATACACAATATTACACAAAATGGAAAGAAAAGGTATCCAGGTTAGAAAAACTCTCTTTGGAGTTAACATAATTTCCTATGCAGAAAATTTAATGAAACCTATGAAAAAACTTGAACAGTAAGAGGAAGTTTAGCAATTTTGGACAATACAATATCAATATGTAAAAATTAATTTATGTGTGACAGAAATAAACAGTTGGAGATTGACAAAATAAGAAACAACACCTTCCCCTAAATAGCACCAACAATATAAAGTACATAGGAAAAACACTAAAAAAAGATGTAGAAGACTTATATATTAAAAGCTATAAAACATTACAGAGAGAAGTTAAGGAAGACCTACACAAGTGGAGAGATACACAGTGCTCATAAATTGGAGGATTCACTATTAGGACATTGATTTCCCACAAAACAACAATAAATTCAATACAGTCCAAATTAAATTCCTAGTGGACTTTTTGTAGACATGTATAAACTGGTTCTAAAACTCATATGGAAATGTAAACATACTGTAAAATAGACCCATGACACAAATGGTTAATTGATACTTGTGAAAGCTTCAATGGATAATTCAATGGATAAAGAGGAATATTTTCAACAAATGGTGCTAGAATAATTTGTTCTGATTCTATGTATGTGTATATACATATATACATACAATAACAAATTTGTTACATAACTTCCATCATATATCAAAATTAATTTAAAATACATTGTATATGGAGTGTAAAAAATAAAACCACAAATATTTTTGAAGTAATAATTGGGGAATATCTTTGAAACTTCCTTTGGTTAACTAAAACTTTTATAGATATATCACCAAAACCATGATTCATTGCACTAAAAATTAGTGAAGTTGATTTTCTGAAAATTAAAAAACTTGCTCTCTAAAACAACCAATATTAAAAGAGTGAAAATACAAGCCAAAGACCAGGATAAAATATTTGATTATTATACATATAAAATCAATTTATATTCAGAATATATAAAGAGCCCTCAAAACACAACAATAACAACAATCCATTTAAGAAATGAGCAAAAGTCTTGAACAGGCATTTTTTAAAGGATGAAATTCAAATGGCCAACAGATAAATGAAAAAAATGCTCAGGAAAATGCCATCAGGAAAATGCAAATCAAAACCCCAGTTAAATGGCTGTCATAAAGAAATAAACAAACAATAAATGCTTGCAAAGATGTGGAGGCAAAAGGTATCCTAATCCACTGTTGGTGGGAATGCAAGCTAGTATAGCCATGTAGAAGACAGTATGGAGATGCTGCAGAAAGTTGAAAATAGATCTACCATATGATCCAGCCATCCAACTCCTGCAATTCACCCAAATAAAATGAAATCAGCATATGAAAGAGTTATCTGCACTCCCGTGTTTATTGCAGCACAATTCACAATGGCTAAGATTTGTAATCGACCCAAAAGTCCATCAACTGATGACTGGATAAAGAAAATGTGCTATAAATACACTATGGAATACTACTCAGCTGTAAAATAGAATGAAGTCCTTTCTTTTGAAACAAAATTCATGTGACTGGAAACCATTATACTTAGAGAAATAAGCCAGTCTTGAAAAGATAAATACCATGTTTTCTCTGATCTGTGATAACTAATAAAGTCCAAAAACATATAATGTATATGAGCAAAAGTGACATTTTGAGAACTGGTTATGATCACAGCCATTGTCTCTACTGTTGAGGAACAGTGTTTTTTTCTTCTTATTATTTGTTGAATTCTTTTCTTAGTGAAGTGTTATGAGAATAATCTTATGATTAGAAAATAAAGTGAAAGTATGTCATTGTAAAAATTAAAAGAATAAGAAAGGCTCTTGGGGGTTCCAAGATGGTGGAACAGCAACAGGGTGGTCTGATTGGCTAAGCAAAATTAATAGAACAGAAGTGGAGAAAGTATACTCTGAGAGTAAAGCTGCAGAGGATACTGCAGTGGGAGGCCCTGCAAAAGAAGTAAAGACAGCCCAGACCTGTGCCGAAGGTGCAGGCACACAGTGATGAGCAAGGTAACAACAAAAGACCCAGTGGCTTGGAATCAAAACAAAAAGTGCCCACCCTGGCAAATCAGGCGAGGTCAAACAGCATGGGCCCACCCACTACTGATAGAGCTGGAGGGAGAACCTCGTGGACTGCAAGGATCACTCACTGGGGTGACTGCTCACCCAGGGTGGGGGAGAGGAAGTAGCATGCCTCTCTCTCCCCCCACAACAGCAACCCAGAGCCAGCTGTAGGAGGTATACCACCATTTTTTGGACACAAGCAGGTAACAGCTGCTCCAGCTATTGCGTACGGATCCAGCAACCATCTGGAACACTCTCCATCCAGTCAGCAGGGGCAACCGCAGCAGTTCAAGAGCAATGAGGACAGTCCCCTCCTCGCCAGCTGCACCCACTGGGAACAGGTGGGAAGGAGGAGCCATCCCTGTGAAAAGGAAGTGCCCCTTGCAGGACTCTCCTTGGTGAACACAAAACTGACACCTTGACAGGTGATGATATTTTAAAAAGATTTCTTTATTTGAAAGGCAGAGTTACAGAGAGGCAGAGGCAGAGACAGGTCTTCCATTCGCTGGTTCACTCCCCTATTGGCTGCAATGACCGGAGCTGTGGGGATCCAAAGCCAGGAGCCAGGAGCTTCTTCCAAGTCTCCCATGTGGATGCATGGGCCAAGCACTTGGGCCATCCTCCACTGCCTTCCCAGGTCATAGCAGAGAGATGGACAGGAAGAGGAGCAACCAGAACTAGAACCTGGCACCCATATGGGATGCCAGCACTGCAGGAGACAGCTTTACCTACTATGCCACAGTGCTGGCCCCAAGATGCAATGATTTTGAATAGCTCTTGACTTTACTGTTTAGGAACAATGTCTTGTTTGTTTCCATTCTTTTTTTCTTTTTTCTTCAGACTATTCAGTGAACTCTCTACTCAGTGCAGGGTTAATCTTATGAGTATAAAATTAACTGAAAACTTAACTTTGTAAAAAATAAGAATGGGAAAGGGAGAGGGAGGAGGAAGAAAGTTGGGGTGTTAAAGGAACGGAGTTAGAGAGGGGAAGAATCACTATGTTCCCAAATTTGTATATATTAAATCCATGATGTTTGTATTCCTTAAATAAAATTTAAAAAGAAAAGAAATAAATAAAAGAAAATATTTAAGCTCAACAACAATAACAACAAAAATAGATAAAGCTAAGAATCTTGCTTAAGGATATACATAGGGTGAAATTATAGTAAAAGCAAGGAAGTGATTACCACAGAAGGCATGATATTTTGAAGGAGTGAGGAGAACAGGGGTGGAGTAAGAAGAGTATGATTGAGTTGAGACATGCCCGGGTTTTGGGGGGTGTTGGCAATTTTTAGACCTGGGTGATAGTTCTATGGGTATTTTCTTTATAATATTGTATGTATTACTGTATGTATGTTTTACATACAATATGTATACATAATACAAAAAAAGAAAAACAAAGAATAAGAAAAGAAGTAGGAGGGAGGGTAGGAGTGTGGGTAGGGGGAAGGATAGTTTGGGAAGTATCACTTAGTTCCTAAATCTGTGTATATAAAATACATGAAATTTGTTCACCTTATATAAATAAAAAAAAACTAAAAAAAACCCACTGTGGTATATACATTCAATGAATTACTACCAAGTAGTAAAAAAAAATGAAATATTGGTGTGCATTAAATCATGGATGAATTATTTTTTAAACACTTACTTGTTTGAAAAGCAGAGTGACAGTGAGAGAGTAAGTGAGAAAAAAAGAGAGAGAAATCTTCAATCCACTGGTTCACTCCCCAAATAGCCATAACAGATAGATAGATAGATAGGGATTTTTGATATTTTTATCTCAATGGTCATGCTACCAGATGCTAAGCATGGCTTAGATTCCACAGAACTTGAACACTTATCACATTTCCAAAGTATGAAAAATAATCTGAAAAAATTTCAACTTAGAAACTTAGAATGATCTAAAATCTATGTGATAATTTGAAGATTCTTTATTTCCATTTTTTTTTTTTGGTCTATTAAAGGAAGAGAGAGAGAGAGAGAGAAAGAATCTTCCCTCCACAGGTCCATTCCTGGTCCAGATTGGACCAGGCCAAAGCTAGAAGTCAGAAACTCCATTTGGATCTCTCATATGGATGATAGCAGGAACCCAAGTGCCTGGAACAACGTCTACTGCCTCTCAGGTGCATCAGCAGGAAGTTGGATTTGAAATGGAGACAGGAATCAATCAATCTGTGATACAGGATACAGGCATCCCAAGCAGAGGATTAACCCATCATGCCACAATGCCAGCTAGTGAGAATTCTTAGATATTCTTAGATATCTGAACATATTTATTGATTGCTCCAAAATTCAATTAACAAAAATAATAAATCTCTACTGAGAAGGTCAAGAAAGAAAAGTTCATGAGATTTTGAAGGAAAAATTCATGGTGAAGCTTAATTGTGAATATGGAAATGGAATCTTTCAGTTATTACTCTACAATAAAAACTCTCTACCTGTCATCCAAGAACTCCCAAGGAGTCAAAGAATCAGCTCAAAGACATATACCCATGTTTCATTGTTTCATTTTTTTCTTCCCTTGAGAATAGGCACATCACTGTAACCAATATATTGAAGGGGCTCATAATAAAAAATATTAATAACTACTCTACAAGAAAGAATTTATGGTAAAACCTTACAGAAGCATTCTAGTATGTTTGATCTTCTGCTATTTGTTAAGATGGCCTTATGACTCTCTTTTGCAAAGATCTTTTCTGCTATTTGTTAAGATGGCCTTATGACTCTCGTTTGCAAACTGGGACTGGGACTTTCTTTCACAATGCAAAACAGATCCTTACCAAATGTGTTATTTAAGACTTTCCACATTTTAGACTTGCTGAACAGAAGCAAACTAAATGAGCCTAACTTTCCCTAACCAGTTCCTCTCTCATCACATGTATAGTTACCAGATTTAGTGGAAACCATCAATAGTTAAAAAATTGTCACTATGTTTTTAATTGCAAGTACCCAATTTTGACAACACTCAATGAATTAATAGAAACCAATTAATTTTATTTAAAAAATCAGATAATTTACCCAGTTGAACTATCTGCAACATTTTAAGTCCTCATAACAATTTAATATACACTTTTCCAAACACTTTAAAATATACTGTGTTAGGAAATATACAGCAATGTGAGTGAATCTTAAGCAATCCAACCTGATCCCTCAATTGTCCTTTCCTACATTATCCTTCTCAACTGTTATGGTAATAGACAAAGATAAAGCAAAAAGCTGGGGAGAGCGGCAAGATGGCGGAATAGGAAGGGAGCACACTGATAGTCTGGGGAGAAACAGTTTAATAAAAGTGGAGATACTGCAGGTTCAAGGAAGAGTAGGGGAAGAAACAGCAGAGAAAACCCTTCCGGAACTGGAGATTCACAGTGGACCTGCGTGGAGAGCGTGGGAGCCCACAGTTTGGGACACCAGCAGCAGATTCAACACACCAGCGCTGGAACACGAGGTGAGCCGAACCTCAGTAGCCCGAAATACCAGCAGGGAAGCGGAAAAGGGAGCCTACAGCGAACAAGGCTTGAAACCTTGCGGGGAAAAGTTCACCAGGCTAACTAGAAGAGAGAGAGAGAGAGAGGGAAAAAAAAAAGTGACCCATACGGACACGAGCTTCTCTCTCTCCGCTCACCTCTCAAAGGTGAGCAAGACAAAGAGCAGGCGCCATTTTGGAATACGTCATAAGCAGGGCGACCTCGGGTCGGCACTGGCCCCGAGCCTAGCAGAAAAACCTGACTCTGGGTGGGAGGGGTGAAATAACAGGAGATTAGAACCTAATGAATGTGTGGTGCTAATGAACTGAGACTGTGAAAAAAGAGACTGTGGGGGAGAGAACTCACGGAAATCACGAATTCATGTGAGTACTCTCCAGAGACGCTACAGTTCAGTAGCCTTGGCAGCCCAGTGGGAGATTACAGGAGAATCTGAGCCCACACAAAGGGCCGCAAAGATTCCTTCTCTGGTCCTTGGGAAAGAGCTTCGGATCTCTGGCTCCTGTGGGTATATCATTCGCCTGCTAACCACCCCCAATTCCATTCAGCTGTGTGGAATTACTTCCCTTTTGAACCAAAAAAAAAAAAAAGTAACAGAGAGAGATTTACCACGCCTAACCTGGGAGTGTCTCCTTTGACACACCCTCAACCCTGAGGAACCAAACAGAGCTCTCAGGCCACACCCATCTCAAGCCTCTAAGGCTCCATCAAAAGCAGACAGTCCACTTAATCTAGAGTCATAGTATAACAAGAAAAAAACACCACAGTGAAGAAACCAATATGCCAAACAACAAACGCAAAAACCGAAGTAATAAGAACAAGGAAGACACTATGGCATCCCCAAATGAAAAAGACACCCCAATTCAAGATTACGAAGATGATGAGATAGAAGAGATGCAAGAAGCAGATCTCAAAAAATTGGTAAGAACACTAAGAAGTACTCAAAAACAAATTCTTGAACTACAGAAATCCTTAATGGACAAGGTAGAAAATCTCTCTCGTGAAAATGAAATATTAAGGAGAAATCAAGCTGAAATGAAACAACTAGTAGAACATGAAACTGTGATAGTGACGAGAAATCATAATGAAGTGAAGAATTCAATAGATCAAATGAAAAACACATTAGAGAGCCTTACAAACAGAATGGGTGAAGCAGAAGAGAGAATATCAAACTTAGAAGACAGAGCACAGGAAACTATACAGTCAAACCAAAGAAAAGAAGAGGAAATTAGAAATCTAAAAAATATTGTTGGGAATCTACAGGATACTATTAAAAAACCCAACATTCGAGTTCTAGGAGTTCCTGAAGGCATGGAGAGGGAGAAAGGATTAGAATGCCTTTTTAGTGAGATAATAGCAGAAAATTTCCTAGGTTTGGAGAAGGACAGAGACATCCTAGTACAGGAAGCTCATACAACCCCTAGTAAACATGACCAAAAGAGGTCCTCACCACGACACGTTGTAATTAAACTCACCACAGTGAAACAGAAAGAAAAGATCCTAAAATGTGCAAGAGAGAAACGTCAAATTACACTCAGAGGATCTCCAATTAGACTCACGGCAGACTTCTCATCAGAAACCCTACAAGCTAGAAGGGAATGGCGAGACATAGCCCAGTTACTTAGAGAGAAAAACTGCCAGCCCAGAATATTATATCCTGCCAAGCTCTCATTTGTGAATGAAGGTGAAATAAAGACCTTTCATAACAAACAAAAATTGAAAGAATTTGTTGCCACTCGTCCAGCCCTGCAAAAGATACTTAAAGATGTGTTACACACAGAAACACAGAAACACGGCCATCAACATGAAAGAAGTTAAATGAAGGGAACCTCACAGCAAAAGATCACAGGGAATTCAAACCATCCATTTGGATAAAGAAATTATGGGACATGTACTCTATAGAATACTATACAGCAGTCAAAAACAATGAAATCCGGTCATTTGCAACAAAATGGAGGAATCTGGAAAACATCATGCTGAGTGAATTAAGCCAGTTCCAAAGAGACAAATATCATTTGTTTTCCTTGATTGGTGACAACTAATTGCGCACCAAAGGTGAAACCTATTGAAGTGAAATGGACACTATGAGAAACAGTAACTTGATCAGCTCTTGTGCTGACTGTTGTTGTACAATGTAATACTTTATCCATTTTAGTATTTTTTTATTCTAGTACTATTGGTTGAACTCTGTAATTAACACACAATTATTCTTAGGTGTTTAAATTTTAACTGAAAAGTGATCCCTGTGAAATATAAGAGTGGGAATAAGAGAGGGAGGAGATGTACAATTTGGGACATGCTCAAACGGAACTGCCCCAAATGATGGTGTTAGAATTGTGCCAGGGAATTCCAATACAATCCCATCAAGGTGGCATGTTCCAATGCCATCTCACTAGTCCAAGTGAGCAATTTCAGTTCACAATTGATCACACTGATAGGTCTAAGAGTCAAAGGGATCACACAAACAAGACTAGTGTCTGCTAATACTAACTGATAGAATCAAAAAGGGAGAGAATGATCCAACATGGGAAGCGAGATACACAGCAGACTCATAGAATGGCAGATGTCCTAAATAGCACTCTGGCCTCAGAATCAGCCCTTAAGGCATTCAGATCTGGCTCAAGAGCCCATGAGAATATTTTAGGCATGGAAAGCCAAGACACTCTGGAAAAAAAAGAAGACCTAAATGAAAGATCTCTGCGAGTGAGATCCCAGTGGAACGAATGGGGCCATCAAAGAAGGAGGTACCTTTCTCTGAAGGGAGGAGAGAACTTCCACTTTGACTATGACCCTGTCGGAATAAGATTGAAGTCAGCGAACCCTAAAGGCTTCCATAGCCTTGGCAACTCATGACTAGAGCCTAGGGAGATTACTGATGCCATAAACAAGAGTGTCAAATTGTTAAATCAACATCAGGAGTCACTGTGTACTTACGTCTCATGTGGGATCTGTCCTTAATTGTTGTCCAATGTGAAGTAATGCTATAACTAGCACTGAAACAGTATTTTACACTTTGTGTTTCTGAGTGGGTGCAAACTGATGAAATCTTTACTTAGTATATACTGAATCAATCTTCTGTATATAGATAATTAAAAATGAAAAAAAAATCTTGGTGTTAAATTGGAAATTGCCTAGAAAATTAATCAATGTTTTAAAAAAATATATCATGTAGGATCTCTGTCCTTAATGTGCTATACATTGTGAATTAATACTATAACTAGTACTCCAACAGTATTTTCACTTTGTGTTGCTATGTGAGGGCAAACTGTTGAAATCTTTACTTAATATATAGTAAACTGATCTTCTGTATATAAAGAGAATTGTAAATGAATCTTGATGTGAAGCAAGGGGAGAGGGAGTGGGAAAGGGGAGGGTTGCGGGTGGGGGGGAAGTAATGGGGGGGAAGCCATTGTAATCTATAAGCTGTATTTTGGAAATTTATATTCTTTAAATAAAAGCGTTATAAAAAAATAAAAAAAAAAAAAAATAAAGCAAAAAGCTGGTGGAATAATGGAATTAAATGAAGAGTTTATTTTAGTGCAAAAAAAAGCTTGAAATCTTAATACATTGGTCAGTTAAATTTTTTTTAATGAAACACAATATTTAAAATCAGCACTAATTTGTAACCTCAAAGTCCTTTGCAGTCACTCTCCTCCAGTCATTACAGCTGTAGTGTCCACATGTTGAGAACATATTCCCCTGGGCAGTGCTATTACTGGCACATTGGTTTCCATGATTCTTGTCTGCCCCAAGATGTTCTAAGATGTCTTAGAAAAGAGCTGAAGAGTGGTTAGAACTCAATTGTCATGGTTCTTCTTTGCCCTATTTACAGTCAGTATATTCATCTCAATGTTATTCGTGTTACTCTATACCCTTCATCGCTTTTCTCTAGTCCTTGTTGTTACCCCAATGTTAACCTTGTTTTGATTCTTTTTAAGTCAACGACATCCAAAGCCCTCTTCTACTTTGAGCGATCAGATATGCTGTCTCATGAATGAATGAATGAATGAATGAAGTGCATTTGCCTCATTCATTGTGCTCAATGACAGTCTCCCTACCCTCTCTCTTCCACCTTGGGAGCCAAGGAATGAGGTTCTGCTCAGCTGCAGAGTCTCATTCGCTATGACACTAACATGTGTTTCTCTTCTGGTCTTTGTCTGTTTCAGAAATATAACACCATGGAAATAATTTGTCAATTAAACTATCTCAAAGAAGGGAAATGTTCCATTTGTAGTAACTGACTTCATTAAAATGAATCTGTGAAAGCACTGTGTACCAAAAATGAAGAATAAACAGGCAAACTCCAAATCCAAACAGTACTTTAAAGATAATCTTAGAAAATTGTTTTTGTTTAATTATTTTTCAACGTCTCATAATATTTTGAATCTTTTGTTCAGTGTCACACAATACTGAAGAGCTCATTTTATAGCATTTCGTTCCCATGGTATATTTATCAATGTTCTTTTTTCTTTTCTGTGTTGTCTAAAAGTACCTCTCAGGTGATCTGAAGAATCTACATATGATACAGTTCATAAAGATATAACAAAAGAGTTCTGTATTCAGTTTATACAAAGATCCATATATTCATGGGAGAAATACCATGATTCTATTTTTTTTTTCAGAGCAACAAAGGATGGGTAGGTGCTTTCCTTGTCTTGCAGGTTGGCTTAGGGAGAAATGAACAAGAGGCAAAAAGGGTATAGCCTGACTGTATTCCTGCTTTATTGCAAAAATGACATAAAAACCCAAGAAAGTTTTCTGTACCTAAAAGGCAGTCCTAGATACAGTAATATAAAATTCATGGTGATATTCTTTTGAAAAGATCATCTACCTTAGATTGCCTCCAAAATGTTTAAAAAGACTCCTTTTTCTTAAAAACATGTGTGAAGGCCAATAGTCAGGGAAGGGTTTAGACATTTCTTTTTTAAAAATTAAATAAAGAGAACAGATTTCATGTATTTCACAGATACAATTTTTAGAAGAAAATCTTCCTTCCCTCCATCCCTCAATCACTCCTCCTTCTTTTCTTCCTTTAAGTTTTGCAATAACATAATTTCAACTTACTCTGTAATTACAAGCTGAGTTCACAACTAACAATGTTCAACAAGTAAAAAGTAGAAAGACCAATGTTCACAGTAATATAGACAAGGGCTATAAAAATAATCAAATCATAAGATATCAGTATCATTCTTTTAAATTGTCTTTTTCTTGTATTCTATATTAACTACCATATATCAGAGAAAATGTATGGTATTTGTCTTTTTGGTATTGGTTTATTTCACTAAGCATAATGGTCTCCAGCTGCATCAATTTATTTTTATTTATTTATTTTGTTTTATAAAATATAACATTTCATTTTTCTATGGCTGGGTAGCAGTCCATTATGTGTATATACATGTATATGTATATATATATATATATATATATATATATATATATCACATTTTCTTTATCTGGTCTTTGGTTCATAGACATCTGGGTTGATTCCATATCTTAGCTATTATGAATTGATCTGCTATAAACATGGGAGCACAAATGAGTCTTTCATATGTAGATTTTATTTCATTTGTGTAAATTCCTAAGATGGATGGCTGGGTCATACAGTAAATCTATTTTCAGATTTCTGAAGAATCGCCACACTTTTCCATGCTTGTTGTACTAGTTTACATTCTCACCAACAGTGAGTGTATTACAATACATTTTAAAAATCAAAGTAGCCTGGTACTGGCAAAAAAAAAGAAAAAAAGAGACATGTATACCAATGGAACAGAATAAAAACCCCAGAAATTAATTCATGTGTCTACAACCAACTAATCTTTGACAAATGAGCTGAATTCACCTCCCTTCAGCAGGTGGTGTTGGAAAAATTGGATCTCGGTGTACAGAAGTATGAAACAAGACCCCTACCTTACACTTTTTACAAAAGTTAACTCACAATGGATCAAGAATCTAAATCTATGACCTGATTTCATCAAATTACTAGAGAAGAACATTGGGAAACTGTGCAGAACATTGGCATAGCAAAGACTTCCTGGATAAGACCCCAGAAGCACAGGCAATAAAAGCACAAATAGACAAATGATATTACATCAAGATAGGAAGCTTCTGTACTGCAAAGGAAATACTCAACAAAGTTAAGAGGCAACTGATAGAATGGGAGAAAATATTTGCAAACCACACATCTGATAGAGAATGAATATCCAGGATATATAAAGAGCTCAAAAGCTCAACAACAAAATGAACAATCCAGTTAAGAAAAGGGCAAAGAATATGAACAGGCTTTTTCAGAGGCTTTAGATATTTCAACTGCTGTCTCCAGTGGCATATATATCAGAGGTTTTCCTTTTTGTCTTTACTATACCCCATTTCTGAAAATTATCATTTCTTTAACCTTCATCTGCTGTCTAGCACAGCCTAGGGTACGGAACACATTTACAACTGCTTTCATCTGTACAATTAAGAATTCCCCTGCTTTCAGTTTATCTGGATAGCAGCCTTCCAAAACGGGTACACAAGAGGCAAATTCTGTGGCAGGGTCACAACTTCATCACTACAGATTCTCAAGCAAATCTAGCGCCAAAGCAAAATTTGCAACCATATTATCACAATAATTACATCCATGCCTCCTGTGACTGAAGTATTAGAATCTTATTTACCGTTCGTTGCTGCGGCTCACTAGGCTAATCCTCCACCTGCAGCACTGGCACTCCAGGTTCTAGTCCTGGTTGGGGCGCCGGTTCTGTTCCGGTTGCTCCTCTTCCAGTCCAGCTCTCTGCTGTGGCCCTGGAGGGCTGTGGAGGATGGCCCAAGTGCTTGGGCCCTGTACCCACATAGGAGACCAGGAGGAAACACCTGGCTCCTAGCTTCAGATCGGTGCAGCGTGCTGGCCATAGCAGGCATTTGGGGGTTGAACCAATGGAAGACCTTTCTCTCTGTCTCTGTATCTCACTAACTCTGCCTGTCAAAAAAAAAAATCTTATTTACCTATTCTCTTCAGAATTCTTATCTCTATAATGCTCTGCACTAACTTATTCCACCTTCTGAAATAAGATTGCTCTTGTCCATCATCACTCACTCACACAATTAAATAAAGTCCTTCTATCTTCTATTGAAATTCCAGGGAAGTCACACACATGTTAAACCCTTTGCCAAACTCTTGACATCCAGTGATGTCATGGTCTGTTTCTATACATGATAGAATTGAAGTTTCTCAGACTTTCCCAATCACTGAGGATTTAGGACCTAAATTGAGTCCTCTCAAAAACAACTTTGTCTTTGAATTTTAGCATACATGAGAGACGCATCCAGCACTGTAATTTCAGAATTTGTTGCCCTGAAAGCCAAAGATCATTATGTGCATTTTCCATCAGGAACATATCTAGCTGTCCATACATGGGATTTTGTTCAGAATTTGGAATTATTATATTAAATGGTAAGTCTTCAACATCCTGTCCTCAAACCCAAACCACTGTCACACTCCTATTTTATGTCCCTCTTTCCACTAAACGTAACCTTCCATTTCATTGCTGAATCACACCTCAGTCTGTGGGTCTCCATCAACCTAAAGCTTCTCAACTAGTTTTTCACCAAACTTTCCTCTTTTTTGACTGTAGATCTGTGGAAAGTCACCTGAAGTATTCTCTGAATGCTACATCAGCTCTTAGCCTCCTTATTCTCCTGCAATCCTATTAGTCAGTTTCTTTTTCATGATACTTCAACTACCAGTATAGGTTAATAAAATCTGGCAACCATGAAAATGTTGTAGCAATTCACAGCTGGATTCACCACGTTACTAGACAATTGTGCCATTGTGCTGAGTTATCTTTTCTTCCCCATTTCTCTCCATTACCATTGCAGCTTTTATAATATCTACAGTGGAGGCTAGGTAATAAGATAGAGAATGACGTACAAATAGGTTTTGTTACTATAAGCTGACTAGTGAATTTTTTTCTTTTTGCTTGTTTTATATAACTTAGATAAATGTTACACATATAACATCAAGTTTATAAGATAGGTTATTAATTTAAAAAGCTCTCCTCAAATGTTCTAAATAGTCTCTGTTGCATGAGATTTCAAAACATGTCCTATCTTGAACAACTCAGAGAAAACAAAGGTAAAGAAAAAAAAATATTCCAACTTATTCTTACAAGATCATCATCAACATCCATAGTCATTCAGGTTCAGATTGTTCATTCTCCTTTCTAAAGATAAGTCTTCCAATTCTGCTCTTTCATCCTTCATTTAAAATGTGTTTCAAGTTCTATCAGTGATATGGTTTGCGGGGCCATCACTGTGATGCAGTGGGTTAACACCCTGGCCTGAAGCACTGGCATTCCATATGGGTGCCGGTTCGTGACCCAGCTGCTCCGCTTCCTGTCTAGTTCTCTGGTATGCCCCGGGAAAGCTATAGAAGACGGCCCAAGTCCTTGGGCCCCTGTACCCACATGGGAGACCTGGAAGAAGCTCCTGGCTTCGGATCAGCACAACTCCAGCCATTGTAGCCATCTTGGGAAGTGAATCATCAGATGTTAAGACCTCTCTCTCTCCCTCTCTCTGCGTCTCCTCTCTCTGTGTAACTCTGACTTTCAAATAAATAAATAAATCTTTTTAAAAAAATGATATGGTTTGTCTCTGCCTCCCCATCCTGCCCCACCCCAAAATCCTTCACCCAGATTATAAATATGCTCATATATGAGGATACTTCAAAAAGTTCATGAAAAATGAAGTTAAAAATGTTTACTTTACTGAAAAATATTTTGACAACCATACATGTGAAAAGTCTTGAAAGAGTTCATAGAAAATGTGTATTCTGAAAAGCTACATATGAACTTCAATTTTTTGCTTCCAAATAAACTTATAATTCTGGTTTTTCCAGAAACATTTTGAAGCACCTTCATTTCTCCAGTCTTTCAAAAACAAATCTGTCCCTTAAACATTTCCTTTCCTCATTCACCATTCACTTCTCCATACCACAATTCACTGGAGTAAAATTTTTATATCATGGGCAGCGCCACGGCTCAGTTGGCTAATTCTCTGCCTGTGGTGCCAGCACCCCGGGTTCTAGTCCCAGTCGAGGCGCCGGATTCTGTCCCAGTTGCTCCTCTTCCAGTCCAGCTCTCTGCTGTGGCCTGGGAGGGCAGTGGAGGATGGCCCAAGTGCTTGAGCCCTGCACCCGCATGGGAGACCAGGAGGAAGCGCCTGACTCCTGGCTTTGGATCGGCACAGCACCTGCTGTAGTGGCCATTTGGGGGGTGAACCAACGGTAAAAGGAAGACCTTTCTCTCTGTTTCTCTCTCTCTCACTGTCTAACTCTGCATGTCAAAAAAATTTTATATCACAAGTTTATTCAAAGTGCTTCTTCTAAGTCTCAAATGCTTCATTCAATGGAATGCTTAAAGCCTCATCTTACTAACTTTTCTTCTATGTTAAATTTGGATTATTTATCATTACTTTCTTCTTAAAATTTTATTTCAGTTCTTGCCTGCTAATATTTCCCAGGCTTTGTCTTCTTTATACCCATCCATCAGGCTCTTCTTAAAAAATCTCACCCATGCCCACATCCTTAATACCACTTCCCAAGTCTATAGCTGCATCCCAAATTTTTTTCTTGAATATTGATCTTGTACAACTCCCTGCTACCAGTGTATTACAGAGGAAAGTTAAACTTTCCATGTCCAAAATTAATAATCTTTTGATAAAACTATGGGCTTCCTTTTGCATCTCAACCAATAGAACTCTCATCCAGGCACTAGAGGTGGCACTTCTGGGAGTTATCCTAAACTGACTCTACTTCATCATGTTTCACTCATAGCCAAGGCTTCATTAATTCCTGCAAACCTACTTCCTCATTTTCATCTCTGATACCACAAGCCTGATTTTTATTCAACGTGATTATTTTCAGCAATTTCATAAATGATTCCCAAGCTCATCTCCATTCCATTTCATTAGAATTCCATTTTAATTTGAATAATTCTCTTGCATAACTGTAGACAATGCTGTGCTAGTTTGTTTTCCAGGAAGTGAAAGTAGCATATTTTCTGAGTCTTTTTTTCTCTGATGATGATTTTGTTTTGCCTTTGTTGCTAGAAACCACTTAGCTAGGAACTAAATTCTAGATCAAAGAGACTGTATCAAAAGAGCACATGTTTTAGAATGAAATGAACTTAGGTTAGATTTCAGTTGCATGGGGTGGGTGTTCGGCACAGCAGTTAAGATGCTGCTTGGGATACCCATATCCTGTACTAAAGTACCTGGCTTTGAGTTGCAGCTCCTCTTCTGATTCCAGCTCCCTGCAAATGTGCTCCTTAGGAGACAGAAGTGATGGCTTAAGTAGTTTGGTTTCTGCAACATGTGGGAGATCCAGACTGAATTCCAAGACCCTGGCTTTGGTCTGGCCAAAAGCATTTGGGCAGTGAATCATCAGACAGAAGATAATTCTCTCTCTCTCTCTCTCTCTCTCTCTCAAATACATTTAAAAACCATTTTTAAATGAGTGAATTAACCACAATTCCACAACTTTGTCATTCTGGGTTCTTAGTCATTCTACACGTGTGTGTGTGTATTTGAATCACAGTTTCTACAAATGGAAAGTATTACTTGTTTCATACTGCTGTTATTTTAAATAAGGAGATAATGTATTAAGCATGTTACATACAGCAGGCATTGAACTAAAAAGTAAGTATTGTGGCTAATGTTATTATTAGACACTGCACATTATTCTGGTATTGAGGTTTGTATGGATGGTCTGAATGTTCTCTAACTTTTAATTCCTGTCTTGAGAATAAGATTTTGTTGCTTGCCTTTTTAATTTATTTTAGGTATTATAAACAAAAAGAAGACTTTTATTTTATGCTGGCAATTCAAAAATTACTATTTCTAAATGTCTATGTCTTTTTATTGAATTTTCTTTTTCTTTTTTTTTTTTTTTTTGACAGGCAGAGTGGACAGTGAGAGAGAGAGACAGAGAGAAAGGTCTTCCTTTGCCGTTGGTTCACCCTCCAATGGCTGACGCGGACGGTGCGCTGCGGCCAGCGCACCGCGCTCATCCGATGGCAGGAGCCAGGTGCTAGGTGCTTTTTCCTGGTCTCCCATGGGGTGCAGGGCCCAAGCACTTGGGCCATCCTCCACTGCACTCCTGGGCCACAGCAGAGGGCTGGCCTGGAAGAGGGCCAACCGGGACAGAATCCGGTGCCCCGACCGGGACTAGAACCCGGTGTGCTGGCGCCGCAAGGTGGAGGATTAGCCTGTTGAGCCACGGCGCCGTCCTTTTTATTGAATTTTCATGGAATGCAGTGACCTTAACACTTTTTTCCAGCTCAGAAAGCTATTTTTATTTATGTTTACTGTTTGTATGTGTGTGGCTTTTTGCAACTAAATTTTATAACTGAACATTAGCCTCTTGAATCATGTACTTCATATCTTTCATCTTCTCTATCACAATTTTATTATCTCTATTCTTTCCCTGTACATGTTGGAAGAATTTAGAAAGTTCATATCACTGATTTAATTTTCAGCAATATTTTTTCTGATTTTTTTGACTCTGCAATGGACTTAACCAAGCTATTTTTGGTTTAATTTCTTGGATCATGATTTCCCATCTTGATGTTCTGCTCCTGTTTCAAAGAGGCCAAGACTTCTTATATTCTATTGATATAATCTACTCACTTTCTAAACTGTAGAATGGGTTGTGTCTTGGGTTATTTTCAGAAATATTCTCTTCTTATCAATTTTTAAATGCTGTTTCTTTACCTTTTCTTTGCAGTATTTTCACATTGCTGTTTATTTTTTATTATTTTTATTTATTATTATTCTGCTGCTTATGTTTCTTTAGCTACCAATGAATGAAGCCCAATCCTTTTAGATTTATATTTTTTAAAAGATTTTATTAATTTATTTGAGAAGCAGAGTTACAGATAGAGAGACAGAGAGAAAAGCCTTCTATCCTTTGATTTACTCCCAAATAGCTGCAATGGCCGGAGCTGGGCCAATCTGAAGCCAGGAGCCAGGTGCTTCCTCATGGTCTCCCATGCAGACGCAGCAGTCCAAGCACTTGGGCCATCCTCCGCTGCTTTCCCAGCTGAGAGCTGGATTGGAAGAGGAGCAGCCAGGACACGAACTGGCGCCCATATGGGATGCCGGTGGCACGGGTGGAGGCCTAGCCTATTGCACCACAGTGCCGCCCCTTCAGATTCTATTTGTCAGCAGATGGATTATGTGGATTGCTTCTAGTCCAATTTGTACATTCTTGGATAATGGTTAAATCTATCTTCCAAGTCTACAGATAGAGAAAAAGCTGAGACACACAATCCCTAGACTGATTCTGTTTCTTGCAAGGATAGACCTACTTGGGCTAGGTACTACTGAGACTGCTATTTATTCTGCAGAAAATTTCCTGCTCTATTCTGAATGGTAAGCTATATAAATAAATGGAATTCCTAATGTACATTTTTACTAGGAATTCTGCCAACCTCCAATTCTTTCTATTGTGTTTTACTTTTGCAAATTATACCCCTTTGGTGATAACACGTAAATGAATGCTAGATCTCCATTGTAATTGCTCAGCTGACTTTATTGGGATTTTCTTTCTCTGACTACATAAACAAAAATAGAGTAGGCATCTAAAGGCAAAAATAGAAGTAAAATTATGATTGTTCTATTATTTTTCTAAAAAGCAATAAAAGCATGAAAAACAGAGTATTTTAACATTCTGCTTGTTGCTAATGTTGGGTATCCAACCATTGAAATTACACTGGGATAACTGCAAAGTATCACCATTATTTATGAAGTAAAATCTGGTGAACTATGATGTTGACTTCAGCATTTTTTTGTAATCATGTGGACTCTCATGCATTTAACAAAGACAGCACTCCAGAATGGTAGTCTATGTACTTTGATATCTAGTAATGCTGTTGTCAAATTTCTTCACGTTGCCTTCATAGATATTTTATTTATTTGACAGAGAGAGAGGGAGAGTGAGTGAGAGAGAAAGAGAGATATTTCCTATATGCCAGATCACTTTCCAAATGCCTTCTATGACAGGGCTGGGCTGGGCCAGGCCAAAGCTGGAAGTGGGAAAATAATCCAGGTCTCTCCTGTGGGAATCCAATTACCTGAACCGTCACCACTGCCTCCTAGGGTCTGCTTTGGTCAAAAGCTGAGTCAAGAAAAGGAGCCCAGAATCAAATTCATATAGTCTAATATAGGACATGAATATTAACTACTAGATTAAACACAAGTTCTTTCAAGATATTTTAGTGAGAAGTAAGGGAAATGGTTTATACTATCTGGCATGTGCTACTTAAATAAAAAGTCCAGACAGTATCAATTTTACTTCATTCATTAACTTATTTCTTTCTTGCTAAAAGGTATTAGGCATTAGTTCCATAATTGGTTATTCAATTGTCTTCTGTCATTTGTTGGTCTTAAAGTACCAAGATCCTTTGCTGTCATTCTGGTGTCTGTATCACATGCCACTGACAAGAGTTATGTTGCAGACATAAGAAAGAAGAAAAATGCAGCAGAAATTTGGGAGCATCTGCTAGGTCCACATTTTTTTTTTTTTGACAGGCAGAGTTAGAGAGAGAGAGAGGCAGAGAGAAAGGTCTTCCTTCCGTTGGTTCACCCCCCAAATGGCCGCTATGGCCGGCTCACTGTGCCGATCCGAAGCCAGGAGCCAGGCTGGTCTCCCATGCAAGTGCAGGGCCCAAGGACTTGGGCCATCCTCCACTCCCTTCCCGGGCCACAGCAGAGAGCTGGACTGGAAGAGGGGCAACCTGGACATAATCCGGTGTCCCGACCAGGACTAGAACCCGGGGTGCTGGCGCTGCAGGCAGAGGATTAGCCTAGTGAGCCACAGTGCTGGCCACACTATATCTTCTAATAGGATGATATCTCTGTACTCTTCTGACCATGGAGCCTGAAAATCATGAGGATCAATTTTTCTTTCAGGGTGGCTGGAGTAAAATTAATATGAATCTGTGTTAAGACATGGCTTAAAGCTATAACCATAATGGTAGAAAAGAGACAACAGAGAGAAACAAGTTCCCAAAGAAACCCAAGACGTGGTATTTATGGGCCAGATAGAGAGAATTCATGGGAATCAAGTGAGCAGTAGAGCTGAATCATTCCAGGAATTCTGCCTGCACATGGGACGAGGAAGAACAAGGATAGGGCTTAGTTCTGGGGAAATAAACAGAACAAGTATAAATAGATACAGATTCAGGCCAGCTGGCTGAGTTAGACAGTCATGTATTCCTATAAGTACTCAAGGTTGGGAAAACAAAGAAACCCTGGGAAGCAAGAAGGCTTAAAACAAGGGAACCTGTGTCCCTCCCTCTACCTTCATTCCCATAGTCATCATCGTACACACATTTACACAGGCAAGCATATTTCGCAGGAATGTGCCTGTCCTTTCACAAATTCAGGAGATGAACAAAACAGGACAGGGAGCCTAATGGTCTTGCTGATACATATCTTGCTTAGATGTTTTTATTAAAAAAAAAAAAGTTGTATTTTTTAAAGCGGCTAATGTGTTGATTTTACTCATTGGATCTTAATTGAGTATTTCCCATAAAAGAGTCAAAATGAGATCATTGCCTATTGACTTAACAAATATGTAGAAAGTTCTGTCAGTAAAAGTGTTAACTCATAAGTATCAGAATTAACTTTAGAATAATAAGATGGACAATGATATACATTGAGAGTCTATTATATGTAGGGTGGCCATACAGTCATCTCCATCTTGCTCCTGGATACTTCTCTCACAATGCATTTATCTTAAAATAAAATGGAGGCTTGCCTTACACTGGGATATGCATTTCTTAAGATCTATTTGGGAGAAGAAAGATTTAATTATTTTCGGTTTCACTAGTTAATATAACTTAGGATGGTAATATTAAAAAGAGTCAGGATTAAAACATTTCAGGGTAAAACTTTGCTAAGGAGAACAAATGATCTCTGATGTATTTATATAAATTCATTATATGTAAGTAAACACACAGACCAGAACTCTCTTTTATCTCTATTAACAAAAGGAAATAATCATACTTCATAAATTTATTTATATATTTAAGCCAATATTGACTTTA
This sequence comes from Sylvilagus floridanus, assembly GCA_949820135.1. Classification (NCBI taxonomy): domain Eukaryota; kingdom Metazoa; phylum Chordata; class Mammalia; order Lagomorpha; family Leporidae; genus Sylvilagus; species Sylvilagus floridanus. Next base: position 22,735,554 of record OX463231.1, read on the forward strand.
GTTTTCATTTACCTCTTTAAGAATGGGATCACAAAGAGCCATTTAAAATAACATACACACTTATATAAGTAAGCCTCATAAAACTTGTCTCCTGCATGAGTTTCAAGAGTTAAAAACCTTCAGCTCTTCAGCTTTCGAGAAACCACTGCAGTTGACCCCGAGAAAATGCTGGTGCTACAGCATTTGGAAGAGTAACCAACCTAAACGCTCCTCCTCTGCAGGTTTTAAGCACAGAGAGCTGAGCTCACAAGAGAGAGAAAATAAAATAGAGGGTAGAATGGCTGTCAAATCTCAAAAGAAAGTGCATAGCTTGGTGATAAAAGCTCTTGAATGGCAGAAAGAAATCATTGACTGCACAGCAAAGGTAGGAACTAAAGGCCTGCAGGCTATTTAACATTGAAACCATTTAATCTGGTACTGCCGAGAGAACTGCAGGGAAAACTCCAAATTGTAAATCTATAGCAGGCTAATTTTTACTTGATAATTTTGTATGGCCTGCGAATGATGCTATAAATATCTAAATGGCCCATGGCAGAGAAAAGTTTCCTACCCCTGCTGTTAAGGGCTTTAATAACCAATGACTAGTCCCATCTGTCATGGGTATTCGGGGAGTGAACCCATAGATGGGATCTCTTCCCCCTCTCTCTAGCTCTCTCTTCAACACTCAAAAGCATAAATTTAAAAAATTATATATTTTACTTCAATCACTATACCCATCCAACAATCCCTCTTTTCTAGAAACAACATATTAGTTTATTGTGTTCCAGTGTTTTGTAGTCAACAATAAGTATATGCCAATGTAAACTGTCTCTTCCTTTCATACAAAAAATTCTAACTTACCTGGTACATTCTTTTTTTCAGTTGAGTTATATCTTGGAGATATTCTCATATATATAGGTAAAGGGAGACTTCCTTATTCTCTTTGACAGCTGGATGGTATTCCTTTGGTGTAAAGTGATGATTTATTAGAAGACAAATATTGTTGCAGCTTATAAACTTGTTACTATGTAATCACGTATATTTACACATGTAAATACTGGAACATTTCTTAGAAGTGGAGTCATTAGACCATAGAGTAAATTTATCTTTTATTTTGAGATCTACTGCCAGACTGTCTTCCTTGGAAGACACACCATTAGAATTTGATAAACATTTTAAGGAAATTTCCCTTCTTCTGCATAATCACACAAAGTGCTTATGAACTTTTGAATTTTTTTTCAAAATTGTAGATAAGAAATGGCATCTCACATGCCACATTTCAAATTTGCACTCATCTTGTTATGTGCCCCAATCAGCATCTTTTTGTGCATTTGTGAATCTTTGATAACTATTTTTTTCTCTGATCAATTTGTTGGTACCCCTTGCTTATTTTTGATATTTTTGTTGGTGATTTCTTGGGATATGTTATACATGAAAGAAATTATCTAAGGACTGATATTTTCATACTTCACATAGAACCCAAAATACCACATAAAGTCTGTACTAGGCAAAGGATGATTCAAAAAAGGAGTGACTCAGAAAAATCTACCCTCTTGTTCAGAGAAGAGACAAGAATTCCTGGCTGTTCCTGATAAGCTTATTTCTGGTTGGACTGTGGGGAAGAAACTTTGTGAGCAATTTCTGCAAGTACATATTTATAGCATCTACTTGGCATAGAAATCCCTTCAGTAAAGAGAGCAACTTAAAAACAGATCTAGAGTCAGTGCAACGCTGAGATGGTCTGAGGACATGGTTATCAGCCACAGTTCGCTCACCTAGAGGCTTCCCGAGGACGGAATTGTTTCTGTCAGAATCCTGGGTTCACAAGTTGAGAATACACTAATGGATGGTTGGATTATTGTTTTTTTTTTTTTTAATTTTTTTTTGACAGGCAGAGTGGACAGTGAGAGAGAGACAGAGAGAAAGGTCTTCCTTTGCCGTTGGTTCACCCTCCAATGGCCGCCGCGGTCGGCGCGCTGTGGCCGGCGCACCGCGCTCCTCTGATGGCAGGAGCCAGGAGCCAGGTGCTTTTCCTGGTCTCCCCATGGGGTGCAGGGCCCAAGCACCTGGGCCATCCTCCACTGCACTCCTGGGCCACAGCAGAGGGCTGGCCTGGAAGAGGGGCAACCGGGACAGAATCCGGCGCCCCAACCAGGACTAGAACCCGGAGTGCCGGCGCCGCAAGGCGGAGGATTAGCCTGTTGAGCCACGGCGCCGGCGAAAATAAAGTTTTTAAAATGGACTTTGAGCATGAGAGTTTCGAGTTAAATATTTGGAAATTTGCTTTTCAGTTTTGAACCCAGGAACTAGCTGTTCACAGCAAGCCTGTAATTTCACTTGCCTTAAAAATAGAGGAAATATATGCAATTAAGATAAAAACAGCATTCATTGAACATGATTTCCAGGAGCTGGCACTGTGGCATAGAGGGTAAAGCCACTGCCTGCAGTGCCTGCATCCCATATGTGCACCGGTTCGAGACCCAGCTGCTCCACTTCTAACCCAGCTCTCTACTATGGCCTGGGAAAGCAGTAGAAGATGGACCAAGCCCTTGGGCCTCTTCACCCATGTGGGAGACGTGGAAGAAGCTCCTGGCTCCTGGCTCCTGGTTTTGGATCGGCCCAGCTCTGGCCCTCATAGCCATCTAGGGAGTGATCCCGCAGATGGAAGATCTCTCTCTCTCTACCTCTGCCTCTCCATAAGTCTGCCTTTCAAATAAATAAATAAATCTTTAAAAAATAATTTCATTCTATAAAAATAAGTCTCTAAAGAACTGACAGAAAAATGGTCAAATTAATAGGAGAGTTTACTCATGCTCTCATACACAAAATCAATATACAAATGCAACTAAATGTTTACACACTAGCAGCACACAATAGAAAGTGAAATTTTTTATTTTAAAATAATAAGAATTAAGACGGCAGGGGCATAGAGATAGAAATTTGATCAATAGAACAGAAACAAAATTTCCCGAAACAGACTCACACTGGCATGTTGGGGTTTGATTCCCTGTCCTGGATACTGCCTCCAGTTTCTGCCAAAGCTGACTCTAGCAGAAAACAGCAATGGCTCCTGGGTTACTACAACCATAAGGAAGAGCAGATTGCACTCACATTTCCTGGCTAAGCCCAGACCCAGCTCCATCATTGCAGGCATTGGGATCGTGAGCCACAGGATGAGAATTCTGTTGGTCCATCTATCTGTCTCTGTCTCTTAAATAAATATTTTTAAAAACATAGACTTTCACACAATAAAAGGATTAAGGAATATATGCAATATAATTTTAATATAAAGTTTAAAACAGACCAACTCAAATAATGTATTCTTTTGAGAGATCGTGAAAAAAACAACAAGAAAGTCACAAAATTTAACTTGTTGGTTACCTCTGGCAAAGGAGAAAGGAAAATATGATGGGGAGGAACACACTGGAAATTCCATAATGATAACAGCACCCTACTTGTTAATATTCATATTATTCACATGGATATTCACATTATTATCAGTCTTTAAACAGTTCACATGAATTATGTACCATTTATTTCAAAATTTAAAAGATCTTTTTGATGGAGGAAAAGAAGTCTGGGTGGTGGAGAAGCGGACAGGGAAAAATTGTTAAGTGAGGACTTTATGAGAAGTGAGACTGAAGCTGCAGGGTGGATATATGAATGTGAACTCACAAAATATAAATATATGAATGTGAACTCACAAAATATAAATCTTAATATCCTTCATGTTCAAACAAAACAGGTAAAGCCAAATTAAAAAATCAGCTTTGTGGAAGTCATTACTTGAAATCATTCTCTTTTTTAACAATTAAGTATTTCAACTTTAATGCTTTTAACACCTTGTGTGTGTATATATATATATTTTTTTTTTCTTTTTCTGGTAATGCCAAAAACTTTAAATTTTAGTTCTCTCCCATTTCTAATATACCAGTCTCATCATCATCAATACAATTCTTGGTTCCAAACTATAAAATGAGAAGTCCGGAGTCCTGGTAGACGTGAAATTGTGAAATTGTCCTATTCCCAAATTCTACATTGTGGGTTTTTTGTGTTTTTTTTGCTCAGCTTTATTAAAGTATGATTAACAGTGCACACTGAAATCAATGAAACACAAATATACATGTAAACAATGTTTCAAACAGGTTTTCAAAAGCTAGAACCAAGAAGTTTGATGTTACCTCCTAAAAACCAATTATTAAAATGCAAAGCAGAGAAGCAAATATTCCTACGTATTTACCTCCCATGAACAGAACTTAAAAATCATTGTCCTACCATTGGAGACAGCTGGTGCACAGACTCATTTCTTTATTAATATGTTATTTAAAAAGTATGCTGGGCTTTTATCCTGCCTTTCCTCTATGTGAAATGGTGTGAGAAAGAACCAAACAGACCTATTAGGTGAAGGCAAAGTTGTTCCACAGAAAAATCCCAGCTAATACAAGCAAGCAAATGGTGTCATCAGAAAATTATTGTTCTGCAATCTGTCGGTAAGTGACTCATACAAGCATCACCAATGGACAACTTAAAAATATTAATAGATGAAAAGCTGATGGGGAAATTTAAAGTGAGGAGATCAAGCTTTCACCATTTGGACTGCGTGAGCAAGCCCAGTGTCACTGACGGGCGGAAGGGAGCGCTTCCTGTTGTGACGCAAAGCGGGGTGACTAACACAGAGGGAACTTTCTCCAGCCTCACACATTCAAAACACAAACCAGAAAGTAGACGTCTAAACCTAATCAAGCCTTAAATATGCATTCTCTGAGAAGAGTAAAGCTGCATAAGTGTAAATCAAATCAAGCCTTAAGTTTAACTTCTCTGGAAATATAGAAGTATGAAAGAGAACTTGGGTAATGCCATACAAATTTTAAAAAACATTCAAGGCACCTGAGAATATAAAATACTCCACAGGGGAACTGAAACAGTGTCTTTAACAAATCTTCAGCCTGAGAAAAGCAGAGGTGTGGAGAAGTTGGATGCTCTAGGTTTAAAGATATGTAAAAGAGACAAAAAACAGGGCAAATCAATTGAAAGCATTTTTATTTGGATAACTGGGGGGGGGGATTTAATTATTTACTCAGGATTTAATGATACTTAAAAATTGTCAATGAGTAATGATAGATGCAATTTGACTGAAATTACTCAAAGCAAGGGAAAATAGATACAAGAAACATAGCAATAATATCAACTGTTGATACTGAGAACTAGGTATATAGGAATTACCTATACACTCTACTTTTGTGTGTGTTTGGAAACATAATAAACATTTAAAATTTTTAAATTTTATTTATTTATTTATTTTTTTGGACAGGCAGAGTGGACAGTGAGAGAGAGAGACAGAGAGAAAGGTCTTCCTTTGCCGTTGGTTCACCCTCCAATGGCCACCACGGCTGGCGCGCTGCAGCCAGCGCACCACGCTGATCCGAAGCCAGGAGCCAGGTGCTTCTCCTGGTCTCCATGGGGTGCAGGGCCCAAGCACTTGGGCCATTCTCCACTGCACTCCCGGGCCACAGCAGAGAGCTGGCCTGGAAGAGGGGCAACCAGGACAGAATCCGGAGCTCCAACGGGGACTAGAACCTGGTGTGCCGGCGCCGCAAAGCGGAGGATTAGCCTGTTGAGCCACAGCGCCGGCCCATAATAAACATTTTAAACTGGCCTATGATTAATCTAGATAATTGGATAAATATAATGAGTACCTTTAAAAATTTTTAATTGTGAAAAAATTAGATATCAAAAGCCATGTAAAACAGCGATAATGACAAAAACATTGAACACAGAAACTTGTAAGTTACATAGTAAAAACAGAATTGGAAGATACAACATGAAAACCTTTAAGAAATGAAAGTAAAATAAAGAGTGTTTAAAATATATAAAAGTTAGTTGTCCTAAAATAGGTAAACATGATAAAACCCTCCAACTAGACTCTTCTGACTACATTTACTATAAAAATCCCAAATGTTGCAAAGGAAAGAGTAATGATAGTAATGATGCCTGATAAAGTAAAAAATAAGCAGAGTGGTAAAGTCAACATTAAAATTTCAATGTATAAGTAATTAAATATAACCAAGCTAACCAGTTTATAAAATGAAAACTGTTATTTATCACCAAGACAAAATTGTTATGAACTTTCATGTGGCATTGCTTTCTCACTCAAGTATAGCAACTACTTTTGAAGTGATTTCTCTATCTTTAAATACTCATTTTTCTTTTTCTTTAACACCTAAGCAAGCAGATATGATAAAATTTCTCACCAAGCTATAAAAGCAGAATCACTCAATAATCAATGATCAAACGTATACTTACCTAAAGCGTATAAGGGTATAAATACATTCAGCCTCAATCTCTTCTGGGAAGAGGCAGAGATAGTATATCTTGTTCCTTTTATGACTCTTTATTTTTTTATTTCATTTTTCTCTTCTGGTCATGGCTGGCTAAACTATTGTGGATTTTGGTAAACATTTTATCATCGAATTTATTGCTCTAATTATTCCTAAATTATTCTAGTATTGTTTAAATTAACAGGTCAAAATGAAATAATTTTTTTCACTTCTAATTCACATTATTCACAAAAATATGAACTAGTTTGGCTAGTATTCCCATTTTTATGGAAAAATTCATAAAATAGGTGAATTATGTGCTCAGGAATACACATTTACAAAACAGAGAAGTGAGTAGTAAACTCTGTGTTTCTATGCTAAATTACCCATGCCATGTTAATTATAATATTTTCCATTTTTCAAAGGTAATTCTCAAAGTTAACCTGAGTTTTATGGTTAAACACAGGTTACTGGGAGACCAGAAAATGATTTTATATGAGCAGAACTACTTCATTCATAAATCTCCATCATGGAAAAAAACAAAATATATTCTGCAGATAGCTCCTTCCTACATTTGGAAAATTTTAGTGGTTTTTTTGGTTTTTTGTTTTGTTTCGTTTTTTGTTTTTTTTTTTTAGTCTGGTACAACTCAATATACAAACTATGTTGGGCTATAGAACCATCTTTGCTGTTGGAATCCTGATTTTTACGAATTTTCCAAGTTTAGTAGGATGTATTTTATTCAATTTCAGGCATTATACCTTTATTATAAAAGTAGGTGTTTAAGGAAATAAAGATTTTACCTAACACTTTATTTAAAGTCCTAGAAAAACTAATTATGTTTCTAATAAAATTATTTGTTATATTGAAGGGACATACTTAATGCATTCAGAAAGTTTATAAACAGTAAAAATGCAAACTTTCAACTTATCACTAGCAAATTCTGTTGAAATTCTAAGGAACAGAGATGTCTGAACTATTTAGAATATTTCAGTTGATAGATAAAGAAAGAAAATATTCTAAGGTCTGCATAATGAAGAATGCAAAAAGAGAAAAACCATAGTTCATAGTACCATTTCAAAACTTTCAAATAACATAATACCAAATAGAACACAGCTATTACAAAATGATACTGTATAATAGTAGGAAATCAAAGCAAAGATATAATTCCACAAAGTCTGGTAATATCACTTCCTTAATAACAGGTCAAAAGAAAAAACTTTAATCATCTTCATGCAGGTCAGAACGGAATTTCAGGAACAGGCACACAGCCTAGCAGTTAAGACACCCAAGTTCTATGTCAGGGTGTCTATGTTTAATTCCTGGCTTCAGCTCCTGACTCCATCTTTTTACTAATGCAGACCCTAGGTGACAGTACTGAAGGCTCAAATAATTGGGTTCCTAACACCCACATGGTAAATTACATTCCCAGCTCCTAGCTTTGGCCCCAGTCCACATTGGCTGTTGGTGGGAATTTGGACAGTGAACCACCAAATGAGTGCTTTTTCTCTGTCTCTCAAATAAATATTTTTTTAAAAAGGTATTTGATATATCCATCATCAATTACTGTTTTTTCTAAATCTTATTATGATAAGTCTAGAATATATTCTTGACTTTATACTTGGTTACATACCAAAATAAAGGCATTCAATACTAAAATTCTAAAATCATTGTCATGAAACCAAGGAAAAGATAAAAGTCCGGAACAGTTCCTCCTTTGCTTGGCTATCAGGAAATCCGCAAGAGTGACCTGAGGAAGACACATCACTCTGATAAAGGTGTTGTGAATGTCCTGGCCACCTGTTTGCTCAGGCCTGTACCCAAATGGACCATTTCCATAGTTCAGTGAATCACTGCTACATCTACCCAATCTCATGATTTAGTAGGTTAAATTATAAACAGCTGCATCCCACAGTCCAGTGTGGTCTCTACTGGAGCCCTGTAGCACACCAAAGTTCTGTTTTGAATGTTGAATAGGCTCTGCTTTCTAGACTATCAAAGATATGGGTAGCTCCAGGATGCTATGTATTTTCTCTACAGCTATTCGGTCAGGATATGCAGAGATTCCATTTCTACAATAGTCTCTGCACCTGCTTCATGGTACTTGTACACTAAAACAAAGAAAAATGTCTGGAAAAATTTAAATGATCAAAATTGATCCCAGTAAAAGCAGTACACATGAATAGCTCAACAATAATTTAAAAAATGAAAATAGCCTAACATCATTTTCAAAACAAATGGCAAGCACTGTTTTGATCAAAATTACTAAGTGGATTAAGTTTGTTTCTAGAGATTTTTTTTTCCTTCTTTGGGTACTCCACTCTGCTCTTTCCCAGGCATCGATCCTAATAATCTCTCTTTGCTCTCATTTCTCAAGTTTGTCTCATTCAGGCGTGACCCCACGCTCCAACATTTCTTTCAAACTTTCTTTTCAAGGTTTAAGGTTTTGCTGATGACTTAACAACATTGTCAGCTGTGACACATGTAACAGTTGAGGTTCATGTCTGCCTCACACTCTCCAGGGCTTTCTGAACATGTGAACTACACCACCTCCCTCCTCTCAAGAAAATTTCAGACGTAGGGGGATGGAAAGAGATATTGGTCTAAGGGAAAAATGAATCCTCACAAGATTTTAAAGTATACCATTAGTAATAGTTGTAATGATATCACTAGTAATAAATGTTGTGACATACTTCTCAATACTTCAGCACATCACTGTTCAAAGGCAACATAATTAAGAATGGTAAATAAGAAGAACTTATTCTGATCAGGCCAATTCACTCTAATGCAAAAATTACAACCACGCTCTTCTAGGAGATAGAAACTTGTTTAAAAACATTTTTTGTTTATAATGATTAAGTTGCAATATGAGGAGCTCCATGCAAAGTGAACGCACACTTTTGTCTCTTTACATTTATTTGCGTGGCCTGTATATCTAATGTAGTGATAGTCAATATTATTGAGACTGATAATTCTAGTTTGGCTCTAAGCCATGGGAAGGAAATTGATTGCCCCAGATGATGATTCATTTTCTTCTGTGGAAATCATAAAAAGAAGAGGGTTATATAATGATTGAGGAGTTAAAGTAAATATTATACTAAAATGTCCCAAAGATAAATATATCCTGATACACAAATAAAATTCTCTTAACTAGAAAGTAATAAAGATAAGGAAGGGGAGGAGGAGGAAGAAAAGGAGAGAGAGAAGCAGGGAAGAAGGAAGGAAAAGAATGGAGCAGGATGAGAAAAAGAAGGGAAGGGAAGGGAAGGGAAGGGAAGGGAAGGGAAGGGAAGGGAAGGGAAGGGAGTGGAAGATGGACAAAAGAAAGAGAGGTGGAGATGGAGGAAGGAACACAGGGGAAAGGAAGGGAAATTTTATGGCAAAATGTCCTGTCTTTTCTTAACCATCCAATATTCTTCTTCTTACAATTTGTGTAACTATAAAGAGAACAGATTTAATGTATTTCATAAGTATAGCTCTAAGAAGGTAACCATAATGCCTTCTCTCCCTTTCTCCTTCCCTCAATCCTCTTTTCTTCCTTTTTTTCCCCTAATTTTTGCAAAAACATAATTTCAGAAACAACTGCACTACTAACGATGCTGTTCAACAAGTAAAGAGTAGAAAGACCACATTTCCACAGGAGTATAAACAAGTGCTAAAAACAATCAAATCACAAGATGTCCATTTAGTTCCTCTACATTTTCTGTATACTATTATATATATAAATATATATACATATATATATATATATAAAGCTTTTATTTAAAGAATATAAATTTCCAAAGTACAGCTTATGGATTACAATGGCTCCCCCTCCCCCCATAACTTCCCTCCCACTCGCAACCCTCCCCTTTCCCGCTCCCTCTCCCCTTGCATTCGCATCAAGATTCGTTTTCCACTCTCTTTATACACAGAAGATCAGTTTAAGTACGTATTACGTAAAGATTTTAACAGTTTGCCCTCACATAGAGACACAAAGTGAAAATACTGTTGGAGTACTAGTTATAGTATTAATTTACAATGTACAGCACATTGGCCGGCGCCGTGGCTCAACAGGCTAATCCTCCGCCTTGCGGCGCTGGCACACCAGGTTCTAGTCCCAGTCAGGGCGCCGGATTCTGTCCAGGATGCCCCTCTTCCAGGCCAGCCCTCTGCTGTGGCCCAGGAGTGCAGTGGAGGATGGCCCAAGTGCTTGGGCCCTGCACCCCATGGGAGACCAGGATAAGCACCTAGCACCTGGCTCCTGCCATCGGATGAGCGCGGTGCGCCGGCCGCAACACGCCGACCGCAGCAACCATTGGTACTCAAAATTGATTAAAAAATGGAATAGTGCATAGAATTCTAGTCTATATATTCAGAATCTATCTGAGTAAAGTAATATCTTAATGACTTTAAAATGAAGAGATTGTTCCTTGAAGAAATTTCAGAAAAATTCAGATGTGTAAATAAGGAATAACTGACCAGGTCTCATCAATGAAAAAAAATTTATAATGTCCTTAGCTGCTAAACTTTCATTCTTTCTCTGAAAAGCAGCTCCAAGAAATAGATTTAGAACACAACCACAAGAAATTAAGTAGCTCAATAACTATGTTGAATGCATCGTGCTTGGGAAGCATAATATTGGATGTTAGAAAAATAACAAGAAATGATCCTTTCTCTCTCTAATGAAGAATAGAGAAGAACTGATGGCTTCTTTTATTTAACAGACACGTGGACACTTACTATGTGCTAAACACATGATAATCTGGGGAAATAAAGAAATGAAAAAGGTATATGGAGACACTGCCAAAAGAAGCTCACAGTCTAGCAGGAATTCAGAGTATGAAGAACTGACTACAAGGATGGCTTAACTGATACTCAGGTACAGGAACAAATAACGCACCAAGAAAACAGTTGATTAATGAACACAATTTGCAGTTCAAAATTAGACACAGTAAAGGTGTGGGAACATAAAGACTTTCAAAACACCACCTGAAGACTTTAGAGAAAGCTTCCCTGAGAAGGTGACACTTGAGCTGGGGTACTGAGAAAAAGTGAAAAAGTTCAGTGTAGAGTGGCAGAGGGAATATATCAAAAGTGAAAATATGTCAGCAAGCCTGGCTTGGACAGGAAACACTGAGAGCTTTCTTGAGAGGAACCATAGGGTACACATCCATAGGGAAATGCACCAGAATGGAATACTTGCTGCAGAATGTAAAGGCAATTTGGAGTAAGGCAAAACTTTGAACTTTTTCTCATAGGCATGGAGCCAAAACAATTTCTTGAGTAAGGGAAAGTATAACACACTTTGTCTCTCCATTCCTCCATCCCACTCCCTCTCCCTCTCTCCTTCCTATCAATTGGGCTTATACAACGATATACAAGCGACCTGGAGTAAAAGAGATACTGATGGGTGAAAATCTACATAAGTGGTAGTTGCAATGAGCAACACAGAAATCTGGAGGAAAAAAAAGCAGTGACAGTGCTAATGAAAAGACGAGGAGAATTCGAAAAGCAATTCTTCGCTAGAATCCATATGGTATAGTTAGTCAATGTGATTATAGCAAGGGAGGAATAACATTGGCAAAGAATGAGATGCGGGATCATGAAGGCCTAAGTGCCATCACTACCATAGATGGGCAATACGGGAGAGAATAGTGTTAGGGACAAGAAAAAGAGATCTACCTTGAAAATGTAAATTCCAGAAACTTTCGGTGACATTGAGGAAATTTAGGAGGTATGTGGTTAATTTAGGAGTATGTGGTTAATTTCCAGTGCATGATATGGTACACAGAGAAAAGTTCCTCCTGTCATAAAAATGAAAGTGGTAAGCCTAGAGGAGAGTGAGGAATGGTAGTACGTTATCACTATTGAGTTCTCTTTTCTCTGATAAGGAGAGAAATTGGTACCTGCTGAGTTCAGGTGAGGTCAGGCTGAGGCTAAGAAAAATGAATAGGGATTGGAGAGACCAGTTGAATTTGGGGAATGAGAAGAAAAATTTACCAAATACAAGTGAAAGAGTTTCATTGGAACTAAAGATGAGAACAGGTACCCTAAATTTATAATTCCATAGTATTCTGCAGTCTAAAAGTAAGACAGGAGAAAACGAATGGTTAGATTGTTCTCGGTGCCCTAATTGAAAGTCAAAGTTGGGGGCCGGCACTGTGGCATAGCAGGTAAAAACCGCCACCTGCAGTGCCAGCATACCATATGGGCACTGGTTCATGTCCAGGCTGCTCCACTTCTGATCCAGCTTTCTGCTATGGCCTGGAAAAGCAGCAAAAGATTGCCCAAGTCCTGGGGCCCCTGCACCCATGTGGGGGGCCCAGAGGGGACTCCTGGCTCCTGGCTTCAGATCGGCGCAGCTCTGGCTGTTGCCGCCATCTGGGGAGTGAACCAGAAGATGGAAAACCTCTCTCTCTCTCTCTCCTCTCTCTGCCTCTCTTTCTTTCTCTGTGTAACTCTGACTTTGAAGTAAATAAATAAATCGTTAAAAAGTAAAATTAAATTAAGAAAAAGAAGCCAAAGTTGGAGAGAAATTTCATAAAGTTTTGGTATAAGCTGATAACATAAGTGTTGCCATGTCTGGGACTTGGAAATGTGTTTGATTTCATTCATTATCTGAGAAGTAATTGGTGTGTGCTTGACTGGAAGGAATCAGACTAAATAAGCTTGAGTGGGCATAAAATATTATTACTGGGTAGCAAACTCTTACACTAGATCATCTAGTGCTGTTTTAAGCTGTATGGAAAGGCAAAGTTAACTTCAATACATAGCTTAAATAAAAAAACCAATTGTTTAACTCATTTACTTTTTAACTATTGTTGACTTTTCAACTGCAATGTCATCTTTAAAGAGCATTTTGTTTTATTCTTTAAATAAAAACACATTAGTATTATGACTCCTTATTTAAATTTTTTATTTGTTTGAAAGACACAGATAGACAAAGACAGACTGAACTCTCCCATCAGCTGGTTCACTTGCCAAATGCCCCCACCATTCGGAGCTGGACCAGGCTGAAGTCAGAAACCTAGAACTCAAACCAGGTCTCCCATGTTGATGGCAGGAAACCAACGACTGGAGCCATCCACTGTTGCCTTCCAGGGTGCACATTCGCGGGATGCTGGAATTGAGAGTGAAGTCGGAACTCAAATTCAGGCACTCTAACTGGCATGTGGGTGTCCCAGCTGGCGTCTGCACCACTCTGCCAAACACCTATCCACATGATAACTTCTGACCGAATATAGCCAAAACTTCGGTTTGTTACTCTTGTCCTTGGATAGTATCCTGAGGATTTGATGATATGATGCATACTGATGGATCTTTGTTCTCTCTGCTGCCCTAATTCTAATGAATATTATATAAACATAAAGAATCTGTAATGAATAATGGAACTCATAGGCAGCTATTTTATTCCTTTGAACTTTCACTCTTTAAGTTGAGATCAGTGCCAACAGAAGTGCAGCAAAGCACAAATTTTCACTGTTTGATATGCATAGAGTTATCTTGTTGGGTATGTCTGACCTTTTTCTGAATGAAACAAAAAATTGCTTAAGACATGAAGGCAAAATATTCATGCTCAAATTTGTGTTAGCACACAGATCTCCTTCTATAATGGAAAATTTTATCTATTTTTCTTTTGAACGTGATTAGCTCCTTTATCAAATGAATGGCTTTTTTGTCAACAAGGAAAGTCCATAATTATGCCCAAATCTAGAAGCTTGAACTGGAATTGCATAACCTGGATACCATATTAGATTCAATTTAACTGAATCTCTGCTTGAAACTTCTCAGTTTCCAGAGCCTCTCTCTCCTGATTATAAACTCAATCTTAATTCAATCTATACATTTACACGTAGTGTATATACAGGATCTAAAGTTTTTTATAAGATTTATTTATTTGAAAGTCAGAGTTACACAAAGAAGAAGAGGCAGAGAGAGAGAGAGAGAGGGAGAGAGAGGGAGAGAGAGGGAGAGAGAGGGAGAGAGAGAGGGAGAGAGAGAGAGGTCTTCCATTCGCTGGTTCACCCCCAGCTGGCTGCAATAGCTGGAGCTGTACTGATCCGAAGCCAGGAGCCAGGAACTTCTTTTGGGTCTCCCATGTGGGTACAGGGGCCCAAGGACTTGTGCTATCTTCTGCTGCTTTCCCAGGCCATAGCAGAGAGCTGGATCAGAAGTGGAGCAGCTGGGACTCAAACTGGAGCCCATATGCGATGCCAGTACTACAGGCAGCAGCTTTACCCGCTACGTCACAGTGCCAGCCCCAGGATCTAAAGATTTTTAAAGGAGCAATGTTTGAGCTTTAATGCCATACATATTCTTTTGGTATTCTTCCCTTAACTTTTCTAGAGATTATAACATGTGACTTAGACTTATTTAACAACAAAAATATAGTTCTCTGATAATTCTAGAACTTTAGAAGATTTTAATTCAATTTCTTCTATAGGTAAATTTGGCATTTCCTCCAAATCTTTATCCTCTCCTGTGATAAAATATATGCATGTGTAACTGCCATATGATATTGGAATACTCCCACTAGGACAACCTCAATATCTAATCTGTTTTTATTTTAAAAAGCAAAGCAAGCAATTTGTTTTTGCCAGTGACATGGTAGTGGACATAACATGAACAGAAGTTTTAGATGAGTTCGCGTGGTTTGTCTTTTAATTGGTCAGGGTTCTCTGATAAAAAAAGAAAACTAACGGGATATATAGAGCTATGTCAGAGGAGACTTATTGGAATTGGTTCACACAATTCAGGAGGCCATGAAGTCCCAGGCTATCTGTAAACTGGAGAACCAAGGAAAGCTGGTGATGTAACGCTCACTCTGAAGACAAAAGTCTGGGAAATAGGAGAGGGCGTAAGAGAAGAAATGGTGAAAGTCCCAGAGATTAAAGTCCTGAGAACTGGGAGTTCAGACATCCAAGGCAGGATATACCAGTTCAAGAAGAGAAGAGAGCGAATGCCCTTCCTTTACCTTTTTGTCCTATTAGGGTGCTCAACACATTACATGATGGCAAGGGCTCTTGCTTTACCAAATCTGCTGAATCAAAAGCTAATCTCTTCCAGAAACACCCTCACAGATACACCCAGAAATAATGTTATATTATCCATCTGGGTATCCCTTAACCTGTTCAACTTGACATATAAAATTAACTACTATGGGCTTAATACTTTTACTTCTGCCTTTGTTAGGAGAAGGGCATACTTCCAAGAGGACTATGGTCCAAAGAAAATACATGTGCAGTATACGTAAAGCCCAGATAAACTAAGATTCAGCTGACTAACAGATTCATGAGTGAGATGTATGTGTCATTAAAAAAAAAATCACTGAGATTTTGAGATTGCTTTGCCAGAAAGCATCATTACTAAAATAGCTAATTAGCAAAAGCAAATATCAAAGCAGCAGCTGAAAGGTTATTGGTGGGACTTAAGAGAGAAAAATAAGGTTAACTTATAGGAACTAAGATTGAGCGAGGAAAATAGAGCTTTTATGGGTGAAATGAAATCCTCTTCAAGGGAAGACAGTATCAAGAACATTGAAGGGGAATTTGGAAAAGGGGCTTCAGGATGGAACACCAGCTCCAAAGAAAGAGAAATTTTCATCCCAGGAAGTATGTGAGATTCTAGAGTTACTTAGTATACCCTGGTTCCTGGTGCCTGGACGTCATGGTGAAATATAGTAGGTGTGATGACATTTACATCAGTGGAATAAAACAGCAACTGTTGGGGATCCATGACAGTGTCAAATGGAATGACCAGTACCAGCAACAACAGCTATACATTTTGAAAGATCACGAATATTAAGGTCTAGAAGGATACCCTTGAACAGTGCACTATAGCATTAACAATATAATTTGAGGCCATGGAGCTAGAGCAGGGTCTATGGGGGCCGACAATAATCAATTTGTTTTATGCTGCTTGATTCTAACAACTAATTCTAATCTGAGATATGTAGATAAATCCTGTAATAAATTTAAATGTCTAGACTGCAAGCATTCATTTCACCTAATTGAGTTGATAAAGCTAAACAGACATGGCAAATTGGTTGGGAAGGCAGGCTTTAAAATCAGATTACATGGGTTGGAATCCTGTTCTTGCATTCACTAGCTATTTAGCCTTAGCTGCTAAATTTCTCTGTGCTCAATTTTCTTACCTCTAAACTTGAAATAATAATGGTGACTTCCCAAAGGAGTTTGTCTGATGATTAAATTATTGACCCGCATAAAGATTTACACCAATTCAAATAGATATTATTATTTTTATTACCTGCTTTATCAAGGAGAGTGTTTGAGAACGCACTAGTTTTTCTTCCTTGTCCCCTAAACTAAGTACCAAGGAGCTGAAGAGAAGGACAGAGGACTAGATGTGTCTCAGTGATAAATTATCAATACTTTTGCTTTTGTATGTGCTCGCAAGAGTGTGTGTAGGAGTTGATGAGGATACTTCTTCTCTTTCCTTCTCCTGGATACAGCCTGGGAAACAAGAAGACAAGAACGCTTAATCTCACAATGTGTAAGAAAGAGATAGATGATAGAATTACCTTGGCAACGCCCTGGCTCCTTGATGGGTGGTATGTTTGCCTTTCTTTTATTCTGACTTTAGGGGTTGACTACACTCATGAAACAGTTCAGGTTTAATACATTCATTCTGAAATAAACATTACTAAATTTGGAAGGGCAGCAGTTTGAAACCAGTGGAAAATTACCAGAGAAAAATGCAATATCCAAATTACCAATGTTTGCTACAGAGAGAAAAGAAAAAGTAGGAAATCAGTGTCACTTTGTGATACAATAAAGATGTGAAATTATTTCTAACTTTATGCATACTTAATCAAATACTCATGGGGCATAAATAAGTGAAAAATTTTTAACAGAGATCAAGTCCTGAAAGGAACTAGGGAGTACCTGAATAAATGTTTCTAAGAATAAAAAGTTGAAGGAAAATTAAATGTCAAGAGAATTGACTACATAAGTTATGGCATAAAAGGGAGTATGATGTGGCCACTAAAATGTTGCTGTAAATCTATATTTCTGAGGGGCCGGTGCTGTGGCATGCCAGGCAAAGCTGATATCTACAGTGCCGGCATCCCATCTGGGTGCCGGTTCTAGTCCCAGCTGCTCCACTTCTGATCCAACTCTCTCTTATGGGCTGGGAAAGCAGTAGAAGATGGCCCAATTGCTTGGGCTCCTGCACCTGTGTGGGAGATCCAGAAGAATCTCCTGGCTCCTGGCTTTGGATCAGCCCAGCTCTTACCTTTGAAGCCATGCGGCGAGTGAACCAGCAGATGGAAGATCTTTCTTTGTCTCTTCCTCTCACTGTCTGTAACTGTACCTCTCAAATAAATAAAAAAACTTTAAAAATTTTATTTCTTGAATTCCAAATATGTGCACGGTACAAATTTCCTTGATAAAAGTATATTATAAAGTAGTTTACAGAATTCAACAATTTTAACTATTTAAATTAAAAAAAGAATGTAAGAATGTGTAGATCATGTATGTGTGTCTAATAAGTATTCTGAGAAGTTTAAATATGTTAATATTAGTCATTTTCGGGGATAACTCTATGGGACAGCGAGTTAAAGCCCCAGCCTGAGGCACTGGCACCCCATATGGGCACCAATTCAAGTCCTGGCTGCTCCACTTCCAATCCAGCTCTCTGCTGTGGCCTGGGAAAGCAGTAGAGATGGCCCAAGTCCTTGGGCCCCTGCACCCATGTGGGAGACCTGGAAGAAACTCCTGGCTCCTGGCTTTGGATCAGCTCAGCTCCAGCTGTTGCAGCCATTTGGGGATGGAAGGCCTCTCTCCCTCCCTTCCTCCCTCCCTCTCTCTCATTCCGTCTCTACCTCTCTGTGTAACTCTGCCTTTCAAATAAATAAAATAAATTTTTTTTAAAAATCCTAATTATTTTCATATGATAATATTAACAATGATCTTTTAAAAATTACCCAATTATTCTTATCTGATATTTTATAAATATGTTTATTATGATTTTGGAGGGGAGCGAAGCCATAAGGAAATTTCCACATTAAAAAAGTTTGATTGAAAATGTTAAAATTACTCAGAAGGTAAAATCCATTTCTGAATTCATATGAACCATTCTTGAAACTGAAAGAATAAGTGACCAAGATAGGAGGAAAAGGTGAGGGAAATGAGTTTGTACATCTTAAATGTGAAAACTTGAATCAAATTAGACCAGGAAAGATAATGGTATGTCTACTTACTTGCACAGCACACTTAGCGAACAAGAGGCATGACAGGAAAAAAAAAAAAAAAAGATGGAAGATCCATTTATAGGAAAATTTGTAAATTACCAAAATCTCTCACCATAATCTAAAAGGTATTTGTTGATTACAAGAATAATTCATCAAAATAAAAGGAAGACGCTCAACTTGGAAGTTGATCTCCCCTCAGCAAGGACTGGATGCTTTGGGGAAGAAAGTAAGGAGCACCATAAAACTCCTTTACTTGGGGATGGGATCTCTTGCAATTTGGATAGGTTTCAGGAAAAATGTAGGTCACCATTTTGGATTTCCCAGACCACAAGTTCCGTGAGGTCAGGAACCATAATGTTTTCATTAAAAACTTTATCCCCACTTTCTGGCATATAGTAAAGGCTGGATAAATATTTGTTGAAGAAATGCCTAAAGTTGTTTTCCCTGTCACATAATGCTCGGGGTAGAAGAGGAACAAAATGGCCATGTCATTTTAATTTAACCCAACCTAGTTTCATAACCAGGAACAAACAGCTGCTCCGTCACAGAGCGAAGTTAACCAAACAGACATAAATAAATATTCATCCATCAAGGAAAAGTTCTGTGAGCCTTAAAGTGTAACACTGATATGGAAACCTGCCAGGATGAACCAAACCAATCTCTCTAAAACAAAGGAGCAGACAAAAGCCAAGAGGCTTATGATTTAAAATTACTCCAAAGCCCATGGTTTTAATCATTGTATTGGACTGTATCTTTGTCTAAGGAGGATGTAAGTAATCTTCCCAATGACTAAATTATAAAACATTCCTGGTGTAAGGTAACATTTGACTAAAATAATTTTGCTGTTACAGATAACTACAAAATAGAGCAGTAATATAACATTAATGATGCAAAGGTCACACGTTTCAATCAAAGATGTGGTGATACAGCCCACCTCCTAAGAGACTGCATGGACGCTGCTTGAGATAATCAATTATTCAGTGTGCAGTTTTACCCAGATGTGGTCCCAACTGTGCCTTATGCTTTCAGAGATCACAGGATCCCACTGGGTTTTAGAATGAATTTGAGATTCTATGGTCTTTGCCTTTTCTGAATATTTTTTCGTATCTTGGATTCTATAGTTGTTGTCAAAACACAAACTCATCAAAGTCATACTGACTTAGCAATAAAAAGAGTACATTTGTCTTTTTTTTTATTTGAGAGGCAGAGAAAAAGAGAATGACAGAGAGAGACAGGCAGACAGAAAGAGCTCCCATCCACTATTTCACTCCCCAAATGCCCACAATGTCTGAGGCTGAGCAGGGGCCACAGCCAGGAGCTGGTAATGCAATCCAGCTCTCCCACAAGGGTAGCAGGAACCCAGTTATTTAAGCCATCACCATTGCCTCCCAGCATCTGCATGGGCAGGAAGCTGGAGTCAGGAGCTGGAGCTGGAATCAAATGCAGCCACTACAATTTAGGATGCAGGCATCTTAACCACTAAGCAATACCCCTATTCCTCTTTTTCATCTTCTTTTTCTTAAGTTACCCATGTGAGAAGTCTAAATTACAGATTTGTACCAGCCAAGACTATAAAGCAGAAGTCTATTTAATTAGACTATAGTAGATAAATAAGGTAGCTGTAGGCACAGCTTTTGACTAACTAAAATTACTTAGACTAACTTAAGAAAAGTTAAATGCATTTGGTTACTAAGACAGAACCCAGAAGTAAAGAACCTTGAACTCCCACCCTGCCTGGGCAAAGCCAGGGGACAAAGGCTGCTTTGCCCTCAGCATCAGAAGCTGTCAGGCCTTCTTTCCAGTATTCATAAGAGACAGCCAGCCCCAGCAATCTTTATTCTCCCTGCATCTCTCTTCTAGTGTCGTATTTATAGGGGAATGGTTTACCCAACTGATATTTGTTGCTCTCAATCCTTGATTAATTGAAGCAGCAGGTGTTTAGGGCCAGGGAAGATGACACAGATACAGCTGCAGGGCAGAGGCTGAGAGCTGAGCCACTGCCCTCACTTGTGTGGCTGCAGTGGCTTACCCAAATGAGCAGAGCACAGTCTCTTGAGGTAGAAGTGGTTAGTGACAAATTCCTTTCAAAATGTGGCTTAACCACTCTTGGGTTGCCTCCATGACATAACCAAGAAATAGAGTAGTATCTCATTTGAACAGACCACGTGGTAATGTGCCAAATCCTGCAGCATTGTATAACACGGTTTTAGTATTAGAGTTCTGTCCTCTCTCCTTCTTCCAGTTTTCATTGAAAGAAACAGTGACCACTTTTTTAAAAAATATATTTATTTTATTTATTTGAAAGGCAGTTACAGAGAGGCGGGGGGTGGGGGGGGAGAGGGAGAGACAGAGAGACCTTCCAAATGTTGGTTCACTCCCCAAATGGCTGCAATGCCGGGGGATGTGACATGCTGAACCCAAGAACTCCATCTGAGTCTCCCAAGCAGGTGGCAGGGGCCCAAACACTTAGGTCATCCTCTGTTGCTTTTCCAGACAAATAAGCAGCAAGCTGGATTAGAAGCAGAGCAGCTGGAACTTGACCTTGCACCCATATAGGATGCTGGCATTGCAGGTAATGGCTTAACCTGCTGCACAAGCCAGCCCTAAGGGGGCACATTTTATTTCCTTCATCTTTCTCAACAATGCTTCATAAGAACTGAAAGCTCATTTCTTGTTGACTAATCACTTTCATGTTTAGTTCTTTAGATGTGGGAGGTCTGCCTCTTGTGGGCCTGGTACTTCCATAGAAATCAGTGATTGGTTGCTGGAAAATGCAAAACTGTATTCATTTCTGCAAGGTGTCCGGCACGTAACAAATCTTCTCAAGCAGACAAATCAATTAATTCACAGGCTTTTATTGGGGTTCCACTCCCGGTCAAGGTTCACTGGTCCCAACAGAGCGGGGGGCGGGGAAGTCATGTTTCAGAGATTGGGAGAGCTCCTTTTATAGATTCAGAGCATGGGGGTTAAAGGTTGAGGTGGGTCTGATCCTCACTGGTTGACCTTTAGGCACCCGCGAGGACCTTGACAAGGACTTTTCTTTCCTTGGAAGTACAGGTAGGAAGTTTCCATTCCCAGAAGCGTAGGCCTTCCCTCCTTGCGGATCCCAAAGCTACCAATTTCCCTTACTCAAAATAGTATATTATGAACTTAAACATGTCCCAACATCTTATAACTCTCAGGTTTCCCCTTTTATATGGTTGCAAATTGTAAAACACATACTGGCAAAACTGTCCTTATATAGGAATACTAGAAAATACATATGGTGGCTGGCGCCGCGGCTCACTAGGCTAATCCTCCGCCTTGCAGTGCTGGCACACCGGGTTCTGTCCCGGTTGCTCCTCTTCCAGGCCAGCTCTCTGCTGTGGCCCGGGAGTGCAGTGGAGGATGGCCCAAGTGCTTGGGCCCTGCATCCCATGGGAAACCAGGAGAAGCACCTGGCTCCTGCCATCGGATCAGTGCGGTGCGCTGGCCTCAGTGCGCCAGCTGCAGCGGCCATTGGAGGGTGAACCAATGGCAAAGGAAGACCTTTCTGTCTCTCTCTCTCTCTCTCTCTCTCACTGTCCACTCTGCCTGTCGAAAGAAAGGAAGGAAGGAAGGAAGGAAGGAAGGAAGGAAGGAAGGAAGGAAGGAAGGAAGGAAGGAAGGAAGGAGAAAATACATGTGGTGCAGAGTTTGAGTTACCTAGTCCATATATCATTTTAACAGCTTCATATTGTATTATTCCAAACTGTGCTTCAAGAAACACTTATTATTTCCCTTTTTCTGTCAGTCAGGAATCCAAATGCACTTGGCTTGAGATGACTCAGATTTGTGCTAGGGTATCAGCTGAGATTCTGTTCTCACTTGGAGCCTTCACTGGAGGAGCAAGTGCTTCTAAGCTCCCTCGGATGGTACTGGCAGGTTTCCATTTCCTCATGGGCTGTTGTCGTGATAGTCGTTTTTTGCTGCCTGTTGCTGGAGGCCTCCCTCTGTCCCCTGTCACAGGAGTATTTCCATAGGGCAACCACCAGGTGGCTTCCCTCCGAGCGAGCAAGTGAAAAGCTGAGAGTGCCAAGACAGAAGTCGTGACCTCTTTGTAACCTAATTTTGTAAGTGACATCACATCACCTCTGCCTCTTTCTGTTCTTGAGAAGTGAGTCATTAATAAGATTCAACCCACAGTCGAGAGGAGGAGTTCAACAAGGGCATTCAGGAAACAGAAATCAATGGGAGACCTATCGAGGCTATCAATCACACCAGAGCAAAACGGATCTGTGCTTTCATTAATAGCGGAACTACAGGTATATTCTGACATTTTAGGAAACAGAAGAAAGTCGTAAGATAAAGTACAACAAAGTAGCAACATTCAAGTTGAGAAAAACGGGGCTGGCACTGTAGTGTAGCCGGTAAAGCTGCCGCCTGCAATGCAGGCATCCATATGGGCACCGATTCAAGTCCCAGCTGCTCCACTTCTGAGCCAGCTCTCTGCTATGGCCTGAGAATGCACTAGAAGATGGCTCAAGTGCTCGGGCCCCTACACCCACATGGGAGACCCAGAAGAAGCTCCAGACTCCTGACTTTGGATCTGCACAGCTCCGGCCATTGAAGCCATTTGGGGAGTGAACCAGCAGATGGAATACTTTCTTTCTCTTTACCTCTACCTCTACTGCTACCCCTACCCCTACCCCTACCTGTGTAACTCTGCCTTTCAAATAAGTAAATAAATCTTTAAAAAAATAGTTGAGAAAAATGAAAAGACTGGGAAAATTTTATGATTCTATAAATCAAGAAGAAAGATAATTTGATTGTTAAGACAAACTTTCATTGGCAGACATAAGCAATTATACATTTACATCAAATATTTCTAGTCCATAGATTTTTGTATGAGTTTTAAAAGTGTGTCCTGTTACCTCTATAATAGGTAGCTGTCCAGAGTGACTTGTGATTATCAATACAAGGAGTTAAATAAAGTCAGCAGCAGTGTAGAAAAGCCTTGAGAAATTAAATAATTGCAGCAAAGTAAGGTTGTAAGAAAGATCCATACTGGGCCCGGCACTGTGGCTCACTTGGTTAATCCTCCACCTGTGGCACCAGCATCCCATATGGGCACCAGGTTCTAGTCCTGGTTACTCCTCTTCCAGTCCAGCTCTCTGCTGTGGCCCGGGAAGGCAGTGGAGGATGGCCCAAGTGCTTGGGCCCTGCACCTGCATAGGAGACCAGGAGGAAGCACCTGGCTCCTGGCTTCCGATCAGCACAGCGCCAGCCGTGGCGGCCATTTGGGGAGTGAACCAACGGAAGGAAGCCCTTTCTCTCTCTCTCTCTCTCTCTCTCTCTCTCTCTCTCTCTCTCTCTGTTACTCTACCTGTCAAATAAATAAAAAAGGAAGGATCCACACTAAGAAAAAAATACAACAGCTTAAACAATTTACATGAACACAAAAATGTTTTGCGGTAAAGCACTTCAATAGCTAATGAACTTTCAGCTCCTTAGAAAAGTGATTATTCTTCACATAAGAGAAAAAGACACCAAATTCCATAAAGAAGAAACTGAACCTAATATATTTAGCTATGTTAATCTTCATTATCTACTATTCTAGTACAGATACCCATAATAAAGGCTGTATGTGATACATGGAGTAGCTGAGAAATAAACATAGAAAAAGAAAATAACAGATGTTAGAAGAGCAGCTTAAAACTTCCAATTTGGATATGTAAAAATCAACAAGGCATGTTTGATTTAAGAATTAGCAGATGGTCTACTCCACCAGTCATCTTGAAGATTCATCTCTCAAATGACTGGGATCTGTCTTGTGTTTTTTACTTAAAGGGAGAAAATAGATATGTGAAGTCAACAATGTTACCCTGGTGTCCTATCTCGGGAAAACAGAAAACATTTTATATAAGTCAGACATTTTCAGATCATCTCACCAGGGGATTCGCAGGAGCAGAATGACTGAAAGGTTTGAAAATCTGCCAACAAACCAGTAGCCCAATATGCAAAACAATTGACCAACACTTTCTGAATTCCTCCTGTATGAAGATTACCATGCAATGGAGAGAAGAAGCCAATGGCTTACATAATCATTTAGCTCTACAATATTTACTGTTTGCCTAATATCTATTATTTGAAAAAAAATAAAGTTATGCTTCCCTACAATAAGAATACTTTATATATACATATATTTTTTTATTTGACAGAGTTAGACAGTGAGACAGAGAGAAAGGTCTTCCTTCCGTTGGCTTACCACCCAAATGGCCGCTATGGCCTGAGCTACGCCAATCTGAAGCCAGGAGCCAGGTGCTTCTTCCTGGTGTCCCACGCGGGTACAGAAGTCCAAGCACCTGGGCCATCTTCCACTGCCTTCCGGGGCCACAGCAGAGAGCTGGACTGCAAGAGTAACAACTGGGACTAGAACCCGACACCCATATGGGATGCTTTACTTTTATATATTTTCTATTCAAAAATATATGTTTGACCCCTCTGACAATAATTAAATAAGGCCAAGGGTACAAACTTCCAATTACAAGATAAGTAACTTCTGGAAATAAAATTCCCAGTATAGTGATGATAGTTAATAATAATAATGTATTATGTACTTATAGTTTGCAAACAGAGTAGACATTAAACATTGTCACTTCAAAAATCAGTAACTCATGAGATGATGACTATGTTGCCTTGTTCTGGAATCATTTCATAACATATGAACATATACTAAAATATCACATTATATACCTTAAATACCTATCATTTTATTTGTCAACTATAGCTCAGTCATGGAGAATATACAAGAAAGCTTCCAAAATTTCATGGAAATTAGCAGGAACTTTTCAACTCCCCCTTGAATATTGAATTACATATGCATATGAAAATGTAAAATATTGCTATAAACATGTACAAACTATTTTGAAAATTAATTTTTCCCAATCATGTTATGAGTTGCCTTTTTTCATATTACTAAATATCCTTTTAAAACTTTTTGAAGTTATTTACTATTCCATTTGTGATTACATCCCATCACTAAATTTGTTTTCAATCTAAATATATATTTTGTGTATTTTTACTGTTCACATAATAAACATTCTTTTTTTTTTTTTTGACAGGCAGAGTGGACACAGTGAGAGAGAGAGACAGAGAGAAAGCTCTTCCTTTGCCGTTGGTTCACCCTCCAATGGCTGCTGCGGACAGCGTGCTGCGGCCGGCGCACCGCGCTCATCCGATGGCAGGAGCCAGGTGCTAGGTGCTTTTTCCTGGTCTCCCATGGGGTGCAGGGCCCAAGCACCTGGGCCATCCTCCACTGCACTCCTGGGCCACAGCAGAGGGATGGCCTGGAAGAGGGGCAACCGGGACAGAATCCGGCGCCCTGACTGGGACTAGAACCCGGTGTGCCGGCGCCGCAAGGCGGAGGATTAGCCTGTTGAGCCACGGCGCCAGCATAATAAACATTCTTTAAAAAAAGTCCTGGTTACTTATAATATAGCATGCAATCTCTCCTTTCAAAAATTCCTAATGCAGTAGAAAAAATGGTTTTGATGCTTACATTGAAATGTGATACTTCTAGAAGATATGTATTAATCACAAATGTAAGCATAGGTGATGAAGAATTGTCTTTTGTCTTCATAAATCAGAGGTGTCAAAGGGATGTCACCATCCAGACACATCAAGGAGAAATATAAGCAGGTCAGAAAGACGATGAACACCAAGAATTCTAGACAGAGTATACCATGTGCAAGGGGGGCAATTGCACTCTGCTTAGCCATTTTCTTCTCTTTCCTCTCTTGATAGCCACGCCTCCACACTTGTCCTGCTTTCCTCCTATCTCTTTTAAAGGTAGGGCACACTATTTCAGGTTTATCCTGTTTCCAATGGGTCTTCTCAAACATGCATCTCTCATCTCTTTCCTGGTTCCCTCATCACTCTTCCCCATGGAGAAGCTGCCATATTCTATTGATGGATGAAAGGCATTGCTCCATATTTCATGTAATATAATATTCTAATAATACTTTAACTTAGTTTCAATAATATTCTATCAGTGAGGATTTGAATATCTTTTCTTCTAAGTTTGGATTAAATATTTTTTAAAGATTTATTTGAAAGGCAGAGTTACATAGAGAGAGGGGAAAGATAGATCTTCCATCAGTTGTTTCACTCCCAAAATGGCTTTCATAGCCAGAGCTGGGCCAGGCAGAAGCCAAGAGCTTCATCTGGGTCTGCCACATGAATGGCAAGGGCCTAAGCTCTTGATTCATCTTCTGCCACTTTCCTAGGCCTTTAGCAGGGAGTTGGACTGGATGTGGAACAGCTGGGGCTTGAACCAGCACCCATGTGGGATGCAAGCTGCAGCTTAACCTGCTATACCTCAGCACTAGCCCTGGACTAAATATTTTTAATAGATACATAAAAATTATATATTTATCGGGTACCATACATGATACATGTATATATTGTATAATATCTAATCACAATAAATATATCTACTCAAATTTGATGCAATCCCAATTATTAATTTTTGCTTTGACTGCCTGTGCCTCCGGGGTTTTCCAAGTAGTATTTGCCTGTGCCTGTTACTTCAGTTTTCCCAGCAGCATTTGAGGCTGTCCTTGCTCTAGGAACTGGTTTTAGATCCTTGATCAAATAAAAGTTGGCTGTAGATGTTTGGGTTGATTTCTTGTGTTTCGTTTCTGTTCCACTAGTCTATCCATCTGTTTCTGTACCAGTACCATGCTGTTTTGATTACCACTGCCCTGTAGTACGTCCTGAAATCTGGAATTGTGATGCCTCCAGCTTTGTTTTTGTTGTACAAAATTGCTTTAGCTATTTGAGGTCTCCTGTGCCTCCATATGAATTTCAGCATCATTTTTTCCAGATCTGAGAAGAATGTCTTTGGTATTTTGATTGGTATCGCATTGAATCTATAAATTGCTTTTGGCAGAATGGACATTTTGATGATATTGATTCTTCCAATCCATGAGCATGGAAGATTTTTCCATCTATTTCCTCTTCTATTTCTTTCTTTAAGATTTTGTAATACTCATCGTAGAGATCTTTAACGTCCTTGGTTAAGTTTATTCCAAGGTATTTGATTGTTTTTATAGCTATTGTGAATGGGATTGATCTTAGCAGTTCTTTCTCAGCTGTGGTATTGCCTGTGTACACCAAGACTGTTGATTTTTGGGCATTGATATTATATCCTGCTCCTTTGCCAAACTCTTCTATGAGCTCCAATAGTCTCTTAGTAGAGTTCTTAGGATCTCCTAAATGAAGAATCATATCATCTGCAAAGAGGGATAGTTTGAGTTCTTTCTTCCCAATTTGTATCCCTTTAATTTCTTTTGTGTGCTTGATGGCTCTGGCTAAAACTTCTAGAACTATGTTGAAAAGCAGTGGTGATAGTGGGCATCCCTGTCTGGTACCTGATCTCAGTGGAAATGCTTCCAACGTTTCCCCATTCAATAGGATGCTGGCTGTGGGTTTGTCATAAGATGCTTTGATTGTATTAAGGAATGTTCCTTCTATACCCAATTTGCTTAGAGTTTTCATCATGAAAAGGTGTTGAATTTTATCAAATGCTTTCTCTGCATCCATTGAGATAATCATATGGTTTTTCTTCTGCAGTTTGTTAATGTGGTGCATCACATTGATTTGTGAACATTGAACCATCCCTGCATACCAGGGATAAATCCCACTTGGTCTGGGTGGATGATCTTTCTGATGTGTTGTTGCATTCTATTGGCGAGAATTTTATTGAGGATTTTTGCATCTATGTTCATCAAGGATATTGGTCTGTAATTCTCTTTCAATGCTGCATCTTTTTCTGGCTTAGGAATTAAGGTGATGCTGGCTTCGTAGAAAGACTTTGGGAGGATTCCCTCTTTTTCAATTGTTCTGAATAGTTTGAGAAGAATTGGAGTTAGTTCTTCTTTAAATGTCTGGTAGAATTCAATGGTGAATCCAACTGGTCCTGGGCTTTTCATTGTTGGGAGGGCCTTTATTACTGATTCAATTTCTGTCTCAGTTATGGGTCTGTTTAGGTTTTCTGTGACTTCCTGGTTCAATTTAGGTAGGTTGCATGTGTCCAGGAATCTATCTATTTCTGATAGATTTCCTGTTTGCTGGCATTTACTCTTTCTAGTAATTTCTGATGACTCTTTTTGTTTCTGTGTTGTCTGTTGTTACATTCCCTTTTTCATCTCTGATTTTATTGATTTGAGTCTTTTTTTTTAGTTAGTTGGGTGTCAATTTTGCTTATTTTTTTCAAAAAACAGCTTTTTATTTGGCTGATCTTTTGTAATTTTTTTTATTTGACCCTGTTGATTTCTTCTCTATTTATTTCTCTTCTCCTACTAGTTTTTGGTTTGGTTTGTTGTAGTTTTTTAGATCCTTGAGATGCACTGAAAGCTCATTTATTTGGTGCCTTTCCAATTTCTTGATGTAGGCACCTATTGCTATAAACTTTCCTCTTAACACTGCTTTTGCTGTATCCCATAGGATTGATATGTTGAGTTGTTGTCCTCATTTACTTCCAGAAAGTTTTTGATTTCTCTTGATTTCTTCTATGACCCAGTGTTCATTCAGGAGCATGTTGTTCAGTCTCCATGTGTTTGCATATTTTCTAGGGATTCCTGAGTTGTTAATTTCCAGCTTCATTTCACTGTGGTCTGAGAAGATGCATGGTATGATTCCAATACTTTTGAATTTGTTGAGACTTGCTTTATGGCCTAGTATGTGATCAATTAGGATTGAGTAGGTTCCATGTACTGCTGAGAAGAATGTAAATTCTTTATGTGTAGGATGTGTAGGATGAAAAGTTCTGTAGATATCTGTTAGATCCATTTGGGCTATAATATCAATTAAATCTGCTGTTTCCTTGTTGATCTTCTGTCCAGTTGATCTATCTATTTCTCAAAGTGGAGTACTGAAGTCCTCCAATACTATTGTATTGGAGTCTAAGTTTCCCTTTAAGTCCCTCAACATATCTTTTAATAAACCTGGACCCCATCATTAGGTGCATATATATTTATAATAGTTACATCTTCCTGTTGAATTGATCCCTTAATCATTATATAGTGCCCCTCTTTGTCTCTCTTAACAGTTTTTGTGTTAAAGTTTATTTTGTCAGATATTAAGATGGCTACGTCTGCTGTTTTTTGGTTTCTGTTGGCATGGAATATCTTTTTCCATCCTTTCACTTTCAGTCTGCAAACATCTTTGTTGGAAAGATGTGTTTCTTGTAAGCAGTAAATAGATGGGTTTTGTTCCTTAATCCATTCAGCCACTCTGTGTCTTTTAACTGGAGAGTTGAGGCCATTAACATTCAATGTGACTATTGATAAGTAGTGATTTGCTTACCATTTTCCAAAGATATTTCTCTCTCTCTCTTTTTTTTTTTTTTTTGACAGGCAGAGTAGACAGTGAGAGAGACAGAGAAAGGTGTTCCTTTTCTGTTGGTTCACCCTCCAATGGCTGCTATGCCTGGCGCACCGCACTGATCTAAAGCCAGGAACCAGGTGCTTCTCCCAGTCTCATATGCGGTTGGAGGGCCCAAGGACTTGGGCCATCCTCCACTGCACTCCTGGGCCACAGCAGAGAGCTGGACAGGAAGAGGAGCAACCGGGACAGAATCTGGAACCCCGACCAGGACAAGAACCCGGTGTGCTGGCACTGCAGGCAGAGGATTAGCCTATTGAGCCGCGGCTTGGCCCAAAAATATTTCTAATATATGCTTAGAACGTCCTGTGATTTTTTTTTTTAATTTTTGACAGGCAGAGTGGACAGTGAGAGAGAGAGACAGAGAGAAAGGTCTTCCTTTTGCCATTGGTTCACCCTCCAATGGCCACCACGGCCAGCACGCTGTAGCCGGCGCACCGTGCTCATCCGATGGCAGGAGCCAGGTGACAGGTGCTTTTTTTCCTGGTCTGCCATGGGGTGCAGGGCCCAAGCACTTGGGCCATCCTCCACTGCACTCCCGGGCCACAGCATAGAGCTGGCCTGGAAGAGGGGCAACCGGGACAGAATCTGGCACCCCAACCAGGACTAGAACCCGGTGTGCTGGTGCCGCAAGGGGGAAGATTAGCCTGTTGAGCCATGGCGCTGGCCTCCTGTGATCTTTTAATGAGAGGTTTTCTTCCTTTACCTTCTTTCATATTGATGGCCGTGTTTCTGTGTTTCTCTGTGTAACACATCTTTAAGCATCTTTTGCAGGGCTGGATGAGTGGTGACAAATTCTTTCAATTTCTGTTTGCTATGACAGGTCTTTATTTCACCTTCATTCACAAATGAGAGCTTTGCAGGATATAATATTCTGGGCTGGCTGTTGTTTTCTCTTTGTACCTGGACTATATCTTGCCATTCCCTTCCTAGCCTGTAGAGTTTCTGATGAGAAGTCAGCTGTGAGTCTAATTGGAGATCCTCTGAGAGTAATCTGAGATTTCTCTCTTGCACATTTTAGAATCTTTTCTTTATGTTTCACTGTGGTGAGTTTGATTACAACGTGTCGTGGCAAGGATCTCTTTTGGCCATGTTGATCGGGGGTTCTATGAGCTTCCTGTACTTGGATGTGTCTGTCCTTCTTCAAACCCGGGAAGTTTTCTGCTAGTATGTCACTAAAAAGGCCTTCGAATACTTTCTCTCTCTACATGCCTTCAGAAACTCCTAGAAACCTGAATGTTTGGTTTTTAATTGTATCTTGTAGATTCCCTACAATATTTTTTAGATTTCTAATTTCCTCTTCTTTTCTTTGGTTTGACTGTATAGTTTCCTGTGTTCTGTCTTCTAAGTCCAATATTCTCTTTTCTATTTTACTGATTCTGTTTATAAGGCTCTCAAATGTGTTTGTCATTTGTTCTATTGAATTCTTCATTTCATTTTGATTTCTCTTCAATATTTCAATTTCATATTGTGCTAAATTCCTCATTTCATTTTTATTCCTCCTTAAGATTTCATTGTTACGAATTAGATTTTTGGTCCTGTTCTGTATGGATTTCTGTAGTTCATGCATTTGTTTTTGATAACTTCTAAATGTTCTTATCATAAATTTTTTGAAATCCGTCTTGCATTTCTGCTATCTCATCATCTTCATAATCTTGTATTGAGTGTCATGTTCATTTGGGAGCATCATAATGTCTTCCTTGTTCTTGTTTCCTCGATTTCTGCGTTTGTTGTTTGGCACTGTGAAGATATTCTTCGGTTTCTTCTTTTTTTTCTTGCTGTGGTGGCTTTTCTCATTATACTATGACTTTAGATTAAGTGGACAGTCTGCTTTCCGTGAATCTCTAGAGGCTTGTGGTGTTGTGGCCAGAGAGCTCTGATCAGTTCTTCAGGGTTAAGGGTGCACCAAAGGTGACACACCCAGGTTTGGCATGGTAAATCTTCTCTCTCTCTCTCTTTTTTATTCAGACGGGAAGTAATTCCACTCAGCTAAGCTCTTCCCCTTGATGGCAATCAGTGCCTGAGTATTAGTCCCAGTTGGTATAATATTTGTCTGCCCTGTCCCAAGGACCACACAAAGGATCTGTGCAGTCCTCAGTGTAAACTCAGATTCCCCTACACTGTCTCTCACCAGGTTGCCAAGGTTACCGAGTGTGTGGCATCTCCCACGAAGACTACTCACATCTCAGCCACACAGTGAGTTTCACACATCCTCAGGTTTTTTTTTTTTTTCACAGTCCTGGTTCATAAGCTCCACACATTCACTAGGTCTTATTCTCCCCTTATTTCTCCCCACCAGAGTCAGTTTTTCTGCTTGGCTGAGGGCGGTGCAGCCCTGAGCTTGTGCAGCTATTACGTATGTTCAAAATGGCACTTGCTCTTTGTCTTGCTCGCCTTTTTTTTTTCTTTTGACAGGCAGAGTCGACAGTGAGAGAGAGACAGAGAGAAAGGTCCTCCTTTTCCATTGGTTCACCTCCCAATGGCCGCTGCGGCCAGCGCGCTGCAGCCGGCATAGCATGCTGATCCGAAGCCAGAAGCCAGATGCCTCTTCCGGTCTCCCATGCAGGCACAGGGCCCAAGGACATGGGCCATCCTCCACTACACTCCCAGGCCATAGCAGAGAGCTGGTCTGGAAGAGGGGCAACCGGGACAGAATCCAGCACCCAGACCAGGACTAGAACCCAGTGTGCCAGCACCGTGGTGAGTGGAGAGAGAGAATTGTGTCCATACCAGTCCTTTTTATTTATTTTTTTCTCTACTCTAGTTAGGCTGGTGTACTTTCCTCCATGGGGCTTCAAGCCTTGTTCCCTCTAGGCTCTTCCTGCAGCTTTTCTGCCACTGTCTCAGACTACTACGGTTTCACCTCACCTCTCTTTCCAGTGCTGGTATGTAGACTTGGCGGCTAGGGTCCAGAGCCATGGGCACACATGCCCTACACATAGGTCCACCTGTCCCACTAATTCTGAAAGAATTTCCTCTGCAGTTTTTTCCTAACTCTTCCCTGAGACTACAGTATCTCCACTTTTATTAAACTATCTTTTCCAGGACTATCAGTGCGCTTCCTCCCTATTCGGGCATCTTGGAGCTTCCTTCTGTTTAGCAGAAATTAAACAGTGTTATAGTCTTCTTTCTTGGACACCTTATTTCTCAATTTTGAACTGGACAAGTAAAACAGGATGCTATGTATTGACTGTCAAAAATCTCTGTCATTTGTATCCTGTTAGTAATTTTGTTTCTTGAGTGGAGAGGGGTGACAACAGAAGACACAGTGATTGGCTGTATGTGGGAGATGGAATAGGAAAAAGAAACAGCTTCTAGAAAAAACCTTATAGAGTAGCAGAATGAGACAAAACAATGATTCTATTCATTTGAATGTAAGAATTTTCCTGATGGAGAAGTCAACTGAAGTGTTATAAAAAGAGTTACAGCTTTTGCTACTGAATATGCCAAAAGTATTCATTTCAGAGCACATGGCGAGTACAAATCAGTAAGGAAGATGGGTTGCAGATGAACAGAAGCCACATAGCATAATTAGGTGCTCATTAAAGACCATTACATTTCATTGGGAAAAAAATTTTGGAATAAGAAAGCTTGAGGTAATTGATTTATTTAAAACCATATTTATTGTGTTAAAAAAAAACAGCAAAGCCAACAACTTGTTATCTATTTCTTTAAAATGAAACTAATAATTTATCCCTTCTCTCTCCTCTGCTACAGTCTCAAAAGCCTTTCTGTTACATGATTAACTGGACAATGTCAGTGGCTCAAAAGTCTGAACTAAATCTTACCCAGCTACGTAAAGGAAATATTCTAGATTATAACTTAATGTGTAAACTCTGACAGTGGGAAGTATGGCTACTTTCAAAGAATAATTTATGACTTGGAAGAAAGTAGGAAGGGACCTAGCAGATATGTGAAAATATTAGCTACCAAGATAAAATATAGCTTCCAAAAGGAGTATATTTGCAGCAGGTGGCAACTTTCCTTATCATTTTTCTCTGAATAATTAAGTGCATGTCTGTGCTACTTTGTCATTGAGTCAGTTCAGTAGAAGTTACACAATGTGTTACATAAAGCAGCACAATATATGTCAAGCCAAGCTTCTGTAAGTTTTCAAATGTAAAAGGCCAGTTTGATATTTCACTGTGCTGACAAATTTGTAAACTTTGCAAATGGTATAAATGAAACTTGCAAGACTTTAAGAATGGTAAATTGTATCCAATTGTGGAATTGAAGAAGGTTTCAAAGGAAGTCAAACTTGAACTAAACCATCAAGAATCTTGACATATGAGGATGCAGCAGAAATAGCAGGACTAGAGAGATGGGTAAGACTGTATTTAAGTTATTCTGATCTCCCAAGAACCAATAAAATAAAAATGAGCCCCAGGTTGCTTTTGGGAGTTCATTAAGGGCCCACCAGTTTCTTCCTAACTTCCTCCTAGCCTCATCCTTTATTTTTTACCTGTTTTTCATTCTTGGCCCTGTCTCTGATGTTGGCATACACTCGGTCCTTCCAGACTGTTGACCCTTTAGAGTGTCTCATACGGGATGCCTTTCCCTGGCTTTGGAACTTTAGGACTCTCTGCCAGTGTCAGGCTTGCTTGGTGTTCAGGGTACTCCCAGCACAGAAACATGTATGAAGGAAAAATTGGACAACCTCAACCACTGAAGTTATTTTTGTTTTATTGCTATTTTATGTAACAAAAAATGCATGCTCACTAGATATAATTTTGACAACAGAGATAATAATTAAAAATAAGGGGAAAGTCATCTGCAGTTCTATTACTCAAGATAAATAGTATTAACTAGTTAATATATTTCTCCATTTTTCTTCTATGTATAGATGTTTTAAAAATAGTGTTCAGAGTAAATGTACAGTTTCTGTCTTTCTTTTACCTACTTGTTGTATCATACTCATTTCCAGTACGATTATGTAGTCATGGGGAAAACTGACATATGGAGGCTGTATGTTTCAATTTTTAAGTGTAATTTGTGAAGCTACACTGAGAGGCATTTATGGACTCTTTTTTTGGATTTTCACCATTGTACAGGAAACTATCTAGTGGTTTATATAGTAGAAATCTCCATTAAAACTTAGGTATAAAGCCAAATGTAACCAGAAAAAAAAACACCTACAAATTGTGTATTTGTATCTTGAAGAAAATTCATAGGGAACCTATTTGTAATCTACTGCAAATTTCTGAAACAGAGAGAAGGCCATTGTTGAAGTTTGGATATTCAAAGTCCAGCAACAAATTATTCATGGATACAAACCTGAAGAGTATTTCTATGTGAAGAATTGTTATACAACCCTAGATGGAAGGTAGGCCTTGATGAACAATAGCTAGGTTGAAAATATTATTAGATGTTAGAAAACCAGAGAAAAGTACTCAGTATTCATGTTCAGGCTACAAGAAAAAAAAAAAAAACTACAGATCAAATCCTGATGGTGATTGTGTGACTCAGACATGAAAAAGTTTATACAGAAATGATCTACTACAAGTAAGAACAGTTGTATAGTACAGGATATCGTTGACACTCAGACAGCCACTAAAGTCAAATGAGAAGTTGACCAAGGATATGGGGGAGGGGAAGCAGTTTATTTACTGGGCCAGGAAAAACAAAATCCATTAAGGAAATCTAGGACTTAGACCCCACGTAGTCAGAAAAGTGAAGGTACATGCTAGCTCTTGGAATTTGGCCCACAACAATTGAGATCCAGATATTGAGAACAAGAGTTTTTAAAATCCTAGTCATTTCCACACTGCTCAAGACTCAGGTTGGAGTTTGCAAAGATTAGAATGTTTCAGAAATGTGCATGCTTCAAAGGGCAGTTACCCTAGTAAATGACCCCAGATCTACTTGGTGTTGGCTAGCAGAAGAAACAAGAAACATGTTGGAATAATGAGAGAATTCTGCCTCAAGAGTACCCAGGTTTTCCTTTATTCCTACGGGTTTCTGATAGTGAAATTCCACCAGGGGCCAGGAATCTCTTTAAGTGATTCAAATCAGGACTCTACTGACTACATCTGGAAGGCTGACTGTCCATTTCAGTGCTGGAAGAGTTTGATCGATTACCCACCTGCTAAGACCCCTGTGGGTGAAACCACTTTGATTACTCTTCTGGTCACAATGCTTATGCTAAAAGTCACACCTAATTTGCATCTGCTATTAAGTGATATACTAGCTGACCTCATTCTCACTGCAGTCCGGGAGCAGTGGCATTTCTCAGCTTTATCCTCAGACTACAGAAGGTCCTTGATTCCCAGGTATGTGCATGTGGTACAGATATAATCTGTTAACCTCTGGTGAATACTAGGTTCTCTAAACCCTCAGAGGTTACCTAAGTGGAAGGGGAAAGAGACTTACATGCAGTAAATCCAGGCTAGTATTTTCCCACCAAAATATATTTAATTTATTCTGCTTTATTATATCAAGGCATTTCTAGCATCTCAGCTTCATTTAGCATCAATCATACTGAGTTATGTTTCAATCAAACACTGTGCTCTGGAACTGCTCAAAGTTGCTACAATTAGGAGGTTGAATCTTGCATCCTTATGAATTCAGTCTGATCTAAAGCAGTGTGTCCCTCTCCTCACTTATCACTCTTGGAGTTTAGTGCTGGATGCTTTCAAGATGTATGGATTCATATAAATTAGAAAAATTGTATAATTTTTCTGACATTAAAAACTCTTCCTGGTTTAGATTTAAACATGCCTCTGTATTCTATGGAATCTTACTAGATTTACGATTCTGAAACCAAGGATGAATTTCAGTTTTGGGTCAATTAGGTGGGATACTTAAAAACAAAATAGATAAGTGGAACTATATCTAACTAAAAATAGATAAATGGGGTCATATTTAACTAAAAATTTCTGCACAGCAAAGGAGTTAATTAACAGAGTGAAGAGACATCGTATGGAGTGGGATAAAATATTTGACAATCATGTAGCATATAAAAGGTTGATATCCACAGTATATAAGGAACTCAAACAACTCAATAGTAAGAAATAACTCAGTTAAAAATGAGCAAAAGATATAAATAAATATTCTCAACGAACATATACCAATGGCTATCAAGTATATTTTTTAACTGTTTCACATCACTAATCATGAAATGCAAATTAAAAACACAGTGAAGTTTCACCTTATCCCTGCCATAATGGCTGTCATCACAAAGATGAGGAAATACACAAGAAGGACAAATGGAGGTGCCCAGCGTTCATCAATTCCAACACAGGTAAATCGCTGCATTTTGATGTCAGTGCCCGGGGCAGAAGTAAGTGAGGAAATAAGGGGAGCCCAGTAGGATACATAGATCAGGGATGGTAGCATAGAGAAAGGAACAAAGTCATCCAGCAATTGGATCCCAACATCATGGCCAGGGAATCCATGTTACAGGAAAAGGATAGTCCAGAAAGCCCAGCCGAGCTCATCTGCATTGACATCTTACACAGATTACCCCAGATATGGGAGGAATCGCAAGTCACCACAGATTAGGAGACCAGTAGGATGCACTGCATGGAGTATACATGGTAGCTTTGCCTCAGAGAAGGAACTCATATTGTCTTCACCACCATCACCACCCTGATACCCAGAGAACAGGCTGTGGCAATGTGGCACCATCTTGAGAAAGGAGTCACTGTCCTGGGAGACAAAATTCTCTGCATGTCCCCATCCCAAGAGTCCCATAGACAAGCCACCACAACAGCACAAAAGACTGCAAACTCATGTATCCAACTAGACCAGCTGAGCAACAGTGACCCTAGAATCCTACAGCACTTGTCAGTTCTCTGGCAGGGGTAAGGGGGCAGAACAGAAGAGAAATTCTTCCCCAGGACTCCTGCTGTAGAAATGCTGGCCACCACAGTCTTGGGCCTATCCCTCTCCCCCACTTCCTCCTTCTCCTGACCACAGTGGACATTACATGCTGACAGTAGGGCCTAGGCAAACTGGGACTCTGGGGTTTCCACACTCAGAAGTGTACGTGAACTCAGAACTGTGCATGCATCTGGACCAACCCCAGTGCTAGCATCGTTCCCACAATGTTGACCCTTGCCACAGGCAGTGGCCCAATTTGCATGCCCCACCCATCCTAGCACCATATCAGGTCTCCAGTCCCTCCTTCAGGTGATAACGGTCCATTTTCAGGCCCACCTTAGCACCAGTGCTGCTACAAGAGTTCTGGAATTGGAGACTGGTGTGGAGGTCCGTAACAGGGCCTGCTCAGGCCCATGTCAAACAGCCCCCAGCTGCATTCCAAGGGAGGGATCAGTCACAAGAGCTACCCTGGTGCTGGGCACAGGCCTTCATGACGCTGCAAGCAGGCTAGGCAGGCAAACTATGTCAGCCACTATCCAAGCAAGGAGACAGAGCTTTGAGAACAGCACTAACACTGGAGGAAGACCTGACTGACACTGGGACAAAGTCAAACTCAAGGACCAAAAGATATTTACAGAAAATTCCATCCAACAGCTACATAATATATGTTATTTTCATGAGGGCACTGAACATTCTCAAGCATAGATCATATACAACTCCACAAAACAAGTTCCAAAAAACCAAAATCATAGCATAATGTCTTTTCTGGATAAAATACAATAAAACTGAAAATCTGCATCAAAAGAAACTCTGCAAATAATACAAATATTAAAAAGAGGAAAGAAATTATACAAATACATGGAGCCTAAACAACCTGTTCTAAAATGAACGATAGGTCATTGAAGACATCAAAGCAAAATTTAAAAAATTCCTGGAAACTAATTAAAATGGAAATACAATGTATTAAAACCTACAAGACACAGCAAAAGCAGCACTGAGAGGGAAGTTTATAGTAATAATTGCCTACATCAAAAGACAGATATCAAAGAAGCAACCTAACAATGCATCTCAACGACTAAGAAAAAAATAGAAACATATGGAACTCAGAGTCAGTCAAAGGGAACAAATGAAAAGATCTGATCAGAAATAAATGAAGTAGAAACTTTAAAAAATAATTATGAAAGATCAGTGAAATGAATTGGCTTTTGAAAAGATCCAAGATAACTGAATAGGGTATAGCCACGCTGACTTCAGCCATTCTGGAACACGAAAAGAACAAAGAAATAAATCACATCTCTGGGGGACTGACTGATGGAAATTTTCAGCAGAGAAGTGACAAAACAACGAAGACTCTGAGACAACAGTAGACAGACACCGCTGCAGCCAGTGAGCGTGGTGCTGACAGCCCCTGGCTGTGCACCGCCATCTTACCGAGTTGAGGTAGGAAGAAACTGCTGCACGCTCCGCCACTGGCAGTTTTAGCTGAGAGGGAATTCAGCAGTCACCCACCGACTTTACTCCAGGACGGGGAGCTGACTGGTGTCTGAGCAACTGTTAGGCTTGGAGAAAGGAAGCCACACTGCTTCCCTCTCCTCCCCCAACTCCACAGAGCACCAGACTCAGCAGCAAAAAGTGAAGCAGCAGGCCTCTGTTCCGCCCTTACCAGGAACAATCAGAGTGAGAGTCAGGGCAACCTGTGCAGCAAAGCACAGGGTTCCTGCATCCTGCAACTGGGGGAGATTTGGGGCATTAGCCCAGAGCTACACTCACACGCTCTACACAAGCCAGGGAGATTTCCCTTAGCTTCTGAGGGGTAGCCCATAAAAAATCCACTCCCACCCTGGGATAGCTGGGTAATGAGTCACTATACCCTGCAACATCAGGGTAACAATTAGTTCTAAATTTCCCAATCACACTGGGAATCTATGTGGATATAGGGAAGAACCTATCTTTCACTTTTCTATACTCACACCTGCCAGAGCAAAATCTCTGTATATGCTGTAATCACCCTGTAGGACTGAAGCATGACACCGTTCACATCCCCCAGGCCCAGGGCTAGGACTGTTGGTGTTATAAGGCACAGCACCAATTGGTCTCTCCTAGCAGGGTGTGACAAAGGGCCCATCTGCGTCATACAGTCCTAGAGCTACAACAACTGGTGCACAAGCCCCAGCATGACTCAGGCTTGCTAGTGGGACAAGGGGACAGCTGCCTTTTTCTGCCTCAGTGCCGAGAACAATGCCCTGGCTGGCACAATCTTCTGGAATTCTGAAACTGAACTCTGTTGAGGGACGATGCAGACACACCCTAGAACCTCATGCTCATTTCAAAGCCACCCTTCTATCCCTACAAACTGCAACAGATGAGACACAACTGAAATGGATTAAGAAAAAAGCAATCACTCAGAGACTATGCACCTGGGCTCACAAACACCAAAGTCAAAGCAATAAGCCAAGTGATACCCTGCATTCTAATTAAACTGTAAAATCTTTTCCAATGAAACAAACTCCATAAAGAAGAAGGGAAGATTATACTAGATGTGAAGATGTGAACATAGGGACACAGGAAACATGAAGAAGCAAGGTATCATGACCCCTCCAAAAGAACACAATAATCTTCCAGAAGTAGATCTTGAACTGAAGGAAATCTATGAAATGCCAGATAAAGAATTCAAAATAATGATTGTAAGCAAACTCAATGAGATGCAAGGGAATTATAGATACGTGGAGACTAAATAATGTGCTCCTCTCCTGAATGAATAGTGAGTAATAGAAGAAATCAAAAAGGAAATAAAAATTTCTGGAAATAAATGAAGATGAATATACAACATATAAAAACTTATGGGATACAGCAAAAGCAATGTTAAGAGGGAATTTTATAGCAATTGGTGCCTATATCAAGAAATTGGAAAGGCACCAAATGAATCAGCTATCAATGCATCTCAAGGACCTAGAAAAACAACAAACCAAACCCAAAATTAGTAGGAGAAAATAATTAAAATTAGAGAAGAAATAAAAAAATTGAAACCAAAAAATACAAAACATCAGAGAAATGAAGAGTTGATTTTTGAAGAAATAAACAAAATGGATACATTATTGGCCCAACTACCCAAAAAAAGAAGAAGACTTAAATAAAAAATCAGAGATGAAAAAGTAAATGTAATAACAGATGTCACAGAAACAAAAAGTATCAGCAGGAATTATGCCAACAAATTGGAAAATCTACAAGAAATGAATAAATTCCTGGACACATGCAGTTTACCTTAATTGAGTCATAAAGACATAAAATACATAAAAGGCCAATAACCAAGACAGAAATTTAATAAGTAATAAAGACCCTGACACCAAAGAAAAGCCCAGGACCAGAGAGCTTCACTGCTCAATTCTACAACACTTTGAAAGAACTAATTCCAATTCTCCTCCAGCTATTCAAAACAATTGAAAATTCCTTCTATGAAGCCAGCAGCAGCTTAATTCCTAAACCTGAAAAAGATGCAGCAGAGAAAGAGAATTACAGACCAATGTCCTTCATGAACATAGACGCAAAAATCCTAGCAGATTGAATCCAACAACACATCCGAAAGATCATTCACCTGGACCAAGTGGGATTTATCCCTGGTATGCAAGGATGGTTCAACATTCACAAATCAATAAATGTGGTATATAACATTAACAAACTGAGGGACAAAACCCATATGGATATTTCAATAGATGCAGAGAAAGCATTTGACAAATACAAGATCCTTTCATGATGAAAACCTTAAGCAAATTGAGTATAGAAGGAACATTCCTCAATAACTTCAAGGCAATTTATGACAAACCCACAGCCAGCATCCTAGTGAATGGGGAAATGTTGAAAGCATTCCCACTAAGATCCAGAATCAGAAAAGAATGCCCTCTCTCATCATTGCTGTTCAATATAGTCCTGGAAGCTTTAGCCAGAGCCATTAGGCAAATAAAAGAAGTAAAAGGGATACAAGCTGGAAAGGAGGAAGTCAAACTATCCCTATTTTCAAATGACATAATTCTATATACAGGGGGTCCAAAAGACTCTATCCACTAAGAGACTATTGGAACTCATAAAAGAGTTTGGTTCAGAGACCTGAACTCCAATAGAATGTGGATTCATTTTGCCATGTAGCACCACTGGCCTCAAATGGACCTGAAATGCATCCCCGAAAGGCAGGGCAACTGTAAGATAAAGTGTGACCCAGCCTAGTGCCAGTCTGGGCAGGGACTTCCTTCATCACCTCTCATCTAACCTTGGGCAGCCAGCCAGGGACCACAGGACTGTGTCTTGGGACTTACACTGCACTGGTAAAGTCCAACAATGGACTAATTCTGTTGGTGAAAGTCTCTAGGCCAGTGCCTGAGAACAGACTTTCTCAAGTTGCCCCAGTACCAGCTGAAGACCTGTGCCCTGATGAGATGGACTTGTTTTGACACATATATATTGGACTTGCATGGGCCTGGTGCACGTCCCCAAGATTTCACAGGGCTTGATAATGACTGAGACCCAAGTATGATTTACC
Organism: Sylvilagus floridanus; assembly: GCA_949820135.1. NCBI lineage: Eukaryota > Metazoa > Chordata > Mammalia > Lagomorpha > Leporidae > Sylvilagus > Sylvilagus floridanus. Next base: position 22,777,801 of record OX463231.1, read on the forward strand.
CAGTGCCTCCTTGCACAGTTGAGGAGCTATCTCTGTCACTTGTCCTACAATGTCGGCAGACATTAAGGAGGCACGGGACTATTTTGAGAGTCAGTCATCTTTGATAAAGCACAAAGAGAACAGATCCTATTGGTTCCTGTCACCAGAGCAGTTCCTGTAGAAAGAGCCTTTGAACTTGCTTGGATATCAAGTGGAATTCTGTGGCCTCAAGTGATCAATCTTATACCCCAGCAAGAATTACCAGTATCTTGTAGGAGTGGCAGCAAGTAGTGAGTCCATATCAGTATATAGACCATAGAATAGTGGGCAATGGGGGCCGGTGCTGTGGTGTAGCTGGTAAAGCCACCACCTGCAGTGCTGGCATCCCATATGGGCATAGTTCATGTCCCGGCTGCTCCACTTCTGATCCAGCTCTCTGATATGGCCTGGGAAAACAGAAGAAGATGGCCCAAGGCCTTGGGCTCCTGCACCCACATGGGTGCCCCAGAAGAAGCTCCTGGCTCCTGGCTTTGGATCAGTGCAGCTCCGACTGTTGCAGCCATCTGGGGAGTGAACCAGCAGATGGAAGATTCTCTCTCTCTCTCTCTACCTCTGCCTCTCTGTAACTCTGCCTTTCAAATAAATAAATTAATTTAAAAAAAAGAATATTGGGCAATGGTTCTACCTACAGGATAAGCTAATCTCAGTGGACTGTGGACTCTGGGTATAATCTGGCTCATGGCAGTGGTGACCACAGGAAGAGATATTTGGCCCTACCTCAGTGCTGTAGGTCAGAAAACCCCACTTAGGCACTTCTCTAGTTCATTGTGAACAATACACCAGCTGTAAACTTGCGAAAAATCTAAGCTTGAGGAGTATTGTAGGAGTAAAACAGTAAAAATGCACCAACATTAGACCTGTAGTAAACCTTGACTTACAGCGCCATCTAGCAACAAATTAGAGGAAGTATCCACAGTGTCAGAGAAACTGCTTGGAATTTCTGGAAGGACAACCACAAAAGACAGAATATTACTAGTTCTTCAATGCACAGAGTATGTTGAACACCAATAAGTATTTTCAATAAGAAATTCCAAGGAGGAGTAGATGTTGTTGTTAAGAGTAAGGTTAAAGGCCGGCGCCGTGGCTCAACAGGCTAATCCTCCGCCTTCCAGCGCCGGCACACAAGGTTCTAGTCCCGGTCGGGGCACCGGATTCTGTCCCGGTTGCCCCCCTTCCAGGCCAGCTCTCTGCTGTGGCCTGGGAGTGCAGTGGAGGATGGCCCAAGTGCTTGGGCCCTGCACACCATGGGAGACCAGGAGAAGCACCTGGCTCCTGCCATTGGATCAGCGTGGTGCACCGGCCGCAGCGTGCTGGCCGCAGCGGCCATTGGAGGATGAACCAACGGCAAAAGGAAGACCTTTCTCTCTGTCTCTCTCTCTCACTGTCCACTCTTCCTGTCAAAAGAAAGAAAGAAAGAGGCTTTGAGAGGGCTAGTTCGCATTTTCTATCACAGAAGAAGAAGCCTCTGTCTAAAAAGCTCTCACCAGACATGGCCTCTGCCAGAGCCTCAAAACTGTGAGAAATAAATGTTTGCCATTTATACTCCACCCTACAACAGCCCAAACAGAAGACAATCCAATAGCCTCTTATAGTCGCCAGTGAGATGGTAGGAGATGGTGACTTCTCTAGCACCATCCTGGTAGAAACTAGAGCGCAACTGATCATTCTTAGGTAAGGGAGGAAGTCTAGTCTTCCCATTAAGCTCGACTGGGATGGGATTAAAGCAATGTTTTATTCTATAGTGTTTCATTAGAATAGGTTGTTACTGTCTAAAAGTCTTCTATTTCCTAAACTCCCATTTTCTTGGTACTTTGGCTGGAAAAGAGCAGGAGGTTGTTATACTTGCTTGTAAATTTAGCAGGAGGAATACAGGTGTCTACTTGATTTAGAATATTTTTAAAAATATGATTATCCAGCCGGTGCTGTGGCATAGTGGGTTAACGCCCTGGCCTAAAGCGCTGGCATCCCATATGGGTGCTGGTTCGAGACCTACCTGCTCCATTTCCTGTCCAGGTCTCTGCTATGGCCTGGGAAAGCAGTAGAAGATGGCCCAAGGCCTTGGGCCCCTGTACCCATGTGAGAGACCCAGAAGAAGCTCCTGGCTTCTGGCTTCGAATCGCTGCAGCTCTGGCCATTGTGGCCAATAGGGGAGTGAACCATTGGATTGAAGACCTCTGTCTCTCTCTCTCTCTCTCTCTCTCTCTGTGTGTGTGTGTGTGTGTGTGTGTGTGTGTGTAACTCTGACTTTAAAATAAATCTTTAAAAAAATATGATTATCACTTCATACATCATGAATACTTTCTTTTTTTTTATTATAAGCAGATTTAGACAGAGAGAGACAGAGAGAAAGGTCTTCCTTCCATTGGTTCACCCCCCAAATGGCCGCTACAGCAGGAGCTGCGCCAATCCGAAGCCAAGAGCCAGGTGCTTCCTCCTGGTCTCCCATGCAGGTGCAGGGCCCAAGCACTTGGGCCATCCTCCATTGCACTCCCGGGCCACAGCAGAGAGCTGGACTGGAAAAGGAGCAACCAGGAATAGAACCTGGGGTGCCAGCGCCGCAGGCGGAGGTTTAGCCTAGTGAGCTGTGGCGCCGGCCAGGTCATGAATACTTTCAAATGTTATCACACTGACTTTTCAAATACCATTGTCAACAAGGATCTCTAATAAATTATAATAGAAATACCTCTGTAGGTCAAATTTCATGACGTTTTTATCTTTTATTTCTTTTTATCTCTCATATCTAAATGCTGTGGTGAACATTTGTTGCTTTTGTGGCAAGCTATTACTGGAAATTTATTACTAGAAAAAATTACTGTTGCATATATAATAAAAATAAACAGTGTAATCCAAATATAAATTATGGACATTCTATAGTGTAAAAGATTTGATTGAAAAATTTTAAGAGTGCTATGTCCTGTAAGTATCTATAACTATGCAAAAGTTAAATTCTTGATTCCTATTTTATAAACCTCTGTCTTCCCCCTTTTGCCATTCAACTATAGCCTAAAAATTTTCAGTCTTTTAATTTCCTGCTTTTACACTTAAAATAGCAAAGAATTTCCTTAATATTATAATTTAGGGACAGATGCCATACAAAAGTAATCAAGTTTACCAAAAAGATGGTAAAAAATATCACAGTTCTCTGATCAATGTCATTGAACTACAAATGTGAAATTCAAAATTTTTACTTTCCCTTTCTCAGAGCTGAAGAATGATCAGAATCAAGTAGAATTCAAGTTCCCTGATCCTTGCATTTTTATTAAACTAAAGCCTTAATCTAATGAATAGTTTGCTTCTATCTCAATAGAATCATCATTCATATCCTACCAAGCTTTCCCTCTATACTCTGTACCTCTGTGCTAGAAATAGGATTTCTTAAATTATTTTATTGTTCAGTACATCAAATAAGGAATAGCCATGTTTTCCAACTTTGACGTCATTTTAATTCCTGAGTTAAAAAAATGGTTTAACCTGTGTCTTATTGGAAGATCTGGCATTAGTCTTTCTTCACATGATTTAATTCAGTATCCAAATTAATTTTTATGAAGTTAAGCATATTTTTATATAAATGATAAATTTAACAGATGATTGAAGATTTTTAATTTACTAAAATAATTACAAAACACATGGATTCAGTGATTATACATCTTCACTGAAACTGCATTCTTGGATTTTGGTCAGAAGACCACCAACATCAGGTAAGGGACTAAGGTTATCAAGAAGAGAGATTCCCCAGTTTTTAACTCAGCGACAAACTCAGAGGAACTTCTGGAGGTTAACACAGCTGTCTTTTTTCTAGTAAAATAAGAATTGTTAGCTTAAAATGTTGTTGAATTAAAAAAAGCACTGCCCAAACTTCCAAACTCCACTCATTCAATCAACATTGTATTTTTTTAAAATGATTTATTTATTTGAAAGAGTTAGAGAGAGAGGTAGAAACAGAGAGGGAGGTCTTCCATCTACTGGTTCACTCCCCAGATGGTCGCAACAGCCAGAGCCACGCTGATCTGAAACCAGGAGCCAGGAACTTCTTTTGGGTCTCATACGCAATGTAGGGGCCCAAGGACTTGGGCCATCTTCTACTGCTATCCCAGGCCACAGCACAGAGCTGGATTGGAAGTGGAGCAGCCAGGACTAGAACCGGTACCCATATTGGATACTGGCACTTCAGGTCAAGGCTTTAACCCACTGCTCCACAGCGCCTGCCCCTCAACAGACATTATATTAAACACTGAAACACAGAAGTATACTAGAGGACATTCTCATTATGTTCACGAGTCTTAAAATATCTTCATACTGTAGTGTCTTCAGAAAACATCAATTTGTAAGTTAGCTTATTTGTTTTAATGATTAAGGCAGCTCCAAAACATGCTAATAGATTTACAATTTCAGAAGAAAGGATGCTAGTGGAAAATACAGAGGTGGTAGTCTCAGCTTGTTCTGAGGAGGAATTCACTATATTTACAATATGGTCAGAGCATACAGACAATGTATTCACTGTCTGTAACATGGTTGGGGACACAGGGATAGAGGGAAATAATTTATATAAAGAAACTGATGAAGAATCACATCTTTGAGATTCTGTATGAAATCTCATTTTACCTTTTGAACTACTTGCCTTTGTTAGTGACATTCCAAGCTATTTAGGGCTTAATTCTTTGTATCTGTACCCTGTGTGGTTTGCTACTAAAGATGACTGAGACATATGACACTAGTTATACTTCAGCAAAATGTACAGTATTTCATGCTAGGGCTCCTTTGCCAAATCCCTATCATAAAAAATTTGGCTGGAAAAATTATAAACATCGAAGATCCCTCTCCCTTTAATACTAATTTTTAGTCTGTAGCTGGTCTATCTCCCCTTAATTCTCCTTTCTCTCATCTTATTTTGACTCCAAATGGCCATCCAAAGCTGAAGACCTCACAGACTGTTTTACAACTCTAATCAGAGGTATGTGTCCTCATTATGGCCTTTCCCAAAGAGACACTGCCCATCCAATCATAGCATAACATCAGGGAAGAGAAATCACAAGGAGGAAGGAAACTGTGATGTCTTTTTTTTTCTCCCTGACAACCCCAATTCCATTTTGGTGACCTCGTGTGGTCATGAAGCATGCACTTTATATATTTAATCTTTCTCTGATGAAGTGTTAGAAGTTGTCCTTGCTTAAAAACCAATGGGAAGTCCAAAGTTTGTGAAAAATCTTACCTATGCATTGTGGAACCAAAGGAAAAAAAGACAAGGTATATTGTTGAAAAAAATTTTATGTAATAAAAAGCTACTGTTGAGGTTTCAGAGAAAATAGAGCAGCTTACTTCTGTCTTTGTCCATTTATTTTACATAAATATTTCTGAGGAACAAATGATGACTCTCTGATTTAAAGTCTGAGTGCTGCCGGCGCCGTGGCTCAACAGGCTAATCCTCTGCCTTGCGGCGCCGGCACACCGGGTTCTAGTCCCGGTCGGGGCGCCGGATTCTGTCCCGGTTGCCCCTCTTCCAGGCCAGCCCTCTGCTGTGGCCCAGGAGTGCAGTGGAGGATGGCCCAAGTGCTTGGGCCCTGCACCCCATGGGAGACCAGGAAAAAGCACCTAGCACCTGGCTCCTGCCATCGGATGAGCGCGGTGCGCTGGCCACAGCGCGCCATCCGCGGCAGCCATTGGAGGGTGAACCAACGGCAAAAGGAAGACCTTTCTCTCTGTCTCTCTCTCTCACTGTCCACTCTGCCTGTCAAAAAAAAAAAAAGTCTGAGTGCTGAACAGTTCTTGATAGAAGCATTCAGCGTACCAGTCAACTGTATTTAAAGCCCTACAGTTGCTATTAGGGAACGGACTATTCCATTTCAGAAAGGATTGACTCAGACTATAAAGAGAGAAGAGAATTAAGTGTTTGGGTAAAAAGAAAAACTAAAGTGGATTAATCTCTTTAGAGATTTTCCTTGGCCATGTATGTCTAAGGGTTAAACTAGAGAATCCAGAATGGATGCTCTTAAGGACCACATTTAGAGAGCAAGTCCTATTTATCGTTATGTTTAAGGTAATTATGTGTGTGTATGTGTGTGTGTGTATTCAAGTCTTAGAATGTAGCTGTTATCAAGATATTCTTACATTATTTTATAAAGTCACAACTCAAATAATTCTAAGCTTGCATTAAGGGCAATTAGATGACCCAGTAGATGCAAAGGAATTGGAATTGCTAATATCATTCAGATGTACAGACTGGATAGAAAAGCAGAATCCTCCAAGAATGGTGCTTTATTAGAACTGATCCCTATTGAAGTGGACAGCAACCCTTTCATAGATCGTACCACCATTTGATGGATAGGAGAAAATAGATCATAACAACTTGGATTCCCCATGAGTTAAAACATCTATGTCTCTCCACTGGTGAGAGAATTTATGGTTTCCTAATCTCAAGTATATTAGAAGAAATAATGTATCAAAAAAATTACAACTTAACATGATTCTAAAAGATAGGTTAAGAACCCAGATTATTTAAATTTTAGTAAATTAATCATAGAATTGAAAATCTAAACACCCTAGAATTTATTTTATACTTAAGGTGCATGTGTTTTTGCCTATTTCAGACTTACTAGACACTCCTATTTAATTCTTTAAGGCCTGTTTCAAATAACCAATTCTTTGAAGTGCTTTTTTTTTTTTTTTTTTTTTTGTGACAGGCAGAGTGGACAGTGAGAGAGAGAGACAGAGAGAAAGGTCTTCCTTTTGCCGTTGGTTCACCCTCCAACGGCTGCCGCGGACAGCGCGCTGCGGCCGGCGCACCGCGCTCATCCGATGGCAGGAGCCAGGTGCTAGGTGCTTATCCTGGTCTCCCATGGGGTGCAGGGCCCAAGCACTTGGACCATCCTCCACTGCACTCCTGGGCCACAGCAGAGGGCTGGCCTGGAAGAGGGGCAACCGGGACAGAATCCGGCGCCCCGACCGGGACTAGAACCCGGTGTGCCGGCGCCGCAAGGCGGAGGATTAGCCTGTTGAGCCACGGCGCCGGCCTGAAGTGCTCTTTGACCTCTCTGCAAATGCACACATCTTCTCTCACAGTAATCATTGTTCTTCATATGAGTTTTCACAACATTTTGTACACAATTCTACCATTATTTTATTATAGTTGTTATTACCTATTATTTGTCTATTAGATTATGACATTATCAAAGGAATGGGCAGTACTTTATTAGTATGTTCACTCCCAGGGTTTCCAGGGTTTAATACAGTGTCTAAAAACAAGAGTTCCCATTAAAATAAGGATTTGGTGGAATGATGGATATCTAGTCAATTCCACTGTCAAGTGCCTACAGATAGAACAACAGACACCATTTTTTTTTAACCATAAAAATTCTCCGTTTAGTTTGAGTCTCTTAGATCATGCTTCATGAGTGTCTTCTTTTTTAAGAGCCCTCTGTGGATTATGTTCATCCAAAAGAAAAAATTGAAATATCCACTGACTTCAATTAAACATACTTCCCATCTGGAAGTGATTTTAAAGCAATTCTCAGAAGTTGAAGTATTTTTTTTACAGCTTTGGTAATAAATTATAAATGTATTATGGGAGAGATTATATGTGTGGATCAAGTTTTTTCAACTATACTTAAATGCATTGTGTATGACTCATTAGGAAATACATCAACTACTAAGAAACAAAAAGCTGTAAGCAGCTATTGAAGGTTACAAAGTAGATTGGATTCTTGTGAGTACCCAATAAAGTATTTCAAAGGTCAATGATCAAATTATCAAGAGTTCATCATTTCATCTCTTATAAATATATAAAGACCTTCTATGACAAACAGAAATTGAAAGAATTTGTTACCACCTGTCCAGCCCTGCAGAAGATGCTTAAGGGTATGCTGCACACAGAAATATGGTTATCACCATGGAAGAATGAAAAGGAAGGAAATCTCCCAGTAAAAGTACAAAGGAAATCCAAAGTAAAAAAATAGGAATATCTTTGGAAAAATGGGAGGGCAAAGTTGTTACTTACCAATAGTCACTTTGAATGTAAATGACCTCAACTCTCCAGATAAAAGACACAGACTGGAAAAAACAAAACTCACCTATTTGCTGTCCACAAGAAACACATCTCAGCAACAAAGATGCACACAGACTGAAAGTGAAAGGTGGGAAAATATATTCCATGTTAACATAAACCAAAAAGAGCTGGTGTAGCCATCTTAGTTTCAGACAAAATAGACTTTATCACAAAAACTGTAAAAGAGATGAAGAAGGGAACTATGTAATGATTAAGGGATAAGTTCAACAAGAAGATGTAACTATTATAAATGTACATGAACCTAATTACAGGGCACCTGGCTATTTAAAAGAAATATTAGGGGATCTAAAGGGAGACATAGACTCAAATATAATAGTAATGGGGGATGTCAATACCCTACTTTTAGCAATGGACAGATCAACAAGACAGAAAATCAGCAAACAAACAACAGATTTAATTGACACTATAGACCATATGGACCTAACAGATATCCACAGAACTTTCCATCTTATAGCTACAGAATGCACATTCTTCTCATCAGTGCATAGAACTTTCTCTAGGATAGACCACATGTTAGGCCATATATAAAGCAAGTTTCAGCAAATTCAAAAAAATCAAAATCATGCCATGCATATTCTCTGACCACAATAGATTGAAGCTGGAAATCAACAACTCAAGAATCTGTGAACATATGCACACACATGGAGACTGATCAACATGCTACTCAAAGAATACTTGGTTACAGAAAAATATCAAAAGAGAAACCAAAAATAAATTCTGGAAATAAATGAAGATGACAATCCAACATATCAGAACTAATGGGATATAGTAGTGTTTTTTTTTTTTTTTCCTAGAAGACTTTTACTTAGGAAACACAAGCTTCACACATTTCATAAATACAACTTTAGGAACATAGTAATTCTCTTCTTCACTGTATACACCCTCCTACCCCTCTTCCTCCCCTCACTCCTATTCTCATTCTTATTTTTTTTTACTAAGATCTATTTTCAATTAACTTTATAACACATACAATTAACTCTATACTAAGTAAGGAGTTCAACAAATATAAAAAAAAAAAAAAAAAACTTCCTTAGCAGTTGAGGAAAAAAAGAAAAAGAAAAAAGCCCAGGATCTGGTGGCTTCATTGCTGAATTCTACCAGACATTTAAAGAAGAACTAACTCCAATTTTTCTCAAGCTATTCAAAACAATTGAAAGAGGAATCCTCCAAAACTCTTTCTTTGAAGCCAGCATCAGCTTAATTCCTAAACTTTAAAATGATACAACAAAGAATGAGAACTACAGACCAATTTCTCTGATGAACAAAGATGCAAAAATCCTCAAAAAAATACTAGCCAATCAAATCTAAGAACATATCAGAAAGCTCATTCACCGAGAACAAGTGGGTTCTATCCATGGCATGCAGGTTTGATTCAACATTCACGAATCAATAAATGTGATACATCACATTAACAAACTTAACAAAAAATCATAGGCTTCTTTCAATAGATGCAGAGAAACCATTTGATAAAATATAGCATCCTTGCATGATGAAAATCATATAGAAGGAACATTTCTCAACGCATTCAAAGCACTTTATGACAAACCCATGGTCAGCATTTTACTGAATAGGGAAATGTTGGAAGAATTCCTACTAAGATCCAGAACCAGAGAAGGATGCCCTCTCTCACCATTGCTGTTCAATATAGTCCTAGAAGTTTTAACCAGAGCCAATAGGCACATAAAAGAAATCGAAGGAGGAAGTCAAACTATCCTTATTCAGATGACATGATTCTATAGGTAGGAGATCCAAAAGACTCCACTGAGAGACTTTTGGAACTCACAAAAAAGTTTGGTAAAGTAGCAGGATATAAAATCAATACAGAAAAATTAACAGCCTTTGTATACACAGACAATGTCACAGCATTTAATTCCAAAAAGGAATAAATTTAACCAAGATGTCAAAGATCTCTATGATGAGAATTATAAAACATTAAAGAAAGAAATAGAAGACATTACAAAATGGAAAAAATTTTCCATTTTCTTGGATTGGAATACTAGACATCATCAAAATGTCCATACTACCAAGAGCAATTTACATATTTAATGCAATCCCAATCAAAATGCCAAGGATATTCTTTGCAGATCTAGAAAAAAATGTAAAAATTCATATGGAAACACAAGAGACCCCCAAATAATGCAATCATATACAACAAAAACAAAGCCAGAGGCATCACAATACCAGATTTCAAGACATAATACTGGGCAGTTATAATCAACACAGCCTGGTACTGGTACAAAAATAAATGGATAAACAAATGGAATAACACAGAAAATCCAGAAATCAATTCATGTATATATAACCAACTTGTTTTTGACAAAGCTGCTAAATAAAATTCCTGGAGCAAGGATAGCCTCTTCAACAAAGGGTGCTGAGAAAACTCAATCTCCATGTGCAGAACTATGAAGCAAGACCTCTACCTTAAACTTTACATAAAAATTCACTCAAAATGGATCAACAAGCTAAATCTATGACCTGATACCATCAAATTATTACAGAACATTGGGGAAACCCTGCAAAACATTGGCATAGCCAAAGACTTCTTGGAAATGGCCCCAGAATCAGAGGCAATCAAAGCCAAAATTGACAAATGGGATTACATCAAATAGAAGCTTCTGAACTGCAAAAGAAACAATCAGCAATGTGAAGAGGAAACCAACAGAATGGGAGAAAATATTTGCAAACTATGCAACTGATGAAGGATTAATATCCAGAATATATAAAGAGCTCAAGAAACTCAACAGCAACAAACATTCCAGATAAGAAATGGGCAAAGTACTTGAACAGGCATTTTTCAAAAGAGGAAATCCAATGGCCAACAAACACATGAAAACATGCTTAGGATTACTAGCTGTCAGGGAAATTAAAATGAAAAACACAGTGAGGTTTCGCCTCACCCCAGTTAGAATGGCTTTCATATAGAAATCAACAATAGAAATCAACAAACAATACATGTTGCCGAGGATGTGGGGGAAAGGCTACCCTTATCCACTGTTGAGGGGAATGTAAACTGGTGCAGCCACTGTGGCAGACAGTATGGTGATACCTCATAAATCTGAAAATAGATTTACCATATGACCCAGCCATTCCCATTCCCTTGGGGAATTTACCCAAGAGAAATGAAATCAGCATATGAAAGTTATCTGTACTCTCATGTTTATTCCAGCTCAGTTTAGAATAGCTAAGATATGGAATCAACCCAAATGTCCATCAACTGAAAAGTGGATAAAAAATTATGGAATATGTACAGCACAGAATATTACATAGTAGCAAAAAAAAAAATGAAATACTGTCATTTGCCACAAAATGGATTCAACTGGAAAACATTATATTTAGTGAAATAAGCCAACCCCAAAGGGAAAAATACCACATGTTCTCCCTGATCTATGTTAATAAGTAGAGTACCTGAAAGGTAATCTATAGAAGTGAAATTGACACTTTGAGATGTGATGACCTTGAATAGACCTTGGGGAACAGTTTTTTTTTTTTTTTGAACTTTATGCTGAACTCTTTTGTTAGTGTAGAGATAATGTTATGTCTATAAAATTACTGCAAACAGACCTTATTAAAAAAATAAGAATGGAAATATGAAAGGGAGGAGGAGGAAGGGTAGAAGTGTGGGTGGGAAGAAAGGAAGGGTAGGAAGAATCATTATGTTCTTACAGTTATAGTTATGAATTGTATGAAGTTTGTATACTTAAATGTTTCTAGGTAAAAAACAAACAAAAAAACTGCATGAATTCTGAGTCTTGGTGCTGCTATTTATGAGTGGGGCTCTGAATAAACTTTTTTTTGTGTGTGTGGAAAGTAAAATAGCAATATTTATTAGGGAAGGGACATCCGTAAGAGCGGATAGGCACCTCTCCAGACAGAACCCGAGAGAGTGCCCAGTCGCTCAGACTGGGGGAGAACGGGGTTACATGGTGAGTGGAAAGAGTACACCTGGGCAGACCAGGCGGGTGGCTTAGCAGAGAGACAGAGGGCTGAGCGCCTAAACTCTCTTATATATAAATTAACACCTTTTTTTTTATAACTGTACAGACTAAGTTGCAGGATATATGTTAGATACCTAGCACAATATCAGACATAGAAAAACACCTCAACAAATATGTGTGGTTTTCATCAGAATTGCAACTATTCATTTCAATTAAACATTCTCCTTTCTGAATGTCCATGAGAATCATCAATACAATAATGAAATTCAGGACCTACCCTCAGAAATTATGTTTTTGTTTTAAAGATTTATTTATTTATTTGAAAGTCAGAGTTATATAGAGAGAGGAGAGGCAGAGAGAGAGAGAGAAAGAGAGGTCTTCCATCCGATGATTCACTCCCTTATGGCTGCAACTGTGCTGATCCGAAGCCAGGAGCCAGGAGCTTCTTCTGGGTCTCCCACGTGGGTGCAGAGGCCCAAGGACTTGGGCCATCCTTTACTGCTTTCCCGGGCCATAGCAGAGAGTTGGACAGGAAGCAGAGCAGCCAGATCTCTAACCGGTGCCCATATGGGATGCCGGTGCTTCAGGCCAGGGCGCCAACCCACTATGCCATAGCGCCAGCCCCCAATTTTTAAATTATTAATGGGTTTTTCTCTTTTCTTTGTTCAGGTCTTTCTGAGGTACCCATTTAGAGGAAGAATAGAACTTGTTACTAGAGAAACAGAGGGAGAAAAGAGATTAGATTCTGCTATTAACATACAAAATAAGATTATGAAATAGTCAGGAAGCAGGGCTACAGTTCAGAGAGCAAGTTAACAAAGAAGGTTGATCAGATTGCTTCATTGCCTCCATTAAAATATCAAGGTCTTGGAGGACCGAGCTCACCTCCAGCTATATCTCCTATGGTACAGAACTACTTCTTTACCCATTACAAGCTTTTTTTTTTTTTTTAAACCCAAGACAAACTTACTATTTATTACTCAATGGCAGAAGAAAGAGATGGAGGGAGGAGGGGTGCATAGATGTTTGGTGAAGAAGTTAAGATGCCAATTGGGATACCAACATCCCATATTGAGAGTGCCTGTTTTGAGTCCTGGCCCCACCTCTCATCCAGCTTCCTTCTAATGTGCAACCTTTGAGACAGCAGGTGATGGCTCAAGTAGTTGTCTCTGCTACCAAGGTGGAAGACCTAGCTTGAGTTCCTGTCTCCTGGCTTCAGCTTGGCCTGGCTGTTGCAACACTGGTGGAATATATTAACAGATAGAAGGTCTCTGTCTGCCTGCCTTTCAAATAGAAATGAAAATAAATTACTTTTTTAAAAAAGAAAAATGGTTCTATTAATTTTAATGGGGGAAAACTATGATGTATTCCTAACCTAGAATATGAAAATGATATCACAGGCTGAAAAGTATATCAAGAAAAATGTTTATAAGAAGTGCAGGGTGGGAAGTGGGGCTGGGACCATGGTATGGCCTCTGCATTACAAAATAAAGCCCTGGATATCCTCAAAAAAATGTTTATATAAATAAAACAAAAATATCAAATACATAGTTTCTATGGAGAAAGTAATATTACGAGCATTTGCTTGACTTGCCAAAAGGTGGGTAGCCTTAATAGCGGGTGATAGTGCTGGGAAGCAATTCTTCAAAACAGAGTGAAGAATTAGTTAATCACTTTTCAGGCAAACATTTCCGTCTGAATCATGTACTCTTGAGAATACTTTGTTGTCTTCAGAATTTCATTGTAATTGCTTCATAGTTTTCTAACTTCTACTTTAGCATTAAGACATTGGCATGGTTCAAAATTTCACTTCTTGGTATGACCTTTATGTCATTTTTTTTTCAATTGCTTAAGCTAATAGTTCACAGAACCACAATGCCCATGATAGTTATTCTAATAAATTTGGTTCAGTCATCATAACATTTTTGTTTCTGAAGAATTTCAAAGTACTATCATTTTTATGTACTATATACGTGCACATGCAGTACGTAGTACAAGTGTATTATGTAGAATATAGTAGGAATGAGAAACGTGAAGAACTAGAAGAGAGAGCTGTAAGAAACATAAAAAAGAAAGACTAGTGGTGAGCATTTGGTGTAATAGTTAAGACACGAGTGGAGACACCATCTCTCTCATTGTAGTACCTGGATTCTGTCATATTTAGCTCCCAATTCCACTTTCCTGTTAATGCAGACCTGACAAAACAGCATGGGATAGCTCAAGTAATTAGGTTCCACCCACCCATATAAGAAAGCTGAATTGAGTTCCCAGCTCCTAGCTTCAGTCTGACCCAGACATGGCAACTGCGGGCATTTGGGAAGTGACCCAGGAGATGGGAACCCTCTCTCCCTCTGCTTTTTTTTCTCTCTGTCCCTTAAATAAATATATATGTATTTTAAAAACGATGAGATCTCCACCAAAAAGTCCTTGACTGGGGATAAATGTACAATATGCTGGTTTTGTGTTGTTGAGATCCCAAAGACTCTCAAACCTTGCAGAGAATCCCTGGAAAATGAAGACACTGGTTTTAATTCACATCAGATATGCTGAAGCTCTACATCTGAAACTTGAACAGAAAAAGAAAAATTATTTAAACCATCTTTCAAGGCAGACATTTGGTACAGCAGTCAAATCACCACTTGGAATGTCCCATCAGAGTTGCTGGAATGCTTCCTACGAATGTGCACCCATGGAGACAGCAGATGATGGATCAAGTGCTTGGGTACTTCCACCCATATGGAAGAGCTGGAGGGACTTCTGAGATCCTGGCTCCAACTTGGCCCAGTTCTGGCTATTGCAGGCATTTGGGAAGTAAAACAGCAGACAGAAGATCTCTCTGTGTCTCTCTTCCAAGTAAAATGAAAATAAAACCAGCTTTCAATCATTATCCAAGTTACTAGTCAAACTCCTTTACCCTGCCTCTAGTATATGTGGATACACACACACACACACACACACACACAGAGAGAGAGAGAGAGAGAGAGAGAGAGAGAGAGAGAGAGAGAGAGAGAAAGGGGGGAGGGAGAAGGAGTGGAAGAGGAAGGGAGACTGAGCATGGTGACAGAATTGTTAGAATAATTTTTTTAAAGATTTATTTTTATTTATTTGAAAGACAGAGTTGCAGAGAGAGAGAGGAAGAGAGAGAGGAAGAGAGAGAGGAAGAGAGAGAGAGAGAGAGAGAGAGAGAGAGGGCTTCCACCCACTGGTTCACTTCCCAAATGGCTGCAACGGCCAGAGCTGAGCCAATCCGAAATCAGGAAGCAGGAGCTTCCTCCAGGTCTCCCACGTGGGTGCAGGGGCCCAAGGATTTGGACCATCTTCTACTGCATTCCCAGGCTATAGCAGAGAGCTGGATGGGAAGAGGAGCAGCCAGGACTAGAACCAGCACCCATATGGGATGCTGGTGCTTCATGCCAAGGCTTTAACCCACTGCGCCGTATCGCCAGCCCCTAAATAATTTTTTAAAGTAATCCATATGGAAAATTTTGGTGGAAGAGATTTGTACATGAATGAAGCTACCTAAATAAACAATGCTGCATGTAAATACAAACAGATTTTATATTTTAACTACTTTCAGCATTTCACTTTTACCCACATTTCTTTTGACACCTTCAATTAATGTCCAAATTTATAGAATGAAAATTTCCTTTGGCCATCGAGAAATACTTTTTCCTATTCAAAGAGTGGGAAATTGATTTTCCCACCTTATTATCTTTAGTAATATGTTGTTTTCTTCTCATTTTCAAGGAGAAAATGATCAAAAGGCAGTTATAGATAAAGGATTCTTTAAAGTCTTTGATGAGAAGGATCATACTGGTTTCAGAGGCTTTGTGGTAAACTATATCATAATTTTAAAAATTTCCTATGTGGAAATTAAACTTCTTGAGGTCAAAGCCTAGATTATTATTGACCTGTAGATTTGGGGACCCAATATATTCACACAATCCTCCATTGCTGGATTGGAGCTGGAGGAAGCTAGGGTATGAGAGGGTGCACAAACCAAAAAATGTCGGTGTCTTCTAAAAGCAGAGAGGCCGGCACCATGGCTCAATTGGCTAATCCTCCACCTGTGGCACCGGCACCCCGGGTTCTAGTCCCAGTTGGGGTGCCAGGTACTATTCCTGGTTGCTCCTCTTCCAGTCCAGCTCTCTGCTGTGGCCAAGGAAGCGGAGGATGGCCGAAATGCAAAGGCAAAGGCAGTTTCCTACGAAGTAAGAAATGTGAATTGAATTTAAAAACAAAATGAAATGAGATACCCTAATGTACACCCTGCACCCACATGGGAGACTGGGAGGAGGCACCTGGCTCCTGGCTTCCTCGCCTGCCATGGCGGCCATTTGGGGAGTGAACCAACGGAAGGAAGGCCTTTCTCTCTGTCTCTCACTGTCTGTAACTCTACCTGTCAAATTAAAAAAAAAAAAAAGATTATAGCTTAAACACTAACAAAAAAACTCTTTGTATCTCTCTCTCTCTTTTTTTTTTTTTTGACAGGCAGAGTGGACAGTGAGAGAGACAGAGAGAAAGGTCTTCCTTTGCCGTTGGTTCACCCTCCAATGGCTGCCGCGGACAGCGCGCTGCGGCCGGCGCACCGCGCTCATCCAATGGCAGGAGCCAGGTGCTAGGTGCTTTTTCCTGGTCTCCCATGGGGTGCAGGGCCCAAGCACTTGGGCCATCCTCCACTGTACTCCTGGGCCACAGCAGAGGGCTGGCCTGGAAGAGGGGCAACCGGGACAGAATCCGGCGCCTCGACTGGGACTAGAACCCGGTGTGCCGGCGCCGCAAGGCGGAAGATTAGCCTGTTGAGCCACGGCGCCGGCCTCTTTGTATCTCTTTAAAAAAAAAATGCAGAAACAGAAAGGAAAAATATTCCTCCCCAGAATCTACAGAGAGGAACATAGCCCTGCTGACACTTTGATTTCTAGTTCAGTGAGATAGTCCAGTTGAACCTTGGACCCACAGAACTCTAAGATAACACATTTGCATAGTTTTATGACATTTAATGGTAATTTATTATAGCAGCAAAAAAAACACAAAATTTAATAACTTTACAATCTATGTATTTAACATTCCAACTTTGGTAAAATAGAAATTATATTTAAGAGAATATTTTCCAAAATAGAGGGCTAACTAAAAGTTTCAACATTTCATGGCAGTCTATAATATTATATATAAAAAAATCTTCACTCACAAAAAGACAGCTAGATCTACAGGAGATGAAAATCCTATGATGCAAAAGAAAGTAATTTATAACATCAAAGAATAATCTTGTAGGTCTTTTGAAGGATTTACACAATAACTGTCACAATGAAACCAAATCAGTTCTTTTACTCAGTTTTAGAGTCAATACTACTTACAGTCCAATGATAAAATATTCTCAGACTGTAAGAAGTGATTGCATTAAAGCTATTTGTCATGTGTACTCAATGTATTTGAATTCTAAGATTCTGCTGTGTGAATAAACCCAAACTTAAGATTTACAAGCAGATATCAAAGAAAACACATCAATATCTGGAATTTATATCATAGGAAAAAGTAGTATAAAGGAAATAGAAAAAGTAATAATTGATCTTCTGGCAATGTTGACTTTCTGTAAGCAAAAACAAATGCAAAGGCAAAGGCAGTTTCCTATGAAGTGATGTGAATTGAATTAAAAAAAAAAAAAGAGACACCCTAATGCACTCAAAATGAAACCCCTAGGACATCATATGAACTGAATATTTTCTATGACAACATTACATTCTTCAGCATGTTTAATTAGAATTCAGGAACATGATATCAAATATGTTCTATGCAGCACTGTTAAATATTAAAAGATATTTCAGAAAACCTTACCTCTGATGGAAAGGAGTTTAAAGATTTTTGGAAGCAAGGAGTGGGCACTGCACTGCAGCGGGACACTGTACTCTGTACAGGGACAGCCTCATTCTATCAGAGTGCTGGTTCCAGTTCTGGCTGCACTGCTTCTGATCCGCCTTTGTGGTAATGTGCCGGGGGCAGCAGATTAGGCCTCAAGTACTTGAGCATCTGCCACCAACATGGGATACCCAAATCAAATTCTTGATTCTTGGCTTTGGCCTACCCAGCCTGGGCTGTTCCAAGTATTTGGGTAGTGAACTAGTGGATGGAAGAGCGAACTTGTTCGCTCACTCGCTCTCCTCGCTCTCTTTGTTCCAGGTATTTGGGTAGTGAACTGGTGGACAGAAGCTCACTCTGTTCTATGTAGCTCTGCCTTTCAAGTAGATGATACATATCCAGAAATATAGTTGCCAAGTACATGATACAAATTGAGGTATGCTGAGAAAGTAACTTTTAGAGAAAAAAAAAAGTATGTCTCTTACCAGTCCTGTAAGATGACTTAAATTTCTACTATCAATCTAACTCATCAACTGTTCATTTAACCAGAAAATATTTGTTAAGTACCACATACCAAGTTGCATCAGTGACAATTTGGGGACATTTGAAATGAACCTTCTTTGGAAAAATTAACTTAAGTAATCATTACCAAATGGTAACATATAATTATGAAAGGCAGCTTCCTCTTTCTCATCCCTAATTCCACTAAAAAAAATTACAGTAGCCCTTAGTTATTTCCCAATTACCATTTTATATAAATTGGCACAGGAATCACGCTTCCATAGTATAGTGGTTATCATGTTTGCATCAAAAAATTGTCATAGAAATCTTTACAAAATCATTCATCATCTTTTACTATTTACTATTCACCAATAAGAACCTACCTGTCCAGTGGCTCAATTATTCAGAGCTCTAAAAAAAAAAAAAAAAAGACAAAACAAACTAAGCAAAACAAAACACCAGGTGAGGTGAAATGAGGAAAAGCTATGGAGTGTGATTCAGCAAATGGCTGGAGCTTGACATGTTTAAAGGGTGTATAGGTTGTGATAAAAAGACACAAAGGAGAGATCATTGATGATAACACAATGGAGTGGATGAATATATTTTCAGATCATATCCTTCTCTGGGAACAAAGATAAGAGTTCAATGTTTGACGTGTGTATGATTGAACTACGGACAATTATAGAATGCAGAACTCAAAACAGATGTTTAGTAAGCAATCCATTCAAAATTGGCAAATTCTTATAAGGATGGAAGAGCTTCTGATTAAGATAAATATTAAAGAAAAGGAGCAAAGAATAAGAAATAATTTCCTAAAAATTTCTCAACAGAGGTATAGAATGAATTTAGAGAAAGAACATAAAATAGGGAAATAAAAGAAGAAATGTTTTAAATTGTAATAAAGGTTTTTGAAGGTATCCATTCTATTTGCTGTTAAAGGGGTTTCATATGGGGTGGTGCAATTAAAATAAAATGCTCTGTGACATTCTTCCTGATTCTCCTTTGGGTCAGGTAGGTTTTGATATTAAGCAGGTTAAATGGCTCCAATTTTTCTTTTCTAGGAATTAAATAAACCAGAGCTGTTTTTTTGACTGTTTATAAAAAGAAAATGAGCTGCCAAGACACAGTTAATAATATTGTGTATGTTTGAATGTGTCACAGAGGAACTTTTAACAAACCCTAGCATGACATCTTGTTTTTGCATACCCCCAGCCAAATAACTCCCCAGATTTCTTATTATCAAAATGGTTCCTAAGTGCAAGCTGGTAGCCAAACTATAATAATTAACCAAAAAACACTGCTTAGTCAATATAAAATTATAGTTGCTTTAAGGGATTTTGCCTACTGACTCATTAAAATGAACCACAATAATCTTATTTATGTTGAAGTAGCTGAAGGCTAAATGTGTCTTAATTTATCAACATGAGTTTATACAGAACTTGACTATGAAGAAAGATATCATTTGAGGGAGCTATCAAAGAATATACACCCTTCATGAAGAGATAGGGATCAAAGAATGAAAAAGTAAAACAAGAAAGTTTATACAGTTTCAAAGCTCTTAAATTCCCATTATCTCAATAATGTTTCACAGATCAATAGGCACAGGGATGGCATATACTGCCACTCCCTTATTCCTTGCCCATTGTCAATTGATTATAGTCGGTTGATCTGCTGTAGGACTGCAAGCAATCACTACCAGTCAATTCTAGTTAGCATGCTTTTGAAAACAAACTTCCATCCCAATACATTCAAAAGGCGTCAAGAAAAACATTCTGAGAGTATTTTAAAGAATTGTGAGAACGATAGATGACTATAGTTCCATGAGTCCATAATGCAGGAGAATGACATATTATGATCTAACATCATCAATCTATAAATCCATCCATCTTCTTGTCCATCCATCCATCAACTCATTCATCTATCTATCCACACATTTTTTTGTTGTTATGTTTCCATCTATCACAGGCTCCTGTAAGCTACTGATTAAGGAAGAGCCTTAAATTGTTATTTTGAATTTTGTTCAAATTCTAATTACCTGCAAAGGACATGCAATTGCACTTGTGATGATCTCATATTAGCTTTATTCTATGTAACCTGCAACTTCTAGGGACAAATCCTTTGATTCCTTAGAAATAGGGAAAGCATTGCTGTTTTCTGTTACTCATGTTTTCCTGGAGTAAATGCAAGAATGTGATTGGTTCATGGAGGAGGTAGGAAGACAATGACCAAGTCATTTGGAAATATAAGCAGTCTTCAAAAAGTTCATGAAAAATGTTGATTACCTTTAAATCCTGTTTTCCCATGAATTTTTTTTGAAGCCCATTCATGTACTGTGGGAGCAAAGCTTAGAGAACACTAACTTTCTGAGAACTGGAAAGCCCTCTTGGTAGGGGAGAACAGACAGGAGGCTGGGTGCTCATGACTGTGGGAGGCTTGTTTGCTAAGACTGTGAAAACACTGAGGCTGCATGGAAGGACTCAGGATGTGGGTGGGACTTTTGAGTATTCACTGTGGGAGGCTCTATAGGATCAGGGCTCCCTGGTTACCTGGCGAGGGACACTGCTGGGAAATCTGAGCTTACACTGAGGACTTCATATATCCTTTGTTAATAATATACCTTCTGGGGCTAGCACCCAGGCACTACTCCTCCTTTGAGGAGAGGAGCTCACCTGAGTCTATGCCAACAGACAAGAACAAACCTGCCCTCTGACTGGAAAAAAAAAAAAAAAAAAAAGATTTACCATGTCAAACCTGGGTGGGTCACCTCAGACATATCCTTCATCCTGGAGCACAAAACAGAGCTATCTGGCCACACGCCTCTTTAGTATTGCCTGAAAGCCGACACTCCACTAATCCACATAGACTTAGGCCAAAGATAAAAGACAACACAGCAAAAAAACAAAGAAACCAATGAGTATCCCCACAAACACTGAATAACAATTCAAGAAACAAAAAAAAAAAAAAAAAGGAAGACAACATAACACCCCCAATTGATCTCACCACATTAAAATATAATGAAAAGATTCTAAAATGTGTCCAAGAGAAATGCCAGATTATTTTCAGAGGATCTCCAATTAGACTCAGAGTGGACTTCTCATCAGAAACACTACAGGCTAGGAAAGAATTGTGAGATATATTCCAAGTGTTAAGAGAGAATAACTGTCAATCCAGAACACTATACCTTGCAAATCACTCACTAATGAAAGAAGGTGAAATAAAGATCTTCTGCCGGTGCCGTGGCGCAGTAGGTTAGTCCTACGCCTGTGGCACCAGCATTCCATATGGGTGCTGGTTTTAGTCCCGGCTGCTCCTCTTCCAATCCAGCTCTCTACTGTGGCCTGGGAAAGCAGTAGAAGATGGCCCAAGTTCTTGGGCCCCTGAACCCATGTGGGAGACCCAGAGAAAGCTCCAGGCTCCTGGCTTTGGATCGGCCGACCTCGGACCCTTGTGGCCAATTAGGGAGTGAACCAACAGAAGGAAGTTCTCTGTCTCTCCCTCTCACTGTCTGTAACTCTCTCAAATAAAATAAATAAAATCTTAAAAAACAAAGAGAAAGATCTTCTATGACAAACAGAAATTGAAACAATTTGTCACCACCCATCCAGCCCTTCAAAAGATTCTTAAGGATGTGCTGTACACAGAAACACTTCACTATGGAAGAAGGTAAAGGAAAGAAATCTCCCAGGAAAAGTACAAAGAAATCTAAAGTTAAAAAAAAAAATGGCAGGGCAAAGTCATTACTTATCAATAGTCACCCTGAATGTAAATGGCCCCAACTCTCCAGTTAAAAGACACAGACTGGCTGAATGGATTAAAAAACAAACCCATTGATTCGCTGCCTACAACAAACACATTTCATCAACAAAGATGCATGCAGAATGAAAGTGAAAGGATGGAAAAAGATATTCCACGCCAACAGAAACCAGAGAAGAGCTGGTGTAGCCATTCTAGTTTCACACAAAAACTGTTAAAAGAGACAAAGAAGGGCTCTATGTAATGATGAAGAGATCAATTCAATAGGAAGATGTGACTATTATAAACATTTATGCACCTAATTACAGGGCTCCGGGCTATTTAAAAAGAAATGTTAAAGGATCCAAAGAGAGACATAGACTCAAATACAAAAGTAATGGAGGATTTCAATACCCCACTTTCAGCAATGGACCGATAAACCAGACAGAAAATCAGCAAGGAAACAACAGATTTAATTGACACTGTAGTCCAAATGGACCAAACAGGTATCTATAGAACTTTTCTTCATCCTACAGCCACAGAATACACATTCTTCCCAGCAGTGCACGGAACATTCTCTAGGACAGACCACATGCTAGGTCATTGAGTAACTCTCAGCAAATTCAAAAAACTGAAAATATACCATGCATCTTCTCGGACCACAATGAAATAAAGCTGGAAATCAGCAACTCAGGAATCACTAGAAAATATGCAAACACATGGAGACTAAACATGCTCCTGAGAACAGTGGGTCATAGAAGAAATCAATAGAGAAATAAAAAAAAAAATTCTGAAAACAAAGATGACAATGTAACATATCAAAACTTATGGGATACAAAAAAAGCAGTTTTAAGAAAAAAGTTTATAGCAATTTGTGCCTTACATCAAGAAATTGGAAGTAAATAAATGATCTTAAGGATCTAGAAAAACTACAGCAAACTAAACCCAAAACTAGTAGGAGAAAAAATTAAAATTAGAGAAGAAATCAACAAAATTGGAACAAAAATATACAAAAGATCAGCAAATAGATCATATGTTATGCCATGAAACAAGTCTTAACAAATCTGAGGAAACTATTATTTTGCCCAGTAGCTTTTATGGCCACAATAATATAAAATTAGAAGTCATAATGGGATAAATTCTGAGCAATTCACAAGCACATGTGAATTAAACAACATGCTCCTAAACAATGCAGGGGTCAATGAAGAAACTAAAAAATGTCTTTAAACAAAAACCAAAAAAATTGAAAAGACACTATACCAAAACCCACAGGATGTAACAAAAACAGTTTAAGAGGAAAGCTGTGTCAGTCTTTTTCTTTCTTTTTTAATCACTATAACAAAATACCTGAGAGAAGCTATTTATAAATGAAAGTGGTTTATTTTGGCTTACTTAGTTTTAGAGGTTCACAGTCCAAGACCGGATGGTCATCATTGGTTCAGCCGTCTGGTGAGGCCACAAGATGTCAGTGGCACAGCAAGTCATTAAACAATTACATGGTGAACCATGAAGGAAAGACACAGCAACTAGATACAACTCCAGCTTTCAAAAATTTTACTTGTATGAGAGGCAGAGAGGAAGAACGAGGACTCCTATTCGCTTGTTCATTTTCCAAATGCCCACTTTAGCTCCGGGCTGGACTGGAACCAAAGCTGAAACATGATTTCCATGAATGTATATAATTTACATATACAAATTTAAACTCCATGCTATGTTAAACTAAGAAGAAACTTAAAATTGATTAAGGTAGTCACACCATTTTGTCTTTGTATCAGTTATGTATGGGAGTCAGTTGCTACACATGTACACATGATGTTTTTGAATTTCAGTGAATTTAGTTTTACCTCACTGTGGATTTTAGAAGTCAACCAAATATGGTCAGCCTTTTAGTAAAACACTATACATGTTCAATAACAATTCATCTGCCTTTATTTTACTTTTGATACAATCAGATTTTTACACATTTTCACTTCTTATATGAATCTGTCAGTTGTAGCAAGCATACATATATTACTTTGATTTATAATCTCTAAAAGTTTAGACATATGATATGTTGGTCTGTTCTTTTCCTTTTTCACAGGCCTTGCAAATATTAGGAGGCAGGTCTGTCAACTAGATAATCCACTGCTCAATATTCAGCAAAAAGCCAGTGCACTTCTCACTTGCACTATTACATTTAATTATGGTAATACTCCTCATTAGGTAGATGCTGTTGCTTAGGCAGAAGATTTCTGCTGAACGAACTATCAGCCAAAGGATCAGTCAAGTCAGTTAAATGAAGCTTCTTCTCACCTCCATTACTTAGTTTTCTTTCTCTGTCTTCTAAGCACCTCACCCTATTAGCTGTCCACATGCATATCAAGGCCAAAATGCTTTTGTCTGACCCTCATCAAGTGAAAATAGAGCTTTTTGGTTTTGGGTTTTATCATTATTAAAGTAGTACTGCCTAATTTTGCTCTTTTATGCACATGTTCTTTTCAAGATTCCCAAGGGAGGAACACAAGAATTAGGATACCAAATCATATCTGAAATTTTTGAAGGTCTATCCTGAATTTTATCTTAGGACTTAACTAGATGCAGTAGAATCACATTTTGGCAAAATAATTTTGAAATATAAACATTTTTTAAAAAAGAATATTCACTTTCTATGAAATTTTCTAAAACTATTTGTATTTTATGCTACCTATGTACCGGTCAGCATAGATAGCTAAGAAACGAGAATTATCATTAATTTCTAATCATTCGCTTGCTTTCATCACTATTATTGATATTTCTGCCAGCATACAAATAAATCAAAACATTTGCATCAAGAGTTTAACTTTGTGTTTTTATTAGTAGATAATTTACTTACTATAAGGATTCTTCTACGGGGCTGGCATTGTGGCTTAGTGGGTAAAGTTACCCCCTGAGATACCAGCATTCCATATGAGTGTCAGTTCAAGTCTCAGCTGCTCCACTTTTGATCCAGCTCCCTGCTAATGCATCTGGGAAAGCAGAAGATGGCCCAAATCCTTGGGTTCCTGTATCCATGTAGAAAACCTGGATGAAGCTCCTGGCTTCAGCTTGGCCCAGCCCTGGCCACTGCAGCTGAGTGAGGAGTGAAACAGCAGATGGAAGATATCTTTCTTTCACTGTCTCTCCCAATCTCTCTCTTGGTAATTCTTTAAAATAATACATCTTTTTTTTTTAAAAGGATTCTTCTAAACAATTTCAACATATTAAGTAATAAATAACATATTGATTCTCTAAGAATTTTAAGATGAAAGTGTTTTCCCCAACTGGCAGATGAAGAAAGTAGAGAAACACAGGTTAAACAACTTCCTTAAGTTATATCATAGACAACAACAGAATTTGAACCCAGGTAGGTGCAGACCTTGAATTTGTATAAAACTTCAAGTTTAACTGTCCATTTTCTTAATGTAGTTTGCCACTCATAATGGACACCTTTCACAGATAAATGCTACTATACACATGCCAGCTGCTCTTTGTAGGAGTAGAAATCTCTTCATATACAGAATTGTATTTTTTTTTCAATACTAAAAGGCAAATCAGGTTAAGTCTTGAAAAAGTACCAATTTAATATTGAATATTTAGAAATGCGGTAAACACATTAAATGTAAAATGTATACAATTTTAAACTATTTTCTTATGAACCCTTACCATGGATGGCTGACAGCTTCCTACATGTAAACTTTTGGACAAAGGTACCATATCTTTTGGGGAGTTTATTTTTAAGCCATTTAGTCATGCAATTAGAATGTTTTAAAAAAATAAATGTGACAAATATATGCAATTCTGAGTTATAAACTGACATACAAATCTATATATTTTCTTAATTTCATTAAAGCATATTTGAAGAAACATTCTAAAACATGAAGTTCAGTTCAGATTAGATGTAATAAAAAGGATGAGGTTTATTAGAATTGTGCAATTCACATACAAAATATTTACATAAAAGTAAACAGAAAATTGCAAAACTAAATACGTATTTGTCTTATTCTCCTAGTCATCAACCCCAGAAAACTACTCACTGGAATAATTATCAGACAAAATTCCCAATTCTGAATGTTAATAATAATAATAATAAATCCATACAGGAACAACTTTAGAAACTTAAATTGCACCTCTGAGAAGCAGTGAAGGAGTAACATACCATTGCCCCTGGGAGATTGTCAAAGCTTTTCTTGAACTCTTAGGGGACAGATTGTATCGTAAAACTGTGCCCACTCATCAGTAACATACAAACCGGTGATAGGTTTTCTTTTCTAAGCTTACAGATGCTCACAACTTAACCGTTGGTTAGTAACCTAGGATAAAATAAGCCTTCTACACCATTTCCTCAAAAAGGCAGCTCCAGAGAAAGAGAAAAATAATCTATTATTTTTACTTAACAATATAAATAAAATTTCAATTTTGAATTTATAGAGAAATAATAATCTTACATATAAGCAAGCTTCTTGGAATGTAAGATCTCAAATTTCAAGGAATACATACGGATTTCCAGAAGAAAATCACTGCTTGATGGAATTTAAACATCAAAACTTAACTGGATTCTACTTTAAATTTAAAAAATAACACAAGACAAAAGGATTTTCCAGATTAATTTATCACAGTGCTCTAACATGACTTCAAATTAGAACCACTCAGAGACCTTTTAGAAAATTGAAGCATGGCTCCAGAAATTGAGATTTCTTATAGGATAACGTCCATACTAAAAGGCACCCCCACCAGGATTCTTGTATGAAATGGATTAAGAATCCATTATCATTATTAAATTATTAATTATATCAAAGTGAATTTTATTTAAATAAGTCATTGAAGATACAGGAGCATTTCCTATATGATAGGCACTGTTCCATGTGCTAAGATAATTTTTTCTAGAAAAATCACTGGATACACATTAATATATACCTTTTATCATTGAATAGTTATATAACTTTATTAAAATACTACTCAAACTTTTATTTTGTCTGCTATCATTAAAGATTTCCTTGTACTTTTCTAAACTATCCTCTCTTTATAGTATAGCAGAGAAATCACTCTCAGAAGCAACTTCTCAAAACATGGAAAGAGCATAAGAAACACATAGCTTCATTTTTCAAGTCATATTATATGAGGTATTCTCCACCTTATATCTAGAGTAATAAAGCCATAATCTAAGAACTGAAATTAAGTATTGCTTTGATGCTTAACACAATCTCCTGGGCTAAGAATTATCTCCCACTATTATCAGTGCTTGCTTTAAATTGCCTAAAAATCTATGACAGATCCTCAAGGAATCTAGTAACAGTAGGTCTTTAATACAGACCATGTGAAACATTTGTGACCTATTTATAACACATTTCTTAAAAGGATTACTGGGATATGATTTTTGAAACATACATAATTAGAAAGTAGTTATCTCAAAGGAACAAAAAATAGTTTCTGAATTACAACATAATTAGAAATCAGCTATTATTCCACAATGATAGCTAGTTTTAACAGTTTAAATTAAAACCAACTTCAGTAAGTACTATAAAATGCATTTAAAACACATTCTAACTCAAAAAAAAAAACCATTTAAATTATAACTTTGAGTTGATTCTACTATTCAACTTACTATATCATTCCAGTTTAAATTTACCAAAATCAACTGACAAGTTTATTAACCCTATACTAGGCTAATTATTTTTATAATTAGACAGTCAGTGAAAAATGATGCATACATAGGGAAATGCAATAGCAATTTGTTTTCCACAATTGATGGAATTAAAACAGCTTAAAATTTTATGAAAGCTCAGTAGTTAAAATAAATATTTAATAAAAATATATACCATAACAAGATTTCAGGAATTTAGTGTTTAAAAATAAATTTTATCACATTATTTTGCCTTTTGTTAAACAGAACTGAATTTAGTGGCTTAAGGTATGAAAGAGGGATTAAGGTGTGACTCTGGAAGCATAAAACTAAAATTCACATATGATCACAGAACTAACACTAACATGAAAAAGAAATTTACTATGTTATAACTCAAAAGTTCTTAAGAGAGTTATTGGGACTTCCCAATATGACTATGATCTTAAAACATAAATAGTTTGGGGAGTAAAAGTCAAAATACAGTCATGATTATGTGGTTCATGTGATACTCTCAATGTGTTAAAAATAATCATACATGAGCACCATTAGAAATGTGTATATATGAATGCGTGTGTGTGTGTAAAATGTTACCTAAAAACTGCATTTTAAAGAATAAGCATGAAATTATGAAAATACATTCTTAAGCTAACATGTCATATGACTTTTAAAATAAGTTTCACCCAGCATTCCTTCTAAAAGTCAACCAAAGTAAACAAAAAGAAAGCTAGAATTTTTCTGTAGTGCTAAGTCCCTTGGTTAACGTAAGAACTATTTTAGAAAAAGAATGTGTTCAATAAGTGTTTTGAATGCAAATCCAGAAATTTCAAGAGGTATAGGAAAAATGAAGTAGAGAAATAACATGGAATTCACAGAATAAAATAGCACATGTTAGATTTGCCCTCAAAGATTATCATTCAAGCCTCAAATTATTTTTGAGGGTAGTCCAGATTATTCTATCAGGAAAAATTTCCTTCTGTAATAAAAGTTGAAAATTTGTCACCTGTAACTTAGCATTTCTGCTATATTCACCAAAACTGAAAATTTCTGCCATCTTACTTAAAATGTATATCCTGGGGTAGGACAGGCCTTTAATGAAAATTTTACTTTGAATCTACAATGAGGCGGCTAATGATAAACTGTTATATATCCTTGATATTTTTGACAGCTGCCAGTACAAGGAATTCCAAGATTTAAAGTTCTTTGATACCACTCTCACGTGATAAAGAATACTACTCTCCATTTAAAATACGTTCAATTTCTTCTAGTCTTTTTAAAGCAGCAACTCTTTTCTTCTCAATTTCTTTGATATCTTTTGTTGTTTTCTGGGGAGTCTCTTTGTCTGCATTTTTTCCTAATTGTTTATCAGATTTAGACTGACGTTTGTTATCATTTGTTTTTTTTATCTGTGTTGGTCTGGATTCACTACTGATTTCTTTCACATTTTCAGGTGGAATTTTGTCTCCTTCTTCTACACCTGACATCTTAGCAGCTGGGGATACTGGTTGTTCGGTAAAACTAGATGAGGAAATTTTATCCCTGACTATACTCAAATGGCGCTGAATATATTCTTCATGTGGTGCTAATGCTAATGTTTCAACCAGGCATTTTTCAGCTTTTAGTAAGTCCTTCTCTTCAAAATAAACAACACAAAGATTGTGCTTTCCTTGCACATTACCTGGATCCATCTCTAAAATCTTTTCAAAACATTTTTTTGCTCCAAGTATATCCTTCTTTTGATTCATCAGAATGTCTCCTTTTAAAATGAGCCCCTTGATGTGATCAGGGTAGTATCTCAGTAACTCTTCTAAAATTGGTAAAGCCTGTAATTCCTTTGAAGTCTGAGAATACAGGAGAGCCAGATTAAACAAAGCACTTCTGAAGTCGGCTTGTAATTTTATGGCTTTCTTCATCCAAATCTCTGCTTCACTGTCCTTTTTGTCATCCATGGCAAGCATTCCCAAATTGAAATAGCCATTGGCATCTTGTGGTTCTTCATTTATATAGCTTAGCAGTCGTCTCCTAGCTTCAGGTCTGAGTTTAACCTCACCTGAGAAAAGTTTTGTTTTTAAGAAAAATAAAATTATATTGTCAGCCAATGAATTAAGTCTGAGGAATAAAACCATTTTCAATGATTCAGTTCAATTACAAAAAGAAGGCATTACAGCAGTTAATTTCTACACCTAAGGAGCAAAAATCTCAGTCTTCATGGAAAAGATGATGTGACTGCAACACTGAAATGATAGCTCATTGAACCAGCGGATGGAAGACCTCTCTCTCTGTCTCTACCTTTTTCTGTAACTCTTTCAAATATATTAAATAAAATCTTTAAAAAAATAAAATAAAATAAAATAAACTATGCATAAGAGATCCAAACTTACTCTGATTAGTAATTTAGCTTTGTTAAGTTATAGGAACTATAGAAAAATCATAATAATCTCAGAAAACTTAGTAAACTGGATATAAAATGGTGCTGGAAATATCTGACATTATAAATCAAAGGAAAACAATTTGCAGAATACTATTTTTTGGAATACAAATTTTCTTGGCTCCTTAGAGCTAATTATGTAAAAAAAAATTCACAAGTTCATATTATTTAGACAGTATATTTATATGTTATTTTATGTTTATATCCATATAATTATGGAGATTTATTAAGTAGGTATTGCTAATTGTCTGAAAAAGTAGTCTTAATATATACCAGAAGAATGGATAAGTAGTATTGCCATGTGTGTTAGTTCATGTCACCTGAAAAAAGTTATGTATTTAAAATATCTTTCCAATAAGTCATTTATGCACAGTTGTGTTATAAACTATCCATTCATAAAATGTTTGCTATGGGAGAGTTGAAGCTGAAATTTTACCATATTCAGAACTATAATTTGTTTAAATATGGAAATATTTTGAGAAAACATACCTGATTCTTGCATTAATATAGCAGAATTGAATAATGCTAGCTTATGTTTTGGATTTAGTTCTAAAGCGTGATTAAAGGTTTTTAAAGCTTCATTCGGTTCTTTAAGTTCAATGTATACGATTGCCAAGTTGTACCAAAGATCTGCATTATTTCTGTCCAGCTCTAGTGCTTTAAGGTATGCTTCCTTTGCTTTCAGTGGTTTATTCATTTTTAAAAGCAATTCTCCTCTGTGGAAAAATCAAACACAAGCTTTACTTATTACCATATCAGTTGTAAACATAATTTTTGACAAATTTTAAGACTTTCTACATGGTTTGTTTTTCCCTTTTAACATAGACTCCTAAATTTTTTTTTTCAGTGAGAGAGAGAGACAGAGAGAAAAGTCTTCCCTCCGTTGGTTCACCCCCCTAAATGGCCGCTACGGCTGGAAGCTGTGCCAATCCGAAGCCAGGAGCCAGGTGCTTCCTCTTGGTCTCCCATGCGGGTGCAGGGCCCAAGCACCTGAGCCATCCTCCACTGCACTCCCCGGCCACAGCAGAGAGCTGGCCTGGAAGAGGGGCAACTGGGACAGAATCCGGCACCCAAACCGGGACTAGAACCCGGGGTGCCGGCGCTGCAGGCAGAGGATTAGCCAAGTGAGCCGTGGTGATGGCCTCCGAAATAACTTTTCAAAACTGTTCTCAACTTTGAAATCCTTAGTTCAGCAAATTCGATTTGATATATTTTTTTCACTACTATTAACAAAGAGAAAAAAAGCTGTGGCTGATGCTGTGACGTAGTGGGTAAAGCCGCTGCCTGCAGTGCTGGAATCCAGTATGAGACTTGGCTGCTCCACTTCCGATCCAGCTCTCTGCTAAGGCCTGGGAAAGCAGTGGAAGATGGCCCAAGTCCTTGGGTCCCTGCACCCATATGGTAGACCCCGGAAGAAGCTCCTGACTCCTGGATCTGGATCGGCACAGTTCCGTTGTGGCCATCTAGGGAGTGAACCAGTGGATGGAAGACCTTTCTCTCTGCCTCTCCTCCTCTCTCTGTGTAACTCTGACTTTCAAAGAAATAAATAAATCTTAAAAAAAAAAAAGTTAAAAAAAAAAAGCATGCTTGATTATAGAAAGTAAGATGTGGGGAGGTAGAAAGTATATTTGTAATTCAAATATACATCTTAAAATTTGACCACAGAAGTAAAATGACAACTAACCACAGTGGGAGATCAATGAATTTGTCAGGTGATAAAGTAAGCAGCATTTGAAGAAGAAAAATATATACAATAAGAATAGGGAAATTCATCTTACATTCTATGATAAAATTCTCACTGTGCAAAAAAGCAGAGTATTTGAAACTTGAAATTCCTTCATGTGTTAGTCCTTTTTAATGGATTCTTATAAGCTGATCCTTCAAATTTTAAAAGCTGCTACAGTCAGGAGGGAGAGCACTAGTGTCACCTACAGACAGCTTTGTGAAACACATCAGAACTGAAGATTGAATGAAAATCAGTGTGAAAATCTTTTTAATATGGTTCTGTTCTCTCTTATAGAACTTAGTCATTTTGTTTAAAAAAGTTACATATGTAGACATCACATTTAAGTAGTTATACAAGCAAAGTTGTTTTTATTATATTTCCTATAGGACTCAGCACAGGAGTGAAAGCAAAGGAATATGAAACTTACAGAATGAATGTCCATAATGTGATTTTTAAATGCAGACATTATTTAACAAATCTTCATGTATTAAACCTCACACATTTTATTTATAGATGCAACCCTGCTAAACTTAGTGGATTACAACAAGGCTGAACAAAGGTAAAACCCAACTTAAAAACAGATTTCATTTGACAAGCTTAAATTTTGAATGTAATCTACAAAAAACAATGGCATAAATTATGATTAGATTTCTGGATCAGGCTACAAAACACAATTTTGTTATTTCTCAGGTATAATACAAATGATAACACTTAGAGGCCAAAAATATTTTTCTAACAACAAAGAGGTTTTCTTTGAAGCAACAACATGAAAAACTAGTCAGTTCTGAAAATCTATTTAAAAAAGTCCTTGAGAGTTAAATAAATAACAGAAATAACTATTATAAAATATAAGTATCAGCTACTGTAAATAGAGAAAAAAATGCTTCTGGTGATGAGAAGAAAATGAAACAGAGAAAGGGAAGCTTCCTCTATCCTTTCTTTCACTTTAAACCAAAGCTGGCTATTTTAATAAGAGAGTCTCTTGTGAATTTCAAGTTACTGACTATTAGTTTAAAATAAACTATGTCCCTCTAGGAACTTGGCTGCCATGGAAGACTACTAAAACAAAAACAGGCCAATTCAGTCAAAAATCATCAAAATGTACACACAGATCCAACTTTAATCTTCCATAATGACAGCTTTAAAATTAAATAAAAAGTAACTGATACCTGCTAACATATGCCTGCTTGAAGTCAGGTCTCATGCTTATTGCCTGTCGGTATAGCTGATCTGCTTCTTCCAGTCGGGACTCATTTGCTCGGATCAGGTTGGCCAGATTGATATACACATTTAGGTGGTTAGGGGCAATTCTGGCTGCATACTTTTTGCCAGGAATAATCTGTTTAGATGAAAAGGTATTTTCATAACATGCATGGTATTTTGGTATTACAAAAGTCAAGTTAGTATTGCTAGTCTTATTTAAAAATGACAGAGAATACAAGAAGAGCACAATAACAGTTTTATTACTATATTAAATCATAAAAATGTGTAAGAAAGCATCTGTAGTATTCACAAAAAGTACAAAAAAAATACTGACATTGAAGGACATAGTTGTTCATTCATACCAGCTCAATGGATTACTGTTAGCTTTTTAGTAATACTCCTATTTTTATGAAGGCAGATAAATGAAACTTTCAAAGGTCAAGGTATCAACTATATGTCATAACAAGAATAAAGCTCAGATCTCCTGTTGCTCAGTCTAGCATATTTTGTATACTTTGTCAACTCATATTATCAAGCAAGATCATTCCTTTGACAAAAATGTTGTTAATTTTATTTCAGATTAACACTAAAAACTCACTTGTCAGGTTAAGCTGTGAAATAAAATGCTCTAATTAACTAAATGACTCAGTCAAGGGAATGTTATTATACAATAGGATCCAGATTTGCCATAAACATCATAAATTATATATGATAAAATTATATAAACTTGTAATGAATATAACTTAATTGCAATATTTTAGGATTGAATCAATTCTTCAGGATATCATATGGTCCAACTTTTTTTTTTTTTGACAGGCAGAGTGGACAGTGAGAGAGAGAGACAGAGAGAAAGGTCTTCCTTTACTGTTGGTTCACCCTCTAATGGCCGCCGCGGCTGGTGCACCGCGCTGATCCGAACGCAGGAGCCAGGTGCTTATCCTGGTCTCCCATAGGGTGCAGGGCCCAAGCACCTGAGCCATCCTCCACTGCACTCCCTGGCCACAGCAGAGAGCTGGCCTGGAAGAGGGGTAACCAGGACAGAATCCGGCGCCCAGACCGGGACTAGAACCTGGGGTGCTGGCCCTGCAAGGCGGAGGATTAGCCTAGTGAGCCGTGCTGCCAGCCCCAACTATGTTTTTAGACACTGTGTTAAACTACCAATCATTAGCAATATTACTATTATTCACTATTATTAAAAACTGAAAAAATGCAACCAGATTAAACTGTCTTTACTGATAACATAGCTAGTTGGTCAAGGGCATGATAAGATCTTCCAATGAATCTTGTGCCTGTGTCATTCATTGCACAACAACCGATGGAAACAACAGGGCGAGAGATGTATCAAATAATTTCATCATATATTGTTTTTTTGGATTGAAATAATGCACTCTAATAGACATGACACATTAGATAAATTATCACAACTCACTTGAGGCATCAGTGATTTAGCCATCATGTAAGATTCTTCAGCTTCTTTGGTTCTATTTAAATTTTTATAAGTTCTTCCTACATTCATGTGGGCACCAATATCATCTGAAATTTAAAAAAAATCATCTGATGGCAAATATCCTAGATAATATTCAATGCCAACTACTGAAAAGACATGTTCTTAGAAACACAGTAGGCGAAAGTGCAAAAGCAGGAAACAGGATCTGCTTCCTTAAGTTCTTCTAACATAACTTGTGTAATTTATGACCAATGGTATTCTATAAAATTACTTAAAGCACTGTACGGACAGAAAATACACACAAAAACTACCTGAATGGATCTTTGAATGGTTAAGACATAAGAGAAGAAAGAGATAATGAAGAAATTTATATCACCTTTCTTCAGTATATTTTACTATCCTATACTAAGGCTTGCTTGCATTTCTTTGATCTCACAGATTGGAATCCACTCAAAAATGTATGGTTCACCTCTGTAAGTGAAAAAGAGCGTCATGATTCCCAGAATTACTTTAAGTAAAACTAACAAGTACACATCATCATAGGGGAACAGAGACTGTGAAAAACTTTGTTGTTTTAAAAATTCTTGTGAAAGTGAACATAATAGAATGAGAGTATAACAGAGTCTCAGGACAATAAAATTATGTACGAGCAGTGGCCCATCTCTCTTAAATATTAATTCCTGTTTAACATTTAAAATTTCAAGAGGCTATAATTTTGTTATTTTCTGTAGTGGAAAATAAAATCCCCAGCAAATTTATTTAATGATGGGAAAGAATATATTTAAATAAAAAAGATATGAGGACTCACTGTACACTAATAAGTATTTCAAAGGTTTGGAATACAGATAGAATGAAAGGAGAAGATCTTAAATCAGACAGTTTTACTCAACATGAATATCTAACAGACATGACAAGTTTCAAATTATAATTACTACTTGCCTGTGACATCGATGATTTTGCAATTGTGGAATAGTTCTCTGCCTGCAATTCCCAGGACACATAGGGGCCAAGTATATATGTCTTGGGCATTACCCTAGGAGGAGAGTAACAGTCCTAAGATCTTGCTACATTATGTTTCAGACTGGCAATTGTGTGTACTGCACAAAAACTGGGAAATGCAGCACAGGTTTGGTCAGAGAACTGGGGAGGGACAATATTGAGGGCAAGAGAGCTAATTATTATTTTTTTAGATCCATTGCTGTGTCCCATTGAGTCAGGAGGGGCTCAAGCAAAACAAAACAAAACAAAACAAAATGTTTAAGCTAAGCAATTTCTGCTCCTGCTAAAAATCAGAATACATGTGTAGTTTAAAAATATTCAGGAACCTTAGCCCCATCCAATTTTAGTTATCAAACAATCTTCAAGAATGGGATCTGCAAAAACATGTTTTTAAGAAGTTCCTAAGCAATTCTGATATAAAGTCAGAGGTGAAAATCATTGTATTACTAAATATATAAATATAGACTAGGTAAATTTTGGCTTTTATATAGCTAATTTCACTTATTACATCAGATAAATCAATATTTTTTGTTACTGAATTCAGAAATTTAGGAGAAACTAAGCATATATAGGACCTGAAAAAATTATACAGCAAGAATTTAAGAAGAAACAGACATGAAATTTAGATACATAAAATCACAATTATGTTAACTTAGTATTTAAAATATTACTCAAGTCAGCTTAAAAAAACTTAGGAAAGAAAGAGATTATTTACTTAAATAAAAGATAACACAAACTTCACTCATTGGAATCAAGTTCTTAGAATTACAGAGAGGTGATACTGTCAACAATGAAGACTTCAGACATTAGAGTAAAGCAGCCCTACTTTCTCAAATTTCAAGACAGAAATTCAATATCTTTTAGGAACGGCCAAATTTCTAAATATTTCTGTAAGTTAAAAAGTTTTTAAATTCCAGAAGGGGAAATACTAATACTTGTAAGGTAAATTTGAATTTGAAAAAGGGAAAGAAAAGGCAAAATGCCAAAATCCATGATATTCAAATGAATAAAGAGTTTCAGAGAATTTTAAAGAACAAGCTTGTTTTTCTGGCACACTAAAAAACAAGCAGCATGAATAAAGGAATCTGTCTATAGTTCAAGGTGAATGAGAACTTCACAATCTCAAATGTACCCTAGTGTGTCAACACTTGGTTACCTCAATCAACTCACTTTTCTAAAATTTCATTCCTTTCCCTTCTAAAAAATCTATTATTTTCTTATTTTCAACAGGGAAATGAAATCAGAAGGGAACTTGCTTATCATTCCACTGTTAAAGCTGTTAACTTAACCTGTATGAATGTTTAATACTAAGATAGACCTGTGTGCATAACACATACAGTCTGCTTTCCCTCCTATACTTAACTGCTTGAAGGATAATCAATGTACTTATGCAATGAATCCCTTTGCTTTTCCCTACTTAAGTACTTTGTTCAAGCTGTTATCCTGCTTATCCTATTGCTAAAATCTCCGAGCTTCTGCTTAGCAAATCTCTTCTAAAGAGTTGTTCATATAGTTTCTTCTTCCTCATTTCCAAGTGATTCAAAGAGAGAATGCAGATCCCTAAAGCCGGCAAGGAAAACAATTGCATTTTAATTTTCACTAAACTCTACCAAAAAGTTAGAATTTCATTTAAGAAACACTGGAACCAAATCTCTGTAGTCCCCTGACTTTATCATGAAAAGAAATCACAGATTTTTCCATATCATATTCCAACTGCTATATGTGTCTTGAAACATACTCACCATTTGTTTGAGGACTTCCTTTTCTTCCTTCCTTTTTTCTTTTTCTTCTCTCTCTCTCTTTCAAAGTTTATTTATTGGAAAGACATAGAGAGAGAAAGAGATCTTTGATCCACTGACTGACCCCTCAAAGAGCCACAATGGCCATGACTGGGCCAGGCCAAGGTCAGGAGCCTGGAATTCCATCCAGGTCTCCCATGCGGGTGTCAGGGGCAAAAGCACTTGTAACCATTTTCCACTGCCTTCCTAGGTACATTAGCAGGGAGCTGGATTGGAAGTGGAACAGACAGGACAGGAAGCAGTGTGCATCTGGGATGAGGGCACTGGAGCCAGCGGTAACCTATGGCCACAATGCTATCCCTGACAGTTATTTCTTTGAAACAACTTTAGTTATCAGACACATTACTCGGTCACAAGTGATCTTACTCATCCTGTCTGCAGATGCACTAGTGATGTAGCCACCAAGTATCAGGCAACTGCTTATGCCCAATAATGTGTCTGCTGCCAAAATGTGAAGTTAAGCATTCTTACACTGATGGTCCAGTCATTTGTGTTGCTTTCCAATATTTTCTATTCACATAACTGTGTCTATCTAAAAGCAAAAATTTATAAACGTATGGGAACTCCTAAGAATGTTTTAAAAATTATTCCCATCTTGATGGCATTAGAAATGAAGTTCATGTCCACAATCATTTCTGGTTATGAACAATTCCAAGGATTTTAAAACTTAGGTAAAAATGAAACAACTGATCTCAAGAAAAAATTGAAGGAAAAAAAACAAGGAAAAAATAATAAAACAAGAAAAAAAAATCCTTGGGGAATTTTGGTGTTTGTTGAGAAAACTCTACCTGTGACTTTTAGAAGTGCCTGTGGAAAGTGTAATTTCATTTGAGAAATTATAACCATTGTGACTGGTATTTTTAAAAACTCATATAATCATCAAAACAAAATAATCAAAGTCAATTGGTCATCTATATGCACTCTGCCTGGCCAAAGAACACTATGTAGTTTATACACTTATTCTGACTAAGCAACAAAAGCCTTCACACCATTCTTTTCAATATAATTTAAAATGTTACAAATCCTACTGTATGTGATTCTACACTGTTGTAGGTGTCAAATATCATCTTGTTACTCCAAATTTTTATCTAACCCTGACCTTTTATCTTGCAAGTTATCTATCTTCATCTATATTTCTAACAGGAACAAAAGAGGATTCTTGATTTCCCTCTTTTGATACTCTACAACAAAGCAAGATAGAACATAAATAGTACTGTTACAATTTTTCAGGACATAAATCTAAGAGTCATCTTTCAGGTCTAACTTCCTCTTATAACCTACATTGGTACATGAGGGTACTTCAAAAATTTTGTGGAAAAACAGTATATAAAGGTCAGCTTATTTAGGTGTAAAAATTTTGAAATCCATGCACAATTTTTTCACAATGTGCATTTTCCATAAACATTTTGAAGAGCCTTTATACATATACACACACCCTGTCAATGATATACAACCAGATCTTCTAATGAAAACAAAATCTAAGATTAAAAAAATAATGGATGGGTTAATGGTAAAATAGATCTAAGTAAACGCTAATGATGTCCATCAAACCTGATGGCACAAATTATACTAGATCTACATAAGTCCTTTTAGAAATTGAAGAGGAGGGAATACTTCTCAAGCAATAGTACAAGGTTACCATCAGTTGATGCTAAAACCAGAGAAAGACATTACAAAAAAAGAAAGTCAATCCCTCATTAACAGAGAAGTAAACCTAACAGTTTTTAGCAAATCAAATACAACAATATATAAAAAGAGCAATATGTCATGATCAAGTGGTTATTTTAACTTTATAGAATCATTGTTAATGCACTATCTTAACAGACTAAAAAAAATTCTCAATAGATGGAAAAAAGGCATTTAAAAAAACTTAATAGGTGGAGAAAAAAATTGACAAAACCTAATATCCTTTTGCAATAAATATTCTCAGCAAGTGAAGAACCAGAAACACATGGAATGTTCCTATACTGCTGCTAGAAATGTAAAATAAAATACATTCCAAAACAATTTGGTAAGTCTTTAAAAAGTTAAATATACATAAATTATATAACATACTTATCTTCTAGTTATTGATCCAAGAGAAATGAAAACCATTATCTACACAGACTGGTGTATGAATGTTCTCAATAGCTTTATTTGTAACAACTCCAAATTGAAAATGATCTGAATATCCATCAACAGGTAAACTGATAAACTGTGGTACATCTACAGAAAAGAATATTATCTGGCCATACAAAGATATGGTTTTCTGACTCATACATGAATGAGTACCAAAATAATTATGCAGAGTGAAAAAGTCAAGGGGGAAAAAGAAGTCTAGTGACCATGATTTCATTCATAAAAATTTTTAAAAAGTAAAGTGTTCTATAATGATATGGCTTGGAGTCTAGTGCATTAAGGAGAAGGCACTAAAAAAGGACACATGCAATTTGGGGAGCTAATGGATATTTTGATTATTTTGATTTGATGATGTTCGTATATATGCCAAAACTTATCAGGTTATAAACTTTCAACACTGATAGCTTTTTGTATGTCAATTATGACTCAAGATAACTATTAAAAACTGCAATTCAATCATGTCTTGGTTACTGCAAAATGTTTATAAATTATTTTTCTTCACTATTCTTTGCACAGCTGGTTATCCTAAAAATTACCTCATCAAAGTATATTTCTATGGTTTGTCACCTCATTTTAGTCTCATTTCTGTCGAATGCTACTTCTCCAAAAACCCTTTATCTGACCAGTTTTTAATCTGTACTCTTTATTATTCTTATAGTTTTGTTACTTTCTCATAAATACATGTGTAAATGTATGTACATGCACATTTGTGTATGTTTATTGGGTACCACTTCCTCCTCATGTATTTGTATATATTTATTGACTTTTTATTTAAAATGGGAACTGAGAGGGCAAGGAATTTGCTTCACTCACTGCTGGATCCACAGCACTTAAAACAGTGGGTGACAAATGGTAAATTCTGAAATGTATGCTCAATGAATGAATAAACCTACAGAATTATTTGCTATTCACTCTTTTTTTCACTTTGCCTCCGCCTTCTCAGATTCAACGAAAATAATGCCATCAATATTAACCAGTGTACATAATACTGAGTATACAATATGGGCTAGATACTGGCCTTAGTCCTTTCTAAGCAATATTTAATTTAATCCATATAAAACAAGAGATACTGTTAATATTCTAAATTTAGATAACCAACCTACATGTACCAAAACATCACATAGTATGCATGGAAAAATTTAAGATGACTGAACTGATTTTGACAAAAAGTTGTGGAAACCAGAGTCTGAGCTTTCAGTGAGTCTCCACACTAATTGTCCCATTTTAGCCCTACCCTGGTCACTTCTGTCCGACCCCTTCTCATTATCTAGTCCTAATGCAGTAAAATAACAAATAACACATCAGTTCACCTGCCAAATCTTTGAAGAACATAGCTTTAAAAAAAAAGCCAAAGTGTATCTAAATGGCAGTGTTCCGGTTTACCCGTTTTATTCATAATAAATTCTAATAAACTGGTGCACTGTTTTCCTAGCCCATGGTTAACAAAATCAGCAACTTTGAAAGTGTGAAAATGAAATCATATTGAAGGAAACAAGTTCAGCAAGTACTAAATACTAACAATGAAGGGAAATCATTTAAGAATGAAATGCCTGTAATTGCAACATCCTGTGATAGGGACACTACTCACCAGACAAAACTGAATATGCATATACACACATTTAGTCTTTACAACAATGCTGTGAGATAGAAAATTACTATCACAATTTAGAGAGGACAACGAGGAGGCCAAAGAAGCCAGCTCTATCTTCTAAGTATCAAAGCTCCCGACTATCTGATATCAAAGATAATTTTGCTTCTCTGAAAACTCTTAGAATGAGTCTAAACTTTCAAAATTAAAACTATCATACTAGTGACAGTAAGATTCTATGAGATGATATGGGGGTAAAAGATAAAACAGATGCTCATGCTACTCCAAGAGTACACCACAGTTTAAATGACTATTTTTAATAAATTAACATTTAAGTAAATATAGGAAAGCAATAAATAAGAAATTGCAAAAAATCATAAAAAGGTAGAGAGCAAGTTGTAATGAGCTTTACAAATGAGAAATACATGCTGCTAGCCAGAATGACAGAAGATCTTTTTTGGAAGAGAAGTCTTGTAGATCAGTTGTAAAAGATGGTGACAAGTGGTTGAGAAGAAGTGAAAACCGAAATTCTAGATTCAAGGAAGAACACAAAGGCAAAGGGTAAGGAAGCAAAGGACATGTACCCCATATGATAAGAAAAATTAAACTATACAAAGGGCTGTGGGAGATAAAACAGGAAGGTGAGACCAAGAGTTGTTATTCTACAACCTTCTCTCTACACCTTTCTCTAACTGAACTTTGGGTTTGTTCTGGAGACCTGATTACCCTGTACTTCTATATGGTGACATTGTTGTTCTCCTAATCCTTCATAACACTAGGCCTAAAAGAAGAGTAGATGTCCTCCTTGATCTTTATTGTCACTTTCAGATAATTCTCAATTCTTTTAAAATAATGTATCTCTAATCTCAGGCCATTAAAGTCTATTATCCAGTACCCTTGCTTGTTTCGTTACCAATCCCACTAGCCATCTAATACTGTTGTATTGATGTCCTGATGATTCTAATCTCTTTTCTATCTTAACTAATTATGTAGTCATAGTCATATCTATGAGAAAAAAAATGGGGCAGTGTCTACTACTTTACATCCCTCCAAGGATATCTAGTAATGTGTCAGGGCTACTTTCTGGTTTTGTCACTCTGAGATGAAAGTAAAGATGGCATTTGGACGGTAAGCGGTCCTGTTTGGCACGTATCCTGTCACACAGTTCTGCATATTTCAAATGCCAATTATACCCCTACAGAAAATTACTGCTGCTGTAACTTCAACATACTCCAACAACAATTTCCTCCATTCCTCATCCTATCTCACACTCCTGCTTAACCAGTTCAGATTCTATATCAACATATTTACTCCCTTAGCTCTTTCTTGCTTGGCAATACACATCTGGCAACATTCTCATCCTATTTAACCAAGTTCACCAGGCCTGCACATCACTATCATGGATGACCAACAGCAGGAGAAAACATGTAACTACATCAACTGGTTTAGTTTTAAATTAAGTATTACTTATTTCACATAGAAGAATAGAGTTGCCTGGCAATTATACTCCATCTTCCCAGTCTATGCACTCTGTTAATTTCCCAGATCTTTGCTTCTCCAACTGTGATTTAACCACCATTCGAGGGTTTATTATAGATGCATATTTTCAGGACTTGCTCTAAATCTACATCAGAACATGCATTAATATAAACATTAAAGTTTGCAAAGTATTGTTTTTTATGAATCCTTCACATTCTCTACTCTTGGATCTCCAATACTTCCTCCCCCATATGGCACACACCCTCCTACTGATGATTTTGCTATCCATTTCACTAAGAAAACAAGCCAACAGAAGACAACTTCAGCAGCTTCTTCTATGCCATCTGAACACCTGCCTATATTCATGTCCATAAAATACACTTTCCCTGTTACACAGGTTAAATACCAGCTGTGAAGACTGAATGCAGTCCTAATTCTATACAATAGATCCTATCTGTTCAAGGACAATGATTAATTTGTTCAGCCACCTTCAAAGTCTACTTTTCTCAACTTTATTAGTCTCACCCATGCTTTTGTTTCTTTCCCACCTAAAAACAAAAACCATAACCCTATTCCCTTATTTTCTCTTGATCCCTTTATTCACACCACTACCACTTCCTACTAGTACCATTACTTCAGCAAAAATGCTTATTTATGCCACCCAACAACTATGCTAAAAAATTCCTCATACGTCTGATAGAAGTAACTCTTACAGAGTGCAATTCAAAATGAGCAAAGTTTAGAACACTAGTATTCAAGTTACTTGGAAGAAAGCTTGAAAACAAACTCCACCATATTATCCCCAAACATAATCAAGTTTTTAAAAGAAAAGAAACTATCCATTAATTTATTAATCAACAATGCTTACCTGGCTGAACATGGGTGGCCTGTAAGAAGTATTTCAAAGCTCTTTCAAAGTTTTTTTCATTTTCCAGAGCATGTCCTACATTATTCCATAATTTGGCATTATTTTTATTTACCTTAAATACAAGTACAAATAAAAATGAGTTACAACTAAAACTTACCTGGCTGCAGTTCACACAGATATTTATTTGGTACACTATTAGGAATAGAATATTCCATGAAGATGTCCCT
The DNA here is from genome assembly GCA_949820135.1 of Sylvilagus floridanus. NCBI lineage: Eukaryota > Metazoa > Chordata > Mammalia > Lagomorpha > Leporidae > Sylvilagus > Sylvilagus floridanus. The sequence goes on from OX463231.1 coordinate 22,821,416, forward strand.
AGTAGTTAGAAAGGAGCCAAATAAAGACTATTTCATCAAATTTACCCTCCCCTCCCTTTTGAAATCAACATACTAAAATCACAGCAGTCTAATTTATACATTTTTTCTTTTGCTACAGTGTAGGCTTCAATTTCATTTTATTTGAAAGGTAGGGAGATGAAAAGATACACAAAAACAGAAAGAGATCCTCTATTTTTACTCTCCATATGCCTACAATAGCCAGGGCTAAAACACACTGAAGCCATGAGCCTGAAACTGAGATTATGTCTCCCTTATGGGTAGCAGGAACCCAAGTACCTGAGCCATCATTTGCTGCCTCCAAGGTGCATGTTAGCAGGAAGCTGGAATGGAAAGCAGAATGGGGACTTGAAACCCAGTACTCTTATATGGGATGTGGACATCCCAAGTGGATTAACCACTGTGGCAAACACCATTATATACATTAGAATTTGAATGATTAGTGCATCATGCTGTTTGAAAGCATGGGTCTATTTCTATTCTTTTAGGAGAAAATGTATTGGAATATAAAAATATATTTAAACATTGCATTAATGTTTTATCTTTAGGAAATTATAAACTTAATGTTTAAAGCTGTTTACATTGTCTAATATAGTAATGCAATCCCTGGTACTAAAGTTCATTTTGTGCTTTCAGAGTTCACAGACAGGCATGCTAAAGGATAATACTCAACCAAGAACTAGCAGTGGATAGGGTTGTATGTTTCAATCACTATCACGGGAGTGATATGCAAAATTCCTGAAAATTATGGAGCTCACTGGTATCCCTGGTGTATTAACAAGCATGATAAACAGTTCACACTTATTTGAAGACTTCTGTGCTAGAGAAGGAATGGAGCTACTAAGTAGCACATCTGATTTTAAGTAGCTGTCAAATCAACAAGCCACACAGACTGTTGGAATGAGATAGGAATTTAATAAAGCTAGGCCAAGGAAAGTGAAAAAAAGCCAAAGGGATTAAACATTTAGAGATTTGAATAGAATCATTGGTAAAGGAGAACCTGAAAAAATCTTGGCTGATCATCATTATAAGAATCAAATTTGTGTGAGTTTAATTCATTTAAGAGGCAGAGAGACAGAAGTGACATCAGCTGTTTTGCTCTCCAAATACACAAAATGGTTAGTGCTGGCTCAGTCTGAAGCCAGGGAAACGATCCAGTTGTCTTATATGGATGGCAGGAACTCAACTACTTGAGTCACCACTGCTGCATCCAATGCTCTGCATTAGCTAGAGGCGGGAGTTAGGAGCTAAAGCCGGGAACTAAATCTAGGTACACTGATATGGGATGTGAGTCTTAACCAATAGGCCAAAGTCCATCCAAATTTGTGTTTTCTTCAAAAGATCCTTTTCTGATTTATATATTCTAGAGAAATGCTGTTATTATTTTCTGTTTTTCCTGCTTCCTATAGTATTATAATAATTTATTACCTTCCTAACAATAGGGTGCCATTTTTCACTATGGATTTTATTACATTGCATTTAAGTTGCTCTCAATTGTAAGACTCACCATGACTTTACATACCACCAAGAAAGAAAAAAAAAAGGATACTATTTTAACTGTAAGATTTTTTCACTGTAAGAATTATCCTGTTTCATAAATATTAAAAAGTAAAAATGCACATCTTAAGAACCAATGGAGGGACCAGCACTGTGGCATAGTGCCAAGGCTTCCTGCAGTGCTGGCATCCCATATGGGCGCCAGTTCAAGTCCCGGCTGCTCCACTTCCAATCCAGCTCTCTGCTATGGCCTGGGAAAGCAGTAGAAGATAGCCCAAGTCCTTGGGACTCTGCACCTGAGTGGGAGACCCAGAAGAAGCTCCTGGTTCCTGGCTTTGGATTGGTGCAGCTCTGGCTATTGTGGCCATGTGGGGAGTGGACCAGCAGAATGAAGACCTCTCTGTCTCTCCTCTCTCTGCATTAACTCTGACTTTCACATAAACAAATCTTAAGAAAAAAAAAAAAGAACCAATGGAATCTAATATTTTGATTTAAACATTTTTATCATTTTATACATTCTAATAACTGCCTGAGGGAGACTTCTAAAAGTTCATGAAAAATGTATATTATGAGAAAACAAAGTTCTTTTGCACTATAATAAACATAATATATATAATTATATATAACATATAATTCCATGTTTCCATGCGTTTTTAAGAGAATTACTCATATGCTTTGGACATACAATTAAGTATTATTTAGAACTTTTGGTTATATAATAAATAAAAATTATTTTCATTAATGTTTCAGTAACAGTTTTAATATTTAAGTATCTAATTGCAAATGCAGTAAGATAACAAAACATCTACAAGAAATTATTGTGGTATATTTTACTTTGTCCTGAGCAATACTTTACCTTCAAGGCTGACATAAACAATGTATATTCAGACTCCCAATCCCAATTTCTGTGAAGGGTTTTTAAGGCATGAGTGAATATCACCACAGACAGACAAACCCAGGACAGTTTTTTAAATACACTGTTTAAAAGAAAAAGCAAAACAAAAAACATTATCCATTTTACCAAAGACATTTTACCTTTGTTCTCAAAGTAAGAAATATATTATGTATTCCTAAATATCATGTCTGATTTTATTCTAATTCATTCTAATAAGCATCCAACTTTAGAAGAAAATGAAAAAAAACTTAAATATGACCTTCCAATGAAGACTTCAATCACATTATAGAGTAGGCCCTTGGTTATCTGTGCGGGACTGGTTCCAGGGCTCTCTGTGGATACCAAAATCTGCAGATGCACAAGTATCTTATATAAAATGGTGTAGTATTTTTATGTCACCTATGAATATTTTGCTGTATCTTAAAAGCATGACAAGGTATTATTTATAATACCTCATACAAGGTAAATTTTATGTAAATGATTGTTATACTACACTGTTTACAGGACAAGAAAAAGAAAGTCTGTATATGTTCACCACATTCTTTTATTCCCTAAGTATTTCTGATATACCCTGAGTTGAATCCATAGGAGCAGAACCCATGGATATGGAGGGCCAACCATATATTCTAATAGATTAAATGACAAGATGACTTTTAATACTTAAGAATACTTTGTGCCAAAGCCTACAACTTTAGTAATCTTAGATTGTTTTTTTTTTAATTTATTTGAGCTGGTGCAGCGGCTCACTAGGCTAATCCTCCGCCTGCGGCGCTGGCACCCCGGGTTCTAGTCCCTGTTGGAGTGCCAGTTCTATCCCAGTTGCTCCTCTTCCAGTCTAGCTCTCTGCTGTGGTCCGGGAAGGCAGTGGAGGATAGCCCAAGTGCTTGGGCCCTGCACCCCATGGGAGACCAGGAGGAAGCACCTGGCTCCTGGCTTTGAATCAGTGCAGGATGCAGGCCGTAGCGGCCATTTGAGGGGTGAACCAATGGAAGGAAGACCTTTCTCTCTGTCTCTCTCTCACTGTCTAACTCTGCCTGTCCAAAAAAAAATTTATTTGAGAGGCAGAAAAATACAGACATAGCTACCGTCTGTTAGTTCACTACTCAGATGCCTACAATGGTCATAACTAACGTCGGATAAAAGCCTGGAGACAGGAACTGAATCACCATTGCCTCATTTTCAGCAGAAAGCTGGAGTCAGGAGGCAGAGTCAGGCATCCAGCACAGGCAATACAGCTGCCTTAATTGTGGGGCCAAAGAGCCAGCTCTTAAGTATGCTTAACTTTCCAAAGCACCAATCTTAACATTAGCTGTATTTTGAAATGGTTTTTGCTTATAAGTTTTACCATGAACTATTATGACACTCTTGGAATAACCTTATACTTTGATGCTACAATTGCCTATATACTCATAGTAAAATTAACTCCTTATAAAATAGATGCAAATTACTTATAAAACTTTAGGCAAATTGTTATTCTCTCATGATCTATGAATTAATACTAAATGATCTGAGTTTCTGCCCCAGTAAACATGGTTCAATTTCTTTCATTTTGATAGAGGCACTTCAACATAACAAGGGAGTATGGATCAGAAAGAACATGGTCATTAGAAGCAGCTAAGTACACATTTCAATCTGCTGTTTACTAGCTGTGTGGCCTTGGGTAACTCAGGTGACCAGTATGAGCTTCAACTCTCACATCAGCAAAAGGAAGTTAAGCAGTAGGAAAATTTAATGAGAAAACAAATCTAAAGATACAAAGAATTAGTAGTGATTATAACTGGATATATGGGTAGAGCTAAGAAAGGAGGTTTGAGACATGGTACTGAAAACTGTAGACACGAAAGAGATCATCTATGAATTATATGCAGTGTGACAAATGAAGCCATGAGTAAACCTGAGAAATACAAATATTCAAGGAGAGGGTACAGCAAGAAGAATCAGAGCAGAAATGAACAGAAGTAGAACAGAATCAGAAGAGATACTTTATACGACATCAGGGAAATAAATTTTAAATAAAACCGTTAATTGGATATATCTACCAGAAGGTGATTTGTTACATGTTTTAACATAATAATGTGGACACTAGTCAGAATTCTGTGGTTTGAGGAATGACTGGAAAATAAAGAAGTGAGAAATGTGATCACTTCTTTTTCAAGTTGCTAATCTAAATTTATTATTTTTACATTAGTATTAATTGACCACTAAAAATTTGATTTGACAATTTTAGTAGTACAGCATTTCGTACAATGAGCAAATACATACTACAATTTCAGTTTCTAAGTATACTGCTTAAGTATACTTAAGGCAACTAGGATACAAAGATTATGATGAAGATAATTTTGTTAGCAAGAAATTATAAACTGCTTACAATATGCACTTTTCATGTATTTATTCCATATGACTCATTTATGTAGGATGACTATCATTTCATTGCATATGGAAATGGTAATGGTCATTTGTGACTCCAGCCTTAAAAATATACTATTTTCATCTGAGTCTGACTCAAAGTTTGTTCCATCTCAGGCTGTAAAATAAAATTATATTAATAGGATAAAGAACACAGGATGAGTAGGTGCTATGGAGCTTTCTTAATCTGAATTAGAGGCAGAAAACTATCAAGATGAAACCCAAAAGACATAAAAGTATGATTTATAAAACTGAACTAAATATGGATTTAAAATTTTAGGGTCACAGTTTATTTTATTGTTAGTAAGTAGTAAACAAACTAATATAAAGATTCACCTTTTGTTTGAAATTTTCTGCCATCCATGTGCTACCAAAATACAGAATCCCATGCTAGGAACATATAATACTCTCTCAGCAACAACAAATCCAACTGGAAAAAAAAGGTTCGATGCAGGAATAAATGGTAATGCCATTAAAGAAAGTGCCTATAAAGAAAAAGATAGTTTACTAAGTTAAAAAAATGTAAGGACATTCAACACTCAAATCAAAATATTTTTATCATTTTATTTAGATAATGCACTGATGAAACATTTTAATACTATGAAGAATAGTAATTTAAATATAAAGAAGGCTACTTCAGGATGATAATAACAACTAAGAGAACTGTGAGTGAAGGCAGAGTAAAAAATTACCAAGAAACAGTTCAGAAAATGACAACAACAACAACAACAAAAAATGCCTTTTCAAGTGTGCAGAGGTCTCTGACCACAGTAAGAGCTGACAACCTTGTTAATGAGAACTATATGATACTACTCTCTGTGGCAGAAAAACAAGAACACAATATTATCCATTTATTCCAAAAGTTTAAAAGGTAAAAATAAAGAAAACGAAGACAAGAGAGATGCTTCATGATTTCAGAGTTCCTATCAAATTAGGGAAATTCATAATTACATTTTCATCTTACATGTAGAATGTATACATCAACTTATGCCTGCAAATTAAATTCTGCTATATAATTTCATGATTAACTAAATAAGAATTGGGATGATTTTTGAATGAAGCATACTTTTTTTTTTTATAGATTTATTTCTTTGTTTGAAAGGAGAGTTACAGAGAGGCAGAGAGAGAAGATTGGGGGGAGGGTCCTCCATTGCTGGTTCAATCCAAAAGTGGTCGCAACGGCCAGAGCGGCACCGACCAGAAACCAAGAGCATGGAGCTTGTTTTGGGTTGCCCTGTGGGTGCAGGGGCCCAAGGACTCGGGCCATCTTCCACAGCTTTCCCAGGCCATAGCAGAGAGTGGGATCTGAAGTGGAGCAGCTGGGACTTGAACTGGTGCCCACATGGGATGCTGGGACTGCAGACCGTGGCCCCACCCGCGGTGCTACAGCGCCGGCCCCAAAGCATATTTCTTTTAAGAAAGACTCTTTCAGGGCCAGCACTATGGAACAGCAGGTTAAAGCCCTGGCCTGAAGTGCAGGCATTCCATATGAGCACCGTTTCGGGTCCAAACTGCTCCACTTCTGATCCAGCTCTCTGCTAGTGTGCCTGAGAAAACAGCGGAGAAAGACCCAAGTGCTTGGGCCCCTATATCCACAAGGGAGAAATAAAGAAGCTTCGGATTGGCTCAGCTTTGGCCACTGCAGCCATTTGAGGAGTGAACCAGCAGATGGAAGACCTTTCTCTGTCTCTACCTCTCTCTGTAACTGTCTTTCAAATAAATAAAATAATCTTTAAAAGAAATTCTTTTGATGAATTAAAGCTAGCCTCTTATTTAATCAACCAAATGTAACAGAGTCTAAAAACCTAGTTTCATACCATTAAAACAGTCTTAGAAGAATCACCAGGGTATCGGAGACTGAATACTCCCAGAGTTCCCAGAAGACAAAAGAATGTAAATGTGGCAAGATTTCGAATATCTAGAAATGACTCTATAAGTGGTATTGTCCCCATAGTCCAATCACAGCAAAGTTCTGAAGGATTTAACAGAAGCCAAGCATTCACTGGAAGGAGGTAGTTAAAAGTTAGCTGTCTTGTAGGAGTTGGGCTTACAGCAGCTGGGTTATCAAACCTGTACAGAAAATGAAAAAGAATTTTAAACAAAACATTTTTTAAACACAAAACTGATGCAACACATATAATACTGAACAATATTCAAAATAATATAAAGTAATACCAAATATAAATTGTGGATACTTCAGAGTTTAGCTATAGTACAAAATGATGACATTTACGAAGAACTATTTGATGTGCAAGCACGTGATCTATTTCTAGTATATAATGAGACAAATTCAGAACACATACAATAAAATGGCAGAATGCTTTCATTAAATTATGAACTTCTGATTAAAATTTTTAAAAAACTCTATAAAGCAGGGGGGGGCAATGTGGCGCAGTAGGTTTTTAAGCTCCCACTTGGGACATCCACATCCCATCAGAGTGCTTGAGATGGAGCTCTGCCTTTGCTTCTGATCCATCCTCCTTCTAATGTACATCCCGGAAGGCAGCAGATGATGGCCCAATACCTGGGTTCCTGCTACCAACGTGTGGATGAGGTTAAGAGCTCTTAGCTTTGGCCTATCCCAGCCCCAGCTGCTGCAGGCATCCGTGAGTAAACCAGTGGGAGGAATGTCTCTCTCACTCTGCCTTTCAAATAAATAATTAAAGTTATTTTAAAAGGCACCAATCATTGATTAGATTTAGAGAGCCCACCCCAATCTACTATAATCTCATGTTAATTAACTAAGTGGGTAAAAAAGATTCTAAGTTCCGAGTAGATACGCATTCTGGGGAAACACAACAACTTGTTACACTGACCTTGGGTATTTCCTCACATATGAATATATGTTAATAAGAAATTATTAGTACTGAAAACTGAGAGAGACCCTCTGTAGATCACCCAAATTCTCTTTCTCAGGAGCTTTCTTCTTCTAGTGTTAAATCCCACTAACTCCAACCTTGTTCTGCTTCAGAGTTCCTAACCATCACAGCTCTACTTCTCAACCCAGTTATACTGCTGGGGTCAGCCTGGGTAGCCACTTGGTGTTCCACTTACTAAAAACACTTCACCTAGGTACTGAACTCTCTGCAAGGAGGCTCCCTTCATTTGATTTTAGGTGCCAAATTCTTGTTCCTGACTGGTGTCTTTATTATGCCCAAAGAACAGGATAAATACTCGGACACAGAGGATAGTAGGCAATATGAAGATAGAACAGATTGCAGTGTTTTACCGATAAGCCAAGGAATACTGAGAGGTATGGAACAGATTCTTCCCCAGAGCCTCGAAAGGGAATGAACTGTGCCAATATCTTTGGACTTCTGGCCTCCTGAACTATGAATAAATCGATTTCTGTTGTTTAAAGCCATTCAATTTGTGGCTACTTGTTACAGCAATCTTATACATACTAACGGTCAGGAAAGAACCTTCTGGAAGGATTGAGAGAAAGATCCCTATATATCATAGAAAGAATAGTTCATTAGCAGCCGAAGTGCAAATCCTCATAATTCACAGTCCTTTGGGTAGAGAAGTCAGAACAGTCTCATGTCACTAGTGGAGTATAATCAGCTTTATCATAAATCCTACAAAGTGGTTCCACAAAAAGTTTAAAAGACTAGAAGAAATATTTTCCAAATAACTTAAATGTATTCCATAACAAAGCTTAAAAATATTGATAAAAAAATATTAAAGTGTAATTCATATATATGTATGACATCCATTCAAAAATTACTGGACATGTAAATAAACAGAGAAGTATAATTCTTAAAGAGAAGAAATCAATGATGTAGATGATCCAATCTGTGGACAAGGACAATAAAACAGTAGACCGTGCAAGCATGGGAGATAAAAGGATGGGTTAACACTTCTGAAAAAGATTAGTGAACTTGAAGATACAGTATAAGAAACTATCCAAAATAAAAGTGGGGAATAAAGAGACTGGGGGTGGGGGTGGAGGCAGGGATAAACAGCATTAGCGCAGTAGCTTCAAAAAGCCCAATTATACAAAACCCAAGTTCCCAAAAGAGAGGGGATAGTAGAAATATTTTAAAACCAGCTAAAAAATTTCCAAAATTGATAAAACAGATTCCAAGAAGCCCAATTAACCTAAACAAAAGAAACATAGTAATATATGAAACAATGAAGAGACAATATTAAAGGCAGGCATAGAAGGAAAGACACTTTTTGAAGCATAAAGGATGACAAAGAAATACTCATTGAAAACAAAGCAAGCAAGATGGTAGAGCAAAATTTTAGAGTGAATGAAAAACAGTCAATGTAGAATTCTCCACCCAAGAAAAAGGTAAAATGAAAATATTATAGGCATGAATGCTACAAGAATTCATCAACAGCAGACTGGTCTATCGAGAAATAGTAAAGAAAACTCTTTAAGCACAAGGAAAAATAGCACCACAAAAATCTTGATCAAACAAAGGAATGAAAAGCATTTGAAATAACTTCATGGGCTAATATAAAATACCTTTTTAGTATTTCAATTCTAAAAGATAATTGTTTAAATCAGAAAGTAGTAATAAATATGTGACTTAAAATGTATGCTCAGAAAAAAATGATTACAAATAGCAAGAAGGATAATTTTTATAAAAAATAATGAATACTAGAAACCTTTACCTTATCACTAAACAATACAAAAAAGATTTATAGTCAGTAAGTCAACAAGCAGACAAAACAATAAGAAATAATTGAAAGGAATAAAGGTAAGTGAAAGAAATGGTTGAGACAAAAAGAAAATAACGTGGAAAATGGTAGATTTGCAAAAATATATCAATAATCATTACTAAGTATAAATGAATGAAACACTCCTTTTAAAAGTCAGATTAGCTCTTCAAGCAAAAGTGTAAGGCCTGGCCGGCGCCGTGGCTCAACAGGCTAATCCTCCGCCTTGCGGCGCCGGCACACCGGGTTCTAGTCCCGGTCGGGGCACCGGATTCTGTCCCGGTTGCCCCTCTTCCAGGCCAGCCCTCTGCTGTGGCCCAGGAGTGCAGTGGAGGATGGCCCAGGTGCTTGGGCCCTGCACCCCACGGGGAGACCAGGAAAAGCACCTGGCTCCTGGCTCCTGCCATCGGACGAGCGCAGTGCGCCGGCCGCAGCGCGCCGGCCGCGGCGGCCATTGGAGGGTGAACCAACGGCAAAAGGAAGACCTTTCTCTCTGTCTCTCTCTCTCACTGTCCACTCTGCCTGTGTAAAAAAAAAAAAAAAAGTGTAAGGCCTAACTACAGGCAACCTGAAAGAAACTTTCTTCAAATGTAAAGGTATAGGTAGACAAAAAATAAAACCATGAAAAAATGTATACAATATTAACAAACAGCTGGAATGCCTAAGACAGTCAATTTCTGAATAAAGCCTATTAATAGAGACAAAGAAGTTTACTAGTAATAATAAAGGGATCAACTGATCACAATGATATGACAATTCAACATGTTTCTATACTTACAAGCAGCATCAAAACACGTGAACCAAAACTGAGATAATTGCAAGGAGAAATACAGAAATCTACAATTATAATTAGAGACTTCAATATCCCTTTCTTATTATCTGATAGAACAAGTCAACAAAAATCACTAAGGATATAGAAGACATAATGCTAACTTTAAAACCTAACCAATTTGCAGATCATTATTTTTGTTGTGGCAGTTCCATGGGTGTACAAGGTTACTTCAAAAAGTCTGTAGAAAAACTGAATTAAAAGGTTAAGTTAATTTGGTGTAAAAAATTTTAAAGTCCATGCATAGGTTTTTTTGTAATATGTATTTCCCATGAACCTTTTTTTTAAAGATTTATTTATTTATCTAAAAGTCAGAGTTACACAGAAGGAGAAGCAGAAAGAGGGAGAGATACCTTCTATCCGCTAGTTCACTCGCTAGATGACCACAATGGCTGGAGCTGAGCTGACCCGAAGGTAGGAGCCAGGAGCTTATTCCAGGTCTCCTATGTGGGTGCAAAGGCCCAAGACTTGGGCTATCTTCTACTGCTTTCCCAGGCCACAATAGATAGCTGGATCGGAAGTGAAGAAGCCAGGACTCAAATCGGTGCCCTTATGGGATGCCAGCGCCGAAGGTGGTGGCCCAACCCGCTATGCCACAGCACTGGCCCCTTCCCATGGACTTTTTGAAGTACTCTCATGCCACGTTCGCCAAAATTTATCAACTCGTATATTTTAAACCTATGCACTTAAAAAATATATCGACTGTACCTCAATAAGTCCATTAAAAACAGTGTAAATCAAATGCTCTCTGGAATACTTATGATTATTTAAAATCCAAAGTTAAAAACACAGAACAGAAAAAACAAAAAAGAATCAGAATTTCCTACCTTGTGAATACTGGAAGCTGGGACTGAATAACCTGGACTCTAATCACAACAAGTAACAGTGTACTGAACATCAAGACAATGAGTTTTATTAGTGTCTGCAGCATAGAAAAGGGAATACTACCCTTTCCACGGATAAACTGTCCAGCAGTAGTACATAATAATGGCAAAGTATACTGAAAAGAAAAAAAAAACGTTTTAAACAAGTAATACACTATAAAATATTGAGTAATGTAAAATTTTTTAATACAAGAATACAAAATGAATATAATCACAAGATCAATATGGAATGATTTTCAGAACTAATAACAAAACTCAGTAATCTTATCCAATAAGTAATTACAATCTAACATTATTGTGTACTTCTCCAAATTGGCTAACAATTTCACTACTGAAATTTGAAAAGCAATTCTTAAATTACTAAAGATGTCTTAAAATGCTGAATAAAGAATTCTCAGTGGGTATGAGCAAAATACACTTGTTTCATGAAAATCTTTGGCATCTTTATTGGTAAGCAAACTGATTTATGTAATAACATATTTAGAACATAAAGTTATGAATATCTGACCCAACTAGGACAAAAGAGAGAAACAAGGAAATGTCTGTTTTTCCTTACCCCCTGGGCAACGAACACCTCATACACACAGCAAATTCCCACCACTGTTATTCCTTGTTCTTTACACAGTGTTGCAACAGCCACTAAAAACACTGTCACTGCAATTGGAGTCCACACTGCAATTTAAGGACAGAGACAAATAAAACCATATGAAACAATCTTATAATATTAAAAAAGATAAGTTAAATCTTACTTGTAATTCCATATCCACATGTGTGTTATTCCCTATTGGCTCATTCTTTCTACTTTAAAATACATTTAAATTTTGCATATAATATTTATTTTTCTAGGTAAAACACTAAGATATGTTTCAAATAAAACTTTTGTGTAGACAAAAATTATCTAACCAAATATTAACTTTTAAAACAAAGGTAGGGTGGTGAATTTGGTGATTCAAAGAAGTATATAATTGGGACAACTATGTGATGATGTAAGGGAAGAATAGAGAAAAAAAAGTAAAGGAAGCACTTAACTTATTTGAAAACAGCAAGAAGGTTTGGTTTACTTGGCTAGAGTCCAACAAGCTATGAGACAAGTGGCAAGGGATATGGTTAGAGAAGTAGATGGGAACCTGAATAGGGTACTGCAGGTCACATTATTTTCTGATTTATCATTTATGCCTTGTTTAGGATGGTATGTAAAGAGACTACTGGGTTGCCATTCCTTATTAGTTACTGACTAACCTCTTACCACATGATAAACTGGGTAGGTAGGGACTATGAATACCCACATTTTATATAGATAAACTAAAGCACAGAGAGGTTAAGTACTTTGTCCAAGGTAGTAAATGGAGCTAGTAAGTAATGAGTAGAGCTGGAATTTGAAACTAGATACTTTGAGTCCAAGCTTTTTTGTTTGTTTGTTTGTTTGTTTGTTTTTTTGTGACAGGCAGAGTGGACAGTGAGAGAGAGAGACAGAGAGAAAGGTCTTCCTTTGCCGTTGGTTCACCCTCCAATGGCTGCCGCGGATGGCACGCTGCGGCCGGCGCACCACGCTCATCCGATGGCAGGAGCCAGGTGCTAGGTGCTTTTTCCTGGTCTCCCATGGGGTGCAGGGCCCAAGCACTTGGGCCATCCTCCACTGCACTCCCTGGCCACAGCAGAGAGCTGGCCTGGAAGAGGGGCAACCGGGACAGAATCCAGCGCCCTGACCGGGACTAGAACCCGGTGTGCCAGCGCCGCAAGGCGGAGGATTAGCCTGTTGAGCCACAGCGCCGGCCTAGTCCAAGCTCTTAACCACTATGACATGCAGCCACTCAACTGTCTTAAGGCATAATGCACAGCAACAAAAGGCAAGCCTATTCTTAATATCACCCTAAAAAATATTAGATTATTTGGCTAAGTCACTTATTTTTTAAGACTTACTTGTTTATTTGAAAGGCAGAATTACAGGCTGGGGGTGGGGGTGGGGTGAGGAGGCTTCCATTTGCTAGTGGAGCTGGGCTAATTTAGAAAGTTAGGAGCCAGGAGCTTCCTCCAGGTCTCCCACATAGGTGTGCTGGGGCCCAAATACTTGGGCCATTCTCTGCTGCTGTCCCATGAACATCAGCAGGGAGCTGGATTGGAAGTGGAGTAGCAGGGACTCATGTGGATCGCCAGCACTGTGTGACAGGCTGTGGCTTTAACCTCTATGCCACAGCACCTGCCTCAATCACTTATTTTTCAAACTTTAGGTTGCATACATACAAAATTAAGCTACTTATTACAAGACAATAAAAAAAAAATTCAGAGTTAAACATTAGAATTAACCAAACAAAGGTTAAGGTCATTATGTGGAGTCCTTTTCATAACTACTATGCCCACACATTAAAAAAAAAAAAATTTTTTTTTTTTGGCCTGGAATTGGTTTCTGGCAAAACCAGGCATCATTAGGATTAATGAGCTCATGTATTCAAAGCACTTTTTAGGGCTGGACACATTGTAGGAGCTCAATAAATAGCTGAACTCTGATCAACACATATAAAAAAAGTTACACTCCAGCAGGATTTTAACTTTGCCCAAACAGTAGCACAGCCTACTAGCGTTATTTATTGAAAGACAATTGAATTACTAGATCTTGTATCATTTCTTATAGATTAACAGTAGATGGAACCAGGATTAGCTCTAAAATACTTATATTCTTGGCTTATTTGGTTTTTCAAATTAGATTATGTATGAGGGAACTTCAAAAACTTCCTGAAAATTGAATTAAAAGATGTTTATTTTGGTGCAAAAAGTATCTGAAATCCACATAGATTTTTTCATAACATGCATTTAAAATATAAACTACATATAACTTCTAAAAATACTGACATATTACTTCATATTTCCATGCATGCTGAAGAACACTATATAAACCATAAGTGTAGCACATAATATTTTACAAGAAGCACATGGGGTAAATAAAAGTTGATCAAATTTTTTACAATTTATTTTTATAGCTATCAAAACATATCAGATGTTAGACATTTACCTATGGAATTATCCGGTCCTTTTGATTTGGTATATGACAAAAATGCAGCTAGAAAAAAGATAGATGACAAAAGTTCTGCTCTTCCTACAACACCTGTTACCTAGAAAGGGAAAGCAGGTGGGAGATTAAGTTCATGTTAATGAAAAGAATCTTGAAAAATTATTATAAATAATAGCAAGGCAATTCAATTAGCAACTAAATTCTTTAACTTTTCAAGGCGCATTTCAAGGATATTAAACATTCTTTGGGTGCCCTCAGGTGGTGAATTTGTGTATTTCCACAAAGAAATTTATAACCGTTTTTCTTAAGTTATGTTGAAATAATGTAGACTCACAGGAGACCACGAACATGTACAAAGAATTCCTGTGTATTCTTTACCAGTTTCTCCCAATGATAATGTTTTACATAATTATAATACAATATCTACAATAGTTCTGGACTTACAAAAGGTACTTGTAGCCTATTTTTCTAAAATGACAAGTACTCTTAAAAGTATTTATACTCAGTAAGATACATCTATGTACTTATACATGTATGTAACTTTCAAACCTAACATTTCCAAAGTGTTTTGAATTCCTGGTAAAATGTTTTATTTTTATTTTTTTTTAAGATTTATTTATTTATTTGAAAGTCAGAGCCAGAGAGAGAGACAGACAGACACACAGAGAACCTTCCATATGCTGGTTCACACCCCAAATGGCCAAAATGGCCAGGGCTGAGTCAGGCTGCAGCCAGGAGCCAAGAGCCTCATCTGAGTCTCCCACATGGATGCAGGGACCCAAGATCCTAGGCCATCCTCTGCTGCTTTTCCCAGGCCATTAGCAGGGAGCTGGATCGGAAGTTGGGCAGTCAGCATTCTAACCAGTGCTCATATGGGAAGCTGGTGTGGCTAGCAGCAGACTTACCCACTATGCCACATTGCCAGTCCCGGTAAAATTTTTTTAAATTCCTACCATTTTTTTAAATGTATGGAAAATGTCTGCTAAACTAAACACCAAAACATTCATGATAGTTTGTGGAAGAAATACACAATCCGCCTCCAACAAAAACACCTATATACACCTTTTACTTATAACTTAACAGCTTACAACTAAGCAAGTCTATGCTCTGGTTGGGAGTTTTGAAGTTTCAAGATTATCAAGAACAATAAAGTAATAGCTTGAGATGTCTTGTTGGGAAGGGGTTGGTGGACACATAACAGCAATGGTAGAGATAACTCAGAATTCTGACATACATGGTAATGAACTACAGTCTCATCACTTAATAATATGTCTGCTCATATTTGTATATATTTTGATATATTTTCATTCTTAAATTTGCCTGATTGGTTGTTGTAGGTTGGCCAAAAATATTTAAAATCTGTATTGAACAAAAAAAGAACTGTATTTATTTATATTATATATGGCTAACTTTAAGAGATTACTTATACCTTATATTCTTGAATGAATAAACATTTAGGTTTCAAAAACGTAAATTAAAAAATTTTATGCAGTAGATGAGACTTTGTGGTATTAGAGAATTAAGATTTATTATATCATTGTAAGAGTCTCCAAATAGTTGCATTAAAGTCATGTTAAAGCTTTTTTCTTGAAATATATATAATTATAGTCACTGAGTAGGATTTATAAAAAAGTAAAATAAATCTAAAACTTTACTTACTGCTTCTGTGTGTATTGGGTGCACTGTAAAAAGTAGAGCGGCAACCATACTACTCCTGTTGTCCAGAAAAAGCTTACAGACTTTAAGAAATATCACACTGACCATAGCATGAAAAATCATATTTAGGAGATGATATGACATTGGTTTTAGTTCACTAAACAGATAATTTAAGCGAAAGGTCAACACTGTTAAGGGACGGTAAGACTTGTGGCTTCTCTCCTAAAAGGAAACATAATCAATAATTATTAAAGTATCTCGGTCCTTCGGAGTAAATAAATTAATCACTGTATCTAATATCAAAGATGCTTACATTTGGCTAACTACAGTAAAATAAATAAATTGACCAGGAGTTACAAACATCAAAGAGAGCTTTATAATGTTGTTTTCTACTTCCTGAGTCCTAGAACAAAGTAATTTCTTCCCAGGTATATGAGTATAATGGACAGAGAATTAATAGCAGAGGAAGAATATCTGACTATTAATTTATCTTCAGTACAGGTTAAAAAAAAAAAAGATTAGGACAATGTTGGTACTGGTCAAGTTTGAGCAGCATAGGATTCTCTCCAAGACTTGCCTTTCTATCTAATACACTAAGGCAAAAGTGTATGTAGCTTGTGGATAAATTTTTCAAAAGCAAACATAAAAACAGCATGTTTATCAGTTTGGTTCAAGCATACAGGACCTAAAAAGTGATTCTCTAGTTGTCTTATGAAAAAACTTCGTATTGTAGTAAATGTGAATATATTAAAGTTCCCCAAATCTTACACAGAACTAAAAAAAAAAAAAAATCTTAGAATATGAGACTATACACTTCTATCTTCTGTTGGCAATAAAATGAATTTTATGTGAAATACTGAAGTTCCTTAGAAGTTATACGTAACTAAAGTACTAAAACTTTTTACCAAGACAAAATTCAAACCAGATTTATGAATAAAACACACAGTTCAAAAATATAGATAATATACTAGTTACTTTTTGTAGTTTTACATAAAAACCATTCATATTCAGCTTCTTTGCTTTTCTAACTCTTACCATATTATGCTGTAACTCTCTGGCACAAAGCTACAGAATAACTTACCTCATCTACTAGGGAACATTAGGAAACACAGGAACAAACATTTCTCACTTTGAAATCAGGAGTATCTTAATATTTCTATTTGTATTGACTATATACACCATGGTAAGACCTCTATTTAGAATGTTCTTTCTTGACTAATTTCTATACAAAATTATTTACTTTTTTTTGACAGGCAGAGTGGACAGTGAGAGAGAGAGACAGAGAGAAAGGTCTTCCTTTGCCATTGGTTCACCCCCCAATGGCCACTGCGGTCAGCACACCACACTGATCCGATGGCAGGAGCCAGGTGCTTCTCCTGGTCTCCCATGCAGGTGCGGGGCCCAAGCACTTGGGCCATCCTCCACTGCACTCCCTGGCCACAGCAGAGAGCTGGCCTGGAAGAGGGGCAACCGGGACAGAATCCGGCGCCCCGACTGGGACTAGAAGCTGGTGTGCTGGTGCCGCAAGGTAGAGGATTAGCCTATTGAGCCACGGCGCCGGCTTACAAAATTATTTTTAAGGTACTGTCCTGAACTGACATAATTTGTACCACGAAGTAGAAAAAGTTGCTAAAATCCTTCAGAATGGCTGAAGTATTAATGTGGCTCCACTGGAACATACTTGTCAGGTGAAAGGATGAAGTCAGAAAATGGAAGGAAATGTGTATTTTTAATTATACTATATAAAATCATTTGATTAGGCCCATTTGATACAGCATATGCCATAGGTAATGACTATAGTTATGTAATTATTTGCATAATTCATTAGAAATCTACTTAAGACTTCATTGTGATAATCTTAGCTTATTAAATTTTGGGTTATTTTGTGAAAATACAGTAAAATAGAAAACAATCACTCATGATATTAGTTGGCAACAGAAGATGCAAGTATGAATATAATAAACCAATTAGCTAACATTCTCTGCTCCTTAACACAGGGATGGCAAAAAAAAAAAACAAAAAAACAAAACAACAACAAAAAAGTAAGATATCTGTGGGAAGTTACCTGAACACAAGACACTTTACAGGCCAAATGTGAGAATAGTATGGTTGACTACAGCACAGTGGTTCTCAGCATGACTGTACCATCGAATCTCTTCTCTTTAACCTCTCCTCCCACCCAAACAACAAACAAGATAAGCAAAACAAGCAAAAATTATCGATGCTCCACATTCCATCTGAGAGATTATTTGAATAGGTTGGGTAGAACAGTAGTAATACATTTTTTAAAAATGTCCTGGGTCAACTCTACTGAGAAGTCAGAGCTGTGACCCACGTAACCAACAGTAAACGGAAACACTGAAAGGCTCTTAGGAACCCAAAGACCCAAATGGTAAGGTTCATTCATTTTAGAAAAATGTTTAAAGCCCAAAATGTGTCTTTCTCAGTTCTGAGTATACTGTTATGAGTCTTTTTAGCCTGGTTTTTACGGATGCTCTGAATAAAATCAAATTTTTAATCTGCAAAGCTGAGAAAAATCACAAAACAGACCACTGATATCATAGTATGTTTACTTTTATGAGATCTTTTAATCTGGCCAGCTAAATTTTCAGTTCCAAATCCCAATATGAGTAAAATATATCACCACAGATACTAACTAGTACAGGAGAACAGATACATGTTTCTAAGGTTCTCTGGGGGTTGCGGTCAGGTGTAGCAGACTAAACTGTCTAGAAATAATATGTAAAAATCCAATAGTTGTGCATTTTTGGATAAGACTAGGAAGGCTGCAGAAAAGTAAGGCTTGCTTATTTGGTAAGAAAAAATTACTTGGTGCTGGTGAATAATTCCCTCCCTACCCTTGCAAACTTTCCAAATTTGGGGAATGGGGAAACAGGTCATAAATGATTGAGAAGCAAACTATTACAGAGTATTATACATTATGTTTCAATAACAATTTATTGAACATCTGTGCAGTAGGTATTATAGATGGAAAATTAATTTGTATATATTTATTCTCAAGGTATTATTCTCTTTTATACATCAAGAAAATGACTGTCATCTAAAAGCTATATTTCTACCTGTATCACACAGCTAATAAATGAAAGAATTAAAATTAAAACTTAATTTGAATAGTTCCAGGTTGACAAGGGTTCACCTCTAAACATTTTAACATTGTCCTTAAAATAGCTATTGCCAGAGTAAAAATACTCTCCTGAAAACAAACAAAACTTTTGGACTCTAAATATAAAACCTAAATAACTATTTGGTAAATAAAATAAAAAAGAATTTTAACTTTTTATAAGCTTTTGTTCCTGCAGAGAAATTGGCAATATGTGTATTTTTCATTTTAACTGCTAAAATCTATTTATACTGAAGCTACCACATTTAAAATGGTTAAATATATCACAGTCATTTCCTTTGACTCACAAAATAGAAAAAAGAAAAATAGTCAATGAGCAAGAAATAGACTTTATTATACCTATTGCTGTCCCTACACATTTGGTTCTAACACAAATATATTATTTTTAATAAAAGAAAGCCAAGGTACACAGCCAAGGGAAGACTCAAGTACTCTTCAAGGAAGATAACCACATCTTCAACTTCTTGTCCAACAAATTATACATTATTTAAATTGGGGGACTCCCTAATTGCTATGATGACAATATTGATAAAAAGTTAGGGTTAACAAACTACCTGAATATTTTAAAATCTGATATACACACAAATAATATATAAATACTTACCTCAGACATGGGGGTTCCCCAGAAATCATTCTGAAATAACGTTTTTAGGGGTGTAGATGGATGTAGGTCTTTATTATCCAGGATTGCTGAAACATCATCAAAAACAAAACCACAAAAGAGGCTGTTCCAATAGCAGGCAGTAACCACACCTACTATTAAGGTTATTTCTTTGAGGTTAATGTCAGCCATCTTTTTCATAAGTACTTGTAGAGAAAAACTGAAAAAAAAAAAATGACAGAAGATTGACAATCTAAGCAACACATTTTTTTCCAAGTACAATTTTAGTAGATGGGTAATAAAACAAAGACTGTACATTAATTCTGCCAGAGAAAAGCTCAGCTCCAATGCCATACACCTTTAAGAAGCATCAGCTGACTACCTCTCCACATTCCTAACTCAAGGCAGAACTGCTTCTCATGTACATTTTCCTACCTCTAATACAATGCTTTATTTCACCAATTAATCTTTGGTCCTAGGTCTCTACCTTAACAGACAGTAAACTCTTTATCAAATGTCACAGGTCAGGCCACCTGGAAAGTGCACATATAGAATACAATTCTTTGTATATGGGCTCTGAGAGTATCTAAATAAATCTTTGTGGAAAAACAAATCCTTGACAGTGAGCATGGTTTTTCTAAAATATATGTGGAGCTTATATTTCATTAAACAAAATATAAAAACTAATTTAATTAGAGGGCCTAAATTTAAAGCCTGCAGCTTCGCTGAGTTTGGTCAAAAGCCTTGTAAAAATATATTTCTTGAATGCCTTTTGACTAGCTGTATACCTAGTTAACTATAGTTCCATTAATTCTTCATTTTCACCCAGATTGGTTTGATTTTTATTACCTGCTCAGGCCTTGGGGGCATGAATTTATGATGCAAATCTAAACCATGATTTTCCTTTTTCTTATTACAAAAAAAGAATGGGTTTCATAAATGACAATTCACAATTTAGTGAAGACAGCTTTAGAAAGGATTTAGTGAAGGAAAGATTTAGAGGAGAATTATAGTAACTGGAGAATGCTGGAAAAAAATCAGCTTTACAAAACTTGGAAAATACTCTGAAAAAACACGGTGTGGCTAATACTAATGACAGTACTCAAGCTTGTTTTTTCAGAGTACTTTCCAAATTTTGTACAGCTATAGAACTGTGTGATAAGAAATCTGTTATTTTAATCTACTATTTTTGTTGTTATTTGTTTCAGGAGTAACAGGAAACTAATAAGTCATTTACAGAGTCAGAAGATCTGAGATCAGAAATGAATCTATAGGAGCTCTGGTCAGATAAAAGAGGAAGAATATTTAATAAAATCAACAATCTGTGCAGCAGTGAAAAGTCCCACCTGTGTAGGGAGGGTGGATTTATATTAAAATCAGATGCAAAATTTAGAGAAGAGTATCCATACAAAGGTTATGTAATACATGGGAAAGCATTAAAGTATCTTTTAAGACAGGAAGATCTTGGGATATATTAAAGAAATGCAAAACTCAACAAAACAGGAAGGGAAATCAGTTTACCCTTTGAGAAATTCAGTTTATAACTAAAAGAAAAATTATGTAAGGGCTTGAGTCCAGAAGTGACTGGTCATCTCTAACAGACATATATACTTCATAACAGATACAACAGCTGGTGGTGCTTCTGTTTAAAGAATGGAGAGACTAAATAGGCACTTGGCTTGACTACTGCCCAATCCCATGCTAAAATAACAGACAAGTTTTTTTTGTTTTTAACTTTAACATTTTTATTTAAAAGTCAGATTTACAGAGAGGGAGGGAGGGGAGAGAGGGGGAGAGGGGGAAAGGGGAGGGGAGAAAGAGAAAGAGAGAGAGAGAGAGAGAATGAATGAATGAATGAATCCTCCACCCTCTGGTACACTCCCTAGATGGCTGCAATGGCCAGAGCCCAGCCAGGTTGAAGCCAGGAACCAGAAGCTTCCTCCAAGTCTCACACATGGGTAGCAAGGGCCCAAGCACTTAGGCCATCCTTTGCTGCTCTTCCCAGGCCATCAACAGGGAACTGGATGGGAAGCAGAGCAGCCGGGACATGAAATGGTGCCCATGTGGGATGCCTGCGTTACAGGCAGAGGCTTTCACTCGCTAAGCCCCAATACTGGCCCCCAGACAAGATTAACATGGGGAAAGTACAGATTTCACAAAGACAAGAACATTCGGAGAACAGAACATTGCAAATTTTGGGAAAAGTAAAAGTATCTTAAAGGAGCCTAGGAAAGTCAACCCTAAGCCAACAAAGAAAGCACAGAAGTTTTTGATTCCCACTACCTCTGCCAGAATCAGTTCCAAAACCTGGTGCCAACAAGTGTAGGAAACAGAGGTAGGAGTAGATGGGATGTTAAAATTTAGATCTTTTTCTCACTGGATACAGCCAAATAATTACCCCTTTTACAGGAAGACACAAAACTGCAGATTTCATCTCTGGAGTACTTAAAAAAGGGTATGTCTGACATGGAGGCACCAGGGGAAAAAACAGCCTGTTTATGCTTTATGTTGAGACCCCCAGCTCTCTTCCACAACAAGGCACTGAACTCTACTTAGTGTACAGTTAATCTTATCAGTATAAAAGTAAACTCAAAGTAGATCACTGTAAAAATTAAGAGGGAATAATAGACGAAGGAGGAGGAAAAGTGGGAGTGTGGGCAGGATGGAGGGTAGGGTGGGAAGTATCACTGTGCTCCTAAATCTGGAAATATGAAATACCGAAAATTTGTTTATTTTAAATAATTTTTTAATTATAACACAATATACAGGGACAAGATTCTAAAAGCTTCCTAAAATAAAGCAGCTTTCATACCAAAAATTAGAAATCAAAACTTTTTTTTTCAACCAAGAAATGCTGGAAACTGGGGAAAAAAACCAAAAGAGAATAAATGTTTCTAATTTCTGAGGGATAGTAATTTCCAACCTACAATTCTATATTAATAAATCCAAATTTCCTGAGTGAGAAAAGAGAATACAAAAATTGGCAATCATTCAAGGTCTTAAAATATTTATCTCCAATGTCCCATCTCAGAAATCTAGGAAAAGAGATACTGAAAAACACACACACACACACACACACACACACACACACAAAAGGAGTGTACTAAGAAACAGACAGATATGGAAATCAGGGAATGGAATTCAGCACAAGACAGACAAAGGAATGACAGCCATGTAAGCAGGCCTGCCAATCCATCTATATTGGAGCAGGTCAGCATTTCCTGAACAATGGTCCCAAGAAGATATAACCAAATAATACCTGATGTGTTTAAACATGCTGAGAACTATTATACTGTTAAACTGTTGAAATACATATACACATATATCTATATATATACATGCATCCACGCATGCATCCATCCACACACATGCGCACACACGCTGTAATTCAGAAAAACAAGGCAAGTGAGGGCATCTATCATTAGGTAGGTAAAAAAAAAATCAAGTCTTGAATGGGTTGGAAATCTTCTTCCCATAAATAACCTCAGTTGCCTGGCCTGGTAATGCCAATTCAGTTAGGCAGACAAACTTATTTGGTTAACTGCTCTACCCCAGATAAGTTTAAACTTCACAGAAGAATCTGATATATTGGAGACACTGATACATTTGCTTCATAACTATAATATTTTAGATACACACAACTGTAAATTATTGACTATACAACTTCTGGATTTGGAATGTTTAGCTGAAAAGTATAAGACTTTAGCTAGGTTTACAAACAGTACTGGAATTTTTATAAAAATGTGGAGTAGCTATAATTTTAACTTACCACCTTTATAAAAGTTAAGTACTGGGAAGGCTTTGTTAGGTCAGGTATCTGAAGTACTAAAATGACTGCAGTTTCAAGTCAAGGTAATTTGGGGGGCAGCACTGTGGCAAGTGCTGCCATTTGGAATGCCAGCATCTCATAACAGAAGGAGGTTGGAATCTCACCTGCTCCACTCCCTGCTAATGGGCCTGGGAAGGCAGCAGATGATGGTTCAAATACTTGGGTCCCTACAACCCATGTGGGAGACCCAGATGGAGTTCTGAGTTCCTGGCTCTGGCCTGCCCCAGTACCAGCATTGTAGTCATTTATTTGGGGAGTGACCAGCAGATGGAAGATCTCTTTTTCTGTTTCTCCTTGTTTTTTATTCTGCCTTTCAAATAAATAAATAAATATCTTTCTTTTTAAAAAAATGCAATTTAAACAAATTATAAATGTAGCTGATTTCAATTTGAATTGTAATCAAGAAAAAAATATGTTACTTTATAAACAGAAAAAGATTTTCAGGCAAATTTTAAAGGTTGAAAGAATATAAGACTACAAAATATTAACTTAATAAACTTGCATGGATCCAATAATTTCTAATTATGGTTAATGCTATTAATTGGGGATGGTTTAGGTTATGTCCCCCATAAAATCATGTGCTAGAAACCTGGTCCTCTTTATGGAGGTGTAAAAGGGATTTAAACTCCAGGAATTGGACCAGTGGAAGATAGGATACTGGGAAGTGGAGCCCAGTTAGTTCATGAGAGAGAGCAAATTATTAAATACAGTAAGATAAAAAGAGCAAGGCTGGTCCCCTCTGGTTTCCTGACTCACTGTACAATGTCCTACACAATTTCTGCCAGTATGAAGCCATCTAACATGAGGTCCTCACCACAGATGAACAGAAGGGGCTCAGTGATCCTTCATCTTCCCGAATTGTGAGCTAAGTAAACATTTTTTTTCTTTATAAAGTATCCAGACTGAGGTTAGTTCATTACTGCAACAGAAAATGGTCTAAGACAGGTCATAAACAATTATAGTCACTTCAAGTTGCAAACAGTTTCATTTGGTAACTGAAGTGCTCAGTTCTAATGTAATAATCAAATCTTGATTTAAGTGTGTGGAATGTCCTCTCTCCCTGGCTTGAACTCACTGTAAATGAGAAATGTCTTGTATTGGAATGGGGAATTGATCTGTTTTCTTTCTTCAAGAGGAGGCAGTACATGAAGTTCTCGTCATGGTTTTTGAACACTACAATGCTAGAACAGAAAGAAGAGGGAAGAAAAAGAGGAGAGAAAAAACTGCTGACTTGACTACTATATTCTCATGGATGTTTCAGGGTTTTCTGGGGAAAAACAAAGACAAAAATATGTCTTGAGGGACTGTCAGCTGAAGCACTCCTTATCTTGATTCCATCTGTATTCCGTCCTTGGAACAGGGCATTCAACTTTTCATTGCTGAGGTCTAGGTGACACCATCACCCCATCTCTGAACCTTACTCCCAGGGATGGTTCTCCTGGGGAGAACTATAGTTGACTGACTGTACTACTTGAGCTCCTGAGCATGCACCAGAAATAGTGCGCTCTCCCTCTCTCATAATAAGCTCCTTTGCCCCTTATAAACTCTGGTTTACGAAGGAGTTTAAGAAGCAGCAAGTGAATTTATCAATAAGGTGTTAAACTTCACTGAGTGGATGACATTGCACAATGTTTATTATTCAAGAGCAGCTTGATGTGTCAACTTGGCTAGGCTACTGTATTCAATTAAGCTATGAAGCTATCCGGCAGAGGCACTTAGCATTTGCAACCAGCTCACTTTAAGATTAGCCTTCATAATGTGGATGGACCTCATGGAATTATTTCAATCACTTTAAAAGCAGATCTGAGGTTTCACTGAGAGAAAATTCTGCCTCAAAAGCACACTATTGGGGCTAGCACTGTGGATAGAAGGTTAAGCCTCTATAAGCAGTTCCAGCATCCAATATGGGCACTAGTTTGAGTCCCAGCTGCTCCACTTCCTATCCAGCTCCCTGCAAATGTGCCTGGGAAAGAAGTGGAAGATGGCCCTAGTAGTTGGGCCCCTGAACCCATGTGAGAGCTCCAATTGAAGCTCCTGGCTCCTGCAGCCATTTGGGGAATGAAAAAAAAAAAAAATATATATATATATATAAGCCTTTCAAATAAAGAAGTAAATCTTAAAACAAACAAACAAACAAAAAAAACACAGTGGTACCAGGTCTTGCTGGACAGCTTGTAACCTGCCAGTCTTCACAGATTTGTACTTGTCAAGCCCAGGGTCCTTGACATCAATTATTTGATATAAATATCTTCATCTGATATTACTTTCACAAACATATGTGACTTTAAAATATAGCAAAAATGGAATTAAAGGATGTTTATTTTAGTGCAAAAATGTTGAAATCTAAATGTATTTTTTTTTTGACAGGCAGAGATGAGACAGAGAGAAAGGTCTTCCTTCCGTTGGTCACCCCCCACATGGCTGCTGCAGCCTGCGCGCTGTGCCAATCCAAAGCCAGAAACCAGGCGCTTCCTCCCGGTCGCCCATGCGGGTGCAGGGCCCAAGTACCTGGGCCATCCTCCACTGCCTTACCGGGCCTCAGCAGAGAGCTGGACTGGAAGAGGAGCAACCGGAACAGAATCTGGCGCCCCAACCAGGACTAAAACCCAGGGTGCCAGCGTCGCAGGCAGAGGATTAGCCTAGTGAGCAGCGGCGCCGGCCTGTAGTTTTTCATAATATGTGTTTTTCATGACCATTATTAGGCCCTTAATGTATGGAATTTCCATATTTTTGGTACCAAATAAATTCATCTTTTTATTCCACTGCTCCAGAACTTTTCTCAAGTGTTTTTGTAAATGTGTGTTCTGCTGGTTGTGCCTGGGGCTGGAGTGTAAAAAAGAGCAGTAGTTAGCTTTAAAAGCCAATTCCCGCTACTTACGGTCACTACAGGTCTCTGTAAATGGTGATCTTAGGACAGTAAGAGAGCAAATCCCAATGTACATGTTCTTTTAAAGCCTCAGTATATAACATATTTTTAAAAAATCATCTATCATGAAATGTGAGAAAGAATGAAGAATATGGAAAAGATTAAAAAATGGCCAAGAAATAAAAAGAACTTTTTAGAAGATTTATTTATTTACTTGAAAGGCAGAATTAGAGAGAGAGGGAGAGACTAAGTGAGAAAGAGATCTTCCTTCTGCTAGTTCACTACCCTAATGGCTGCAATGGCCAGGGCTGGGCCAGGCCAATGATAGGAGCCTGGACTGCATCCAAGTCTTTCACCCAGGTACCGAGTAGTTGGGCCATCTTCAGCTGCTTTCCAGGTGCACTAACAGGGAGCTGGATTGGAAGTGGAGCAGCCAGAACTTGAACCAGTACCCATTTAGGATGCCTGTGATGCAGGTGGCAGCTTAACACTCTGTGCCAAAATACTGGCCCCAAGAAAAAAGAATTTTTAAAAATTCTCAGGGGAATGTAATATGAGAGAAAAGGAGAGCAAGGTTGTTCTGCTGAATGCCACAAGCTCAGTTAAGGAGCCATTTTAAACTCTACCCAAAAGACTCATCCTTGTGGTAGAGGCTGGGAGCTGGGACGACAGCAGATGATACCAGGATAAAGAGGGAAGCAGACATGATTCACTCAAGGCCATTATGGTAACCTACACTGTATTTGTTGTAGAAACTTACAGTTTTTTTCCTAGGCATACAAACATACTCACAGACGCATATAGTTCAAGTGGGTGCAAGCACTGAATTATGTTTGCTCAAAAAAAAAAAAAGATACTACATATATGCACAAAAACTCAATTACAATCAAAATCCCTCATAAGCTACATTAAAGAGTTACAAAATATATTCCTTTAAAAAAACTGTATTGAGTGCTTACTTTTTGTAACAATCTAACAATACAACTGTGGAAAAGATGAACCTATAGGAAAATTCTATTTGACTTTGGGAATATTTAACCTGGAAAGTTCTCTCAATTCAATTTCCAGGGAAATCGGCAAAGTCCTCCTGATTTCATTATACTATCTTATATAATAAGAGTAATCTATTATATTTTATTATCATCCTAAAGTCTGTAAAACTTGGTTTGGCCTGCAAAATTTGCACCATCTGTATTAACACTGACTCCTACTTATGTTTCCAGTCTCCTCGTGTGGAAAGAAGGCAAGTACCTGCGTGTTGCACACCTGTTTCTTGTCATGAGAGGAAGGCAAAGCAAACCTTACTATTCATTGTGGATACTAAATGTCTCATGATTCTGCTCTCCTTTAGACCTGGGGAAAGTAAGTTAGCATTAATTTCCCCAAAGAGGAATGGAAGTAACATCTAAGGACTATATATTGACAAGTACAGATAAGAGAGGTATGATTATATAAGGCAAGGCTTTCTTCTTAAGTGATTTGCTCAGGTAAAACTGTTCATAGAATCCCAGGGAGAAGGCAGGTCTAGGCAAGTGTTTCTGTAAATAAGGCCATTTATAACACTGTCACAGAATCTTCTGCATTGATGAGAACTGATGTGGAAAATTTAATGAAAAGTAATGATGGGTAATAATATTTAAGCAAGATTTTGCCTTTAATCAAGATTGTCATTGAAATCTTGGTTTCAATCTTAGCTTCAATTATTTGGAAATCACTTAATTTCTCTGAAACTTTTCTCAAGAACAAAAACCGTAAATGAATAGGAAATAAGAGTTACAGTCAATGCAAATACAAGGTGCAGCAGAGAAAATAACAGATTCCTATCATGAAAATAAGCGTGTAGTAGTTTAAGTACTGTGTGATACATGAGGAAGAGTTCAAAAAGTTCATGACAAGTAAAATCAGTTTATTTTGGTACAAAATATTTGAAATTCATCCCTAGTTTTTCCCTAACATATTTTTTCTATGTACTTTCTGAAGATTCCTATGTGATCAATAAATATCAAATTTCTTCTCTGCTATTATCTTAAATTATGAATGAAAAGCACTGAACATGAAGAATATTGCAAATTTGTGAGTAAACCAAGTTATAGGATTAGAATATGATGAGACTGAGTTAAAATAGCTAGAACGAAGAACAAGCATTTCACAGACTGGTTCTCAGAATGCCTGGGGTGGCAGTATGTAGTCAAGAATATGTCCTCCATCTGTGTTTAATCACACTCCAGCATTTAAGTTGGAGCACAGGACTTAACCTCTCCCAGCCAGTTTCTTAACTTATATGGAAAATGAGAACAATATGCACATATTTTATTGGACTGTTGTGAAGATTAACTGAAATGGTAAATGATATTTGACATAAAATCCTTCCTAAAAAGAGAAAACAAAATTATCACTCCCATAAATCTAATAAACGTCTTTAAATGTATCCCACAAAATGAGTATGTTTTTACTTCCTAAGGAGTTATTTCTTGTTTCACCCAAACACGTGGTTTAAAAAGAAATCTAAGTCTGGAGGGAGAAGAAAACACCCCCTCCCCCGCCCAAAAGATGAAGAAAGAAACCGTACTTATTTTCAAATGGAAAAATTACTGTCTATGATAGCAAACAACAACAAAAAAAATCAAAACAACACAGGAGTTTAAAGAACAAAAGACGAAGATGAGAGGCACTGGTCCAGTTAGCTGGAAACGTCATGTAGCGTTTCAGTCTACGGCTTGAGTTAACCAAAGGTGTATCCCATCCAGAACGGCTCAGAACAGCGAGCCCAGCACAGCTTGCACGAATCAGAGCGGCAAACACCTGCCAAGCGGGTTCAAGAAGACCACCCTCAGTGACCAGGCAAGCGACCGCGGCAGGACGCCTTCTCTCCACCCCCGCCGCGGGCCAGGCAAGTGCTAACCTGCTCTCTCCAGAGCCCTCTCTCTACGCTCGCTCTTCTTCAATCCGCGGCGGCGATGCAAGGGTGCAGCCAAAGGCCAGCGGGATCGGGGAGGTGCTGTCCCCTCCTCAAGTCTCCCCTCGCCCCCAAACCACGACCTGGGCTGCGCGGTCTGCGCCCCGCGTACCAACACAATGCTACCACCAAAGAAGGCTAGCCCAAGTTTTCCTCCTAGCGGAAGGCGAGCTGCCGGGTGCCGCCTGCCAAGGCCCGAGGAGGAGATGGGGCTTTCCCACCTCTTTAGCCCTGGTCCAGCCCTTCGGCCCCAAGGGTAGGAGCTTATTTAAACCGGGACCGCTCCCCTCCGCCCTCCCCAGTCTGTGCCCTACAGCCCGACCTTACCCAGGAGCGTTTCCACCAGGGAGATGGCTCAAGGAAACCTCAGGAAGGGAGGCCCAAAGAGTGACGCCACCGAAGCCACAGTCATGGTTTACCTCGTTCAGGCCACCAGCGCCGGCACACCTCAGCCTCGGCGCCTCCCGCCTCCCGGCTCTTCCTCCGCCTCCCGGGTAGGGTCGCAGCCTGCCGCACTGCACACCGGGAATGCCCCGCCTCCCTTCCTCAGAGACTTCAGTTCCCAGCATGCAAAAGTCTCAAGGCAGAATTGCATCCTGGGAGTTGAAGTCTTTGTCTCAGGCCTTGTCTTGGTCCTTAACCCTGTGTTCAGGGAGTTTGGCGGGGAAATCTAGACGTAAAGCATCAACCACAGTCGTGAAATGTAGGCTTCCTTGCATCCGGGGCTTTGTTTCAGTCTGGGCTGGGTGGGGAATGGTGTCGCCTAGTAGCCGACGCCGCTTTTGCCTGCTGGGAGCTAGTTGGCGGGACTCAGAGTTCGCGTGGAACCGCGCTAGGCAGCAATCCGGAGCCCGGGTGGGGTTCCGCTAGGTGGTTCGATAGATGAGGGACCACTGCTGGCTGCCAGGATTGGTCTAGGTGGATGGATCATTGCAGACGGAACAGCGTCTCTTCACTAGCAGGTTCTTCAGCCTCAGGGCCCATATGCAACACCCACGCCACCCCGCCCCTCCTCACCTCTAGTCCGCAATCCTTCTGCCCTCTCTTTGCTCTGGTCCCGGTTTCCCTGGTACAGCTTTACTCGTTTCGGTCGTTTATTTCTGCATTTTTTTTAACTCCCAGTTTCTACCACTCAGAATTAGGGGTCATTTTCAGTTTTGCAAACAGCTGTGTGCTTTCTGCGTAAGGGGCTCGGAAGAGGGGACCCAAATCAGTCCTGACCTGGATTAGTTTCAGCAAGGAAGCTAATAGCCAGTACAATATCTGACGCTTTGTGCCGACTGCAATAATGCTGTTTACAATGAAATGCTAATAACCGCCTGTTTTGTTACAGAAGGTGGAACACAGTGAAAGAATTCAAGATGCCACCTAATATAAACTGGAAAGAAATAATGAAAGTTGACCCAGATGACCTGCCTCGGCAAGAAGAACTGGCAGATAATTTATTGGTTTCCTTGTCCAAGGTGCTTGATTGATAAATAATACATAGATATATGAGTATACATGCAACTACGATTAATTTAAGTTGTCCGTAAAATCAATGAATAGTACAACTGGAAGAGTACTTGTTTCTGAAAACTTATAAAATGGTTGATTTTCTGTGTATTTAGGTGGAAGTAAATGAGCTAAGAAATGAAAGTCAAGAAAGCGTGGTTCACCTTTTCAGGATTACTCAGTCACTAATGAAGGTTTGTATGCAGTAGATCTTAATAGTACCTTGAACCTTAGAGGAAATTTAAGAATCTTTTCTTACATAATCTCTGTGAAAGCATGTGGTAACGTTGGGATCAGTGCTCAAGGATGAAGTATCTTCAAATAAGAATGGAATGCAAATAGAGTGTAAAACATTGACAGTGTTTACTCTAGAATTCCTAAAAGAATACGTAGGGAAAACAGAAATGGTTTGTTTAAAAAAACCATAGAGGCATATATTCTGAGGCACAAATGAAAACTTGTGGACATTAACTGCTACAGAAATGTTGTCAGGGGTAGAAATGGTTTAAGATGAGAGTAAGACGACTTCATGGAGGACAAAAACCGAGGAAGAGTTTTAGGTAAGTGGAAGGCAGTGGTAAGATATGGTAAGGGGATTCTAGAGCTGCAGTGATTTCCACAAATAACTGATTCTTCACACTTGAAGACACATGTGTAAAAGGTTTGTAGTAGATTATAGAATAAAACAAATTCGGACGATAGTTTGGGTTGGGCTTTGGACAGCCTTAAAGATTTATTTTATGTTATCAGCAGTTGGGGAGTAAATTAAATTTTTGAACCATGATTGATGTAAAAGTATACCTTTGGAAGGTGAAACTGGGTATGTTACACGAGGGAGACTGAAAGTAATTGAGGCTATTTAGATGTAACATTATGAAGGAGCTTTATACATAAAATTATGGGCTACAATAATAGTTATTGGAATAGCAAAAAGGGTGGAAGAGATTCCAAAAGGAGTTGTCACACTGGCTATAAAACTTGTGGGAAACGGAAGAATCAAAGATGTTTCCAACTTAAAAATTTAGAAATTGTAGCCTTAAGTAAGAGAATAATTCATTTGTTCATTCAACAAATATTTACTGCATGTCTTCATATATAAATTATTGTAGGCATTAGGGATGAAGACAGCAAATTAAACAAAACCTTTGTTCTCAGTGTTTACCTATAGCATAAAGGCATATTGAAATGATTATTTTGTTTAGATGAAAGCTCAGGAAGTAGAGCTAGCTTTGGAAGAAGTTGAAAAAGCTGGAGAAGAACAAGCAAAATTTGGTAAGTGCCTTGTAAAAAGTTTATTGTAGTGTTAAATAACTCCATTTATTCATTAAACAATATAAAGATACATTTAATATATTGTATAAAATGTTTATATTTAATTTATTGAGAAAGACATTTCTAAAAGTTCTAGTTTGGATCTGTTATATAATAGTCACTTTCTCTTATGTCACCTTGAAATCATGGTGGAATCTTTTCAAAGAATTGATTTACTTATTTGTTTGTTTGAGGTCACCATAATTAATTAAAACACTTCTCTTTTTTTAATAGAAAATCAATTAAAAACTAAAGTAATGAAACTGGAAAATGAATTGGAGGTATGTCCTTTTGTATTCCCTGGGGTGTAATTGTCATTACTTTTTATTATTTTGAGTTATTTTTAGATACTTTATTTACTTTTGACTGGAAAAATTACAAGGATAACTTTGTTCTCATTTCTCTGTAATATAAATTCTGTGTGCCTTTTATGTGCCATAAATTCTTGTAAGGATTAGGAAACTAATTAGGAACAAAATGAAAACAGTTAATAGCTGGATAGTTTACAATCTAGATAAAGAGAAGTTTCTATTTGAGGTAGAGTGGGGAAGAGTGGATATTTGAGGAATAGTGATAGAAGGATATGGTAGAAAACATAGTTTTTGCCAAATCCAGGGGTTAAAATATGAACACTGTTAGAAGAGGTAAATATATTAAGATCCTAGAGAAGGAAGGAATTAATATGATATAAATCGCTTAGCCGTTGAATGAAGGAAGACCCCCTTTCATTGTATTGGGAAGGAAGGAAGAGTGATTGTGTACGGATTGTTATATGTGAAGGTTTAGTAAGTAGAAGATGAGAAGTTGGAGATGAGGTCATATGCTAAAGAAGTCAGATAAAGTTGGAAATATTTCAATACTGAAGAAAGGACTAGAAAGTAGGGCTCTGGAATCAGATTAAGTTCTAGTCCTATTTCTTTTATTTGTTAACTTTGTAAACCTGGGTGAGTTATTTCTGATTTCCTATTTTATGTCTTGCTCCAGGAAAATGTCAAGTATTTTCAATAAGTATTTATTAAATAAATGAATTATGGATTGATTTTATATGTGTTTAGCCAGGCAGCTACTATGAAATAGAAAGTTAGGGCAGTTGAAGATACTGGTAGGAAAATCTTAGCTGAAAAGGTAAGAAATTCAAGATTGGGTGAAGTTAAAGATAGAGAGAAGAGAGGTCAAGGATGTATATATAAATATTTGAGGTAAAAGGGCAGATATGGTGGTATTGATTCAAAAAATTCTCCTACTTAGATAAGGATATGGTGTGAGCGTGGAAGTGGGAGACTGGTACATTCAAGAAACAAGTTAAAAATAAAAAGTGGCTAGCATGAAAGTTTTATGGATGTACAGATTTCCTACGTAGGCATTTAAAAAATGATGGAGAGACAATGAGGCAGTGAGAGAAAGAGAGTGACACACAGACAGACTTTGATCCACTGGTTTACTTCCCAAATGTCTGCAGCAGCTGGGTTGGGCCAAATCTAGGAGCCAGGAATTCCATTTAGGTCTCCCAAATGGAAGGTAGGAACCCACGAACCAGGTGATTAATCAGGAAGCATCAGACTAATATCAAGCATCTAATAATAGTAATAATCAAGCATCAGACTGACCAATTGTGCCACAGCATCCACCCCTAATTTTTTTTTCTAACATTTATTTATTTATTGTAAAGAGATACGGAGAGACATCGAAAGTCTTCCATCTGCTAGTTCACTCTCCAGGTGACTGAAGTGGCCAGGATTGAGCCAGGCTGGAGCTGGGACTTTCTTCCCAGTCTCCCATGCGGATAACAGGGGCTCAAGGACTTGGTGCATCTTCTGCTGTTTTCCCAGGCCATTATCAGGGAGCTAGATAGGAAGTGGAACAGGCAAGACATCAACCAGCACCCATATGGGATGCTGACGTTGCCGTCAGTGGCTTTACCTGCTAAGCTACAATGCAGCCCCCTTGGTGAGCTTTTTATGGAAGACCAAGAGCCATATGTCTACATTCCCAATTAATTTTGAGAAAGAAACCTTGGGAAGTTGGTGTTTTGCTACTGCCATAATTACGTGGAGATAAGGTTGCTGGATATTGTGAGAGATTAAAAGCTCCTGGAGTTTTCACAGGGTGGTAGAGGAATGATAAACCTACATAATGGGATGAATCTGGAGGGTATCAACATTTTTTATGGGAGGGGAAGAGAGAAAACTTTTGTTAAAGTAGGGCATTGCAGAACTGTGTTGAAGACTTGAATATGATAAAGGTTAGATGAGCAAATGATTTGATTTCTTTTAAAAAATCATTTATTTGAAAGAGTTATCATAGAGGGAAAGAGAGAGAGATCTTTCATCTACTGGTTCACTACCCAAATAACTGCAACAGCTGGGGCTAGACCAGGCCGAAGCCAGAGCTTCTCCTGTGTCTTCCAGCTGGGTTCAGGGGCCCAAACCTTTGGGTCATCTTTTGATGCTTTTTCCCAGGCCATTAGTAGGGAGCTGGATCAGAGGTGGAGCAGCAGGGACACAAACCTGTGCCCATAAGCGATGTCTGCATTACAGTGGCGGCTTTACCTGCTGTCTCACAATGCCAGCCCCAAGTTGATGTTTTGAGCCATGACCTATATTAACAGAAATATGGAACAAAATGGGTTGACTACCAGATTTTACAGATAATCTGAATTTGGGCTGTTCAATATGGTAACACTAGCTGCTTGTCATTTGCATTTATATTAGCTCAAAAGTAAAATCAAAAATTCAATTCTTCAGTTGTACTAGCCACATTTCAACTACTCAGTATCTGTATGTGAATAGTAGCTACTGCTTTGGATAGTATAGAGAACATTTCCATATTCTAGGATGTCCTATTGGATAATAGTGGTCTAAATGGTCCAGACTGTGAGAGAAAGAGCAAGTTAAGAGCATCAAGGATCAGTGACTAGGGTAGAAGCCCTTTTAGTTTGGAGCCTGATTTTGAAAGGCTCAGGAGAAATTTTGGTAGTTCATCAAATACATTTTGTGTCTTTGCAGTAGAGTCCATAAAACTAAAACTGTGACTCAGTAGTTATAACAGACTCTGAGTGGTTAATAGTCAATTGTTTGTAGCTCTGGGTGGCTTAAGAAAAGCTTAAGCAGTTGTCAGCCTGTGAACTAAAGCTTAAATAAGCCAAATCCTTTAAAAAATCGCCCTTTAGCTAGTAAGCTTTTAAACATCTGGTGCTGAAGGATAATGAAAATTTAAAGACAAGAGAATTGTTTGCTTGTTGTTCATTCATTCGAACCTCCACATATGATGGGATGATTTATACTTTTGCTTTATTTAAGATGGCTCAGCAGTCTGCTGGTGGACGGGATACTAGGTTTTTACGTGATGAAATTCGCCAACTTGAAAAGCAGTTGGAACAAAAAGACAGAGAATTAGAGGATATGGAGAAAGAGTTGGAGAAAGAGAAGAAAGTCAATGAACAAGTAAGGCACATTTTTTTTTTTCAGTGAATCTTTACTGTTCATGTTATCTTTGTAGAATAACTGATTTTGCTTCTTATAATTATTGGTTATATTATCAGTTTCTATAATATATGTTATGTTTGTAGAAACTTGTTCACTCTCTAAGGTTTTATATCACTGTTGTCATTACATCTTTAAAATATAGTGGCTCAGTACTTCTAGTGTGGCTTGGAGATTAATTCTTTGTATTTGGAAGAATGTTTTTCTCAAGATGTTGAAATCACATACATCAAATTGATAGGTTTGAATATTGGTATGATAGCATTAGTAAGTATTAAAAAACAGGTGATTTTCTTGCTGCTGTAGTTTATTTTGGTTACAAAGTTACATCTGTTTAATGTGCCTGTGTTAGTAGTTGATTTGGAAATGAATCTTTAATTTATGCTTTCCATATGCTTAATTAATTTCTTTGTTTTATGTAATATATAGGTTCTTGACAATTTGTGTTAACGCTAACATTTTATAATCAATTCATATTTATAATCATTTTGCAACATAATTTGTTATCTCATATGTAATGTTTTGTTAAAAATCATGCAATATTTACCTAAATTTAATTTTAGGGAAAATAACATCATGTTTGCAGATAAATTTTTATTTTCTGTCTGAAAATAAGTTGTTTCTTATTTTGCCTCAACTGTCCATAAACTTTGAATAGGCACCATGCTGCTGTGGTCCCTCATGGTGGACACTGTCCCAGCCCTCATGCCTAGAAGCTTTTTCTAACTTTGTGTCCTTGAGAAGGAGGTTTTTGTGGCATATTCTCATAATCTTTATTTGTTATGCTCCGAGAAATGGAGTTAAAAATTTTAAGTAAACCATAATGATTGTCAGATAATATTGCTGTTTAAGACACTATATCATGAATTAGTTTGTAAGGAAAAGTATCCCCATTCTTCTTCTTCTTCTTCTTTTTTTAAATAATGAAAGCCCTTGCATGACAATCCAAATTTATTGAAATACTGATGTAAACTTACACAAAATTGCACCATTTTAATTAAGGCTTATAGTTTACATTTGTCTACCTTAAAGTAGTTGTAACGTTAGGTTTGTCAATTTAAATACTGTGGCTTCCTGTTGAATAGACACACAATCTTTACACCCAAATGTTCATGCATACAAAGCAACAAGGCATTGTTAAAAACAATGTCAATAATTACTGCATATAATAATTAATAATTAATTAGGCCTTCTGACCAATTACACATGATTACAATTACTTCCCACGTTCACATCCACAGGACTGCCCCACCATTTAACATCTCAACCAAAATATTGCACATATGAAACAATAACTAACAAGCAAAAGTACTAAAGCCCGTATATTTGATATCTCAAATACACCTATGCATGAGCAAACAAGGGATTCACAGTGAGAATCTACAGTTCAGAAGCCTGAAAATGATTTACAAAAACTGTTAAATCATTAAAAACTTGTTTGCAACTTGTTGTAGACCCCCACCGTACACACAACATTAAAAATTGTTCCCTATGTAAACAAAAAAAGAAACACATAACAAGGAGAATCGAAAAGTCTGAGCATTTCTTTATCAATGGATATTAAAGGTAGCGTCTTTAAGACATTATAGTGAAAGGACTGTCATGTTTTAAAGACAAGATCATTGTCACAAGCTTTTTTAAAAGTTATAAAAAACTATATGGCTGTGTTAATTAAAGTGCTTATTTTGTACAATATGATGATAATGATCTTGAATTTCTTCAAAAAATTACAATAAGCTACAGGTATCAAGCAAAGCTATCTAGAGTAGTCTACATAAGAGCTCCTTGGGCTTTGTTTTGTTATACTAAAATAGTGGTGCTTTTAGGATTTACATTATTGTACTCCAATACAAAGTGTGGGTGTGTTAAAATATACAACACACCATTTTCATACATGTACAACATTGATGAATGAAGAATGTCTCTTAGCTGTAATACTGAATGTAGCCTCTGGTTTACCAGCTGTATACTCTAGGGCTATTTATAAGTAAGAACCTCTCTTCTGATACTGGAAAGTGATTAGAATGTGCAAACTGATACAATAGCTTTCATCTGCCTCTTAAAGTGTACCACCCCAGGAAAGTCCATTTAAGATGTTGGTAGGTTGCCAGCGCCGTGGCTCAACAGGCTAATCCTCCGCCTTGTGGCGCCGGCACACCGGGTTCTAGTCCCGGTCGGGGCACCGGATTCTGTCCCGGTTGCCCCTCTTCCAGGCCAGCCCTCTGCTGTGGCCCAGGAGTGCAGTGGAGGATGGCCCAAGTGCTTGGGTCCTGCACCCCATGGGAGACCAGGAAAAAGCACCTAGCACCTGGTTCCTGCCATCGGATGAGCGCGCTGCGCCGGCCGCAGCGCGCTGACCGCGGCAGCCATTGGAGGGCGAACCAACGGCAAAAGGAAGACCTTTCTCTCTGTCTCTCTCTCTCACTGTCCACTCTGCCTGTCAAAAAAAAAAAAAAAAAAGATGTTGGTAGGTTTAACAAAGTTGGAATTCTGGCGCTGTTGAGTTGGGTGACAGTTCTTCAGATCTGACTCAGAGCTACAACACATTTAGTATATTAAAGCAGCTGACATGATGACTTTTGGTGGGCCTTCCCAGGCACTGGGGTTTCTCTTTTAATTTGCTGCACTATTTCATAAAAGATCTCATCAACATTTATTTTTGATTTTGCAGAAGATTCTAAGAATGCATAGTTGTTCCACAAGTTGTTGTACTAGTTATTTCTCCAGTACACAAATACAATAATTTTGATTTTTAAAATCTATGCACTAAAACCAATTTCCTTTACAACCTTTCTTTTTTCTGATTTTATCCTTTATTTAAAAAGAAGATAGGCTAATTATGGTATGAAACTGTATTTTAAAGTCTATGATGAAGAATCATCAGTATGTGAGCCTTGCAGAAGCTTGGTTATTATTAGGAGTCTACAAAGGAAATTATTGAGACAATAGAGGAAAATTGATAATGGACAAGATTATTCAATCAATTTTAAAATTTTCGGCATATTAGTTATATTATTGTTATGAAACAATGCCTTTTTTAAAGGATGGATATGGTGAAATCAATTTTGTGTGGAAAACATAACACACTAAGTTTTGCTGTTACATTCATTGAGCATTGTGCTAAAAAATTTATATACTCCTTGTTTAATTATTTTTTTAAAGATTTTATTTATTTATTTGAAAGTTAGAGTTATATGGAGAGAGAGAGAAGGAGAGGCAGAGGAGAGAAAGAGAGAAAGGTCTTCCACCTTCTGGTTCATTCCCCATAATTTTTATATGCTCATAAAAATTATTTACTCATAATTTTTATATACTTGCTCAACTTAAAATTTTATGTTAATCAACATCTCTATAATATTCTTGGACAATCAAAGGAGCTTAGAAAATATACTCTAAGTCTTACATTGCATTATTTCATAATTATAATTTTAACTTTTTTTAGCATAAACTGTGTGGTTTAATAACAGAAATTTTCTGTCACAGTTCTGAAAACTGAAGGTGTGAAATGCAGATGTTGGCAGCATTGGTTTCTTCTTCTTTTTTTTAAGATTTATTTATTTACTTGAAAGTCAGAGTTATACAGAGCGAAGAGAGGCAGAGAGAGAGAGAGGTATTCCATCCGATGGTTCACTCCCCAGTTGGCCACAACAGCGGGAGCTGTGCTGATCTGAAGCCAGGAGCCAGGAGCTTCTTCTGTGTCTCCCACGTGGGTGCAGGGTCCCAAGGACTTGGGCCATCTTCTACTGCTTTCCCAGGCCACAGCAGAGAGCTGGATTGGAAGTGGGGCAGCCAGGACTTGAACTGTCGCCCTTATGGGATGTTGGCACTGCAGATGGCAGCTTTACCCACTACACCATAGCGCCGGCCCCATTTGTTTAATTCTTGAATCAATACATGAGATAGGAAAATTGAATTAATAGATGAAGTGACTTGTTCATGTTTTACCAGAAATTGATTGACCAGGGATATAAACCTAGTGCAATCTGATTTCAGATGACTTCTATTAATGATTATGTTGGATTACTTCGTATTTCCGATTTAATATTCACTGAGAGCAAGAGTATTCTAGCCACGAGACAAGAACAACAAAATATAAAGATCTTTACAGACAACCACTCATTTTAGTTTTGAGGTGCTTTGGGGACAATGATTTGTTTACTTCTCTATTTTTTTAGTTAAAATTTCTTCTTTTTTAAAATAAAAGTTTTATTTATTTATTTGAAAGTCAGAATTACAGTGAGAGAAGGAGAGTCAGAAAGGAGAAGAAAGAGAGATCTGTCTGCTGACTCCCTCATCAGGCTTCAATGGCCAGGACTGGGCCAGGCTGAAGCCAAGAGCCAGGCGCTTCCTCCATGTCTCCCATGTGGGTAGCAGGGGCCCAAGCTCCTGGGCCATCCTCTGCTGCTTTTCCCAGGTGGTTAGTAGGGAGCTTGATCAGAAGTGGAAGAATTGAGACAGGGACCAACTTACATATAGGATACCAGCGTGGCAGGCAGCTGCTTCGCTTACTATACCACAACACTAGCCCCTACAGCTTCTTTGTGTGTAATTTTTTTTCCATGCTTATCCTTCCTAATCCTTAGTTTTCAGAAATATTGACTTATTATTTATGTTTTATGTTGATAGAAGTCCTTAGAAGTTAAATGTTTTTTACTTTATTGGAGAGGGTTTAGAATATAAACTAACTAGCTGAAAACCTGACTTTATGTTGAATTATTGCTGAATTTTTCTTATTCACTTTTTTTACTATTTTAGTTGGCTCTTCGCAATGAGGAGGCAGAAAATGAAAACAGCAAATTAAGAAGAGAGGTTGGTAAAAAACTGTAGTGATTCCACTGATATTTCTTTAAAAAAAAAGTTTACATGGTGACCAGAACTGGAGTCTTCTAAGTGATGTTTTCAAAATGAATGATTTTGTGATATAACTTTATCTCAAGGAATTAGGAAATAAAACATGAGACTATTCAGTACTATATTTATCTTTTAAATCTGTCTTTCTGATTTATAAACATTCTTTGCCTGTTTGCTAACTGAATATGACTGATTTTCTGTTCTTATTTCCCTCATTTTATCTAGTATTGTTTAAAAATTTTTGCTTTTTCATGAGATCTTTAAAAATTTATTATTTGGTTCTTCTGAGCCTGATATTATTTGTACATTGTTTACCCTTATAGGCATTCTTATAATTTTAATATAAACAAAATGTTCTTTGTGTTGGATGATAATTAATAGTTTTACACTTTTGGTTATCTAAACTAATATATTTCATTCTCTTAAATTTCTCTTTTTTCCTTTAATTTCCCTTATTACTTTTAGTTATTTATTGCTTCTCTCATTTCTAATTACTTTTTTCCTGTTCTTTTCTGGAGAACAAACGTCTAAAGAAAAAGGTGAGACACTAAGGGTAGTGAAACTTTGGGAATATAAAGGTATATTCTCAGAACATTAGTTAGAGAATGTAATTTGTTGTTCTGGGTAGTTTCTTAATTCAACGTTGCACTTGGTGTACCTTCAGAATGAACAGCTGCGTCAGGATATTATCGACTACCAAAAACAAATAGATTCACAAAAAGAAACACTTTTATCAAGAAGAGGAGAAGACAGTGATTATCGATCTCAGTTGTCTAAAAAGAACTATGAACTTGTCCAGTATCTGGATGAAATTCAGGTAAAGTGGGTAGAAGTCACTTCAGGGAAATGGCCTTGTAAAAACTTTAATTTTGTTATACTGCAGCTCTAGTATTTAGCCCTGCGTGTAAATTCTGTAGTAAAAACTTGCAACTATGTACTTGTAAAACTTGTTAACTTCTCTTGGAAATAACAGTTCTTGATTTATTCTTTTTATATATATTTATCTTAAATATTAATAATAATTAGAATCCATAGATATAAATTCCTTGATTTTTTAAAAAAATTTTATTTATTTGGTTTTTTTAATTTTTTTATAACGCTTTTATTTAAAGAATATAAATTTCCAAAATACAGCTTATAGATTACAATGGCTTCCCCCCCCATAACTTCCCTCCCACCCGCAACCCTCCCCTTTCCCACTCCCTCTCCCCTTGCTTCACATCAAGATTCATTTTCAATTCTCCTTATATACAGAAGATCAGTTTACTATATATTAAGTAAAGATTTCAACAGTTTGCCCTCACATAGCAACACAAAGTGAAAAATACTGTTGAAGTACTAGTTATAGTATTAATTCACAATGTATAGCACATTAAGGACAGAGATCCTACATGATATATTTTTTTAAATTGATTAATTTTCTATGCAATTTCCAATTTCACACCAAGATTTTTTTTTCATTTTTAATTATCTATGTACAGAAGATTGATTCAGTATATACTAAGTAAAGATTTCATCAGTTTGCACCCACACAGAAACACAAAGTGTAAAATACTGTTTCAGTGCTAGTTATAGCATTACTTCACATTGGACAACACATTAAGTGATCCCTGTGAAATATGAGTGGGAATAAGAGAGGGAGGAGATGTACAATTTGGGACATGCTCAATCAGTCGTGCCCCAAATGATGGAGTTAGAAATGTGCCAGGGAATTCCAATACAATCCCATCAAGGTAGTATGTACCAAGGCCATCTCACTAGTCCAAGTGATCAATTTCAGTTCACAATTGATCACACTGAGAGGTCTAAGAGTCAAAGGGATCACACAAACAAGACTAGTGTCTGCTAATACTAACTGATAGAATCAAAAAGGGAGAGAATGATCCAACATGGGAAGCGAGATACACAGCAGACTCATAGAATGGCAGATGTCCTAAATAGCACTCTGGCCTCAGAATCAGCCCTTAAGGCATTCAGATCTGGCTCAAGAGCCCATGAGAATATTCTAGGCATGGAAAGCCAAGACACTCTGGAAAAAAAAGAAGACCTAAATGAAAGATCTCTGTGAGTGAGATCCCAGTGGAACAAATGGGGCCATCAAAGAAGGAGGTACCTTTCTCTGAAGGGAGGAGAGAACCTCCACTTTGACTATGACCCTGTCGGAATAAGATTGAAGTTGGCGAACCCTAAAGGCTTCTATAGCCTCGGCAACTCATGACTAGACCTAGGGAGATTACTGACGCCATAAACAAGAGTGTCAAATTGTTAAATCAACATCAGGAGTCACTGTGTACTTATGTCTCATGTGGGATCTGTCCTTAATGGGTTGTCCAAATTCCTTGATATTTAATTTGACTTAAGTGGTCAGTGTCAATTCACACTAAAGGTCTATAAAGAATTCTCTGTTCTCCAGTGGACATTTATGTCTCCATTTAATTTGAATGATGGAGTTTAAATTTTAGTTCCTTAAAATTGTTTTTTAAACATGGTGTCTTTAACTTTTTTAGACTTTAACAGAAGCTAATGAAAAAATTGAAGTTCAGAATGAAGAAATGAGAAAAAATCTAGAAGAGTCTGTGCAGGAAATGGAGAAGATGACTGATGAATACAATAGGATGAAAGCCATTGTGCATCAGACAGATACTATAATGGACCAGTTAAAAAAAGAAAATGAACATTATCGACTTCAAGTAAGAATGACTGTTAAAATGACTTATTTGCACAGGCTTTATATTGTTTCATTACTGTTTATTTGAACGTGGAAAGTAGTTTTCTGGGCTGTGAGTTTTTGTCTGTTATTTTAATGCTATAATATATTGCCTGGTTGATATATGTGTCCATATGTGTTTCTGTAGTCACCTCATAAACACCTTGTGTTCTTGCTGTCTAGGATTTATTTAAATGATAACTGCATGAACGTGTATACAGCAGTTCTGCAAAGCTCATATTTATGGAGATTTTCTGTTAAAGATTCATAAAGCTCTTATGGATCATAAAGGCTTAATTATATATTTTCAAGTAAATATGTTACAAAGTTAGAAACAATTATATTGTTCAGTATTTCTGTGGGAATAATCTTATTTTAAAGTAGCATACTGTTTAAAAATACAACTTTCTGGTAAATAAAGGTAATTATGTAAGTATGAAGTTGAAGAAACTATTAAATGTCACCTTTAACTGTAGGACCACTTCAGTAATATTCTTCTTACATGTATACAAGAGTAATGTATTTATATTAGCCAATTTGCAATTCTTGAAATCATTGTTGCTTTTTAGGTGCAGGAGCTTACAGATCTTCTGAAAGCAAAAAATGAAGAAGATGATCCAATCATGATAGCTGTCAATGCAAAAGTAGAAGAATGGAAGGTACTTTTCTCAGTTCATGCAGAAACTTTTTCATTTCCTATTTTAGATTGAAGTGACAGTTTTTTGTTTAAAGTTCTTATACTAGTTAATAACACTTATTAGGGTTTTATTTTAAAGTGTTATATGTCTTAGCTAGAAAAGGTCTAAAGCTGTCCTAAGGGGTCCTCTGGATAATTTGTTCTTAAATAACTCTTCCAAATCCATATATTTGTTAATTAAAATATGATTCTAAGTAAACTTTAAATTTTTTCACTTCACTCATACTTACCGTGTCTTCCGAGTTATGTTGTTCCAGGTTTACTTACTTTTTGCATCTCTGTTTTCCATGTCAGAGTAACGTGTGAGAAAGAGTAAGGGAGGAGATTGATCACAATCACTTGCGAAGCCTTATCAAAATGATCTCTCTTCTTCTTTACCAGTCTCCAACCTCAGCCAAATTTCCCGTATTTCCATATCAGAAGCTGGGTTTCTGATGGTTGTATATTAAAAAAAAAATCTGAGGTGATTCTGAATAAATAATTCTAATTTTAAAAGCCATCCACTCCAGAATCATTTCTTTGACAGATTTCATATTATATTTTTCTTGGCAATTATCACTTGAAGCACTCAGATAAACTACATTTTAAACGAAAGCAGTAGCAATGGAAATGAAGCATATAGAGTCAATCAGAGGTCAGTAAATTTTATGTAAACAGTAACAAAGTAAATATTTTAAGCCCTCTGGTCTCTGGTATGACTGTTCAACTCTGCTGGTACATAGCATGAAAGTTAGCCATACATAGTACATAAATGAATTGGGATGTTTCCAAGTTTTTATGTTAATACAGCGGCCATTTGGGGGGTAAACCAATGGAGGGATGACCTTTTTCTCTCTCTCTCTCTCACCGTCTAACTCTGCCTGTCAATAAATAAATAAATAAAATAAATACACTGCTTTAATGAATTTCTTTGTTGTTTTGGAAATGTAACAGAATAAATTGCCTCAAGTGTAGTTTTATATAAGTT
The DNA here is from genome assembly GCA_949820135.1 of Sylvilagus floridanus. NCBI lineage: Eukaryota > Metazoa > Chordata > Mammalia > Lagomorpha > Leporidae > Sylvilagus > Sylvilagus floridanus. The sequence continues at coordinate 22,866,179 of OX463231.1, forward strand.
GAAAATATATTCCTCTGATTTGTCACTTGTCTTTTGGCTTCATAGTGTTTTTCTCTTTATATGATGTATTTCTCTTTATTAGGTAGTTAAATTTATTATTTTTTCATGGTCTTTTGCCTTTGGTCATAATTAAAGAGTGTCTGTCGTCTTTTACATCTAAATTTTTGTTTTCTCTACTTCTAGTCAATTTTATCTTCTAAAGATGATGAGATTATTGAATATCAGCAAATGTTACATAATCTCAGGGAGAAACTTAAAAATGCCCAGCTTGATGCTGATAAAAGTAATGTTATGGCTCTACAGCAGGTAAAATATATATAGAATTTTTTTTATCAGCTAATTTTATTAAAGTTGAAACTCTGACCTGTGTCTTATTTATTGCTTCACCTTACCTGATTTCAAGTTGTATATTCCTGGGTATATAACACAAAGTCTTTTGAAGTTTCTTATACCATTTAGACCCAAGAAAACAGAAATAAGTTTAAAGTTAAGGTTAGAGTTGGGGATATAATTATTTTCTTTGGGTAATACATTGTTGTGGTTAGTACTTATTTAATAAGAAAACATTAAAAATAGAAATTTTGGAATCACAGTATTCTATTTATTAAAGTTCATTTGATTACATCTTGTACTGACATACCATAAACAATATGACATAATCTAAAAGTGTTATAATTTATACTACCTACAAATTTTATTTTTGGTAAAATTGTACTGTATCAAAAGAAGTCATACTCTGATTATCTATGTCTGAAGCATAATGCAAAAGAAAGAAGGAAATCTGAAAATTACCTGAGGAAGAAAATCAATTATAGGGCAGAGTAGTTTTGATTGAAATACTAAAGGGATAAAAGCTAAGTTGAGTAAAAGAGAAATCACAGGGCAAAACACAAACATACAAGATGGTAAAAAATACAGAATTGAATAGATGATGAAAGTAAAATAAGGAATTACAAAAAGGCACAACCATTAGGAAAGTCTGGCATTCCTGTTTGCCACAGTGTTGGCCGTTATATCCATCTTTAAGTAGTAGAGTGACAGCAGTGTACCTGACATTATGTAGTGCAGTATGGCAGTACGTAGGTACAAAATAGTAAAATAGTTTTACCCTAAAGGAAGTATGTTGTACAGACTTGTTGGAAAAAAACAAGACTTACCCCCTTTTTTAAAACTCTATATGTTAATATTCATGAAGGGAGATGTAATATTTTAAAAATATCTTATAGGGTATACAGGAACGAGATAGTCAAATTAAGATGCTAACTGAACAAGTAGAGCAATATACGAAAGAAATGGAAAAAAATACTTTTATCATTGAAGATTTGAAAAATGAACTTCAAAGAAACAAAGGTAATTCAATACTTTATATAAAATTACATATCGTTGTTTTAAAACTTTTATTAAATTGAGATAATCTCATGTCAACAAATATATTGTTCAGTTTCAAGTTTCAGTTCTATTGTGCTTAAAAATTGTACATAATATTTTAATTACCTTATATTTGAGTGTGTTTTGTATTATTTATCTCCTTTGTTGAAAATCACATTATCCTCTATTACATGAGTGGTTATAGGAAAGAAATGATGAATAGTGATATACTTGAGTATCTTAATTTAATTTTCTTTTTATAACTTGCAAAGAATGGAGAATAAAATTTTGACTACTCTAGCAATATTACAGATAGTTTTCAGAAGAAATTTGATCTGTAAGTATAAGCACTTGAATTAGTTTTCCCAAATTAATGCCTTCCTGTATTCTCCTTATCCTGAGTCATAATACCTTGCCTAACACATCAAACATTCCGAATACAACCCTCCCATGTTATGTTTCCTTAGCACTGCCTATTGTAGTTGCACCAGAACATGCTAAAAGATTGTTGGTAAATTCATGGACAGTTTATTATAATTGCTGAAGATGAAAAAATAAAATATGAAAGGGATATAGGACGTATTTGTGTGTATGTTTAAGTGTTGTTGTAATAGTTGTGTTTGGAGATAGATAATGAGGCAAAGGCCTGACTGAGGAGATAATTGAACCAGGACTTAAAGGAAATAGGGAGTGAATCATGTAGATAGCTCTAAGCAGTGGGAATAAATTCAAAGAAACTGAAGCAGGAGTGTACCAACCATGTATGATGAAAAATAAAGAAATCTTTTTGTCTGGAATGTAGTGAGCAAACAGGGCAGTAATAGGAAATAAGATCAAAGACATAACCCAAGGCCATATAATTTGGGACCTATTAGTTCCTTTTAAGGCCTTTGGTTTGTAAAAGGGAGCATCAGAGATATTTTCTGAAGATAGGCGTGCTATACTTTGACTTAGGCTGTTTCTGCAGTATGCGTGGTAGTAGTAAGAACAGAAACAGGGAGACTTATGCAACTATCGTAATATTCTGGAGAGAGGTGAAGGTGATTTGGAGCATGATGGTAGCAGTGGAATTATAAGGTTAGTTGTCAGTTCTGACTACATTTGGAAGGGGGTCAAAAGTGAATTTGCTTTGTCAGATATGAAAGACTTATCAGGACTTTTGAGTGCTGTAAACACCAGAGAGGGTCGTAAGATGAGCAGATTTAGACATGTTAAGTTTGAGATGCTTATTAGACATCTAAATGAAGGTGTTGAGTAGGCATTTATATATAAAGTCTGAAGTTCAAGAGAACAATCTAAGCTAAAGATAAAATCTGAGAACCATCTCCATCAAAGTGGTATTTGAAGTCATGAAGTTGGGTAAGATCATCAAGGAAATGAATATAAGAAAAATCTATAGAGTGAAGCCTAGAATACTTCTATTTTGGAGGTTAGGGAGATAATAAAGAGCCATGAAAGGAGACTGAAAAGGAATGGTCACAGACATGAGAGGAAAACAGGGGCATGGAGAGTCCTGAAAATCGCCTAAGAAATTTCATCAAGGAAGAATTAACAGCTGTTCAGAGCTGTGGTTATTGCTGTGGATTGATGTAGATGAGTACTGAAAATTGATTGTTGGGCTTAGCAGTGGTTGTTTTTGGTTCAAGAGAAGTTGGGTAAAGATGAAATGGAGAGAAGAACTGTAGGACTCTTTTTCAGGACTGTTTCCATAAATGAAAAGGGAAAATGACCTTCCTGAAAGGAAAGAGACAGTAAGAAAATGTTTTGCCCTTTAAGATGTAAGAAATAACTCATGCATCTAGGTTAATGGGATTGCTCCATTTAAAAAAATTAATTGATAAATGAATGAAGCAGACTCCAGAGGGAAAGAAGAACTTTTGAAGCAATACCTTTGAGAAGGCAGTAGGGTGGAATTTAGCGTACCAGTAAAGAATTTGACCTTAACTGGAAACACAGAGTTATTCCATAAAGACAGGAAAGAAGGTAGAGTGTATAGATAAAGATTTGGGATTCTGGGTAGAAGTTGTGTTAGTAGTAGCTTGTAGAAGTTCTCTATGGATTGTTTGTTTGGTTTTTAGTGAATGAGGAAGCAAGGTTCCCAGCTGAAAGTGAGACTACAACTTAGATGAAAGGAAGATAGAGAATGGTCAGAATGAAGACTTAGGAAATATATATAATGAGCAGCATTAGGGGCCCACTTGTTCTAAATATTTCTCTATGTGTGTATATTATGTTTGTTAGACTACTTTGACAGTTTAAACTGTTTTATAAGGCTGATTAAAATTTCTCACGTTCCAGTCACTAGAAGAAAAAGTGCCAGTTAATCTCTGCTATCAAATAAGAGGTCTTATCCAATGATACTTTAGACTGTCTGTAATCACTTAAACCCTAAGCTCACATAGAGCCATAGACTCTATGAGTCATAGACTATATTCTATAACTCTATAGCCTGAATTTAACTTGTTAGCTCATTCAGATTAGGATTAGATATCAGAAGCAGAGATCTGAGGAATAGTAGAGAAATAAAGATTTGTGTAATTCTCTAGAATTAGGCAGTCTAGATCTTTCCCATCCAAAATACAACTTTACCATCATATCTATATCTAAACAGCAAGGTAGAGGAAGAGTGGGTAAGAGGCAAAGAGCATGTAGCAAATAAATAAAGTATTTGTTGTGGAGGGCTATAGGTAAGGGAAAATCAAAATTGGGGGACTACTCAGCCTCTGTTACAGCTAGGCTGTTTGTTAGCTCCAGAGAGCAGGGTTCATTTCTTAGAAAAGTTGTGTGATCTCCCATTTTTAGTCCAATGCTTAAAATAAGTCCATTGTAAATATATGCCCTATATATTTTACATGTTTGTTATGGATGAATTTGAGAATAATCTTTATTAAAACATTTCAGAATGATAAAAATATTATATTTTAGTTTGGCAACAATTTAGTTATAGAAAACAAAAGGAGATTTAGATGCTTTTTTTTTTAAGTTCATGATTACATTTACCTGTAAATGACAGAAAAACAAAGCAAAATTGAAGCAACTAGTTGAGGATTGGTGTGACAGCTGCACAATTATCGAGTATCAGGGACTCTACATGTTATATCTCTACCTACTTCAACAATGTGGTTTCCATCTCATGTTCTAAAAAGATTGAATTCCAGCTTTCATATCCATATTCCAGCAAGCAGGAAGGAAGAAAGAGAAATAAGTATTCACTGTTCTTAAAAAATATTTTCTTGGGGCCAGCATTATGGTATAGTGGGTTAAGCTGCTGCCATCCCATGTAGATGCCAGTTTAGGTATCAGCTGCTCCACTTCTGATCCAGCTCCATGCTAATGCACCTGGGAAAGCAGCAGAAGATGGCCCAAATACTTGGGCCCACGCATGTGGGAGACCTCGATGAAGCTCATGGTTCCTGGCTTCAGCCTGGCCCAGCCCTGGCTATTGTGGCCATTTAGGGAGTATTAACAGAGGATGTAAGATTTCTCTCTCTCTCTCTTTCCCTCTCTCTCTCTCTCTCTCTCTCTCTCTCTCTCTGTTCCTGTCTCTGTCTCTCTTTGCAACTCTGCCTTTGAAATAAAATAAGCAGATCTTTAAAAAATATTTTCTGGGACTGACATTGTGGTACAGCAGATTAAGCCACTGCTGCGGGAACTGGCATGCTATATACTGGAGTGCTGGTTGAGTCCCAAGTGCTTTCCTTCTGATCCAGCTCCCTGTGTAATGAGCCTGGGAAATCAACAGAAGATGCCTTACCAACCACACAGGAGACCAGGATATAGTTCCTGGCCCCTGGCTTCAGCCTGATCCATTCCCAGCTATTGTTGCTGTTTGGGAAGTAAACCGATGGATGGAAGATCTCTGTCTCTATTTCTCCTTCTCTCTGTGTTACTCTGCCTTTCCAATAAATAAATAAATAAATCTTAAAAAAATGAAAACATTAAAAAAATTTCCTAAATTTGCACATGACTTTTGTATTTATATCTGATGAATGACATCACCACACTTAGCTGCTGGAGTATAAGTGGAAATTTAGTCTTTATTTTGGATGACCATGTATCCTATCAAACATCCATACCTCTGTTATAATGGAAAAAAGGGACATTGAATACGAGGAACTGCTGTCTTCCACAATGATCAATCCTCGTAAAACAGTGTTCCACAACCTTCTATCATCCATACTGTTTCAGCTAAGACAGTTTTACTGAGCTTTGCTTTTTAGTTAATTTTCTTAATAAAATCAAAACAAACTTTCATGTTACAAATATAAAATTATAACATTAAGGATGCTTTGTTAGTAGTAAAATACTGAAGAGTTATTTAAAAGAATGCATAGTCAACTAAATTACTAAATTATATTTGTTTTACCCTGTAGGTGCTTCTACCCTTTCTCAACAGACTCATTATATGAAAATTCATTCAAAGCTACAAATTTTAGAAGAGAAAACTAAAGAGGCTGAGAGAACAGCTGAGCTGGCTGAAGCTGATGCTAGGGAAAAGGATAAAGAATTAGTTGAGGCTCTGAAGCGGTTAAAAGATTATGAATCGGTATGTATTTTTATCTTGTCAATTAAGGAGCTTAGAATTATTCTTGCTGCTCACAGTTTGTTTGGTGCCATTTACTGCATACCATTTAAGAAACATTACATAAGCGTCTTTTGATAAGGGTTATCCTAATTAATTTGATAAAAGAGTTTGCCCAGATCATCAGCTTTGGTGAGGCAGTAGGATTAGATTCTTTGTTATCTGTGTCCATTGTGCCACCATGTAGATGTGACATCATTTGCTATTTTGACAAAATTTATGAGACGGACAGTTTTGTTGCCTGCTGTATCAACATGAGCTGCTTTGTACTTTTTATATTTATTGATCTGATTACCAATGAAATAAGGAAGCTATTGATTTACATATTCTGTTAGTATTGTTAATGTGATTTTTTTTTTCCAGTATTTTGTTAAGAGTTTTATATGGAGCATTCTGAATCACTTTGCCATTAGTATGTTGTACTTGGAAGTTCCAACTGTTCAATATGCTTTCATTATTATTACTGGATTTATAAAGCACCCCCCAAAAAAACAGTGTAGTGATATAAATCATAGATATTGTACATTTCTCATTAGACTTACTAATAAATTCACAAATTTGGTACATTTATTCAAATTATGCTCTATTTATATTAGTTTGGATATTTTTCAGGGTGTATATGGTTTAGAAGATGCTGTTGTTGAGATAAAGAATTGTAAAAACCAAATTAAAATAAGAGATCGAGAGATTGAAGAATTGACAAAGGAAATCAATAAACTTGAATTGAAGATCAATGATTTCCTGGATGAAAATGAGGCACTTAGAGAGCGTGTGGGTAAGCTTTTTTTAAGATACATTTTCTCAACTCTTTCAAGTCTTTTTTGGTTTGCTTTTTGTTTATTATTATTTTCAAATTATTTATTTTTTTCCAAATATATATTTCTAGAAAAACATTTAAAATGAATGAAAGTGGAACCTCTCTGATTGAAATGGGATTGGGAGTTTTATGGGGTAGGTATGATAGGTGGGCAGGTCTAAATGATTTTTTTATTCAGTCTAATATCTCCTCAGTAATTACTGCTTAGTTAAGAAATGAAAGTCAATTGTGTTAATACAATATATCAGAAGTTAGCATTTTTTTCAACAAAAGTAGAGATTGTATGACCCATGTTAGTTTGCAGAATGCTATTGTTTCAGATGAATTATGAGAACCTTAAGAAGTACTATATAAACCTTTTAAGACTTTTAAAGACTTTTACGGATTTTAGGATGCTTTAAGTTTTAGTTTAGTTAAGTACGAGGTTTCAATTCACTAAGAAGTAATTCATAATTATGGCATGAAAGTTTACATATAAATTTCATAAAATTCATCAGTGAATGTTAAATTACTACAGCCCAATCTAAGTTGCTTCTTTAAAATAATAAAAATCTAGGCCGGCGCCGTGGCTCAACAGGCTAATCCTCCGCCTTGCGGCGCCGGCACACCGGGTTCTAGTCCCGGTCGGGGCACTGGATTCTGTCCCGGTTGCCCCTCTTCCAGGCCAGCCCTCTGCTGTGGCCCAGGAGTGCAGTGGAGGATGGCCCAAGTGCTTGGGCCCTGCACCCCATGGGAGACCAGGAAAAAGCACCTAGCACCTGGCTCCTGCCATTGGATGAGCGCGGTGCGCGGGCCGCAGTGCGCTGTCCGTGGCAGCCATTGGAGGGTGAACCAACGGCAAAGGAAGAACTTTCTCTCTGTCTCTCTCACTGTCCACTCTGCCTGTCAAAAAATAAAAAATAAATAAAAAATAAAATAAAAATCTAAATATTAAATTTATTATACCTGCTAAATATCAGTTAATGCTTTCTTAGAGTTATATTGACCATTTGTAAAAACTTTTCTGTGAAGGAACGAAAAGTAAATATTTTATATATAGATTATTTGTGCAAAGTATCTAATTAGAACCAAGATTTATATTAGGACCCCAAGTTAGACTTCTTATCAACTTGACCTATCAGATCATAGCCAGGAATCTGGCAGTTCCTAAAAGATGACTTCTGAAAAGTAGCTGTCACAAACTCCAGAAATCTGTTTTTAAAAGTCTCCAAGTCTTGGTTTAGAACTATATTTATTAGACCATTTTATTATATATTTTTTAGAGTATAGATGCATAGTGATAGCAAGTTAGGAGATGAGCACACTAAAAAACTAATAATGATATTAAAATTGATATTAAAATTAATACTTATTGCTGTGTGCAAGGCAATATACTGAACAATATTTGAGATAATTTCATTCCCCTGATAACAAGCCAAAAAATAAATACAGTATTATGCTTACAACTTAGGTACTAGTTAAAAATAGGAATTAAGCCACCCAAGTCTGGTTTGTTCCTAAGCTTCTCTTCTGTAATACATTATAGAATCCCTGTAACAGCATGACATGGAGAAAAAAGATCCTGATATGTTCTTGTCAGGTATTCCATTAATAATTATAGTAATATATTAACTTGAGTTATACTTCAAATATCTTAAAAATTCTTGCACACAAAAAATACTGTCTGTGTTCTCCAGTCTTAATGGCTGGATGAATGATAACCAGTTGCTTAGTGGTATATGCCATTTTTGTATTTCATTTGAAAGTTTTTAAGCTTTTAATTGTGTTGCTTTCTATTTTAGGCCTTGAATCAAAAACAATGATTGATTTAACTGAATTTAGAAACAGCAAACGATTGAAACAGCAGCAATACAGAGCTGAAAACCAGATTCTTTTGAAAGAGGCAAGTGTTGTGTTTGATTGTGTTCTTGGTTGAATTAAAGATAAATACTAATAATTCATACTTTACAGATTGAAAGTCTAGAGGAAGAACGACTTGATTTGAAAAGAAAAATTCGTCAAATGGCTCAAGAAAGAGGAAAAAGAAGTGCAACGTCAGGTATACTCAGTTGTTCAACCTTAAAAAAAATCACTATGAAATGAGTTGTCTGAATCTGAAATTTCTATGTTAGAGATATTTCTTCTATATTATTGAAAGTCTTTTACAAGTTCAATTAATGAAAATAATAATAGCCTAAAGAAGAGATAAATGAGGGTTATTTGCTCAGTCCTGAGTATAAAACAGACTTAAAAAAAGAAACAAAGGAAAAAAGCAAGTGAACAGAACAGCAAGCCTTAGAATCAAAGACTTTTGAAAAAGTTCATAGTGCCATAGTTTATAGTATAGATAGCATTGTTACATTGTGACTAATAGTAAAACCTTACAACTTTGATGTTAATAAAATTTACTTTTGATGTTTTCCCTGTCTTTAAAGTTTAGATATCAAAAACCTTCTTGGTAAATTATCCTAAACTAAATGAAAGTAATTTATTGAATAACAATTACTCTTTTTTTAATGTGACTTTTTAAAAAGATTTATTTATTTATTTGAAAGACAGAGTTATAGAGAAGCAGAGGCAGGGAGAGAGAGAAAGAGGTCTTCCATCTGCTGGTTCACTCCCCAAATGGCCACAATGGCCAGAGCTGAGCTGAACCAAAGCCAGGAGCTCCCTCCAGGTCTTCTACATGGTTGGGGCCCAAGGACTTGGGCCATCTTCTACTCCTTTCTCAGGCCATAGCAGAGAGCTGGATTGGAAGTCAAGCAGCCAGGACTCGAACGGGGCACCTATATGGGATGCCAGCACTGCAGGTGGTGATTTTAACCCACTGTGCCAGGGTGCTAGCCCCAATTTTTAAAAAAGGTTATCTTTTAAAAAAGGTTATCTTACTTAATGTAAAGAGAACAGTTGTTTAAGCTTTATAGTAGCCATTGCATTACTTATTTTGTAAGAGGACCAAGAGAAGGATTTTTTTTTAACATGGTCCAAGTCCGCAAGCACATACATATATGAATAATAGCAGATAGATATTTTAAGAGAAAAGTGAAATTTTTTACTGTAGTAACCAGTTTACTTACTATTCATGGTTTACTTACTATTCATGCTTTGCGTATACTTTGTTTATATGTTTCCTTTGACAATTTTAGTATTATTGATTAGTCCTTTTAATATAGAATGGATGAAAGAATGATAGAGAAGATAAAATTCAAAAATTTACCTTTTTTTTTTAACAGATAGATTTATTTATTTGAAAGAGTTACACAGAGAGAGAAGGAGAAGCAGAGAGAGAGAGAGAGAGAGGTCTTCCATCTGCTAGTTCACTCCCCAGTTGGCTGCAACGGCCAGATCTATGTTGATCTGAAGCTAGGAGCCAGGAGCTTCCTCCGGGTCTTCCCACATGGGTGCAGGGCCCAAGGACTTAGGCTATCTTCCACTGCTTTCCCAGGCTATAGCAGAAAGCCGGATCAGAAGTGAATAGCCAGGATTCGAACCAGCGCCCATATGGGATGTCGGCACCACAAGCAGAGCTTTACCTGCTACGACCCCTTATAATTTAACTTTTCATATTGTTAATAGTTTCTTAAAAGTGAGGTAAATCAGAAGGTTGTGTTGACTAAACATAGATAAAGGATTAGGAAATAGTTATTCACCTTATGCTTGGGTTAAATGTTGATTCTAGTTTTTAACAATTAAAAACTAAATTTTAATAGAAGAATAACTTTTAATCTCTTTTATTGCTACATTTTTCTCAATACAGGATTAACCACTGAGGACCTGAACTATCTGAAAACTTTCCCCAAGAATATAGAATAGGAGAAAGAAAACTGGATTTCATGAGCCTCAAAAGTATGAGCGAAACACAGTCAAAGGTAAACAATAAAATATTGATGTGGCAAGAGAATGAAGAAAAGTGTTTTTTCAATGCTTCCATTTTTGTCTCCATTATCTTATTTTGAACACTTTTGGTAGTTGTTAAATAAGCAGGAGAAAATGTCTTCTTATTTAAATGACCTGTTGATCCACAGATTGATTAATGAAACATTATTTACTCTGAATACAGATTAGGAGTTCAGATACAATAGAGATGCTGCATAGGGAGGCCATCATTCAGTATTCCACAATCAAGTCAGGATGAGCCAGAAGACAATGTGACCCTAAGATCATTATCGAGAAAGTTATCTGAAATTCATCATAGAATAGAAAGTAGAGTGGATCGTTTTGTCTCTTTAACTAGACATTCTTCATCCATGCAAATAAAAGATACCAATTCAACTCCAGAAACTATTACAATAAGAGAGATTTTCAAAGCACCATGTCTACAGTCTGTGAGAAATCTAGAATCATTAGTTAGTACCTCTAGTAGGGAGAGCCGTGAAGATGACTATTTATATTCTCCTTCTGATGAATGTATGAAGAAAGAGTCAAGAAGCCATCAAGCACTAGAGAAGACTAGTTGCAAACAGAAAAGTGATTCATCTTTTCAAGCTTTTTCAACAGCTTCAGACTTAATGAGGAAGTTATCACTAAGGCAAAAATCTGCAGTATTTTGTCAACAAATTAATGATAAAGGAGCAAACATAGATAAATCACAAGTAGCAACATCAGAAGATGAACAGGTTCATACCCAAAAAAAGTATGTTGATGTCAGTTTGAAAGAGGATATAAGGAAAAGTGAAATACCCAAACAAACAGGCATTTTAAAAAGTGAACTTGAAGTTAATCTTTTGGATTCTATGCCAATTACTGCACAGTCAAAATTACCTCAGATAGATCCACTTGAAAATCTTATAGAACAGCTACGGAGAGAAATAGTATTTCTTAGATCTCAGGTGAGCTTTTGTCCTTATTATTTTCATGGGATTCCATTTTGAGACTTCTCTAACTAAAGTTTTTATAAAAATATGAGAAATTTTTTGAATACTAATACTTTTATACACATTCTGTTTTTTAAAAAATCTAAAAATACAATACATTTAATGTGAACTTACTGATTTGTAATTTATTGAATATTTCTTTAGAATGAAATCATAGCACAGGATTTATTAATCAAAGAAGCAGAGAGTAGAAATGCAGAAATAGAGCTTGAACGTCATAGAAGCCAGGCAGAACAGGTAGTGTAAAGCACACTATTAAAAGAGATGATTGTCATACTGAATGCGAAAAGTCTCCTTGTATTTCTTTGCCTTTGTCATAGAGGTTAGGGGAGGGAGTTTGTGGGAGGAAGATCACCACACATTTTGCTTTTTAAATTTTATTTTTGTGGTTACGACTATGTCTAGCTTTTAAAAATTATTGTTGTATTATACTTTACTTGATCAAACTTTTCTAAACCTGAAAATTACAGACTATGGTCATATTTATTTAGAAAATCAATTTTGTTCTCCATGTTTTGTTCAGAATGAATTTCTTTCAAGAGAACTAATTGAAAAAGAAAGAGACTTGGAAAGATGTAGGACAGTAATAGCCAAATTTCAGAATAAATGTAAGTTACTCTTGTCTCTTATTATTCTATACCTCTTTGAATTCCTGTATTTATCATTATGGTCCTAAAAATGTTTAATACATTTTTTGTTTTTAATTTGTCTTAATTTTCTTTGTAATCATTATACTTAAATATTTCATTCATCCAGTTGATTTTTGTTGCTATTTCATTGTCAGAGAATGGTGTTAATTTGAATTTTTTTTGAAGTTCTATGTGTAGCTTTTATTTTTCGGTCTCTGGAGCTAGAAAACGTCAAAAGATTTTTAACATAAAGCATGATTTAAGGTAAGGCAAAAGTATGCTAACAATTTATTTCAGCTGTGAGAAGTATGTAACTAGGTCTGTCACTTAACTGAACCAGCATTTAGCTGTATAGATGAATTTCTTTCTTTATTCACATTTGCATTTTCCCAGTAATTTTTTTTTCTCTGAAATGTTCATCATCTGTGTGGTATAGTGTAAATTATGAAAAAGATCTAGTCATTCAATGAGAAAAATATGAAATTACAGTGAAAGAATTACTTGAAGAGAATAAGCAACTTGAAGAAGGTATGAAAGAAATATTGCAAGCAATTAAGGAAATACAGAAAGATCCTGATGTTAAAGGTGGAGAAACATCTTTAATTATCCCTAGTCTGGAAAGACTAGTTAATGTAAGTTTTTTTTTATGTTAATGTCCCCTCTCTCAGCACTATATATTGTTCTCCATTGCTTCTGATAAGATATTTGCAGTTATTTGAATAGTTTTTGGCCTGTAAGAAATGTGTAATTTTTATAAGGTTGCTACAGTACTTTATATTTGATTTTTACCTCATTTTGCCTGTGTGTATGTGTGGGTGTGTTTGTGTGTGTGTCTGTACCTTTTGGGATTGCTGAGTAACCTGAATCTTCACTTTCACTATTCACCAAAGTTGAGAAGTTTTCCACCATTATTTCTTCATTATGTTTTAAGCCTCACTCTGGGACACAGAGATAGATGTCTTAGGTCTTTTGATACTGTCAATTCAGGTACTGAGGCTCTGTTCACTTTCCCCTTTATCTTTTATTATCTTTATTTCTAATAGTGGATAGTTGTTATTAATCTGTCTTCAAATTTACTGATATGTTGTGCTGTCACTCCATTCTGTTGGTTCAAAGTTCAGCCTGAGATCTGACAAGTTTTTACACATAATTTTGAGCTCCTTTTACTTAGCTGTCATTGTTAGGATTCCTCACTCACTTTCCTGTGGCTTTGGCTCTACATTCTGGTTTTCTGGACCAGAAAGACAATATAGGACACAGCAATTGTGGTCTGTCCTCAGCGTAAAGCCTTATGATGTCAAAGTGACATCTTTCTGATTCTGTCTACCAAGTTTCAACTCCCCCTTCAACATCTGCTTACTTTTATTGATTTTCAAAAACCTTTAGGAGTTTTTTGTATTCCTTTGTTATATGTGGAGTGTTAAGTCTGTTAGGAACTTAGGTGATGGAACTCAAAGTAAAATAGAATAGCTTTATTTTAAATATTTAAAACCCTTTTTACTGCTTCAAGAGAGACCTTAGTTGTCAACTAATGTGCTATTTTTGGGGCTGGCGCTGTGGCATAGTGGGTAAAGCCTCCACCTGCAGTGCTGGCATCCCATATGGATGCCAGTTCATGTCCCGGCTGCTCCACTTCTGATCCAGCTCTCTGCTGTGGCCTGGGAATGCAGTGGAGTATGGCCAAGTGCTTGGGTCCCTGCACCAACTTGGGAGACTCTGAGGAAGCTCCTAGCTCCTCGCTTCAGATCAGCCCAACTCTGCTGTTGCAGCCATTTGGGGAGTGAATTAGCAATGGAAGACTTCTCTCTCTGTCTCTGCCTCTGCCTCTCTGTAACTGTGCCTTTCAAATAAATAAATAAATCTTTTAATAAATATGCTATTTATGTTTACCATTTGAGGACTTAAGAGTCCTATGGTATTAAATGGTTGTGTGTTACAGAAACTTGAATACAATATACATTTTAAATTCTTAATATTTAATTGTATATCACTTATATTATTCAAACTTGTCTAACATACATTATTATATTGTGTTTTAAATTTATACTTGAATGGAAAAATGTTCTTGTTCTTCACAAGTTGCTTTTTTAATACATGGTTAATCAGTAATTGAATTCTTTAGCAGCGCTCTAATTGATAGCAGATAGTGACAGTGATACTGGTATCTTCAGACTTCCTGAAGCAAAAAAAAAAATCATTTGATGACATTTATGAGAACCATTTGATTCCTTCAGTGTCTTTATTATTCATACTTTCCTTCTCTGGTTGGTGACTTTATGTTACTTCTGTCATTTTGAATGTCTAAAATGACTCTTCATGGTTTTCTCTGTGAATATCTTTTGTCCATGATGCTGTCCACTACTTCATTTTCCAAGGAAGCCTCTACTTGGTAACCAAATACAAACACATGAGTAGCTCATAAAATCCTGCTTTCTGTTTCTTTTGACATTCTCTGGGCCTTCCCTGGACCACTGCTTCCACAGAGTTCATTTATTTTTAGCCTGTGTTGTCGTTTTTTCTTATCCATGTGTCCTTGTCTGATCATCACAAATCACCTAGAATACTTCCTCAAAAAAATTTGCAGAATCCACGGCTGTTCGGGCAGTATGTGCCTTGGCTTGCTTTCTGTCACTATAGGATATTTTTAAGTTCCCCCAACTACCATCTAATTCCATCTCTTTTTACCAGAAGTCCAAGTAGATAGGCACTGTTCTTCAATAAGGCAACTAACTTGACTACTTTGTTGTCAGTTAGAGTATCCCCTCTCCTTTTGAGTTAGTGTAGCTTCTTACTTGGCAAGGTATCCTGCATGTGCTTCTGGTAAAGCTTACTATTGCGAATCTACTGCCTAGAGTTAAATCCAGATCACCCTCCTGAGTAGATTATATTTGGTTTTACTCACATTACCTTATTTGTCTTCTGTCTTCATTTCTGAAGGTTTATTTTGCACTTAATAGCTTGTTCTATATATTTCTTGTAAAATGTAACTATATTTATGTGTATGTAGTACGTAGATATGTGTGTGGTAAATGTATATTTATATATGCCATTGTTGGAGAATTTGAGGTAATGAAGCACCTCTGATATTATGTCATATTATTTTTGCTTATTAATTACTCTCTGATAAGATTGTGTTATGCTTTGCTTAATCATTACTGCTAGATAGTATATTATCATACTTTGCTTATTCATTTCTCTAGTATAGGAGTGGGGAACCTTTTTTCTGCCAAGATCCATTTGCATATTTATAGCATCATTGTAGGCCATACAAAATTACCAACTTAAAAATTAGCCTGCTATGGATTTATTAGATCTCAGCTCCTGCCTGTGATTGCCATGGCAGGGCCAGAACAAATGATTTCATAGGTATTATATGGCTTGTGGACTGGATGTTCTCACTTCTGTTTTAGGATAATACTGTGTAAGCAATTTTAATATCATGTATACTTAAATTGTGTATACATGAAGTTGCAATGAAAAATTCACTTACCTGAGTGTAAAGGTATTTTATTCTTTTGCTTATGGATGTTAGATGTTGCATAGTTTCAGCATATCCACTTATCACCTCATTTTGAATACAAAAATCTAGTGAAATATGCAGATCTAACATTATTTCTTCTTTAGAGACAAACTAACTTCTAAACTTTTTAAGTTACTTGCTTAGCTAGTAAGAGACTGGTTAAAATTGGAATTCTAGCCATCTTATTGTTGCCTGGTTGTTTTTCTAGGCTACTAGTTTTTGAAGATTAAGTATAGAGGTTTGTTACTTGTTATAATGAAATAATTACTATGCACTATACTATATGCACTATATATACACTATGCACTACTATGCAATATAAGCTAAAGTTTTGTAAACAAAATTATTCATGTGAAATATAATTGGCATATGTTGTTGTATACCTCTCAATGGGAATGAAAAATTTTAATGTCAATTTTAATTTAAGGTAGATTTTTTTCTGTTTTCTTCATATTTCTAATATAAAAATTCTAGGCTATTGAATCAAAGAATGCAGAAGGAATCTTTGATGCCAGTTTGCATTTGAAAGCTCAAGTTGATCAACTTACTGGAAGGAATGAAGAGTTAAGACAAGAACTCAAGGAATCCCGGAAGGAGGCTATAAATTATTCCCAACAGTTGGCAAAAGCCAATTTAAAGGTGAGAATTTTGTGAAATAAAAGAAAATGTAACCATAAGAACAGTAATAGGAAACTTTTAATATTTTTTTAAAGACTGTACTATGAGAAAATATCTTTGGAGTTAATTGTTTCAACATTAAGAAAACTGGATTTTCCTTCTGAAATTAAGTGGAAAATAAATGACTTGTAATATAAGAAAGGATACAGAAATTCTAAGGAATTTCTAAGTAGAAATTAAAGTGTAATTCTTGGCAAGTCATCCATGTATCTAATTTTAAAAAATATTCAGCAGGAAAGGCTTTAAGTATGAATTACTATGTTTTTGTTTGTCTTTTTTTGGATTTAAGAGATGTGAGTCTCATACTAGATTGTTTGTTTCCAGATAGATCATCTTGAAAAAGAAACCAGTCTTTTACGAAAATCAGAAGGATCCAATGTGGTTTTTAAAGGAATAGACTTGCCTGATGGGATAGCACCATCTAGTGCCAATATTATTAATTCTCAGAATGAATATTTAATACATCTTTTACAGGTACTGAAAGTTATACATGTGAATAATAAAAATCATGGATAGTATATTTCTTAATTTATTCTTCATGTAGTCCTTTTAGTTCTCATAATATTAATGGTGAAATAAATTATTAGATTTTGATATTAGAGGGGATACTATAGACATAATTTATACCATTCATCTGCACTAGAGGCAGGTTCATATATTTTATTCATATGTATATCATTTGTATGAAATGTGTCTGACATGTGGAACAACAAGCAGCTACTATGAAATAGTGATATATAAATAAGATGAGCACTTCTATTTATTGCTGTTTGGAATGGCAATCCAAGAGAACAGTGCTTACAAAATTTTTTGCATCATTAGTGGAGTTGTCTTCTTTTTTGTGTTAACTGCAAGAACAACAACAACAAAAAAAACTCAAGTCAAATGGCCTGCTATTTTTTCTTTCATTTATGTTATAAAATGTTAATTAATCCATCAGTAAATTACAAAGTGTGCTCTACTTCTTGCTTTGTGTTTGTGTCTCTGTTTTGCTGTCTATAGCGTGGCCATTATGAATAGCCTAATTAGAGATGCTTTTCATTATTTCATTTAAAGTTGGAATATTTACAGTGTCACACACACTATTAGAATAATTATAAAAATGTAAGAAGCATTGAAAATGTTTTTGGCTCTAAGTACCACTGTTTTCCTCTGCTAGATGACCCATTGGTGAATCCATTGGTATTTGAGCTCTGATTTTGAAAAAATGCTGTTTTATATTTGGAAATTACATTAATTATCTTTTTCTGAATATTTGAATTTGTATGTAATCCAAGTAAGGTAGGGACAACTTTTAATTATGTATCAGAACATTATAATGTAGATTGTTATAGCACTACTTTTAACTTTCTGATTTTAGCACTCTAAAATTACAATAGAGGGACTTTGTTAACAAGTAATGGCAGTTTCACATTGCCGTATCATTTGAGATGATTCATGTTTTTCCATCTTTATGTAAAAAATGAGAAGTATCATGATAGATTAGAGTATACTCCTTGGTACTCTGAAACCTTGTCCACAGTGGCAAGCAGGTACTTAGACTCTATCCTAAGGCAGCCCAGAGGGAGGGAGGTGGCAGAGTTTAGAGTATACCTCAAATGTTGGATCTGCCTATATGAAAGGCACCTAGGAGCCAAAACTGACATATGCTTGGTAAAGGGTTGCCAAAGGAGTATTAGTGAGTTCTTTTAAATGCTGATTAAGTTGTTGAATCATTTTAAGTCTCAATATTTTCATCTTTAAATAACCTGAAGGGGTAATTTGAGTGGAGGTATGAATGTATATATTCACAAATGAGTATGTGGCTGAGTAATTGGAGGTAAGTTTGTAAGTGTTTGATTTATCTCATAAAGGTTTGTGCTTATGGTAACTGTTGTATTTGATGATTTGTGTGTTTACTGTGACTATGATAGAATATGGAAGTTTACCTTTTGTATAGTACCCCTTTTTAATGTATTAATGTAATGTATTTAATGTATAGTATTCCTTATTCTATGTGCCTAAAACTAAAATGCTCAACATATCACGGTATCAACATATCTGTGCTGCTTATGAACTTTATGGCTTTTCTCTTTTATATGTATTCTATAATCTTGCCAGAATATGAATTTATATGTTCAAATTCGAAGTATATTCTGATGATTTTTTTTAATTCTTATATCTACAATAATTTTTAGGAACTGGAGAATAAAGAATGTAAGTTGAAGAATTTAGAAGATTCTCTTGAAGACTATAACAGAAAATTTGCAGTAATTCGTCATCAACAAAGCTTATTATATAAAGAATATCTAAGGTACTAAGGCATAGGTGTTAGTAAAACTTTATGAATATAATTGCAGTGTATTCTTGATCATAATAAAAAAAAAAGCAAAATTCATGTACTTTATCCTTGTCCCTGACTCTTTCCCTCTTTTTTTAACCTAAAGATTTATTTATTTATTTTGAAAGAGTTATAGAGAGAGAGGGAAAGACAGAGCAAGAGAGAGATCTCCCATCTATTAGTTCACTCTCCAGATAGTTGCAACAGTTAGCACTGGCCAGCAAAAGCCAGAAGCCAGGGGCTTCATCCAAGTCTCCCATGTGGGTGTCAGGGGCCCAAAAAATTGGGCAAGCTTCTGCTGCTTTCCCAGGAGCATCGGCAGGGAGCTGGATCGAAAATTGGGTAGCTGGGGCTCAAAACTACTTTGCCACAATACTGGCCCTTCAACCATTTTTGGAGAGCTGCTATAGGCCAAGACCTTCAGGGTATACCACCCAAGTTTATGGGTGATCAGGCAGGGCTCCTGGCTGGCTTACAGGGACCTGCTGTTGAGCTGCTGGGAGTGGGTACTTCATAGGACCTTAGTTGGGTAGGGCTTCAGGCTGGCCCCATACTGCAAGAGCCTGGGTATAAGAGGGTACAAGGTTGGTTAGGCTCCCTCTCTGGGACAATGCAGTGGTATAGTATCCCAGCAGCTTCCAAATTGTTTCAGGGTCTGCTAGGGCCCCAGGTTTTACAGCAGTAAATACCTCAGGTGTCTTTGCCATAAGTGAGGACTGCTGGGACTCTTTGTGCATAGCCTTTTCCTGCCAGGTGGAGTTTCTCTTGGTTCAGGGTTGATCTTGAGACATGCTATTGCAAATGCCATGTCTAGTTCCCTTCTTTATAAGGCCATCATTATCTCAGTGCTGTGCAAATGTCATTTGTTCACTTTCCTGCCCACTGTCCAGTAGAAAGAGGGCTTGAGCAACTTCCTTAGCCACATGGCTGATGCAAATCCAGAGGCTCAGTGTGCAGAGATGTCTTCCAGGTTTGAGCCATGGAGTTCTGTTTGGCACTGAATTTCATTATGGTAGGCTTGATACTGGTCTTGGTACTAGATCTGGAGTTAATTTCCTCTCCCTCCAGCCCTCTAGAGGGACGCATCTCTTTCCAAGCTGTACAGCTGAGAATTGAGGTAAAGTTGACACTGGTGACTCTTTTCTTCTTGCCTTCTTTAGTTCATTCTTTCTTTCATCAAAATCAGGCGCTGTCCTCTCTAGTCTGACTTCTCCAGCTCTGGTAGGTAAATTGGTGCATGAATAACTGTTACAAGAGTCTCTGGGGATCTTAGCTACCGTCTTACTGGAAGTCCTGAACATAATGGTTTCATATGTGTGTACTTTGTAGAATGACTAAGTCATGCTGTGTATCACATGCATTGCTTCACATACTATCTCTGTGTGTGTGTGTGTGTGTGTGTGTGTGCGCGCGTGCGCGTGGTGGGTACAACTTAAAATCTATTCTCAGCAATTTTCAAGTATATAATATATTGTTACTAACTCTAAACACCATAATTTACAACAATCTCTTGAACTTATTCTTCCTAACTGAAATCCTGTGTCCTCTACAAGCTTTCTTTTAAATGTAATGATTTACATTGCTTTTTGCATTCCAAATATTTTGTAAATATTAACACTTAAATTTAAGAATAATTTCAAAATATTGAGACAGGCAGAGTTAGACAGTGAGAGAGAGAGACAGAGAGAAAGGTCTTCCCTTCGTTGGTTCACCCCACAAATGGCCGCTACCGGCGTGCTGCGCTGATCCGAAGCCAGGAGCCAGGTGCTTCCTCCTGGTCTACCATGTGGGTGCAGGACCCAAGCACTTGGGCCATGCTCCACTGCACTCCTGGGCCACAGCAGAGAGCTGGACTGGAAGAGGAGCAACAGGGACAGAACCAGCACCCCAACCAGGACTAGAACCTGGAGTCCCGCCCCACAGGCAGAGGGTTAGCCTAGTGAGCCGTGGTGATGGCCTCTTTTTTTTTTTTTTTAATTTATTTGAAGAGTAGAGAGAGAATGATTTTGTGCCAACTGGTTCACTTCCCAGATGCCCCTTCAGCTAGTGCTAAGCCAGGCTCCTATGCAGAAGGCAGGTACCCAAGTACTTGAGTCATCATTGCTGCTTCTAAGTGAGTATACTCATAGGGACTCGGAATCAGAATTGCAGCTGGCACTTGAACCCAGGCACTCCAATATTGATTGCAGGTTTCCTGATTAGTCTCTCAATCACTGTTGTCAAACACTCACCCCCTTTCCTATTTTCAGTAACATGTTTACAATACTTAGCTTCAGATGTGTTTATAATTTTTTCAGAGGATAAATCATGGATGGCTGAAAACAAATTGATAAAATAACTTAGCTTGCATTTATTAAAAACAAATGAAATGATGAAAAATGTAACTTCTTGTGTTTTCAGATACAGAAACTTTAAGAAAACTTTAAATTTTTTTAAAAAATGTATTTATTGATTTCATAGAATTATAGAGGAGAAACAGAAAGAGGGAGAGAGAGAGACAGGGAGACCTTCTATCTGCTGGTTCACTCCCCAGTTGGCCACAAGGTTGGGACCAGGCCAAAGTCAGGACCCAGTAGCTTCTTCAGGTGTCCCATTGCTTTTTTCCAGGCCATTATAGAGAAGCTGGATAGGAAGTGGAGCAGCCAGGACTCGAACCAACACCCATATGGAATGCTGGCATTGCAGGCTACAGCTTTACCCTCTATGCCACAACAGCAGCCCCACAAAAACTTTAAACTTTTGTAATCTAAAATTTTCTGTTGGTTATGCATTTTATTAGATTTATTGTATTGGCATTTGCTTGGTTTTGTTTTGATTTTTAGTGAAAAGGAGACCTGGAAAACAGAATCTGAAGCAATTAAAGAGGAAAAGAGAAAACTCGAGGATCAAATCCAACAAGATGCTATAAAAGTAAAAGAATATAATGTGAGTATAGCACTTTCAACATTAATATCTACTGGACAAATTAAGATAGTTAGATTTAATAAGGATAATATCAATATCTTTTGTCTGTGTGTAGAATTTGCTCAGTGCTCTTCAAATGGATTCAGATGAAATGAAGAAAACACTTTCAGAAAATAGTAGAAGAATCACTGTCTTGCAAGTAAATGAAAAGTCACTCATAAGGCAGTATACAACCTTAGTAGAAATGGAACGACAACTTAGAAAAGAAAATGGCAAACAGAAGAATGAATTGATGTCAATGGAGGCTGAAGTTTGTGAAAAAATTGGATGTTTGCAAAGATTTAAGGTATATCTGATATTTGTTTTGTTTTCAACAAAAAATTTTCAGATATGCAAAAGATATAGCATTATTAATACTCATCAAAGATTAATAAATATAAATATTTAACTGAAATATAAATATTTCAGAGATCCTATCTCAGGTTTTTTTGTGCAAACAGCACAGAAGGATACTAGCTCCATGTAAACAGCAGCCCAGGGATCACACCAGGCCTTCTGTCCTTGCATTGCCAGACAAACCTGTTACTCTGAAGCCTTTCTGGTGGACTGGGCACCTCTGGGAGGAGCCTGAACAGGAACTGGGGCTGTAGGTACCAGGTGCATCCTGGACCTTGGTTTGAACCTGGGCCATGGGCTTGGTTTTGACCTGGGCCTTGGGCTTAGATTGAGCCTGGGTCTTTGCCTTTATTTGAGTTTGGGTCAGGGCCTTGACGGAGCCTTGATCTTAGCTTTAATTGGAGGCTCAGTCTTGGCCTTTACTTTACTTTGGAACAGCCTAAGACCCTTGGCAATTCTGGCACAAGGATGCTTCCCAAGTTGGGGTGGGGGATGTAAGCACATCAATCAAGCTTGCAGGTGACACTCTTTGGGATCATGGCCTTAACTTCCTTAGGCCTGACAAGAGTCTTGATAACTTCGGCACATACACTCATTGTCTTGGTGTTGCTGGCCTGTATCTTCTTCAGGCTCATCTTATACTTGTTGGCAAAACACATGTTCCTCAGGAACTTAGGTTCCACCTCCATAAAAGATTTTTATCTTTGTGATTGGGATTTTTTGATGCTATTTCTGTGCCATTTTTAGGACTGGTTGGGTATGGTGTGGTTCTTGTACTTGGCCTTGTCTACACTACCACCTATTAACTATTGCTGTAGCCAATAGTTAGTATTTATTAACATGTTGCCATAATTGCTTCTTTCATTTTTTGTAGTAATATTTAAATTGTGGAAATTTTTCCTCTAAATATTTTACAAATAAATAATACCTTTTTAAAATTTACATACTAACAATAACTTTATTAAGCATAATAAAATTGATAATTCCCTAACGGCCAAACTATATTCGTCATTCCTAAGTTGTTCCAGGTTCCATTAAAGCATCATGCATTTATTGAATTTGGATTTTACATGTATAAATCATTTTAATCTAGAATTCCCCTTTTACTCTGAACATTTTTGAAGATTAATCTGACATATTTTGTGCCATTTTACTTTTTCCTCTATCCTTTGTATTTACTAAAAGTTAGCTCTGAAGCCCAGGTTAGATTCTAGGTGAACATTTTGGCAAAAATACTTAGTAAGCAATGTTCTATACTTTATATAGCATCACTTCAAGAGATGGAACATTGCATTAGATTATTATTTTAAATGGAGGACAAACATACTTTCATTATTAAGAGACTTAATAACTGATAATTTGATAATATTATGTAAATGACTAATTCTTTAAACACCCTCCTAATTGTTTTAGCATCCACTAATGATTGTTGCCTGACTCAAGTTTTTCATTAGGAGTTGCAAAATCTTTATACTTATTAACAGTATTCTGAAGCCAGAAGCCAGGAGCTTTTCCCAGTCTCCCACACGGGTACAGGGGTCCAAGGACTTGGGCCATCTTCTACTGTTTTCCCAGGCCCTAGCAGAGAGCTGGATCGGAAGAGAAGCAGCAGGACTAGAACCAGTGCCCACATGGGATGCCAGCACTGCAGGTGGAGGATTCACCTGTGCCACAGCGCTGGCCCCATGAAAGCTATTTTTATTTGATTATTTATTCTAACCTGTTGTGCCACATTGGTCAACCCCAAAGATATAGTATGATTGAAACAACTTTTTGCTGCTGTTCATTATACTTTATCAAATTGAATTTCATTTCACCATGACAGGAATTCTGGAAAAGCCACTGAGACAGGTGCTAATTGAAATGAGCTGACAGATATGAACCACTGTCCAAGAATCTGTTTAAAATTTAGACTTTAATGGTGACAAATAAAAAGACCTATTTGTGAAAAAAAAATTGTGACTAAGAATTTCCAAATGTCATTTCTTACATGAAATTAAAATTATTGCTAATTTTGTGTTATATGGCATCTGTTACATATTTTTAATGATTTTAAAATCTGCTTTGCTTTCAGCTGCATTATTATTTTTTTTATGTGACAGGTAGAGTTATAGACAGTGAGATATATAGAGAGAAAGGTCTTCCTTCCATTGGTTCACTCTCCAAATAGCCGCTACGGCCGGCGCGCTGCACCAATCCAAAGCAAGGAGCCAGGTGCTTCTCCTGGTCTCCCATGAGGTGCAGTGGCCCAAGCACTTGGGCCATCCTCCACTGCCCTCCCCGGCCACAGCAGAGAGCTGGACTGGAAGAGGGGCAACCGGGACTAGAACCCAGTGCCCATGTGGGATGCCAGCGCCGCAGGTGGAGGATTAACCTAGTGTGCCACAATGCCGGCCCCTCAGCTGCATTATCTTGCCTTAGTCTTCTCAAAAATGGCTAGTGCTTCACCTGAAAAAAATATACCAGTGTAATTCAGTGTGTCCTTATTCACATAGGAAATGGCCATTTTCAAGATTGCAGCTCTCCAAAAAGTTATAGACAACAGTGTTTCTTTATCTGAACTAGAATTGGCCAATAAACAATACAATGAACTGACTGCTAAGTACAGGGACATCTTACAAAAGGATAATATGCTCGTTCAAAGAACAAATAACTTGGAACAGCTAGAGGTAAGTTTGTGTAATTGTTGACCCTTAGAATGTTAGTAATTTTTCTTCAGTGATTATGTGGGAAGATTTTTGCAGATTTTAATTGATTAAAGTTTGCCTCGGTTTATTTAAATTTAACAGGTATAATTTATGGTTACATTTCTAAAACATTTTGGTTTTGAATATCAATATGATACAGTCTGATAATCATTTCAGAATGGATGACTTCATCTAAGTCATCCTCCTAACTTACTTGCATAATTTAACTGAGTCAGATCTTTTTTTTTTGATTTCATAGATGAAGAAATTATTTTGCCTTTTTAAAATTAATTATTTGATTTGCAAAGCAGAGGTACAGAGAGAAGGGGGAGGGATTTTCCATTCGCTGGTTCACTTCTCCAATGGTTGCAACAGCCAGGTTTCCACTGGACTGAAGCCAGGAGCCTGGAACTCCATCTGGGTCTCCCATATTTGGGCCGTCTTCCACTGCTTTCCTGGCACATTAGCAGGAAGCTAGATTGGAAGTGGCTCAGCTGGGACTTGAGCCGACACCCATGTGGGATGCTGGTGTTACAGGAGCTAGCTTAACCTGTTGTGCCATAAGACTGACCCCTCAAATCTTCTTCAACCAAGTTCTTAAAGTAAAAGCATGGAACACATAAGCTCCATAAGTTCCCATCTTTTCTTTTTGTGGAGCTAGAAGAGTAAAGTGTTCTAAGTTTCATTCAGTCTGTGAATATGCCTCTGTTACATATAGTTCTGTTATAGCCACTGGACCCTCTCATGTCTTCTAATCCTCCAGACCCATTTTGCTTTATAGCATCTGGGTTTACCAAAGCATGAGCTCTTCTCCCTGTATGATTTCCTGTCAAGATTAGCTTCTCATTTCTTAGGTGTCAACTCAAGTCCACCTTTTTGGTGGTGAAGACCTTCTTCAACTACTTTGTCTAAATATACTTCCTTTATTAATCTCTGCCTCAGGGACAGGTACCCTGTTTTTTGCTTCTGTATCTTGACATTTTTAATGGATTTTTTTTTTTTATCTGTTTCTTATATGCTGCCTTGCATATGCTCTTTACCTCTTCACACACATGTGCACACAGATACTACATGATGAGGTTTAGGCAGGACAGAATTTTGTCTGTCTTTCCACCATAAACATCCCACACCTGTCACTGATGACATGCAAGGGATGCTCAGTAGTGTTTGTGCGAATGATGGAGGTAAGCACTGGTTGGTGAAGATTGTGAAATTCTTGAATATTCCAGTTTGACCAAAATGAACCTACAGTTTCATTGGCAGGAGCTGAACTCAGAAATTTAGGGCCACATATTAGATACATAGGACTTAATTGCTTAAAATAATTTATATTATATATTTTTATATGTATTTTATGAAGAGGGTTCTAATTTTGTAGAGTGCTAGATAGTGAGATTTAAGAGATACTTCATAAGGTTAAGATAATGTCATTTTTTGCATTATTAGTTTAAATTACAATGTAGTTTCTCAGTGATGTTTCTCTTTTATTCAGTGTGAAAATGCATCTTTAAAAGAACAAATGGAGTCTCTAAATAAAGAACTGGAGATTACCAAGGAAAAACTTCACACTATTGAACAAGCCTGGGAACAAGAAACTAAATTAAGTAGGTCTTCTTAGGACTCTAATAATATTAAAATGATTAGGATCTAATAATGAATATTCTTCATTTGAAGTTCTATTTGTAAACCAGATGAAAAGGAAGTATTGATTGAAAAAATGAACTCCCAGCCTAATAGTTGACAGGAATTTGTTGAATAATATCCTGTACTAGTCCCTGCCAAAATTTGGTTTTCAGTTCTTAAACTTGAATGTTCATTTCAAAATACTTACATTCTAATAATAGTAATAAGAGTACTTTCAAGGATTATAAAGTTATACTAGTTATATATCATTAAATATATTTTAAAAACTATTTATTTATTTGAAAGAGTTACATAGAGAGAGGAGAGGCAGAGAGAGAGAGAGAGAGGTCTTCCATCACTGGTTCACTCCCCAATTGGCTGCAATGGCTGAGCTGTACCCATCCAAAGTCAGGAGCCAGGAGTTTCTTCTGGGTCTCCTATGTGGGTGCAGGGGCCCAAGAACTTGAGCCATCTTGTACTGCTTTCCCAGGCCATAGCAGAGAGCTGGATTGGAAGTGGAGCAGCCGGGACTAGAACCAGTGTCCATATGGAATTCCAGCACTGCAGGTGGCGGCTTTATCTGCTATGCCACAGCACCGACCTGTTAAATATTTTTATATTAAAATATTACCATAATACAGCACACTAAATTTGAAAAGTACTGCCCATAATTCTACTACTACATTATATTTTTCATGTATAAGCTTACATATTTTATTCACCTCAAAATATAGTATATATATTTTTATTTTATGTTTTTATTTAGTAGATATCAAAATATTACCCTGCTTTTTAAATCATACTTCTAAATGTAAATATTCAGGCAATATACTGTGAATGATTATGATTCCATCACTTGCTTTTCTTAGTTTCTCTATTTGCAGTGCTATAATGAACATCTTCATGTATACCTAATAGAGATAGTACTGTGTCAGGAAGTATTGAAACTTTTAGGCTCTGGCTAGGGTTTTCCACATTAATTTTTAAATGAATATCTAGTTTATGGCATTCAGTAATTTTATCTAATAGGATTGTACTTTGCAGCTGCTTTGGATGAGGCCTTTGTTTTTTTCCCGGACCTTTGAGATCTAATGCTCTTCAAGATTTCCCCCTTGCTAACAGTAATAAGTGCATAATTTTAAGACATCTTAATTTCTTCCCAAAGTGGCTTTATATCACTGCAGGTATAAGAGCTTTTCCTTATTTCTTCTTGCCTTTATATATTTCTTTATGTGTCAGTTCATTAGCATTTTTTCATCCAGGAATTTGTTGATGGTGGCCTGTTGTGATCCTCTCTGTTTAAGAAAACTCCCAACCTGACAAAAAGATGGCTAATTTGCTTCAGCCCCTCTGGCATGCTTCAATTCTTATTCAGAGTTTAGCACAATACAGAATAGAGAATGAGTTTTAGTTGTTTATATGTAAAAAGTTCGTGGGAAAATAGAACCAAAAGAAAAGTTTGTTTTGGTACACAAATTTTTGAAATCCATAAATAGTATTTTTATTTTAAAAAATATAATAAAATATGTTTATTTTCATTTCTGTGAAAGGTAGAGAGACAGAGACAGACAGATCTTCCATCTGCTGGTTTACTCCCCTAATGCCTCAACCGCCAGAACTAGGCTAGGCCAATGCCGGAAGCTTTGAACTCTGAGTCTTCCACTGGGTAACACAGACCCAATTATTTGAGCCATCACCGATTACCTTCCGAACTGCACATTAGCAGGAAACTGGAATTAGAAGTGGATGTAGGCCTTGAACTCAGACACTCCAATAGGAGATGTGGACTTCTCAAACAATGCTTTAACCACTTCCTCAAATATCTGCCCTGTGAATAGTATTTCCATAATATACATTTCTTTTAAATTTTTGGCGACCTCCTTATATGCTTGGATTTCAAAAATAAACATGTTTTAATTTCACCAGTTTAATTGTGTCTGTAAGAGACAAGACACTACCATATTTTGCTTTTTTTCTGGAATATGCCTGGTATACAAAACAAAAGTGTAAGCTTTCTCCCTCCTCTCAAAAAAAGAGTAAGTAATGGCGTTCTTTGTGTTATTTTTTCTAGTAAATCAGGGCTTTTGGCTACCTTTTTTTATTTAACAGATTTTTTTTTTAATTCAACGATGAGCCAAAAAACTAATATGAATAACATTAGGGTATAACAACTAGTTAAAACATAAAATATTTGATATTAAATGGATATAAAGTCCAAATAGTGTCCATGATTTGGAATCACACTTGATTAAAATGTCTCAAACAGTGTTGGATTTTATTTATTTATGTTTTTACAGCTTGACTTTGTGAGACTTTACAAAGCAAGTCATGCACTTAATTTCACAAGGTAGTGTTGCTTTATTGAGTAAAATGTATTTAATTTATTTACCATTTTTAAATTTTTTTATTGTGACACCTCCACACCACTAGGAATAGTTTTTCATTATCATTTGATTGATGAATTCCCAAGATCTACTTAACGTAAGTTCCAGGGAGAGTAAATGGGGTAGACATCAGATAGGCAGGAAATTACAGAGCTGAGATGATTTGATCCAGGTCTGTCATTCAACTCTATTGCTTCCATATATACAACATCTAAATTATCTGAGATACAATTTTGTTATAAACAATGTAAGATTAACTGAAATATTATTGCATGTAGGAAATGAATCTAACATGGACAAAGCAAAAAAATCAATAACCAACAGTGAAATTGTTTCTATTTCAAAAAAAATCACTATGTTGGAGATGAAGGAGTTAAATGAGAGGCAGCGGGCTGAACACTGTCAAAAAATGTATGAACACTTAAGGACTTCATTGAAACAAATGGAAGAACGTAATTTTGAATTGGAAACCAAATTTTCTGAGGTTTGATATTATTTTTAAAGTATAATTGGAGAGTAAAAGATTGTCTTGTAAATATTGTATTATTGTTAAAAGATTTGTATCTTTGAAATTGCATATTAATATAGTATTTGTGTTTCATGTAATGATAAATAAGAGTTACTTTAAAATCTGAGTTGTTTAAAACTAAAGCATGTTATTTCTGTGAGTGAGTTCTTGTTTCCTATCATGTTACATTATTAAGTTTCTTAAAAAGATTTATTGATTTATTTGAAAGACAGAGTTACAGACATAGGGAGAGAGAGGGAGGTGGGGGGGGGACAGAGATAGAGAAAGAGAGAGAGAGATCCAGAGAGATCCTTCATCTCCTAGTTCATCCTCCAAATAGCCACAAACTGTTGTTGAGCCAGGCCAAAGTCAGCAGCCAGGAGCTTCATTCAAGTCTCCCACCTGGGTGCAGGGCCCCAAGTATTTGACCTATCCTCCACCGCTTTCCCAGGCAGATGATATTTACATAATGATAGAATTGCCTTCTGCTCCCATCTCTGTATTTAACAACTATTCTTTCATTGCCTATTACTTATCAGACCAGGTTTGAGGCCTGGGACTACAGCAAGAAACAAAATAGTAATTTCCTCTGCTTTCAGAGGCTACAATACTAATAGGAAGTTTTAGATTTATTTTTATTTTTATTTTTTTTTTGACAGGCAGAGTGGACAGTGAGAGAGAGAGACAGAGAGAAAGGTCTTCCATTGCCGTTGGTTCACCCTCCAATGGCTGCCGCGGTCGGCACGCTGCAGCCGGCGCACCGTGCTGATCCAATGGCAGGAGCCAGGTGCTTCTCCTGGTCTCCCATGCTGATGCAGGGCCCAAGCACTTGGGCCATCCTCCACTGCACTCCTGGACCACAGCAGAGGGCTGGCCTGGAAGAGGGGCAACCGGGACAGAATCCGGTGCCCCGACTGGGACTAGAACCCAGTGTGCCGGCGCTGCAAGGCGGAGGATTAGCCTGTTGAGCCACAGCGCCGGCCTTTAGATTTTTTTTTTGAACGTGATCAGAATCTTTAAGCTGCCTGACAATAAATATAGTTGGCAAGTAGTCAATAATTTATGATTAAACAGCTCTTACAATGTTTGCTTATCTTGGAATTATGAGATAATAAGTTTCCTAATTTAAATGGCTTTTGATTAATGGACTATATAGCCAGACTTTCCATAATTTGTTCCTCTTTCCTTTCTTATGCTCTTTAATCTGTTCTTAACACTTCATACCTTTATCTGGATTAAGGCAAAGTAAAGAGGATCACAGTATTTGAAAACTAAATTTTCAGGAAAACCTCACCAAAACTGATGTATTTGAACTATTTTTGTTACTTTTTCTTAGCTTACCAAAATCAACTTAGATGCACAGAAGGTGGAACAGATGTTAAGAGATGAATTAGCTGACAGTGTGAGCAAGGCAGTAAGTGATGCTGATAGACAACGGATTCTAGAGTTAGAGAAGAACGAAATGGAACTAAAAGTTGAAGTGTCAAAGTAAGTGCTTACAAACATTTTAGACACGTGATTAGATGCTTTAATTTGTTTTTAAGAAAATTATAAACATGCAGCATATTCTTAGTGGAATTTGATACTGATTTCTTTTTGTGAGAAAAAGTTTAATAATATTGCCAGTGTTGATTTTTAACAGGGTTAAATTATAATTTTGAAGAGGAAATTACCTCTCAAAATTGGCATTTTTTAGAGTCGAGGAATAAGTACTGCTTTTGGAACCAAGACCTTGATGAGGTCTGCTTCTCCATACTTATTTTGGAGGAGGGGAGAAGTGAGAGGGAGGGGGCAGAAATGATTATTTAATGTCTTTAAACTTAGATTTCTTCACTGTAATAAGGGACTGATAGTATCTCTGCTGATTCATAAAGTTGCTGTAAAAATATAATGAAAAATTCAGATTTTTATTTAATTTACGTTCATTTGTCATCTGTGTACCAGGCACTGTGCAAGGTATTAAACATGTATTAACTTGTATAATTATATTTAATAGCCCGGAGGTAGTTTTTATTTTACTTGAGGAAACAGGCCCAGCTAATTTACGATACAAAATATACATCAGGAGTAAATGTGTAGAGGGTAGAGACTGTGTCCTCCTTCTCTTTTGTATTAGATACTACTTTAGTAGAAAAGGTTGTCAAGCTCAAGTAGTTAGTAAGGATGTGTTTATGGCTTCATCATTAAGTAAAAGCCATTCTCATAAAGCTGAGTTCCAAGTATCCTTTATTGGAATGCCTAATGTATCTACCCCCCTCACACTCTATCTTCCCCTACTTCTGTAAGTCTCCTCTCATGTAATTGTCTCTGTGTTTCTGGAAACATTTGTCCAGGCTGTGTAATCCAGAACTACATCTGTCAGAAAAATCGTGACATCCTAATGTGTGCGACACAGCAAAATTCAGCTCATCCTTCCACTTTCTGACGTGTGCACTCACAGGGAAAGTGCTCCCTGAATTCCCTTCTCTCCTTCCACCTAGAAGTTGGGAACTCTTTCTTTTAGCTCTCATGGTGTCTTGAATATCTCCCTAGTACAACCCATATATCTTTGTTTGGATGTCCATTTACCTTCTAAAGTATGAATATTTTAATACAGGAACTGTCTTTAAAAAAAAGTAAAAGCCATTCTTTGGAGCTTGATGGTCCTTTTGGAGGTATCAGTCATTGACAGCCTTTTTTGCTATGGATCTCATCGTTTCTCATGGATCTCATCTTTTGAAATAAGCTATAATTATTCATTTTATCATATTTAATAATTAAAACATTACTGGCAGTAGGGGTTTCTGATTAATATGAAGAAATTTGGTTTATCTGTCACACTGAGCTAAAATTAGTCTAGTGCAAAGCAAAGCAACTTTTACTTTGCCTCTAATATTTATCATACTTGTCATAAGAGAAGTTGAAGCATTTAATGCCATTAAGCTCTGCTTATTTTATTTTAATGTTCTGAAATACATACTTTCTTTTCAGATATCAGATATCTTGTAAATTAAAATAAAGCAAAGTGTACATTAACCCTCTAGGAAACAGGGATTTCAAGTTTCTGTATTCTTAAGTGTGTGGTAGTATCAGATAAAAACTTAAAAACAAAAATACCTTATATGGGCATCTCCCAAATTAAGCCAGTATGAAAAAGGCATGGGAATAGGTGCTGTTTGTCCATTTGCGTTTGGAAGATACAATATGAAAATTCCTCAAAACATTCATCGAAAAATAGAACTAGGAATAGAGCTTCTTTTAATAGAAAAGTGATTTTGAAATCCACACATAGTTTTTCACAACATGCATTTTCCATTTTTTGCACAAAAATAATCTCATCACTTTGATTCTATTGCACCTGAGCTACTTGAAATGCCTTTGTGTATTAAGTACAATTTGAGATTATTATTTACAATATAATTCCTGGGAACATTTTTTCCTAGAAACCTTTTATTTAAGGTATACAAACTTCACACATTTCATAAATATAACTTTAAGAACAGTGATTCTTCCCACTATATCCGCCCTCTCACCCCCACTCCCACCCTTTTTCCTCCTCTCTTATTCCCATTCTTATTTTTTACTAAAATAATCTTCAATTAACTTTATACACAGAAGGTTAACTCTATGATAAGTAAAGATTTCAACAAATAGTATGAAAAAAAAAAACTGTTCCTCAACAGTTTTTCAATTTCATCTATGACCCACTGTTCATTCAGGAGCATGTAGTCCAGTCTCCATGTTTGCATATATTCTAGAGATTCTTGAGTTGTTGATTTCCAGCTTCATTCCATTGTGGTCAGAGAAGATGCATGGTATGATTTCAATTTTTTTTAACTTGCTGAGACTTGCTTTATGGCCTGGTCTGTGGTTTATCCTGGAGAAAGTTCCATGCACTGGTGAGAGGAATGTGTTTTCTGCAACTGTAGGAGGAAAAGTTCTGTAGATATCCGTTGGGTCCATTAGATCTATAGTGTTGATTAATTCTGTTGATTCCTTGCTGATTTTCTGCCTGGTTAATCTGTCCATGATGAAAATGGGGTATTGAAATCTCCAATTACCATTGAATGGGAATCTATGTCTCTCTTTAGATCCACCAACATTTCTTTTGAATAGCCAGGTGTCCTGTAATTAGGTGCATATACATTTATTATAGTCACATCTTCCTGTTGAATCGATCCCTTAATCATTTCCCAGATCCCTTCTTTGTCTCTTTTAACAGTTTTTGTGTTAAAATCTGTTTTGTCTGATAGTAAGATGGCTGCACCAGCTCTTTTGGTTTCTGTTAGCATAGAATACCTTCCATCCTTTCACTTTCAGTCTGCTTGTATCATTTTTGGTGAGATGTGTTTTTTATAGGCACCCTTTAGATGCCTTTTTTTTTTCCCATCCAGTCTATCTTTTAACTGAAGAGTTGAGGCCATTTACATTCAAGGTGACTATTGACAAGTAATGATTTGGTCCTGCCACTTTTCCATAAATATTGTTTACTTTGGATTTCCTTTGTACCTTTAGTGGGAGATTTTCTGCCTTCACCTTCTTTCATAGTGATGACCATGTTCTTTGTTTCTTTGTGCAGCACATCCTTAAATCTGGATGAGTGTCAACAAATTCTTTCAATTTCTGTTTGTTATAGAAGGTATTTATTTCACCTTCAGTTTGTTCAGCTCTGTAGGCCTAGTCTCACACTCACCTCTTCTCCTCCAGGGAGACCTGAGAGCTAGCCCCAGTGGGTACAACATTCTTCCGTGCTGCCACAAGAACCACACAAAGAATCTGTGCAGTCCTCGGTGTGAGCATAGATCCTGCAGCAATGACCCTCACCAAGGAATTAGGGAGCCCTGAACATATGGAGCCACCCACAGTGACTGCCCAAATACACCGCCACTCCCTGCACCCTCCCACGCAGCCACAGTGTTTTCACAGTCCCAGCAAACAAGGCTCCCACAGTCCTGAGCACCCAGTCCCCTGTCAGTTCTGCCAGCCAGCCTCAGACGGCTCCTCTCGGCTGGTTGCTGGGTGCACAGGGACAAACTGGCACAGCTGTTACGTATGTCCAAAAAGGCACCTGTCAGCTCTCAGTAGTTATGGGACAGTGGTGCTGGGTGGTTGGGGAAAGAAAAACATGCCCCCTTTTTTTTCCTCTACGTTGACAGATATACTGACCCCTACAGGGCTCGAAGCCAGACTCGTGCCTAACATTTAGAGCAGCTTTACCACCAGTAGTTTGGGCTGCAGCAGTCTGGTCTCACCTCACTCTTCAAAGCTGCTGGTGAGGCTCTTGGCTGCTTGGGCCTTGAATTGTGTGTATCTACACTTTCCACATACATCTACATTGGCCTCCTAATTTGTATATAGTTTCCACTGCTGTTTTCTCCCTAACTCTTCCCTAAGACTGCACTCTCTCCACGTCTATCTTCCTCTGGACTAGCGCAGTAAGCTCCCTCCCTATTCCACCATCCTGGTGCCTCTCCAAGAACATTTAATATGATACTGTGTTCCATAGTGTCAAGAGGGAGAGATGTGGGAAATGAAGTGCCTGTTAATCTCTCATGGAATTATCTTTCCTGAAACAGTTCAGGAAACCCTGAGTTGTTTGTATTTTATATAAAGAAGAGATGCTGGAAACCAATGGCTTTCCTAGAAAAAGAGTGTAGGAATTTGGATTTTTGGTGCTACCTAGAAAATGATGTCACTCATTCCTGAAATACCTTACTACTTTTTTAGATTAAGAGAGATTTCTGATATTGCCAAAAGGCAAGTTGAAATTCTGAATATACAACAACAGTCCAGGGAAAAGGAAGTGGATTCTCTCAGAATGCAACTAGTAGACTATCAGGTATGTGCAGTATGGTCTCTTCGGTGTAGAATCAGCTTTTTTTGATAAATTTACATGAGATATTGGGATGATAGTATAGATTTAGTCAGAATATATGTCAAACAAAGGCTCTTGTTTTGTTAGTTGAAACCTAACTCTTTTATTTGAAATACCATTTATAATCCAGAAAAGCATTTATTGCTTACAAATGTGCCATCCTTACTAGTGATGAATCAAGATCCTAAGGAGGAGTAGTTAGTAAATCTCTAATAACAGTATTTTGTCTTGTATTTATTTGTAGCTTTTCACATATTCTGACATTAAAAAATATACACACATCACCTGAATCAGTATTATACCAGTAAGATTATTTAAATGCAGAAGTTTCAAAAAAGTAATAAACCAACTGTTATTTTGTAAGAGTTAGATTTTAAGTATTTTTTCTCTTATGATTCTTTGGTAAAATTTGTATAAAAGAAAAGTTGGTTTTTTGAACATCTCATGTACCATACTGTTAACAGATTATTTAGTAAAGTTTTATTTTAAATCTGTAAGTTCCATTGGACGAACTTGAAACATACTACAAATATGTATTTTTTATTATTAGGCACAATCTGATGAAAAAGCACTAATTGCCAAGTTGCACCAAAGTATTGTTTCTCTTCAAATTAGTGAGGCTACTGCTCTTGGTAAGTTGGAGTCAGTTACATCTAAATTGCAGAAGATGCAGGCGTACAATTTGCGGTTGGAGCAGAAACTTGATGAAAAAGAACAGGCTCTCTATTATGCCCGTTTGGAGGGGAGAAACAGAGCAAAACATCTGCGCCAAACTATTCAGTCCCTGCGACGCCAGTTTAGTGGAGCTTTACCATTGGCACAACAGGAAAAGTTCTCTAAAACAATGATTCAACTACAAAATGACAAACTTAAGATAATGCAAGAGATGAAGAATTCTCAACAAGAACGTAGAAGTATGGAGAACAAAACACTGGAGATGGAATTAAAGTTAAAGGGTCTAGAAGAATTAATAAGCACTTTAAAGGATGCCAGGGGAGCCCAAAAGGTAAACATTGATTTTTCAAATTTCCACAAGAGTTGAATAATAATTTTAATTCTTAATATGTGCCTATATGAAAATACTCAAATATATAATAAAAATTCCAACTGTAGTGCATTAATCTAGATTTTACATATTAGGAGTTTAGGATAATTGAATATTGTTCATAAAAATAAAGTGAGACTTTTCTAAGCAAGAATTTTAGGAGAAACCTTTAGTTCATATAATTGCAAAGAAATGTAAGCATTGTATAAAAGTTCATATAAATGAATTAAATATTGATAATAATATTGAATGTTTCATGTGGTTATCAGTTTCTGTTCTTCATAATTATTGTTTAAAATTGTTTACTATAGTAGGTCTGTGTTTTTTGTTATTGTTATTTTTTTAAAGTTTTTTTATGTATATGAAAGGCAGAGTTTGCAGAAAGAGAGGAAAAGACAGAGAGAGAGATATTTCATCTGCTGGTTCACTTCCCAAATGGCCTTAACAGCCTCATCTGGGTACTCTAAGTCAGGAACCAGGAGCTTCTTCTGGGTCTGCCACATGAGTGGAAGGGGCCTAAGTATTTGCTCTCCCAGGCACATTATCAGGGACTAGATCAGAAGTGGAGTAGCCAGGGCTCAGACAAGTGGGGATGCCAGCATCACAGGCAGCAGATTTACCTGTTTTGCCACAACACCAGCCTATATTTTTAAATTTGATTTAAATTTTACCCCTACATGGCAGGAATTAAGTTTAAAATAATTGTCTTGCAGCTGAATGTTGTTCTATAAGCTATAAACATTTATGATTTCCATTTTTGAATGTAATACCATTATTTCTGCTAAATGCTTACAATAAGTGCTCAATTAATATAGTGAATGAATAACTCAAAGTGAATGTTGGTAATATTCATTCCACCATAACTGAAAGAATGTTTAGTGTAATTTTCCACATATTCTTGGGAGAGTCTATAGAAATCATAAATAAACTGCAATGTAGCTCAACCAAAGATGACTTTATATCATGTTTTATTACAGAATGTCCATTAATTTCAATTGAAATTATGATTGATTGAAGAATATTTATATAAAATTTACATTTATATCTTAACTTATAAACTTTAGGTAATTAATTGGCATATGAAAATAGAAGAACTTCGTCTTCAAGAACTTAAGTTAAATCGAGAATTAGTCAAGGATAAAGAAGAAATAAAATACTTGAATAATATAATATCTGAATATGAACAAACAATCAGCAGTTTGGAGGAAGAAATCGTGCAGCAGAACAAGGTTTTATTTAATTTACTTTACTGGTTTTTTTTTGCTAAAATTTTATACATAAGAACATTGCATGAGTGACTAGGTTATTCTCCCAGTTGAATGTATCACTGATTAGTAATAGATTATAAAATAATCTTATTAATTATTCTAAAAATGCACATCTATTTAGTTGTCATAACAGTAGTTTTCAACTAAAATGGAGCAATTCATAAGTGAACTTATTTGGAAAGTTAATTTTCAAATTGATACTTGTTATTTGCGTTTTCACAGTTGTAAGTTTAACTCACTGATGGAGAAGAAGGTATTGTGGTGTAGACTAAAGCATGTTTTCTTAGAGACAGACCAGATTCACCAAGCACATGCTTGCTTTATAGGTTTTGTTGTTCCCTTGCTTCGATTGTTCTTACCCCAGATGCCTGTGCTGTTTATGCTTCTACTGCCTTCAGATCTGACCTTAAATATCTTACTTTCTCAGCGCAGCCTCTGGGGCTCCATCAGGTGCACTTTTATCACTCACCTCCTTGGATAACAACAAACTTGTGTTACAAACTCCTATTGAGTTTCCCTAATAAAGATTACTTCTATTCATTTTTCTTCTTGGCACTTATTATATATATCACCTGCTTATCATTGACCCTCTTCCCCTCACCAGAATCTAAGTTCCGTGGTGAAAAGGACTTGATTTTTTCATTGCCTTGTATGTATTGCCTAGAATAGTCTTTAGCATACAGTTTGCTTATTTGTCACTAGCTATCTTTTGGAGGGCTGAATGAGTGGGTGAACAGATTGAAATCTTGAGTTCATACTTGCCTATTTCTATTATCGCAGGCAAATTACTTCACTTCTCTGAGTTTGTATCCTTTTCCATAAAATGAGAATGATATCAGTGACTATAAAACGTTGTTGTGAGGATGAAGTAAGAATATGTATATACAATTCCTGGGGGTTTGTGTGTGTGTGTGAGAGAGAGAGAGAGAGAGAGAGAGAGAGTGAGCGAGCATGAGAGAGACACGCACACACATACACAAACATACAAACTATACTTTTTCAGTTTCATGAAGAAAGACAAATGGCCTGGGATCAAAGAGAAGTTGAACTGGAACGTCAATTAGACATTTTTGACCATCAGCAAAATGAAATACTCAATGCAGCACAAAAGGTATAAATGATTAATGCTGTTTCCTGCTCGGTAGCCTGGCCTAAGGAGTATTAACTGACTGAAATATTTTCTAAATCAGATGAAATTTTAATTGATGTCATCTTTTTATATTTAAAATATAAGTCAAGCTTAATGTTTGTTTTGCTGTATAGTCATAAGAATATTGTTATTAAAAATGCTTTTTAAAAATATTATTTTTCATAATAGTTTGAAGCAGCTACAGGATCAATACCAGACCCCAGTTTGCCCCTTCCAAATCAATTGGAGATTGCTCTAAGAAAAATTAAGGAGAATGTTCGGATAATTCTAGAAACACAGGCAACATGCAAATCACTAGAAGAGGTAATTATAAGAATTTGCATTTTGATTAGTGTATTATTGGGTATGCTTGTTGACTTTTCTAATAAATATTTATTAATACTAATGATGAGGCATAGAAAATTGAATCTATTTCTAATTCTACTGTTTTACTTTTCTTCTATTAAGTTTCTAATAGCTGACAATGAACACCAGATGTAGTTAACTTGAATTCACTACTCACTTAATTACTACTTGTCATTTTGGGGCATATGTTCAGTGACAATGAGAATAAAAGGAAGCAAAATGAACATTTGATTTTTAGCTTTATTAGCCATATATTACCTTCTGCTGTATGATCTTTTCATCCTTATTTTAAATTTTCTTTTGAAGTGTTTATTGTATTCTCTATGAATGAATTTTCAGTTCATTCATTTCTATGAGGGCTATAAGGATTGAAAGTAAAGTAGAAATTACTTGATATTTTAATCTAGGTCTTGAATTTGATTAGTAAATGATCAAATATGTCTTTATTAAACTATTCATAAAATAATATAAACTGAGTGTTTCGTTTTAGTTTCTAAACATACTAGTTGTAAAAACATTTTAAAGCAATCTTTCAAGTGTATTGTACATTTTAATAAATTCAGAAAACTTAGTTTTTCTTCAATAATTATCAGACTTGTCATGTATGTGAATTATTGCTGAGCTCCTTGATTTCAAATATCTGTCTTAATCATACTGAAAAGTAAAAACTTTTTTTCTGCTTCATTTTAACTAGATTTCATAGTAGTGATTCATAGACCTGGTCCTCTAAAATTCTAATTTTGTATTCAGCTGACTTTTTTTATGATTTATTTATTTATTGGAGCGGCAGACTTACAGAGAGAGAGGGTGAGACAGAAATCTTTCATAAGCTGTTTCACTCTCCAAATGGCCACAGTGACCAGGGCTAGGCCAACCAAAGCCAGGAGCCAGGAGCTCCTCTGAGTTTCCCACAAGGGTGGCAGGGATCCAGGAACTTGGGCCATCTTTTGCTACTTTCCCATGCCATTAGCAGGGAGATGGATCAGAACTGGAGTAGCCGGGGCTCAAACTGGTGCCATATGGGATGCCAGCGCTGCAGGCTGCGGCTTAACCTGCTATACCATAGTACCAGCCCTATTCAGCTGACTCTTAACGGATTATTCTAGTGCCCGGATAGCAGGCCAAAATAAGAGATTATTTATTACATTTATTTCTCAGTCTTGTACCACTACACAGCTATAGGATCTAAAGTATCCAAATTTAATTCTATCATCATCCTAAAAGTGGTTTTTAACACATATTAAAATATATATGCAAGTAATTGTATTATCACCTTCAAATATAGTCAGTTTCATATTACTAAAATCAGATGGCTGCTAAATATGCAAAAAATAAGTGAAATTCCTTTTTTTGTTTGTAACTAACTGAAATTCGGATAATGTGTTTTAAAGGAAATAACATAAATTAATAATTTCCTATGATTTGATTACAGAAGCTTAAAGAAAAAGAATCTGCTTTACGGTTAGCAGAGCAAAATATTCTGTCAAGAGATAAGGTAATCAATGAACTGAGGCTTCGATTGCCTGCTACTGCAGAACGAGAAAAACTTATTGCTGAGCTAAGCAAGAAAGAGGTGGAACCAAAATCTCATTACACATTGAAAATTGCACACCAAACCATTGCAAATATGCAAGCAAGGTTAAATCAAAAGGAGGAAGTATTAAAGAAATACCAACACCTTCTAGAAAAAGCCAGAGAGGTATTTTATATTATGTTATGCTATTTTATTTATTATCTGTTTTTTAGTCAAATGCCAATTATTATTATGCCTTAAGTGGGAGTTCATCTGTTGTTTTCAAGTGATTCTATTTAGGAATTATAACTTTCACTTGATTGGGTTACAGATCTGCCAGAAGAACTGGAAGTTTAATTATATATATATTTTTTTTCTCTTTTTTTCCCCTCAAGGAAACTTTATTTAATAAGTACAAATTTCATAAGTACAACTTTAGGAATATAGTGATTTGTCCCATCATACCTGTTCTCCCTCCCACATTCCCACCCGACCTCCTCCCTCTCCCATTCCCAGTCCCATTCTCCATTACCAAACAACAACAACAACAACAACAATTGAAAAAACAAAAAAAAACTGTCCTCAGTAGTCAAGACAAGGGCTGTTCAAGTCATTTCTGCTCAAAGTGTCAGTTTTGCTTCTACAGATTGCCTTTTAGGTGCTCTGTTAGTTATCACAGATCAAGGAGAACATATGACATTTGTTTCTTTGGAACTGGCTTATTTCACTAAGTATGATGTTTTCCAGATTCATCCATTTGGTTGCAAATGACCAGATTTTATTTTTTACTGCTATATAGTATTCCATAGAGTACATAGCCCATAATTTCTTTATCCAGTCTTCAGTTGATGAGCATTTAGGTTGATTCCATGTCTTAGCCATTGTGAACTGAGCTGCAATAAACATGGGGGTGCAGATAACTTAATTGCTGATTTTCCCAAGAGTGGGATGGCTGGGTCATATGGTAGGACTATATCCAGATTTCTGAGGTATCTCCGAACTGATTTCCATAGTGTTTTTACTAGTTTACATTCCCACCAAGAGTGGAATAGGGTACCTTTTTTCCCCACATCCTCGCCAGCATGTATTGTTTGTTGATTTCTATATGAAAGCTGTTCTAACTGAGGTGAGGTGAAACGTCATTGCAGTTTTGATTTGCATTTCCCTGATCGCTAATGATCCTGAGCATTTCTTCATGTGTCTGTTGCTCATTTGGATTCCCTCTTTTGAAAAATGTCTGTTTAAGTCCTTTGCCCAACTCTTAACTGGGTTTTTGTTTTGTTGTGGAGTTTCTTGAATTTCTCTTAAGGAGTAACTAAATCAGGAATAGGTATCCTGGTGCAACCATGTGATTTTGAAAAAAAGATCAGTTATGTTAGTAGGTAAGGATTGAGGACATCACATAAATCTGTCTTGTTAGAACCATCAAAACATTTTTTAAAAATCAGTTAAAATTATATTTACTAGAACTTTGGCAGAAAAATCTAACCTCTAAAAAATTTTCTGGAAACAAGTTAAAAGATGATAGATACATGTTATTCTTTTTAAAAAAGATTTAGTCATTCATTCACTCATTTTAAAGGCAGAGTGACAGAAAGGGAGAGATTATTCATTAGTTCATTCTGCAAAAGCTGACAGAAGCCAAGACTAGCCCAGGCTGAAGCCAGGATCCAGAATTTCCAATTGAGTCTCCCATGTGGGTGTCAGGAATGCAGTTCTTTGGGCCATCATCTGCTCTCTTCCCAGGTACATTAGTAGGAAGTTGAATAGGAAGCCTGGACTGGGACTGGCACTCCAATATGGGAAAATGGCATTGTGAGTGGCAGCTTAAAAGACTGCACGATAATGCTAGCCCAAACTACATATTTTTCCAATGTTAAGATAATCTAAGGCTAAGCTTGTCAACTTGAACGTGGGCTAGAGGATATGCATACTGGTATAAATACATACATGCTGAAATTGTTACTTCTCTACTTCATAGAGATTGTAGAAGATTGAAGATAATAAAATATTTAAGATCTTTGGAATGTGATTTGTTTGAATCACAATTTAAGATTTGGTTTTGATTTCTTGTAAAACAGGAGCAAAGAGAACTTGTTAAGAAGCATGAGGAAGATCTGCATATTCTTCATCATAAATTAGAAGTACAGGCTGATAGTTCCCTCAATAAATTCAAACAAACAGCTTGGGTAAGAGTCTAAGAACTTTGTTCTATTCTTTATTGATTTTTGAGATCATATAATTTGAAATTTAGCTCCTTTTTTTCAGAGTAAAAGTTTTCTCATTTTTTTTATTGCCAGAGTAACCTGGAAATAAATATTCCTCTTTCTACATCCAAGTCTTCCAGTAACTCATTGCTGCTCACAAAATCATGCTTATACTCCTTAGCCATGGACTCAAATCTTCAATGATCTGACCTAAGTCTTTTTTTACATATTCTACTTGTTATAATGTAACCTACTTAACTGCTTTCCATCTTCCAAATTTCATTCATCTTTGACTCTTTTGATCATTTTGTACATATGAAACGACATATCATCTCTTGACATGCAACCTTATCATCCTGGAGCCTTACCTCATTAATTCATTCAACATTTATTCACCTTTTCCTCATGCAGACACTTTGCCAGATACTGGAATACAACAATATCTGTGTTTCCTATCTTTAAGCCTTCATTGCCTACTAAAGATTTAATTTTGTATTAGATACTATGTTTTTATCATTTAAGAAGCTGAATAAGATTATGGAATATGTCTGATATTGGATTATACATGTCTATAGCTAAAATGTTCATATTTCATAG
This sequence comes from Sylvilagus floridanus, assembly GCA_949820135.1. NCBI lineage: Eukaryota > Metazoa > Chordata > Mammalia > Lagomorpha > Leporidae > Sylvilagus > Sylvilagus floridanus. Next base: position 22,909,427 of record OX463231.1, read on the forward strand.
GATTTAATAAAACAGTCTCCTACTCCAGTTCCTACCAAGAACCACTTTATTCGTCTGGCTGAGATGGAACAGACAGTAGCAGAACAAGATGATTCACTGTCTTCACTTTTGGCCAAACTAAAAAAAGTATCACAAGAGTTAGAGAGACAAAGAGAAATAACTGAATTAAAAATCAAAGAATTTGAAAATATCAAATTACAGTAAGTCTTAAAAATTTATTTTGAAAACAAATGGGATAATTTTATAATGAAGATTTATATACGTATTTGCTGTGCTAGGCACTACTCTAACACCTTCAAATGTGGTATCTCCTGTTTTTCCTCAGGACTACTGATGACATGTTATCATTTTTCAGATAGGAAACTAGACCTCAGGAATGCTCAGTAACATGCTCCTGAGGAGCAGGAGAGCATAGTGTGACAGTCATCAGTCTGATTCAAAAGCCGGTCCAGATTCTTCTCCAGAATCTTGGTTTTCACCTCTTGGTGTCAGTGATGCCATCTTTAAAGTGGAAATGACAGCACTGATCTTGGCTCTTTGAAGGTGGTTGTATGAAAACAATTGTTTGGTTGTGTGAAGTAATTTGAAAACTGTCTAATCATATACAAATACGGAACTTTAATGTTGCATTTATGATAGTATGAGCACATAATACTCCATAAATATTTGTTTCTTATTAATTATTGTGACAGTAGAATGTTTCTAGCATCCTCTGTGTTAGTGATTCTAAACTTTCTTCAAGCAATGTATTAGAACATAGATTTTAAATCTAAAATAGGCTTCTACTTATGCAGTTTCTAATCACTGTACAGCTATTTCTCTGAATCTCTATTCTCTTTTCTGAAAAAATGAGAAAGTTAACCTGCTTGATATATAATTGTATTTCAGTGCTGAGCCCTTATTAGACCCTTTGGTTGTTTACTCTCTTATCCGAGATGCCTCTGACAAAATTAACGTGTATTGGTTAACACATAAGGAATTACCACTTTTTCACAAAAGAAAATTGAATTAACAGCAGCATGTGGTATATTTTTAATCTACTTTCCCAGTCAAGTCTTCCCCATGAGCTAGTATAGTAATTTTATATCCTACTTTGGAGGATAAAATTACTTGAGCATCTGATTCCTAGGTATAGGAAATAGTCATCTTTAAAAAAAAAAAAAAAGATTATTTCTTTGAAAGGCAGAGTAATAGAGAGGCAGAGGCAGAGAAAGAGAGAGAGAGGTCTTCATTCGGCTGGTCCTATCTGAAGCCAGGAGCCGGGAGCTTCCTGCAGTTCTCCCACGCTGGTGCAGGGGCCCAAAGACTTGGACCATCTTCTACTGTTTTCCCATGCCATAGCAGAGAGCTGGATCAGAAGTGGAACAGCCAGTACTTGAATTGGTGCCCGTATAGGATGCTGGCACTGCAGGCAGCGGCTTTACCCACTACACCACAGTGCCAGCCAAATAATCATCTTTTGACATACTTTCTATATTTAATTTTTGTCAGATGAAATATTTGAAGTAGCTGTTTTGTACCTCCGTAAAATGTGTAGCAATTGAAGTATTAATTCCAGCAACCACTCTATTAAATACAATCTTATTTAATTCAGGCTTCAAGAAAACCATGCAGATGAAGTGAAAAAAGTGAAAGCAGAAGTAGAGGATTTAAGGTGTCTCCTGGCCAAGTCACAAAAGGAGTCACAGAGTTTGAAGTCTGAACTTCAAGCTCAAAAGGAAGCAAATTCAAGAGCTCCAACAACTACAATGAGAAATCTAGTAGAACGACTAAAGAGTCAACTAGCTTTGAAAGAGAAACAACAAAAAGTAAGTGAAAAGAGAAAATTGCTAACATTTAGGAAAGGTGGTAGAGTAGATCTATGAATATATAAAAGTTATATATATGTATATTGTAATAAAATATATGAACTTTATCTTATGCTATTTTTAGGCAATTTTTTTCAAGGCAGTTCTTTTAAATAGCCTTACTGAGTGCTATTTCTAAATGCAAATATATTCCAACTTATCTTTTAGTGTCATCATTGATGTATAGATTTTCTGTAAGAAATAAGGGGGGGTTCTTAATTCTATTTTATGTTACTGAAGCTATTTTTAACAATTAAGCCATGTTGAATGATTTGAGGGATTCAGAAGAAAACGATTTGAGGGATTTAGAAAGAAGGAGAAATTAAAGATAGGGCCACAGAGATGGTTTTGTGGAGAGGCATTTGGTCAGTGGATTGTCTGGTTTTTTAGGGTTTTTTTGGTCATTTAGCTTAGATTAAATATACTGAAAATGTTTTAGAAGGTATGGCTATTGTATTGTGTTAACTAATAAAAGTTATTGGCAAATTTAAGACATTTCTACTCCTGTAACTTTCCCTGCTTACCTATATTCAATTAATTTCACATGGAAGGATTTACTAAGTGAATAGTTAAGATAAATAACTAAACTTGGATATTTGAAAAGAAAACATGCTTGGGTTTTGTGATACAAATTGCTTCATTTAATTCTCGATTCTCAGAAGCATTGCTCAGACTTTAAACTCTCCAACTCAATTTGTAAAGAATTGAGTACAATTACTGAAGGAAATTCATTTGAAAAATTTTAGTTGTATGTGAATTGTGTACATGGCATTTTAAGAAAATAGTGGAAAGAAATTAACCTTGTTTATTTTTTGTTTTATATTGTTTATATAAAAAATCAATTTTCATTTTAAAACTTACGTATGATGTCAATTTTTAGGCACTTAGTCGAGCTCTTTTAGAACTCCGGGCAGAAATGACAGCAGCAGCTGAAGAACGTATCATTTCTATAACTTCACAGAAAGAGGCAAACCTCAATGTTCAACAAGTTGTCGATCGGCAGACAAGAGAGCTAAAGGTGAACAACAAAACAGTCATTAATATAACAAATGTAAAAAAAAATTTTAATTCCAATTGGAAGAAAATCCACTTTGATATATAGTAATTTTGATAATAGAAAATTTATAATAAATATAATGGATATATACACACATAGCCACTTGTAACAAAAAGTATCTTTATGGTACTCATATTGATTATCATCTTGAGGATTAGAAAAGTCTAGGCCATTATGAAATATTCTTCTTAATAGCAGAATTAGATTAAGAAGCATTTTACTTAAGATTTTTTCTTTTAGACTTTTTTTAGAGCAATTTTAAGTTCACAGTAAATTGAGATGAAGGTACAGCGATCTCTTGTGTGTCCCGTGCAATCCTGCATGTAATAGCTTTTTCTCACATCCTGCATTAGAGTGGTACATTTGTTTCAACTTGAATTTCAACTGATGAATCAGCACAAATACATTGGCATTACCCTAAGTCTTGATTTAGATTAGGATTTGCTCATAGTACTGAATGTTCTGTGGGTTTAGAAAATGCATAATGACAGGTATCTATCATTTTATCTATCATACAGAGTATTTTCACTGCCGTACAAATCCTGTATTCTCCTCCTGTTTATTCCTCTCTACCCACTGCCAACCCTGGGAACCACTGTTCTGTATCCACAGTTCTATTTTTTCTAGACTGTCTTATAGTTGGAATCAAAGAATATTCTTTTCATATTGACATTTTCACTTAGTAATGTATTTCTTTTTACCTCTAAATAATATTCCATTATCTAGATATATCATTCCAGCATGGGATGCAGGCCCTGCAAGTAGTGGCCTAACCTGCTGTGCCACAGCATCAGCCCCTCAAAATTTTTTAAATCTCCTGTTGTACCTATTGAGATTATGGTCATGGTTGACAGTAAAAATTCAATAAATAAATAAATTTATGAAGAGAAATAGCTTTTGTTGGTTTCTGTTTCAATACATTTCTGTTGGACTGAAATATCATCTCCTATGAATTCTTCATATTTTTCTAGTCTTTTTTCTCAAAGCCTTTTCTGACTTCTCTGGGACAGCTATGTTTTTCTTCTAAGAATGTTACAATAATTCTGATTTCTCATTAGTATTATTAGAAATACGATGTCTTATAATAGTTTATTCAATAAAACACATATGTTTATTGGCATCTACTGTCTTAGTATTGCAAGTTATCCTTTCATGTCTTCTCCTACAAAGATTAGAAACTACTCAGAGTTTTTTTTATATTACTCTTGCTTCATAGTGTTTAAAACATTGCCGTAGACATTGCTGGATATGTGTTTCTTTAATTAATTCAGCCATAATGTAGCATTTGTTTGATAAGTTTTGCATTTAGGTGTTTGTTGAAGATAGATTACTTTTTTATTTATTTACTTTTTGCTTCAAAATAATCTTGGTTCATTTAGAAGAACATAGAAAAATATATGTAATTTTTTTCCCTGTATACTGAAGTTGAATTTTTTCTTTCTTTTTTTTGCTTTTATTTATATAAATGGAACAGATTTCATGTATTTCATATGCATAGTTTTAAAAGCATAATAATACTTCCCACCCTACTGCCCCCACCCCCACTTCATTCCCACTTTCCCTCCTCCTTCTATGGTATGATTTCTGTTTTGTGTTGCTTTTGTCATTGATACTTGAAGAAGATTTGGGAATAAGAACTTTTTTTTTAATCTCTCATTAGTCACAAATTGAAGATTTAAATGAAAATCTTTCAAAGTTGAAAGAAGCTCTTAAAACAAGTAAAAACAGAGAAAATTCACTAACTGATAATTTGAATGATTTAAACAATGAACTACAAAAAAAACAAAAAGCCTATAATAAAATACTTAGAGAGAAAGATGAAATGGATCAAGAGAATGGTGAACTCAAAAGGCAAATTAAAAGATTAACCAGTGGATTGCAGGTAATTTTATATTTAATCCAGATAATGTCTTTTTTTTCTTTTTTTGACAGAGTGGACAGTGAGAGAGAGAGACAGAGAGAAAGGTCTTTCTTTTGCCGTTGGTTCATCCTCCAATGGCCGCCACGGCTGACGCGCTGCGACTAGCACACTGCGCTGATCCAATGGCAGGAGCCAGGTGCTTCTCGTAGTCTCCCATGGGGTGCAGGGCCCAAGCACTTGGGCCATCCCCCACTGCACTCCCGGGCCACAGCAGAGAGCTGGCCTGGAAGAGGGGCAACCGGGACAGAATCTGGTGCCCCAAACGGGACTAGAACCTGGTGTGCCGGCACCACAAGTGGAGGATTAGCCTAGTGAGCCATGGCGCCGGCTCAGATAATGTCTTTGATTCTAATATATAGATAGCAGTGTATTTATACTTTTTAAATTTATCTATAATATTTGGTAAAATTTGCTTTCAGATAATTTTAATTATTATAATAAATTCCTTTAGTCAATTTTATTGTATTTTTAGGTTTAGAGCATATATCTTATAAAATACAGGAGGAGCTGTCGTGTTATTTTGCATAGTAAGAGTAGTGATAAACTCAAAAAGTTGCTATAGTGGGAATACTTATTGTGTATTATGTCAGATATTCATTTGTAGAATGTAATGTATCTTACTTTTTTCAGAGTAAGGCCCTGATAGATAATAAACAAAGTTTAATTGAAGAACTTCAAAAGAAAGTTAAAAAACTAGAAAGCCAACTGGAAAAAAAGGTAGATGAAGTAGAAATAAAACCTATGAAAGAAAAGGTATGTAAAGAAACACATTGATTAATAAGTTTAAAACAGTTATGGTCTAAGTTAAATATATATTTGATGAACAGATAGTGTTCTGTGATAATTTGAAGACTTTATACCTACTACAAGTGGTACTGGTACTGGATAATGTAGTGCTTACTTGAGGGGACACCTGTAGTGTAACTTTTATGTATAATTACTGATGATATTTACTGATGATATTGTAACACCTCTAAAGTCTCTACATGCCCTCCATATCCAATAGACTATATTTATCATTTCTCCCAAAAGTAATCATTGACACACTTGCTGCTTTTGACTTTCGGCACAGAAAGATGAGCATTTTAAGACCTCTACTTTGACCCAATATAACCTTTATGTCCTCTGATAGACTGAAACATTACTTCAGAATTAATCATGTGATTTGGAATATACCCAATATATGCAATAGCAATCAATGTCCAGTCTTCTTGCAGATGGAGTCTATTATGTGAGATAAATTGTTTACTTTTTTTTAGAGGTTAACCTGTAAATTGTTTTGTACTAAAAATCACAATTAGAAATAAGCCAAAAAAAATCTAAAACTGGCCAGAATGCATGTAATTAAATTTGTATGAACATTGAACTAGAGATAATTTGTTGGTTATATTGAAAATACCAAAAGTGATGTAGGGAATATTGGTATTAACAGTAGTATTTGACACTAAAGGATACAATGAAGGAGCTATGGTTAGCACAAATTTTTATTATAAAATTTATCCAGAAAATATTCAGTACCTGTGAAATAATTTCCATAGTGAGAAATGATTTTTTTCTCACTTCTTTATCTATTTTTGGTTCCCTTCCTCCCAGTCTACTGATTGAACCGACGTAAACTAAATTGTAAGATTAATGAGCATAAATAGAGGTTTTTAGTTTTTCCCTAATTTATTCATTGCTTCTATTTCTGGTTCCTGAAATAGTCCCTGTCCTACACTTAACACTAAATAAATACCTGTTAAATAAGTGAAAAAATGTTCTTGATGACTTTGAGGGACTCTGATGCTGGGAAACTCATGAGATTACAATGTCACAAAGTAACAAGGTTACTTTGGTCATTTAGCATGAGCTTTTTTTTTTAATTAGACACTTTACTCATGATTATCTGTAGTAGTATGTTCATTTAAAGATTCCTTAAGAGTGTTGCCATTAGTCAAACCTATCCCCCGATTTCTATCTGTCAAATGATAGAATACAGCATGTGCAGACTGAAGGACATTTTTTTTGCTTATGAGTTGTTGTGCTCCAAGTTCTCAAGAAATAGTGGTTTATGAGTTTTCTAGGTAAATTGTTATTGATAAATTTTAAAATCAAATTAAAAATAATATTGGTAATTTTCTAACTTATTTGTTATTATTTATAGAGTGCTAAAGAAGAATTGATTAGGTGGGAAGAAGGTAAAAAATGGCAAACCAAAATTGAGGGAATTCGAAACAAGTTAAAAGAAAAAGAGGGGGAAGTCTATACTCTAACAAAGCAGTTAAACACTTTAAAGGATCTTTTTGCCAAGTGAGTTTGAATTTCGTTGTATAACCATGTGTAAAATTTTGTATTGACCTGGTAGTTTATATAGTTTTAATTTAGTTGGAAATATGAGAAATTTTCTAGTTTAAATTATCATTTATTAGTAACGGGTCACACTTTACTTTCTTTAAAACACATTTTAAATGTATTTTAGCAATTATAAATGGAGCTTCCTGTTGTGTTTAAAATATATTAGTTTATACTAAATGTAAAATGGTACATAATTGTCATACATTTGAATGATAAGTAGATTGCAGTTTTATAAATTTAACAAGCCAAGCAGTGAATATTTTCATGATTGTACATTAAATTCCACAGAGCTGATAAAGAAAAACTTACTTTGCAGAAGAAACTGAAATCAACTGGTGTAACTGTTGATCAAGTTATGGGAATACGAGCTTTGGAGTCAGAAAAAGAACTGGAGGAATTAAGAAAGAGAAATCTTGACTTAGAAAATGACATATTGCATATAAGGTGAGCTATTATATGGAAATATGGTACCATTATAATGAAGGAAAACTGGTTGATTTACAGAATTGGAAATCATGTACGTTGTTGGAAGCTTGCATTTTGTTGTCTTTCCCTCGTAAGGTGAGTTGTTCCTGCGTCTTTGTATGTTATGTAATTTCGGATTGTATCCCTGAACTTTTTAATACTACATTATAAAACTTTGGTTCTTATTTAAATACTATGGAAATCGTAGATATTGTTGTTTAGCATGCAGTCAGTCTGGTTATGTTCTGTCCACAAGTTCCAGCCTCCTTTCTCTCTGCTGTGGTTTCAACATCAATTCTGTTTTCAAAGTCTTTATGTTTCTATTAACATCTGTCCTACCTGTACATCTCCCATTTAATAGTCAAATTTGATAGACTGTGTCAATAGACTATTCATATTCATTGCTCAGAATCACTGGTATTCTATTTGGGATCAGATCCATACATGTGCAGCACAAGAATAGTGTTTGGATATGAAGATTTGTACCCTTCATAAATGTACCTGACGTTTTCTCTTCAAAGTGCTAACATCAGTGCTTCTATATTAATGTCTACTATTAATGTCAGTACGAATGTTCTGTGCACATATCAGTGAGAACTTCAAAAGCAGACTCTCAAGAGCTTCTAACCCATATCCTGTGTTCTTTTCTTCTTTGTTAGTATGTGTGTTTGTATGTGTGCCTCTTTCCTTCATTGTGTGTGTGTGTGCTTGTTCATTTAAGAAGAGAGAGAGAGAGAGAGGGAGAGAGAGATCCTGTCTGCTTCTTCACTCCCCAGTTGCCTTCAATAGTCAGGACTGAGCCGTAGCTAAACCCAGGAGCCAGGAACTCAATCCTGGCCTCTCAATCCAGGTCTCTCATATGAGTGGCAGAGATCCAACTACTTGAATCATTTGCTGCTTCCCAGGACCTATACTGGCAGGCTGCTGGAATCGAGAGCCAGAGCCAGGAACCAAACATTGGCACTCTATGATGGGATGTGGATGTCTATCTGGATTTTTACACGTGAGGACAAACATTCATCCCTGTTATTGTCTTTTAAATCCTTCAGAATTTTCCTTTATAAGAAAGAAAATAATGATTGAGGGATTCTTTTGACATCTCTTTAAAGTTAATGTTTCGTAGTCCCAGAAATTAATCATTCCTCTCCTTGTTTTGGGGGAAGGGCTCTCAAATATGTTCAAAAAAATGTTTTTATTATCCTTTGTAGCTTTTACAATGATCAAATAATTAGTTTTGAAGCCTTCTGTTATTGTAGAGACTTTTTTTCCTGATAGATAGTGTGAAACTAGTGGGTTTTGTAACTGGAGATTTTGTATAACACATTAAAATTGTCTTCTCTCCAAATACAATAAGTTTAAATATCTGGATTTCAAATCCAAATATTAAATGGAAAGAAGATGACATACTTATAATTTACTTTATTTTTTTAAGAGATTTATTTATTTAAAACAGAGTTACAGAGAGAGGTAGTGACAGAGAGGTCTTCCATCCGCTGGTTCACTCCCCAGATGACCGCAACGGCCGGATCTGAGCCAATCCGAGCCAGGACCCAGGAGCTTCTTCCGGGTCTCCCATGCAGGTACAGGGGCCCAAGGATTTGGGCCATCTTCTACTGCTTTCCCAGACCTTAGTAAACAGCTGGATCAGAAGGGGAGTTGCCGGGACTAGAACTGCTGCCCATATGGGATGCCAGCGCTTCAGGCCAGGGCGTTAAACCACTGAGCCACAGCGCCGGCCCCAAATTTTACTTTATAATCACAAGTGTAACCCTGCACTAATAAAAATTCAACAAATAGTAAGTAGAAAAATCACTATTCTTTAAGAGTATAGACAAGGGGCCGGCGCTGTGGCGCAGTGGGTTAATGCCTTGGCCTGAAGCGCCAGCATCCCATATGGGTGCTGGGTTTGAGAGACCTGACCCAGCTCTCTGCTATGGCCTGGGAAAGCAGTAGAAGATGGCCCAAGTCCTTGGGCCCCTGCACCCGTATGGGAGACTAGAAGAAGCTCCTGGCTCCTGGCTTCGTATCAGTGCAACTCCGGCTGTTGTGGGCAATTAGGGAGTGAACCAGCGATTGAAGACCTCTCTCTCTCTCTCTCTCTTTCTCTCTCTGCCTCTCCTCTCTCTGTGTAACTCTGACTTTCAAATAAATAAATAAATCTTTAAAAAAAAATAAGTATAGACAAAGGCTGTAGCAATAATTAAATCTTTAAATGTCAATTTCTCTCATATACATTACATATTTTTATACTCTCTGTATTAGTTACCACAAATCAGTGAAAACGTATTTGTCTTTTGGGGACTGGCTTATTTCACTAAGCATATGGTTTCAGTTGCATCCATTTTATTACGAAAAACAGGATTTGATTATTTTCTATGGTTGAGTAATATTCCATAGTGTATAAATACCACAGTATGTCATTTTAAAAATAAAAAAAAAAAATAAAAGAAAGGAAGGAGGAGGAGGGATGGGAGCATGTGTTTGAAGGAGGGTAGGGTGGAAAGTATCATTATGCTCTGAAATCTGTATATATGAAATACATGAAATTTGTTCACCTTATGTAAATAAAATAAATAAAGGGAAAGAGGACAATTCAAGAAATGAAAACCTTAACAGAAACATAGAGACCAAAGTGAATGTTCATGTGTAAGAGTGGGTTTAGTGGGACCGGCATTGAGTAGAGGGTAAAGCCACAGCCTGCAATGCCCACATCCCATATGGGCTTCGGTTCACGTCCTGGCTGCTCACTTCTGATCCAGCTCCCCACAAATGGCTTGGGAAAGGTAGTGGAGGATGGTCCAGGAGCTTGGACCCCTGCTACCCATGTGGGAGACCTGGGAGAAGCTCCTGGCTGCTGGCTTCAGCCTGTACCAAGCCTGGCCATTATGGCCATCTGGGTAGTGAATCAACAGATGAAAGATCTCTTTATCTCTCTCCCTCTCTCTCTCTGTGACTTTCAAATAAATAAATCAATCATTTTTAAAGGGGGGGGGGGGAATGTTTGCCCAAGTAAAGGTGTTAGGTAGGAAGTCAGATATGAGCTTATGCGCATGTGACAAAGGCCTAAGGAGACATATAGGTCCAGCATATGCATCTCAAAGTCATTGCAGTGTTTGCATCCTGCCCTGCCCTTTCTACCAGATAACCTGCCAGGTGGGGGTCCCTGCCCCTTCTGCCTGATATCTGCATTTCAAATATCCTGCTCCAGATCCTGCTCCGGATCCTCCAGGGGGTCCTGCCCATCCTTCCTCTAACCAGGGCGATGCCAGCCAGGCTTCCTCCTGTCTGATAACTTCAGGGGGAAAATTCAGATAGCAGTTTTTAGTATTTACATCCATGAAGTCCTTTGTTTCAGGAGGAGATGTGAGAAGACAAAGACCTATCCCCTTAAAAACCCCTGGCCTCAACCAGACTGCCTCTATGCTGAGCCGCCCAGGTGTACTCTCTCCACTCAGCCATGTAACCCAGCTCTCCCCCAGTCTGAGCGACTGGGCACTCTCTCTCAGGTTCTGTCTGGAGAGGAGCCCATCTGTTCTTACGGATGTCTCTACCCTAATAAACCTTGCTATTTGCTTTCCACTTACTCTCTGTCTCACGCCTGAATTCTTTCTTGCGTGAAGACAAGGCAGATTGGTAGACAGTAGGGTTGGTTAGATATGGTTGTGCCTGATTGTGGAGGATCTTCTATGCCAGGTTAGATGAGTTTAGTTTTTAAGTGACAGATGATTTTCTGAAATCATTAAGAGTTTTTGTAGATACTTAACTTCATAAGATGGGCCTAGGTAATATGTAATTATTATACAGTGTTTTAAAATTAGAGAGCATTCTACATAATTCCATATAAATAAGTGCATGTTCTCTTAAAATGTAATGTTATTTGTATAAATCAAAATACACCTTTAACTCATAGTTTAAAGGAGCCCTTCAGTGAATTCTCTGAAGAGGATTGTTTTCTAAGATCAGTTTGATATCCTACCTTATTTTGTACAATGCTTGGAAGTTTTGAGAAATTTAGTATAGTGTTAGTAAACATATTGTGTTTTTCTTCCTTCCTTTCTCTCTTTCTTTTCTTTCTTCCTCCCTTTACCTTGCTCACTGTCTCTGCCTGCCTGCCTGTCTTCCCTCCTTCTTTCCTATATTTTATTATAGTAAAACAGGGTTAGCTTGAGGCCTGAGTAGTAAGAATGTGTGGTTGTTGTCCATAGGACACAGCAAGCTCTTCCTCGGGATTCTGTTATAGAAGATCTGCGCTTACAAAACAGATACCTCCAGGAAAGACTTCATGCTCTAGAAAAACAGCTCTCAAAGGATGCGTATTCTGGGCCTTCGGTAAGTGGGCATCTTTGTTTATTCTTCTGTTTTTAAACACATAAAAGTGAAACCAACTTCCCCTATCTGGCCAAAAACATTCGACTGCTCTCATTAATATTAATAGAGTAAATTCATCTTTAATTTTTCCTATACAATGACATATAATGACTTATGTAATCCTTTCTAACATAATAACAATAAATTCAAGTTTCTTAAGCCTTATATAAAACAAATATTTTCTACAAGTTTTAAATGTAGTTAATGTTATAAATTTTCTGGTGCCAGGAGCATATAGTTAAATAAAATAGGAAAATATGTGGCAGTACTATTTCCATTCAGATGTATGTATATGTTTCAAGTTTCTAAAGATTCACTGATGATAATATACAATTATTTGTTGGATCCTATTTTAAATAGTTTATCTATGTCTTTATTTTCACCCTTTCTTATTCTTGTTTGTCTGCCTCGTCTTCTAATTCAGGCAAATCTGGTATGTGACACAACTGTGCTTTCTACCCTGTTAGCAGTGTTAATAAATACACACTTAGTATTTTTCACAAAATGCCACTTTATTGGGAACAAACAAAATCCATATTATGTACACAATTTAGAATGAGAACAGAATAAATATTGGTGAAACCTTTTATCACTGAGTACCTAGTAATATGGTTATTACTGTAATAGAGAGAAACCAAGCAGATATTGGAGATCCTACTGAGCTCAATCAATCTGCGTCAAGAATAAATAACAGGGGATGCCAATGGAACTTCGGGTGTAAAATATTTGCTTCCTTCTCCAAAATGTCATCCTGACTAGAGCTAAGGGGCCACTCTCCTTCCTTCACAATTTCCAAATTTACCATGAGAATAGCAAGGGAGCTCCTCCAGAGCACACAGCTTATTGGGAAAACAAGTTGCCAGATAGGATGGAGAGCTGTAAATGGGGTCTTTTGATGTTTTTTTGTCCCTGCCTGGTAATCCATTGCCAATCTGATTGTTAATTTTTTTTCCCTTTGCTATTGAACTTAAAGCCAACTACCACCAGTCCTTTTTGGGTTTTCCTCTCTTGGAAGCCCCCCTCCACACCACAGTGGCTGGAGGTGCTTGATTCTAATAAATACTTTTAAATCTCAAGCAAACAAACAAAAAAGCAAAAAGAATAAACAATAAGTTAATTTAGCTTAGCTAGTGATAACTTGGCAGAATTTATCTTCAAGTTTTGAAAATGAGCCATGTCCTAATATTGAGAAAATTAATCAAGAGTGCTGTGAAAATGATAAATGGGGACATGAAAATGAGGAGGGGCCAGCGCCGCGGCTCAATAGGCTAATCCTCCGCTTGCGGTGCCAGCACACCGGGTTCTAGTCCCAGTCGGGGCACCAGATTCTGTCCTGGTTGCCCCTCTTCCAGGCCAGCTCTCTGCTGTGGCCCAGGAGTGCAGTGGAGGATGGCCCAAGTGCTTGGGCCCTGCACCCCATGGGAGACCAGGAGAAGCACCTGGATCCTGCCATTGGATCAGCGCAGTGCGCTGGCTGCAGCACGCCGGCCACAGCGGCCATTGGGAGTGAACCAACAAAAAAAGGAAGATCTTTCTCTCTGTCTCTCTCTCTCTCACTGTCCACTCTGCTTGTCAGAAAAAAAAAAAAAAAAGAAAGAAAAGAAAAAAAATGAGGAGGAGAATAAGGTAAATCAGAATCATAAAGGAGGTGTTGGCGTTGTGGTACAGCTGGTTAACCATTGCCTGTGACACCGGCATCTCATATTAGCGATGGTTTGAGTCCTAGCTATTTTACTTTTTTTTAATATTTATTTATTTATTTGAAAGTCAGAGTTACACAGAGAGAGGAGAGGCAGAGAGAGAGAGAGAGGTCTTCCATTCGCTGGTTCACTCCCCTATTGGCTGCAATGGCCAGAGCTGCACCAATCTGAAGCCAGGAGCCAGGAGCTCTTCTGGGTCTCCCATGTGGGTACAGGGGCCCAAGGACTTGGGTCATCTTCTACTGCTTTCCCAGGCCATAGCAGAGAATTGGATTGGAAGTGGAGCAGCGGGGTCTCAAACTGGAGTTCATATGGGATGCCGGCACTGCAGGCCAGGGCTTTATCCACTACGCCATAGTGCTGGCTTCCCCTATACCTCTGATTCAGCTCCCTGCTAATGTTCCTGGAAAGGCAGCAAAAGATGGCCCAGGTACTTGGGTCCTTCCCACCACACTGGAGACCTGGATCAAGCTCTAGGCTCCTGGCTTTAGCCTGAACCAGACCTTCCCCAACCCTTGCAGCCATTTTAGGAGTGAACTGGAGGATGGATGATATCTCTCTCTCTCTCTCTCTCGCTCTCGCTCTCGCTCTCATCTCTCACTCATGGTCTTCCCATCACTCCATGTAATCTGTAACTCTGCCTTTCAAATAAATAAGTAAATCTTAAAAAAAAAAAAGATTGAAAAAGAAAGGATCAAAGAGAGCTGAGGATGTGATTCATAACTGCTCGATCTCAAAGAATCTGCTGCGGAGGGCCGTGGTTATGCCACAATTGCTGATGCTGGGAATCAGTGTGCTGAAAATAATACACGAATTACGAAACTGCTGTATGAGTCCAGCCAAGAAATAAAATGTCTCTGATTTGGATACACAGTAATCTTTTGTTTCTTTGTTGAGTTTTCTTTTAGCAAGTAGTATGCAGATATGTTGCAAATACAAAAATAGAATGTAGAATTTGTAAGAAATAAAGATTTATTTATTTATTTGAAAGTTATACAGAGAGAGAAGGAGAGGCAGAGAGACAGAGAGGCAGAGAGGGGGGGGGGTCTTCCATCTGCTGGTTCATTTCCCAAATGGCCACAGCAGTTGGAGCTGTGCTGATCCGAAACTAGGAGCCAGAATCTTCTTCTTGGTCTCCCATGTGGGTGCAGCGGCCCAAGGACTTGGCCATCTAGTACTGCTTTCCCAGGCCATAGCAGAGAACTGGATTAGAAGTGGAGCAGCCAGGACTTGAACCAGTACCCATATGGGATGCTGGCACTGCAGGCAGCAGCTTTACCCGCTGTGCCACAGTGCCAGCCCCACCTTAGAAATTTTTAATTCTGCTGTTTGCAAGACCTCACTATGGTGAGTAATATCAGTGAACGATTTTTGTGATGCATTGCGGCAACCTGATACATAGTGAGTTCTTTTAGTGGTCTTTTTGCCAGGTATTTTAAGAGATTTTTTTTTTTCTTTTTTGTATAATGAGAAAAGGGAGCTATCTGTGTTGTATTAGTTTGTGTTGATCACAGTACTTTTCAGAATAGGATTCATATTTTATGTAGTAGAATAAGTACATCTCTAGTGATCATGAAGATGCAGAACCTGGATATACATCAAGGTGCAACAATACAAGTTAGAACATTCTTGTGTCCACACTATTTTTGTCACTTTGCCCTGAGGTACGGAATAAGAGCAGCCTGTTCCCAATTGATATTAGACAACATTTATTTTTGTTTTGTTTAACTCTTCCACCTCATATATTTTAGTCATGTAAGTAAGTCCTCAAAATATTACCTACAATCAGATATCTAAATGTCAAAAGTTAAGTGCATGAAAGTAATTTAAGTCTTTTTAAAAAAAGATTTATTTATTATTTGAAAGGCAGAGTTACAGAGAGAAAGAGGGAGAGAGAGAGATCTTTTATCTGCTGGATCACTCCCCAGAGGCCACATGGCAAGAGCTGGGTCAGGCCAAAGCCAGTAACCAGGAGCTTCATCCTGGGTGTGGGGGCCCAAGGACCTGGACCATCTTCTGCTGTTTCCCCAGGTGTATTAATAGGGAGTTGGATCAGAAGTGGAGCTGTTGGGACACAAATCAGCACCCGTATTGGATATTGGCATTGCAAGCAGACCTTAACCCATTAGGCTACAACACTGGCCCCTAATTCTTTTGTTTTTAAGATTTATTTATTTATTTGAAAGTCAGAATTATAGACAGAGAGGGAGAAGCAGAGAGACACAGAGAAGGGAGAAATAGTTTCCATCTACTGGTTTACTCCCCAAGTAGCCACAATGGCCAGGGCTGAGTCAGGCCAAGGCCAGGAGCTAGGAGCTTCATCTGGTCTTCCCTGTGGATGCCAGAGGCCAAAGCATTTGAGCCATTTCTGCTGCTTTCCCAGGCCATTAGCCAGGAGCTGGATGGGAAGTGGAGCAGCTGAGACACACACCAGTGCCCATATGGGATGCTGACATCACAGGAAGTGACTTTGCCCTACACCACAATGGAAGTCCCAGTAATTTAATTCTTAATTTCATTTCTTAAAGCGGGTTTACAATGCTTTTTTTTTTTCTTGAAAATAAATAAATGAGAATTTGGGATTTCTGCTGTGTGTTATCCCTGACTCCCATTCACTAAAAATTTGTTTTCATTTATACTTTTTTATATGCTTATTTATTCATTTTTTTTATTTGAAAGGCAGAGAGAGAGAGAATCTTCCATTTGCTGGGTTATTTCCCAAATGCCTTCAATAGCCAGGGCTGGCTCAAGTTGAAGATAGGAGCCAGGAGCTCCATTTGGGTCTTTCATGTGGCTGACAGTGACACAAGTACTTGAGCTGTCGTCTGCTGCCTCCCAAGTACATTAGCAGGAAGCTGGATAGGAAGTAGAGAGAGGGCTGTATCCCACTCACTGTGACACGGGATGCAGGCAGTGAGGGAATGATCTATCTGAAGCCTCTCTCATAGCTTATAGATGGCCATCTTCTCCTGTCTCATCATATTGTCTCTCCTCATGCATGTCTTAATACCCAAATACAAAGTTTCCCTTTTTTGTTAGGATACCAGCCATATTGGATTAGGGTCCACCCTGTCAACTTCATTTTAAATTTCTTACCTCTGTGAAGACTGTACTTCAAATAAAGTCACATTTATTCTGAGGAATTATGGTTTGGATATATGGATTTGGGAAGAGAGGGTAAACCATTCATAATGATAATAATCATACTTTATTATTGGCTAACAAAACCTCCATAAATTAGTTAAACCACTGTGAGAGTATATACTAAGGTATTATGTGTATAGATGTTATTAAGAACTGTTTGATTTTGCTTTCTGTTTTCATGAGAGCAAGTAATATCACCTTTTCTCCTGCAAATTTCATACTCCAACTTATTCATTATTTAATTTTTTTAGAACTCTCCGATTTTCTTATATTCCTTTGAGGAAAGCAGTTCCCTTTGGCATAATGTTATCTTATTCAGTATATCTTGTGCAACTTTTATTTATTAAAGTTTTAACATATTCCTAATATCGTTTTCTTCAAGACTTCAGTAGAGTCTGAGCACTCTGAGAGAGAACAGGAGCTTCAGAAGGAAAACTTAAAGTTGTCAACTGAAAATATTGAACTGAGATTTCAGCTTGAACAAGCAAATAAAGATTTGCCAAGATTAAAGGTAATTTTAATATTACTTATTATAACTAGGAAATCTAATGCCTGAAATCCACCCCCATAGCTATTAAGTTTACTTATAGTAGCTTATGAAGAAAAGTAAAAAACTCATATTGATTAAGTGTCATATTGGTAACATACTTTATACATTTGCAGTTGTTTATGTCCCAGTTCTTTAATCTTCTAAAGCTTTATTTATTTGAAGGAGTTACAGAAAGAGAGAGAGACAGAGAGAGAAAGAGATCTTCTTTACACTACTTCACTCCCCAGAAGGTCGCAAACATCCAGGGCTGGGCCAGGCCGAAGCCAGAAGTCAGAAGCTAGAGCTTCTTCCAGGTCTCCCACATAGGTACAGGGGCCCAAACACTTGGGCCATCTTCCACTGCTTTTCCCAGGCTATTAGCAGGGAGCTGGATTGGAATTGGAGCAGCCAGGACACAAACCAGCACCGTATGGGATGGCAGTGTTACAGGCAGCTGCTTTACCTGCTGTGCCACAATGCTAATTCCCTATGGAGACGGCCTACTTTGTATCACATACTCTTCTAGGGAACTGGCAGTAAAAAAACAACAAAAAAATAAATAACAGGAGCAGGCATGGTGGCATGGTGGGTTAAGGCAGTGCTTGGAATGTGTGCATCCCATATCTGAGTTCTGGTTCTAGTTTTGGCTTCTCTGCTTCAAATCCAGCTTCCTGCTAATGCATTCTGGGAGTCAGGAGGTGATGGCTCAAGTGGCTGGACCACTGCCATTAAAGGTGGGAGACCTGGATAGAAGAATACTTTGTGACCAGGACCTGTTCTTCAGAAATTCTTTTTTCTCTTATACAACCTACATTTCGAGTTTCCCATTATTGTAAATGAGAGCAAGTAAATGAACTGTGCTTTCATGTATAAGTTTGGCTAACAAATAATGATAATAAAAACAAATCCATTCAAGGGCAGAACTTACTTTCTGTTGGGGAAGATTCGCAGTAAACAAGCAATTTGGTATGTCAGCTGATGTTAAGTGCTAAGAAAGAACAAAACATGACTGGTTTGAAGGGTGAATGGAAGGGAGGGGTCAAATTTAAAAGAGGGTAGTAAGGGAAGGCTTCCTTAATAAAATAATTATAGACAGCTAGAGGAAAGGTAAAAAGTAAGGTGTGCAAAAGCTGCAGGGTTCCAGACAACAGAAATAGCAAGTTTAAATGCTCTGGGGCAGGAGGATTTGTGATATATCTTTCAAATTTTTCATTTATTTTCACTTTATTTGTACAGCAGAGAGAGACAGAGATGAAATTTTCCATTTGCTCCTTCACTTCCCAAATGCATGCAAGAGTCAGGTCTGGGACAGGCCAAACCTAGGAGCCTAGAACTATCCAAGTTTCCCACATGGGTGGCAAGGACCTCAGTGGAGCCAGGACTTGATCCCAGGCATTCTGATATGGGAGGCGGGTGTCCTAGGTGAGATCATAACCACTGCATCAAATAACTGCCCTCCTTGATATATTTTATCAATTGCCACACTTGAACGATAGATTTTTTAGACATTTTATATTGTTTATTCTGATATTATTAACTCTCTTTATTTTTGGTTTTCCAGATATTACTTAATTTATAGGAATATTTTCTCTTGGCTAGCCAATTGTTTCAGTTCTGTTTTCTAATCTAGAATAGCAGCAGTGTGATGATATAATGAAGTTATGTCCTGTTTTTCATTCTAGTTTTTGCACTGTTGGAACCCATGTTAGAAGTTCCATTCTTTTTTTCTCTGTAACACATGAATAAGGATCTACCTGTTTAACTTACGGGATAATTAATATTATACTTCTGCACTCAGATTTATATTGTACACTTAGATAGTAATATGGAAAGTATTTCTTGGCATTCATATACAAAATACTCTGGTATTATTCAACATATATCTTCATTAAAAATTTTCCTTGTTGGGGTAGAGACCTATGTGTTTAGTTTGGATGCTTGAAGCGATCAATTGTTTATATAAATTGTTTGCCATTTATATTTAATAGTTATAGCTATGTTAATTGTTTTATCTTTTAGAATCAAGTAAGAGATTTGAAAGAAATGTGTGAATTTCTTAAAAAAGGAAAAATGGAAGTTGAACGGAAACTTGGCCATGTTAGAGGGGTGAGTATATGAGAATATGTGATGATTTGTTTATGCTTCAGAAGTGAAAAGTTTAGGTATTGTGGTAGTATTGACATCTTTACTAGTGCCTGTAGTTTTAGTTTATTATATATAAAATGTAAAGCATCATTAAGCTTTCTTCTGTGTTTCAAGTTGATATGTTTATCATCTGTTACATCTTACACGCTTTTTATTTCACTTACACTCCACATCATCTCTCCTGTCCTTGATCACGTCCTTATACCTTGATAGCATGTAAGCTTCAGGAATTTTCTTCTCGTTGACCACATGCTTTTTGGTCTGCTTCTAATATTTTAAAACTATGTTTTATCTACAGCAACTTCCTGTTATAATGTTCTATAAATGTGTTTCGCATTTTTTGTATTATATTCTACCTCCTATTCAATTTTGTATTCACTTTATATAATGAATAAATTTTGCTTAGGAGGGCAAGCCACTGTTGATTTCATGCTGGTGAGTGTAATAAATGAAAGCAATCATGTGAAAACTCACTCAGGTACTAATATTAACATGTGATAGAATCTATGAAAATATTGAGTATTGTTTGGAAGCTGTTGAGAACATGTCTTGCTAACAGCAACATTTGTTTCTCAAGTGAAAATATACATGCACATGATAAATACAAGGGATCTTCAAAAAGTTCATGGAAAATATCTGAAAAATTTTACACTAATATAAACATTTTAATTTCATTTTCTATTAAGTTTCTTTGAAATCTCCTGTAATACTATTTTATCTAACTAAAAAATAAATTTTTTAAAAAGAAAATACATGTATTAATTTGATCTTTTCTAATTAATGTAATTATGAAAGTATATATTGAGATTATATGTTAATATTTCAGAGGTATTCATTGCATAGTATGAAGAGTAAACTGCAAAAAAGCACACTATTTTTATATTGAGATTATATATAAGTTATAATTTTAGGGGTATTCATTGCATTGTATAAGCTTATATTTCAGGGATATTCATTGCATAGTATGAAGAGTGACTAAATTACAAAAAAATCACACTATTTTATCATGCTATTAGAACGTTTTGTTTTAAACTATAAAATTAAACTTACTACTTGATGGTCTGTCTTTTTAATATCTTTACACAAGGGTTTTTATTTCAGATGTCTCTTATGTTGGATACAAACTAAATTTCTAGGCAATGGCTATTCTTAGAAAAAATTGCTTATAATATACCACAGTTAAAACTTGATTACTCATGAGCTTCTTAAAGATATAATTTCTCTTTTGTGGTTTTATTCCATATAAAGAAAATTTGAATATACTGGAGAGAACACTAAACAAACAGAATATTTAAATTTATTCTCCTTTATCAGACATCAAAGGTAGACTATTTTAGTTACTTATTAACTGTATGATTTTAAGAATATCAGATTCTCTATGTCTTGGTTTTCTGATATGTAAAGTAAGGACTTCTGTCTCATTACATGCAGTTATTTTAAGGATGGCATCAAATGTCAGCATTATTAATAAGTAACAATAAGCCTTTTATGTTGTTGGTACCTTGTACCATACACTGTAAAACTACTTGATTAAATTAATAATTATGCTTTTGTAGTCTGGAAGAAGTGGAAAGACAATCCCAGAACTAGAGAAAACCATTGGTTTAATGAAGAAAGTAGTTGAAAAAGTCCAAAGAGAAAATGAACAGTTGAAAAAGGCATCAGGAATACTCACCAGTGAAAAAATGGCAAATATTGAGACGGAAAATGAAAGATTGAAGGTAATTTCTAATATGTTCATTTTTATAATAATGTTTTACTATTTTAATTTTATTACTCTTTAAGGAAAATTCCAAATACTGTGCTACAAATGACTTTAATGAAAGTAGCATATGTTTTATACATACAAAAGGAAAAACAAAAATCCTTACTGTAATACTGGCTAATGATGGTCACAGGTTAGCTCCATTTGATTTTCCTAATTATTTCAGGACCAGTGTTTCTAACTCTGATTGAATTGCATGAGGCTATTTTTTAGAGTGAGATACAGAAACCCCCTCCCTGAAATTGATTTGATTGTTTCAGGGTGAGTCCTAACACAGAAGTTATGTTGAGGAGTTGTATGCTTTTGAAATCATCATTTTTTCTGATATTCAATCATAGTTGGAAAATTTTGTCATAGATTATCAATGAATATCCAAGGAAAAACTTTGATTCTATCATATATGGGCTCTAAAACTACATTGAATGGTTTTATGAGTTTAAAGGATGATATTTTACTTCCTTGTTTTGATAATGTGTGGTTTTTTTCTTATTTTTTTTTTAATTATTATTTTTGCTAGACTGAATTAGAAAAACTTAAAGCTCATCTTGGGCGTCAGTTGAGTTTGCACTATGAATCCAAGACAAAAGGCACAGAGAAAATTGTTGCTGAAAATGAAAGGCTTCGTAAAGAACTTAAAAAGGTATGACTTGTGTGACTGATAGTTAATTTTTATTTTTATCATGTAGTAAATCTTGGAAAAGCAAAGTAAATCCTTGATGAGAATGTCTATTCTTACTACACACTAATAAATTTAGGAGTTATGTTTTTATACCTACCATCATTATATCCTTTCATCATAATGGACATTGATAATAAAAATAAATAAATTTAGAGGTAGTATAATGTGGAAGCTACTTGTCCTGGATTCAGCTCCTAGATCTGTTACTTTTTATCCACAGGAATCAGAGCAAGCTACTAACAGTTTCTATTTCTCCATTTTCCGATCTGTAAAATTGGGAATAAATAAGTATACCTATCTTAAAGACATGCCATTAATTCATTATATGAGTTAATGTTTATGTACATGACTTAAAACAATGCCTGATATTACAAAATAGAGCATATGAAGCAATTTTTGTTAAACAGTAGTATTCCTTACTATTTAAAAGGCAAAATATATTCCTTACTGCAGACAAATAGATATTAGTTACATGGATGATCTGGTGAATACATTGAAGCTAATATTTTAAATTAGTTAGAATGGTATCTGAATGCTTTGTGAGGCCAGAATGATACTGGGTCTCGAATGTGGATGTCTAATAGTAGAATTTATCTATGTTACTTATGCATCATTTATACCTATGTAGGTTTTTAAGTATTATAAAGTCAAAATAAGGCATCTTTTAAATGTGTAAAGACATGAAGTATCCAATATCCCAATATTTTAAAATGACTAATTTAAAGGAACCACTAGAGTACAATACTTGTGAATGCATTTTGCAACCCAATTTACATGCTCAGTTTGTCCTAATTATTATCGTACTGGTCTGCTATTTTAGAGCAAAGGGAAGATTATATTTTTATTCAAGTTTGAACCAGCATTTATTTAGAACTCCATGTTGTTTTTTCTTTTCTGGTTTGTAATGGTAATTTTTTAATATATTGCATCTATAAGAGTAGTATTACATTGTGCTATAACACCCTAATTAGCTTCTAATGATAGGAAACTGAAGCTGCAGAGAAATTACGGATAGCCAAGAATAATTTAGAGATTTTAAATGAGAAGATGACAGCTCAGCTAGAAGAGACTGCAAAGAAATTACAGTTTGCAGAAAGTAGAGGGCCACAGCTTGAAGGTGCTGACCGGAAGAGCTGGAAATCAATTGTCATTACAAGGTAGGGACAAATAGTTTAAACTTTATATGAAGTTTTATTCTAATTTTGACATCATTGCTTTCAAAGATGACATTATTCAGAATAATCTAGTTTTTTTTTTTTTCATAAACAGTTCAGTTACTTAACATAGGATTCACTTTTTCTCCTGTCTTGAATTGCCAAAGAGTTTGTTTTTCTTCTTTAAAATGCTTGACTAGTAGCATTGACTATGGGGCAAGCTATGGAACAGAGCAGAACTGAGGCTGGGCCAAGGTCTTAGGGCTGGGTTTGCATAACAAAGCTGCTGTCAACCATGGGCCTGAGCTGATGTTGTCCCGCTTCTCTTCCTGTTTTCTTCCACCTTCAGCCTCCTCTTCTTGACTGTGTTCACTTTCTACTTCAAGTTCATATGAGCCAGGAACAATTGAACTCTTGTCATAATGTATGGCATGCTGGATCTCACCAGTGGTTTTGGAGTTATAGTCCTGAGCAACTTTCTCTTCAGATAGTCCCAGTAGATTGATTAGGTGGCAACTTTGGTGTCTTACTGTCCTCTTCTTCCCGATACTTGATTTTCACCAACTCTGCTTACCTTTATCTACAAGTATGTGGGGTTATTCTCTGTGAGACTAATCTTTACAGCTATAGAGGTGATGGGAGTTCACTAATAAATATTGGGATGCCCATTGCCACTGTAACCACAGGTGGTTTGTCATGACTGTTGAGTCAGTAAAAGGCTCTGATGTCATTCCTATTTCTAATTTTATTTTATTTTATTTTTTAAAGATTTATTTATTTATTTGGAAGGCAGAGTTTAGAGAAGCAGAGGCAGAGAGAGAGAGAGAAAGAGAGATCTTCCATCCTCTGGTTCACTCGCCAAATGGCAGCAACAGCTAGAACTCGGCCGTTTCAAAGCCAGGAGCCTGGAGCTTCTTCCAGGTCTCCCAGGTGGATATAGAGGCCCAAAGGTTTGGACCATCTTCCCCTGCTTTCCCAGGCCATAGCAGAAAGCTAGATTGAAAGTGGAGCAGCCAGGACTCGAACCGGCACCCATACAGTTTGACAGCACTGCAGACTGTGGCTTTACCTGCTACATAGCAGCACCAGCCCTGGTTATGTCAAGGAGTTTGATAGTGATTAGTGGGATCCTGCCCATGTCCTTTTCCATATATAGTTGTCCTCTATGAAATTGTATTCTTTACTGTCTGTCTAGGGTACCTGCTGCTTCCTCATCCTTATCTACCATCTCCATAGGTGTCTTTGAGAACTACATCCGCACTACCTACTATTTGGAATGGTCTTGATCAGAGGTGAAATAGCAACTACCATCACTGTGACTAAGATGAGTATCTTAGCACAGACAGCCTGAAGCAAGTCCCATAGTGGGGCTGCTGCATTCCACGCGCCCTTGTCAGCCAAGTCTAAGAAGGAACAAAATAGATGAAATAGGTATGTTAGGGGTTAGCCAGATAGTAGATGTGCAATCCTGGAGAAGTCCATAGCTCCTGTCCTAAGACCAGAATCTACTCTGCTATGTCCTAACCCTCACTTTTCCTACCTATAAACTAAGAACAGTGAGTCGCTCTGTTAGAACTGGCAACAGGGTTAAATGAATGAAGTGTGAGAGACTGAGGGAGAAAGGGGTTTCTTTTTTCTTCTTGGATCCTGGAAGTGGCTGTCAGCCAGCAGACCTATCAGTTGATTTCTTGGTTATTCGTTTATTTTCTTCTTCAATCACATATGAATCCAGAAAAAAAATTAGAATCACTTTGAGTTTTATTTATTCAGCAGATATTTACAAAGTACCTGCTACTGCTAGGTTATAAGCTTCATGTTGGATGTTATCTCTAAAAGGCCTACCCTGCCAAAGTTCCTGCAGAGAGCCAGGTAGCTGCCTTGGCTTAGAAAGACGGAATTCAGACTAGGACTTCAAGTAAGTTATATGCCTTCTGTGGGAATGATGTCCTTCCTCTTCTAAAAGGGCTCTGTGAGGCTGTAGGAGAGATTGTTAGTATGAAAAGCTTTTATAAGGTTTATGAGCAGTTGGCTGAAATGATGGTGGTAATTATAATTGAAGATGAATGTATTTTAGGTTATTTGTGTGCTTTTAATCTGAGAACTATTCAGGTTTACTGAACATAGAATAGGACTTCAAATCATTTTGAAGAAGACAGAAGTCCATGTAGAACCCTCTTGACTAAGAGAAGGCTCATTCTGATCTGGACCTCCAGGTTCCCTAAGTCCACCAATTTTTTATTTCTTGCTAAGTTCTAGAGCTGAGATTTGTGTAACCCATTCAGAAAAGCAGTTCAGTTATCTATTTGGGTACCCATGAAACAGGTCTTGTTCATGCTAAATTCCTTATAATTGCTCTATTCTTTACTCAAGAAACTTATTGATACATATTTTGTGTCAGGTCTTAAGCTGACGGCTGGGGCAGCCAGGACAATCTGGGGCTGTTTTAGATAAGACAGTCATAGAAACCTTCTGCTTGAGTCACTTTTGAACACAGAATTGGATGAAGGGAAGGAGCGAGCTTCTGATATTTCACCACTAAGCTCTGGGAGACAATCTTTGTTAGTTTAAAAACGTCTTCTAATCTAACTTTCTAAGATTTAGCAAAATCTGTTTGAGCGTATGTAGACAATCTAATTTTCTTTTTGTGTCTTGTCTGTCCCAGATTTTGTTCCCAAAGTTGTACTAGCCTTTTTAACTTAACCAGAAGATGTTCCTTCTTTTTCTTTCTCTGGAAAAATTTGAGTATTGTATGTATTGTCCTGCTATAGGTATGACGTGCTTGTAAAATTGTTTGAATCAGTTTAAAAAAAAATTATTTTGGCTGGCGCCGTGGCTCAACAGGCCAATCCTCCGCCTTGCGGCGCCGGCACACTGGGTTCTAGTCCCGGTTGGGGCGCCGGATTCTGTCCCGGTTGCCCCTCTTCCAGGCCAGCTCTCTGCTGTGGCCCGGGAGTGCAGTGGAGGATGGCCCAAGTGCTTGGGTCCCTGCACCCCATGGGAGACCAGGAAAAGCACCTGGCTCCTGGCTCCTGCCATCAGATGAGCGCAGTGCGCCGGCCGCAGCGTGCCGGCCGCAGCGGCCATTGGAGGGGAAACCAACGGCAAAGGAAGACCTTTCTCTCTGTCTCTCTCTCTCACTATCCACTCTGCCTGTCAAAAAAAAAAAAAATTTGGGGGGGGGGGAATCACTTTTCAATTAAAATTTTTTTTTTTATAACGCTTTTATTTAAAGAATATAAATTTCCAAAATACAGCTTATGGATTACAATGGCTTCCTCCCCCATAACTTCCCCCCCACCCACAACCCTCCCCTTTCCCACTCCCTCTCCCCTTGCTTCACATCAAGATTCA
Source organism: Sylvilagus floridanus (assembly GCA_949820135.1). Classification (NCBI taxonomy): domain Eukaryota; kingdom Metazoa; phylum Chordata; class Mammalia; order Lagomorpha; family Leporidae; genus Sylvilagus; species Sylvilagus floridanus. The sequence continues at coordinate 22,935,886 of OX463231.1, forward strand.
TTTTCAATTCTCTTTATATACAGAAGATCAGTTTAGAATATATTAAGTAAAGATTTCAACAGTTTGCCCCCACATAGCAACACAAAGTGAAAAATACTGTTGGAGTACTAGTTATAGTATTAATTCACAATGTATATCACATTAAGGATAGAGATCCTACATGATATATTTTTTTTAAAAATTGATTAATTTTCTAGGCAATTTCCAATTTAACACCAAGATTTTTTTTTCATTTTTAATTATCTTTATATACAGAAGATTGATTCAGTATATACTAAGTAAAGATTTCATCAGTTTGCACCCACACAGAAACACAAAGTGTAAAATACAGTTTCAGTGCTAGTTATAGCATTACTTCACATTGGACAACACATTAAGGACAGATCCCACATGAGACGTAAGTACACAGTGACTCCTGAAGTTGAGTTAACAATTTGACACTCTTGTTTATGGCATCAGTAATCTCCCTAGGCTTTAGTCATGAGTTGCTGAGGCTATGGAAGCCTTTAGGGTTTGCCAACTTCAATCTTATTCTGACAGAGTCATAGTCAAAGTGGAGGTTCTCTCTTCCCTTCAGAGAAAGGTACCTCCTTCCTTGATGGCCCCATTCTTTCCACTGGGATCTCACTCACAGAGATCTTTCATTTAGGTCTTCTTTTTTTTCCAGAGTATCTTGGCTTTCCATGCCTAAAATATTCTCATGGGCTCTTGAGCCAGATCTGAATGCCTTAAGGGCTGATTCTGAGGCCAGAGTGTTATTTAGGACATCTGCCATTCTATGAGTCTGCTGTGTATCTCACTTCCCATGTTGGATCATTCTCTCCCTTTTTGATTCTATCAGTTTGTATTAGCAGACACTAGTCTTGTTGGTGTGATCCCTTTGACTCTTAGACCTATCAGTGTGATCAATTGTGAACTGAAATTGATCACTTGGACTAGTGAGATGGCCTTGGTACATGCCACCTTGATGGGATTGTATTGGAATCCCCTGGCATGATTCTAACTCCATCATTTGGGGCAAGTCAGCTTGAGCATGTCCCAAATTGTACATCTCCTCCCTCTCTTATTCCCACTCTTATATTTCACAGGGATCACTTTTCAGTTAAAATTTAAACACCTAAGAATAATTGTGTGTTAATTACAGAGTTCAACCAATAGTACTAGAATAAAAAAATACTAAAATGGATAAAGTATTACATTGTACAACAACAGTCAGCACAAGAGCTGATCAAGTCACTGTTTCTCATAGTGTCCATTTCACTTCAGCAGGTTTCCCCTTTGGTGCTCAGTTAGTCATCGCCAATCAAGGGAAACAAATGATATTTGTCTCTTTGGGACTGACTTAATTCACTCAGCATGATGTTTTCCAGATTCCTCCATCTTGTTGCAAATGACTGGATTTCATTGTTTTTGACTGCTGTATAGAATTCTATAGAGTACATGTCCCATAATTTCTTTATCCAGTCTACTGTTGATGGGCATTGGGGTTGGTTCCAAGTCTTAGCTATTGTGAATTGAGCTGCAATAAAAATTAATGTGCAGACAGCTTTTTTGTTTGCCAATTTAATTTCCTTTGGGTAAATTCCAAGGATGGCTGGGTTGAATGGTAGGGTTATATTCAGGTTTCTGAGGAATCTCCAGACTGACTTCCATAGTGGCTTCACCAGTTTGCATTCCCACCAACAGTGGATTAGTGTCCCTTTTTCCCCACATCCTCTCCAGCATCTATTGTTGGTAGATTTTTGAATGTGAGCCATTCTAAGTGGGGTGCGGTGAAATCTCATTGTGGTTTTAATTTGCATTTCCCTGATTGCTAGTGATCTTGAACATTTTTTTTCATGTGTTCGTTGGCCATTTGGATTTCCTCTTTGGAAAAATGTCTATTGAGGTCCGTGGACCATCTCTTAAGTGGGTTGTTTGTTTTGATGTTGTGGAGTTCTTGATTTCTTTGTAGATTCTGGTTACCAACCCCTTTATCTGTTGCATAGTTTGCAAATATTTTTTCCCATTCTGTTGGTTGCCTCTTCACTCCCTGTTTCTTTTACAGTACAGAAACTTCTCAATTTGATGCAATCCCAAAAGTTAATTTTGGCTTTGACTGCCTGTGCCTCCAGTGTCTTTTCTAGGAAGTCTTTGCCAGTACCTATATCTTGCAGGGTTTCTCCAATGCTCTCTAATAATTTGATGGTGTCAGGTCATAGATTTAAGTCTTTAATCCATGTTGAGTGAATTTTTGTGTAAGGTGTAAGGTAGGGGTCTTGCTTCATGATTCTGCACGTGGAAAGCCAATTTTCCCAGCACCATTTATTGAATAGACTGTCCTTACTCCAGGGATTGGTTTTAGATCCTTGATCAAATATAAGTTGGCTGTAGATGTTTGGATGGATTTCTGCTGTCTCAATTCTGTTCCATTGGTCTATCCATCTGTTTCTGTACCAGTACCATGCTGTTTTGATAACAACCGCCCTGTAGTATGTCCTGAAATCTGGTATTGTGATGCCTCCGGCTTTGTTTTTGTTGTACAAGATTGCTTTAGCTATTTGAGGTTTCAATTTTAATTGAAAAGTGATCCCTGTTAAATATAACAGTGGGAATAAGAGATGGAGGAGATGTACAATTTGGGACATGCTCAATCGAACTTGCCCCAAATGGTGGAGTTAGAATCATGCCAGGGGATTCCAATACAATTCCATCAAGATGGCATGTACCAAGGCCATCTCACTAGTCCAAGTGATCAATTTCAGTTCACAATTGATCACACTGATAGGTCTAAGAGTCAAAGGGATCACACCAACAAGACTAGTGTCTGCTAATACTAACTGATAGACTAAAAAGGGAGAGAACGATCCATCATGGGAAGTGGGAGACACAGCAGACTCATAGAATGGCAGATGTCCTAAATAACACTCTGGCCTCAGAATCAGCCCTTAAGGCATTCAGATCTGGCTCAAGAGCCCATGAGAGTATTTTAGGCATGGAAAGCCAAGACACTCTGGGGAAAAAAAAAAAAAGAAGACCTAAATGAAAGATCTCTGTGAGTGAGATCCCAGTGGAAAGAACGGGGCCATCAAAGAAGGAGGTACCTTTCTCTGAAGGGAGGAGAGAACTTCCACTTTGACTATGACCCTGTCAGAATAAGATCGAAGTCAGAGAACTCAAAAGGCTTCCAGAGCCTTGGCAACTCCTGACTAGAGCCTAGGGAGATTACTGTCGCCATAAACAAGAGTGTCAAATTGTTAAGTCAACAACAGGAGTCACTGTGTACTTACTTCTCATTTGGGATCTGTCCTTAATATGTTGTCCAATGTGAAGTAATGCTATAACTAGTACTGAAACAGTATTTTGCACTTTGTGTTTCTGTGTGGGTGCAAACTGATGAAATCTTTACTTAATATATACTAAATCAATCTTCTGTATATAAAGATAATTGAAAATGAATCTTGATGTGAATGGAATGGGAGAGGGAGTGGGAGATGGGAAGGGTGTGAGTGGGAGAGAAATTATGGGGAGGAAGCCATTGTAATCCATAAACTCTACTTTGGAAATTTACATTTACTAAATAAAAAATAAATTAATTAAAAAAACTAAAGAAAAATTACTTTGGAATCTGGATTTTTTAAACTTTTAATCATTTCTTAAATGATTATAAATCTATTTAGAGTTTTATAAGCTTCATTCATATACTGCCTCTCTCATTTGTACTTTTGCAAAATTTCCCCCATTCTGATGTGTCCTTTTTATCTAGTAATATAAATTTGATGTTCTAGTGAATTTTACTGTGTATTTTCTTATTTTATGACTGAAAACAAGGTCTTAGATTTAAACTTAAAATGATCAGATTGTCTCTATCCTTGTTTATAATTATGGAAAACACCTAAAGCCTTTATTTTAATTGTGTAGTTTATTAACTAGGGATATTTATCGCTTGCTATCTCCTTTTAATGCTACATAAATATCCAGCTAAAGATTTGACTAGAAGAAACACTATAATTAGGATTCTTTAGTGCAGCAATTTGAACTGACCTTTAAATCTTAAAGGTTCTTAAAGATTCTTAAATTCAGCAATTTGAACTGACCTTTAAATCAGTGAAAACAATCATTTGTCATGTCTGTGCTATTTACATTTCTTTATACTTTTAGGATGTATGAAACTAAGCTGAAAGAATTGGAAACTGATATTGCCAAAAAAAATCAAAGTATTAGTGATCTTAAGCAACTTGTAAAAGAAGCAACAGAGAGAGAACAGAAAGTTAAGAGATACACTGAAGATCTGGAACGACAGGCAAGTAATGTGATTTTTCTTTACATGATAAAAATAATTCTATCTCAAGAATCTGCTTGCATTGTGTTCTGCAGCTAAAAATGAATTCTTGGTTAATCCTTCCCATAGAAGCCCATCTAACTGGGTGGCACAATTTCACTCAGTGTTATCACTCCCATTTGTTTAAGCCAGAAACTTTGGATCATCCTTGACTTCACTGTTTCTCCCATTTTTCACCATTAACTGTTAATGGATTTTCAAAATATATCTCAAATCTGACCACTTCTCAGTATGTCCATCACAAATAATCTTTTTTATTAAGATTTGTTTATTTATTTGAAAGTCAGAGTTACAGAGGGAGGGAGGGAGAGATAGAAATGAGAGATCTTCCATCTACTTGTTCACTCCCCAGATGGCCTCAATGGCTGGAGCTGGGCCAGTCCAAAGCCAGGAATTCTTCCCATGTGGGTCTCTCACATGGGTGACAGGGGCCCAGGCACCTGCCATCTTCTGCTGCTTTTTCCAAGCCATTAGCAGGGATCTGGGTTGGAAGTAGAGCAGCTGGGACTCTAACTGGCACGCATGTGGGATGCCAGCATCACAGGCAGCAGCTTTACCTGCTAAAACCACACCACTGGCCCCATCACTAACAGCCTTGTGCAGGCTATTGTCTCAAACCTGAACAATTTTACAATAGTGCCCTGATAGGATTTCATGCCAAATCCTATCAATCTCATCCATCAGAATTTTCTAGTGGTTCTCCATTACCTTAGAATGAAACTTAAAGTTTTTTTCATAACCTATATGGACATCCATAATCTGGCACCTAGTTTTCTCTCTAGTCTCATGTTCTGCTTTTACCCTCATTCATATTGTTTTAGCCACATTAACCTTCTTTCAGTCCTTTGAGCAAAACAGCTCAGATTTCAAGTGCTTGCTTATTTCTGTTGTTTATAATACTTTTCACCCCAAAATTCTGATAGGCACTCCCACACTTCATGTCTCTTCCTAAATGAAGGCTCATCTGAAGTGAACATAGAAATAGATTTATATATGCTTTTGAAAACCCAACTTTTAATACTATATTAAAAATGTATATCTTTATAAAACCTCTTATTTCCCTGTCAACACTGTATATTCTATTTTTTCATTGTGTCCAAAGATTGAGATTCTCAAACAAGTTCCTGATGGTGTCATGACAGAGCAAGACCTCAAACGGGAGCTTCAAGTTCTTAGGTACATTATAAACTCATATGGTTACTTTGGTTTCTTTTTTTCTTCTTTTAAAACTATTTTTTGTATAACCAAATTTGCTACTAAGGAGAGACTAGAATTTTTCGCTTTTGTTGCTTAATAGGTTCACCAGGTCCTTATTCTGTCCTTCTATTGTCAATCTAACAGTCTGTCTTTTACATTAACAGGTACTAGGGAAAAAGGGTAAATCCAATCTGAGTTTCTAGTTTGTAATTTAGTTGAAACTTTTCTAACTGTATAGTGTGAATTAAACCTTAGCTTCCAAAAGGGAAATACTGATAAAAGACAGAGCGAGTAATTCTTTACTGCCAGGAGTCTCTGCAGCCTACTGCATTCTGCTTCTCTTACAAGAACATTACTCTTGAAAATGAAGTAGTAACTGAGTAAACATGAAGACTTTGGATTCCATGCTGTTTGAGAATGCAGCATTACAGCATTCAGAGTAAATGAATGTTTATTTGGATAAATGCTAACACATTCTGAGTACTATGTGATGTTAAATCATAAGAAATGCCCATGTATTTTGTGGAACAATGTGTTTTTGTTCATCATATTATTTATCATTATATTGCAGATTAGCTAATAGCCAACTGGATAAAGAAAAAGCAGAATTAATCCAACAGATAGAAGCTAACAAGGAACAAAGTGGAGCAGAAAGTGCTGTATCTGGTAACACGTCTTCCAAAACATTAGCGACCCCAAGTTTTTGAATTAGGGCTTGCCTTTGTTTATTCAGAATTATGAATTATGTTTCCCTATGAAATTAGATCCCTGAGAGGAAGTTTGAGAGCCATCATCACCATGCTATAAAAATATCCCCATTAAGCCCTTTGAATTTTTTAGACTATAAGGGTAACAAGTACTCAAGAGTTTTTCTCCTTGTATTATAGATTAAGCCCAATATAATGCTAAGCAATGATTAGGACAGTTGCTTCCAGTTGCTAAATATTGTTCCTTTTAATCCCTCTTTACTAACTGTTACATTTAAAACTTTTTTTTTTTTTTTTTGACAGGCAGAGTGGACAGTGAGAGAGAGATACAGAGAGAAAGGTCTTCCATTGCCGTTGGTTCACCCTCCAATGGCCGCCGCAGACGGCGCGCTGCGGCCGGCGCACCGCGCTTGTCCGATGGCAGGAGCCAGGAGCCAGGTGCTTTTCCTGGTCTCCCCATGGGGTGCAGGGCCCAAGCACCTGGGCCATCCTCCACTGCACTCCCGGGCCACAGCAGAGGGCTGGCCTGGAAGAGGGGCAACCGGGACAGAATCCGGCGCCCCAACCGGGACTAGAACCCGGTGTGCCGGCGCCGCAAGGCGGAGGATTAGCCTGTTGAGCCACGGCGCCGGCTAAAACTTTTTTCTTAACAAATAAATACTACTTAGATTCTTTTTCCCTTAACAAAGTAGTCTATCCTTTTCCATTCATTCACAAGTGATTATAATCATTTCCACATTCCTATATGCATGTGTGCACATTAACACATACATGCATATAAAATGTGTGTAAGTAGGTTCAATGTATAATTGATCTTCATTATTCATAGATTCCTATACTTACTAAAAATGTATGTATAACCCCAGAATCAGTACCTTTTTTTTTTTTGAGAAGCAAAGCACCAACTTTATTGTTCTGGGCAAGTTCTCAGGAACTGTTCCCAACACAGAATTTAAAGTAAAAGCTGTATAGGAGGAACAGGCTTAGCTTTGTGGCCAAATAGGACTTCCTACTCCTTTTCTTCGCAGAAGTAAGGATAGTTGGGGCTCTCAGGGGCCTTGCCATGGCACATCCCACCAGACACTGGTTACTGCTGTCTTGAAGATGGGAGATTTGCAAAGTGCCATTAGTACCCAAGCACAGGCTAGTACCAGAGAGCAAGAATCTGTATCTTGTTTGCATGGTTTTCTGTAATGTATCAACTTTACCCACCAGGAATCATGACCCAAAGAATGGTAGTCTCCTGCGAGTCAGATTACATATTCACTCTTTCCTTGAGAAATAATGAGGAGAATGTGGAAAGAAACCAGAATTGTCCTTTCCTCTATGGAAATGGGAAGATCTGTAAAGAATGACCCTTAATGCTTGAGCAAGGAACATATCTCTGCAATGTTAAGAGTTGAACAGGAATATCCCATTGTCACCCTAGGAGTAGATGTCGGGAAAACAATTCAAGTTACTTTTGGATGGCTTCATGTTTATTTCAGCATGCACATTTCTTAATATTTATTTATTGGGGCTGGCACTGTGGCATAGTAAGTAAAGCTGCCGCCTGCGGTGCTGGCATCCCACATGGGCACCAGTTGAGTCTCAGCTGCTCTACTTCCAATCCAGCTCTATGCTATGGCCTAGGAAATCAGTACAAGATGGCCCAAGTGTGTGGGCCCCTGCACCCACATGGGAGACCAGGAAGAAGCTCCTGGCTCCTGGCTTTGGATCAGTGCAGCTTCAGCTGTTGCGGCTATTTGGGGAAGTGAACCAGCAGATGAAAGACCCCTCTCTCTCTCTCTTTGCCTCTGCATCTCTGTAACTCTCTTTCAAATAAATAATCTATTTTTTTAAAGACCTTGCTGTTGAAACAGAAAAGATGTTTATAAAGAAAAAAAAAAGATTTATTTATTTATTTGAAAGGCAGAGTTACAGAGGGAGAGAATCTTCTCTTTGCTGGTATATTCCCCAAATGGCTACAACAGGTCTCCTACATGGTGGCAAGGGCTCAGCTCCTTGGGTTGTCTTTCACTGCTTTCCCATGCATACTAGCAGGGAGTTGGATCCAAAGTGGAGCAACTGGGACTCAAATTGGTGCTCAAATAGGATACTGGTGTCATAGGCTGTGGCTTGTCCCACTGTAACACTGGCCGCTGAATATCCACATTTCTTGATTGATTTGACATTGTTCATTCAGTTGTCAAATTTATGTTCTTATCAATATGCATAATCTATTCATATAATAACAGCATTAATCCTTTGGTTATTATTTGTGCCAAACATTTCTTCTTATAGCTTCCTTTAGTTTTATAAGTACACTTTTTTTTTTTTCTTAATTTGAAAAGCAGAGAATGAAGTAGACAGAGTTCTCATTCACTGGTTCATCCCCGAGGTGCCCACAATGTCAAGGACTGGGCCAGGGCCAAAGCCAAAGCCAGGAACTTCTTATGGAATTAAATACTTTATAGTATATGGTATTTACAGCCTTAAAAGGATTTCAACCACAAGATCTCATATTTTTAGGCTCTAGGGTCTATAAGTTTTCTGCTTATTCTCTGCAACAAATCCTTGATCATGAACTTACTCCATGTGGGAAAAAATTGAGGTTAATTTTCATAATTTTTGGCAGATGCTGATCAACTAAAGGAAACAGTAAAAGACCTAGAAGTACAGCTTAAAACAGCAAATCTAGAAAAGCAGCATTTAAAGGTAATTGTTCAGTTATATCTAACTTTTTGTAATGTTTTATGAAAATAGCTGTAGGAAACTATTTTTTATGATTATCATCTTTGAGCCTTTTTAAGAATGCATCCTAAAAACTGGAACTATATTTTAAACTTACAGTATCTGACTTAGCTACTACAGAGTTCATTATGTTCATCTGTGTTCAAAATATTAAACAAGAGCTAAAAAACTCACACATAAAAAAGGATTGAAGAGTATATTTTTTAATTGTAGCAAATATACCTTGTACTTTCTTAATTTAAGTTTTGGGAACAGTGTCTTCAACTTCCTTCTTAGGTATCTTCTCTTAAGGTCATAGTTTCCTTGAAAAATTTTACTATGTTTTATACCTTTTAGGGCAATGTAAGTGAGCAAAACAATATGGATATGGTAATAGAACAGCAAGTAATGACTGGGTATTCTAAATAATGATTAAAGCTCAAATTATCTGTCTTCAGCAGATGCCTAACTTGGCCAGTCAGAAGTCCCAGGATTTCCCTGATCATAAATATATTTACAGACAGTTGATCGATACTCATTAAAAATTAGATACTTTAAAGGAAATACACATGAAACCTAAACTAAAAACTCAACCAGAACAATATCCATGTTGTGAATGTTTAGTGTTTTCATCTCCTCATTGAGTATCTGAAAGTAATGTGAAAGATTAAAAACCACCATAATCTAAAAGCTAAAAGATTGTTAGTCAAAGACTAGCATAATTTATAGATCATTTGACAGTTATTTTATTTATATAGTACAGTGAAACCTTATTAACAATCTTAAGAAAATACCTCTGCCTATATAACTATAATTGACTATTCAGGTTACATTGGCTTTCATGTTTGTAATTAAATGTATTTAGTTCGAACCAAAAACTGTATTCATGTATATATGACTTTTAAAGTTAATATGTTTCTATTAGGAGGAAATAAAAAAGCTGAAGAAAGAACTGGAAAATTTTGATCCATCATTTTTTGAAGAAATTGAAGATCTAAAGTATAATTACAAGGAAGAAGTGAAAAAAAATATTCTCTTAGAAGAAAAGTTAAAAAAACTTTCTGAGCAATTTGGCGTTGAATTAACTAGCCCTGTTGCTTGTTCTGAACAGTTTGAAAGTGAAGATGGAAGTCCTGATAATTTCCCTATTTATTAAGGACCATCAGTAACTATAGTTTTATTTATTAACTTTACAAGTTAAAATTCTGGAAATTAAGCAAATCTCAACTGAAATATTTCCTCCTCTCTACACTGTACCTTTACAAAGGTAAAATAGAATTTTTAGTAAATAAAATTCTATGGAATTTTTAACTTATTATAAAAGTATATTTTGAACACTTTTAGGATATTTCAAGTAGAAAATAAGCTATGGTAAAATAGTTTCTCTATGTTCATATTGTTTTGATTAAGTTTTTTAAAAGAGAATGAAGATGAATAATTTTAACATTTAAAACTGGAGTTTTGTATATACTTAAATATATATATATATATATATGTAAAGATTCTCAAATCCTGTTAGTTTTGTCCTTAAATTATCACCCAGCTACAGTGGACAGAATTTCTTTGTACAAGCTTGGGAGTTTACTGTTATTTATATTTTTATGTCCAGGGTTAAAATTTATTGATGCCAAATAAAATTTTGAATAAGTATTTCCATCTGGAAAATTCTTTTCTTCAAATATTAGGAGACATACTGATGTTTCATGATATTTACCTTCTTGAATACTGCAGAATATTTAGGATTCAAATACAACAATAATAAAGCTAATTTTAATTGCATTCCAGTTTATACATCAAGTATTATATCTTTAAGCCTACCAAATTTTTGATTATCTATTTTTGAAAAGTGATTAAACAAACATTTAGCATCAAAGGCACAGTCATATTTGTTCAAGTTCATGTTAATAATAACTGGTTTTGAATTCATATATGGATCTGGAATTGGCCAGCATAAACCAAGATGATGGCGATGGACCTGTAAAGAGAAAAAAGGATATTAGCTTTAGCCTATAGATATTGTCTTCATTGACTTAAAATATTTGGAGTGCCTACTGTCTGCTCCACTTTATCTTATCCTGTTTTATTTTTCATAGCTGTTCTTCTTACATGTTACATATTTGTTTATTATCTATCTCCCTCATTAGAATGTGAGCTTCATGAAAGCAGAGACATTGTTTTTTTGGCACAATATTTCCAGTACCTGGAAACCTACCAGGAAAATAATCAGGGGCTCCATAAAAATTTAGTGAAGAGTCTGTTACTGAGTATAGAAGCTGCTAGCAGAAAGAGAAGCACTCTAATCAAATGGAATATTATGTGATAGAATGGTGGGTTTTGCTTTAACTTTAAGTAGTTTAATATGGTTATAAATAACAAAATATGAGTGTGTTTGGGACATAGGAGTATACAGCAGTTCTGGAAAAGTACACAGGAGCCAGACCATGGAAAATTCTGATGTAACTCAAGTTTTATACAGGGAAGATATTCTCATTATTTGTGAAGAATAGAGTATAAGACAGAAAGATATTATGTAGGAGGGTGATCAAATAATTCAAGCATGAATCTTGGACTAAACAGCCAAGTGGTGCAGAAGAAGTTCACAGATTGAACAGACTAGAATCTTTAAGAACTGATATATATATATATATGTGTGTGTGTGTGTGTGTGTGTGTGTGTGTGTTTGTGTGTGTGTGTGTGTATATATACAAGTAATAGAAGGAGGGATTTAAAATAATACTCAGCTTTTTTACTTCATTAAATTTTGTGGAGTCAGGTCGTTAAGACTAGGTTCAGTTTTGAACATGATGAATTTCAGGTATGTGTGAGAAATTACAGAGACAAGCCCCAGGGGCAGATTAGGTTGAGCATCCCTAATCTAGAAATCCAAAATCTGAAATGCTCTAACATCAGAAATTTAAAAGTTGAGCATGTGGTCTCAAAGAGTTTTAGATTTTAAAACTTTTTAGATTTCAAATTTTTTTTATTAGGAATACTCAACTGGTAAACTCTTTATAAAATTCTAAAATCCAAAATCAGAAATATCTGTGGTTCTAAAACATTCTGGATCAGGGATAATCGGCTTGTATATGCCATTTCACATGGGCACTCTTTTTAATTCAACAAATTCTACCAAATAAGTGTGGCAGATGCTGAGTTAAAACTAAGTACAGGATATTTCAAAGAGCACTACTGTATAGCATGAATTTCCATGAAGGGACATGTACTAGCACTTTTATTATGAAGCACATCTGATATTACATACATTGGGAAACACCGTTTTAGGATATAAACATGGTGGCATGTGAGATGAGGACATTTAGTTTCTTTATTGCAAATCAGAATTGCTGCAATTTGTAGAGAATTTTAGTGTCATCTCTTCTTTGGTGTAAGACGACATTAACACCCCCATACACAATTTACTTTTTGCTATTACCTTAATTAAACAGCCATCACTGCAATGCCATACTATTCCTTCAATTTTACCCTCTCTGCATCCTTCAAACCAGGACAAGAGATCATTGTGTTTCAATGTAGGAAGATTTCTTATTTGAAATGCTCCATGTGGTATAAGAAGATGTAATGGATGCTTCTTGCTTCCTAACCCTAAATGGTAAAATTTGCCATTAGCCATTTCATTCAAAGGATCTCAGAAAGAATGAAAAGTTTTACTCTTTCAAATCCAGTGTCTTTTAAACATTTAGGAATAAAAAAGTTTATTTGGTTTCCTTGAAGACAGTATAATCCAAGTGTGTTAGGTACTGTTCTCATTCAAATGTAGACCTTTACTCCAAAACATCTAAATTCCACCTTTGGGTACTCTGTGCTGTGGTAGCAAACCTGCAGGACCAGTTTTGAAAATAGTTTCAAAGGAACTCTGCCACACCCATTCATTTAAGTACTGCCCACATAGCTTAAATAACTATTATTTAACATTCTACAGAGGAAGTCTGCCAGTCCCTGTTCTGCCCCATTAGTCACAATCAACTATCACTCAGTGTTTGCCAAACAGCCATGTTCTATCTGACACCTTGTATAATTAATATCTTAGCTTCTGTACATCTGCCAATCAATCTCCTTTCATCTTTATATAGGATTTTGCTGTTATAGCTTTAATGACCTTATGTCCATCTTTCATTCTCCTATCAATACTCCATAACGTCCTCAGAGTATTTAATTCATCATCATATATATTCTGATTCTTGATATGGTATTCACTGTCAATTCCTTTCTTACATTTTTTACTTTTAAATTTTATTAATAAATAATATTTGTACAATTTTTATGGCATACCACATAATATGCTTAAACTGATGAAATCATGCAGTTGGCATTTGTTTCTTTTTATGTTTGCTGTTAGCAGCTCTTCTCTTCTAGTTCTTCATACAGCATATTATTTTGAATTGCAGTTTCCCCCTGTGCTGTGGAACACGAGAAACTACCACTTCTATCTGTGTTTTGGTATTGATTGTCCAGCCCCTCTTTTTCTTCCCTCCCTCTAAACTTTCTAGCCTCTATAGCCTCTAGAACTACTATAAGTTTAGATCAACCTTTTTTTTTTTTTTTTTTAATTTCTATATATGAGAAAGAACATGCAGTATTTGTCTGTCTCTGTCTGGCTTATTTGATTTACCATGACTTCCGGTTCCATACACTTTGCTGCAACTGTCAGGCTTTCACTGTTTCATGACTAAATATTCCACTGCGTATACATGCACCATTTTCTTTATCCATTCATCAGTCATTGGACACCTAGGTTGACTCTGTATCTTAGCTATTGTCAATACTGCATTACCAAAATTCTTTATTCTTGACTATTTTAATTAATACTAAAATGATTAAGTAGCCAAGATAAGTGCATTTTCAAGCATCTCACCTTATTTTTAAAAAGCAATGAAAAATTATCCCTGAGAAATTACTTTTCATACATAGTTGTATAAGGTTCTTACAGGAAAGAATGAGGGGAAAAAATCAACCTTCTGGATCAACAAGTGAAAATGGCTATTTGTGTATATTCTTTATGAACATAAAATTAATAAATGAATATAATGCTAAGAAACTTTTTAACTAATCTTTAGTGTGTGGTTTTTAAAAATTGTAGATATTTAAGGGATACAGTATAATTTGATATGTACATTTGATATGTAAAATACAAGTCAGTTAGCTTTCCATCTCCTTAAACTTTTTAAACTTTTGATTAACATATAATAATATATATACACTAATAATTATAGTAATATAGACTATATAATAATTATATTAATATATTATATAATGGGTATTATATATCATATAAATAATGTACAGTGTGATATTTCAATAAACGAACAAAACATACTGATCAAATCAGGGTTATTAACATTTCCCACTCCTCGTCATCATGTTTGGAACCTTCAAGATCTTCTCTTTAATTTGCTCTTAAAGAGCAAATAGAATAGATTATTGTGAAAAATATAAGGAAACACTTCAAGACATTATTATAGGCAAATTTTTTTCTGGAGAAGATCCCAAAAGCACAGGCAACAAAAGTTAAAATAGACAAATGAGATTATGTCAAACAAAGAAGCTTCTGCATATCAAAGAAACAGTGCAGAGACAACCAGTAGGGCAGAAGAAAATATTTACATAGGACCCACTGGACAAGGGGTCAATCAGGATCTCAATTCAAGAGCAAAAAACCCCTAATAATCCAATTTAAAAATGGGCAAATGATGTGAATAGACATTTCTCAAAGACATACAAATAGACAACAATCATATGGAAAATGGCTCAGTACCACTAGACATTGGTGATGCAAATGGTTGCCAATCAAATGCAAATAAAAACCACAATGAAGTTTCTCATCCCAGCTAGAATGGAGGGAGTGTTGGGTGGGAAGTATCATTATGCTCTTAAAACTGTATATATAAAATACATAAAATTTTTCTTTATATGAATTTAAAATAAGACAAAATAACAAATGTTGAAAGGGGAACTTCTACAGTGTGTGTATTTTTCAAGTTGACCACAGTTCTCTTGATAAGTAGCTATTACAGTAACAAGTTATTAAAACTCAACTAGAGGCTTCACTCACCATATGGATTTCCATTGATATTTGTTCCTATAAGTTCCAGTGTTTGTTCTAAGAGATCTGCTAGTGGCACTGCACTAATTTCCAAGAGTCCAGGATCATCAGGGTGATGCTTTAACACCAAGGCAATTTCAAATTCATAATTAACCACAGAGGAATGCCAGCAATACTGTTTGTTGTTTTTTTCTACTGGTACCCAGCCTATCATTTAAAGAAAAAAATAGTTTTGTTATATTGGTTTTCTTAGTTTGATACTGATAATTTTTATTTTCATTGAAAATTTTCTAGGTGTTCTAGCATACCCACTATGGAAATCAGTGGGAAAGTTAACAGTCTTAATTCCCTTTTTAAATCATAAGCGCTCATTTTTTAATTCTATTGAAGTACTAACCCATTTGACTATTCCACTATAGAGCACCCAGCATTCTCTTCCTTGGAAGTTCACCCTACTTCTTCAAGGACTGACATCTGTTTTAAGATACAGCCTTGAAACTTTTTAAACATTTTCTTTCTACTTTCTTTCCAATTTCAGGGACACAGTATTTGCAGTAAGTGTTCTTCAATGTATTAAATTGCTCCATTACATACTGAGTTTATTGATTCCATTTTTATTGAATGTTAATGCTATTCCCCTTCTCACTTTTACCAGAATAAACCTCCTCATTATAGAAAATTTATTAGAGAGAGAAACTACGACATACAAGTATATGCCGCTGTGACCAACTATATTTTTGGCTGTCATTCACCACAGAATACTGTAGTAACATCTTTGCTGGTCTGTTAGCTTACAATGAAACCCATCTCACTTTGACCACAGTTATATTTCTAAAATTTAAATTTAGTTCTGCTGTACCCCTGCGAAATCATCATTATCTTCAGGATAAATTTCTAACACCTTAGATGAAATACAAGGCCTTTCAGATCTGGGTCCATTCCACACACACCTCCAGCCTCAACTTTATATGCTCCTCAAGATGTCAGATATTCTAAACATTCCAGTTGCAATGAAGTGTTATATAAAATGTCCAAAATAGTCCATGCTGTCTCATTTTCAGGGAATTTTCCTAAACTGACCTTCCCCCTCCCAGCTAATTTCCAGGTTCTTATGCAGTACAAATGTCAACTCCTCTTAAAAGCATCTTTTAATCCCAAGTTGCTATAGGAATTCCTCCTCTCATCTTCACTTGCACCCTGTGTATTCACTCATGTTGGTCTTTAAGTCATAGTTGATTTCTCCCAACACCTAGTAAAGGATCACTGAGGACAGATTTTCAGACCTTCATTTTAATATTGCTAGAAGCTAAGAGTATAAAATAGTGCAGAAAATAGGCACTCAGGACATGCCTGTTGGGCCCATAACAATGTAGCATACCTCTGAAAAATTTACTCATCTCCAGGAAAACTACTTGTGAGATACTTGTTTAAAACCACTTTCATTGGAACGGGGCCATCAAAGAAGGAGGTACCTTTCTCTGAAGGGAGGAGAGAACTTCCACTTTGACTATGACCCTGTCGGAATAAGATCGAAGTCCACGAACCCTAAAGGCTTCCAAAGCCTCGGCAACTCATGACCAGAGCCTAGGGAGATTACTGACGCCATAAACAAGAGTGTCAAATTGTTAAATCAACATCAGGAGTCACTGTGTACTTACGTCTCATGAGGGATCTGTCCTTAATGTGTTATCCAATGTGAAATAATGCTATTACTAGTACTGAAACAGTATTTTTACACTTTGTGTTTCTGAGTGGGTGCAAACTGATGAAATCTTTACGTAGTATATATTGAATTGATCTTCTTTATATAAAGATAATTTCAAATGATTAAAAAATCTTGGTGTTAAACTGGAAATTGCATAGACAATTAATCAATTGTTTTAAAAAAAATCATGTAGGATCTCTGTCCTTAATGTGCTGTACATTGTGAATTAATACTATAACTAGTACTCCAACAGTATTATCATTTTGTGTCTCTATGCGAGGGCAAACCATTGAAATCTTTACGTAATATGTACTAAATTGATCTTCTGTGTATAAAGAGAATTGAAAATGAATCTTGATGTGAATAGAAGGGGAGAGGGAGCGGGAAAGGGGAGGGTAGGGGGAGGGAGAGAAGTTGTGTGGGGGGGAAACCATTGTAATCCATAAGCTGTTCTTTGGAAATTTATATTCTTTAAATAAAAGCTTTATATATATATATATATATATATATAAAAAAACCACTTTCATTGAAACACTGTTGGGTCCTCACAAAAATATACACATCTACCCTAGGTTATCCTCAATCTAAAGGTAAAGTCTTACTGAAATAGCATTTCAGATTAGGTCAATCATGTTATCTCTCCTAATAAGAACTTCAGAGCTATTCTCATTGAAAGCTTAATTAATTTTCACAGAATACAGCTAGTAATGGGTCCATGTTAGAAATTATTCTAAAGCTGTGAGGACACTGATATAAAATACCTTTGATATAAATTTTTAGACTTTAGATAAAAATTCAGATTTTGCTCTAAAGTGTAAATAAAGGGCCAGATTAAAATTAAATTCTGTAATTTCAGATTGCATAGACCTTTTGTTCTTTATATTAATAAACACAAAATTGAGGGGCAGCTGGCATTGTGGTGCCTCTGCCTGCAATGCCAGAATCCCATATGGGTATCAGTTCAGACTCTGGCTGCTCCACCTCCCATCTATCTCCCTTTTAATGACAGGGAATGCAGTGGAAGATGGCCCAATCCCTGTACCCATGTCAGAGACCCAATGAAATTCCAGACTCCTGGGTTCAGCGTGGCCCAAGCTATTGTGGCCATTTGAGGAATAAACCAGCAGATGGAAGGTCTCTCTCTTGCCCTCAGTAACTGTTTCAAATAAATCAATCTTAAAACACACACACACACTCACATATACACACAACAAAATTGCATTTAGGAAGAGATTCCATGATACCAGGAATGTGTCCATTTTCATCAGGTACTGGGTTCCCATTTAACTGTTCTATTTCCTTCGCTGGTATCCAGCACTCTGGAACAGGTTTGAAGTCCTCTTCAATATTCCAGAAAAATTCTAAAAAGAGATAATCTTCTATGTGGTGACAATTTAAAACATATACAGAACAGATTCAAAATGAGAATAGCTAATAAAAGCTTGTAATAGCAGATATGAAAAAACTCTATTTTCACAACAGTATACCTCTTACCATTAGAGTTCTGGCACTTTAAATCTTCAATTTTGAATATGCTGCCATTTTTATACAGAGCTTAAGAGTATAACTAAACTAGCCAATATTCTATTATATGTACATTTATGATGAATTGTAATGTACTATTAATATAAAGAAATTGCATTCATGAATACATACAGATAGACAGGGATATGTGTATCTACTACATATAATACTTAGAGAGGCTGGCACTGAGGCATAGCAGGTAAAGCCACTGCTCATCCCATGTGGGCACTCGTTCAAGACCTGGCTATGTCACATTGTATCCAGCTCTCTGCTATGGTCTGGGAAAGCAGTGAAGGATGGCCCAAGTCCTTGGGCCCCCTGCACCTGCATGCGAGACCCAGAAGAAGCTCCTGGTTCCTGGCTTCAGATTGGCTCAGCTTTGGCTGTTGTGACCATTTGGGGAGTGAACCAGCGGATGGAAGATCTCTTTCTCTCTCTGACTCTGTGTAACTCTGCCTTCCAAATAAATAAATAAATAAATACATAAAAGAAGTCTACCTTGTCTTTAATTAAAAAAAAAGAGGCACTTCAATGTAGCCAAAAATAGTAGTTGAGATTTGTATCTGTTTATAAAATTACATATTTCCCCTATACAGACAAAATCAAAATATGTCACTATAATGTATAATTTATATGTTTTAATAAAACATTCACACTGTATTGAACAGTCATGGGAACAACAGGAAAATATTTTAAAATATTGTTTGAAAATATTCTATATATAAAATATTCAATTATAATTTTTTTGGTAACTTAACTTTTTTGCTAACTTTGCTGCTTAAATTATATAGGATATAAGTATAGAATTACCAAAGAAATAAAGAAGCAATAAATTTCAGTTATTTAAGTCATGAAATGCTAAAACACTAACCTTTTGAATTGTCTTTTGAATGTAGAAAATTTTTAAATCTTTTGTCAGCTTGCTTGTTGGGTTTTCTATCAAGTCGAGCCCAAAGGTATGGCTGACCTAAAAAAATTTAATAAAAAATGAGAAATGTAAGTGGCAAACAAACTTACCTTGAAAGCAATTCAGATTACAATTTTTTTCAATAAATGGTAGGGTCATCACTCTAATAGAAAAAGCAAGCCTACAAAACTAAGTGTAGTCTAAAACACTTTCTACCTAGCAATTTATGTTATGAGAACACTTCTCTGGCTAAAGATTGATGTGAAATGAGATTTAAAACATGATGAGAAAAAATATATGATCCGTTTATTATAAAGACATTCCACAGTTATTTTATTAGTAACTAGCATCGTGAGAAACTAAGGGTTACCTTTACAAAATGGAAAGGCCCACAGGGGAGACCTGGGAGAAGTCCTGGCTCATTAGGGCTGCTTCCTCATCAGGGCTCTGAGGAGTTGAGGGCACTGGGCCAGCATTCCCTCTGCTACAGGTGAGACTGATGAGTTGCACCTGATTGCAGTGAGACACCGAAAGGCCTGTGCCATTGGGGCTAGCTACCCAGCAGGAAGGTGCCTTTATGATCACCAAAAATCCCCAGCTAGAGTCCCTGGTTCTCAGGTGCTGCCTGCACACATCCATGGTTCCCGACCTGAGGAAGTGTGTCCTGCTAGGACCATGAAACAGGGAACAATATAGCTTTTGCCTGATCTCTCCAGATCCCTTAACCTGGACAGTTGTTGCCTGTGATATACATCCTTACTTTTTAATATATTTGCTATATTATGTTTATTTTACCAGTAGTGCAGATTTGCAGGCATTGTGACTTTAGGTTCTTTGAGTCTTCTTTTACAGTTAAATTCCAACCTTATCTGTCACCATCATACAAAATCACACATAATGATGCACATTAACATTTCTTACTATATATATACACATATATTATATATATCACCAAAATCATTTATAGTTCCTTCAAATATATAATCAGGTTTATAAAAAATTCTTAGACCTTGTTTCAGATATAATACTTATTAGTTCCAGATAAATAATATAAAGAACCAGATTAAAATTATGTCATTTTGGGTTCAATGAGTCATTTGTTCTTTTTACCAATAAATTCAAAAACTGCACTTCACTCACATCCATGCCCACTATCACAAAGATAAATAAGTAAAATAAATAAACCAAAAGTGCTAATGAGCATATGGAATAATTGGAGCCTTTGTGCACTATTTAGGGGAATGCAGTATATGCAACCACTATGAAGAACAGTACAGTCACACCTCGAAAAATTGAAATTAGGTAGCCAGCATTGTGGTAGAGTGAGTTAAGCCATTGCTTGTGACTTCAGCATGCATAACACATCAGAGTAGCCATTCAAGTCCCAGCTTCTTTGCTTACTATCCAGCTCCCTGCTACTGTACCTGGGAAGGCAGCAAATGATGGCCCAAGTGCTTGTTTTCCTGCCACCACGTGGGAGAAACAGATAGAATGCAGAGCTCCTGCCTTTGGCCTGGCCCAGCCATGACCATTACAGCTAGTTGCAGAGTGAACCATTGGATGGAAAAATCTCTCACGGGCTGGCGCTATGGTGTAGCTGGTTAAGCCACTGCCTGCAGCACCAGCATCCCATTTAGGCTCTGGTTCAAGTCCTGGCTGCTCCACTTCCGATCCAGCTCCCTACTATTGTGCTTGGGAAAGCAATGGAGGATGGCCCAAATGCTTAGGTCCCTGCACCCACAGGGGAGACCTGGAAGAAGCTCCTGGCTCAAGCCTAACCCAGCCCCAGTTGTTATGGCCATTTGGGGAGTGACCAGCAGATGGAAGGCCTCTCTCTCCTCTATGTAACTCTGCCTTTCAAATAAATTAAGTAAATATAAAATAAAAACCCCACTCTGTCTCTCCTTCTGTCACTCTCTAATAAACGAATAATTTAAAAAGATTAAAATTATAATTAGCATTTGATGTAGCAGTTCCACTTCTGGATACATATCTACATGAATCTCTCAGAAGCAGGGCCTCAAATAAATATTTACCTACCCCTGTTGACAGTGCCATTATTCACAACAGCCTAAGTTGGGAGCAACTAGAGTGTATATTGAAGGCTGAATGGATAAAGGAAATGTACTAGATACATACAATTGAGTACTATTCAGCCTGATACATGCTAACATAGACAAACCTTGAGGACATTATGCTAAGTGAAACAAGTCAGTCACAAAAAGACAAATAATATAAAGATTCCACATATATGAAGTCCCTAAAATAGTCAAATTTATGGAGACAGAGAGGATTACTAGTTTCGGGGGCCATGGGGAAGGGAACTGTTTATAGACTTCTTAAGATGGATGCTGGTGATAGTCACACAATGTGAATATACTTAACACCACTGAATAGTGCACCCATAGCAACATTATTCACAACAGCCAAAAAGTGGGAGCAATCCAAGTGTTCTATTTCTTTGCTGGAATTGAGAAGTAATCTTCTTACCCAGAAATAATCACAATGAATATTTTTTCTTTTCAATGCATTTTTATTAACACAGCTGATAATTTCCATCTGAATGTCTGCCTCTTTTAAAGTACATTTAAGTGAATTTGGAGATAATGTCAATACTACTAAAACCAAGGGAAACAACACTGGGATCAGTGCAAAGATAATGAGCTTTAGGGTCAGACAAACCTAGGTTCCATCACCAGTTAAACCACTCATTAACTATATGGTCTTAAAAGAAACCATTGAGTTGGCTGAGTCTCAGATTCCTTATCTGAAAAAAGTGAAAGGCTTTTTGTGCAAATTAGAGATGACACCTACGAAGTATGTATCATATTGCCTGGTCCTTACTAGGTATTAAGTAAATATTACTCTCCTTCCCTCCCCCTAGAGAAAAATACAGTGATATAAAACATTTTGAATAATTTTACAATTGTGACCTTTTTATTTTGCTACGCTTCTTTTGCTTAAGGGTTTATGAAGATCAAATGCCTTATTTCAGAGTTTAGTCTGTAAAGTGATTAAGAAAAATAAGTAAAACTTGTAATGAACATTATATTTTACCTTTGTAAGTAGTAACATAACAACATGTTCCATCCACTTTTTCTGTTGGAATTGCACTGTATATATCTGCATCTAATGCCTTGTGACTTACAGTTTCAGTTGCCAAAACTTTAAATGGCTTAAAAGAGAAAGAGAAAACTGGTTTAAGATAAAAAAGCCTCTTTTACCTGAAATGCTCTTAATTTTTTTAGCTTCAAGAGATGATATCCTAATTATCCTTCAAATCAATTCACAAAAATTTCTGTGAAGTTTTCCTGAATTAACTCTTTCATTTTATGCTACCAGAGCAATACCTGATTATCCACAACGATTTGTGTTCTTTACACGTTTCTTCACCTACCACAATGACCCAGGCCAGGGACCACATCCTAGACAGCACTGCATCCCTAACACTGGTGTTTAGTATGTTCAGTCGTATACTTGAAAATTATGTGCAAAAATGCAAAA
Organism: Sylvilagus floridanus; assembly: GCA_949820135.1. Taxonomy (NCBI): domain Eukaryota; kingdom Metazoa; phylum Chordata; class Mammalia; order Lagomorpha; family Leporidae; genus Sylvilagus; species Sylvilagus floridanus. Next base: position 22,958,524 of record OX463231.1, read on the forward strand.
CTCTCAGCACTGAAAATGCAGAAGTAAACAAAAAGGTACCTACCATCTTTGATGAAACTTGAGTTTAAATGAGGAAGAGAAACAAAATGTATAAAACAATGTTAGGTCTGTTACATGCTAAAGAGAAAAACAAATAGACAAAAAAAGGGGTGAGGTGCTAGGTTCATGTGGTAGACAGGAGGCCTCTGAGGAAGCAACAAATGAGCAGATCTGAGGGGAAGGAATGTCCCATGTAAATATGAAGAAAGAAGGGCACCAAGTCAGGAAATTTCCTGACACGTTTGAACAACAGGGGACAAACCATTATGTCTGAAGCTGAGTGCAGGTAAAACCAAGTCACCTGTTTAAATAAATAATTCCACTGGTGTACTTGCCAATCATAATTTTCAGTTTTCCAAGAATAAACCTACTTCTCAACAACTGAGATTTCCCCCCTCTTTTATAAACAGAATTTATTTTTCAGTTAAGATGTGGTTCTTGGTAAATCTTAGCAAGGATCTGGAGATGCCTCTTGCTTCAAGCCACACGCTCAGAGAGCAGCAAGAGATGTACAAAAGATGGTTCATACTTTGGTTTTGGTTTTTCTTTTTGCCTTTTTTTAGCAAAGTTAATGCTCACATGCTCATTACAGAAAATCTGTAAAAATACACAAAGGCATAAACCAGAAATCATGTAAAATCTCCCCAAGCAGATGTAATCACCAATAAACTTCCAGCATAAGTCTTTTTCAGTGCATTTTTCTTCTTAATATAACTGACATCAATTTCTATTTTGTACAGCACAGTTTCTAAAAAAAGCTAAAGTTGTATTTTCTGGATTTATTTGTTTTACATACTTTTCCACATCAATTGCACAATAACATAAAACAATGATGTTTTCTTTCCTTAATATTTCATTTCTGAAAACTGTTCACTGCCATCATAAGTTAGGTTGCCTAAATTAATTATATGCATCTTTTCCTAAAGTGATTTTTATTAGTATATCTCCAATGTGATGGCTACTGCATCTCTATCTAAAAAAATTTCAGGTCATCGACTGAAAGCATCTTAATTTCCAGAACAATTTTTTCCTTTATTCCGCTTTATACCTACAGATATTAAGATATGTTATAAAATTCAACAAATACTCATTTAGAAAATACATGACCCACTTGAAAGGAACATTAACCCTGATGGCTTCTTACCATTAACGGAGACTTCTCATATTGGCTAGACAGTATTTTCGAATAAAATTAAATTTCTGAGCTATATCAATTACAGTCTTTTACATTAACTTCTTTACTTGTAAAATGTCCAAAAAGGCAGAACAGAAACTGCCTCCATAAAAGAAATCTTTTTCTTGATTCTGAATTAGGCTTCAGATTGATAATAGTTTTCTTCAATTACCTGATTTCCCCAGGTAGGTTCATGAATCTTTTGCTTTGAATGTTGTATTTACAAGTCTCATTATAATATAAATACAGAAGTTTCTGTGGGTACTCATCCAACAAAGTTTGAGCATGAAAGGAATTGCCCTAGACCATGCAGTGTATAAATAATAAGATTCACTAGCACAATTTCTTGTTGAGACCTCAAATGAGTACTCCAGTCAATACAGCGCCTTGATGACCGAAGGTGATTCACTATGTCATCTCATACATGTTATATTGTACACCTAAGTACTGTTTCAGTTCCAATTCTTTGCAAAATGAGTATTCAACATTTGAGGCTGGTTTTGATTCATTCTTGTTTTTCCCTTAAGCTTTCACTGTTAAAACTACTATGAGGCCAGCGCCGAGGCTCAACAGGCTAATCCTCCGCCTGCAGCTCCTGCACACCGGGGTCTAGTTCCGGTTGGGGCACCAGATTCTGTCCCGGTTGCCCCTCTTCCAGGCCAGTTCTCTGCTGTGGCCCGGGAGTGCAGTGGAGGATGGCCCAAGTGCTTGGGCCCTGCACCCCATGGGAGACCAGGAGAAGCACCCGGCTCCTGCCTTCAGATCAGCGCAATGGGCCAGCCGCAGCGGCCACTGGAGGGTGAACCAACGGCAAAGGGAAGATCTTTCTCTGTCTTCTCACTATCCACTCTGCCTGTCAAAAAAATAAATAAAAATAAAATAAATAAAATAAACTACTATGAATCACTTGCCTTTTATTTTTCCTTAGATTTTGTTTTGAGAGTACTCACTTCTTATTCCTTTCAGTTTTATCCGAGGTTAATGGTTGATATCTACAGTTTTTCTGTTGTCAAAAAGGCACATCAAGAGAGCATCAAAGATGGAGGAAAGGCAGTTTCTATGTTTCCTATCAACTTTTTAATCTGCAGTTTCATTTATGAGAAAGACTTATACATTGCTTTATAGTCTAAATCTTAATTACTTTAATCTTACAATGTGAAAAACCACTGCAAAATATAAATATACTGGTGTATATGAGCTCAAGAATAATAATTTGGAAGCAGTATTTCAAATAGAATCAGGTCAACTACAAAATAGCCCCCATTCAGGTACTGATTCAGGGCTTTCTAAGATACACTGAATGAAAATTTGTCATTAACTTATGACACTGGTATCAAAGAATATCAATTTAACCTACAGAAAGTCTGACCCAATAGCAGTGTTTGAGTTTTGTGTGTATATGCTTGTATGTGCATACTTATCTTTATCGAAGATTCTATAGAGGGCCAGCGCTGTGGCTCACTTGGCTAATCATCCACCTGTGGCACCGGCACCCCGGGTACTAGTCCCAGTTGCTCCTCTTCCAGTCCAGCTCTCTGCTGTGGCCCTGGAAGGCAGCGGAGGATGGCCCAAATGTTTGGTCCCTGCACCCACATGGGAGACCAGGAGGAAGTACCCAGCTCCTGGCTTTGGATCGGTGCAGCGCCGGCCATAGCGGCCATTAGGGAAGTGAACCAATGGAAAGAAGACCTTTCTCTCTCTCTCTCTCTCTCTCTCTCTCTCTCTCTCTCTCACTGTCTAATTCTGCCTGGCAAAAAATTAAAAAAAAAAAAAAAGATCTTATGGAGCAGATTTCCATGATCATGGAGCTCTATGTAAATGGTTCTTCCATAAGAATCAATTATCTACTGCTCCTCAGTATCGACATGTACAAAGTACAACACAAGACTCTAAGAGGTACACAAGGATCTTCCCCATCTGTCATCAAAGACTTTAGATTACTACTGGAAAAACAAGGCATGCGTCAATAAAAAAATAAATGAGTATCAACTGGGCCGTCCATTATAATTTCCGGGTAAGAGAAATCACTGGGATGATTAAATTGATCAAATATTTTTATGAAGAAGGTCTTACTTGAAAAAATGAAAACACTGGGGAGGTGATCCAGGTGAATAAACAGCCTGAGCAGTAATGTATAGACAGGATTATCCTTGGTGTATACATAAAATCAAACAGACTTTGATAACAGAGACCCCATTTTGAAAAGGCTAGAGAGATTGGGCCTGATGCATGGGAGGCCCTGAATTCTAATTAAAAAGCTAGACATTATGCTATAAACTTTACTGTGACCTATTCTTAACTGCAGAGAGATGATACTTTCACAAACTACTATCTCCTAACACACATAATTGACAATCACAGCTAGACTGAACCACTACCCAGATGACAAGGTTTCATATGAATTTGGTTTGTCAAGGATTAAAAATAAAAGGCTGATGACTACTGCTACAGTTATTGTTAACTGCAGGGTTTTGACTAGGAAAGAACATGGTGATGATCATTCTGGATGCCACGATGAAAGAGGCAATGCACAAAGCAGGACACAAAATATTAAGAACTATCTAAGTGACAGCAATAGAAAAGAATATGGAAACATGAGAAGTAATGAGGCAAAAAGCAACAAGCATGAAATGACTCCAGGGTTCAGTTTTTAATTCAACAAATATTCACCTAGTGCCAATCATGTGTTCCCAGAAGCAGTTCTTAGAAGCTGTGAAAACAGATAGTGTCGTGGGGTGGTTGTCTCTGCCTTAAAGGCCTCTTAGTCTGTAACCCTAGGAGGCCTGGTAACAATGATGAAACGGGGCAAGGAGGCAATGTTAAATGGGCATGTTGATTTTCTGTGGGTTGGAAGCACCCAGCTTGGAGGAAAGGCAGTTTCTATGTTTCCTATCAACTTTTTAATCTGCAGTTTCATTTATGAGAAAGACTTATACATTGCTTTATAGTCTAAATCTTAATTACTTTAATCTTGCAATGTGAAAAACCACTGCAAAATATAAATATACTGGTGTATATGAGCTCAAGAATAATAATTTGGACCTGATTCTATAACTGGCTATGATACTGATAACGACTTGGCCCCATCTTAAAGAATCATCCGAATACAGGTTACTTACCATTCATTCACTAGCATACACTAAAGACCCACTATGTGTAAAACACGTTGCTAGGCAAATAGAAAACCTTCCGAAAGTAATACAACAGTTAGAATCACGTAGGTAATTGCTGCTAACAATAAATGCCATCTGATCTTCGGTGACCTAATTGGGCAAGCTGTCAAAACTGCCACGGGCTCGCAGGCTACCGCAGGTAAAGCCAGTCTTCTAGCATCTCCACTTTCCCAGCCCTCTTGGAAAGTGGTAAACCCTGCGCTGCGGTGATTATCTGAATACTTAGGGGATTCCTCTGAAAGAAAGGAACATCATTTAGGATGTGAGGTCTCGATTTCCCTGCCAAGGTAAGTTTGAACCCCCTCACCAACAACCTTCTCGCGCAGGCACCCACCCCTGCATCTAAGGTACAAGAACCTGGAGAAGCTCAAGGCGTGCAGGACTCGCACCCCAGACCTCCCACAGAAATCTGCCGGCCTGTCGCGCACCTGCCCCGCGCCCCGCCGCCCTCGCCAGCGCTCCTCGGTACCTGGTGCTCCCGTTTGGTGGAGGGCTCCTCTTTCACCTCCGTCACAAACACACACGGCATTTTCCGCTGCACGGAGCCCAGGCGCCTCATGGTGGGCCCAGCAGGCGATGCAAGCGGAGAGCGCGCTGCCCACCAGCTCCGGGTTCCGGCGGGCAGATGCCCCGCAGCCGTCGGCCACCGGCTTCAGCCTACTCAGGCTCGGCGCCCGGTGAGCTGCCCGCGACGTCCAGCCCCAGGCAAGGGAGGGGACGCACGGCCGGAAGCAGCCGCCCGGCCGCGCCGTCTTCTGGGAGGTGTAGTGCGGAACTGAGGCGCCCAGCCCTGCGCGCCTGCGTCCTCCGCGGGGCTCCGCCGAGTTTGGAAGAGAGGGAGAACACAAGTATCCGTTTTCCGAAGGCGTGTGCTTTCCACACCCTCGGTGATGTTTTGGAGAGTTAAAGGATACGAGTTGTAAGGAGTCATTTCAGGTGGCCGTTTACCGTTGTTCTGTGACGCCTGTTTTGTCCGTTCTGCTGCGAAGTGTCGAAATTTATTTTGATGCTCTTCCCGTAATGAGTACGAAATATCGCCTCAGACCTATCCAAAACCACACGAATGCCAAAAACCAGGTTTCGCTCTCAGGTTTTTCATTGGAATCTGATTTTAATTAAAGGTAGACTCCAACAGGGTCTGAGTAGTTTGAGTAGTTGTAGTCAACGGCAGGGCTAAAACAGCTTTATTTAGCGTATTGATCAAAAGAATAACAGCGGGTAAGTAGTGACAATGATTGAGTAAAGTCAATCTTCAATATTTAGCAGCAGTAGCCTTTATTTCATTTCAGCTCCGAGCCCCAGCCTGAAGCCGGAAAGGAGTCTGGGTTTACTTTCATCTTTTATGTGCTTGGACAAGGCCTAGTTCTCCTTTGTATAATTGCCTTATCTTCACGTATCCAGCTGTCCAACATTTTAGTGATTTAGCCCTTAGAAATACTTACCTCTATTTCACTTGGCTATTATTGGGGGGACAGGTAAAGGCGTTCCAAGGAATAAAATAGCCCTTTAAAAAAAAAAAGTCCGCTGTTTGCCAGATTCAGAGGGGTTGAGAGGGAGAGAAAGATTTGCCATTTCAAAGTGTTTACTTTTTCTGCCAATTTTCTTGCAGGTAAATACAAAACCAACCTCTTCCAATTTACAACAAAAGGGAAAAAACCTGGAACCGGCTGTGTGATGGAACCAGAAACTTCTTAACATTTTAAGGGCAAGCACAAGCGACTTCCTTGTTTTCTAGAGGAATCCTAAAAAAGCAGCTTCTCTCATAAGTCTCACAGACAATTAACCTTCACCACTATCAACTGTCATTTCCCAAACTGCCACAGAATTTTCTAGGTCCAGCATTCTGTCATTTCTTAGAAGGATCATCTTCCAAAACATTCCACCTGCTCTCTGAATAGTAGCCTCAAGTCTACTCAGCTCTTGGGAAGCACTGTTTTCCAAAACTGGTGTCATAGGTCCCTGGAGGAGAAAACCTCCAGCAGAAACACAAGAGTCTAAGGGGAGAGCCACAGGATCAATTCATAATTATAAACGGGGCTCTTACTCTGATGGGAGCCAGCAACACTTTGCCTGATTGTCCTAATCCTAAAGTTGCTACTAGCCGGATGTATTTAAAATCATGTCACAGGATACAAACTGGAAGGAAAACTTGATTCTCTGACTGATGTGTTAGTTTGTAGCATGCACCAGAGAGACACTCAATGCAATTCTGCTTTGGCTGACACAAACTATTTACAAAATTTTCAGGCTTATCCTGGTGATAGAGAGGAATTTCTCATCACTCTTTTGTTAAAGAGGAAGAATCTTCATAGGTAGGATCATGGTTTTCTGGAAAAATACTAATATGACATTCACAACAGGAAGAAATAGCAGTGAGAAGAACAAGAAAAAATAATAGAAAATAATTTTAAAAGCAGAAGAAAGTAGAGCTCTCAGCATTCTAAAGACTATCAAAATGTACAGATTCTGAAATAACAGCAAAACCTCTCATGGATATGACCTGTCTTTACTATGTCTAGTGGAATATAGCTGTTTACACCTTATCTGCAAAAGGTAAAAACGTTTGTTCAATCTTTCCTATAAGTAAAACATGGATTCTTACAATGATTTTAATCATGATGGTACGTGGAATCATGCAGTAATAGTGTTGGGTTGTGGTCAGTCTCAGTGAAGCTACACGTTCGCAGGTGGAGCAGGCATTTAGAGGAAAAAACAAAGATATATCTTAGAAATGTTTCAGTAGTCTGTGTACCTAAGGTGGGTACTTTACTGTTCTACAGTTATAAAGTAGAGAAAAAGATATTTTTCTATATATCCTTGCGGATATTTTCAAGAGTCTAGTCAAATCCTTATCCTCTGCTTCTTTATTTGTTGTTGGTACTACCTAGTTATTTTTCTTCTTATGTACAGTTATCGGTAAACATTTTCTGAATTTCAGTTTCTATTCTATATTGTGGATTTTTACCCTGAAGCATTGTATTAAAAAAATTATACCAACAGCCTGTTCTACTTAAAGTGGAGATCCATATTTGTTTTTTTAAAAAATTTCCAATTAAAAGAACAGTACAGTTTAAAATATATATTTTGATGCATAATACGATAAAATATACTATTATTTCATCAGTCTTTTGTTAATATGTTAAATTAGGCAGGAAAATGCAGTAATCACTGAGGTAAACTAACCTACAGTTAGATGTGAGGTCATTTATGATGAGCTAACAATGGATTAGGTAAGAGTGAGGAAAATTCTGGAAGTTTGAGTTTGTGTGCTTACTAGCAACCACTTTCAACATTTCTGCAAAGCTAGAGAAGGTATCTTCTAATTTAACTTTATTTAAGATTATCTATTTTATAATATACTGTCAACACGAGGTCAGTTTTAAAGGAATACTACGAATAGCCTGAAAGACTCTGGAAAAGAAATCCTTTTCCCCTTTACTCACTGATAGTTCTTATATTTGCATTCCTGCAATTCTTGTACTTAAAAAATCATTGGATTAGCAACAAGAGAGTTGAAAATGGCAGAAGTTGGGAATGACTGCTATTACTTTTTTAATTCCACATGCATAAAGGTAAATATTGTACAATTTACAGTACTTCACATGCTTAAGTTTTTAGTAGAATGAAGAAAGATATGGCAGTAATTTGTATTGCTGAATCAAAATTTACTATTTTCCTACAAGATTTTTTATATTCTTAAACTCTGAGGTAAAGGCTTATCATATATTTTTGAAATACTGAACTTCTCTGAAACTATTTAAAGTTATGTTTTGTTTGAAACACCCTTATATATTATAACAAGCCTTTGCCTGTTTAATCTTTAAGTAGTACTTTTGCCTGTATTATGGATCCTTGAGCATCAAATTTCTAACATTGAATAAGTATATGATATGTCATATTCTTGGTTCATGTGATTCCAGTCATAAATTAAATAATTGAATTCAACTGAGTAGTAAACAGTGTAATGTAATTTTTCTGTATTAGATATTGATGAACTGAATTATTGAATTTTTCCCATCAAAAATCTAAATAACAGAAAATATTTAGTATCATGGAAAAAAGAAAGCAAAAAATGAATCCAAATCAGCCAAAAATGAATTAAATTTGGTAAAGTTAAGTGGGAGAACATTTAATCCAAGGATTGGGACTCATGGATTTCAATAAGCCAAATAAATGTAGGAACTAGATGTTTGGAGCTGCATGGTCATGCCAGAAGAACTCAGTGAAGGATATTATGTGTCTGGGTCATGTGTTTATTCTCTGCTAGGAATCTTGAATGGACTCAAGCTCTTTGAACACAGAATTATATCCACTTCCTTTTTTTTTTTTTAACTTTTTGATTAAACTCAGGAATGAAAAATAACAGTATAATTTATGTTCCAGGTGAACAGAGTTTTGTCTGTTTCACCGTTGTATCATCAACTACTTAGGGCAGTGACTATTGGGAAGAAATTTCTCAATAAGCAATTAAGTGAATAAAAATAATAGCTATCATAGTACTTTATCTCGTGTAGGTTTTGCAACTATTCTATGAGAAGGGTGTTGTTTTATTCCCTTTTACAGATAAAGAAACTGAGGCACAGAGAAGATGAGCTAATTATTAACCTTATTACTATGGACAGGTAGTAGAGCCAGGATTCACAAACTGAATCTGAATACTGTGTTTTATTCCTTTTTTACAAATAAGGAAAATGAAGCAAAGAGGAGGATGAACTGATCACTAACTTTGTTGCTATGAACTAGTAGTGGAACTAGGATTCAAATACTGATTTACCTGACTTCAAGGCCCTTCCTACTCCTGTGTAGTGTGAGAATACAGAGATGCACCTTTAAAAGGGGGAGAGAGTAATGATGGAATTAGGCAGGAGATGAAGGAACACGGAACATATTTCAAAAGAGGGAAGAATTTAATGACGTTTTCTTTGCATAGTTAAAGGTAGCCTATAGATTTTTTATCTAGGCATCTGTAAGTGAAAGAATATGGAGTTAACCAAAAGCATTAGGAGCCAGTTGAAATAATATGCATCTGTTTTTGTTAATATTTAAAGATGTCCATGTGTTTTTTGTACAGATGTTTATCTTTGTAGGCCAAGGGCATGACATATATTTAATGTAGTATAATGTGATAATTGCTTAATATTTTACAATAACATAAAATTAAACTCTAATCACTTTCATAATGTAAACATACTGAGTATCTCTATAGACTAAGAAAGCAAATTATCTTTTAAAAAATGATTAATAGATGGCCGGTGCCACAGCTCACTTAGCTAATCCTCCGCCTGCAGCGCCAGCACCCTGGGTTCTAGCCCCGGTCGGATGCCGGATTCTGTCCCGGTTGCCCCTCTTCCAGTCCAGCTCTCTACTGTGGCCCGGGAGGGCAATGGAGGATGGCCCAAGTGCTTGGGCCCTGCACCCGCATGGGAGACCAGGAGAAGCACCTGGCTCCTGGCATCAGATCAGCACGGCACGCCGGCCGCAGCACGCAGGCCATAGCGGCCATTTGAGGGGTGAACCAGTGGAAGGAAGACCTTTCTCTCTCTCTCTCTCTCTCACTGTCTAACTCTGCCTGTCAAAAAAGTAATAAAATAAAATTTAAAATGATTAATAAAGATCATCTCCACAGTTAGAATATGGCTAGTGAGTCATAACAAGTTTGTCTGACTTTCTTCAGAAGGAGAAATTAGATTATTCTGACATTGGATTGTGATCAAGGACATTGTTGATTTCTTGTATTTTCTTAAAGAACCACATGGGTTAACTGATAACAAAAAGTATCATTTTATCAGTGACTTGTGGTATGTAATACTATTTAATCATTACATTATGTTGCCACTTTCTCACCAAAATTAGACTAATTGCCAAAGTATAGACTTATAATCTTAGATTAGTAGGGCATATTTTGTGATTATAATTTTATCTGCTAATATTTTCTCTATCAGTTTATTGTTATTGAACACTAATGTAATATATTGAGTTTTCTACACTTTTTACTCTTTTCTTTTAGGGCTCCCAGTGCCGATTCCGACACTGTGAAAAGGCTCTTGGCAGTGATACTGTGTGCTCATTATGGAGAGAGAAAAAATGTTTAGATCCGCTTTGCAGATTTAGACACATGGAGATGCAGGTAGAATTATTCAGCATCATTATTTAAAAGCATCCCTCTTCAATAGTATTGAATTTCTTTTACAAAACCATAGGAAAGAAATTATTCTTTCTCCCATTATTTAATTTTAGACATTCTTCACTTTATTCCAGTTGTTATTTTTAATGAAGGAATATAATTTATAAATATCTGTTACATCTTTTAAATAGTGTAGCTTAGAAAATTGAAAACCTACACACATGATCCTAAATCTGTACTTGCAATTGCTTTTGTCACATTGTGTTTTATTGTACATATTGTACACATTGTATTTATTGTGAATATGCCATCTAATCATTATGTTTTTCTCCACCTTCTTTGTCTAGCAAAACTGTAGCATTTCATGCTTCTGGGAAACTCAGCCTCTTGGTTGTGTGAAGATCAGTTGCATCTTTTATCACAGCAAACCTCGAAATATCAATGGATTGTTTTTACCACCAAGTAGCAGTAAGTATATTTTAAAATAACATGAATGCATCATATCAGCAACTGATTTTGGATTAGCAGCATAGAATCAATTAGTACGTAAAAAATGACAAGATGACTATTACAGTTAAATAGACAATGGATGATTTGGGGTAATTTTTATCAAGAATACAAATGAAGCTCAGAATTAATCGTTAAGTAGCTAACAAGATTAAATGAACAGGAACAAGTTAAATTTCTGACTGTGTGTGTCTAAAATGTATTTTATTCGTCTGAAAAGTGAGATGACTACTGATTGCATTAAGTGGGAGACTCTTTCAACAAAGCATTACACAACTGTGGTCAAGCTCAGAGGTCGCAGCTTCACTGATGCTGTCTGACTATTCTGACACCTGTCTCATGGTTGGAGAAAGCTAGGTCATACTCTGGATTACATACTTCCGCTTCTGATAGAGAGGGAATTTGTTGTGGTTGACTCCAAATATGGAGAAAATGCAATGTCATTGCTACAGAAACTTTGGCATAATTCAATCCAATGATACCGAGACTCTAATGTGTGAAAGGCGCCATACTTTCTGCAGATCTCCCATGTGGTGGCTGTTTTTCTCCCGTCTTGGGTCTGCAGGTGAGATAAGGGATTTCCTTGATCCTCACTGCCAATTTCAGACTGTTCTTTGGTACATCTATGTATAGCCATCCAGCTTGACTGTAATGTCAACAGATTGTATCATTTTCACCTCTTAGTTTTTTAGCTTTTTTTATCTGTGTTTTTTCCTTCTTTTTTCTTTGCTTTTGTCTATATCCATCTTTAGGTCCTTTCTCCTTGTTTTTTAATACTGTAATCTCCTGGCTCATCATCCCTATAGCAGTACTCCTGTGTCAATTCTTGGTAATTTCAGTATATAAATATATAGCTAGCTTATTATATTAGTTTCTCATTTTCTTTTTTTAAAGATTTATTTATTTATTTGAAATTCAGAGTTACACAGAGAGAGGAGAGGGAGTGGGAGAGGGAGAGAGAGAGAGAGAGAGAAAGAGAGAGAGGTCCTCCATCCATGGTTCACTCCCCAGTTGGCCACAACAGCTGGAGCTGTGCTGATCCAAAGCCAGGAGCCAGGAGCTTCTTCCAGGTCTCCCATTCAGGTGCAGAGGCCAAGGACTTGGGCCATCTTCTTCTACTTCTCAGGCCATAGCAAAGAGCTGGATCAGAAGTGGAGCAGCCAGTTCTCCAACCAGCGCCCATATGAGATGCTGGCACTTCAGGCCAAGGCATTAACCCATTGTGCCACAGTGCCAACCCCAGCTTCTCATTTTCTTGAACTCAGTTCTTCCATTGATTTTACACTTCCCCCATTTCTATCATTCACTTTTAGTCATGTTCTGAATGGTAGTTATCATCCCTCATGCTGTGACTTCAGTTTCATTTTATTTTATTTTCTGGCCTATTTTCCTATTTCATTGAATCTATAATCCTCACCTAATGCTTCAAACCCACTGAACCCTCCAATCCATTGGTTCTACAATATTTCCACAATCCCTCACCCCTTTGATGTCTTGTTTCCACCTTTATTAGTTGATCTGTCACTCACTTTCTCTCTCACACACACATACACATACACATACATACACTTTACTTTCTCTCTCCACTCTGGCTTCAGTGTATTTACGTAACCATCACGTGGTTAAGCACAACTCTTTTTTTTTTTTTAAGATTTATTTATTTGAAAGGCAGAATTACAGAGAGGCAGAGGCAGAGAGAAAGAGAGATCTTCCTTTCTCTGGGTCACTCACTAGATGGTTGCAATGGCTGGAACTGCACCGATCTGAAGCCAGGAACCAAGAGCTTTTTCTGGGTCCCCCATGTAAGTTCAGGGGCCCAAGGACTTGGGCCATTTTCTATTACTTTCCCAGGCCGTAGAAGAGCTGGATTGGAAGTGAAGCAGCCAGGACTCGAACTGGCACCCATATCAGATGCCAGTATTGCAAGTGGTGGCTTTACCTGTTACACCACAGCACCAGCCCCAAGCACAACTCTTTGCTTTGTGCTTACATGTTCATTACAGTTGAACATAACTGCAGAAAGTACACAACTATGCTGACTGGATAAAATTCATGACCAACAAACCTCAAATGGGCCTTTAATATTGACTACCAATGATACTACATGAGACTCCACCAGTTCATCCCTGTTCTCCTAGAATATTATATCTTCTTCCTCTCTTAAACTTGTAACATCTCCTTTTGCTCCACTGAGAATGATGACCATGTATTTTACTGAGGCACATTTAATGAAAACTTCCATAATTCTATCACTTTACCTACCAACCTACTAGCAGTTAACTATACTAGTATCTTCTCCACTCTTCTTGAAGTTGAAAGTATATTCCTATCTAAAGCTTAACTCTTCCACTTGGTAACCAGCTATTATCCTTTATTGTGTATTCAAGGATATTGATTCAACTGCATGTTTGATTGATTCTGCTGCATGTTTCACTCAAATCATTTGTTTCAGCATATGAACATGCATTTACCTGTCAAATTGCTAAAAAATATTCTTACCTTCTTCTCTTGATTTATTCTCTCCTGAGCTACCACTCTATTTTTTTTTTTCTCATGGGCAGTAACAATCTTCAAAATGGTTATTTTTTCTTGCTATCACCAAATGCTCCTTTCTCAGTCTTTGATTTATTTTTTTAAAGATTTATTTATTTATTTGAAAGACAGAGTTAGAGAGAGGAGAGGCAGAGAGAGATCTTCCATCTACTAGTTCACTCCCCAAATGGCCCTAATGGCTGGAGCTGGTCCAGGCCAAAGCCAGAAGCTAGGAGCTTCTTCTGGGTTTCTCACATGGTTACAGGGGCCCAAGCACTGGGTCATCTGCTGCTGCTTTCCCAGACACATTAGCAGAGAGCTGGTTTGGAAATGGAGCAGCTGGGACATGAACCAATGCCTATATGGGGCACTGGCCCTGCAGGAGGCAGCTTAGCTGGCTTCACCACAGTGCCAGCCCTGCCTAGTCTTTCTGAATTCCATGAATATCTGGCTTTTTAGACCCTTCCACCAGTAATATGAAAATTGTAAAATCCAATGATCAATTCTCAGTCTTGATAATGACTTCAACTATTAATAGGACTTGACACATCGATCATCCCTCCCTTCTTGATGTAATTTACTTACCTAGCTTCCAGGTCAACATACTCTTCCTCCTCCCTTCCTACCACTCACTCTCCCTTGCTGAGTTTTTCTGTTTCTACCCACCTCTTAGATACAAAATGTTCTAAGAGTTAGATTTGATTCTCTTTTTCTCTGTCTGCTTCCTTGGTAATCTCAAACACCCTGTGGTTTTGAATATTATGTGACACTCAAATTTATATATCTGTTCCAGACTTATCACTCTTAAACTTCAGACCCCTACATTTAACTTCTGAATTGAACTCTTAATTTGACTAATAGATGTTTCACATCTAACATGGTTAAAATGGAACTCATGATTTTATCTCCATATTCTTAAGTGCATCATAGCACTTTCTGTTTCATTTTTTTTAAAAGTATTTATTTATTTGAGAGAAAGAGCATCCACATCCACTGGTATACAACCCAAATGCCAGCAATGACTAGGGTCCTGAAGCTAGGAGACTGGGAACTCAGTCCAGGTCTCCCACATGAGTAGCAGGAACTCAACCATTTTAGCTGTTACTTCTGTTTCCTAAGCTTGTATTAGCAGGAAGCTGGAATCAGAAGCTGGAGCAGGAAGTGAACCCAGGCACACCAACACAGGACATGGGTTTCCCAACTCGCAGCTTAACTGAAACCAGCTGCTACTCCTCCTTTCTGATTATGATGGCAATTCCAGCTGCTCAAGTCATCTGAATTTTCTTCAGATTCTCTATTTCTCTCAAATACTACAGGAGTCTTGTTAACTGTACCATCCTAATATATCTAGAATCTGACTTTTCTCATCATTTCTATAATTACATGGGCCAAGCCACCATTGTCAACTCACCACAGGATTAGTACAGTAACCTTCTTCATTTATTGTCCTTCTATGTCTATTCAAATCACAGTAAACAGAGTGATACTCTTTATACATAAGTGTCATCTTGCCACTCGAAATCCTTCAGGAACTTTTCATTTCATTTAGAGAAGTCAGAGTGCTAAAAAGGAACGAAAAAAGAGACTTTACTGAATCTGAGGCTCTGGAAACTCCTTGAACTTCTGACATTTGCTCTATTCCAACCAATAAGTCTCCTTGCTTTTCCTAGAGTAGGTTAGAATGTTAGGTTTTGAAGCTTTGCACAAAATATTCTCTTGTATGGCTGACTCCTTTACCTCTTCAAAACCTTATTGAAATATCACCTTTTAGTAAAGTCAGTCCTGAGCACTGTATTTGAAATGTAGTCAGCCTTCTTACCTCCTCACTTGTCCTCTTACAATCATTCTTGCTTTGCTCTACATTTTTTCTATATCATCTGTCATTTTCTGAAATATAGCACTATTTATTTCTTTTGTATATCCATTGTGTGTTGCCTGACTCTTCTGTATAGAATGAAAACCCCTTAAAAGCAAAAGTGATTTATTCTGTAAACAAGAATCCCTAAGCATCTAACATGGTCACTAATCCATTCCCAATCCAAAAGACATGACCTACTCTCATGAGATAGCAATAATCCATTCATGACAGTGAAGCCCCCATGACCTAATCACCTTCCAGTAGACCCCATCTCTTAAAAGTGCCACCACCTCAAGATTGTTGCTCTGAGGACCAAGCATCTAATTTATGAATCTTTTGGAGGAAGACAAATGATGGCAGCTACTAAAATCAGTTTGAATGTATATTTCAGTACCTCAGAAGGAATAGTTTGATCCTTAGTAGACCCTAATATTTCTTATAATACTACCAGAAACATCTATTCAACAAGAATAATAATCATCATAATAATAATCAAGACAGGCCGGCGCCGTGGCTCAACAGGCTAATCCTCCGCCTTGCGGCGCCGGCACACCAGGTTCTAGTCCCGGTCGGGGCGCCGGATTCTGTCCCGGTTGCCCCTCTTCCAGGCCAGCCCTCTGCTGTGGCCCGGGAGTGCAGTGGAGGGTGGCCCAGGTGCTTGGGCCCTGCACCCCATGGGGAGACCAGGAAAAGCACCTGGCTCCTGGCTCCTGCCATCGGACGAGCGCTGTGCGCCGGCCGCAGCGCGCCTTCCGCGGCGGCCATTGGAGGGTGAACCAACGGCAAAAGGAAGACCTTTCTGTCTGTCTTTCTCTCTCTCACTGTCCACTCTGCCTGTCAAAAAAAAAAAAAAAGAATAATAATCAAGACGGGAACCCCAAAGTTTTTCACTTTTTAGGCAAAGCTTAAGTTGTAAAGTGGTACCTTAGTTTAAAAACACTTTTTTATGTTCAAGTACACATGATTCACTGATAAATTCCATATAGGATTATTGCAGTTATTTTGCTATAGCTAGCTAAGTGTCAGTTCATCCAGAACTTTGAGCAATATGTGTGTAATGTTGTCTCTTGGGCTAAAATTAGGTAAAATTTAGATATTTAAATGTACAACCTGTAAAAGTAAAGTCCTGCTTGACTAAATGAGACCTTTCCACATAGTACATATTCCACATTAATTTTGTGAATCGGAGCCACAGCAACACTGTCTAAATCATCAGCTATGTTCTTCCTGTATGAGGTGCTTGCCAAAAGCAATTTTTCACTTGTCATTGTATGTTATTTTTAAGCAGTAAGTGCAATTATCAGTAGTCCTGCATTTTTTGTCTGGGAGTATGGAACTGCCAGTTAGACTTTTGCAATTTAAGCTTTAACCTGCTATGAATTTCAAAAAAGGTTTTGGACTCTTGAAAGAGATTTAAAGGTTGCTACATCATACATTTTTAAAGCAGACTAATTCCTATGGTTATCATCTTTAAATTTAAAAGCAAATACCTGGCAAACCAATTGAGAATGATGAAAAACATAATTCAGTTGATATTTACTATAAATTAAAGACTTCCTAGGCATTTCTGAGTACATTTCGTATTTTCTTTGTAAGCATGTATAGTAAATATTTATTCTTCCTCCCATGGTATATATTAAAGGTTAGTGTACTCTAGTAGACAAACTGTTTTTAAAAACTACTTAAATTTTACTATGGGAAACTTTGTTCCAAAAAACAGTAGCTCAGTAGTTGAATCAGCCACTCTTCTCTTCTTGAGTAGTTGACACAATTATTCTGTATATGAGATACTTTAATTTTTATTCATGCTGAATCATTGTTTTAGTAGTACCTTGAACCATCGATTATATAGCCACTCTATGTTAATCTTTGATCAGCTCTCTCTTTAGAATATCTAGCCTAAGCCGGCGCCGTGGCTCAACAGGCTAATCCTCCGCCTTGCAGCACCGGCACACCAGGTTCTAGTCCCGGTCGGGGCGCCGGATTCTGTCCCGGTTGCCCCTCTTCCAGGCCAGCCCTCTGCTGTGGCCCGGGAGTGCAGTGGAGGGTGGCCCAGGTGCTTGGGCCCTGCACCCCATGGGGAGACCAGGAAAAGCACCTGGCTCCTGGCTCCTGCCATCGGACGAGCGCTGTGCGCCGGCCGCAGCGCGCCTTCCGCAGCGGCCATTGGAGGGTGAACCAACGGCAAAAGGAAGACCTTTCTGTCTGTCTTTCTCTCTCTCACTGTCCACTCTGCCTGTCAAAAAAAAAAAAAAGAATAATAATCAAGACGGGAACCCCAAAGTTTTTCACTTTTTAGGCAAAGCTTAAGTTGTAAAGTGGTACCTTAGTTTAAAAACACTTTTTTATGTTCAAGTACACATGATTCACTGATAAATTCCATATAGGATTATTGCAGTTATTTTGCTATAGCTAGCTAAGTGTCAGTTCATCCAGAACTTTGAGCAATATGTGTGTAATGTTGTCTCTTGGGCTAAAATTAGGTAAAATTTAGATATTTAAATGTACAACCTGTAAAAGTAAAGTCCTGCTTGACTAAATGAGACCTTTCCACATAGTACATATTCCACATTAATTTTGTGAATCGGAGCCACAGCAACACTGTCTAAATCATCAGCTATGTTCTTCCTGTATGAGGTGCTTGCCAAAAGCAATTTTTCACTTGTCATTGTATGTTATTTTTAAGCAGTAAGTGCAATTATCAGTAGTCCTGCATTTTTTGTCTGGGAGTATGGAACTGCCAGTTAGACTTTTGCAATTTAAGCTTTAACCTGCTATGAATTTCAAAAAAGGTTTTGGACTCTTGAAAGAGATTTAAAGGTTGCTACATCATACATTTTTAAAGCAGACTAATTCCTATGGTTATCATCTTTAAATTTAAAAGCAAATACCTGGCAAACCAATTGAGAATGATGAAAAACATAATTCAGTTGATATTTACTATAAATTAAAGACTTCCTAGGCATTTCTGAGTACATTTCGTATTTTCTTTGTAAGCATGTATAGTAAATATTTATTCTTCCTCCCATGGTATATATTAAAGGTTAGTGTACTCTAGTAGACAAACTGTTTTTAAAAACTACTTAAATTTTACTATGGGAAACTTTGTTCCAAAAAACAGTAGCTCAGTAGTTGAATCAGCCACTCTTCTCTTCTTGAGTAGTTGACACAATTATTCTGTATATGAGATACTTTAATTTTTATTCATGCTGAATCATTGTTTTAGTAGTACCTTGAACCATCGATTATATAGCCACTCTATGTTAATCTTTGATCAGCTCTCTCTTTAGAATATCTAGCCTAAGCCGGCGCCGTGGCTCAACAGGCTAATCCTCCGCCTTGCAGCACCGGCACACCAGGTTCTAGTCCCGGTCGGGGCGCCGGATTCTGTCCCGGTTGCCCCTCTTCCAGGCCAGCCCTCTGCTGTGGCCCAGGAGTGCAGTGGAGGATGGCCCAGGTGCTTGGGCCCTGCACCCCATGGGGAGACCAGGAAAAGCACCTGGCTCCTGGCTCCTGCCATCGGATGAGCGCGGTGCGCCGGCCGCAGCGCGCCAGCCGCGGTGGCCATTGGAGGGTGAACCAACGGCAAAAAGGAAGACCTTTCTCTCTGTCTCTCTCTCTCACTGTCCACTCTGCCTGTAAAAAAAAAAAAAAAAAAAAGAATATCTAGCCTAAAAGAATATGTGTGCTTTACCTGCTTTTAATTCTAGATCTTGAAAAACCATTTTCTAGTAAATTTCTAGAATTTCAATTTTTAGTAAATGATTTTTCAGTCGTTACACACTTAGACTTACATATTTGAGTCTCTGCAACACAGACTAATTTTTTGTGTAAAGGGTAAAGACACACAGTAGGACAATTAGCAATGGTTGTAAGAGGGAAAGTATCTCAGTTCTTTTCCCTTTGAGGAGGAAGAGAAGGGTTGAGTAAATGCTATAATCCATGGAATGGTGACCCTTAGAAAAATTTATGTTTGATTAGGAGACTTTCTCCGAATGGAAACTGTGTCTATTCTCAACCAAGGTTCATAGTGCACACAAAAGTACAAAGCAAAACAAAGCGAAACAAAGAAGGCAAGTGCTCAAATACTAATTCACCAGGTTTAATGTTTGTTTAACATTTGGGTGTGAAACAGTGGATGAGAGGTCACTCAGTGTCTCTATCTTCTCTTCCTCTCTCCCTCTCTCTCCTTCTGTGTGTGTGTGTGTATACGTGTGTGTCAGCCTCTCAAAATTTAAAAATAGCTAAATGATATATCTAGAGACTCATTTGGTTGTAAGCTGTATTGTACTGTTAAAAACTGGCTGCCCTTTATATCTCTCACACAGACCTCCAGAAAGCAAACAGGGGAACAATTAGCCAGCCCTGGTTTGTAGCATTTGCATTTGCCATGAAGCAAATATTCCCTTTATGGTCAGTTTCCACTAAAATCTATTTATAACAACTAAGTGCTGCAAAGTTGCAAGGTGCAAGATCAATGTACAATGATTGATTGTATTTCTGTACACAAACAATGAACAATTTGAAAATGAAATTTTAAAAATTTAATATAATAGCATACAAAAGGATTAAATACTTAGAAATTTATTTAACAAAATAAGTGCAAAACTTACACACTGAAAGCTATGAGTGAATGTCAAAAGAAATTAAAGAATAGAAATATATCCTTGTTTTTGAATTGATGTTAAAATTGTTCATATGACAGACTCTTCAATGCAACCCACAGCAAAATCTCACCTGTGATTTGAAGAATTTGACAGATTCTAAAATTTATATGTAAATTCAGAAGAATCATAGTGGTGACTCATGCTTATTGATGAGAAAATCTATCAATTATTTTAAATCTATAGGAAACAAAACTACCTGCTACTAGAATAATAATAAATATATAGATCGCTTTTATAGAGTTGAGAGCTCATATATAAACCTTGGTATGAATTAATTTTTGCCCCATTAGTTTTCAATAAAATTGCATGGACCATTCAATAAGGGAAATAATAGTATTTTTCAACAAATAATGACGTAAAAACCAGATTGACAGAACAAAGTAATTAAGATAAACTTCTTCATAATGTCATATACAAAAATTAACTCAAAATGTATCAAATAATGAAATAAAAACCCAAATTATAATACACTTAAACCTTAGTTTATACAAAACTTTCTTAGATATGACACCTAAATGATAAACAGCAAAAGAAAAAATGGCTTAGACTTCAAAATTAGAAACTTGTGTGTTTCAAAGAATTTCCATCAAGAAAGATAAAATCCACCCTCAGAATGGGAGAAAATCTTTGCAAATCATATATCTGATAAATGACCTGTATCAAAAATATGTTAAGAACTCTTACAACACAATGTAAAGGCAACCCTATTACAATATGATCAAGGTACCTGAATATTTATCAAAGAAGATATAAAGTAGCCAATAAGCATGTGAAAAGCCAATTATCATTCATTAGGCATTAGAGAAATGTAAATTAAAACTAAGAGAGATACTATTTCACATTAGCAAAATTATTTGATTACTTTTTTTAAAGTTAAAGGATAAATTTTGTCAAAGATATAGGAAACTTAGAATTTTCATACACTATAGTTGGTAGTGTAAGCCACTTTGAAAACCGTTTTGGCTATTCCTTAAAAGGTTAAACATAGAGTCTTTATAGATCCCAGTAATTCCATTTTAGATATAAACCCAAGAGATATATATACACAAATGTTTACATCATTTGTAGGTAAATGTTTACATCAACATTGTAAACAGAATGTGGAAAAAACTGTCTATCCTCCAATAAATGGGTACATCAAATGTGGTATTTAATACAATGGAATTCTGTTTAGCTATAAAAAAGAATACAGCACTGTTACATGCAACAGCAGGAGTGAACCTTGAAAATATGGTAAGTGTGGGGCCCAGCGCTGTGGCTCAGTGGGTTAACACCTTGGCCTGAAGCGCCGGCATCCCATATGGGAGCTGGTTCTAGTCCCGGCCGCTCCTCTTTCTATTAAGCTCTCTGCTATTGCCTGGGAAAGTAGTAGAAGATGGCCCAAGTCCTTGGGCCCTGGCTCCTAGCTTTGGATCAGTGCAGTTGTGGCCAACTGGGGAGTGAACCATTGGATGGAAGACCTCTCTCTCTCTGCCTCTCCTCTCTCTGTGTAACTCTGACTTTCAAATAAATAAATACATCTTTTTTTATTTTTTTATTTTTATTTTTTTTAATTTTTGACAGGCAGAGTGGACAGTGAGAGAGAGAGAGACAGAGAGAAAGGTCTTCCTTTTGCTGTTGGTTCACCCTCCAATGGCTGCCGCGGTTGGCGCGCTGCGGCCGGCGCACAGCGCTCATCCGATGGCGGGAGCCAGGTGCCAGGTGCTTTTCCTGGTCTCCCATGGGGTGCAGGGCCCAAGCACTTGGGCCATCCTCTACTGCACTCCAGGGCCACAGCAGAGAGCTGGCCTGGAAGAGGGGCAACCGGGACAGAATCCGGCGCCCCGACCGGGACTAGAACCCGGTGTGCCGGTGCTGCAAGGCGGAGGATTAGCCTGTTGAGCCACGGCGCTGGCCAAATACATCTTTTTTTAAAAAAAGAAAATATAATAAGTGGAAGAAGTCACTTACAAAAGATTACATAATGTATGACTCCATTTATATGAAATATTCAAAATAGGTCAGTCTGGAAAAAAGCATGAATTTTTCTATAGGATAAGGGAGTTGAGAAGAATTGAGGAGTAAATGCTAATGAATGTTGGGTTGTGGGGTTCCTGTTTCAAATCGATCAAATGTTCTAAAATTAATCATACTAATGATTGCACAACTCTTGAATATATTAAAGACCATCAAATTGCAAACTTAAATGGGTGAATTGTATAGTATGTGAGTCATATTTCAATAAAGTTTTTAAAACATTTAGTTTTTTGAATGTTTAGTGAAGATTTTCTTTCCAGATAATAACAAGTCTTAGGAATATATGTTTTTAAAACAAGTCTTAGGAATAAAGTTTTTAAAACATTTAGTGTTTTGAATGTTTAGTGAAGATTTTCTTTCCAGATAATAACAAGTCTTGGGAATATATGTGTACAATGAGAATAACTAAAAAGCTTTGTGCTTAAAACTATGTTTTTCCTTCAGTTTCTTACTAATGTTCTTTTTTCATTGATGCCAAGAGATTTTCCCTCAAAAGTGGTGGATGCTTTAACAATAATCCAGAAATGGAATAAAGGAAAGCTCATTAAATATTAATTACTGCTATACATTTGAATTCAGAACGATCCAACATGGACCGACCCTAGTGACACTTTTTCTAATGCTCTGTGTATTCATTTTCTGTTACTGCCAGAACAAATTACCACAAAGCAACAATTAAAGTTCATTATCTTGTAGTTCTATAGGTTACAAATTTGACACAGACCTCTCTGGATTAAAGTTAAAGGGTTCTTAGGGCTATTTTTTTCTGGAGCCTCTGGGAGAGAATCTATTTTCTTGCCTTTTCCAGTTCCGTGAAGCCATCTGTCTTGCTTAGTTCATGTCTCCTTTCCTCCATTTTCAAAGTTAGCAATGGCCCATTGAATTCTTAAGACATCAATTTCATTCTCTTAATTATCACATCTCTTTCAACTGACTCATTTGTGTTTCTCCTCCACTTTAAGAAAAAAAAACAACAAAGCTTTGGTTATCTTCAGTCTGCATGGAAAATCTAGGATGATCTGCCAATTTTAAACTGAGCTGATTAGAAAATTTAATTCCATTTGAAACCTTCACTTCCCTTTCTCACATGTTATATGGGAAATACAGCACGTCCACAGTCTGTGGTGATTAGGGCATGTCCTCCTGGGATGGGGGAGCATTATTCTACCATACCTGATTTTCTCCTGGCAGAAATGTGTGTAAATTAAGGTAATGGGGAAAGGGTTCCTGATAATTTGATTGATCAGTAAGGGAGAATTTATTTGGGGGGGAATATGGTATGTGGTAAATTTCGGCATTGTTAAGGATTGGGCTTTGTTTTGTAAACAGTAGAAAAGGCTGCCATGGACTTGGTTCTGTTCTCAGGTAAGCCAATTTTGAGGCTAGGTGAAGGGGGCAGGGGTTGGAATACATATGGATGTTGAGGATCTAGAATGGATTGCTTTCAAAATAGTGGAATGTTGTACCCAGCAAAAAGCTTCCCATAACCCAGTATCCCACTTAGATGATCCTTGAATAAAGTCATTGGTTTTTTTGTTTAAAGGCTTTATTTATTTATCTGAGAGGTAAAGCTAAATATAATAAGAAGGAGAGACAGAGAAAAAGGCCTTCTGTCTGCTGGTTCACTCCCCAAATGGCGGCAATGGCCAGAGCTGTGTTGATATAAAACCAGGAGCCAGGAGCTTCTTCTGGGTCTCCCACATGGTTGCAGGGGCCCAAGTATTTGGGCCATTCTCTACTGCTTTCCCAGGACATAGCAGAGAGCTGGGTCAGAAGAGGAATAGCTGGGACAAGAACCAGTGCCCACATTGAATGCCAGCACCACCCACTGTGCCACAGTACCAGCCCCAAGTCATTGGTTTCTAAACTTGGCTGATTGCATAATTACTAAGACATTTCAAAAATAGTATCAGGGTGGCCCCAGCCTACAGCACCAGCATCCCATATGGGTGCCAGTTCGAGTCCCAGCTGCTCCTCTTCTGATCAACTCTCTGCTATGGCCCGGGAAAGCAGTAGAAGATGGCCCAAGTCCTTGGGCCCCTGCACCTGCGTGGGAGAGCTGGAGGAAACTCCTGGCTCCTGGCTTTGGATCAACTAGCTCTGGTCATTGCAGTCATTTGGAGAGTGAACCAGTAGAATGGAAGACCTCTCTCTCTCTGGCTCTACCTCTCTCTGTACCTCTTTCAAATAAATAAAATAATTAAAAATAAAATAATAAAAAAACAAACAAAATGAATGTAAATACATAAATAAAATGTATTAAAAGAAAAATATTTTTTAAAAAGTATCAGATTTCCAGCCTCTACTTGCTGAATCAGAAGCTAAGAAATTCTGATAATTAGCCAGATGTGATAATCATGGGCTTAGAGAACAAAAGGAGTTAAATTAGTAATGATAGAAGATTAAAACAATAATAGAAGCCAATAAAGATTATTTGCTAGTTTTTCAGGGTAAAGGGCATTTGAATATGTCTTAAGAGTTTTAGCCAATCCGACCAGTGCATGGCCAGTAGACAAATATGAGAGCACCATTCTTCTGACTTCTAAGGAATCACCCCTGGGCTACAGATAATTGAAGTCATTGGCTCTTTTCTTCCTTTGGCCATACATACTTTGTCATTATGAAGCTTGCCGTATGTGATTTTACCTGTTCATCATTGTGATGTGATTACTATAATTACTGTTTTTTTTTTTTTTTAAGATTTATCTATTTGTTTTAAAGGTGTAAGGATGGAGGTAGGGAGAGATCTTCCATCCACTAGCTCACTCCCCCAGTGTCCACAACAGTGAAGTCTGGAGTAGGCTGAAGCCAAGAGTCATGAACTCCATTCTGGTCTCCAACATGGGTGGTAGGGGCCCAAGTATTTGGGCCATCTACCACTGTCTTGCTAGGCACATTGGCAGGGAGCTGGATACAATATGGAGCAACTGAGCCTTGATCTGGTACTGCAATATGGGATGCTGTGATCACAAGTGGTGGCTTATCCTGAAGTCACACGGTGTCAACCCCAGTACTATCATTCTTAACTCACAGATCCAATCTAAGAATAGTTGTGCTTGCATATACAAATGCTCCTTGACTTATCATGGGTTACATCCCAATAAGTCCATTTTAAGTTGAAAATATTGTAAGTTGAAAATGCATTTACTATGCTAACCACCTCAACATCATAGCTTAGCAACACTGAAAGTGGTAGAGTCTTGGCTGTTTACCCTGGTAATCATGTGGCTGACCTGGAGCTGCCTCATTGCTGCAGCCCAGCATTACAAGAGAGTATCTACTGCATGTCACTAGCATGGGAAGAGATTAAAATTCAACAAATTATTTCTGTTGAATGGGTATTGCTTATGTCCCATCATAAATTCGAATGATCATTAAGTTAGAGACTACCTATATACCAAAAGTTGTGATATCCCAAGTCATGATTGTAATTGCTCTCCACATTCTGTGAACTAATGTATTTTTCCATGATTTGCAGGTACTGTAAGTTGCTTTAACTGTGCTTAAACTTTAACTGCATTTCCAAAAATAAGAGATGCCTTTTAACAAAATATGCCATTAGTTAGGAAATCAACAGTTGGTTATTGATTATGCTCATCATATATATATATATACATATATATACATATATGTATATATATATATATATATATATATATCTTGAATGAAGTGAAATGATGCATTTTCTCTGTAGATGTCACACTACAGAAAGAAAGTCAGGAAGGAATGCCAACCCCGACTCAGAGTCAGGAACCTCTGAAACCTCAGGAGAATATATCTCGGCCAATCCACCATCCTTTAGTTTTAAAAACTAACTTTGAGGAAGAAGAGGAAGAAGGAGAGGAGCAAAATGGTTAGTGAAATTTTTCTCAGATTTACAGTTTGCTTTCAAATACCCACAGTATTTTCAGAAAATGTTTTAACTATTAGGGATTTATAATGTACTATATAAGGCAGAGTTTTATCAGAAAGTAACTCTAACTTTATTAAATAAGTGTAATTCATTATGTATTCATTTGTTTGTGTCTAAATATGCTTATCATTTGGAATGGAAGGTTTTTGTTGTTTGATGGCTGGGAGACAAATCTTTTGTTAAATATGTACAAGTGCTTGTAGAGATGTTAATAATAATCACCCTTATTTATAACAACTATCAAATACATAAGTGTACATGTGTCCATCTTATTTATCTACCTATCCATTAATCATCTATTTGCCCCATATTAATCCTTGAAGTTACAGAGATTTCAACTGAAATTGAAGATTTATAAAGCACTGTAATGTGAGTTACCTGGGTAGTCCCCAGTTAGAGGATGAACAGAGCTAGGATCTAAGTCTTGTCTCTTACTCCATAATTTTTCTCCTGTATATCACAGCACAGTGGTTCTAGTCAGCCTGTACATACAAGATAAGCATGCAGAAAAAGATATTCACTCTGCTTTGCGCTGAGTGTGTCCTTCTGTGGGCTACAGGCCACCATAATTTCTGTAGTTAGGAATACACAGGACCATTTAGTTCTCTCTTTTTGTCTTCTGCGGCTAGATGTCTCATGCCTACATCCTCCTCCAAACACCACCCTAACTTGTAAGTCTGTGCCTCCAGCTTCTCATTTCAAGATAACCAAATGTATGCTTTGTCATTTCTTTTCTCTTGACTAATATTTAAAATATAGCAGCAATTTGAAACATTTACCAATATGCAAAATCCTTGAATTTAAGAATTAAAAAAGAGCAACCTGATATATGAGAACAATATTTGGGATTTTTCTTTCTGGTTTATAAATTTTCAGATTATTTGGATTTGGCAAAATTTAATTTAAAACAAATATATCCCATAGATGCTTCTTGTTTATGGACAAAGACTGCTGAAGAAATTGAAGAAAAAAGAGCAATAAAGGAGATGTGTAATAAATCTGGTAAGATATCAAACATTTGTAGATTTTCGAGTACTTGATGTGATAAATATACTAACTATTACTTTTCTTATGGGAGATTAGGTGAATACTACAGATTTCATACTCCTCCAGATGTTTCATCATCAAAAAGCATAACTTCTACAGTAGAAAAGGAGTTAGAAAAGCCTTTGGAAAATGGCAGTGAATTGCAAGAAGGTGAGAAAAGACTGACTTATTACTTATATTTTAAGGTGTTTGATGTGATGAAATGTGAATTCTTTAGTGTGATATACACTAGAAGAGGATTAAATACTAAACACATCAGAATTGAGAGTTGA
Organism: Sylvilagus floridanus; assembly: GCA_949820135.1. Taxonomy (NCBI): domain Eukaryota; kingdom Metazoa; phylum Chordata; class Mammalia; order Lagomorpha; family Leporidae; genus Sylvilagus; species Sylvilagus floridanus. Next base: position 22,985,846 of record OX463231.1, read on the forward strand.
GAGTAAGAAGGAAGTGTTTTATTGGATGACCCAAATTTTCTAAGGAAAGCTGCTGCTGTTAATGTAATTTTGCAGCCAGTGCTGCGGCTCAACAGGCTAAGCCTCCCCCTGCAGTGCCGGCACACTGGATTCTAGTTCTGGTCGGGGCACCGGATTCTGTCCCGGTTGCTCCTCTTCCAGGCCAGCTCTCTGCTGTGGCCCGGGAGTGCAGTGGTCCTTGGGCCCTGCACCTCATGGGAGTCCAGGAGAAGCACCTGGCTCCTAGCTTTGGATCAGCGTGGTGTGCCAACCCCAGCGCACCAGCCGCAGTGGCTATTGGAGGGTGAACCAACAGTAAAGGAAGACCTTTCTGTCTCTCTGTCTCTCTCTCTCACTGTCCACTCTGCCTGTCAAAAAAAAAAAAAAAAAAAAAAAAGCTGCTGCTGTTAATGTAATTCTGCTTTCTTAGAGGAGCCAGAAAATAAGTAGATTTCATAAACACTTGGTGATACCACCTACCTGAAACAGGAATCCCTAAAATAACTTGCTGTTGTTGTTTTCTATATAAAATAAATCCCTCCTGTGAAATAGGCCCAAGTTTTTGTTTCTGATTAGAAAAGATAACCTATCTCAAGAAGGACAAAAGGGAGGTCACAGAATCTAAGTCACAATAAGGCAGAACAAGAGTATATTTGTTGATTATATGAGTGTATGAGTGTCTTCTCTTTTATGGGACATTTTCCTTTGGTGAATCTAATTTTGCTGTTGGTCAGATGTTTTGTCCATGAAAGCAAGATAAGAGTGTTTCTTTTTTTTTTTTTTTTATAACACTTTTATTTAAAGAATATAAATTTCCAAAATACAGCTTATAGATTACAATGGCTTCCCCCCCATAATTTCCCTCCCACCCACAACCCTCCCCTTTCCCACTCCCTCTCCCCTTACATTCACATCAAGATTCATTTTCAATTCTCTTTATATACAGAAGATCAGTTAAGTATATATTAAGTAAAGATTTCAACAGTTTGCCCTCACATAGCAACACAAAGTGAAAAATACTGTTGGAGTACTAGTTATAGTATTAATTCACAATGTATAGCACATTAAGGACAGAGATCCTACATGTTATATATTTTTTTAAATTGATTAATTTTCTATGCAATTTCCAATTTAACACCAAGATTTTTTTTCATATTTAATTATCTATATACAGAAGATTGATTCAGTATATACTAATAAAGATTTCATCAGTTTGCACCAAAACAGAAACATAAAGATAAGAGTGTTTCTTATGGATATTAAACCAGGAGCTAAGAAAAACTCCAGGAATGCCAAAGTTGACTTTGTTTTCTTGTCCTTAGGATGAACTTGTATTTTACAGCAGTAGAAGAGATTTAAATCCCTCCCTTCTCCTCCAGGGGGCTAAAGAGAGAGGAAAGGGACAAGGGAGGGGGAGAGAAAGAAAGTCTCTCAGGATCAAGACCAGTACAGGGTAAAGTACAGAATAGAGAGAGCATCTAAAATCTTGTTGCAAATCCTGCGTAACAAGCTATTTCAACATATGACTGTAGGTGGCAGCAACACACTTCAGGTGGTAGAACAGTCTGGCCAGATTTAGTGGGACCCATCTAGGGAAGAACAGATTTCAGTTTTGTGCTACTCACACAAAAAAATCAAAAAACAAAAACAAAGTACACACAAATGGAAACCAAATTAGCAACAAATATTAAAAGTGGAAGCTTATAAAGACAATTATATGCAATTTTGCTTTGTATTATGCCTTTAAAAACTTATTTTTTTATATTGTTTCAGTTAATTATTTGACACCCTTCATCCAGATTTCTCTCAAATGATAGCATTTTACCAGATTTGAACTTCCATTCTCTTTGTCTCTAAATATACACATTGTTATTATTTTCTGAACTGTTAGAGAATAAGTTGCAGACATGATTTCCCTTTGCACTTCTGTTCTGAAGTATAAACATTACAATCAAGATATTACCACTGATAGAACAGTGCTATTTACAGCTTCTCCCCCACCTCATATTTCACCAATTATGCCATCAATGTTCTTTTCAGAAAATTTGTTTTTTTTGACTGAGCTAAGATCCATTCCAGAATCACACATTTTATTCATTGATTTGTCAGATCTCTTTCATTTTGCTTTTACCAGCTTAATTTAGAAGAAAATTATTCACAGATGTATAAGGGAAGCAGAATAATTTAATTATCACAATATAATTAGCATTTTTTTAGTCAATAGTGATTCTAATACTTAGAATTTGATTGTTCATGGTGAATATATAAAAGCAAAAGAAGGATTACAAAATTTGTTCTATGAAAAACACATCAAACAAACTAAATATATTATATATACACAATACTGTTAGATTGGTTTAATTGTTTTCTGAAAAAAAATTTATTTATTTGAAAATCAGAGTTACACAGAGAGAGAAAAAGAGGTAGAGAGAGAGAGGTCTTCCATCCGCTGGTTCACTCCCCAATTGGCTGCAAAGGCTGAGCTGCGCCAATCCAAAGCCAGGAGCCAGGAGATTTTTGTAGGTCTCCCACATGGGTACAGGAGCCCAAGACTTAGGCTATCTTCCACTGCTTTCCCAGGCCATAGCAGAGAGCTGGATTAAAAGTGGAGCAGCCAGGACTCAAACCAGCACCTATATAGAGTGCTGGCACTGCAGGCAGCAGATTTACCTGCTCTGCCATAGCCCTGGCCCCTAGTTTAATTTATTAAATTGTCCTTTGGGCCGGCACCGTGGCTCAACAGGCTAATCCTCCGCCTTGCAGCGCCAGCACACCGGGTTCTAGTCCCGGTCGGGGCGCCGGATTCTGTCCCGGTTGCCCCCTTCCAGGCCAGCCCTCTGCTGTGGCCCGGGAGTGCAGTGGAGGATGGCCCAAGTGCTTGGGCCCTGCACCCCATGGGAGACCAGGAAAAAGCACCTAGCACCTGGCTCCTGCCATCAGATGAGCGCTGTGCGCCGGCCGCAGCGCGCCATCCGCGGCAGCCATTGGAGGGTGAACCAACGGCAAAGGAAGACCTTTCTCTCTGTCTCTCTCTCTCACTGTCCACTCTGCCTGTCAAAAAAAAAAAAATTGTCCTTTGATAAAATCCCTGCTCTTTTGTTTTTAATTTTAAAATTTGCTTAAAACTTATTTATTTATATATTGTTCACCAGATTATTTTGCAAACAAGCCTGGCATTAGCTTTCTAAAACCTTATTCATTTATTTATTTGAGAGTTTGAACTAAAAAACTTTTAAAAATTTATTTGAGAGGTAGAGAGAAATAGAAAGAGCTCCTATCTGTTTGTTCACACCCCAAATGCCAGCAGTGTCCCTGGCTAGGATTGAAATCAGTAGACTTCAATCCAAGTTTTTCACATTGGAGGCAGGAACCCAATCACATAGACCATCTCTGCTGCCTCATAGAGTCACAATTTGCAGGAAGCAGGAAGCTGGAGTCAGGAGCAGAGCCAGATATTAAACCTAGACTTTCAGTTGTGGGACATGAGTATCTTAATCACCATGGTCACCGCTAGCCCAAATGCCCACCCTTTATAAAATTTAGAATTTTTGCTTTCATCTTCAATTCTGTCACAAACTTCTGTTTAATGGTTCTTGTGCTTACTTTTTTTCTTCTTCATTTCTAGGGGATGGACTTACAGTTCCAACAAAATTTAGTATAATTGAAAGGCAAGGTGAGATAAAAATATCGTTGGATAGGAAACCAAGGACTGACATTGCCGCTTTTGAAAATGGAGGTGAGCTAACGTATTGCTGATCAACTCTGATTATATTGCCATATAATAAATGAATCTGAATTTTCTCCTCTATAACTGGTTATATTTTATCTTTTCTATTTCATATATCATACAATGGGGTGGTAGTTGTATCACAAAATCAAATGCTTTCAGGGGCTAATATCCCTACCAAATTTCTTGTGCGAATTTGTGAATGCCTAAGATAATCTATTTTATATATTTTTATGAGAGATTATGTGTGTGTGTGTGTGTGTGTGTGTGTGTAGGCTGAACACCAGGATATAATGAATTCATCTATCAAGCATATTTGTAGTATACTATCCTAGAGCTATGAACAGAGAGGTTACATAATAAGTCTATCTTGAGGCTGCTGTATTCATATATATATAAATATAAATATAAATATAAATATAAATATACACACACACTTTTTGCCAAGCCATCACATCCCAATTGTGTGTTTACCTTAAAATATTCAGAACTGATTTTGAACATAAACATTTTAAGAAAATCCATTCTTTGATAGACTATTCCAAGCCTAATTGACAAGCAGAGACAGAACTGTCATCTGCTGGTCTACTGCCTGAATACCAGTGACAGCCAAGGATGGATCAGGGCTGAAACCAAGAGATGGGAATTCATTTCTCATCTCTCAAGTGGGTTGCAGGAACTTGAGCCCTTGTTGCCTCCCAGGGTTTGCATTAGCATGAAGCTGGAGTCAGGAGCTGGAGCCCGTTACTGAACCCAGGCAATCAGATGTGGGACACTGGTATCTTAACCCATGTGTGAAGCACTAGGCTAAGCACCCACTTCAAAGCCTAACATAGGGACATTTTGGAGAAGGAAAAAGTGTGCTGATGGGAAGAGTGCTTGTGAGGAGAGAGAAGAAAGTTGGGAGCAGTTGCCAGTTAGTACCAGTAGGTTTGAGGCTCGGTCATGCTTTCATAGTGCCTGTTTCCATCCACTTCTCTTCTATTATTGCCTAGTACTAAAGTTATTAGATCCTTTTCTCTCCTTTCTTATGTCTGAAGTGGTTTTAGACTAGCTGTCATCATTTTGCTGCTTTCAAGCAATAACTTCCTTAGAAGGTTTTTATTTAATGAATACAAATTTCATATGTACAGCTTTTAGGAATATAGTGGTTCTTCCCCTAATTCCTGCCCTCCCACCCCACTCCCATTTCACCCCTACTCCCTCTCCCATTCCATTCTTCATTAAGATTTGTTTTTAATTGACTTTATATACAGAAGACCAACTCTATACTAAGAGATTTCAACAGTTTGCAACCACACAAACACAAAGTATAAAGTACTGTTTGAAGACAAGCTTTACTGTAAATTCTCATAGTATAACTCATTAAGGACTACATGGGGAGCAGGTGCACAGTGACTCCTGTTGTTGATTTAACAATTAGCACTCTTTTTTTTATATAAAGCTTTTATTTAAAGAATATAAATTTCCAAAGTACAGCTTATGGATTACAATGGCTTCCCCCCCCCCCCCGATAACTTCCCTCCCACCCGCAACCCTCCCCTTTCCCTCTCTCTCTCCCCTTCCATTCACATCAAGATTCATTTTCAATTCTCTTTATATACAGAAGATCAGTTAGTACATATTACGTAAAGATTTCAACAGTTTACTCTCACATAGGGACACAAAATGAAAAACACTGTTGGAGTACTGATTATAGTATTAATTCACAATGTACAGCACATTAAGGACAGAGATCCTACATGATATTTTTTTTTAAATTGATTAATTATCTATGCAATTTCCAATTTAACACCAAGTTTTTTTTAATCATTTTCAATTATCTTTATATACAGAAGATCGATTCAGTGTATACTAAGAAATCATTACTTAGCACTCTTATTTTTGACATCAGTGACCACCTGAGGCTCTTGACTTGAGCTCCCAAGGCTATAGAAGCCTTTTGAGTCCACAAACTTCACTGGTATTTAGACAGGGCCGTATACAAAGTGGAAATTCTCTCCTCCCTTCAGAGAAAAGTACATCCTTTCTTGACCCTTTCTTTCCACTGGGGTCTCACTCCCAGAGATCCTTCATGCAGAACAGTTTTTGCCACTATGTCTTGGCTTTCCACAAGCAATAACTTTTAGCTTTAAGTCAGAAATATTGACGGTTTCTCTAGTGGAGCTTACACAATCTACACAATCTAGCAGAGAACAAAACTGGGATCTACTTAACCTGACCAGTTCTAACTGTGCATTTTGGTGAAATATTGTTAAATCATATCACCTTATTGATGAATAAAAGGTCATGTTTAATCACTGATAAACTTACATTTTCATATAAAAACTTTCCTTAAGGTTATAACATCAGTAATCTGTCCTCTAATTTTGGGGGACTTATAAAATGCAAGAATGTCCTGTCACTTTCATTAGTATATGTACTGATACTGTTAGAGGAATAAACTGGCTGAGAAACCATATCAAGAGAAAGTTAAAATTTTCCATCTTCCGGGTTACTGGACTTCTGCCTAGTCAGGTTTTTCAGTTTTCCAGATATCATAATGTTCTCTGTCTCTAAATTGAAGAATCTCTTGAGGGATGTATATAGAATAACATAAATATATTTATACCCCTGTATTTCTTTGAGATTTATTTTAAAATTTATTTGAAAGACAGAGTTACAGAAAGAGAGAGAGAGAGAGAGAGAGAGACAGAGAGAGAGAGAGGGAGAGAGTGAGAGTTAAGCCTTTCAATCTACTGATTCACTCCCCAATGGCTACTACAGCCAGGGCTGGGCCAGGCAGGAACCAGGAGCCTAGAACCCCATCCAGTTCTTCCATGTGGGTGGCAAGTTCCCAATTACTTGAACTATATTCTGCTGCCTTCCCATGCACATTAGCAGGTTGCTGAATCAAAGGTGGATCAGCCAGAACTCGAACTGTTGCTCATATGGGATGCTGGTATCGCAGGTTATCAGCTTAACCCTCTGCATCACAATGCTGGCCCCTTGACCCTTGTGCTGATAAGACATCTTTGAAAGGAAGATGATCAGATATTAGAAATCTTATGAAGGAGTCAATATTCAATTTGAAAGAGAACACTTGAAGCATTGTCTTTAGTTTTAATACTTGTAATACCTTATTGAACTTTGCCTTTAATAAAATATGAGGATAAAATAAATACCTGAATAAAATTTACATGCATATGCATCAGTATAACCATAATTATTGTACTACCAAAGACTCTGTCCAAGTCAGTAGTCCCCTCCTAATGGTAACTATGACTCTGATCTCTGTTATATTGACCTTTATGTAAATGAAAATACAGTTTGCACTCTTCTACTTTACAGTTTTTTCCTTAACACATTTTATATGATCCATGTTGTTGATTGTAACAAGGGCCCTTTTACATTGCTGTGTATTTCTCTCTTTCTAACTCTGTCTATATATGTATGTCTATAGCTATATATATGTATCTATGAATATCTATGAATGTCTATATATATACCCACACACGTGCATGAACACACAATTGATTTTCATTATTCCTAGTAGTTATGTTTTATGAAGTTGACATGATCAAAGAGTTAGCAATAACGCAGCTGTTGTTCCTAGGGGAATATGTACACAAATACATATAAAACATATGCATATATCACATATATTATAGCCTTAAGTCCAAAAAACTTAGATTCTATTTTCTTTATTTTACAAAAGAGAAACAAGGTTCAGAAGTGTTAAGTGACCCTTCTGAGATTGCCCATCCAACAAGTGTCAGAGCTGGGATTCAAACCCGACCTGGCCCTGGGAGAGAGTTTCTAGCTGCATTACCCCCTTCTGTCTGTCCTGCAGCCATCTCTGTGTAAACACTGAAACAAAATGCAGAGCATTGCCTTTTTGGAACGCAGCTAGCAATGTGCTGAGCAACTCAAGTTTTCCACCGCTCTTCATTTGTTTGTGAAAACTACAAAAGCATCATGAGTATTGATAATATCTTTGACAGACATTGTTTCCAGTTTGGTGTTTGTTTTAATTCATTTTTGTTGTTATTGCTACAACTAAGTAAAACAGACTGGGTAATTTATAAAGAATAAAGTTTGTTTGGCTCAGAGTTCTGCAGGCTGGGAGTTCCAAGGGCATGGCACCTGGTGGGATCTTCCTTGTACAGCATAATATGACAGAGGGCATCGTACAGAGCAATTGTGCCAGCTCAAGTCTCTTCCTTTTCTAGTAAAGCCTTTAATGCCATCTTGGAGGCCTCACCTCATGAGCCATCTAATCATAATTACCTCCCAAAGATACTTAACACATGATTTTGGGGATTCAGTTTCCAATACATGAACTTTCATGGGACACATTCAGACTATAGCAGGGCTATTATGAACATTCTTGAACATTCTTCTAAGGGACATACACTCTCATTTTCTTCAGGGTAAACTTGCACTGTAGCCTTAAGTCCTTTAAATGTTAGCCATTTTTGCACATGGATTCTGCCATCCTCTTTTGTCAAGTATATTTTAGAGGTTCTAGCCCATTTAAAATGATCTTTTCCGTACTGATTACTTAGAATGTATCTGGATACTTTCTGCCAAGCTTCTGTCCTATTCACTGATCCCCATCCTCTCAGATCTTAGAATCATGTGTGAAGTCCCTAATTTCTATTTTTAAAATTTTTAATTTATTTTTTATAATTTTTTATTTATAGAAGCTGAGCAAATTTTATGTATTTCATATATACAGATTTAGGAGCATAGTGATACTTCCTATCCTGCCCTCCTTCCTCCTCCCTTCCTTATTCTTTCTCTTAATTTTTACAATGACGTACTTTCAGTTTATTTTATAATCATAAGCTTCTGTTTGACTCCTTATGGATCTCCTACTAAAATTCTCCATCAGTTCTCCAGTTTGTGAGTCATGTTAATATTTTTAACTTTCGTATTTGATAATGCTTGAATCTTTATCATTTTCCTGTTTTTTTTATCAACTGTTTTGTTTCTTCATATGCCTTTTAAATTTTTTATTAAAGGCAAACATTATGGATTTAAAAATCATGTGGTATTTATTTTATTTAATTTTTATTTTTTATTTTTTGCCAGGCAGAGTTAGACAGTGAGAGAAAGAAAGACAGAGAGAGTTATAGACAGTAAGAGAGAGACAAAGAGAAAGGTCTTCCTTCTGTTGGTTCACTCCCCTAATGGCCACCACAGCCGGTGCTGCGCAGATCCGAAACCAGGAGCCGGGTACTTACTCCCGGTCTCCCAAGAGGATGCAGGGCCCAAGCACTTGGGCCATCCTCCTCTGCCCTCCTGGGCCACAGCAGAGAGCTAGACTGGAAGAGGAGCAACTGGGACTAGAACCCAGGGATTAGCAGGCAGAGGATTAGCCAAGTGAGCCACGGCGCCAGCCTTGGTATATTAATGATGTTGTTTTACCACAGGGAAAATTTCCTTTTATCACTAGCTGGACTATTAACAGGTCACCCTGGTTCTGTCGCAGATTGGCCTTAAGCTTTATTAGTAACGATGTAGTAGCTGATGTATTATTTGCTCTTCCTTTGGAGATATGGTTCTTTTTCCTAAAGTAAGGACCTTGCAACTAAAACATTGCCTTTATATTTGTCAGTTGAGAGCTTGGAATGTTTGCCAGGATCTCTCCAACTTGGTTGGGCTTGAATTCCAAATTTTGCCTCACAAGCAGTATGCCACTATTAAAATCTCTGATGCTGTTTATTCTGGTTTCTTGACTCCCAGTTTGCACATGGAAAATATGGAAGTCAAGCAACAACTTAACAGAGATTTATATACATTTCAGGGGAACTTCTTTGATGTTTCTTCCACTCTCAGATTTTCCTTCCAAGTTCAAGCCACCTAGGCCGTTCCAAACTTTGGGCTCTCTCTTTCTGGCTTAGCTGAGTGGTTAGATTCTCCCTTCATGGTGAATAAGACATGCTCTCAAGGAAAATGTGCAGTAAATGCAGAGTTTAATTCATTCAAAGAGAAAATTCAGGAAATTTGCTTTGTGAGCCTCCACTGTCAGACATCTACTGTTCTGTACATTGGGTTGTTTTCCAATTAGTTTGTTTTGAATATTTTGTATTAGTTTTTTGCAGGATAGTTCTTCTGATACAAGCTATTTCATCATGACTGACACAAAATTCTTTTTGATGTTTTTATCACTGGTTTTATGTAAGTGCCCTCAGGCCAGCCATTTTGTGTGAGTAATTACTGTAGATAAATCTCTGTGGTAGAACTTTGGCGCTTCATGTGCACTAAACAAATACTTGTAGAATAAAGGATTATATGTTTGTGCTGAATGATTGTGGGACTGGATATGTTTCTAAAATGTACAAATAAATGAAAGTTAATAAGATAACAAGGTAAATGCAAACAGTGATAAACATGAAGTCTTCTGTTTGGGTTCAGGACATTAATGGCTTTTCTTCAAGTTGGGAAAAATCTGACATGACAGTTTGGAAGATTAAAAGTAGTGTTTTTTGCTGGCCAAACGTGTTTCCATTATAAAATAGCTAAGGAAAACTTACATCAAATTATTAAGAGTAATATAGGACACAAAATTAAATGTAATAAGTTATTGTAATTGTTCAGGGGTGTGTTCAGCCCATAGCAAAATGCTCTATAAATATCAGCTGCTATTAGGTCCACTGATTTCTCTATAGTTTAGTCCATATTGGCATGTCATTTTTTGAAAAAAAAAGTATTTCATGTTAGGACTTGTTAACTAGTATGGTGAAGGATATGGAGATCTTATATGTAAGTGGTATTTAAAATAATTATGGAAATTTATCCTGGAAAATACAAGACCCTAAATGATCACTGAAAACTATTTTCATGTATCTGAAGATACAATATAAAGAAAATGTTTATTCTGCCTTATAAAAAGTACAACTAAAGATTGTTATAAGTTAAAATTGATTTTGTTGAATATGTAAATTTTCTTATGATTATCTATGTTTACATATTTAGTGTTCATATATTAATGTACATGCATTTATCTAAGCATTTATGATATATATAAAGATGAAGACAGTATCTCTGGTAAATGTTTAAACAGAAGTAGTAAAAAGGGGATTTGTAGAAGATATTCCTGTCTTAAAAGTTAGTTTCAGCCAGCGCTGCGGCTCACTAGACTAATCCTCCGCCTTGTGGCGCCGGCACACTAGGTTCTGGTCCTGGTTGCCCCTCTTCCAGGCCAGCTCTCTGCTGTGGCCAGGGAGGGCAGTGGAGGATGGCCCAAGTCCCTGGGCCCTGCACCCCTTGGGAGACCAGGAGAAGCACCTGGCTCCTGCCTTTGGATCAGCGTGATGCGCTGGCCGCAGCACACCGGCCACACCAGCCATTGGAGGATGAACCAACAGCAAAAGGAAGACCTTTCTCTCTGTCTCTCTCTCTCTCACTGTCCACCCTGCCTGTCCAAAAAAAAAAAAAAAAAGTTTTGTAGAACGTCCTGCATTGCCACTGACAGTAAAGTTTTATTGTAGGAGGAGACTGTTACATTCCACAGAGGATCATATTTCTTGGAGTAGATGAAAGTGAAGTTTTACCTGAAGAAAAGGAAATCACCATGTCAAAATGTTCAAATACTAAAGGTAATGAATCATTCTGTAATTCTGATCAGTTTGTGATTATTTTTATCAGTAAGTTAAACAACAAAGCTTTGTTGTAAAATACTATGTGAAAGGGAAAGTAATAAATCAAGGTATACACTGAACAGGAGTAAAGAGCCCTAGGGTTCCAGGCCTGGTACTGTCCCTAATTATTTGGCTATGGGACTTCATCTTTTTTAGCCTTGGTTTCCTTGTCTGAAAAGTTAGCCTGTGGGACTGCATATTTGCTAAGAACCTTGCTAGCTCTTAAGTTATTGGCTGTCTTATATAGCAACACCACAAGACCTTTTCATCTTTCTTTTTCCAATTTATAGTGTCAATAAGACAGGAGAATGTTAGAAAATATTCTTTGTGAATGCTATGAAGAACAACAATCTTGTGATGAATTCCCCATTTTATAATTGTCAAGAAATGTGATCGAATATATCCTCCACAGTCCTCCACTGCCTTTACTGTGCTTAGAATCCCCCAGCTGCTGCCCCTCAGCTGTGTGCCTCTTTCAATCCCAGACAAAATGTGCAGCAGTTCTGTAATTAGAAGACTTCGCATTCTTTCCAGCAAAATGTATCCCACCTCATGTACTGTTTCCTCCATCATTAAATAATCTCAAGTATAGAGAAAGGTGTCTGTCAGTAAACTAAACCATTTTAATGGAAAATTATAAATGAATCTTAGATATGGAACTATTTTGCTCAACCCATCAAAAAAATTCTTAAAGCAATACTAATTGTGGTAGCCAGCAGCCATGTGTGGCTGTTTAAATTCAATTCAAGTTCAGTAAAATTTTTGAAGTCTTTTAGTTGCACTAACCATGTTCCAAGTGTTCAATAACCACATATGCCTAGTGGCTCCCAAGTAGGACAGCACAGATTAATAACATGTCTATTGTTGTGGAAATCCTATTGGATAATTCTTGCCCCAGAGCATGGAACAAGTAAAGCCGTTATATATAAAATATTTTCAGAACCCTTGGTTTAAGTGGAGCCACTTGATGTAAAATTGATCAATTTTTAATTTTTTTGTATTGCCATGATTATGTTATTTACATTTTGAAGATTAGGCTGCAGATTTGGATTTTTGAATTTTGGGGATCAATGTAGCAACTGAAGAATTTTAATAATTCTTTCTAAAAATTCATATACATTTATATTTTAAAGAGATGTGTCTATTGTGTCATGTTTGAAAACTGAAATGGTAACTGAAATACTTCATTTGCTAATACTGACATTTTATTTTCTTATTTTCCTTTAAAAGACAAGGACAATCCTCATCCAAAGCGTTCCCTAACTACCCGACCAACACCTACAACGCATGTGTTAAATGCTACTGAAAACATCAGTGTGAAGTGCAGAGAAGACCCCTCTTTAAGTGAGACATTGGCTCCATCACTTTTTGGGGTTACTATATTTCTTATCATGGATTTGTTTTGCTTATTTGAAATATAATTTTTGAAAAGAAAAAAAGGATAGTTTGAAAATTTTTCAGTAGTAAGAATTAAAGACAAAATTTTCCCCTAATTCTGACCATGAATTGTGATGCAGGTTTTAGTAAATGACATGCTTTCCTACTTGTTAGATTTAGGTATTAAAGTTAATAGCATACTGTCTCCTCAGATTTTGAACTTCATCCACAGTGCCATATGTTGACAGGTTTTTATTATGTTTTGGATTATTTTTCTTGAGTTGTCTTCTCCTTGGCATTCAGTATGCTGAACTACTTCTCTTGACACATTAAGACTTCTGAATCTTCCCGATTCCTTCCGTCCATCCTTCTGTTACTTATTTCATTTGGGGGATCCGTATAGCATTCTTAGATCTCAGCAAGGAGAACAAGATGGCTTTCCCCAGGCAGAGGGTTGGGCACTTAAGAGTGGAGGTTGGGCATGATGTTTGTGGAGGAGACAGTAAGTCAGAGTTGCACTGAGGACTTAAGCTTAAACTGAGGATGAAATCTAGGCCAAAGGCAGATTTAGCAATAGGCTGTAGTAAGCTAGTGTAATCTATGCGGGGCACTTGATGTTCATTTTCTCTGTGTACCAGTCACTTGTGAATAAGAATTCGTTGAATAACACTTGTGAGTATTAATTTTTAAAAGAAACTATTTTAAGATTTTTTTATGGAGAAATGTACCTTGAGAATTCCTGGAAAATTGAGAATGAATATTTTTTGATGTAAAAATATGCAGATAAAAAGTGAAAATTGTAATGATTTTAGCACTTACAAATTCTGATCAGTCTTTTTTTGACTATATTAACTATACCTCCAACTTCTCAAGACCTTTAAAGGAAAATTCACTGAAAGTATTTTATATTAATTTAACATTGAAATATAGTAGTTTTGGCTGAAGTACAAAATGATTTGTGTTGAAAATAATAATTCTAAAACTACTTAATAATATCATCATAATGACTCATATAATTGAATTTGAAATGCAATTTTATGTTCTTTTAAAATCATCCAAACATTTCCTTGGAGATAAGGATTTTTATAGGAGGAAAGATACTTCTTAAAGATTTTCTCATCTATCTATTTCCAAGATAGATATTTTTGGCATTAAAAAATAAATCACCCTTTTTTCTAGAAAGTAAAACACAAGAATGGTATAGTTATTTTTTTCTCTTGCTTGACACGTGAATGCACAGCTATGTAATTATTACCTACAGTAATTTTTAGTTGATAGCATATCTTAAAAAACTGTAAAAATTTGTATCTTTTCGAAGTGAATGATGTCCAGTCAGTGAGGAAGCCTCATTTGAAAGGTGTGAAAAAAAGAAAATGGATTTATGATGAACCAAAGAACTTTCCTGGTCCTGGAATGCGGCGAGGTAAAGTATCCATATGTTTGAAATTTCCATATTATAATTTTAAAAGAGATCAATAATATTGATCAAAATATTTTCCACCTGAAAATCAAATCACTGTTGGGATTATCAGCCCAGTTCCTATTAGCTTTCATTGTGCTGTCCAATCCTCATATTGTAATAGTGTGCTTATGAATGTAAAAGAAGTTTGTTTTCACCCTCACTCACTGTCCTTTTTCTGTAACAGCAGTACAGACCCCAAATCCCAAAAATAAAATGAATTACCATCGCAATAATAAAAACCGAAATGCCGAGAATGCATCCTATATCCACGTTCAAAGAGATGCTGTCAGAAATGTCTCATTGAATGCACAGCCCCACAGCCGGCCCACAAATGGGTCCTACAATAAAGTTGATGTTAACGAGGAACCCAAACTCAACCTCTATCCAGGTGAGGCTCTTTTATTTATTTACTTTGACAGGCAGAGTGGACAGTGAAAGAGAGAGACAGAGAGAAAGGTCTTTCTTTGCCATTGGTTCACCCTCCAATGGCCGGTGCACTGTGCTGATCCTAAGGCAGGAGGAGGTGCTTCTCCTGGTCTCCCATGGGGTGCAGGGCCCAAGCACTTGGGTCATCCTCCACTGCACTCCCTGGCCACAGCAGAGGGCTGGCCTGGAAGGGGGGCAACCAGGACAGAATCTTGTGCCCCGACTGGGACTAGAACCCAGTGTGCCGGCACCGCAAAGCGGGGGATTAGCTTATTGAGCCACGGCACCGGCTGCGGGTGAGGCTCTTTACTGCTGTGGTTTACTCTTGTCTGTGGTTTGCCTTCCCATGGAACTGCCTGGTGACTTGGCAGATGGTTGCTGCTACTCACTCCCCTCTTCTTTTCCTAGGCCATCATCACCTTAACACCTAGTGAGAGGATTTTTTTCCTCAGCTGGAGTGTATCTGATTTAAAAGATATCAAAGACAACTGATGTTGGGTGCAGATGATTTGGTACTGTTCTTCCCTAGAGTTTTGGGTCAGAGCACTGTGCTTTGTTCTCCCTGCATAGCTTTCTTTCACTCTGGAGGATTGTTTTTAAATGGTTGACATTTTCTTGTTCCACTAACTGCATTGTTCAATTATCACTGTCAGACTAGTGCCTTGGTTTTTCTTTAGGCCCTTCATGATTACTTTCTGAAAGGGTTAGTTTGGAGGTTAACTGTAATATTTTTGACAACCTCTCATCTCTCACACCATGCACAGATTGCTTCTAAATCATTTCACCATGTAATAGTCAAAGTCATACTATATGTCAGGAAGTACAAAGCCACAGGGGAGAAAAGAGCCAAATATCTTTTTCTTTGTGTCTCAGATAAATTTTGCTCCTTTGAAGTTGAGTTTCAGTTCCCTCAACTTAACAAAATGCTACTCGTTTCTCTAAATTTCGTGTTTCTAGTTTTCCGTGTTCACAGTCCTCGTTAGTGGAGTCTGAAGGATATATATTTTGGGAAACATAAGTAAAGACACTGTGTCTTTCTTAGGTTATTTCTTTATTTAAATATGTTTTACTGAAATTATTTGTCTCTTTTAAAATATAATAATTTATAGATAGATTTGTAAAGAAGGATATTCTTAGATGAAATTAGTTTTCAATTTTATTCATTACTATTACTATTATTATATTTATTACTATTATTTTACTGCAAGTATATGGCTTTGAAAATACAATAAGTACTAGAATAGTTTGTTGCCAGTATCTAGATTGGGTGAATATGCCATCAGTAGCACTCTATATTGCTTTGTACTGTTAGCGAACATGTCAGCACAAGAAAACTAACAAATCCTTGGTATTGCTATGTACCAGGCTTTGAGATTCACAGCTGCAAAGTAATTCTTGAAAACACACTTATAACCTTGTTAGATAATAGTTGAAATGTAGCGATGTCAGAGAAAAGTGTGTATTTAAGGAGCAGGCCGATATATTAATGTTCTGACTTACTGGGGCAAGGAGTGCTGTATTGTAGACTGATCACTGTGACTGGATATGGAAATAGAACTTGCGCTGTATCTCATAGATGTTTTTTAAAGCTCTACAAAATTATAAAATTATATGCAAAATCATGGTTAAGCAAGGCAGTGAATATTTTTATTACATCTCAACATTATACGCTCTAGCTTATCCTCATGGGAGAGAGCTTTAGTTGAAGAATTGGACAGCCAATTAAGAGATCTGCAACTATGTTTGCTGATAACTTAAATAGTCTTAATAAATTCACTTATACCCCTGATATCGTAGCTTTTAAATGGTAAAATGAAATACTTAGAGAGTACCTTCACCCCTGAGTTATTTATAACTTTGAAACACCCTTGGAATGTGATTTTCAAATTATAAAATTTATATTTAATTCTGGTCTTTTTTCTCAGACAAATATATGTCAACATCATATAATAGTTCAGCCTGGAGAAAAAGAATTCCTTTTCCAAAAACATATTCAAAAACTGAAAAGATTTATCCAGGTAAACATTTACTGGTGATTTTTAAGATATTGTGCAATTCTGAAAATGAACAAGTTGTTAAGTTCAAGGAATGTATTTCAGAAAACATTAAAATGAATAAAATTTTCATGGTATAGATGCACATTTTATTTATGGAGTTGGTAGTATGGTATGTACTACCAACTTAATTTTGTTTACTGTTTTCCGCTTTGCCTATTTTTCTGTTACTAGAAAACATTTTGATACAGTTGTTTCCTTGACAATAAGCATAGTAATTGCAGTAATTATGTAATATGTTAAGACACATTTTACTACAAAGTAAATATATAAAATGTATTTTGACACAAATAACATATTAAAGCCTTGCTATATTTACAATAGACAAACATTGGCCGGTATAGGCTAACAGAGAACTCAAGATGAGTTTTCTTGTCCAGGAGGTTCTAAGTGTCCATGCTCCCATGTTTGTTGTACCTTGTGCTCTCGGAGGGTAAAGGGATCCTGGGAATCTCTTGGGTTTGAAGTTCGTAATAGCCCTGATCTCAGACTGTCCTGCTAAACAGGTTAGTGTCTCCTCCCAACCTACCCTGGGCTGGCTATGTAAGTTTGGAAAACCACACAGGATACAGTGGATTCAGTTACTTCTCATATAACTGAACCTGTCGGAAAAAGCTCCAGAAAGGGGTATCTTACCTACAGACACAGCCTGAAACTTTCTAAGTAATCTAAAATCCATAAATTCTTATACCAGAGCCTCCCAGAATGAACCAGAATATGTCCAGACTAGAAACCTTCCCCTTTCCAAAATGAAGAGTTGACATGACGCTTCTTGAAATAGTTCTAACTTCACTGTGACTCAGTATAGAAACAGCTTGTGTATATATTTACACAAAAATGACAGCTTTTTCTCCTGTCTTTTCTCAAATCGCGTTGTGTTGTGAGATAACTCTATTGCAGTGTTACTTAATTGTCTATGTTTTCACTTAATTTTGGTTGGTTTATCACATGTAATTGCACTTAATTTTAGTGAATACAGAGGTGAAAAGTTGATCAGATTTATGGATAAAATTAGAAATCATTGAGCTGCAGCCGTTTCTTCTATGGTTTCCTTAAGGACAGGATGATATTTGGAGTATTGAAGGATGTGCTCCTCCCTCTCTCCTTATCCCACTGATCCCTTTGACTGCTCTTATGTCCCAGTAGTCTTCTCCCCTGTTTTCTTAAGAAGGATTGGGGAAAGAAGGATCACTTCCAAACAGGAAGCATCTTCCATCTGTGTGTAGTGCAGAATCTGTGTGTCCATGTGTGAACAGGAAACATGTGTCATGTATGTGTAACACAGAATCTGCATCTGTGTGTGAACAGGAAACATGTACCATCCCTATGTAGTACACAATCTACATATGCATGCGTGTCATTTATGTATAGATAAGATCTAAACATCCAGGTGTGAACAGGAAACACTTACCATCTATGTGTATTGCAGAGTCTGCGCGTCCACGTGTGTATGGGAAGTGCACCTTCTACTTGTAGCACAGGGTCTATGCATCCATATGCGACTGCGTTGCCTTTCCTAGATGTTACAGGGGGTGAAAAGCTTTGGGGAGAGCTTTTCAGTGCCATCTGAGTTGGGGGGAAGTCAGACCATGTCTGACATGTCAGGGCTAAATACAGCTTCTCGAGATTTGCAGGTGCCAGGCCATCCGATGTTCCTGGGGACCTCAAGCAGGAGAGAGGTCCTGAGAACAGATTAATCGATTTATACAAAGTCTACTGGCTGGAACTGAAGCATTGGAAAAATGTTTGTTGTTCAGCCCTGTTGAGGTGTGTGAGGGGTACTTAGCAATGTCAATGGGTTGCCTCTAATGAAGAGCCAAATAGAAATCAAAGCAGCATCCACTGACCAAATATTGTTTAAAGTATGATCTGAAGACCAGCTGCAATGATACCATCTAGGAACTTGTGAAAAAAGCAGAGTCCCCATCCCAGACTCACTGAATCAGAATCTAAATCTTAAAGCATGCCTCCATGTTTAGCATGCACATTAAAGTTTGATAAACCTTTGACTACATTATCTGGACCACCTTCAAGGGAAATAAGAGTATAGCACAGGCACCATACTTGACAAGATCTGAAATGATATTCTCTTCCTAGCTGCCACAGAGAAGTGTGACCTTTCTCCCCTCTCCCTACCCAGAAATTAGGATCTACGTTAGTATATTTCTTAGGAATAAAACCCTGAGGAAAAAATTAAGTCTGAATTTGACTGAAATACAAAAGTGAAGTGACTAAGAAATCACTGTATTGGACTGAGAACTAGATGTGCAAAGATCTAGATCTAGGTCCATTTTTTACATCAGGAAGACTGGGGATCTGAAGTCAAGAAATTAAATACCTTTTATAAAATTTTATCTTATAAAATGTATTTTCTTACTTGCTTTTCACTCATAAATTTCTAACTCCAAAGCTCTTACCCTTTTGGATTGTTGTTGTCATCAGCAGAGCAGGAAGAGGAAGATGAGCTATGTTTCTTTCTCCACATATTTCTGCTAGGGTACAAGGCAGCAATTTCAACATTTCCCAGTGGACAGATGGACTGCTGGAAGGAAGGAGGCAGAAAACACAAGCTGCCTCTAGTCTGTTTCTCTAAGGCTCTGACAGCCAAAGCCATAGAAGTGTAAATGAGTGAGAGGAGCCTTTTGGGAAAATGGTGTTGGATACTGTGATGATAATGCAATAGGAAAGGAAAATGTGAGTGCCTTTGTGAGGGGCAGGGGCAGGAGCTGCAGAGACCTCAGATATTCTCATTGTTGGCCTTCCCTAGAGGCCATGTGTCCTTTCTGATAGGAATGAAGTTGATGCAATGGAGGTGACTTACTGAGTTCATTCTAAGTGTCCCATTGCACAGCCTTATAGATAGTATCATTTCCATTACTTTCCACTCCTCCACCCAAGTGCACTACATATTAAGCAACAAAAAGACATGAATTGATTTTGAATATTTATGAATGAAAGCAATAAGCTTAGTTTTTGCTTTGTCTTTGAATTTCATGGCAGTTAGCAAAAGAAATATGAACTATCAGAGCCCTGAAAGTTGAAATAGAAAATAATCAACATTTTGTATATTTTATTATTAGAGCCACGAAGAAATGGGAGTAAGTAAACTTGGAGGTTGAGAGAAGAGGAAAAATGAGAAAACAGAAAAGTGTCAGACATCATCTGATTTACAATCGAAAATGAAAATTCAAAGAATGAGATATTCAAGTACTCCATACCATATACGGGATAGCCAAAGATGATAAAATGCAAATTCTGAAAATAAGATGCAGGAAGTACATTGTGCTCTTTCAAAACTGATAAATATGCAAATTACAAACAGCTGCCTGTGTATTTATGTAGGTCTGGAATTCATTCAATGCATTACTTCAAACATTTAATAAAATTTAAAAGTTTGACAATTAAAATCATTCTTTAATTGTGAACCAAGTTAGATTGCACAGATTGAGTCATAAAACTGTGCCCTTAATCTCTGTTTTACAATATTCTTTATGGAAGAAACCTCATGTTTTTCTTTCTTTACTTAGCTTTTAAGCTGGGCCTTCAGCAATATAAGATATTACAAGTGTAAACAAATTCAGTGCAGTCCCAGGATTACGGTTTGATGATGAGTATGTTAGAGATATTTGCACAGAAACAGACTTTGATGTGTGGCAGAAAGAGACAGAGGTTGGTTCATTATGCAAGGCAGTGTCTTTTTAATTGGCAAGTACAAGATCTGCTGAGATATGCTATATTCAAATAAAAAATAAACATTTGCTTGCCATAAAAATTAAAGTTATAGGATCATATTGGGGAAAATGACATGTTTAACCAAAAAAGAGTGAATTAATAACATGGTAACCCAAAATGTCTTGATGAAGTTTTAAGACTTTAGTAACTCCAGCAGTATAAATGCTAACAAAAGAGAGATTAACTGAAAGCTCTTTCTTTCTTTTTCTTTTTAAACTAGAAACCGTTTATTTAAGGTATACAAACTTGATGCATTTAATATAAACTAATTTAGGAAAATAATGACTCTTCCCATCCTACTCTCCTTCTGCCCGCACTCTGACCCTTCTTCCTCCTCTCTCTCCTATTCTCATTATTATTTGTGTTTTACAAAGATCTTTTTCAATTAACTTTATACACATATGATTAACCCTGCAGTAAGGAAAGAGTTCAACAAATAGTATGCAAAAAAATAAAAAATAAAAACTGTTCCTCAGCAGTTGAGACAAGGGCTGTTCAAAATCATCATATTCAAAGTGTCAATTTCACTTCTATAGATTACCTTTTAGGAAAACATGGTATTTGTCTTTTGGGGACTAGCTTATTTCTCTAAGTATAATGGCTTCCAGTTGCATCCATTTTGCTACAAACAACAATATTTCATTTCTTTTTTTTAGTTCTGTGTAGTATTCCATAATTTATTTATCTAGTCTTCAATTGATGGATATCTAGGTTGATTTCATATCTTAGCTATTGTAATTTGAGCTGCAACAATCATGGGTGTGCAGAAGACTCCATCGTAAACTGCTTTCATTTCCTTTTGTTAAATACCAAAAGTGAGATAGCTGGCTTATATGGTAGGTCTATATTCATATTTCTGAGGTACTGTCTTCCACAGTGGCTGGGCCAGTTTACATTCCTACCAACAGTGGATTAGAGTACCTTTTCCCTCCCATATCCTCACTAGCATTTGTTCTTTGTGGTTTCTGTATGAAAGCCATTCTGACTGGAGTGAAGTGAAATCTCAGTGTGGTTTTGATTTGCATTTCCTTGATTGCTCCTGATCCTGAGCATTTTTCATGTGTCTGTTGGCCATTTGAATTTTCTCTTTTGAAAAATGCCAGTTCAAGTCCTTAACTTGATTGTTTTGTTGTTGTTGACTTTCTTGAGCTCTTTACAGATTCTGGATATTAATCCTTTAACAGTTGCATAGTTTGAAAGTATTTTCTACCATTTTATTGGTTGCCTCTTCACTTTGCTGAGTGTTTCTTTTGAGTGTAGAAACTTCTCAGTTTGATGTGATCCCATTTGTCAATTTTGGCTTTGATTGCCTTTGCTTCTGGGGTCTTTTCCAAGAAGTCTTTGCCTATGCCAGTGTCTTACAGTGTTTCCCCAATGTTCTCTAATAATTTGATGGCAATGGATCATAGATTTAGGTCTTTGATCAGTTTTGAGTGGATTTTTATGTAAGGTGTAAGGTAGGTGTCTTCATTCATAATTCTGCGTGTGAAGATCCAGTTTTCCCAGCAGAATTTGTTTAAGGGACTGTCCTTGCTCCAGGGATTGATTTGAGCTCCTTTGTCAAAGATAAGTTGGTTGTAGATGCATAGATTGATTTCTGGAGTTTCTATTCTGTTCCATTGGTCTACCCATCTGTTTTTGTGTGAGTACCAGCCTGTTTTAATTATAATTGCCTGTAGTATGTCTTGAAACCTGATATTATGATGCATCCAGCATTGTTTTTGCTGTATAAGATTGCTTTATCTATTCGGGGTCTCTTGAGTATCCATATGAATTTCAGCATTGTTTTTTCTAGATATCAGAAGAGTTTCTTTGGTATTTTGATTGGAATCATGTTGTATCTATATATTGCTTTTGGTAGTATGGATATTTTGATGATGTTTTTCTTCCAATCTATGGATATGGGATATTTTCCCATTCTTTGTGTCCTTTTATATTTCTTTCTTTAATGTTTTATAATTTTCATCATAGAGATCTTTGACATCCTTGGTTAAATTTACTCCAAGGTATTTGATTTTTTTGTCGCTATTATGAATGGGATTAAAATTAGAAATTCTTTCTCAACATGGTATTAGCTGAGTATACAAAGGCTATTGATTATTTTTGTGTATGTTAATTTTATATTCTGCCACATTACCAAACTCTTCTCTGAGTTCCAATATTCTCTCAGTGGAGTCTTTTGGATCCCCTATGTTTAGAATCATGTCACCTGAAAATTGGGATAGTTTGACTTCTTTCTTCCCAATTTGTATCCCTTTGATTTCTTTTTCTTTTCTAATGGCTCTAGTTAAAATCTCCAGGAACATATTGAATAGTAATGGTGAACATCCTTGTGTGATCATAATGAGAATGCTTCCAGCTTTTCCCCATTCAGTAAGATGTTGGCAATGGGTTTGTCATAAATTTCCTTCATTGTGTTGAGGAATGTTCCTTTTATACCTAATTTGCTTGATTTTCATCATGAAAGGATGCCTTATTTTATCAAATACCTTCTCTGCATATATTGAGATAATCTATGGCTTTTGTTCTTCAGTTTGTTAATGTGATGTATCACATTTATTGATTTGTGAATGTTGAACCATCCTTGCGTACCAAACATAAATCCCATTTGGTCTGGTTGAATGATCTTCCTGATGTGTTGTTGGATTCAATTGGATAGTATTTTGTTGAATATTTCTGTGTCTGTATTCATCAGGGATATTGGTCTATAGTTCTTTTTCTTTTTTTATCTTTTTTTAGTTTAGGAGTTAAGGTGGTTCTGGCTTCACAGAAGGAGTTTAGGAGAATCCCCCCACCTTTCAATTGTTTTGAGTAGCTTGAGAAGAATTAGAATTAGTTTTTTAAATATCTGGTAGAATTTAGAAGTGAAGCCATCTGGTCCTGGGTAAGCTTATTTATATTTCTTTTATAATTGTTTAGAATTGTATATTTTGAATAGTAAACATTTTATTTGATTTTAAAATTTCAATGTAAATTAACCGCATGCAGCAACTAAAACAAAAAAATTAAACATATTTTTCAATTAAAAATCAATAGGCAATAAGTATTTGTTGCTGTGGATTCATTCTGAGAGGAGGAACACAGCAGGGGCAAGAGGCATGGAGTCACCACACAGACACTGGGAATGAGGTGAAAGCGAGCCAGAGGCAAGCAGCTCGCAGACTCATTTATTTCAGTTGGTATGGCAGCCAATCCTGTCAAGGGGCGATTTATGCCCTAACCATTCACAGCCTGTTTCCAAACAGGCTCCTTTGCCATGTGGTTTCCGAAGCCATCCAATCACAGCCTGTTGCCAGGCAGGCTCCATTGCCAGCAGCCATCTTAGCATGGCCTTCTCATTCCACCACAAATATTGAAATTGATTTATAATAATGTTTTTTTGTCAGTTTTTGTAGATTTATACTTCTGAATGTTTCTTTTTTATTATTATTATTTTATTTAGTAAATATAAATTTCCAAAGTATAGTTTATGGATTACAATGGCTTCCCCCCCATAATTTCCCTCCCACTTGCACCCCTCCCATCTCCTGCTCCCTCTCCCATTCCATTCACATCAAGATTCATTTTCAATTATCTTTACATATAGAAGATCGACTTAGTACATACTAAGTAAAGATTTCATCAGTTTGCACCCACACAGAAACACAAAGTGTAAAATACTGTTTCAGTGCTAGTTATAGCATTACTTCACATTGGACAACACATTAAGGACAGATCCCACATGAGACGTGAGTACACAGTGACTCGTGTTGTTGACCTAGCAATTTGACACTCTTGTTTGTGGTGTCAGTAATCTCCCTAGGCTCTAGTCATGAGTTGCCAAGGCTATGGAAGCCTTTTGAGTTCTCCGACTTCGATCTTATTCCGACAGGGTCATAGTCAAAGTGGAAGTTCTCTCCTCCCTTCAGAGAAAGATACCTCCTTCTTTGATGGCCCCGTTCTTTCCACTGGGATCTCACTCACAGAGATCTTTCATTTAGGTCTTCTTTTTTATTTTTTCCAGAGTGTCTTGGCTTTCCATGCCTAAAATACTCTCATGGGCTCTTGAGCCAGATCTGAATGCCTTAAGGGCTGATTCTGAGGCCAGAGTGCTATTTAGGACATCTGCCATTCTATGAGTCTGCTGTGTATCCTGCTTCCCATGATGGATCATTCTCTCCCTTTTTGATTCTATCAGTTAGTATTAGCAGACACTAGTCTTATTTGTGTGATCCCTTTGACTCTTAGACCTCTCAGTGTGATCAATTGTGAACTGAAGATGATCACTTGGACTAGTGAGATGGCCTTGGTACATGCCACCTTGATGGGATTGTATTGGAATCCCCTGGCATGTTTCTAACTCCACCATTTGGGGCAAGTCCGGTTGAACATGTCCCAAATTGTACATCTCCTCCCTCTCTTTTTGCCACTCTTATATTTAACAGGGATCACTTTTCAGTTAAAATTTAAACACCTAAGAATAATTGTGTGTTAATTACAGAGTTCAACCAATAGTACTAGAGCAAAAAGAAATACTAAAATGGATAAAGTATTATATTGTACAACAACAGTCAGGACAAGAGCTGATCAAGTCACTGTTTCTCATAGTGTCCATTTCACTTCAACAGGTTTCTCCTTTGGTGCTCAGTTAGTTGTCGCCAATCAGGGAGAATATATGATATTTGTCCCTTTGGGACTGGCTTAATTCACTCAGCACAATGTTTTCCTGAGCTTTTTTTTTTAATAATCTATTATAGATATATTCCTAATTTTTTGAAGATTTATTTATTTATTTGGAAGGTAGAGTTACAGAGAGGCAGAGACAGAGAGAGAAAGAAGTAGTCTATCCTCACGGTTACTCTCCAAATGGCCACAATGGCTGGAGTGGGGCCCATCTGAAGCCAGGAGCCAGGAGCTTCTTCTGGGTCTCCCACATGGGTGTAGGGGCTCCAGGACTTGGGCTATCTTCTGCTTTCTCAGTTTATAGCTGAGAGTTGGATCAGAAGTGGAGCAGCTATGCCTCAAACTGGTGCCCATATGGGATGCCAGAACTGGATGGTAGCTTTACCCTCTGCACCATAGCACTGACCCCACTTCTGAGGTTATTAAAGCTTAGAATCTCATTAAGAATTTGAAGAAACTTATATTTGCATAGATCTTGTGGGTTATTGATAGCCTCTTAGCCTTTATTATAAGAAGTCTCAATATTATTAGAAATATTTAAAATCATTTTATAATATTTGTTTCCAATTTGTGCAGTAATAAACCCTAAATTTTGGAGTTTATTAGAGAGTGGATAGAGAGAGAGAGAGACAGAGAGAAAGGTCTTCCTTTTCTGTTGGTTCAACCCCCAATGGCCACTGCAGCTGGCGCACCACGCTGATCAGGAGCCAGGTGCTTCTCCTGGTCTCCCATGTGGGTGTAGGGCCCAAGGACTTGGGCCGTCTTCCACTGCCTTCCCGGGCCACAGCAGAGAGCTGCACTGGAAGAGGAGCAACCGGGATAGAATCGGCGCTCCAACTGGAACTAGAATCTGGAGTGCTGGCACCACAGGCAGATGATTGGCCTATTGAGCCGCGGCACCAGCCTAAAGTTTGGTTTTAATGTTGCTCTGTGTGTGTACTCACATTGAAGAACATGAGGATATAGCTTTTTTTTTTTTAATAAACATAATGGATGTAAACAAAAACTGTGTTACCAAAATATGTTTGTGAGCTATGTAGACGTCATAAAATAAATAAACTGAAAAGCTGACTAGATGCAAGCTGGTAGGAGACAAATGTAGAAGCACTGCTAAGTGGGTTCCATAACAGAAATTTAGTCTGATCCAACTTTGTATTTCTTAATCATCACTACACTGCTCTTTTAATACCCATTCCCAAAAATGTTCTCTGGATTTCAGTCATATAAGTTAGAAAACTCCTGTAGTTATTGTGGAGTATACCCCTGATGGGGCACAACTTATATCTCTTCTTTATGGGACTCAATCTAGTTATAGGTCTAGTAGCAAAGAGAGGTGGTAGAGGGTCCTGAGGGTAATTAGTGTCTTTGAATACAGCTGTCAGGGTTAACCCACGATGAGGGTAGAGGGGCCGCGTCTACTGGGACCAGAGCAGCTGCTTTCTACAGTAAAGACATCAGACATCAGAATTTGCAGTGCAGTGTTCCTAGCTTCACTGGAGTCTTCCCATATATCCCCTTCTAACTTTCAAGGTCAAATGCCTTCTCTGTTAATGTCCTTACTTAAATAGTGGCCACCTTTCTTCTGGAAATTCAATCTATATTGTAATTCATCTACCTGCAGGATGAAATTTTGAGACCCAACTCTATGGCAGCAGAAGATGAGAGACTCTTCATGGCAGGAACATTTGCCTTTAAGTCATTTATGAAGCACTGGGGCTTGGAATTCAAATTTCTGATCTCATCTTTTTCTTTCCACTATCTTCAGGGACAGTAGGAGAAACTATCCCATTCCATTATCAACACAGTTGTTATTTTTTAATTTGGAGGCGGGGGGAGAGAAAGAGATAGACCTGCAGTGGGTAGAGTGAAGGGCAAAGCTAGGAGCAGGAGTCCAATCCAGGTTTTCCTTTGGGTAGCAGAAATCCAACTGGTTGAGTCACCATCTTCTTCCTCTTGAGATCTGCAGTAGTAGGAGTCTAGCTGGAATCTGGAGATTGAGCCGGCAGTCAAACTTAAGTACTCCAATGTGTGATGTGGGAGTCTGACCCAGGAGCTTAGCCACTAGGCCAAATGCCTGCCCCATCCTGTAGTTTTGACAGAAATGTTCAAAGGGATCATACAAATGATCACCCAGATCACTGCCACTCATAACTGGTGAATTAGGAATGTCCAGTGATGATGTTTTGTGTATTTCTATCATATTATCATGCTAAGGATTGTCATTCTCTTCTTTCCCTCTGAAAATAGTCTTTATGTTTAGTCAAATTATAGAACCAATTCCAGAAAACCCAGACAATTTTGAAAACTCATCTTTAAGATTATGTTCCTCTGTAACAAATTTTATCCAGGGAAACAGGGCCAAAAGGGTATGTGTGTATGTGTGTGTATCTGTTTATACAAACCAGATACTTCAAAAAGTCCATGGAAAATGATATTATGAAAAAGCCCATGGATTTCAAATTTTTGTATCACTTTTAATTCTACCTTTTCATTTTTAAGGTACACCCGTGTGTGTGTAGTGTGTGTGTGTGTGTGTGTGTGTGTGTCTATGAATGAAGAGGTTTATTTGAAGGAATAGACTCATTGCTGAGGCTTAACTGTTCAGAAATCTCATGGATGATGTCAGCAGGAAGAGTTGAAGTTTAAATCTGGAGGCAGGCTCCTGGAAAATCAGGAAGAGCCAGTATTGCAGATGGCATCTGAAGGCCAGTCTCTGGAAAGTTTCCTCTTGCTTCTTGAGAAAAAGTAAATGTTTTTGTTCTATTTATGCCTTCAGTTGATTGGATGAGGCCCATCAACATTATGGAGAGTAATCTATTTTACCCACAGTCTACTGATTTAAATGTAAATTTCATCTAAAAACAGTCGTATGGGAGCATCTAGAATAATGTTTAATATAATTCTGGGCACCATGATCCAGTCAAGTGAACATATAAAATTAACCATCATATTGGGCTTAGGAGAATAATTCAAGATTGTCTCATTGTCTTAAAGTTGATTAGTCACCTTGATTTCCTTTTGTCATGTAACCTGATGTAATCACAGGTTCCAGGGATCCAGATGTGGACATTTTGGGGAGTCATTTTTCAACCTGCCACAACTACATTTCATACACTGAATAAAATTCATAATTATTGTATCGCAGGCACGATGCCACATAAAATGACTTTTTAATATTTACTCCTGCTTCTCAAGAAACTATAAGCAAAGAGGCTAGTAGTAATTACCTGCATTATTGAGAAGCTTAATTTCTCTTAATTTCACTCAATGGTCATGTAACTTGTAAGTGGCACCATATCATGTCTATGACTACAAGCCCATCTACTTCACTAGACAGGGTGAAGGTTTGCTTGTACTTCATTACCTCATAGTCCTTTTATCCTGAAGCCACCCTGGAGGACTGAGGCCCAGAGATTTCAATCTCAGAACAATGACAGTACAGCTCTTAAATTTTTAAAAAATCCATTGTCCTCCATTAAGAGTAGTGTAGATATGCTGCTTACCTCCCTGGCTGTTCCTCAAGCAAGGATCAAAGAATACTTATTATTAAGATTACATTGAATTTTGTGTATTCTGACAACTAAGACAAGAAGGAAAACAATTACATCAGAAAAGTTATACCCCACAGAAAACATTTTTTATTCTACTACATTAAATATCGAACCCATTTTGTGTAAACCTAAATTAAATTCATCCTGCAAATGTTAAAAGAGCATCCTTCAGAGTCAAGCCCCCTGCTACATGTCACAAATGCAAATGTGAGTCTTTTCTTCTAAATGCTTGTCATATAATGAGTGACACAAACTTGTGGTTGAAGCATTTATATGATGTGATATGTACCATAGTAGAGGTATAGAACTGGAGCCTACAGTGAAGGTATGCATCACATGTACTTCAGCTGACAATTTGCTTGGCATTGAGTGATCACAAGATTTTTTAAACATTTTCTTTCTGCTGGCATTTCTCTTCAAGCCTGTTTACAGCACTGCATGAAGTAGTGGCCTGTCCCAAGACTGGCACCACAGTGGGATGAAGGATGAATTGCTGCATTTTAAGAATCAGTTCCTTTCTGCTTCAGCATAGAGAAATTATGTTCATTTTCTTCCCAAAGAGATGTTGCTGAGAATACTAGTTTTAGAGTGAACTTTTGTACTTGGACACCTACCTGCATTCCATTAAGCAATTATATTATGTATAGTAATTGGCTTATTTCTCTCATTAGGCTAGGGATGTTTCATTCCTTATATCTCTTGGCATCTGGCATATAATAGACATTTGGTAATTGTTGAATGTTCTAATTCTTGTCTAACATTTTTTTTCCCTTGACTCAAATGGTAGAGTTCTTAAGCCATGATTGGCAGCACCATTGCCATGAACCTGGCTTTTAATGGACTTGTATAAGAACTCCATAGAACTGTAGACTTACTCCTACTTTTGGAGCATTCCCTAATACAATAGATCCTTGATTTTGCTGTTGAAATCAGCTTAAAGCCATTTCCTGGTAAATATGGACCAAACATAGTTCTAAAGGTGAAACTTGCTGTGAAGATCATGGTGAAGTGGAAGCTGTTTTGTACAATGCTGATGGAGGTAGAAAATGTAGGCTGTTCTGTCCATTCATAGAACTTATTGGGGCTGGCGCCACGGCTCAATAGGCTAATCCTCCGCCTTGCGGCACTGCACACTGGGTCTAGTCCGGGCAGGGTGCCGGATTCTGTCCTGGTTGCCCCTCTTCCAGCCAACTCTCTGCTGTGGCCTGGGAGTGCAGTGGAGTGATGGCCCAAGTCCTTGGGCCCTGCACCCCATGGGAGACCAGAGAAGCACCTGGCTCCTGCCTTCGGATCAGCGCGGTACGCGGGCCGCAGCGCATCGGCCGTGGAGGCCATTGGAAGGTGAACCAACGGCAAAGGAAGACCTCTCTCTCTCTCTCTCTCTCCTCACTGCCCACTCTGCCTATCAAACAAAAAAAAAAAAAAAAAAAGAAAGAAAAGAAATTATTGGGGAATGGAAGAGATATAGGTTGTACTTCCTACCAGGAGTCTGTTTCATGCATCTAGTTTCTAGTGTGGAACTCTGAATTCTAGAATTTCAAATCCAAACCAGTTATTTCTATACCATGTAAGTGTTAGCTTGAGTTTACAACTTTAGGACATTTAAATATATGTAGGTCTTCATACCTACTCTTTTGCTGAGGTATGCAAATGTTGAGGATGGTGCTAATCAACTTAAATCACACAAAGCAAAAGAGCAATTCTCATTTTTTTCCCATCAATTTTCTAGCACATGGAATTTTACCATGGATTGTTTCTGGTTTCTTTATTATATGTACTGTGGACAGAATGAAAAAAGGAACCTGGTGTTTTACTTGAGATTTGTAATAACAGTAAAGGGCTACTCTGAGCAAGAGTAGCACAGTTAATGACATATTAGAATATTTCAGATGGAAAATGTACCAGACAGAAGTGTTATTTCTACATAATTTTCCAATCCTTGATTTGACACTCTGTAGGTGATTCAGGGAATTATTGTAATATGGAATGGTTGTGATTACTACAGAAGCCTTGAGGAAAGATCATTTAGATCTGTGCACTGTTCTGTGAACAGTAATACATATCATTGTCTTTGACTATTAACCAAAGAGTGATTTGGAGAAGCTGTTCAAAAATGTTCAATCTGTCTTCAATCTTTAATAGAAAAAAAATCTGAAGCAAATAAATTTAATCTCTAAAAATATTTATAATTCATACCTAGGGGACAGTACTAGAATCTCTTAAGTGTTTATTTTTTCTCAAGTATATTCCATGCTACTTTCCTTTATTATGAGATTATTTGTTGTAAACAATTACATGAAGGTAGGTAGGTAATTAGGCAGCTCATAGACAGATGATTGGAAGTAAGGAAAGAAGGAAGAAAGGAAGAAAGGTGGGATGGAAGGAGAAGAAGAACAAATGAGCATAGTTTATCGCACATAGTCTCCACTCTGGAAGTTGAAGCTCCTATGAAAATTAGTTACAAAACATGGAAATGCGAGACTTCAGTTTCTAACGAGGTATGGTAAACTATACAGGATTCAAGAAATTCTTTCTGGAAAAAACACATCCAAGAGTGCCATATTTAGAAACAAAAACATCTTTTCAGTGCATGTTCTGAATACGTGGGAAGAAAAAGATTTCTCCCAGAGGCCAGAGTGACAAGCAGATACAGTAAGTAAGCATTAGAGCGGGTGTTTGCCCTGAGGTACCTGCAGATCTTTGCCACAGAGTTTACACTTTAGTGATTCACGAATGGGGGAATAATGACAAAATCTAGGGCATGAAGAAGTTGAGAGTGGGACTGAAAACCTCGCAGAAAACCAGATTCCCTAATGAAGATAGTAGACAGGAAGAAACTAGAAAAAGAATCTTAATTTTTTAGACAGAGGTGGTATTAAAATACATCTTTTTCTCTTAGAATTCATAAAGATCTTACATTTTCTAGTGAATTTTGGATTTAATTTTACATTATCAGACTCTAACAAACTTCATGCCAAAAATGTATATAGAATATTCTTAAATTGATAGTGCTCCAGGAACCTGGATGAAGCAAAGGTAAGTGTCCTCTGGCTGGTAACTTGGGGAATGGCAAGAGATGAAGTTCCAGGTAGTATGGATTTGTAACCAAAAGAAACAAATAAACAACATCAAACATACAGAGCCACCCGTTGAGTCAACAATGACAGGATCAGACAAATGAAAAAATACTTTTAAAAAATGATATTTAAGGTATGCAAATTTCATTTATTTCATATATACGGTTTAAGGAACATAGTGATACTTTACACCTCCTACCCTCCTTTCTGCCTATCCTCCCAGCCTTCTTCCTCCTTCCTCTCCTATTCCACTTTTAATTTTACCATTATCTACTTCAGTTACTTTATACTCATAAGATGAACTCTACACTAATTAAAGAGTTCAACAAGTAGTAAGAAAAAAACAACTGTTCCTCAATAGTATAGACAAGGGCTGTAAACAATCAAATCTCAAAATGTCAGTTTCATTTCTATACATTATAATTTTTGGTATTCTATTAGTTACCACAGATCAGGGAAAATATATGGTATTTCTCTTTTTGAGGCTGGCTTATTTCACTAAGTATAATGGCTTCTAGTCGCATCCATTTTTGTTGCAACAGACAGGATTTCATTCTTTTTTAATTGCTCAGTGGTATTCAATAATGTACAGATACCATAATTTCTTTATTCAGTTATCATCAGTTGATGGACATCCGAGCTGATTCCATATCTTAGCTATTGTGAATTGAGGCTGCAATAAACATGGGGGTACAGATAACTCTTTCATATGCCAATTTCATTTCCCTTGGGTAAATTCCAGGAATGGGATGGCTGGGACACATAGTATATCTATTTTTAGCTTTCTGAGTGACTGTCATGCAATAATCAACAATCAATGTTGGCAAGGTTGTGTGGGGGCTGAGGGGGAAGTACCCTAATCCACTGTTTGTGGGATGTAAACTGGTCCAGACCATTATGGAAGACAGTATGGAGAAACCAAAATACTTAGCATGTAAAGGATACATTGAAAATGTGAAAAACTGATGAGGTTATCAGTGTTGACCCAATCCTTTTAAAAGAACCATTTAGAACATTTAAAAGTGAAAATAATATAGCTAAAAGTGGACTAATAAAGGATAAAATGTGCTGAGAACAGCACATATACTGAAGGATATATTTGAACAAATTGTACATAGTGTAGCACAGAAAGACTACAAAACAGATTGTAAAAGTACTTCAGAGTTCATGGGAAAATAAAGATGATGCGGATTTGCTGGAATGTTTTAAAGATCCCTCATATATAAAAGAACCTAAAGAGAGAGAATACACTAAGAGTGCTAACCAGCATTTTCAGAGGGGAATGGGAGACAGACAATACAAAGAATGGCTGAAGATTTTTTAGCTATTGAAAAACACCATTTTTCAGCCTCAAGAAGCTTATTGGATAAAAGTAAAAGAAAAAATAAAACTCATACATGTACCCTTCATTTTTAAACCACAGTACATCAAAATTTTAATCTTAAAAAACTCAGGGAGATATGCTGTTTACCTACTAAAATAAATCTTATTCTGATATTTGAACTTTAATGAGCAATAGAAGCAGAGGACAATGGAATAATCAATAGAGTAGGAGAAAAAAACATCAATCTAAACAAAATATCCAGCCATTTTTCAAGAATTTCAGAAAAATAAAACCAATTGGGCAAATCATAATTGAGACATTTTCCAAAGGATATTCTTTAGGAAGAGAATTTATAAAAATATCTGAGGGACATGAAGCAGAGTCACTAATGAACATAATGAACATAATGAACATGTGGGTTAATTTTAGAAAGCAATGACTGTATATTGGGGCCAGCATTGTGGCGCAACAGGTTAAACCACCGCCTGCAATGGCAGTTTTCTCATATCGGAGTCTTGGCTGCTGTTCTGCTTCAACCCTCTGCTAAGCGCCTGGAAAAGCAGCAGAAGATGATGCAAGTATTTGAGCCTGCCACCCACCTGGGAGACCTGGATGAAGTTCCTAGCTCCTGGTTCAGGCCTAGCCCAGCCCTGGCTATTGTGGCCATTTTTGGAGTAAACCAACAGATGGAAGAGTTCTCTGTCTCTTTCTCTCTCTCTCCCTCTCTTTATCTACTCCCCCAATCACTCTTTCAAATAAATAAATCTTGAAAAAAGAGAAAATAGTAACTGTATAATGCAATTACATTTCACATTTGTAAGTTAAACAAAAATAAGAACTAAAATCTTAGAATTTACATATTAATGTTTGTGGTGGAATGAGAAGGTGAGAAGGTCATGCCAAGATGGCACTGGCAACAGAAACTGCCTGGTAACAGGCCGTGATTGGATGGCTTTGGAAACCACATGACAACAGAGCCTGACTGACAATAGGCTGTGACTGGATGGTTTCAGAAACTGCCTGGCAACAGGCTGTGATTGGTTAGAGCATAGACCGCCCCTTGACCGGATTGGCTGCCTTGGCTATATAAGCAGCTGTAGCAACTGTAGCAACCGAAATAAGTCTGCAAGCTACTTGCCTCAGGCCTGCTTTCACCCAATTCCCAGGGTCTGTGTGTTGACTCCGCGCCTCTTGTCCCCACCATGCTCCTCCTCTCAGAAACGAATCCACTGGAACAAATGTTAACAGTCAGAGACTAAAAGCAAGACAGCTTTAATTTGGGCTGGCACTGTGGTGTAGCAGGTTAAACCACTGCCTGCAGTGCTGGCATCCCATATAGACACTGAATCAAGACCCAGGTACTCTACTTCTGATCCAGCTCACTGCTAACATGCCTGGGAAAGCAGGCATGTACCACTTCTGAGGCTGTGTATTCACGATAAATCTCTTCTTACTTAATCTGTTACTTCTTGCTCGCTCTCTTTTTGATGTTTCTCTTCTTAATTCTTCAGTCCTTTCTGTATACCTGTAACTTATCTCACAATCCAACTATTACACATATTAACCTAAATTCTGTTCTCCCAGTTTTATTTGAGGGATCCAGCTATCTTATTTTCAACTTTGGTCTCAAAACATCTATGTTATCTGTAATAAAAGTGTACAATTGTCATCTTTTCCTTTGAAAATGAATTTTGGTTCATTTCATCAGAGGCTGCCATTTGATCTATAAATGAAGCTTTCAGCTTAATAATTACTTTTTACTTACAACTGTTTTGTCAAAAAGTGGAGTCTAAACTGCTTGGCAAAAATAAATGCTACAACTTCTACTTTGCTTCTGGCATGAACCCGAAAGGACAATTTGTACCATTTGTAAGCTAATCAAAACAGACCATCCACAATAAGGCAGGGAGAACTTTGGGTTCCAATTCAATCTGCTTTGAGTTGGCTTTGCTTGGTAGTGTTTATGGAGATAATTGCCCCTGTTGCCAGAATGATGTTTATGTTCTTTTTCCCCAGAGAAAAGATTGCCATAGAACAAATTAAGGGCAATTAGCATGAAGGCTGGGTAATTGCCAATAAATTCAGTAAACTCACATTGGCTTTGGAAACAGAGGGTCTTTTTAAAGACTCCTGGTTCTGCCATTTGCCAGTTGTTTGTTTGACTTTGGAGGAAATACTTTAAGTCACTGGATGTTAATTTACTCATTTGCAATGATAAGTTCCTGATAGGGTTGTTATGTGCTTTAGTTGTATCTGGGATATGGATGGTTTTTAACAAATTATGTCCATGTATTACTACTGAAAAATATCTGGGATGTTATCACCACTTACTGGCCAATATGATAAAGGTGATATGACCACATTCTTAGGACTCAATCTGATGTCTAATTTCCATAATATTAAACAGCATTTAAATATAAGTTCTGGATGTTTCTGCTCATGCTCAGGTTAGAAATAAAGTTTGAAGATGTTGGTGAAAATAAGATGTCAGTTCTCACACTTGCTTGCTTCTTGTTATGAGATTCTCTAGTGTCTAAGGAGACACCAGTGTTTTCCTCACTACTTTTTTGTTCCAGAAGCAAATGTATTTAAAATTTTAATAGGAATATATTCTAAAACATATCAAGAACAAAAGAAATTGGCTATATTACACCACTAAAAGTTAAACATTAAAGCACATGTTGTGGCAGAAATTCAAATGTGTTTTCATTTTAAAATTTCTGATTTAATAATTTATACCTCCCTGTCATGCAGCCCTGGAAAATTTCTAGCCCAGGGCACTGTAGATCTGCATAGAGTCAACTAAACGATTTTCATGTGATCCATGGGGAAATAATTTCTAATGTTCTTCCCCTCGACACTCAGAATCTTCTCTTTTCCCTCCATAGCTAGAGGATTATGTTTTAGGGATATAAAATTGCTCAACATCATACTGAGTGCATTCTAGTAGAAATAAAAATTGTTTTATCAAAAGGGTATCTTTTAAATTAAACTGAAAACATTTAATCATTGGGTGATGGTCTGGGTTATACATATTATGCTATATTAATAATATGTTATAATATTATGCATATTATGGGCCTAAATATTCAAGAGATGGTTACTCATTATAGGAATAAAACAGTTCTATTTAAACAAATCTAAACTTTTTGAATCATCTTTGGGTTAACATTTTATTATATAGTTTATAAATTTGGCTCTCTGAAATATATTAAATTTGAAAAGTTTTCAAAGAATTTATGAAAACTACATATTATGAAAAATTATTTCTAGATTTCAAATGTTTTATGCCAAAATAAAATTAAAAAATAATTATAAATACATTCTTGAAGTACTCATATTAATGCATTATTACATTAATATATTTTACTACTTTACTATGATATATTAGGGTTTATTTGTCTTCAAAGCTATGTAAAATCCAGATTCTACTCTTTGCCACACTATACAGTGTTATGCTGATAAAGGCTTAACTGACTGTTAAAGAAAACAGCTTCTGTTTATATCATTACTGATTTCCAAAGTGCTAAAACTCCCACAATGGCTGATTGATTTAAAGCTACTAAAACTCAGTCACTGATCTCAAAATTAAAAAGAATTTCACACAATCCATGCCTCTGCGTAGGAAGGAGTTCATTTTGGCATATTTCTGCATATCTCACATAGTATAATGACAGAATTTTAGAAAAATTCTCTTTTCCTGAGCTTTAATTTAATTAGTCAATTGATTTTTATTTAATTTATTTGAAATGCAGAGAGAGAGAGAGACAAGGAGAGAGAGAGAGATTCCATCTCCTGATTTACTCCCCAAACAGCCATATTTGGGCCAAGCCAAAGCCAGGAACCTGGAAATCAATCTCTGTTAGCCCTATAGGTTATAGGGACCCAAATACCTGAGCTATCATCAGCTACTTCCCAGAAGTCACATTAGCAGGAAGTTGAAATGGAGAGCAGAGCTGGGACTAGAACCCAGACACTGATATGGGATGCAGATATGGGATGTTTATGTAAGTTAAACAAAAACACTCTTTGAAATATGCAGAGATTTTACTTCCTCAATTTATAAATGAGAAACTGCTGATCAAATTTTTCAGTAAGTAGTTGAAGTCAACAACTAATAAGTGCCAGGCCCCATTTTGATCCTGTCTTTCCAATTCTACAATGTTTGTTTTTAACCTCTAACCAATCTTCTAAACACTAATTCTTCTCTTTGTTGTTTCAAAATGGTATAAGTCCAGGAGAGTGCACATTTTCATTTTGATATTTTTCAATGTGCAGATGTAGGATCAGCAATGAGGGTTATTTTTCAAAGTAAAACATGCTCCACTATTGACAATAGAGTCTGCAAAGTGCTGCAAGTTACAGGCAACAGGATTTGAATGAGTTCACTCTCTGTTTTAAGAGGAGTCAGTCATAAATTGTCTTAAGTCCTAAGGTTCTCAGGAATCTACTGGTAAGCTATGAGTAGATATTAACTATGTAGTTTTCTTTAAAGAGATATGTGGGGACTTGTGGTGGAAAATAGTGTAAATATACATGTCCTTTGTTAACCACTGCTTACTCTGTTATCTGGTACCTACACATGTTTGTGTGATAATTTATCCATTGACTTCTCTTGATTCTTTTTTTTTCCTTCTTTTTTTTCTTAAAAGTTTATTAATTTTTTATTTGGTTTAAAGCTTTTATTTAAAGAATATAAATTTCCAAAGTACAGCTTATGGATTACAATGGCTCCCCCCCCCCCCAATAACTTCCCTTCCACTCACAACCTTCCCCTTTCCCTCTCCCTCTCCCCTTCCATTCACATCAAGATTCATTTTCAATTTTCTTTATATACAGAAGATCGGTTTAGTACATATTATGTAAAGATTTCAACAGTTTGCCCTCACATAGCAACACAAAGTGAAAAATACTGTTGGAGTACTAGTTATAGTATTAATTCACAATGTATAGCACATTAAGGACAGAGATCCTACATGATATTTTTTTTAAAAAATTGATTAATTTTCTATGCAATTTCCAATTTAACACCAAGTTTTTTTTTTCATTTTCAATTATCTTTATATACAGAAGATTGATTCAATATATACTATGTAAAGATTTCATCAGTTTGTACCCACAGAGAAACACAAAGTGTAAAATACTGTTTCAGTACTAGTTATAGCATTACTTCACATTGGACAACACATTAAGGACAGATCCCACATGAGACGTAAGTACACAGTGACTCCTGATGTTGACTTAACAATTTGACACTCTTGTTTATGGCGTCAGTAATCTCCCTAGGGTCTAGTCATGAGTTGCCAAGGCTATGGAAGCCTTTAGGGTTCACTGACTTTGATCTTATTCCGACAGGGTCATAGTCAAAGTGGAAGTTGTCTCCTCCCTTCAGAGAAAGGTGCCTCCTTCTTTGATGGCCCCGTTCTTTCCACTGGGATCTCACTCACAGAGATCTTTCATTTAGGTCCTCTTTTTTTTCCAGAGTGTCTTGGTTTTCCATGCCTAAAATACTCTCATGGGCTCTTGAGCCAGATCCGAATGCCTTAAGGACTGATTCTGAGGCCAGGGTGCTATTTAGGACATCTGCCATTCTATGAGTCTGCTGTGTCTCCCACTTCCCATGTTGGATCGTTTTCTCCCTTTTTGATTCTATCAGTTAGTATTAGCAGACACTAGTCTTGTTTGTGTGATCCCTTTGACTCTTAGACCTCTCAGTGTGATCAATTGTGAACTGAAGATGATCACTTGGACTAGTGAGATGGCCTTGGTACATGCCACCTTGATGGGATTGTATTGGAATTCCCTGGCACATTTCTAACTCCACCATTTGGGGCAAGTCCGATTGAGCATGTCCCAAATTGTACATCTCCTCCCTCTCTTTTTGCCACTCTTATATTTAACAAGGATCACTTTTCAGTTAAAATTTAAACACCTAAGAATAATTGTGTATTAATTACAGAGTTTGTTCTGCCTCTACCACTGAGGGACACAGTGACTTTTGGAAAGTAAACAGAGCTAATAATACAGCCTTAAAATTGTGAGGACTAAATAAGATTTCCATAAAATGTTTTTAGAAGTACCTGATACATAATAAACATTCTGTTTATTACCTTTATTATTTTCATTTTTACCAGTGTTCATATTAGAGGGAATTAAGGAAGAAAAAACTTTTCAGTATTTCATGAGTGGCAGTATTTCATGTTGACCATGGTTCTTTGTCCTGAAGTATGGTCCAATTTTACAGGACACGGGAAGTGGTGAAGAGTAAGGTGTAGGCAAAGTACTAAACATTTTTTCTCTGACACTTTTTGAAATCCTAAGACAGACTTTCTTCAGGACTATCACAATAGGTGTGGAGACTACTGTGATGGCGTTTCTTAGTAGGGGAGAGAGATTGGGCTCAACTCAATAAATAAAAATGGGAATTTAATAGTCAGGGATCAGAGGGAGGGTTAGTGGAGGGACAATTACTAAGAAGAAATATCAAGGAGGAGAAATGATTCTGTTAATTTGACCTACCAGGATTCTTGCTGAAGATGGGCCAGAATGATGAATAAATCTACACATTTGCAGTCACCAGATTTTTGACAAAGTATTCAAGATCACACGATGAGGAAAAGGACAGCTGTCTTTAGTGTTGAGAATACTATGTAAAAAACATTAGAACAAAATTGGACCCCTATTTCACTCCTTTAAAATCTATTGAAGACTTAAATATAAGATCTGAAACCATGAAGCTCCTAGAAGAAAACACAGGGAAATAAATAGCTTATTGACATTGGTAAATATTTTTTTTTTAGATGTGAACACAAAAGTAAAAATAGATAGAACTAGAGAGCATTAAACTAAAAATCTTCTGCACAGTGAAGGGAATAGTCAACACAATGCACTAGGGGATAGAAAATATTTACAAACCACACATCTGATAGTTAATATTTACAATGTATGAAGAAATCAAACAATTCAATAGCAAGAAAACATATAACCTGATTTAAAAATGGGCAAATAACCTGTTACAGGTGAAATGCAGCATAGAAAGACAATCTCGGGCTGTCACTGTGGCTCACTAGGTTAATCCTCCACCTGCCGCGCTGACATCCCATATGGGTGCCAGGTTCTAGTCCTGGTTGCCCCTCTTCCAGTCCCTCTCTCTGCTGTGGCCCGGGAGAGCAGTGGAGGATGGCCCAAGTGCTTGGGCCCCTGCACCCACATGGGGGACCAGGAAGAAGCTCCTGGCTCCTGGCTAGATTGGCACAGTGCTGGCCGTGCTGGCCATTTGGGGAGTGAACCAACAGAAGGAAGACCTTTCTCTCTGTCTTTCTCTCTCACTGTCTATAACTCTACCTGTCAAAAAAAAAAAAAAAGACAATCTCAGTTCTTTGTCTCACATGAAAAAAGAATTTCCAAGTGGGCAAGGCAGAGAGAAAAGCAAGATTTATTTAAATCAGAAACCTCCTGCCACAGTGGCCAGAAAAGGGGCTCCAACAGAGTCAGACTCAAGAAACTTTGAAGATCTGAGTCTTTTTGGGGTGAGTCAGGGGGACAGAACAGCAGCTAACAATCAGAAAGTGGGGCAATATCAAAAAGGTTAAAGGTTTGGAAGGGGAAAATGTTATGGGGAAATGATTTTGGAGAAGATATTATTGCCCTGATTCTTTGTTGCACATGAAAGAAGAATTTCTAAGCGGACAAGCAGAGAGATTTAAAAGCAAGATTTATTAGAGTCGGAGACCTCCAGCCAGAGTGGCGTGGAGGAGGGCTTACAAGAGAGGCAAAACTGGAAGTGGTCCCTGGTAGTTGAGGCAGGGACAAAACCCACCCAAAGACCTGATTTGCAATCCTTTATCCTGTCTGGCTTCCTCAAGATAAAACTAAAGAGCCATCACAAGGGTGGGATACCTAATTTGTTTTGCAGTAAACTGGGAGCTTAGAGGGTGGAATCACCACTCTCTGCTATTCTCTTGAATAATATTGGAAGCTCCCAAGGACTGGGCATGCAGGCATGTCTGACCTTGCTAAAGATAACTTTTGAGGGGAGCATTTTCTACCCTCAGTTTTCACTGACTGCCTATTAACCCATCTGACTCCTCACACAAAGATCGGGTTTGCTGTTTTATGTGGGGCAGTGAAGCTCACTGATAAGATGACATTTTTAACAAAGGCCAACATTTGTAACAGTGTCTCGTGAAGGCGGTACAGAAGACTATCATGTAGGTTTACCTAGAATACTTAAGTACTGTTAGTAGCCAACACACTGAGAAAGGGGAGAGTTACCCATGCCTGAAGGAATTAGTCTACACCAATGTGGTATTAGCAAAGGAAATTTTTACCTAAGTTTAATAGGCAAGGAAGATTTTATTGAACACTATTGTAGGAGACAGAGATTGAACTGAACTCTACAAAGGGTTGGAGATTTTAGGACAAGGGGTGGGATGGGATGGAGCAAATCATAGGCCACCTGTGTTTGTTAATTGGCTTATCCCAAAGAAAAGGTAAAAATACTTGTGTCTTTTAAGACAGGAGGTAGAGTTAGATCAAAGAAAGGGAAAGTCACCTATCCTCTCACAGAAAATGGGCCATAGGGGCTGTAGTTTTCCTTGATGGTTGCATTTCAAAGGGATAGCCCCTAGGTCCTTGAGAAGTCTATTCTTGGATGTAAAACTCAAGAGGAACGCTTCAAAAATATTTACATTTGAAAGGAGGCAGAGAAGAATTTACAATGGTAAATATTCCAAAGTCAGAGCTCCAAGCAAAGTGAGATCAGGGGCCCAGAAGTTGGAAGAACTCTGTTTAAAGTTAATCGGGCTGAGGGGAACTTAAAGTCCTTGGTAGGAGTCTTTGCTTCAGAAGTAACCAAGTGACCTGTGTGTCTCTATCATAAAGAGTAAAAGGGAGTGTTAATGATTAGGTGAGGAAGGAGGGGTTAAGGGGCAGGTCAGATAGGGTTTTATAAACTGTTCCCAGGTTTTAGTTTTTTCTCTGAGAGCTGTGGGAAGCCATATGAAAGTTTTGAGCAGAAGAATGCTGCAGTCTTCATTCCAAGTCTAGTGGGCACAGTGGCTGGTGAGGCTCAGAGCCAATTGTAGAAGGAGAGCCAGGTCCCCAAGGAGACCAGTTAGATGGTTATAATTAGTGAGGGAGCCTGTGTCTCAAGTCAAGATAATTGTAGCAGAAGATAAGTGGCTGAATTCTGATGTTTTATTGAACAATGGAACCTACCACAGGTTTCTGCATGAATTTGTAGGGTGAGAGAAAGAAGTCAAGTTAACATCTAGGTTTTTCATCTGAACAAATGGAAGGCTGGATACAGAGAAGTGTGAAGTTTGATTTTGGACTATAGTCAGTTTAAGATACTTCTGAGTG
This sequence comes from Sylvilagus floridanus, assembly GCA_949820135.1. Lineage (NCBI taxonomy): Eukaryota > Metazoa > Chordata > Mammalia > Lagomorpha > Leporidae > Sylvilagus > Sylvilagus floridanus. The sequence goes on from OX463231.1 coordinate 23,028,247, forward strand.
ATTGCCTTTAATGACAATTGAAAATTCTTGGCCGGCGCCGTGGCTCAACAGGCTAATCCTCCACCTTGCTGCGCCAGCACACCGGGTTCTAGTCCCGGTCGGGGCGCCGGATTCTGTCCCGGTTGCCCCTCTTCCAGGCCAGCCCTCTGCTGTGGCCCGGGAGTGCAGTGGAGGATGGCCCAAGTGCTTGGGCCCTGCACCCCATGGGAGACCAGGAAAAAGCACCTAGTACCTGGCTCCTGCCATCGGATCAGCGCGGTGCGCTGGCCGCAGCGCGCCATCCGCGGCAGCCATTGGAGGGTAAACCAACGGCAAAGGAAGACCTTTCTCTCTGTCTCTCTCTCTCACTGTCCACTCTGCCTGTCAAAAAAAAAAAAAAAAAAGAAAATTCTTATACTTTACATATATGTATTTACATCTTTTTTAACTTATGGGGAAGGTAGGAGAGAGACAGAGGTCACACTCCCCATCTGCTGATTCACTCCTCAAATGCCCATAATAGCCAAGGCTGGACCAGGACAAATCTGGGAGTAAGGAACACAATCCAAATCTCTTACATGAGTGACAAGGAGCCAAATATTTGGGCAATCACTTGCTGATCCTAGGATGCAAATGAACAGGAAGCTGAAATTGAGAACAGGGCTAGGATTTGAACCCAGGCGCCCAGATATGGGATGCAGGTATCTGAAGTAGCATCTAAACCACTACATAAAATGACTACTCCTAAAATATATATGTATTTTATATATATATTTTTAAATTGTATCTTAAAATACCACCAAACTTTCATTCTAATATCCAGTTTCTAACTTAAAATGCAGTATTTTATTACTGAACGTAGACTTTTTATACAATTCTATAAAAGAAAAATCCATTTTAAGAAACTTGAAAATAATAAATAACAATAAAATCAAAGAAGATTTAGGCATTCTGAACGCTAGGGGTCAGCACTGTTATAGAAATAGAAGATAAATCTAGAAAGTCTTCATAATAAGACATTTTGTCTGAGTACATTTATTTCTAACTCACTGATGGTAATAGTGGGACTCTTCAGAAATGAAAATAAACAAAGCATAATCTTTTCATTGAAGGCATTTTATAGAAAAAATAATTCATTCAGTTTATAAGGATCCAGAGAAGCTATCATGTAGCCTGGGGACTTCTATAGTATTTGAAAATAAAAACATAAAGACGGATGGAGTAGGGGACACTTTGAGGCATCGTTTCGTCTTGATGCCCTTGTTGAAGTCATGCTGGCAGTGATGAATTGAGTTAAGATAGAGAAGAGTGCAGCTCTGTTTTTCCCAGTTCAAATTTGGTATTCCTCTCAAGGGCAAGGCTGCAGCTTTGGTGTCTGTGCCTCCTCAAAAAGGTGACATTGCTGCCCGAGGCCCTACTTAAATCAGTCATAGCTGTGGGGCCAGCAGGTCATGAATGCTTGAGTAGGAGATGATAATCTGCTTTCCATCAGGGAACATAGGAGGATGCAAGAAATAACGCAAAAAAGGGGAAAGGACATAAAGAAAGTTCAGAGTTGAAGCAAAACTAGTAAAACTCCAGAGTCTGCAGAAAAGGATGAGCAAAAACGAAATGCTTATATATTTCACAAAAATGAAAAGGAGACATAGAATTTCATAAAACTGGTAATATATCAGTTATCTTTAGAAAATGGGTTGGGCCTTGACATGAATACATAAACTGTCACTAACCAAGAAGCTACATTTAAATTTGGGTAAAGGGGATTATCTATTGGATAAACGTATTTTGAGAAACCAGTTGAAAAGGTGTGTTTGTGTGTGTGTGTGAGAGAGAGAGAGAGAGAGAAAGAGAGAGAGAGATTGCTTATCCAGGCATTGCCTTAACTTCATTCTTTGTTAAATTCCTATTTGTAATTAGAAATATATTCAATCAAGATATTTATTGACAATAGTATTCAAAGTATTCTTATACAATGATATCATTACGTATAAACATTATTGCTTTGCTTTCTACATGGAATAGAGAAGAACAGAAATATGTCTATGTAAGGCTGCCACAAAACACACCAAGCACCAGAGTTAGAGGAAAGGTTTATTGTCAGGTGGGGGAAGCAGGAGGTGGGGGGGGGGGGAGAGAGAGAGAGAGAGAGAGAGAGAGAGAGAGAGAGAGAGAGAGAGAGAACATGTTCAAGAACAGGTCCTGTTAAACCTTTGCAGGGCAGTGGGTGGGGGAAGGGATATAGGAGTAGCAAATCCCATTAGGGTGGGGGTGGAGCTGACAACAGTGGTTGGGCCATGGGACTTAGGAGCAAAGCTTACTGTGCAATGGTGATGGGGGCCAGGGCCTAAGATGGCGTCCGAGGCATAGATGGCACCACAGATAAGACTGCACCATTTTACTAACATTATGCATACCCTTTATAGGAATGAGAACGTTATAATCTATTGCTATAAAACCCTGAAGGATAGTGAGTTAAATGGACTAGAAATCTGCCAAAGCAAATTAGGCCCACGGGTTTATGAAGTGCTGTAAGTACAACTCAGTATCTGTATCCACTCAAAGGTCCCTTATTCTGCTTACTTAATTCGTCTGTGTAATCCACTATATGGCTTTGCTCCTGTTAGTCATAGTCCCTTCTCTCTTCTAGATGCACTATTTTAGACTTGGATTTTGAGGTTTTAGTGATACTTTTGGCCTTTTCTTACTTGGATCATTAATGGCAGGCTTCCATCTTCTACCCTTCCGTGTTTCTTCCTTCCTTCTGCAGTCAACTCTTAGAATTTCCTGTTGCTATGGCATCCATTTGCCATTTTACATAGTTTCCGGTACTATGTCATGTCCAGACGGTTTAAGCCAGTGGCCAGAGATAAGACCTTGGGGGCATCTGTTCCTCCTAGCAGCCAGGGATCCTTGCTTTTCACCTAAAGAGATCATTCTGGCATTTGCCTGTGAACTTAAAGGGATCCCTATATATCATTCCTAGCCCTAGTGTCTACAGCTAGTTTGTGTATATTCTCTGTCCCTCTGCCTTTCGGTTTCTCTCTCTTCATTCTTTCACCCTGCCCCATGGCCCTTGGACAAAGCCCTGCTCTCCTGACTCATTGTGCCTATTCTACAAAGGATCTAAAAATACACTTGATCTTAGCCAAAAGGTAGAGAAGCGATGACCTTATTTCCTATTGGTGGTGGTATATGAAAATCGACTCTCCCTTCTGAAGAGCCAGGGAGGCTTCCTAAAGCTGAGTTTCCCCTAGTGCACAAGGGAGAACAAAAGTCAGGCTACCAACACCAGAGCGTTGGTCGGGTGGGAGGTAACTGGACATGGGTCAGGCAAGAGTCACCAGGGCATCTTCAAGTATAAACAATTTCTGGGGCCAGTGCTGTGGCATAGTAGGTAAAGCCACCACCTGCAGTACCACATCCCATATAGGTACCAGTTTGAGACCCGGCTGCTCCACTTCCAATCCAGCTCTCTGCTATGGCCTGGGAAAGCAGTAGAAGATGGTCCATGTCCCTGGGCCCCTGCACCTGCATGGAAGGACCTGCAGGAAGCTGCTGGCTCCTGGCTTCGGATTGGCGCATCTCCGGCCGTTGCAGCCAATTGGAGAGTGAACCAATAAATGGGATATCTCTCTCTCTCTCTGCATCTCCTTATCTCTCTGTATAACTCTGACTTTCAAATAAAATAAATAAACCTTTAAAAAAATAAACGATTTCTCTTTGGAAAGACCCCCTGTTCATAAGTTGGACAGTGAGGCACAAGGTATCTGCCAGGTAAATGAAGTAGTTATCCCTCGGTATATGTGGAGGATTGGTTCTAGGACACCCATGGACACTCAAGTCTGTGGATGCTCTAATCCCTTATATAAAGTGGTGCAGTATTTGCACATAACCTACATGCATACTTTGAATACTTTGAATCTTACCAAAATTACTTATATTTCCCAATACAATGTAAATGCTATGTATATTTCCAGTTCACAACTGGCTGAATGTGCAGTTGAACTGTGGAGTCTATGAATACAGAGGGCTGACCATATAGTCCATGAAAGGCACACTGTAAACACCCATGTCCACTTCCTCTACATACAGAGCAGGGCTGCTGTCTGCTCTGAACTGGAACGTCAGTTTAAACGGGGACTCCCCCTCCCTTTTCCTTTCTTCCTCCCTCCTCTCCTTTCTTCCATGATCTTTTATGCCTTCTTTCTCTTTTTTTCCATTCTGCTCTCTTTCCTTTTTCATTCCTTTCCTCCCTTCCTCTCTTATTTCCTTCTTCCCTTTGTTCTGTCTTCTTGCATCCTATGATCATTACACTGACTACATGGGATACACTGTGTAACATAAGAGAACACATGACACTTCCCCCGGGAAACTCAAGATTAGGCCAGGTACATAGATATGAGAACAAATAATTACAGTACTATATTAAAGCAATTTTCACAATTTGAAGGTTCATATGTTATTATTCTCATTTTACATATATAGTAAGAGGATTAGTGAAATCAAATGATATATGTAAAACTTCATATTTTTCAGAAAGTATGTATAGTCTAGTCTATATCCGTGTGAAGGTTTTTGTGTGGGCGTATTTTCAACTCCTTTGGGTTCAATACCCATGAATGCAATTATTGTATTGCATAATAACAGTACGTTTCTTTTTGTAAGAAACCACTACACTGTATTTCCCAGTGCTTGCATCATTCTGTTTTTCGACCAGCAATGAATGAGAGCTCTTGCTGCCTCACCTTCTTGCCTGCTGTTGGTGTTATCAGTTCTGGATTTTGGCCACTCAGATAGATGTGAAAAATTTGCTCCACTGTTCTTGCTTGCATTGTTTCTGAGGAGGTTGATGAAATTCTTATCGTTTCTCTAGAGCAAACATGAATTTTATATTGCTTTCTTTTGAAATTATTTTGCCTTTGATTTTCTGGTTTGAATATGATATGCTAAGATGTAGAGGTTTTTTGGCATTTATCTACTTATTATTCTCTAGATTTGTGGCTTGGTGTGTGATATTAATTTGGGAAAAATTCTCTGTCTTTATTTTTTTCTAATATTGCTTCTGTGCTATTCTTCTTTTTTTTTTTTTTCGTTTCCTTTTTGTATTCCCCTTATGCATATGTTACACATTTAGTAGTTGTTCCACAGTTCTTGGATATTCTGGTCTGTTTTCTTTGTTTAGTCTTTTTTTTTTTTCTTTTCAGTTTTGGGAGTTTCTATTGTCATAAGCTCAAGCACAGGGATTCTTCCCTCAGCTGTGTTCAGTTTACTAAAGAGCCAATCAAAGATGGTTTTCATTTGTGTTGCAGTGTTTTTGATCCCCAGTGTTTCCATTGAGTTATTTCTTAGAATTCCATTTCTCTACTTACATCGCCCAACAGTTCTTGCATGCTGTCTACTTTATTATTTAGAACCCTTAGTGTATTAGTAACTGTTGTTTACTTTTGTGGTCTGACAGTTCAAACATCTCTGCCATATCTGACTGTGGTGCTTGTTCTTCCTGAAAGGTGGACATTATAACTGGTTCAAGGATTTGCCACGTATAGACCTTCAGTGACGTGCAGAAAGGTATGAGAGAAAGGCAAGCATCCAATTTTCTTACGACTAAATCTCAGCCTTTTGGTGAGTCTGTGCACCTGGACTGGGAACCTCATAAATCATTTCTCAGCCACCTCCATTGACTGGCGGTGTGAGGGGACGGGAGCTGGACGTGGATACCTTTTGCTTTCCTCAGGTATGCTAGCCTCGATTACACCCTAGCAAGTGAGTCCCTGATCAAATGGTTTCTCCTGAGGCCAGGCCTTCCTAAGAAGATATGGCCACTCTGGAGTGTTTCGTAGTGGTTATTTTTCCCCATCCCGTGCAAAAACACGAGGGGATTTTTTTCTCTAGTCTTCTGGCAGGAGGTAAACCTCGTAAAATTATAGAATCTCCCCGTGAATGGCACCCTCTGAATTTAATTTTCAGAATTCTACACTAGGCCCCAGCAATTTGTCAGCTGCAGTTCAAGTTTTCCTGTCCTGGCGCTGGTTCCTGTACAGCTTTCTCACTCTGGTCAGAGTTATTTTCTGTATCTGCTTGTCTGTCTCCCCAGTTTTCAGTGCAGCAGTTTGCTCAATGACTTCACTCTCTGAAGGATTTAAGAAAAGTTATTGATCTTTCACTATGTTCAGGTTTTTACTTATTGTTAGGATGAAGTAGTGATTTTTTTCTTTTTCTTTGTTGGATTTATTTTTATTTATTTGCAAGGTGATTAGGGGGCAGAGAGAGAGAGAGAGAGAGAGAGAGAGAGAAAGAGAGAGAATCTTCCATTGGCTAATTTACTTCCCAAATGGCTGCAAGGAAAAGGGCTGGGCCAGGCTGAAGCCAGAAGCCAGGAGCTCTTTCCCGGCCTCTCATGTGGGTGCAGGGGCCCAAACACTTGGGTCATCTTCCGCTGCTTTTCCAGGCCCATTAGCAGGAAGCTGGATCAGAAGTGGAATAGCTGAGACTCAAACCGGACCTGTACGGAATGGCAGTAATGCAGGCAGTGGCTTAACCCACTCTGCCACAATGCTACCCCCCAAGTAGTGACTTTTAAGCTCCTTGATGTCAGACAAGAAGAAGAAACCTATTTATATTAATTTAAACCACGATAGAATAGAAAAGCTAAATGACAATGATACTGGAATAGTTAACAATAATAAGGGGCTGGCACTGTGGTGTGGCAGGTAAAGCTGCTGCCTGCAATGCCAGCATCCCATGTGGGCGCCAATTTGAGTCTCAGCTGCTCCACTTCTGATCCAGCTCTCTGCAATGGCTTGGGAAAGCAGTAGAAGATGGCCCAAGTCCTTGGGTCCCTGCACTCACATAGGATACCCAGAGGAAGCTCCTCGCTCCTGGCTTCAGATCTGCTCAGTTCCAGCCCTTAGGGCCAACTGGGGAGTGAACCAATGAGTGGAAGACCTCTCTCTCTGCCTCTCCTTCTCTTTCTGTGTAACTCTGCTTTTCAAATAAATAAATAAATAAGTCTTTAAAAATAATGAGATTATCTGTTAATTTTTACCAGATTCACACTTTTAGGTATAATGATGTAGATTTCCCATCAGAAAGTAAATTATATTTTCTTTAACTTGTTTTTGTCTTCTGAAAATATTAAATCTTCATAGATTCTAATTTCAAGTGATTATTATATTGTCATTTTATTTAAATATTAACAGATTCAAAATTATTGAAAATACATTCACAAAATAGAACAATGATTCTGAAAATTATAATATTGAAAAAGTTTGTCGGGAAATTTCACATATTAAGAGCGCTCACAGAGCTAAACATTCATTTTAATCCACTAAAGACCCTGAGAAATTGTACAGAAACTTGTTTAATGCCCAGAATGAAATAAAAATTCATTAACAACTGATTCTTCTGTTTTCCTGAATAATGCATGTTACTGTCTTGTGGAAGTATGTTTTCCACATCATCCTTTAAGAACCTCTGAGTGGTTCTTTCATGGGTCCAGTCATGTAATAATTTCGTATTGATCAACCTAGCTTGTTAAAAGAAGAACCATGAAATCAGTCTAGAGCTATTTCTTTCAGAATTTTCCCTCTTACAACCACTCCCCATAAGGAAAAGCTGTTGTCACATTTGCCTCACAAAATAAGCAGGACAAGAAGAAGCGCATGGTGCTGATTTTTAGAGCGATTTTTGGGTGTTCACCAGACAAACCTCACATCAGATGAGAGAAGGCGTGAAAAATAATGTTAATTGCAAAAATTCAGTATATATTTTCCCGAAGCATTGTTTCTCAACCAGAGGGTGATATTGCTTCTCTGGGAGATACTTGGCATTGTCTGGAGTAATTTTCGTTCTCACAATTAGGAGCGTGCTGCTGCTATCTAATGGATCAAGGATAATGCCAGCTATCCCACCATGTATGTACTTGGTCTTCAGTGTCAATAATACCGAAGTTGAGAAGCTCTTCCAAAGTATTATTTAAACAAGAAAACATAAGCTGGAATATAATTTAAAAAAATTTTTATTCTTTTGTTTAAGAGTAAAAATGTTTTATTTGGAAATAATCGCTTGAATTTGAAACAACATAATCTACTTGATCAAGAAAAACAGACTGACAATACTAAGAATAAACTATGTTCAGTTAACACAGTGTTACCCAGGTTAGCTATTAATCTCAATTTCTTTGCATGAATTGCTCATATAAGTGCTACATATTTGAAAAGACAGATGTAAATTTTTTTAGGCGTGAGATGGTGGTATTTCTATAACAACTGACCTTGGTAAACAAACTACAGGACAGAGAAGACTTCCAAATATTCTACTTTTATATTGCAAATTTTTTTTAAAACTTTTATTTAGAATATAAATTTCCAAGGTAAATTTTACTCATTTTAGATGGTCCCTGGTTTCCAAATTTTGTTTTTACTGTCTATACTTAGGTGCTGAAATGCTGATATTTATGCACTTGCTCATATATATATATATTTTTTATCATATTTTTATCAAAGACTTCCTTGTGTCAGTGTTCTACCAAGTGTCTGTGGCCTCTGGTTTTCAGAATGTTAGGTAAATCAAGCTCTTCTTTTTAGTCTTTAGGATTGGACTCACCGAACAGTTAAGTAAAACAAAACCTGTACTACAGTTTGAAATCACTTTTTTCAGTGTGAAAACTATTTGTGACCTCTGACCATGAGTTGTTCTTCTGTGATAGAAAAGGGGATATCCAAGCAGTGAGATGAAAAGCAGATCAAGAAATACAAAGCCTAGAAGGGTATAGGGTATGGGTCCAGAGCAGACCAAATCCTTCTCTGGCTGGTGCCCTTGGCCAGGTGTCCCCATCTATTTGTCACCTAACTAGGGGGACTAGTGAGGTGCCTATTTCATAGAGTGTCTGCAAATGAACTACTCACACAGTGTCTGCCCCTTACTTGCTTACCAGATGTTACACAGATCCTATTACATTTAAGTCCTGTGCTAGACATTTGGCATTAAATCATGCACACACACACACACGCAAAAAGAAAAAACAAACTAAACAGGTACCTGCTCTTGCAAAGCTTACCATTGAGGGTGTGTGAATGACACAAATTCAGTAGACACGAAAATACATATGTTCTTGCTCATAATAAAGAGAGCTACATGGCGCTATAACATGCAACTAGGGATTCGACCCTTTTTGGATCTGAGGGAACACTTGTATGGTCTTGCCCAGGTGCTGAGCAGTCTTTGGATTTGTAATTTATTGCAGCTCTTCTTTTATTTTGAACATTGAAACATGGTCACTGCTGTCCCTAGGGTGACGTTCTAACTGTTTCATCTAAAGAAATTATGATTTATGCACATTACAACAAGAAGAGAAAATAGGAATGAATTATGTTCTTTTAAATTCTTATATCTCTCTCTGTTCAGAATGTGTGCCTGCCACTTGCTAGGTTTTTGATTGTTCCATTAGAGAACAGAAATAGTGCCATTTCTCTCAGTGCCTTGAGTAAGAAAAAGAGGCTGTTCTTGGATCATATTACCAATAATCAACCAGTTTATAAAAAATAGAATAGGGCTGGGAGAGGACTTGGAACACATTCTATCTCTAGATGCAGCTGCCTTGTGATATCTGTGGATTATGACGTGGCTATATATCCTTTTGTCTAAGATGGACAGGGAAGGTGGGAAGCTTATACTCCTTAGCCATTTAAACAAACAGAGGGAGCTTATCAACAGAGGACTAGGAAATTAGTGAAGTACATTTATGATTATTACCTAATACTATGTTGGATAGAAAATAAGAGATTTGTCAAAAAAAAAAGGAGGGAGGGAGGGAGGGAGGGAGGGAGGGAAGGAAGGAAGGAAGGAAGGAAGGAAGGAAGGAAGGAAGGAAGGAAGGAAGAAGGGAGGGAAGGAAGGTAAGGGAGGGAGGGAGGGAAGGAAGGAGGGAAAGAAGGAAAGAAACCCTTTACCTGACTTCTCTTATTGATCGGATTGCCTGTGGTCTTATACTTTTAAAAATGGATAAATTCAACTTTAGGACCTATGGCAGAGATTGTTAACTGTTCTCAGAAATCTACTCTCCCTTCTTTCTTAGCATGAAACTAGACAATATTTAATAGCTTCTTGCAGCTAAGTGACACCCTGTGATTAAGCTCCGGGCCAAGGAAGTGCCCAACTTGATGGATGCACGTCTAGGCCTAGCGTATACAATACTCCCAAGATGCTCTTTCATACTTTCATTTCCTTCTGGCTGAACAGCTTCATAAGCCCCATGGTGAGTCTAGAAGCCACATTTTGAATGTGGCTGAATCTTCATAATTCTGGGTCCTGGAATAATTATATGGAGTATCCCTCCTTCCCCATTCCTATGTGAGAGGGAGACATCTCTTTTTGACATTCTTAGAATAGAGAGAAATATACTGTTGAATCGTGGGAGCTTACTTTTACTATAGCACAATTGCACTAATTAATATAAAGCCTAATAAAAAGAAGGGGCTCTTCCATGGTTATAAATTGGTGTTAGAACATTGGCAAAATTATATTGTTCATAGAAAATAATGATTGATTTGTTGTCATTATTGTTATTGACAAAGTAGTTCTGTACTCACGCCTAGGATTGGATTGCCAACTAAGTTCAAACGAACCAGAGATATTATCTGGTGTCAGTTTTCTCTACGTGGTTATGTGGGTGAAGTCTTCAAAAGACTCAGAGATAAGCAGAGAGAGGTCTCACACCATATCTTCTTCCCGTGTCAGTTATGGCCCTCTAGTTTAGAACAGAAGAGAGTTCTATGTGTTCCATTGACTCTTTCCACATGAGGAGTGTGGTAATTACCAAACAATTCCACACTGAAATCCAGACAATTACATGACTTATATCACTGAGAGCAAGGATCCTGGGTCCTGTTTACCATAGGTAATCCTCCTCAGGGAATATCTATGGAATATAAGAACATTTCAGAGAAAACATCACTTCTCCCTAGGGTATATAAACACTCTGTCCACACAGAGGTCCAGTTCACAGGATTTAAATGACTGGGTCCCCTGTTCTCCTCTTTCTCCTAATAGTATTCCCCCATGAAGGAGATAAACTGATCCTAGTCTATATCTTTTAACCACTTCCTCACAATTTTTTTATTTCATTTTGATTTTCGTTTCATGGATACAGCAGTAGTATTTTGTGTCCATTTACAAAGACTAATTTGGATAAAGTTAAAAGAAAAAAACTTTATCATAGCATTGCATTTATTAAGCTTTCCATTTTGCACTAAGGAAATTAAGTCCTAAAGAAAAGGTAGAGACTACTGAGTTCACACAGTTAGTGAGCAAAGTGGGACCACGTGGTGGACCAGGATCTTTGTTTAGTACCTCCGTGTCCCAAGTTATTTCATCACTATTTTCTGAGACAGTGAAGTGTGGCTCTCTGGCCACACTTTGACTACAGTTTTGTAGGATTCCTCTATTTCTGTTGATTAGATACCTTTGAAGAAAGGTAGTGTGGTGATTAGTAAAAGAAAACAAAGTGCTATTTTAATCTCATTTTAAATTTTCCACCTTAAATTTCAATGTTGTCACTGTAACTGCCTTTGGGTGAAATAAGAAAAACATCAAAGAAAGGAGAATTCTTTAAAGAGTTTTTAAAACTAGAGTAGAAAAATTTGAGGAGTTATTTTATTTAGCTTACTCCTATAAATTGCTTTTCAGCATCACCATCTTATTCTGTCCATAAAAATTGAAACTGAGCAGTAAATGAAAGGAACAGATTCTACATTCATGAATCTGTTGCCAATTTTAAAAATCAAAACCAGAGGAGTTTGTGCCTGAGTGTATGTGTGTGTATGTACAGATGTATGTGTGTATGTAAAACATCAAAGTTAGTATTTAAATAAGAATCAAAATAACATTGCATGAGAATTATAATGATACACAGTTCTAGATTAGGATAGTTAAATATTCATGGACATATACATTTTCTACACTGTGAAATTTTTGAGGACCATGATCCATCCGTCTTACTCATTTGTATATCCTGAATGGCTACCCTAATGCCTGGCTCAAATCAGGATTTAATCAATTTATGTGTGTTGGAATCTTCTTAGTGTTCTAGTGTATATATATTTTTTTAATATTTTATTTATTTATTTGAGAGGTAGAGTTACAGACAGTGAGAGGGAGAGACAGAGAGAGAGGTCTTCCATCTGATGGTTCACTCCTCAGTTGGCCGCAAAGGCTGGAGCTATGCCAATCCAAAGCCAGGAGCTGGGAGCTTCTTCCGGGTCTCCCATATGAGTGCAAGGGCCCAAGGCCTTGGGCCATCTTCTACTGCTTTCCCAGGCCATAGCAGAGAGCTGGGTTAGAAGAGGAGCAGCCAGGACTAGAACCAGTGCCCATATTGAATGCCAACGTCACATGCAGAGAAGTAAACTACTGTGCCACAGCCACAGCCCCTCTGGTGCATAATTGCATAGATTTTGTCTTGTGTAAGCAAACAGAAGCCAGCCAATAGCCTGCTGTGTCTGTTCATAGAGAAATTGAAGGCATAACGGCTTAATAATCTTTTAAATCACTTACTTCCCTGGGAATTTTGTTCTTTTTTTCTTTTAAAGATTTATTTGTTTATTTGAAAGGCAGAGTTACAGAGAGGCAGAGAGACAGAGAGAGAGAGAGAGAGAGAGAGAGAGAGAGAGAGATTCCATCTGCTGGTTTGCTCCCCAGAAGGCTGCAATGGCTGTAACCTGCGCCAATTCAAAGCCAGGAGCCAGGAGCTGAGAGAGAGAGAGAGAGAGAGAGAGAGAGAGATTCCATCTGCTGGTTTGCTCCCCAGAAGGCTGCAATGGCTGTAACCTGCGCCAATTCAAAGCCAGGAGCCAGGAGCTTCTTCCAGGTCTCTCACATGAGCACAGGGGCCCAAGGCTTGGGCCATCTTCTACTGCTTTCCCAGGCCATAGCTGAGAGCTAGATCAGAAGTGGAGCAGCCAGGACTTGAACCAGTGCCTATAGGGGATGCCAGTACTACAGGTGGTGGCTTTACATGCTATTCCACACTGCCAGCTCCAATCTTGTTCATTTTTGCACTCCCAAATGGTCTGAGTATAAATGAGCACCTTGAGTTTTAAAAAATATTACTTTGTGTATTTTTATATTTCCAATAATAAAATCAATGAAATCTTTTGCATCACTACAGTATATTGCATCATAAAAGGATTTCCTTATGGAATTTCTCATTTAATTTCTACAAGCAAATCAAAAAGGGTATTATTCTGTTTTTTAGATACAAGCAAATTTATGTTTGGATATGGCAGTTGATTTATCTTATGTAATACCTTTAATGTATGAATTTTATCACTAAAATACAAGTTTTATGTATTACATAAAGTAAACCAGAGAAAACTTTCCTTTTAAAATTAAAGTTAAAAGTTATAGTTGCTTACTGTATTTGAAATTTTAAAAGCATACGACAGCATTAAAATTCATAATCTCACAGCTTAGACATAATGATTAACACTCTCATATGTTTTCTTCCAGTATGTTTTCTATGTGTATGTATGTGTTATTTTGCAATTGAAAATCAACTAATGTGTTCAATTTTGTATTTTGTCTTTTTATTTTTAAGTCATTTGGAATCTTTGATGAGACACAAGAAATAAGGTTTATTATTAAGGGGTCTACAATAATGATGCCTAGGTTGTTATAGAAGACTTTTTTTTTTTTTATAACGCTTTTATTTAAAGAATATAAATTTCCAAAATACAGCTTATAGATTACAATGGCTTCCCCCCCATAACTTCCCCCCCAACCCGCAACCCTCCCCTTTCCCACTCCCTTTCCCCTTGCTTCACATCAAGATTCATTTTCAATTCTCTTTATATACAGAAGATCAGTTTACTATATATTAAGTAAAGATTTCAACAGTTTGCCCTCACATAGCAACACAAAGTGAAAAATACTGTTGGAGTACTAGTTACAGTATTAATTCACAATGTATAGCACATTAAGGACAGAGATCCTACATGATATATTTTTTTTAAAAAATTGATTAATTTTCTAGGCAATTTCCAATTTAACACCAAGATTTTTTTTTTCATTTTTAATTATCTATATACAGAAGATTGATTCAGTATATACTAAGTAAAGATTTCATCAGTTTGCACCCACACAAAAACACAAAGTGTAAAATACTGTTTCAGTGCTAGTTATAGCATTACTTCACATTGGACAACACATTAAGGACAGATCCCACATGAGACGTAAGACACAGTGACTCCTGAAGTTGATTTAACAATTTGACACTCTTGTTTATGGCATCAGTAATCTCCCTAGGCTCTAGTCATGAGTTGCCAAGGCTATGGAAGCCTTTAGGGTTCGCTGACTTCAATCTTATTCCGACAGGGTCATAGTCAAAGTGGAGGTTCTTTCCTCCCTTCAGAGCAAGGTACCTCCTTCTTTGATGGCCCCATTCGTTCCACTGGGATCTCACTCACAGAGATCTTTCATTTAGGTCTTCTTTTTTTTTCCAGAGTGTCTTGGCTTTCCATGCCTAGAATATTCTCATGGGCTCTTGAGCCAGATCTGAATGCTTTAAGGGCTGATTCTGAGGCCAGAGTGCTATTTAGGACATCTGTCATTCTATGAGTCTGCTGTGTATCTCACTTCCCATGTTGGATCATTCTCTCCCTTTTTGATTCTATCAGTTAGTATTAGCAGACACTAGTCTTGTTTGTGTGATCCCTTTGACTCTTAGACCTATCAGTGTGATCAATTGTGAACTGAAATTGATCACTTGGACTAGTGATATGGTATTGGTACATGCCACCTTGATGGGATTGTATTGGAATTCCCTGGCCTGTTTCTAACTCCATCATTTGGGGCAGTTCCGATTGAGCATGTCCCAAATTGTACATCTCCTCCCTCTCTTATTCCCACTCTTATATTTCACAGGGATCACTTTTCAGTTAAAATTTAAACACCTAAGAATAATTGTTTGTTAATTACAGAGTTCAACCACTAGTACTAGGATAAAAAAAATACTAAAATGGATAAAGTATTACATTGTACAACAACAGTCAGCACAAGAGCTGATCAAGTCACTGTTTCTCATAGTGTCCATTTCACTTCAACAGGTTTCCCCTTTGGTGCTCAATTAGTTGTCACCGATCAGGGAGAACATATGATATTTGTCCCTTTGGGACTGGCTTAATTCACTCAGAATGATGTTTTCCAGATTCCTCCATCTTATTGCAAATGACTGGATTTCATTGTTTTTGACTGCTGTATAGTATTCTATAGAGTACATGTCCCATAATTTCTTTATCCAAATGTATGCTTTGAATTCCCTGTGATCTTTTGCTGTGAGGTTCCCTTCGTTTATCTTCTTTCATGTTGATGGCCGTGTTACTGTGTTTCTGTGTGTAACACATCTTTAAGTATCTTTTGCAGGGCTGGACGAGTGGCAACAAATTCTTTCAATTTTTGTTTGTTATGAAAGGTCTTTATTTCACCTTCATTCACAAATGAGAGCTTGGCAGGATATAATATTCTGGGCTGGCAGTTTTTCTCTCTAAGTACCTGGGCTATGTCTCGCCATTCCCTTCTAGCTTGTAGGGTTTCTGATGAGAAGTCTGCCGTGAGTCTAATTGGAGATCCTCTGAGTGTAATTTGACGTTTCTCTCTTGCGCATTTTAGGATCTTTTCTTTCTGTTTCACTGTGGTGAGTTTAATTACAACGTGTCGTGGTGAGGACCTCTTTTGGTCATGTTTACTAGGGGTTCTATGAGCTTCCTGTACTAGGATGTCTCTGTCCTTCTCCAAAACTGGGAAATTTTCTGCTATTATCTCACTAAAAAGGCATTCTAATCCTTTCTCCCTCTCCATGCCTTCAGGAACTCCTAGAACTCGAATGTTGGGTTTTTTAATAGTATCCTGTAGATTCCCAACAATTTGTTTTAGATTTCTAATTTCCTCTTCTTTTCTTTGGTTTGACTGTATAGTTTCCTGTGCTCTGTCTTCTAAGTCTGATATTCTCTCTTCTGCCTCACCCATTCTGTTTGTAAGGCTCTCTAATGTGTTTTTCATTTGATCTATTGAATTCTTCACTTCATTATGATTTCTCGTCACTATCACAGTTTCATGTTCTACTAGTTGTTTCATTTCAGCTTGATTTCTCCTTAATATTTCATTTTCACGAGAGAGATTTTCTACCTTGTCCATTAAGGATTTCTGTAGTTCAAGAATTTGTTTTTGAGTACTTCTTAGTGTTCTTATCAATTTTTTGAGATCTGCTTCTTGCATCTCTTCTATCTCATCATTTTCGTAATCTTGAATTGGGGTGTCTTTTTCATTTGGGGATGCCATAGAGTCTTCCTTGTTCTTATTACCTCGGTTTTTGCGTTTGTTGTTTGGCATATTGGTTTCTTCACTGTGGTGTTTTTTTCTTGTTATACTATGACTCTAGATTAAGTGGTCTGTCTGCTTTTGATGGAGCCTTAGAGGCTTGAGATGGGTGTGGCCTGAGAGCTCTGTTTGGTTCCTCAGGGTTGAGGGTGTGTCAAAGGAGATACTCCCAGGTTAGGCGTGGTAAATCTCTCTCTGTTAGTTTTTCTTTTTCTTTTTTTTTTTTTGGTTCAAAAGGGAAGTAATTCCACACAGCTGAATGGAATTGGGGGTGGTTAGCAGGCAAATGATATACCCACAGGAGCCAGAGATCGGAAGCTCTTTCCCAAGGACCAGAGAAGGAATCTTTGCGGCCCTTTGTGTGGGCTGAGATTCTCCTGTAGTCTCCCACTGGGCTGCCAAGGCTACTGAACTGTAGCGTCTCTGGAGAGTACTCACATGAATTCGTGATTTCCGTGAGTTCTCTCCCCAACAGTCTCTTTTTTCACAGTCTCAGTTCATTAGCACCACACATTCATTAGGTTCTAATCTCCTGTTATTTCACCCCTCCCACCCAGAGTCAGGTTTTTCTGCTAGGCTCGGGGCCGGTGCCAACCCGAGGTCGCCCTGCTTATGACGTATTCCAAAATGGCGCCTGCTCTTTGTCTTGCTCACCTTTGAGAGGTGAGCAGAGAGAGAGAAGCTCGTGTCTGTACGGGTCACTTTTTTTTTTTTTTTTCCCTCTCTCTCTCTCTCTCTTCTAGTTAGCCTGGTGAACTTTTCCCTGCAGGGTTTCAAGCCTTGTTCGCTCTAGGCTCCCTTTTCCGCTTCCCTCCTGGTATCTCGGGCTATTGAGATTCTGCTCACCTCGCGTTCCAGCGCTGGTGTGTTGAATCTGCTGCTGGTGTCCCAAACTCGGGCTCCCACGCTCTCCACGCAGGTCCACTGTGAATCTCCAGTTCCGGAAGGGTTTTCTCTGCTGTTTCTTCCCCTACTCTTCCTTGAACCTGCAGTATCTCCACTTTTATTAAACTGTCTCTCCCCAGACTATCGGTGTGCTCCCTTCCTATTCCGCCATCTTGCCGCCGTTATAGAAGACTTATGGGAAGGAAGACCTTGCATCTCAGAGTTAATTGCTATCATTATAAAGCATAGCTTACTGTGTGTCAGGTATTATTCCAACTATTCTCCTGGCATCAATCCTAAAAGGAAGATACTATTAAAATCACAATTTTGTACATAAAAAGAGGTAGCTGTTTCCAAGACTACAAAACCACCAAGTAAAAGGACAAAAGGACAATAAATTGAATCTAAATCATCTGAATCTAGAGTTCAGATTAATTATGCACCCTCTGCCTCTCAGAGTCCTGATTGTCTTCTAGAATGATAATCCTCAACAGCACATACTTATGTGGATGCCTAAAAACTTAGTGCTACAGATTTTTGGGCCTTAAATGAGGGTCGCCTATAAAGAACTAAAAGGAAGGTAGTGGAGTTGCCACCATCCAAGAGTCTTGGTAAGAGTCTTGGTAAGACTCAAGTCAGAAAGGCAGATGTAGACTTTGGGAGAGATTTCACTGTGGCATTGGTTAGGAAGGCTGTGGTTGTGCATAACACACCTGTGTGGCAGGGAGGACACACTGCAGGGACTGGAGCTTCAGACTCATAGACACTAGGTCTTCTTGGAGCCTGGGAAAGGAAATCTGCATCAACATTCTTTCGTACTTCATAAAGTCCTTTTTTTTTTTTTTTTGATTTTCAAAAAATTTTATTTATGTTATACAAGTTTCATGTATTTCATATGTACAGATTTAGGAAATACTGACACTTCCCTCCCCCCTGCCCTCACTCCAACCCCTCTTCCTCCTCACTCTCCCATTCCCACTCTTAATTTTTAGAAAGATCCATTTTCAGTTTACTTAATAATCACAAGGTTAACCGTACAATAAGTAAAAGAGATTAACAAATAGTATGAGGAAAAAAAAAAACACTATTCCTCAACAGAAGAGACAAGGGCTATAAACAATCATTGAAAAAATTCACTCCTAACTAAACATTAAATTTTAGGTGCTCTATTAGTTATCCTAGATCAGGGAAAACATATGGTATCTGTCTTTTGGGGACTGGCTTATTTCACTAAGTATAATGATTTCCAGTTGCATCCATTTTGCTGCAAAAGACAGGATTTCATATTTTTTTAGCTGAGTAGTACTCCACATTGTATATATACCATAATTTCTTTATCCAGTCTTCAGTTGATGGACATTTGGGTTGATTCCATATGTTAGCTATTGTGAGTTGAGCTATAGTTAGCATGGCTATGTAGAAAACTCTTTCATATACTAACTCTATTTCCTTTTGGTAAATTCCCAGTAATGGGATGGCTGGTTCATATGGTAGGTCTATATTCAGATTTCTGAGGTATTTCCTTACTGTCTTTCACAGTGGCTATACCAGTTTACATTCCCACCAATAGGTGATTAGGGTACCTTTCCCTCCACATCTTCACTGCATTTGTTGTTTGTTGTTTTCTGTGTAAGAACCATTCATACTGGGGTGAGGTGAAATCTCATCATGGTTTTGATTTGCATTTTCCTGATGCATTTTTTCATATGTCTGTTAGCCATTTGGATTTCCTCTCTTGAAAAATGCCTGTTCAAGTCCTTAACCCATTTCTTAACTGGATTGTTTGTTTTGCTGTCATTGAGTTTCTTGAGCTCTTTATAGATTCTGGATACTAACCCTTTATCAGTTGGGTAGTTTGCAAATATTTTCTCCTGTTCAGTTGGTTGCCTCTTCACTTTGCTGAATGTTTCTTTTGCAATGTGGAAGCTTCTCAGCTTAATGTGATCCTATTTGTCAATTTTAAGCCTCTACATATCTTGGATGAGAGAGAATGGGAATAGGATAACGGGAAGAAGAGGACTCTCAAGAATGTGATGGCAGAATGAAGCAATTTCTACTATAATTTTATCTATAAATAAGTACAATGGACACAAAAATATATACCACACCATGAAACCATTGTGTTACAATTGGATATTTAGTTTATTGGCAGAGATAATGCTATGGTTATTTTAGAAATTGAACATTTTAGAGCAAGAATTTTATATAATTCCTTATTCAAATGTTGAACAATAGAAAGCTCATAATGACAAATTGTAAACTTCTTGCTCCCATTTACATCTTGTTCAAACTTAGGCAATATTTGTTAATATTAATGAGGCAATATTTGTTACTACTATTTGTCAATAGCATTAATATTGTTATCAGTAACAAATATATTGATAAGTTGTTAAGTGTGTCTGCAATTGATTCTGATAGGGGACACAAAGGACCTCTAGGAGTCTTGGAAATGAGCTACATCTTCGTCTGAGTAGTGTTTACCAGAGTATTTATATATGCAAAAATATATCAGGCTAGACACGTAGGTCTTATGATCTTAAATGCTGGAATATTATCCCTAAAAAATAAAATGATGAATAATCAAGTGGAGATTAGATATCCAAGGATTCTTATTTATTAACTAGAAACTAAAATTATATATACATATAAAATTATATATACATATATTCATCACCGATAACATGAAGTTCTGACATGTGTCTACATTGTGAAATGTCTCAATGGAACAAATTAACATATGCATGATGTCGCTTACTTTTGTTGTAGTGGTAACACTTAAATTCTACTCTCTTAGTGATTTTCAGAATTAGTACGTTGTTATTTACTATGGTCACCATGTTGCAAAATACACCTTTTGTACTTATTTCTCCTGACTAACTGAAATTTTTTATCCCTTAATGAACATCTCCCCAAGCTCCCACTCTCTTAGCCCTTGATAACCATCATTCTACTATCTATTCTATGAAATCAACTTTTTAAAAGATTTTACACATAAATGAGATCATGTGGTTTCTCTTTCTCTCTATATATATTTTCCTGGCTTATCTCACTTACTATGTCCTTCAGGTTCATCTATATTGTCACAAATGGTAGGATTTTTTTCTTTGTAAAAGCCTGAATAGTATTTCATTATGTATATTTGTGTGTATGTATTTATGTGCATTTGTATCTATAGGTGTGTGTGTGTGTGTGTATCTATATATATAATTCATTTATCCATTGATGGAGACTTAAGTTGATTCTCTTTCTTGGATTTGTGAAAAATGCTGCAATGAACATGGGAGTACAGCTATGTATTCAGCATACTGTTTTAATTTCATACACACACACACACACACACACACCCAGTAATGGACTTGTTGGTGATAGTTTTATTTTAAATTTTCTAAGGAACCTCCAAACTGACTTCCGTAATGGCAGAAATTGTTGTCTGCCAACTTAAAGGGAGTTTCATCTTTGTTCTGTTTTTCCCTTTTATGGCTGTGTAGACTAAATCAGGGATCTCTAAGGTATAACCCATGGGCCACATATGGCTGTTTGGCCATATTTGTAAATAAAATGTTACTGTAGCACAGCCATGTTTCATGTGTTGTATGCACAAGTACAATGGCAGGGTTGCATAATGTGATGGAAACTATGGCACACAGTGCCTAAAATATTCAGTCTTATTCCACATAAAAATGTTTGTTTTCACTTCATCTAGATGACTTTTTGTTCCCTTCTAAGACTATGACTGTATGATTCTAGAATGTAGGGCATTTTCCTCTGGAAATATCTCATGGATGACAATACTTCTTATGATTAATTAATTAATTGTACAGAGAAAAAAAAAGAACCTCAGCCCTTTTTGTCTTTGTCTTGAATCTCCACTTCACACTTTTATTCACTTAAATAACTAAAGGGACAGAAGTTTTTTATGTGTAAACATTTCCAAAATACTTACCTAGGTTTGTACTGAAACTTAGGCCGTGACTCATATGAAAACTCTCCTTGTTTGTATGGGAAATATAACTATAATTGTATCACCCTCAGTTTTTAAGATTTGAAGGTACAGAAAATAAAAAAAAGGAAGATAAGCCACTCTGAGAAATCTTCCAGCTCTGCCTCTGCAGTGTTTCAAGTCTGAAAGGTGGCTAATGCTTAATATTTCTTCCTTTGAGGCTATAGATACCTGCTGTTTGATATAAGGCATTAGAAAAGCAATCAGTTTGCTCTGTGATGAAATTGCTGCAGAATAAACAGCCTCATAAGCCTTGCACTTCTGTGCTTTCATTGTATTATTCAGCCTTTCAGTTTTCCCTCACTGTTTGGTAGCTTCATAGGGTTTCACAGCTATCTGTTCGTGGCTTATGATATTAATGATTCCAATAGCCTGGCCCCAGAGAGTACTGTTGTTAAGAAGGTTGTAGTCCAGCAATTTTGGTATAACTCTCCTGAGTTTCCTGAGTTTTAAAAATTTTCTTAACTCCTTTTTCCTTTCGTTCTATAGAGCTCCAATTTGCCATTTCTTGCTGCTACTTGTATCTTCTCCCCTACTGTCTTTGTGAATTAGGGTTCTTATTAAGTTACCATTCTATTCTTTTGGGACAACCCTATCTCTGTAAACCATAGGTAGAGCCTTTACAGCATTCACAATTCACAAATCAAGAAGTACATCAGAAGCCAAGAAATACTTTTGTTGTTGTCATTTCAGACATATTGAACATCTGTCTATATGCTCAGCATACAAAACAGAAGTTTCCTATCTTCTACAAGCTTAAATATTGATCTTTGAAGACATATAAGCTGTTATGGAAAACAAAACAGTTAAACTTAGTGAATATAGCAATTTAACAGGTGTCTTAAAATAGAGTCTGAAAATATTCAATTAAGAATACCTGAAAAATTAATTCTCCAGCATGAAAGCCATGACTTACATCCCCCATTGGCTGGATTAGAACACACCGCAGCCGGCACCGCAGCTTACTAGGCTAATCCTCCACCTGCAGTGCCGGCACCCTGGGTTCTAGTCCCAGTTGGGGTGCTGGATTCTGTCCCGGTTGCTCCTCTTCCAGGCCAGCTCTCTGCTGTGGCCCAGGAGTGCAGTGGAGGATGGCCCAAGTGCTTGGGCCCTACACCCCATGGGAGACCAGGAGAAGCACCTGGCTCCTGGCTTTAGATCAGCGCCGTATGCCGGCCGTAGCACTCCAGCCGCGGCGGCCATTGAAGGGTGAACCAACGGCAAAAGGAAGACCTTTCTCTCTGTCTCTCTGTCTCTCTCACTGTCTAACTTTGCCTGTCACAAAACACACACACACACACACACACACACACACACCACAAAAGCTTGGAGTTCTTTAGCGTTTATGGGGGTGTGACCCTCAAGCAAGACAGGAGCTGCATGCCACATCTCTCTAAAGAAGGTGGGCTGCTCAGTTGCTGGTACATCACTCTTCTCAGAGGAGGGAGTCACATGGGGTTGAAGCCCAGACTTTTGAGGAGAACAGGGATCAATCTGCTAGTGCTGTCATCAGTGAAGATGGTTCTGTAAATGCTGAGAAGACTGAAAACAGGATTCAGTTGCTGCTGTGGCAAGGAACTGCTTCTGCTCTTATTAAGATGGGCTGCTGGAGAGGTGAGTTCAAGTCACTGAAGTGAACAAGAAACTCAAAAATGAAGATGCAAGATACATGTGTCCTGAGCTTGTTGACATGATGCTACCGAGAACCATGGCAATCAGGAAGCCCATCAGAAGCCAAGGAGTACAGGAAAGAGCAGGTCCCTTCTTCCTCCAACTTATCAGTCTCCCTTTTCATATCCTTTATTTTCAAAGGTGAATATGGCAGTAGTCTGTGTCCAAAACAGTGGTTTGAAGAGTCCCTTCATCATGCGAAGTTAAATAATGTGGAATGAATCTGAGAGACATTGCTGAATAAGTGGAATAACCATTTTCCCCACAAATATCTGTTCTTTTTCATTCATTATATTGAAATGATAATGGGTCCCAAGAAGTATACACGGTTTCTCAACTGTGCTGCGGACCACAGACTATTCAAGAATGAAGAAGAGGAAGGATTAGAATAAGGAGGAAAGATTTCAGTAGGGAATTGTGAATATGTGGTAAGCATTGACTTGACTTTGCATCTGGGATTATATGATAGATTGGCTAGGCATGTTCTCAATATGTAGGTGTATTAGTTGGATTTTTGTTATTTTAACTAAAATATCTTTGAGGAACATTTTAGGAAATAAAAAGTTTATTTCAGTTTACACTTTTAAAGGATTGTGGTCCAAGATTTTACCCACTGTTTTGGAATTTCACAGCCCCATTAGTTCAGGCATCTAGTAAGGCCAGAGTAAGGTGGGAGATGATCACAAGATAAGTCAGGAAGCAGAGAGAGAATAGCTGGGCCATACTCAGCTTGAATCAGCAACTCTCCTTGGAGAACTACCAAGCCCTGATGACCTAAAGACCTCCCTTTGGATCCACCTCCTAGACCACATAATTAGATCATGTCTCTGCCTAATCCAAACCATTAACATTAATTCATTAACTACTGACATGAAATTTTGAGGACCAAACCCCAATACATAGGCATTTGGGGACACTAAATTATTATTCAATTTTTAAAAATATTTATATACTTTTACTTGAAAAAGGTACAAAAAAAGAAGGACACACACACACACACACACACACACTGATCTTCCATTTGCTGGTTCACTCCCCAGATGGCCACAACTACCAGTTCTGGGTTAGCCTGAAGCCAGAAGCCTGGAATTCCATTCAGATCTCCTACATGGGTGGCAGGGGTCCAAAAATTTCAGCCGTATTCTGTTGCTTCCCCAAGCTCATTAGCAGGGAGCTGGATTGGAAGTGGAGCACCCAGAACTTGAACTGGTGCCCATATAGGCACAGGCTGTGACTTAACCTGCTGTGTCATAATGCCAGCCCATTATTCAAATGATAACAATAGGGAATGGAAAATAAAGAAATCCATATCACAGTGAAAGTTCTCATTTCCCAAACATCTTACAGTTTTCTGTATTTACTCATGCTCACTGTAATATTCTGGGTAGACATGATAAAATAGCTAGAATAAGCTGAGTACCTTTGATTAAGAAAGGAATGGTGAGCATATGCCTGAAATTCTCCCACATGCATGGAAGCCTCAATGTGGTTTCTGTTTGTTTTATTAGCCTAAATGTTATGCAGTTGGCTGTCATCTGGCATTGTCAGTTGGTGTAGCACACAAATGACTCTGCTTTCTCATTTCCCACAGGCAGTATTTATAGTGTACGATTATGTGTCCAGAATTCAAGCTAAGAAAAAACTGAAAGGAAAAAAAGTCATGAGTTGAGTGCTGTAGCCTTATTGACATTAGGAGGTATCTGTTTAATTGGCAAGAGTTTTCTGCTACAGGTTACTGTGTACTAAGGAAGAAAATAAAGAGAAGCAAGGTGTAATCAACCTAATGGACCCAGCTTGTCATGAACGCAAGAAATAAACATCATCACAAATATTAAAAGGAAATTATGCACCATAGCAAAATATGTGGGAAAATAGAAAGAATGAACAACCAAGTTTGTTACTGGAAAGCAGGACCGTTTGTCAGTGATACAGAATGGAGAGTTGCACTCTTGTTTTAACTGTGACGTCCAATAAAATAATGCCATATTTTTGTGTCAGTGTAAGATGAAAGACAGTAAAAGATGATTCTTAAGTATATTTTTATACAAAATTTTCTTTTACTTTAACAAGTCTATTCAGCTTTATTTGTTTATTCATTTTCTACATCGTTAGAATGAAATTGGCCATATGTTGATGTCTAAAAATGTCAGGGAATTTCAAAGATACAATTGATTGTGCATTTTGCCTACTTAAGACAAAACATTTCTGTGGGTCCAAACTTCAGTTTCTTTTTCTCAAATGGACATAATGATAATAATCTTTGGGTGTTAACTCCCTAAACACTCTGACTTGCCCATATCTTCCACTCTAATATTAATTGTTATCATTAACTGTCATTATTATACAATGAAAATTTTAACATCATACTTAGTGTTAAAATTGCCATATAAAGTTTTTTTTCAAAAAACATAGTTACTTTGTTAACTGTATTTATTATTTTTTATAGCCTAATTTATACTCACAGAGTCAAAGCATGACTTGCTTCCTTCACCCATGTGTCTTGCCTGAAGGAGAAGCAAGCTGGAGAAAATAAAAGTCTAATAAGGGAAGCGAGCATGAGGTATTCGGCAGCTTCTCTGTATAGTGCCAACATGCCAGTGGGCAGCATTCTGTCTCCGGTTTGAACTTACCTGCTGTGGTGGTGCTCTCATGGGCCAATTCAGTTTTCATGTCTGATACAACACTGCTGATCAAGAATGCATTTAAAATTCAAATTTATATCATCCAGCAGTGCTAATACATGAAATAATCATTTGTGTTCTTATATAATACCAATTATATTGGAAATCAATTTAAAACAGTATTTGATCTCATTGACTGTTGAGGAATACTTTGCATTCTACTGTTGCATAAACATTTGAGAATTGAACTTTCAGCACTGAAGATAAATGAATATTCTTAATTTAGTCCTATTAACTGCTCAGGAACCTGCCAGAGCTTTTGGGATTTCAGCAAATGATCTGAATAAGCTCTTGATCTCTCTGAATAATAACACACATAGGAAGTATATAGGAAAAGTAGAAGTTGGAGACATACAACAATGCTAGAAGGTAGAAATAACTTGGAAATATTTCCTAAGGTTTTGGCTAACGTCCTTAAACTAATTGGTAGTCTCTTTCCTGAAATGTCAAATAACTGTGACATGTTGAAATGATGAGCCTGGTTTTAACCACTTGGAAGTGATGTTGCAGGGATCTAGCATCTGTTCTAGTGCCAGGACTATGACTAATGCCTGCAGTTAGTGCTGTTCGAAAAGGATGCTATTCTTTGGGTGCATTTTCTTGGTAATTAAAGAATGTCTTCAAACTCGCTTTCCATTGGGTGGAATTTTTCTCCCACATCTGTTTATTTAAAGCAAACCCCTAATTCATGATCATTGCAAGACAGTGAAGAGAATTATTCTATAGTCCCTTGACTCATAGAGGAAATGACTCTCCCACAGGGGAAACTTTTGATGTTTTTGTTTTTCAAGTTAGCAAATATGAAGCAGGTGTATAAGTGATGTACATGGTAATTGATAGAAACAGTGTAATATTATCCAAAAACAACTAATATAGTTCATACCTCTCTACCTTTTTCTATGTCTACTGACCTCAACTCAGATGTGGTGGACAGATTTTAAGATGCCCTGCCATTCTCATCATATTAGGGAACTTCACATGATAGGGAACTCCTGGTGGCTTTTGACATCTGAAGGTGGCCTATGGCCAATAAGCAGCAGTAACTGAGACTCTTAGTACTACAACTTGAAGCACTTAATGCTGATAACAACTATGAAAGTGGGAAAACAGATCTTTCCCTAGTGTAGACTCCAAATGAGAACCCAGCCCTGGCTGACACTTTTACAACAATCTTTTTTTTTTTTTTTTTTTGACAGGCAGAGTGGACAGTGAGAGAGAGAGACAGAGAGAAAGGTCTTCCTTTTGCCGTTGGTTCACCCTCCAATGGCCGCGACCGCGGCGGCCGGCGCACCGTGCTCATCCGATGGCAGGAGCCAGGAGCTAGGTGCTTTTCCTGGTCTCCCCATGGGGTGCAGGGCCCAAGCACCTGGGCCATCCTCCACTGCACTCCCGGGCCACAGCAGAGGGCTGGCCTGGAAGAGGGGCAACAGGGACAGAATCCTGTGCCCCGACCGGGACTAGAACCCGGTGTGCCGGTGCTGCAAGGCGGAGGATTAGCCTGTTGAGCCACGGCGCCGGCCTACAACAATCTTTTAAGACCCTATGCCAACTAAGCCATATTTAGACTCTTAACTCTCAGAGTTGTATGTTGTTAAGTGCCACTAGTTTTGTGGCAATGTTATTATGCCATCAACAGAAGCTAAGATATAGATGTCTATTATTAAAGCCTGAATCGTTGCCCCATCTCCTAATTCATTACTTTGCTTTAAATATTGTCTTGCTATAATTAATTCTCTCTGAGTCACAATTCTTTCTAGAATGCAAGTCTGTGTCCCTACCCTGCTTAAATATCTCCAGTGACATACCTTCTTGAAGACTCCTCTTAATTTCTTTCCTAGATCCCTCCCCTGCCTACTTCTGCCTACTTGTGACTTTTCTCCATGGAACAATTTCTTCAGTTTTGTACATGCTTCAGTCATTCCCTATTTACTTCTTAATAAATTTAGGCATGACTTCCTAAAATTAAATTTTAAGTTTCTTTTCATGCTACTGTTAAGATACATGCTTAAGGGTCGGCGCCATGGCTCACTTGGCTAATCCTCCGCCTCCCCTATGGCATCCGCTATGGACACCAAGTTCTAGTCCCGGTTGCTCCTCTTCCACTCCAGCTCTCTGCTGTAGCCCAGGAAGGCAGTAAAGGATGGCCCAGGTGCTTGGGCCCATGTAGCCACTTGGGAAACCAGAAAGAAGCCCCTGGCTCCTGGCTTCGGATCGGAGCAGCACTGGCTGCAGGCGCCGGCTGTAGCGGCATTTAGGGAGTGAACCAACAGAAGGAAGACCTTTCTCTGTGTCTCTCTCTCTCTCACTGTCTGTCAAAAAAAATATGCTTAATATTGAATTTATCTAAATTATTTGATTGACTATTGACTTCTGTGTATCCTGTAGACTAACCACTTCTGGAGGGGGAATGCACTACTTATTCATCATTTTATTTCTACACATAGCACAATGGCTAGCATGTAGGGTGTAATCAATAAATACTTCATGAATGATGATTGTGCATATTTCTAAGCTAAAAGGAACAATGCATAAATCTCCACAGAAATAATTTGCACTGCATCCTTTATTTTATAATTATAACCACTACATCTTTCTGTGACTAATTGGTCTAAAATTAGTGGTTTCTAAATTTACCAGATTTCATGACCAGGTATTATGAAAGTGTTTTAATACCCATACAGATCTACCCATAAAATATGAGTATTTCTTCCTATCTAATATCCACTCTATGAACTCTACAAATAGGACATAGGAGTCTGTTATTTTAACCAATATTTCTCAAAAGTTTCATAATTCAACCAGCGAAACACTGGTTTTAAAATGATTACTTGTCATTGACCACTGCACACCTGAGTCCAACTTACTGGGTTCAGTTTACTAGTAGAACTAAATAAATCAAATCATATTAGTTACCAGTTGTTT
The DNA here is from genome assembly GCA_949820135.1 of Sylvilagus floridanus. NCBI lineage: Eukaryota > Metazoa > Chordata > Mammalia > Lagomorpha > Leporidae > Sylvilagus > Sylvilagus floridanus. Next base: position 23,056,756 of record OX463231.1, read on the forward strand.
CCAAAATCTTTCAGAACTAGTTCCGATGACTTGTTTGTGCTGTACTGCTGATTTTATTTTCCTACATTTCAACTCCATGGACCATTTTGTGCCTTCACATGCTGTTGACTACTTTTTTGATCTGCCAAATCACTATTTTGCAGTTGGCCATCATTAGTTTCGACTCATTCTTTTTCTTTTGTTGTTAATACATTAAAATTAACCCTTAAGTCAATGAAGCCCCTCAGTTTCCAGAATGCAATTTTCTAATTTATCATGTGCAAAGGTGTTCCTGAATCACAAAACAGTGATTCCTGTGGGACCATAGATACTGCAACAGTACAAGCACATTTATGTGCTTTTTCCCCTCACATTTACATAGTATTCTCTCAAAGAATTCAATGCATAGCAAAATAGTTAGCTATTTCCCATCATCCTAAAGAAAATAAAAATGAGTTTCTTGAGAGACATAAAATGTATATTAATATTATTGTCATTTTTGTTCATACTACAATATGAATTATTCCTACAATAAGGTCATGTTGGATGAGCAGTAGGGAACTACATAACCATTGGAGATCTCAAGACTTCAATTAGTTTCAAATCCAAATATAATACCTTACTAACAGGATCACCCTGGAAATTGATTTAACTGTTTGGCACCTTGATTTCCTCATCTTTAGAAATGAGGAAAATAATAGCTTTTTTTTTTTGTTGAAACAGGTAGGATTTAGTATAAATTAATTGCTTAAGACAGTATCTAACACAAAATAAGTGCTCTATTAAAAGTTAATTTAAAAATGCAAGTGAAATGCTAAACCAATTTTGTTGGTAATTTAAAGCAGACTCATGATGGCTTAAGATAGAATTGATTAACTTTTAACTGATAATTTTAAAAGTAAGATTGAGGGGCCAGCATGGTGGTACACTAGGTTAATCCTCCGCCTGTGGTGCTGGCATCCCAATATGGGTGCCGGATTCTGTCCCGGTTGCACCTCTTCCAGGCCAGCTCTCTGCTGTGGCCCGGGAAGGCAGTGGAGGATGGCCCAAGTGCTTGGGCCCTGCACCTGCATGGGAGACCAGGAGGAAGCACCTCGCTCCTGGCTTTGAATCAGTGCAGCTCCAGCCGTGGCAGCCATTTGAGGAGTGAACCAATGGAAGGGAGACCTTTCTCTCTGTCTCTGTCTCTCTCTCACTGTCTATAACTCTATCTGTCAAATAAAAAAAAAAAAGTAAGATTGGGTCAGTACCCATCACAGCTTGTTCAGGCATCTCTTCTGATTCTCTCTTTTCTCGTGGTGCTACCCTTTCCTGCTTTTATATATAGTTTTTCTTGAGGGTGGATTCCATCATAACTGAAAGATGACTGCAGTAAAAGCAAAAGGACACTTTCCCATACTCATTTAAGAGGAAGAGAGCAAGTGGCAACCTGTCTTTCTTACGTAAAGGCTAATAGAGATTTCTCCCCAGAAAACTCTGTCATTTCTCCCCACTGAAATGGTTACCAACCTAGTCCAGAAGAACCACTGATAGGAGAGATGATATATATCTCTTTAAAAATCAGGTGATACTCATTTGAAGTCAATTGCAAAAGCTTCTCTATTTTCATCAGGGGAGATAATATTCGGAAGGCAACCACAGTATCCAATATATTTTATTTTTCAATTATGAAGTGAAGAAGATGGATGGATTAAATGATTGATAACATCCTTTCTAGTTCTAATATTCTGTGCTTTTCTATCAAAGGAGAGATTCATAACTATTTTTCAGCTGTAGGCCCTTTGACAGTTTCGTAAAATCTTTGGACATCTCAAATAATTACAGAGAGGAAGCATCTTTAACCATATGTAGTTATTAAAATATCAAAAATAGCAAAAAATACTATGACCTTGTCTGAATAAGATCGAAGTCGGCAAACCCTAAAGGCTTCCATAGCCTTGGCAACTCATGACTAGAGCCTAGGAAGATTACTGACGCCATAAACAAGAGTGTCAAATTGTTAAGTCAGCAACAGGAGTCACTGTGTACTCACGTCTCATGTGGGATCTGTCCTTAATGTGTTGTCCAATGTGAAGTAATGCTATAACTGGTACTGAAACAGTATTTTACACTGTATGTTTCTGTGTGGGCACAAACTGATGAAATCTTTACTTAATATATACTAAATCGATCTCCTGTATGTAAAGATAATTGAAAATGAATCTTGATGTGAATGGAATGGGAGAGGGAGCGGGAGATGGGAGGGGTGCGAGTGGGAGGGAAATTATGGGGGGGAAGCCATTGTAATCCATAAGCTGTACTTTGGAAATTTATATTTACTAAATAAAAAAATAAACTAAAAAAAATAAAAAATATGTAGTAACATTTGTGATTTTAAGTAACAAATTATACAACAAGAAAAACTGCTGTTTTAAAAAGGTTTTTTTTAAATTTTTTTGAGAGACAGAAGGTAGAGAGAGAAAGAGACAAAGAGACACAGGTGAGACAGAGAGATCTCCCATTTGCTGATTGAATCCTCAGATGTTCATGGACTAGGCCAGTAGCCCATAATGAATGCAGTTTTCCCTATTTGCGAATTCACCATTTGGAATATCACTACTGCCTCCCAGGGTCTGCATTAGCAGGCACCAGAGGTGGGTATGAAATCCAGTATTCTGTCCTAATTGCTAGGCTAAATGCTCACTCCTCCTGTTCTTATTTAAAAATTATTTACTTATTCATTTATGTGACAGAGATTTTGACATGGTGATGAAAATCAACCAAAGTTTTTCTCTATCTGTGATTTCAGACTTTAATAATAACATCGTAGATGTTTGCCTACACTCATAATTGCAGAAAATTATGGATTTCAGTTAGATGTTAAAAAAATAAGCATGTAATCATTTTCTCCACCTTAATCATGAACCTCTTGACATCTATCCATAGATCTCTTGGGGCTTCTTGGACTCCAGATTAAAAGTTATTGTCACACAGCATTGTTTTAGGAATAAAAACAATGAGGGATTACAAACTCAGATATTCCATTATAATTATTTTAAAGCGCTTACCATAATTTCCCCATAATCTGATGATGAAAAATATGTAGTTCACTTTGATTACTAGATTGTAAGTTCTTTAAAAGAGGGAACAATATCAGCTACGTCCTTATTTGACACACAGCAGCATTCCTAAGACTGACTTTGCAGAAATCTCTTTGTGAGATTAGAAAAAAAAAATGCAGATGTTCCCCCACTTTAGACCTTGTGAGTCTGAATGTGTGCATGGAGACCTGAGAATCTGTTTCTTTTTTATTTTTACAACCTTCCAAGATTATTGCAATTCAGTTATTAGTTCTCACCAAGGATATGACTCATGTTAGGGAGCCACACTCATTTAGCACCTGGCATAATACTTTGTTCAAATTACACCCTCAATAAATGGCTGGAAGTTTAAATGAGAACAACAAGTACATATAAATTAAGTTTACATTTAGAAACACCACCCATAAAAATCTCAGTCAAATATAACATAAAAATGTCCAGAAGGAAATGTTTTATTCCTTTTAATGATAATTTTTAATAATGAAAATATAGTTGAACACATAGTCTGCAGTTCTCACATAAAAATTCTCAAAAGAAATTGTTTCTGGATTTCAGTGCCAGGAAGATTTTATTCCTCAAGTGGACAATTGTGACTCTGAAAAAAAAAAACTATGCCTGGATTTGGAAATCTTTTTGCATCACAATAAATTTAAATGTTTAATTGCATTTCCTTGAATGCTTTGAAGTACCCTCATATGAATTTGCCAACTATGGACTATGTGTAGGTTTATTTAAAAATAACTTATGTCCATATGTTATGTATTTATTGCTGTTAAGATGTATTCTTATATGTGTATTACTTGTGCCAATTCTGACAAGAGTGCTCTTGACTCATCACAAATCCTTCTTCACAGTAGATGAAAATTATGCTTAGTGCGAGTGGCCTGATTCAGTGATTCAGATTCTACCTTCCCTCTTTTCTCCAGCACCGTCTATTTTTGACAATTAATTCTAGAATGTACTGTTCCTCACTGGTAGAATTTAGGAAGTAAGTTCCTTAGCATTTTCTGTTTGTTATAGCTCAAGATTATATGCCATAGAATTCCACTATTTTTTCTTATTTCTTTTTCTTACTCTCTCTATATTGCTCTGTTCCACTTTGCTCTTTACTTTTGCTTAAACTATCAAATTCACAATTTAATTTTGCTCCTGGTTCCCGTCAAACTAACCTTTGGCATATCAGTTCTGTAATGAACTCTGGCGATAATAATTAAAATGTATTGAACTAACTGTCACTTCCACTAAGAGGCTTCCTTGACATCCAGGTATGGGTGAAGATTCTTGGTCACATACAGCTAACTTTGGGTAATTTAAACACAACTGAATTATGGGATGACAATCAGGATTCCCAAATTTGACCATTAGGGAAAAAATGTTGGAGGCTATGAGAGCAAGAAACTCAGCAACTATCTTATAACCAGAATCATTCACTTTAGTTGCTTCCTGGAGATGAATAATGGATTCTGATGTTTTCTTCTGTATTTTTGATACCCATTTAAGATGTATTCTCTGAGAAAGAATGCCTGATTAGCTGAGCTAAGCTGATATACCAGTGCTCTGAATTAAAGAAAGAACCGACATCTCTTCATTTCTGTAGTATGAGTCAGGCATCTGAATTTACAGTTCTACTAAGGATAGTTTTCTAAAAAAACAAAAAAAAAACAGGAGCTTTAGGAAGGATGTGCATACACTAAATGAGTGTACAGACACTAAACCCTATTTTCTCATGATCCCCGTGGGATGCTATGCTTCCCTCTTCAGGACACTTACCATAGTAACTCACCTGTTCTACAAATACATCACTAAATTCTGGTAAGGCAATTCCCATGATTGTTTTGCTTATTACATCAAACATATTCTGGACTTAGTCCAGAGTTTGGCACTCCTTATAAAAAACTCAATAAATAAAATATTTTGTCATGTTTGGATTACATTTATTGTGATGCCAGTCTCTAGCTACACTTCTGAGCCAATAGCAGAAAACATGCTTCAAATACAATCAATTTTTGATGGAAATTCATTGACTCATATAACTGAAAAGTCTAGAGAGAGAGCAGATTTCAGACATTACTAAGGACCAGTTTCTTGCTTTCAGCCCAGCCTCCGACATGGTTAATTTTTCCGCAGTATTGGCTTTTTCACAGAAATGGCTTTCAGAGCTAGGGATGTGTTTCTTCCATGTCTAGCAATCAAAAGAGAAAGGCTGGATCTAGACTTCTTGGAACAGAGTTTGAAGACATTCATTCCTTTATGCACTAGGTTTTGTCACAAACCTACTGTTCCATCCTTTGCCCAATAAGAGTAATCAGCTTATGTCTTAGTCTGGAATGAGGACTGGAGTACCTTTTCCTGGATGTACTTCATTTCCAAAAATAATTTGGAAATGATATGAAAGAAAGGTGCTGTTTTATATGGTTTGAGTATGTACCCAAAAAGCTCTTATGTTGAAGGCTTTGCTCCAATGTGGTGATGTTAGACAGTGGTGGGACCTATATGAGATGGAGTAGGGTGGAAATCCTTAAGTCATTGACGTCATTGCTCTCATAAGGGATTAAGGCAGTTTTAATGGGTCACTTGGTTTGATCTGGAGTGAGGGCTTCTATAATAGGACAAAACGGCCTGCTATCCTTGCTCTGGCTTCCTGTCTCACCATGTGGTTCTCTCGCTCTTGCATAATCTCCCATCTCCTTTGGTGTGATGCAGCTGCCACTGCACTGTTTGGACTTTCAGCCTCTAAAACTCTGAGATAAATAAATCTCATTTCTTTATAAAGCATCAGCCTCAGATACTTCATTATAGCAGCAGGAAACTAACACAAGTGTCTGGGGAAACCATCAACAAATGTCCATATCACCTGTTAAGTTTTATGACCAGCATTAGCCACACAGTGATTCTTTTGAGGATGACTCAATCAAATAACCTGTGTTATTGGTTGTTCTGTTTAATTTGATATTATTCCATTTTAGCAACCTAGAAGATCTTACAATGGCATTTCAAAAGGTTTGTGGAAAATGAAATTAAAAGACATGTTTATTGTACAAAATATTTGAAATATATATAGAGTTTATCATAATACATATTTTTCATTAATTTTTGAAGACCCCATGCACTTTTTGAAGAAGGCTTATAATCATAGGTGTGCTTTTTTTTTGCACCAAAAAATTTGTCTTTTAATTCCAATTCCATGAAGGTTTTGAAGTACTCATTACTATCACATTAATCTTACTTCTATACTGAATCAGTGAAAAAAGGAAAACCAAACCAGAAATACTTCTGTATAGTCAGGGAGGCTTTCACCATCAAACAGTAGATCTTTTTTTTTTTCTGTTTCCTGTTTCTGCTTTCATTCTTTGCTGTGTCTAGCTGATGGAGATGGCAGGCAAACCGCTGCTCCTGTTAAAAGTTGTTCAGAGACGCAATAAAGTCTCTCAGTCTTAGTCCTTTGTAAGAGCTCATAGTCCTCTTAATTCCCATTACAATTTAGTTTCACTGACACAATTATAGAGAGTGATGTACTAAAGCAGGGAAAAGAGACAGGTGAAATAGCTTTTTGCCTAACCCCCAGAAGCTATTATATTAAAAAAAATCCACCAACAAGCTTTCTAGAGGATATTTCAACAGCCATGTTTCTTGAAATACCATATAATGTATCAATCTTTCTAGCATCGTTAATGGAATTCAGCATTTAATCATTTTACTATCTTATTGTTCACTTGGTAACATTCTATTATCTATTTTTTTAATTTTTTATTTTTTGGCAGGCAGAGTGGACAGTGAGAGAGAGAGAGACAGAGAGAAAGGTCTTCCTTTTGCCGTTTTATCCTGGTCTCCCATGGGGTGCAGGGCCCAAGCACTTGGGCCATCCTCCACTGCACTCCCTGGCCACAGCAGAGAGCTGGCCTGGAAGATGGGCAACCGGGACAGAATCCGGCGCCCCGACAGGGACTAGAACTAGGTGTGCCGGCGCCGCAAGGCAGAGGATTAGCCTGTTGAGCCACAGTGCCAGCTAAGATCTTATTCTTTACTATTCTTTGAGAATATCTGGGAAATAATTTCTTTCCAATGAAGTCATCATGTGTGACGCATACAATACAAAGATATTTCAGTTTTCTGTAGTGGTTAAGACACTTGCATCCCATTTTGGACTGCTGCGTTTGAGTTTCAGCTCCACTTCTGAGTGTAGCTTCTTGCTAATGCATAGGTTGTGAAGCAGCAGGTGATGGACCAGGTACTTGCGTCACTGACACCCACATGGAAAACTGGATTGAGTTCCCAGCTCCTGAATTGGGTCCTGAACCAGCCCAAGCTCCTGTGGGCATTTGGGGGGTGAACCAGAAGATGGAAGATCCCTATCTTTGGTTCTTTCTCTCTGCTTTACAAAAAAAAAAAAAAAAAAAACAGTTTATAGAAAAATGAAGTTCATTTGTGCTAGGATGTGCTGGGAGGTGCCTCCACTGCTACTAGATTCTGAAGATAACACAGCTTCTACTTTTCTCTGATCTTTTCTCACCTTGGGATGCCACCCATCTTGGAAGCTGGGAAATGAACCAAAAAACCCCATTTAACCAGTTCTAAGGAACATGTGGAGATCCAAGATGGCTAAAATAAGGAAAAGACACAGTGATTTTGACCACAGGAAGATAGGAGACAAACAGGGGAGGAATCTAATTCCCAGGGGACAGTTGGAGAGACGTTTTTAGTGGAAAGTCAATAGAAAGAAGAGAGACTATGAGGCACAAAGACTGTACAAGCACACAGCAGCTGCTAAGACACTGCCAGTAACTCCTGTGGCCAGTGGCTTGTGGGGATGCCATCTTCCCAGAGCAAAGTGAATGGAACCTGCAGCAGCCAATGCACCACTGGTGATCTCTTCTAAGGGTGAGCCTTATGGTTCCCACTGATTGTGAGTCTGGCCTGAAGGGCCAGGGCACCCACTTAAGGCTGTGAAGGGAGTGTACATTGCTTTCCACGATGCCTGGGGGAAGGCACCATTTTCCCAGAATAAGGCAAGTGGAGGCTGCTGCAGCCTGTGGGCCACTGGTTGGCTTTGTCTGCAGAGGAATTATGTGGTTCATACTGACTTCGAGTACAGCCAGGAGAGTTGGTGGGGAGCAGGATGCCCACTAAGTACTGTGAAAGGAGGGCACAACATTCCTTTCCTTTTTCTATCAATGCAACAGACACAGCTTGCTGAGGCAGAGCACTGACCTCTGTCTGGAAGGTGGCTGGCTCTGGGGATGGGCAGCTCTCAATGGATGGTGGGCTTACAGGGAAGAGAATGGATTCTCTGCACCTTGTAACTTTGGAGACCCTGTGTCTGTGCAATAGACTGGGTAATTGGGAATTGAATAGGGCATGGCTGGGTCTTTGGGCAGTCACTATGTCTGAATCTAGAAGCTCAGAACTCCCTGAGTGTTGGGGAGGGTCATCAAGGAGGACTCTGCACTCATACTGTGGAGCACATGAATATTTCTGTGGTTCATGCTCCTGAGTGGGTTAGGTGCACAGACACTATGAGCTTGCTCTAGGCAGTCGAATCACCTTGGCAAAGGGAAGAACTGAGACTATGAACATGCCACACAGTGTAATCATTCTCTCCCCGGTACTGATGACAGAAGAAATCTACTACACCAACCTTGGGTGTCAATATGAACTCTTGCCCCACCCCCAAATGCTGTCCAGAGCTCCCTGTTCTGACCCCACTGCACACTTCTGCATATTTACTAAAGGTACAGGCATTCCAGTAATACCCAAAGGCACATTTCAAAGAACAAATACTTCAAAGGAGATACCAACAAGTGTTTTCCCAGATGCATAAAAATAAATGTAGAAATGCAAGAAACATGAATGAGGAAGAAACTATGACTCCCTCAAAGGAACACAGAAGTACGTCAATATTAGACTGTAAAGACGAGAAGTGCAATAAAATGTCAAAAAAGGAATTCCAAAGGATTGTAAAATTACTCAAAAAACACAGAGAAGCAATTACAGGAGTAAAGAAATCTGTACATGACACAGACAAGAAATTCTGATAGTAGATAGAGATATTAAAGAATCAAACAAATATTAGAAATGAAGATTTAATATTTCAAATAAAAATACAATGGAAATCCTTAACAACAAACTCAGTGAAGCAGGAGAAATAATATTCAAGCTAGAATACAAATCTTTGAAAATACACAGTTATACAAAGAAGAACAAATTAGAAAACTGAAAACAGTGTTGGAAATCTATGGGACACCATTAAATGACCAAATATACATGTCTTAGGAGTTCTTGAAAGAATTGAAAAACAAAATGAGATAATAGCGAGAAAATGTCTCTAATTTGGAGAAAGATAAGGACATTTAAATACAGGAAGTGTATAGAACCCCAAATAGACATGATCAGAAAAGATCTTCACCATGACACATTATAGTCAAACTTTCAAAAGTAAAACATAAAAGATACAGAAATGTGCATGAGAGAAATGCCAGATTACCTTTAAAGAAACTCTAATTTAATTGGCAGCGGAATCTCTAGCCATCAAGGAAATGCAAATAAAATGCACAATGAGGTGTCATCTGACCTCAGTTAGAATGGCTATTATCAAAAAATCTAAAAATAACAAATGCTGCTGAGAATGTGAGGGAAAAGGTACCCTAATATACTGTTGATGTGAATGTATAAACCAGTACAACCATTATGAAAGACAGTATTGAGATTCCTCAAAAATCTGAAAATTCATTAACCATATGACCTAGCCATCCCACTCCTTGGAATTTACCCAAAGGAAATGAAATCAACACATGAAAGAATATCTATACCCCCATGTGTATAGCAGTTCAATTCACAATAATCAAGATATGGAATCAACACAGATGGCATCAACTGATGACTGGAAAAAGAGAACGTGATATATATCTTTACAATGGGATACTACTCAGCCATAAAAAGAATGAAACCTGTCCTTTGCAACAAAATGGTGCAACTATAGATCTTTATGCTTATTGAAATAATCCATACCCCCAAAGACAAATATCATATGTTTTCTCTGATTTGTGGTAGTTAATATATAGAGTACAAAAAAGCAATGAATATGAGTGAAATTGGTATCTTGAGCTTTATTATTGTTTATAGCCCTTGTCTGCACTCCTGCAAAATAGTGGTCTTTCTACTTTCTGTTTGTTGAATTTTTCATTTACTCAAGGATTAAGCCTGTGATTATAATGCTAACTGGAAATATGTTATCAGAAAAATTAAAAGGAAAAAAAGGAAGGATGGAGGAGGGGGGGTTGGGAAGTACCATTATGTGCTTAAAATTGTATATATGAAATATGAGAAATCTGTTTCCTTTATAAAAAAGAAAAATATAATTAAAAATAAGTTTATTTTGATATAAAATTGAAATCTATTCATAATAGAGGTCTTCAAATGGTTCATGGCAATTGCATTTTATGAAAACTTCATGGATTTCAAAAGCTTCACATCACAATAAACCCATCTTTAATTCAATTTCCACAGCTCTCTCATTGCTCTAAATTAAATACAAAGTGCGTAGCAAGTCAGGACTGAAGTAGATATTGTGAGTACTTTAGTATGTGTGAAATGCTACCTCACAGAAGTCCTTTAACTTTAGAATTCCACAGCTGTGCAGAACGAAAATTTGGTGGAAGATAAATGCTAACTTTAACATAGTGTACCTCTTTGGCACAGCCCTAAATATTCTTTCAACCAGTGAACTTTTAAAATTGTTTTGCCCTACAGTTGATGCTTTACTAAATCTGAATTCACTTCCAGAGGCTAATGAGTGAATTTCATTCTATTTATTATGTCTTTTTAAACATTTAAGCAATTAAAGACCAAAACCAACTCAGAACTTTAAAATAGTAAAATTCATAATCCAGTGCATGCTAAGCAGAATGCTGGATTTTCGATCCGTGAGAAATTCACTGAAAGTCTGTGATACTTTGAAGAAATTGATTTTCTGAACCTTAACAAGTATTTTTTACAAGGAAACACTTTCATGTCTGTTTTCAGGCATTAATCCCCCTTTTGTTTTCTTTCTTATTTTCAGTTTTCTTTTCTTCTTTCTTCTTTCTTCTTATTTTTACTTGGAAATCAATGCTCTCTTAGGGTTTGTCAGTGGATTTCTCCTTTCCCTTAGGCAAGGAACACTTAATAAGGTGTGGTTTTTCATCCATGCTTGCTCTACCCTGCATGAAACAGCAAGCAACAACTGTCAGCTGGCAAGTGCAGATTGTGATCATGTGCGAAGAATGAACATTTCAGAAATCAGAATACTTCCCACTGAATAGCATCTGACAAATGACAACATGTTGTAGATGAATGGGACATGCTTCTTCAGGTGATAAAATGCCATTGCAACATGTTCATACTATTATACATTTTTTTTTTAATGTACCAAGGATATGGGTGATGACTGAGTGACAATATCCTGTGAATTTCTGAAAGATGCTTGTGCCTTTTTAAGGGCTCAAAGCTATCAAAGAGATTATTTATAAGTTAATACTAATAAATGACATACAACTTCAGGAAATACTCTTCAGAAATACTAAGAAATGTCGACTAACAATTATATTCCATTTTATGCCAAATGTTCCTTTACTTTCTCCCCATTTCTTTGTCTTTTCCCTGCTCTATGTAGATATTATATTTTATGTGATTTTCTGATGCCCTCTATTTTACTATTGCTGTTTCTTGGCTGCCTATGAAGGCCATGGATCAGTCCTGAAGATGTGGACCCTGAAGATGCAACACATTTCCCAGTACAGTATGCAAAAGTTTCTACTCATGTAATGAGCTGCTGTGGGGAGAATCGTTCAGCCACTCAGGCTAGTCTGTTAGGGCATGAATGAAGGGATGGATGATGACTTTTGTTTTTATGGTGGTTAAGAGTGAGTCCCAGTGAGGTTCCATGTGCAGGGCCAAGAATTTGTTTGGTTTAAGCTTTTCTGGGAAAAAGCTTACTATCCTTAAGAGGGAGAATCTGGGCCTTCGTCTCCCACATATAGAGCAAAAGGAGTAGGGGGAGTGGTAGGTCCTAAAAGATTTCCAGGTTCAAACATCAAAAATAGATTAAACTGATTTCTTTACAGATTATACATAGATGGAAGTTAGGATGAGGGCATATAAGAGTACTTTAAACATTTGTGGGAAAATGGAATGAAAGGATTTTTTTTTGGTGCAGAAAAGTTTTTCAATCTATGCATAGTTTTTTCATAATACACATTTATATGTGTATGCTTTTTGAAAACCTCTTATATTGCAATCATTAATGTCATTTTAAGAAGAGATAGAGACACGAGACTGTACGTATACACATAGAGAGGGAGGCCATTAGATAGTTGGGAGGCAGAGACTGGTGGGATGCAGCCATAGATTGCTGGCAACCACCAGAAACTGGGAGGAGGCAAAGATAGATTCTTTCCCACAATATAGGACTAATGACACATTGATCTCGGATTTGTGATTTCTAAAACTCTGTGAGAGTCACTACCTGTTTTTTAAGCCACATAATTTGTGGCATTTTGTTATGGTAAGCTCTAGGAAATTAATACGTCTAAATTTCTCTTTTCCCCAAGATGCTTTCTTGGGTCGTTTGGTATTCAACATTTATAGTTTATGCTTATCTTATTTGAAAGAGCTTCCATTTTCAGGATTAAAGAAGGATTCACATTTGAATTATGCTTATTGCCTTTTATCATTGCTGAAGACATTTAAAGTCCTTAGGCAATCCATTCTCACTTATTTTTCCACAACAAAATATGTATCTGTCTCTAGTCCCACATTATACAAATGCAGATATCTAAAAATATGAGGAACCTTTCTGTTTCTTTAACTTTTGTGCCATAAGGTATGTAAGTGTACCATCCAATTATGGAGAGTACAGCTTAATTCTTTTAAAAATATTTAAGGGAGTCTAAGAGTGATCATATTTAAGATTTTATTTTTGATGGATAAGACCTGAACCATCAAAATTATTGGTTTAAAAAAAAACACTTACAATGTTATTTAGGAATATTTCGCTATTTGTAGAATTTATGATAGAAAAACAGTATTGTACTACTTAGAGAAAAGAGATATTCACAGATTATTCATAAAAACATTTATGTGCTAATTATTTTTGTTCCAATAGCAAATTAGCTAGTAGTATCTTTCAAATAGTATTTCTTTCAAATAGTTTAGATTATCACCTAAAAAGACAGGAATATGACAAGATAAACAGCAGGTAAGTGATGTTACAAGGTGACTTGCACTGTCAAGAAAATAAAAACTATCTATGGCCCCTGTAGGGCTATTTGCTCTTCAGTGAGCAGTGCATTCTTTTAATTTTTCACACACAACCATATATTCCTGACCCAATCAGAAAGTAAGCCATTCAAAAACAAATACACTAGACACTGAGCTTTGTGTTGTAGGATTAATTATGCTAGTAAGATATGAACATTTATTAATTTAACATTTGGTAACTGGAAAATGAATTGGCAGATGAAAGTCTCTTTTCCAAGTCAATGACTCCATTAAAACACTTAATAATCTCCATTTCATTGAAATATATTCCATTGTTAAAAATCCCCTTAATAATTTAACTGTTGTAATGTTTGCAAAGCTAGATATTTTCTATTTTTTTTATAAATGGATGTATTAAATTAAATGTTGTAGTTTTAAGTGTAGGAAAGTATAACCCTAATGGAGAAATGATTTCTCTAGAATCCAAAGTGAAGTTTCTTAATAGAGGTAATCAAATTATAGACACTATTTTTGGTAATAACATGTATAGTAGTTTTTCAGAGCTGTATTAATATGCAGTCTAAAGCAATATATTATTAGTATAGTACAATGCTAAATCATATATTAAAAACTGTTAGTATTTATTTACTTTCATAGGAAGTTCTTTTTTCTTCTATAGATAGCCATTAGCTATTTTTATTGTGGTTAAGAGTGAGTCCCAGTTTTCAGTATCAAATGAAGAACTGCAGAGGAATATCTTCCTGTTGGTAGGCTAAATGTTATCCTTAATTGTCCTGTTAAAGCCACCCTATCTAGAAGGGGATTCATGAGCAATCATAACATGTAAAAACTAACTCTGTCCCCATGGTATAACAATATTTGTCAGAACAAGCTAATTCCATTTAGTCAATTAGCTCTGAGTAATTGTGATGCGTTAGCACTCTAACATGCTCTGAACCAAAAAAGCAATAGTCAATGAGAAATTACTTAACTGATTCTTTACTTAAAAAATAGTAACTAAATGCCTACTGTGTTCCAAAATGCCAAGGATATAGCAGTGAACACGATCTGGAACTTTATGATGTTTATCATCTCTGAGAAAATAAATATGCATTTTTACATAATAGATTTTGTTTTTCCAAGTTTTTGTTGCATATATTAATGGGGAAGACTTAAATGTCTGGACAAATCTAGAATTCTTGTGTTATTTAGATTTTGATGGGTTTACCATTTTGTCCTTTTGTCAAATATTTTCTTTACAAAGTCTAGTACTTCCTTTCTGTTCCACTTCCCCGACCTGGTACTGTCAAAGATACTGCAGCTTTGATGTATCCTTTACCCAGTTTACCAGGAAGTTAACATCTTACGTAAACATGATACATTTTTCCACTTTACTAAGAAGTTGCTACTTCATTATTAATTAAAATTCTGACTGTGTTAGTATTTCACCAATTGCTTCACTCCTGTCCTTTTTCCGTTCCAGGATCCAGTCCAGTATACCATGTTCCACTCAGTGGTTCATCAGTTTTCTGCTTCCTTCAATTTTAAATCATATCTTTTGACTAACCAGTTATCACTGGTAGTGTAATTTTGCTTATTTTCTCTCTTTCTATTCATTTCTTGGTTCCTATTCATTTCAGTCAAATTACTGTGATTTGGAAAAGATTTTGTATGCCTGTTGAACCACTCAATAAATTTATGCCCCTGCTAGGTTTCAAGAGGTAGTCTCTTTCCATTTAAATGAAAAATGAGAAAGAAAACTTTAGAAATGGAGTCTAAGATCATCAAGTCTTCTAAAGTTCACAAGGCAATTGAACATTTTAAGACCTACTAGGAGAAATTACTTTTCCTCTAAAATTCCAGAAAAATGTGTTGTACCTCAAAGTTGGGAGTAAATTGATCTGATTCCTGCTTGACCCACAAATTCATAGTCTTCATGGAGATTGAATTCCTGTTTGCAGGAAGGCAGAACGAAATAACTTAAGAACTACAGGATCAGAGTTGGAGAGAGGTCATAGTAAAAATTGTCAGCCAGAACACTGGAAACTTACAGGGGATTCCTTGCACTGCTGCAGTCTTGCGACTTGTGAACACCATAAGCATTAGCGGGATATTGAAGTGCACAGTCTCTCTTATTTTCCCAAACTTTTTGTGCATCAAATAGTTTTTAACTAATAGATGGGTTTCTCTTTGATTTTCCTTTTTTAATTATATCTACAAAGAATGTCTGAAGAAGTGAGTGGTTTAATTATTTTGTACTTTTCCCAGGATAAACACTTTGTATTGTTTTATTTTTTACTTAAGAGTAATTTTTCTTTTCTTTTGATTAGTATTTTTAAAAAATTTAATTGTTTACTTCGAAAGAATTATATATATATATATATAGAGAGAGAGAGAGAGAGAGCGCACGAGAGAGCTCTTCCAACTGTTGGTTCATTCCTCAAGTGGCTGCAATAGCCAGTCCTGGGCTAGGCTGAAGCCAGGAGCCAGGAGCTTCATCTGGGTTTCCCACAAATACTTGGATCATGTTCCCCTGATTTTTTTCAAGCCATTATCAGGGAGATGGATAGGAAGTTGAGTATCTGGAACTCGAACTGGTGCCCATACAGGATTTCAGTGTCACAGGTGACAACTTTACCTGCTACCCCACAATACCAGCCCTGGTTCATATTGTTCTTTAAAATAAGGAAATCATATGTATGCTAAAAAGTAAATTTTACAATGAAGCTCATACAAAATACAATGTGCTCCTTTACTTTATTCTGGCCTATATACCAGGGGTAAATTCTTTAAACCATTTGTTCTGATTCTTCTAGTGACTGCTCTTGAAAATATAAACACTATGTTTATACTATTTGTCAAAACATTTTCAAAATCTCTTTGGAAAGACAGAAATTTACTATTCCATCTGACCCTTCTACTCCAATTTGATCTCTACTGTTTTCCCATGTTTTGATAATTATTACTCCAGTCTTGTTCTACTGGCTCTAACTTTTGTCCCTCCCCGTAAGCTATGTACAATAATGTTATTGCAGCCCTATTTCTTTCTTATTTATTTCTCCATTATCTACTAGTGAGGCTGTTATTGTTCTGTAGTTAAAATTAATAATCTTTTTTTTTTGGCTTTATAAGTATAATCATCTTTTATACTTTATCTGCAGGTTAATTATAATAAAAAGCCAGTGTATAGCTTCACATTTTATTTTTTTAAGGTTTTATTTAATGAATATAAATTTCCAAAGTACAGCTTATGGATTACAATGGCTTCCCCCCCCCCCCATAACTTCCCTCCTACCCACAACCCTCCCCTTTCCCGCTCCCTCTCCCCTTCCATTCACATCAAGATTCATTTTCAATTCTCTTTATATACAGATCAGTTTAGTATATATTAAGTAAATATTTCAACAGTTTGCCTTTACATAGCAACACAAAGTGAAAAATAGTGTTGGAGTACTAGTTATAAGCATTAAATCACAAAGTGCAGCACCTTAAGGACAGCGATCCTACATGATATTTTTTTAAAAATTGATTAATTTTCTATGCAATTTCCATTTTATCACCAAGTGTTTTTTTTATCATTTTCAATTATCTTTATATACAGAAGATCAATTCAGTATATACTAAGTAAAGATTTCATCAGTTTGCACCCACACAGAAACACAAAGAGCTTCACATTTTAGTCTCAGAGTTTATCTTATTCCCTATTGAGCCCCATAGGGATGCCAGAATTGCAGTTCCATCTCCATTGGCCCAAAGTATGATCCCTGCTTCACTCAAAGGTGAATTTTCCTGATATTGATATTTCATTGCTTATATTCCACAGATTTATCTGTTAATTTACATAACAAAATATGTTGAGTGTCTATTATGTGGCTAATACAATGAAGGCAGTAAGGAAAGGTCATGAATGAAGCAAATATCTATCCCTGTGAAATAAAAAAGGAATGTGGGAGGATGGGGTGATTATAGTTATAATTTAAAAGCAAAGAATTTAGAAAAGGCCTTGTTGAATAGATGGTATTTGGACAAGATCCAAAGAGGATAAGGGGAAACATGGTGAGTTCATGGGTAGAGCATGCAAATTGACAAAATTCAATTTTATTGAGTGCACAGGAAAGTGGGATTTGCTGAGTTATATATAAGTTCCACTTTGTTATATGCAAACCACCTCCAACTCAATGGCTACACTACTGCTGGTTCTGCCAATCATCTGGGCTCACTCACATTGATTCATTCAGTTGGCAGCATGGTTGAGATGGATGATCTCAAGTGTTGAACCTCACATGGCAGTGCTGGAAAGGTCTGGAAGCCTCAGCAACGCTCTGCATCTAATCTTTTCCTGGGCCTTTCTCCCAGGAAAGGATTATATTAAGAAGATGAAGCCAGGAATTTTAAGAAGTTCCACAATGTTACTTTTGTTTACTTTATTGACCACAAAAGTAGTTCAAATTCAAGAATGAGAGACTGAGCTGATTCTCAAGGGGAGGAACTGCAAAATATCTTTTTCTTTTTTCAAGGTAAAGATCACTTCCTCCTGAACCACAGCAATGTGAGGGAAATGTTCGGGCATGTTGACACCCACAGAATTCTTTAATTTACCCTCATACAGGTGGTTCCATTTATCTAGAGAAAATGAATTAACTTTTGGCTCAATTTAAAGTATTTCTGATTGATTCTTTGCATGAAGGTGTGGAGGTGAGACAACTAGCTCAGTGGTTAATAACAAATTCTTCTTGCTCCTGTTCTCTTTCTGTCTATACCTTTTCTTTATCTGTTGCATTTGTCTACCCTGAGGCTAGTGTCTCTCTGTAATTCCATTGGAAGAATGAACTACTTCATCCACTGGAGCCCAATTATTTGTGTATTCTAGACTGCTGCCTTTTCCAACTTTCTTGTATGTTATAACACTTCCATTTGATCTTCTCCTGGAAATTGTTCTCTTGTTGACAGTGACATCTCTCTCAATCTCTTACTGTTATGGAAATGTGTGTGTGTGTGTGTGTGTGTGTGTGTGTGTGTTTTATGAGAACACATTCATTTTCACTGTTCCTATACTTTCCACTCTATCTCAATGGCTTGAATGCTCTGAAACTGCATTTCTAGAATACATTGGTTCAGTTTTTTGATTCAATTATGTTATTCTATTTGGAAAGGGCAGGCAAAGAAGAAACCATTCTTTCTCTTGCAGTTGTACTAACTAGGGTGTGACAAGTGTATGCTTGTGCAGCAGCCAGCTGGACTCTCTGTTCCACTTCCAGTTGTTTGCTTGGAGATTAGAAATGACTGTATTCTTTTTTTTTTTAAGATTTATTTATTTATTTGAAAGTCAGAGTTACACAGAGAGAGGAGAGGCAGAGAGAGAGAGAGAGAGAGAGAGAGAGAGAGAGAGGTCTTCCATCCGATGGTTCACTCTCCAGATGGCCACAAGGGCCGGAGCTGCAACAACCTGAAGCCAGGAGCCAGGAGCTTCTTCTGGGTCTCCCATGTGGGTGCAGGGGCCCAAGGAGTTGGGGTATCTTCTATTGATATCCCGGGCCATAGCAGAGAGCTGGACAGGAAGTGGAGCAGTAGGGTCTCCAACCGGCGTCCATATGGGATGCTGGTACTTCAGGTCAGGGCATTAACCCACTGTGCCACAGCACTGGCCCCTCCTGACATTTTCATTGCTCTTTGCTAATGTGTGACCTGAAGAACTAGTAGTTGTTTATCCCTGACATTTACTCTTCAAGCTCTTCCAGTTGTTTTGTAAACTTCTGCTTGCCTGTATTAATTTTCTGGAATGCCTAGAGTTGTCTTTGTTTTCCTTTTGGGAAGTTGGGAAGTTTATTTTTAAAGTTTTACTTTATCATGATTTTAGTGGAGATGGAAGGAAAGGAAGGCAGGTGTCTGTACTTAGTCTTTTTTTTTTTTTGACAGGCAGAGTGGACAGAGAGAGAGAGAGAGACAGAGAGAAAGGTCTTCCTTTTTGCCATTGGTTCACCCTCCAATGGTTATGGCTGGCACTCTGCGGCCAGCGCATTGCGCTGATCTGAAGCCAGGAGCCAGGTGCTTCTCCTGGTCTCCCATGCAGATGCAGGGCCCAAGCACTTGGGCCATCCTCCACTGCACTCCTGGGCCATAGCAGAGGGCTGGCCTGGAAGAGGGGCAACCAGGACAGAATCCAGCACCCTGACTGGGACTAGGACCCGGTGTGCTGGTGCCATGGGTGGTTGATTAGCCTATTGAGCCACGGTGCCAGCCATGTACTTAGTCTTGAGCTGGAATTCATTTATTCCTTTATCACTTGTTTTCAAGAAAAACCTATGAGATATTGAAAGGTATGAAAAGAGAATTCCTTAATATTTTACAATAAATTAAATATTATTCCTTATGGACAGTCTCCTACCTTCCTTCCTGGGTGGACAATGTTTCTCCCCGCCGTTATAGTCAGTTTTTTGTCCACTTGGCTAGGTTATTTTTCATCATTCAGTCAAATCCTAGTTTAGGTATTGCTGTGAAGACATCTTTTACTTGTGATAAAAGACCATAATCAATTGTCATTAATTAAAAGAGCTAATTCTCAATAATCTAAAAGGGCTTGATTATCATTCATTGCAAGACATGAAGAGCAGAACTGGAGCAGTCATTTGGTGTTGCAGTTAAGACGCTGTTTGGAATGGCTATGTCCCATATCACAGTACTGTGTTTGGGTCCAACTCTGTTCCCATTTCCAGCTTCCTTCTGATGGGCACGCTGTGAGATAACAGAGGATGGCTCATATAGTTAAGATCCTGTCACTCATGTAGGAGACCTGTATTGAGTCCCAGTTCCTGACTTCGGCTTTGCCCAATCCTGGCTATTATTCCAAATAAATAAATAAATTTCCAAAATAGGAGAACACAGGTGTCCCTGAAGAAAACATTTCATTATAATAATAGATAACACTGACATAAATGAATAAAATTAAATGTTAAAAATTAAAATTAAAATTGATTAAATTACAACTCTGTACAGTTGCATTTATTGTTTACCTGGACATTTAAGAGCATCTTTTATAAAATTTTACAGAAATAAAAGGATGGGGGCCAATACCGAGGGATAAACCCGCCACCTGCAGTACTGGCATCCCATATAGGCACTTATTACTGTTGTATAATCTTTGGTTGTAGCTATTATAAATTAATTTTGATAATTGTTCTTTGAATATATTAAGAAAACTGATTCTGATACAGCTCAGAAAAAATATTTTAAGTTTTCCTCCTTTGCTTATGATCCTGAACAGTTTAAATTATATGTTAATTTTCTTTGTGAAACTATCTGGGATATATGCTTTTATTTTGTAGGCTAAAGTGTGTCTTTTATAGTTGCTATGGTATGGATATGGTTTGTCCTCAAAGATTCTTGGGTTGGAAGCTTGGTTCCCAGTGTGACTGTGTTGTAAGGCAGTGAGTCCTTTAAGAGGTTGGGCAAGAGGGCGGTCATGACTCTCCCTCTCACTCAATCCGCATTCATTGTTGTGTCATCCACCAGATGGTGAATCAGTCAAAGCAATCCCTATCAGAGCTGGTGTTATGGTCTTTGGGCTTTATGTCTCCCAAATGTGAGCTAAGTGAACATGTTTTATTTGTAAGTATCTAGTTTCAGGTGTTTCATTATAGTAACATAAAGTGGAATAATAAGTAATTTAATTTCTTTTGTAGGGAATTTAATTTTTAGACTACCTTTCATTGTCAATTTTGTTAAGCAGTATTTTCTCAGGAAATCAGCAGTTTATTTAAAATTTTGTGTTTACTGATAAAAAGCAATTCAAATTAGTCACGCATGATTCAAATAACTTCCTTTTCTTTTTGTTCTTTTTAGTCTTAAAATATGCATTTTGATTGGCACAGCAAAGTGTATAAATAATTTAAAATTAGCATCAAAATTTGAAATGTGAGCATTTAAAAATAAAAGTCAACATTTATTTGGGTCAAATTATGTTTACATATTACTTTAATAGATACATATAAGAAATACTATTTAAGTGTTAAAATAATTATCAGTTATGTTGTTAAGACACATGCTTTACATTTACTTGGTTTCTATATTTCCATTAATTATTAAGCTTCCTTTAAAAATTAGAGAATCTTAAGAAATTAAACCAGTGATATGTAAGGAATATGAAAAAAATCTCTTTTATTATCATTGAACAAAAAGAGAAACTGATAAAATTATAGGTCAGTTTAGAAAACTGAACTAGAATATTTAGCAATAAAAAATATTGGTTAATCATCAACATATTAATAACTTGCAGCATGGGAAACACTGCTACTAACATTTGCAGTTAATAAATAGCCAGATGAGATACTAGGTATAATGGATGATGAAATAAAATTTCAAAACTATCTTCATTGCTCAGAATATAAGACTGAGAGAAGTTGAAATGCAATGGGGTGAATGTAAACATTGATATTTTGTTATAAAAATGAGTCATCACAGTGTAGAATCAGGCTTAACAACAGTAATGTGACTGCTAGTTTTAGATTACCATTACCTTGACTTGAGTCAGCAATATTTTGATTGTTAATGTCTATATAAGAGTTAGAATGGTCTTGTTTTTGTTTTGTATTTTTTTTTTTGACAGGTAGAGTTAGACAGTGAGAGAGAAAGAGAGAGACAGAGAGAAAGTTCTTCCTTTTTCCGTTGCCTCACCCCCCAAATGGCTGCTACAGCTGGCGCACTGCACTGAGCTGAAGCCAGGAGCCAGGTGCTTCCTCCTGGTTTGCCATGTGGGTTGCAGGGCCCAAGCGCTTGGGCCATCCTCTACGGCCTCCCTGGGCCACAGCAGAGAGCTGGCCTGGAAGAGGAGCAACCAGGATAGAATCCAGTGCCCCAACCAGGACTAGAACCCAGGGTGCTGGCGCCATAGGCGGAGGGTTAGCCAAGTGAACCGCGGCGCCGGCCACATATTTACTTCTAAACTGTAGCTTTCTCAAGAACAAGAATTGTGTCATTTCTTTTTGTATCCAGCACAAAGAAGATTACTCATAGCCCCAGAAGTACTCAATAAATTTTCCCTTGAAAATTCCAGTTTTATTTTGTCCAATATCTTAAATGGAAGAACCAATATTTGGGAACTGGTGATATCTATTTATGCCTTAGAGAGTGGAAGCAAAGTAAACTGGTCTGTAACAACATTAGATTGAAGGAGCCCTGTAGAGAGAAATGAGGATATGGGACAGAGAAGGAGTGTTTTTCTGCTGTGAAACTCTGCCCTTTTATTCTAGTTTATTCCTGACTGTAGACCTGGAAGTCCAAGCCATTGGCAAGAGACAGAATTATTGGACAGATGTACCAACTGTCACAAGATGATAGCAAGCTACAGCTGGGGTCAGAATACTATGTCTTGTTTCACACGTCCCCCCTACTTGAAACCTTGTACAGGATCAATTGAATTATTTAATTATATTTGAAATAAGTGACTTCATATACTTTGCAGTTGAAAAAAAATTTTTTTTTTGACAGGCAGAGTGGACAGTGAGAGAGAGACAGAGAGAAAGGTCTTCCTTTACCGTTGGTTCACCCTCCAATGGCTGCTGCGGCCCATGCGCTGCGCTGATCCAAACCCAGAAGCCAGGTGCTTCTTCCTGGTCTCCCATGCGGATGCAGGGCCCAAGCACTTGGGCCATCCTCCACTGCACTCCCGGGCCACAGCAGAGAGCTGGACTGGAAGAGGGGCAACCGGGACAGAATCTGGTGCCCTGACCGGGACTAGCACCCGGGGTGCCAGTGCCGCAGGCGGAAGATTAGCCTAATGAGCTGCAGCGCTGGCCACAGTTGAAAATTTTATACATCACTTATAATATCATGATGGAGTTTTACTATGATAAAATCAGTCAACAAATTATTAAGGAAATTAAATGCAAATAAATATGTAAAGTTGTTGGTAGAAGATATTGCACATCTGATGAATATAAAACAGATATCAATTATCTTCAAAATTGTGGTTATTACAATTGGAAGATGAATCTATAAAAGAACTGAAATTCAGTGTGGTAATTTTTTAGAAAAGATTCATTTATTTGAAAGGCAGAGTGACAGATAGATATAGAGAGATCTTCTATCTGCTGATTTACTCCCCAAATGCCCTCAACAGCTGGCACTAGGTCAACCTGAAGCCAGAAGCCAGGGACTCCATCCAGGTCTCCCAGGTGAACGGCAGGAACCCAACACTTACTCCATCATCCACTACTTCCCAGGCACACTAATATCAGAAGCCTACAGTAGCTGCAACTTGAAGCAGGCACTTCGATAAGGGATGGGAGGCATTGCAAGTGGGGTTTAACTTCCTGCACCACAACGCCTACCCTCAATGTGGTTAGTTCTGACTTTTTTTTATACAATTGAGGACTAGTGTTAGTATGCATGGTTGAAGTGATAATCTGTGAATTTCATTTGTGTAAGTTGTTTTTTTCTCTTTTGTCCAGTTTAATTGTATGCCAGATGCATATCTAATATTTTCAAAAGCGGATTTGACAGTAGATTTGCTCTGTTGGAATTGTTGCCCATTTATATATGCTCTGTCTGTGCTTAGAGATGATATTTTTACCTTTCTGCTATAACATTGGTATCTGTTATAAGACCAAACATTTCAAAATGTAGACATTTGGTATTTAGTTTATTCATTTTAAAGCACCCATCTTTTTAACTTGTTTTCATTTCCCTTGACATATGAAGTCTGTAGACTATGCTACTTAGGATTTGTAAAGCAATTATTAAAAGTCTTTGATATTTATAAAGAACTGAAGCTTTCAGAGTGATTAATTATTGATTACCCAAATGAATCAACCTATCAGACCATAATGAATTTTTAATATATTTTGAAATGAAGTGATGCATTTCTTGAAGTGTTTTAAGATTATATAGCTTTTCTGAGTGTTTAAAATTTCTAGTGTGCTATATGGCAATTAGATAAAATGTACTTGTAGAAAACAGACCTTTGTGGTCCTTGATTCATATTTACTTTGCTAATTTAAGTAAACCAGTAATATATTATAGTCAATAACCACACAATTCTTATTCAAATATGATATTATATGATTTTAAATTCATCTCTAAGACTTATGTATGTGTATGTGTGTGTGCGAAGTGTTAGTAAGTTAAAATTTCTGCTTTACGCAAAAGTGGATTTGGATAATTTTCACAGTTCTGATTAGGTATGTCAATCAGTAATGAAGTTATTTCTCAACAACAATACATAGAGGATTAATATTTTTAAAACATGTATTAAATAAGTTGTTTGTTTCCATGAGATCAGTGGTCTCTGTAAACAAGTTACTATTCAATAATAGAAAATACTGACCTGCTCCCCACTGAAAGTCATTACATCAGAAGCTTCATTCAAAGAGAGACAATTATAGTAAACTTTTCATTAGCCATGTTCAAAAGTCTTTAGAGAATACAGGCATATTGACAGTGTTACCCATTCATTCATTTATTTATCTGATAATTAAATGTTGTGTCAATATTCTGGGTACTGCGGAACATTTTGAATATGTAAGGACAAAAAGACAGACATAGTTTCTACCGTCAGAGCTTTTAGTGAGAGCAGTAAGCACAAGGTCAATTATGTAAAAGTGCCATACAAGAAAAACACCCAGAACTAAGGTGAAGCACAGTGAATATTTCTAATCCTGCATGTCTGTGTCTCAGTGTTCATGCACGCATGTCTGTGTGTGTGTGTGTGTGTGTGTGTGTGTGTGTGTGTGTGTGTCTGTGTAAGTAGCAAAGTTTAAACTAAGCTGGGGGAGAAAAAACTAAAACAGGAGGAAGGACCCAGGCAAATGCTCAGGTATTGAAAAAGGCAACAAAGAGAGGAATGAAAGGGAATTAGAAATATGTTAAGGAAACTTTTGTAAACATAGTATTGAGCGAATAAACAAATTAGTTTTAAATAAGTGTCAGTAAGAGGAGAAATAAGAAATACAATATGCAATGAATGAAAAAAAAGACATGAGGAAAACTAGAAAATATAGTATTAAACTTAGGACATTTATGAGTTGTTTAGAAGTTAAGTATGAGAAGGAATGATAGAGTGGATAATGTGTTTCTATAGATACTGTTGAACATTCTGTTTAAAAAGTTTCTATTGTAATGCAGGGTTGGAAAAAATTGAACAGGACTTTTCACAGCCCTTAATATTCTAACGCACAGAAAGCATGTAAATATGTAACTTTCCTCCAAATGTCTAAACCATGTGTTCTCATTGTATCAATAGAGATATATCAAGAAATGCCGGGAAAGAGGTGGCATAAAAATTCAGCTCACGTGTTTTCCCTCAAATTCACATTGATTTTCCCCTTGCAAATCCTTTTCTGTTCCAGTCATATTTCTCCCTATCCAGTATGCACTCTGCCATAATTTATTTTATTTTAAATATAAACTCTGTGTGCATGTATGTGTATTTATAAATGTAAACATAAACATATAAATGTATGTATACATACATACATATATATATAAATATATATGCACACAAACACATGCTTGCATAAATACATATATTCTTTGGTTCTTATTAAAAATCAGGTTTGTTTCAAAAATATATAGTGTGCCAGCACCCTGGGTTCTAGTCCAGTCAGGGTGCCAGATTCTGTCCTGGTTGCTCTTCTTCCAGTCCAGCTCTCTGCTGTGGCCCAGGAGGTCAGTGGAGGATGGCCCAGGTCCTTGGGCCCTGCATCCGCATGGGAGACCAGGAGAAGCACCTGGCTCCTGGCTTTGGATCAGCGCGGTGCGCGCTCCAGAGTGCACCGGCGCAGCGGCCATTGAGGGGTGAACCAACGGTAAAGGAAGACCTTTCTCTCTGTCTTTCTCTCTCACTGTCCACTCTGCCTGTCAAAAGATAAATAAATAAATAGCACTTGTTAACCTAAGGTATTAAAACAGTTTCTATAGCAGTTACATATAATATATGACACAAAAAGGATTTATGGAAATTGCCTATGCTTTAAAGTAAAAAAAAGGAAAAACCATAATAATAGGAAAAATGTAGTAACATGGGAAATGTTATAAAAATATCTCCTAGTCTTCAAAATTATTACAGTACAAAAACTCTTAAGGGATCAATAACTAGGGTGTTTATGCTTACCATATGGAAATATTTTTCTGCATTCTGCCTGCTTTGCTTTTTAAATGGAAAATAAATGTTATGTTAGTAATATTTTTATATAGCCTAGAGTTTTTACTTACATTTTTCCATTGCACTCAGTGGCAGGTGAAAGATAAAATTCAGCTAAAGAAATTATAAAATTATAATTTTTATAAATATATAAATTATAAAATATATAAATTATAAAAGGATAAAAAATGAAACTTTTATAATTCTGTCTTGGTAGAATAGACAGGCTTTTGGGTTTCAAAAATAGTAAATTAAATTGTTAGG
Source organism: Sylvilagus floridanus (assembly GCA_949820135.1). Taxonomy (NCBI): domain Eukaryota; kingdom Metazoa; phylum Chordata; class Mammalia; order Lagomorpha; family Leporidae; genus Sylvilagus; species Sylvilagus floridanus. The sequence goes on from OX463231.1 coordinate 23,083,447, forward strand.
TAAATATATGCTCCAAGACCAATAGGAAAAATAATTCAGCGTTATTCTATAATGTGAACCCAAATAATGGACATAAAAATGAATTTTATATAATAAATTGCTGATTCAAATGGGAAAATTAAGCAACTTTGAATTTCGAAGGCTATTGTTTTTGTTTGGCTTTTCAGAGGATCTTGTTAAGGTGTCAATTCCTTGTAATTATTTCTGTCTACTAAGTAAAAGATGAAAATAATGTCAACATTAATACATTGGTAGATGGGATTGCATTGCATATTGCAAATCAATACTTCACAACCACTCTTAACATTGACAATATCTGTATATGGATTCTTTAAGCATTTATCTATTTATAAATCATTATTTCAGTTTTATATTGTGACATAGTTGGAAGCTGGAATGAGAAGTGGAACTGACCAGAACTCAAGCATTCCTATATGTGATGTGAAAGTCTCAAATGGTGTCTTAACTGCTATGCCAAAGGCCTGTTCCTAGCAATTAATTTAATCCTACCCATCTAACAAGTGATATACTGTAACTCTCTTCTATTTTAACATACATTCCTTTTTAAAATTTTATTCCATTATAAGAGTTTCATGTATTCCATAAATACAGATTTGAGAACATTGTAATTATTCCCATCCTACCGTCCCTCCCGCCCATGCTCCAACCCTTCTACCTTCTCCCTCTCCCATTCCCACTCTTAATTTTTATAAAGATCTATTTTCAGCTTACTTAGTGATCAAAAAGCTAGCCCTACTCTAAGTAAAATAATTCAACAAATAGTACAAGGAAAAAAACCACTGTTTCTCCACGGAAAAGACAAGAGCTACAAACAAACATCAAATCTTAAAATGTTCATTGTGCTCCAATGCATTACATTTTAGGTACTCTATTACTTACCTCAGATCAGGGAAAACATATGATATAGGTCTTTTTGGAACTGGATTATTTCTCTAAGTATCATGGTTTTCAGTTGTGTTCATCTTGTTGCAAAAGACAGGATCTTAGTTTTTCTTTTTAACAGCTGAGTAGTACTCCCTAGTGTATATATACCATAATTTTTTTATCCAGTCAACAGTTGATGGACATCTGGGTTGATTCCGTATCTTAGCTATTGTGAACTGTTCTGCAGTGAACAGAGGGGGTACAGATAACTCTCATATGCTGATTTATTTTGGTTTGGTTGGAGTGGCATGAATCATATGGTAGATCTATATTCAGATTTATGAGGTAACTCCATTCTGTCTTCCACAGTGGCTGCACCAGTACGTTCCCACCAATTAACATACATTTCTTTAATTATGACAGACTGAGTAAGCAGCACATGTTTGTTGTTCTTTTTTTTGTTCTGTAAACTATTTATAATATCCTTTTCTCATTTTTAAATAAAATATTTATTAACTTACAAGTCTGTGTCTGTCATCAATATTAAAAAACTTCTGCTGGCTTATTATTTTCATTTGTGTTGTCTTTGATATTTTTATAGTAAAATTAAAACAATATATAATTAAATATATTAATCTTCTTTTATGGCTCATATATAATGTCCCCAAAAGATCCTCCTCATTACAATTCTATCATAAATGCTAATTAATACAAAAATCAGTACCACTGTTATACATAAACAGTGAATTATCAGAAAAAGAAAAATCAAGATACTAATCTCATTTCCAATATTACCAAAATATACCTAGGGATACATTTAAACAAAGAGGAGAAACTTCTACAGTGAAAACTCTAATACATTGAAAGAAACTGAAAAAGATACAAAAACTATGTGAATAGATCCAGTATTCATGGGTAAGAAAAGTCAATATTGTTTGCAGACTCATAGAATGGCAGATGTCCTAAATAGCACTCAAGCCTCAGAATCAGCCCTTAAGGCATTCAGATATGGCTCAAGAGCCTATGAGAGTATTTTAGGCATAGAAAGCCAAGACACTCTGGGAAAAAAAAAAGAAGACCTAAATGAAAGATCTCTGCAAGTGAGATCCCAGTGGAAAGAACGGGGCCATTAAAGAAGGAGGTACCTTTCCCTGAAGGGAGGAGAGAACTTCCACATTGACTATGACCCTGTCGGAATAAGATCGAAGTCGGAGAACTCAAAAGGCTTCCATAGCCTTGGCAACTCCTGACTAGAGTCTAGGGAGATTACTGACGCCATAAACAAGAGTGTCAAATTGTAAGTCAACATCAGGAGTCACTGTGTACTTACTCCTCATGTGGGATCTGTCTTTATTGTGTTGTCAATGTGAAGTAATGCTATAACTAGTACTGAAACAGTATTTTACACTTTGTGTTTCTGTGTGGGTGCAAACTGATGAAATCTTTACTTAATATATACTAAATTGATCTTCTGTATATAAAGATAATTGAAAATGAATCTTGATGTGAATGGAATGGGAGAGGGAGCGGGAGATGGGAGTGGTGCGAGTGGGAGGGAAATTATGGGAGGGAAGTCACTGTAATCCATAAACTGTACTTTGGAAATTTATATTTACTAAATAAAAAATTTTAAAAAAGTCAATATTGTTCAAATATCCATAGTATCCAGAGTGTTCTACGGAGTCAGTGGAAGAATTATACAAATGATATTTTTTTTGACAGGCAGATTTAGACACTAAGAGAGAGACAGACAGAGAGAAAAGTCTTCCTTTTCTGTCCATTGGTTCACCACCCCCCCTCCCAATGGCAGCTATGACCAGCGCGCTTTGCTGATCAGAAGCCAGGAGCCAGGTGCTTCCTCCTGGTCTCCCATGTGAGTGCAGGGCCCAAGCACTTGGACCATCCTCCACTGCCTTCTCGGGCCACAGGAGAGAGTTGGACTGGAAGAGGAGCAACCAGGACAGAACCAGTGCCCCAAATGGGACTAGAACATGGGATTCCAGCGCCGCAGGCGTAGGATTAGCCAAGTGAGCCGTGGTGCTGGCCACGAATGATATTTTTCATAGAACCAGAAAAAGTTCCTAAAAATTGTGTGCAACAAAATGAATGGAAATTATTATACTTAGTGAAATAAGCCAGTCCCCAAAAAGATAAATACCATATGTTTTCCCTGATCTGTGCTAACAGAGTACCAAAAATGCAATATAGTGGAGTGAAATTTACAGTTTAGCTTCAATTATTGCTTACAGCCCTGAACAGTGTTTTTTTCCATCTTTTTCTTACTGTTTGTTGAACTCTTTACCTAATGTAGATTAATCTTATGAGTATAAAGTAAATTGAAAGTAGATCATTATAAAAATTAACAATAAGGGGGTAAGTTAAAAGAATAATAATTGTGCTTGATTTTTGTTTCAGTCACTGGGAATTTGGTTATAACTGCATATTTCATGCTCCTGTTCAAACATAGAAAGTCAAGATTTTTAGATATTTAACCCTCTGGGAAATCTAAGTGTTCATATGCATCATAGATGGTTCTTATACTCTTATTTGAGAACCATGGTTGTATTATTTCCCTGTATTAAGCTTTTCAAACTTATGTAACTATACTGTGTATTGGTCTATAAGTCACCTCCTTTGATTTCCTTTTCTTAGTTTTTAAACTAATTCTGCATGTTGATTTTTACCAGATTAGTTTTAATATTTGGGCCCAGTTTTGTTGCACAGTGGGTGAAGCTGCTCCCTATGATACTGGCATCCTTTGTCAGCAATGTTCTAGTTTTGACTGCTTTGCTTTCTGATCCAGTTCCTTTCTAACACCCCTGGAAAAGTAGCAGAAGATGGCCCGTGTGCCTGGATTCCTGCCACCCACATGGGAAACCTAGATGGAGTTCCAGATTCCTGGCTTTGGCCTGGTGCAGCTCTGGCTATTGCAGCCATTTGGAGAGTGATACAGAGGATGGAAGATTCCTCTCTCTGTCTCTGTCTCTGTCTCTGTCTCTGTCTCTGTCTCTCTGTCTCTGTCTCTCTCTCTGTAACTTTGCCTTTTAAATAAATAAACAGATAAACTTTGAAACAGACACTTAAGTTTCCAATACTTATAAAAAGATAACATTTTCATTTCAAATTATTTTGTTCCTGGTTATATTAATTTGATAGATGAAATTAGAGAGAACTAGTATTTGTACAATGTGAAATTTTTGTATCCACAGACAAGTTACATGTTTTCATTTTTTCAAGACTTTCTAATGTGCCTCATTGGGATTTTAAAATTTTCTGTATGTAGTCCTTCACAGTTCTTGTGATGCATCTTCCTAAGTGTTTCCTCTTCTGTTATTCCTATTGAACATAGGATATGTTTAACCATTTCCAACACACAGTGTTTTGTACACTGAAAACTTTTTTTTTTAGTTTTGATTTTTGTAGTCATTCTCTTGACTTTTTTCTTGTTGTTTCTTACAGCTTTTGTAGTTGATTCTCTTATGTGTCTTCTAAATATATAGTCACAACTCCTGCAAACAATGTTTATTTTGCCCTTTCTGTTTCTCCAAGTGACTGACTTCCAGGCCCTCCGCTCTTCTGCAGTATGGCACTGTGTCTCCATGAGGATTTTGCTTACTCCTGCTGTCCCTGGTTTTTGCCCACAACCCTTAATACCAGTCTAAGTAAATGATGCTTGGACCTTTCATATGTGTTGCTTATTTCTTTATAAATCTTTCCTGAGTTCTGGAAAGCAACAGCCTCCTGTGGTTTGCTTCCAGATGCACTGTGTTTGGCAGATATTTTTCTTATGCTGTGTTTTGGATTTGTAACTATTTTCTTATTTAATGGTACATGCTGATATTTTGTAAAAAAATCTGTTGAGTTTCGGCTTGGATGCATATAAAAACTACCTTATCTGACCAATTATCACAGGCTGTCTTCCTCAACGCATTTTAAAATTTGAAAATATGTTATTTTAGTTCCTTTTTACTTAATTTACATTCCCAAAAGTCAAAAATTTTCCTGCATAACTTTGTATATCAAAGTTATGTCTCAGAAGGTGCAGACTGTGGATACTTTTTGAAGGTGGATAATGGACATGCAGGAATTCGTCATGCTATTTTCATTGCTTTTTACATGTTCATAAATTTCCAAAGTAAAAACAATTAAATGTATTGAGTAAGGAAAAAATTATTTATTTTGAAATATTACAAATATTAACTAAATATTTTATTTTTATGATATTATTTTTAGTAATTCTTTCATTAACTTGAAGTTAATTTTTATTACAACAAGTAAAGTTGGGGGCCAGTGCTTTGGTGTAGTGGTTAAGCTGCCGCCTGCAGTGCCGGCATCCCATGTGGGCACCAATTAGAAACCTGGCTGTCCAATTCCGATCCAGCTCTCTACTATGGCCTGTAAAAGCAGTACCACGTGGGAAACCTGGAAGAAGCTCCTGGTCCTGGCTCCTGGCTTCGGATCGGCGCAGCTCTGGCTGTTGCAGCCAATTGTGGAGTGAACCAGCAGATGGAAGACATTTCTCTCTCTGCCTCTCCTCTCTCTCTGTGTAACTTTGACTTTCAAATAAATCTTTAAAAAAAATGTTGGTGAATAAAGTTTTTTCTCATTTGAAGAGGTGACCCATTTTTCTAATGCTATTTATTGAATAAACTTTTCTTGCACTTCCGGTCTTTCCCACCATAACATTTTTATAGTGCTATTTTGATTATTTTCTAACATCTTTGTGAAAAATTTTTTCTGTACCATTTATTCCATTCTGCTTACCTGTCAATTGTTACAGAATAATCTTCTTAGAGTGTTTGAAATTTTAGTCATTTTCAATATCAATCATAGCAAATCTTCCTCTTTTTGAAGTTTTCTGAGATGTTTTAATTTAGTTATCATTCTTTTTTTAACCTTTATTTAATAAATATCATTTTCCAAAGTACAGCTTTTGGATTACAGTGGCTTTTTCACCCCCATAACTTTCCTCCCACCCACAACCCTCCTATCTCCCACTCCCTCTCCCATTCCATTCACATCAAGATTAATTTTCAATTATCTTTTTATACAGAAGATCAATTTAGTATAAATTAAGTAAAGATCTCCACATTTTGTACCCACACAGAAAAACAAAGTGTAAAGTACTGTTTGGGTACTAGTTATACCATTACTTCACATTGGACAACACATTAAGGACAGAGATCCTACATGTGGAGTAAGTGCATAGTGACTCCTGTTGCTGACTTAACAATTGACACTCTTGTTTATGGTGTCAGTAATCACCCTTGGCTCTTGTCATGGGATGCCAAGGCTATGGAAGCCTCTTGAGTTCACCAACTCTGATTTTATTTAGGTAAGGTCATAGTCAAAGTGGAAGTTCTCTCCTCCCTTCAGAGAAAGGTACCTCCTTCTTTGATGGCCCCTTCTTTCCACTGGGATCTCACTTGCAGAGATCTTTCATTTAGGTTTTCTTAATAAACTTTGAAACCATATTGTTGATTTCTGAAAGCAGTCACTTGACAGTGATCTAAATAATGTTAAGCCTACTTAGTAATTAGAGAAGACTCATTGTCTTTCATCACGAGCTGGATACACAGTGTGTTCCCCAGAATTAACCATGAGATTGTCAGGGAAATGCTAAATTACAAGGATGATCCTGGGTGAACTTCTATCATTTCTGGTTTTAGTGGGCATCTCTTCTATGTTTTATTATGAATTATGAGATTACAATGTGGTTTTTATCAAGAAAGTACTTTTAGAGCTTTTTAAAATATTTATTGATTGTTGTTTTGAAATCAAGTATTGATAATTCAATTTTACCTAATGTCAAATGTGTATTTTATAATTTACTAATTTATATAAATTAATTTTTTATTTATCTTCTCATTTTGATTATGCATTTATATTTTCCCTTTATCTTGATTAGACGGGTTAGAAATACTACTGTTTCATGCCTTTTCTTTGGAAAAAATCTGGTTCTTAGATTTACTGTTACTTTTTCAATTATTATATTTGATTTCATTTTATTAATTATTCCCTTTTGTGTCCTTTAGTATCTTTTCTTATCCTCTAACATTTTGTGTGAGCATTTGACACAATTATTCTTTTTATTTAATAATGAAAATATTTAATACTATGATTTTTTAGTTTATAATACAAACCATATATTCGATAGTTAGCTTATTCATTTCATTGCATTCAGAATGAAAGACAACCTGACAAATAGTGGTTTCAGTGACCTTTACTTTGAATCCTTCATTATTGTGTTTATATCTCTGAATATTATATCATTTACTTGATAATGATATGATGTTATCATAATATTGATATATCTCTGGTATTGAGTTGTTTTTCCACCTTTAGATAAAAGACTCTCCATCTCCCCATTCATGGTTAAAAAGGATAGGTTTTTTTCTTCGATAATACTGCACATTAATCAATTGAAAACTCTTACAGTGCTCAAAACAGACATTTGGTTTTCACTCAGAGCTCGGTAAGTCAGCTGGCATAGTTTTGATTCAGATTCTAGGTCAAGATAAGCCATCTGCTCGTAACTTTTCACTACTACATCTATTCAAATTTGATTGGTCAAAGCAGGTCATTGGCGAAAGCCCAAATGGAATAGAATAGTGTACTCTGTACAAAGGGACAAAGTGGAACAATTGCAAAATAATAACATGGACAATCTTAATCGTGATGATGGAACAAATGCTTAATTTAGGATTTTATTTCCTGGTCTTTTTTAAGCTGTAAGGGATACAATACCAAGAGAGCAAAGCTTGGTGAGTGTAATAGTTAAGGTGATAAGCCCCATGAGTTATGTGTTTAACCAGGATTTTAGTAGTATACCTAAAGACTAAAGACTAGAGCAGTTCATATGACAAAAACTGTCATTCAGCAGGGTAAGAGAACAGTTAATGAATTAATTTCAGAACCCTAGCTAATGGAACCAGGATGAATGTTAGTATATAAACCCAGGTGTGAAATAAATATGACATTTATTCCTTTAAATTAATTATCGTAGACTCTGAACCTACCATTTTGTGATTTACATCACAATCATGTCTTCCTTATTCCCTCATTGAAGGTTATAAAACAATTTGGGAGGCTGGTGTGGTTCACAGAGCGTATAGAGAGTCTGGTTCACAAGCCATTAATATTGCTTCAGATATCCTCATAATTCTGCAAGCATAGAAAAAAGACACGAAGGATATACACCGAAAGGTTATTAATAATTATATGGTGAATATGTGCACACGTCTAAGACAGGTTTGGAAGCATGGAGGGGACATATTTACCAGTTCTTAAGTTTGTAGCTAAAACTAATTAGTTTAAAATTTTTCATCTACTTGAAAGGCAGAGTAACACACATACACATGCGCACACACACACAGAACTTCCATTTGTTAGCTCAGGCAGTGGGCTAGTGAGTGGAAAAGCCTAGACTTGAATTGACACTCTGATATGGGAAACTTATAACTTTTGTGCTTAAGATGCTTTTCAAATAAAGGCAAATATAAGTTGAGCATTTATTTTGTATGGTTTTATTAAGATGAAGTGACACTTAAATATAAAAGGTTTAGTGCAGTGTTTGCCTCGTAGTAAAATTCTTCACTTGGTGTGCTTGATTGCTCTATTATTAGCTTTCTTATGTTGTTATAAACAGCATTTCCCAGCATCCACTTTTTTGTGTGTAATCATATTTGTATTGGCTAAAAGTGATCCTACATGATATTTTAGAGGCAGAAGTTAAGCTACAGCTGTTAGACTCTGAAGTTCATTGTGGGTTAGAGATTATAAGTGTTGGATGCAGATATGTAGAATTCATTGAGCCTTTCTCTTTTTTGTTCCATGTCCATAATCTTTTCACTGTCCATCCTCATATTCCACAACATGCAGGCCCATGATAACATGCTTAATTATAAACTCACAAAGATGGCAGCCTCAGAAAGTCCAGTACTTTTGGTAGATTTCCACTCATACCCATTTTGGCATTTCTCCAGAAGATGGATGTGTAATGTTTTTCTATAGTCCTCCAAGTTTTTATTTCCTGCTCAAGCAACTGTTTAGTAAACATTCCTTATAATTTGATTCATTTCTTCAGGTACTTACTCTTCTTGAGAGGTCTGTAGTGGTGTTCTCTGTAGGCAAGCGGTGACGATGGGAATTGTTGACACTGAAACGTCTGTGAATTAGAGGCGGTAGCATCTCAGGGAGCCAGGGACCAGGTTCTTATTGGCCAGAGCCAATGGAGAAGAGTAAGGTTATCAAAGTGAACAAGAGTTAAAGCAGTATGTTCTGATTGGCCAAGATCTTTGGCATTGGCTAAAAACATACTCAGAAAGTAGCAGAATCCTGTCTAGTGGAATGAGGGCTCCTAGGGTAAGAATGGCCAAGTAGAAGCTACTAACACCAATGCAACCTATTGAAATAACAAACCTCAAGGAACACTGAATTCTTCTGGTAGTGTCAGCAGCATGGGTTTGGAATATACAGGTTACATTTCCATTCATTTAGAATGTATCATTGAATAAGACAAATGGATATTGGCTTTTTCCCCCTTTTTTGGAAGTCCCCCTCCATGCTACTCTAGTTGGAGGTCTTTGACTCTAATAAATCTTGCTTTATAAATCTAAAAAAAATGATACTGGAAAAGAACTTTGTATTTTGGTAAACTCAATCAGGTTGTATCTAAAACTAGCTGTTTTTACATATGTGGCTACAGATAGAGCAAATTAACATATTCCTTGGCACTTTAATACAACTACTAATCTGTCTGATGCTGCTTTCTCTATACTTATTATTTAAAAACCCTAGAAGTTTACTTTCATCTGCAAAGAACTGTATACAGGGCTGCTTCGTTTAGCCTTCCATCATAGTATAGTTCATAAGCACTTGACTGTCTTTGATTCAACTGTATGTTACTGTGGTCCACTACATTGATACTATTCTGTTCAGACCTCATAGGTAGGAAGTAGAAACTACTCTGTACCTTATTAAGACAAAGTGGGGAAATTTACATTCATAGTAATTCAGGGGCCTGCAGACTTGGTAAAATTCCTAGAGGTTCAGTGGTGTGGGCATGGCAAAAATATGTCATCAAACAATGCATCTGGTCCTGGTTACCAAGAAAGACTCACAATACATTCACAATTTGATATATTACTATCAAAATTTGCCATTATATGATAGAATTTCTTCATATTCATAAAGAACATATTAATACTATATAATATAGATGTCCTGCACTGACTTACTTATATATTTCATGAATTTTTATGTTGTGTCTTTCTATTCTAAAATAACTAAATGAAAGAATAAGTATTAAATTAAAAATATCAATTTTCATACATAAAAATCACTCTTCAATAGGCCAGGGAATTGCTCTATGGACTCTGAGATTGTCATGTATCTGATTTCTCATCTTGACATTTAGTTCTCTAAGCTTGACAAACATCCTAATCCCAAATCTTAGGAAATAGTTTCATCTGTTAGGTATAAAGTGAAGATGTCTGATTAAGTTCTGCTTCAAGAGCACATAATGGAAAATGTACAGAATTTATATTGATGTTGTTAACAGTGTGGTATGAATTGGCAATAATGTGATTTGATTATTATTCCAGATCAAACCTGAATAATGTGCAACATATGTTTATGTATATCCCATCAAAAACTTGTGTTACTTTCTGTGTATTAAGTTCATATAATAATAAATAGCCCTAAATTAATAACCCAATAAATATGGCCAGTTGTTGTGGCTGCATGATCAGATAGTTATAGAGTTTGATCTCCCACTCTCTAAACTCAATGAATTTTCTGCTTATAACTGCATAGCAGTAAGCAAAGGATTCTTCCTGTCTTTGAAAAGAAATCAAAGAATTCACATCAGGTATTCAAAACTTGAGAACCTGCAGTGAGAGATTCACATCAAGTGCAAGAAGACAATATCCTCTGACAAGTAAGATTCCAGCCGTATCACTGAATGATCTTGACAAGCTGTGATCAATAATGCCAAATGTCCTTCGGACTGTTTCTTATCCATTGTTATATTGCTGAAAAAAGATTTACAGTAAAGATTCATTCACTTCAAAAGCAGACTTGAGGCTCCTGATGATGAAATAGATGGATTTACTAATGTCTCTGGAGTATTACTACCCACGTATAATTTATATAGTACTAGGAATGAGAGTGGACATCAAAATGTATTTGATTAGCAGAAACTGGATGGATAATTGATATGGATATCACATTGTTATTCACTTAATGAATACAGGACATTTATAGTGAGAAAATTAAAAAAAAAACGTATCTTAGGATCTAAATCATCCTGGCTCTATAAGATAGGTATTTTTATGCTCTCACTAAAAAAATACCATTGGCATTGGGGAAACTTTCATAACCACTTGTAAAAAATATTAAACTACACCACTATGACGTTTTTGTCATAGCTCTGTAAATGGAGAAAAAGCAGGAAAAATGCAATCACACTAAAGAATACCAAAATAAAACATATTAAGGCACATCGAGACTTCAGTCACAAAGGCATGGGTTTGCCATGGAGTCATAATTAATTCATGTCCTGTCTCACCTGTGTTCAGAGAAAAGTACATAAACAAAAGGCATCTTCATTCACAACTCACTCGTCTTCTGCCAAATTCCAAGTGAAATGAAACCCAAAGCAAGCACACTACAAAATCTGATTCAAAGGCCAGCACAGACACTGAAGCCATTAAGCACACATTTCCTAAATAAAAAATGAGTTGTCTGCAAGCTGTCTTGACACGGTCTGCAAAGTCTCACTGCATAAACAGCAGCTCGGCAGATTGTCAGAGAACTCCTGAGATAAACAAAAACCAAATCAAACCTCTCCCTGCTTGTCTTTTCATTTCAGCTTCATCTTGACAGAAGAAAAAACGCTCTTCTACTTTGTAAGAGAGAGCCTAAATATCCCCATGTGGCGTTTGGCCATTGCCTTTTGATTTTGAAATATAGCTTACAGGTTTTTGACATGTATGAAAAGATAAATGGTTAAAGATTCATCTAGGAGTTCAAAATGTTACCTATTTTTAATAAATTTATCAGCCAGAGTTTAGAAAATATTTCAGAGTGGTTATAATTGTTAAGAGATGTATTTGAATTATGTTTCGGCATATACTATCTCAAAATTGGTACAATATACTTGACCTATCTGGGGTCACGTTTTTATATTCAATGAAAATAATAGAAATACATACCTCATAGAGTTATCTTAATAGCCAAATCAGGTAATATATACTTTTGGACAACAATTCATGCCATGCAGTAAATGTTACACATTTTAGCTTCAATATCATAATTAATACTTTATTGCTGTTATAGTTTTGCTTGTTTTTAGGTTTTTAGTACCCCCTGCTGCTATATGCCACATTATATAATTTTATGTCTAGCTTAAATAATTTCTTTTGCTTTCTGGTTGTTTGTACCTACAAAAACTAATTGTGTGTATCCAGAGATGAGACAGGATGGATAGCCAGCAAGAGTGGGTGTTCTTGGCTTTTGAATTACATTAGGAATAATAAAGTGCTTTGACACAATGGTTAAGCTGCCTCCCAAGACACAAGCATCACATATGAGTGCCTGTTCGAATCTCAGCTGCTCCACTCTGACCTAGCTCCTTGCTAATGCACCTGGGAGTTCCAAATTGAATTCCTGGCTCCTGGCTTAGTCCTGGTCCTGTCCTGGGGTTTGTGCTTATTTGGGGGAGTGAACCAGCAGATGGAATCTCTCTCTTTCTCTGCATTTTCACCATAACCACCCACCCCTCCATAACTCTGCCTTTCAAATAAGTAAGTGGAGCTGCCAGGACTCAAGTCAGTGCTAATATGAGATGCTGGCATTGTGGGCAACAGTTTGACCTGTTGTGCCACGAAGCTGGCCATATAAATAAATCTTTTAATGTTTTTATTATTTTCTTTTGATCCTTAAAACTACTCATAGGTAAAACTGTGAAGTTGGCAGATTTTTTCTGGATTTTCTTCCCTTGCTTGTTGCTCCTTGCTATACTTCTGCAACCGAAGTTTGAGAAGTACATCTGCTTTCAGGTTCAACTTTTTACTACAGGGCTCATTTTCTGGAGACAGTGGTCCATGTTTTGCATTATTCCATATTATTAAGTTCATTTGGTACCACCATGTTCCTAGTGAAGCATGCCCACGTTCTATATGTCTCCAGATTTTGATCTGTTTGAAAATGAGGTATTATAATGTATTCATCAAATATGAATTCCAGCTTGAACAAAAGCCAACTAATGTGTTTTTCCAAATACTTCCTCAATCTCCCTCATTTTGAAGTGATTATGTCTTACCCATAAGAAACACATCCTATGTAAGCCCATTATTTATATTCATTGTGCATTTCTCTTAAGTCCTCTTATATAGTTCACATGTAAGAATAATACATTCTTGGGGCAGGTACTGTGGCACAACAGGTTAATGCCCTGGCCTGAAGCACTGGCATCCCATATGGGAGCCGGTTCTAGTCCTGGCTGCTCCTCTTCCGATCCAGCTCTCTGCTATGGCTTGGGATAGCTAGCAGTCAAAGATGGTCCAAATCCTTGAACCCCTGCACCCACGTGAGAGACCCAGAAGAAGCTCCTGGCTTCTGATCGGCGCAGCTCCGGCAGTTGTGGACATCTGGGGAGTGAACCAGCAGATGGAAGACCTCTTTCTGTGTCTCTACCTCTCTCTGTAACTCTGTCTCTCAAATAAATAAAACTAAATCTTTAAAAAAAATAATACATTGTCATATACCCTTTCACTAAAAATGCAAGTTCAGTTTTAGTGTTGCTTGAATAATTATTTTATTCTTGAACTTGGAAGTTTATTGTCTGTGGAGGGAATTAAAGAGATTTCTCATCCTTTTCATGTTTTAAGATGAAGTTGTTTTAATTTGATCTGCATTTTCCAATTTACATTTAGGGGCCTTGAGATAACTAGTAGTTTTTAAAGAGGATACTATTGCAAATGAAGTTGAAAAACATTGCTTTTTCCATGTTACTTTTAAAGATTAATAATACATGTTGTCATACTAAAGGGTATGGGAAGTTTTATAAAAAGACAAACATATTTAACTTTACCCTAACATTTCCATTGTACTTTGGTTATAAGATTCACTAGCAAATCATCAAAATCCTGATGAAAATTATTGGAATATACTCAGATTACTAAAATAATTGCTATATATCTAAAGATGATATAAATAAAAAGTCCATAAAACTGGACATATGCTCAACCCTTTCTTTCATTGTTTAAAAATATTTGAACTGCTTTTCAAACTTTCTGTCATTTGGAATTGAACACTTGACTCCACAAAGAAGCAGACTATTCGTTTTATTAAACTGATAAGTGAGTGTGAACTAACATCCACACACCGAGAGAATGGCAAATGGCAAATGGTGCGTGACACAGCCTCTGTGTAACTCACTTCATAGAGGAAGAAATTTAGGTTGTCTTATTCTATGGACTATACAGTGGCTCACACAGTGCTGTGAATTAGCCTAAATTGAATCTAGATCACAGAAAGCTTTTTATGCTGTTAGCAAAAATGTCGTTATCATTCCTTTCTCTAAAGAAAAATCAGAATAATTGAAACTGAACTTGACTAACGTGTTAATGTGCCTTCAACTCTTAATGCAGTCATTGAACATAGACACAGAAAGTCTACAATGACCGTTATTCTTATAGCTCAGTAGCTCTACCAAATGCTTATCATTAAGGGGGAAAAAGGCATTCTATGAAATGTCTTAGTTCCTTGCTAGAGGCTGGGAGAATGTTAATTTAGTTCTTTTTTTTTTTTTTTAAATGCAGGACCATGATGATCTGAGCCCAAGAAAAGTAGAAACAAGTTATCCCTACATTCCATTGTGAACTGGAAAAGTCCTCACGTTTCCTTTCATTACCCTCCCAGAAACATTCAGGGATACCACATGCATCCATAGAATACTGTAATCCAGTAACTAAACAAGCTTCTATTTTCCCTCCAATTATCTCTTTCAAGTTTTTACATGTTTTCTGAAGACAGAAGCAATAGATCGGGCTGTGCCTCTGCTGATGCCTTCTCCAATTTGCTGGCCTTGGAACTCTCATCTTCATCCTAATTCAGTTTAAATGACTAACTTGTAACACATTTCTCTGGTATGAAGCGTCATCCCAAACAGCTGAAAGTTGGCATGTATTTTTTTCCTTTCTTGCTCGTGAATATATTCCCAGGACATTAGAGTAACTAGAAAATAGAAATTTAGTGCTCTAGGGGTTTCTTTTCCTTTCAATCACCTTTAATAAAAATGAGAACTTTGGAGTGTAAAAGGCTTGCAGTAAGTTTAAAGTGAAATTCAAGAGGGACATGATGGGTGTAGGGAGAGTGTAGGAACAGGAATGACACGGATGAGAGGGAGATTGTCCCAGTTATAAATGTGTTTCCAGGAGCTTTTCCAGTATATGGAAGATATTTGAGGTTAGCAGTTAAAAAAAAAATAAAGTAGTGAGACAGGGACAAACTAAGCATAAAAATCTGTGGATATATAAACACTGTGGAAATTAAAATCGCAGATATTAAAATAGAGACAATGGATGCAAGAATAAAGTGAGTACAGAATGAGAGCTTTGATGACGCGATGATTACTTGCGATTGGAAAGTTGAAAATATCCAAAATTTATTTTTTTTTTAGATTCAAAAATTCAGAGGCCTTTCTTCCGGGGCGGCCAACTGGGAGGAGGAAGCAAGAGGAAGCCGGTGGTTCTCGCGAGGACTTACAGCGCCCCGCCGGCCTGAACCGGGGCGCTTAAGGAGCCGGACACGAGTCCCGCCACTGGGAATCGAGTGGGCTTCTGGAGCCCTGCGCCGCGAGGCTGGACCCTGGGGTCAGTCCCTGGGGCACGGACACGCTGGGGCGTGGGGGAACGGCGCCTGAGGAGCCTGTAAATAGCGCCTCAAGCCTCGCGGTTCATCCAGGAACAAGTAGTCTGGCCGGGCCGCGCCGACAAACGCTGCCTCTGGCCCCGTGATTCGGAATTGGGGCCTGTCCGACTCCGGCGTGGCCCCGGGGCCCTGACCCCCAGGGGCGAACCGGCGTGCTCCCTGTGGTTCCAGCGCTGGGTGAGTGCACGTGGAACTTCGTGGGGTTGACGGAGGTAGCGGGCCGTGGGTGGTTGGGGCCGAGCTGGCAGTGGAGGGGGGCGGAATGTTAAAGCAAAACGAGGAACTACGTTAGAACTTCTCGTTCTGAGCTAGAACGTTTAGTTGGCTGCTTTATGCCTCCTCTCCCCTCAGTTGGATTCATGCAGATATTTGAGTTGTGCTAGATTCTGTTGGCCCGGTTATGGAAGGGTGAACCAAACAGGTAACTGTTGGATCTAGTTGGAGTTATAACTGTTTGCGCCTTCACCCTCTTGTGTAATAAAATACACGGATACTGAAGTGCTTCAGGGTTGTCTGAGAGTGTGGCAGGGGACCCAGCTGTGAAATGAGACCCACAAGGTATGTAGGAGCTTGTCAGGAGGGAGCCTTCCCACGTTGGAACCACGGACCAGATGTGCCGGAGGAGGGTCAGGAACGGGGAGGAGCGGCAGAGGGAGGTCATCAGGGGCCTTGAAAGGCAGGATTTGGCGTCTGGCTTCGTGTTTAGAGCCCTAGCTTGGATTGGAGAGCGCACAAGTGGAAGTTTAGAGACCGTTTTGGCTACTTCAGTCCCCAGTGGGAGGATTGTATTTTTATTTTATTTTATTTTATTTTATTTTATTTTATTTTATTTATTTATTTATTTATTTATTTATTTATTTATTTATTTATTTATTTATTTTGACAGGCAGAGTGGACAGTGAGAGAGAGAGAGACAGAGAGAAAGGTCTTCCTTTGCCGTTGGTTCACCCTCCAATGGCCGCTGTGGCCGGCGCACCGCGCTGATCCGAAGGCAGGAGCCAGGTGCTTCTCCTGGTCTCCCATGGGGTGCAGGGTCCAAGCACTTGCGCCATCCTGGCAGGATTGTAGCGTTGTCATGGGGACCCACCCCCCCCGGGGGGGGGGAAGGCGTGGGTCATGGTACAGTGTATATGAGGGCTGGAATGCGCGGGACTTGTGGATGGATTGGATGCAGAGGAAGAGCAGAATGGCTTCCAGAGTACTGAAATAATAACATTTACTGGCGTGGCGGAGATGAGGAGCCACTGCATCGTTGGGATGATTCAGAATTTTCATCTGGACTTACTAAGTTTGAAGTTGATTATGTGAGGTCAGTCATGCAGTTTCATTTGTATGGGAGCCTTGAATTTTTTGCATGTTTTCTTTGTTCAAACTTTGAAGGTGGAGTATTACCCCCATTTCATACATGGGAAATCTGTGGCAAAGAAAGGTGAAAGGGAATTGTTCTGAGTCCTACAGCTAGTTTGTAGCTTCCAGTCTCCTTGTTCAGTGGCCAGTGCAGTATATCATACAGTGACTCCGTTATCTATGTTCTATAGGGATGGGACACAGACTTCTGTTGGGCAAATCTTCTCTCTCTCAGGAAATGAATTCACAGGAATGAATGCCTTAGGTTTTGTAATTTTTAGTGTGCATTCATTGGTTATGTAATATTACACTACTCTGGGCCACTTAGTGGATTTAGTAGTAAAATCTTTTTTTAAAAAATTTTTATTTATTTGAAAGGCAGAATTACAGAGACAGAGGGAGAGGCAGAAAGAGATCTTCCATCTGCTGGTTCATTCCCCAAATGGCTGCAACGGTTGGCTCTGGACCCATCCAAAGCCAGGAACTGGGAGCTTCCTCTGGGTTTTCAGTTGCGTACAGGGGCCCATCTTCTACTGCTTTCCCAGACCATTGGCAGGGAGCTGGATTGGAAGTGGAGCAGCCAGTACCTGAACTGCACTGCACCACAGGCAGAGGCTTAACCTGCTGCAGCGCAGCACAGGTACTGTAGTGAAATCTTTTAAAATAGTTGTAAACACTGCTTACTGACTAGGGTGTGTCCCAGCTGTTTCCCTACTTTTTTCCCTTGTCCCAGTTCCTGCTGTTAGGTTGCCTTGGTCTATCTTTCCTATTCTTTGTTAGGTTTGTGTTTATAGCATTGTTTTAGGTCTATGTTTTGAGGATGTATTTACTTGCTGTGTGATTCACACAGAAGTGAGACTGTAACATCTCAGGATATCTGTTTTTTAGCTTTTGAATTCTTCAAACTTTTTTCTTAGGCTATTGCAGACCCAGGTGATTTAACTGTAGTCCCCAAAGCTCACTTGACTAGTAGCTGCAAATGCATCATCTCACCGTTTAGAATTGGCAATCAGTAAATTAGAGGCAAAGCCTGTGATGGATGGTAAGTAGAAGATATTTGGGGGGAATGGAGGAGGAAGAAAGAGGCTCTTTTTAATGAGACTGTGACCATTTGGCGGGTGTTGAGGAAGAACCTCCTGTGTTAGAATGGTGATACAGAAATTTTATAAACTGTTATATGATGAAGATTGTATGACTCCTCTAGCCTCCAAGTCTCTGTAATGAGTTGTTCATGATGATTCTGTGGCTCTGACATTAGATAGAAAAGTTAAGTATTGGGACATAGTTGATACTCCCAATGGGTGGGATTTAGGGGAGATTGGAGCTGGATTGTGAGGAGTTTTGACACTGAAAGTACAAATAGCAGAACAGTACTATTGGTTAATTGGTTGCTATATGAAGGCCAGTTCAAGAATAGCCAAGCTGAGGAAGGTGGGGAAGAGATGATTGTGGAAAGATTTGCTAAGAGCAATACCCTGAACCTGTGTCCCTGAACTTAAATCAGATTAAGTGGGAATTGAGGAACCACTAAATGATGTAACAAGAGTGCAATCAATAAAATCTAAAATATAGGTGATGCTACAGAGCCAGTGGTTCAGTTTCTTCAAAAAATTGCAAAGGGAGAAAAAAGGCAGGGAAGTCTATAAACTTGGGGGACCTGTTAACCAAGACAACTCAGACCCTTATCTGATTCTTTACTCAAACTTGTTTTGAAGTTAGGAAACTATTGGTGAAATCCTGAATACTTGGTGAATGCTAGTAAGGAGATGTTAATTTTTTTGGTGTCATAATGATAGTTACATTTTGTAGAATATTGCTTTTAAGGTACATAATGTTTGGGCAAAATTATGACTTCTGGAATTTGCTTAAAAATAATTGAAGGGAAGGTGGGGAAAATAAGAGAGAAATTGCTAATTTGTATGTTAAGAAGTTTAAAAAATGAGAGTAAGAATTTGAGTGAAATGGTCAATGTGGGTTGAGAGGGACAGGCTTCATGGAAGGAGGTGAGTAAACTAAGTGTGCTTAAGAAATGCAGACAGTATTGGCAGATGGCAGGAGCAGTTAGAAACCAGAAAGGCACGCCTTGAATTTAAGCTAGTAAAACTGGTAAGGTAGTTTGATTTCCCAGATGGGGCAGCTGTATAGGGAAGCTGTCCCTTTGTATGTCAGACTCTTAAGAAACCAACAAAAGCTAGGGACCATTTCCTTAGAAAAATGGTCTAACATTCACAGTCCTGGGTTTATAATCATTTGCCTTATGGACTGCCTCAAGTTGACCCATGTTGACTCACCACCCCATAGCCATCACCATTGCTCTCAGTTTCTACCTTCTGGGTCAAGAGCTCCAAGAACTCAGTTGAAGAACCTGTAGATTTAGGCTGGAACATTTTATTTTCCTGATTTTCCTGTTCTCTGATCCCAGAGTTATATTTCTAGTTATTTTTTAATTATTATTTTTTTATTTATTTGTAAGGCAGAGTTTGAGAGGAGGAAAGACAGAAAGAGAAAGATACCTTCCATCTGCTGGTTCACTTACCAGATGCCCACAACTGCTGGAGCTGCTGGGCTGAAGCCAGGAGCCTGGAGCTTTTTCCGGGTTTCCCACATGGGTCCATGGACCCAGGCACATTAGCAGAGAGCTGGATTGGAAGTGGAGCAGTGGTCTGGCACCGTGGCATTGCAGGCAGAGGCTTAACTTGTTACACCAATGCCGGCCCTGCTGCTTGTAGTTATTAAAGGCCAGTTCATGTTTAGCTTCAGCTCTCTCTTCAGTATGGGGACAGATATCTGTTTCCTGACTCAGAATAGTAGAAATTGGTTTTATTACAGGTCATTGTATTTTATCATATGAAATTGCTGATATTCAACTGTTTTTTACCTACTCAAACATGTTTTTGATGATTCTTTGTGTAACTACTATACTCTCTCTGCTCCTCCTATCTTTGTGTGACTCTTTCAAATAAATAAAAATCTTTAAAAAAAGTAAGAAGTCTTTGATAAATATTTTTAGGTTTGTGTCAGGAAAAGAGTTTGATATATTTCATAAAGTTCATGGAAAATAGAATTAAAAGATGCGTTTATTTTGCTGTAAAAATTGAAATTTATTTATAGTTTTTTATAATATGCATTTTCAGTGTACTTTTTTGAAGACCTTTGCTAACGTGAGCCTAGAACACTTTGATTTACCAGAATGCTGGAAATCAATACTGCCGTGTTGAGAAAGAATATAGGAGCACAATTCTTTTTAAGTTAAAATAGGGGCTGGCTTAATGGAACTCACATGGTGATATTTAAGACAGTTGGAATATCAAGGATATTGACACTAACATATCAAAAATTGACCTTTACTGATTAAAGAGTGTCACAAAAGGACTTCAGAAGTATTTTGGCCTGTATAGAAATATTAGCTCTTTCATGTGACCTCAGGTTTATTTCTCAAACAGTCAGATTAAGTTTTGTCAATGATAAAATAAAGCTGAACTCTCAGGGGCAGTAGCAGAATTAAATAAGATGAAACATGTACATTCCTAAAATGCTGATGGTGTATTCTAGGCACTGAATGTTAGTTTTGGTAATCAGTAAATGATGAAGTAATTTTATTTTTGAGTTTCCTAAAATTTTGGTAGTAGTGGAAGTGAAAAATATCTTTTTTTTTTTTTTACATCCATGGTTAGTATGTGGTTAGCAGTTAAGCTGTAAAAGAGCTAAAATAGTTTGGCACAATTTTTAATCATTTGTCCAACTTAATAGTTCTAAAGAACCTTCCAAGTCATCAATTCAGTTAGTCATTGCAACACTCTGTGAGGGTTGTTGTCATGAACTGTTTTGCTGCGTTTGATTTATAAGTAAGAAATCTTAGATTCACAAATATTAAATATATTGATAAATTAGCTGCACAGCCAGAACTTGTCTTAAAGTTTTTCAAGTCCTTCTCAGTCTTTCTCATGATAGCATACTGTCAATAGATTTCTCTCGGGGAAGCTTTTTTATTTTATTTTATTTTTTGACAGGCAGAGTGGACAGTGAGAGAGAGAGAGACAGAGAGAAAGGTCTTCCTTTGCCGTTGGTTCACCCTCCAATGGCCGCCGCGGCCGGCGCACCGCGCTGATCGGATGGCAGGAGCCAGGTGGGCCCAAGCACTTGGGCCATCCTCCACTGCACTCCTGGGCCACAGCAGAGAGCTCGCCTGGAAGAGGGGCAACCAGGACAGAATCCGGCGCCCCGACTGGGACTAGAACCCAGTGTGCCGGTGCCACAAGGCGGAGGATTAGCCTGGTGAGCCGTGGTGCCGGCCTTCTTGGGGAAGCTTTTAAAGGAATGAGCAGCCGGCGTTGTGGTGTAGTGGGCAAAGCCATCACCTGCAGTGTTAGCATCCCATATGGGTGCTGGTCTGTGTCCCAGATGCTCCACTTAGAATCCAGCTCCTTGCTAAAGGCCTGGGAAAAGCAGCAGCAGATGACCCACGTGCCTGTATCCCTGCTACTGGTGTGGGAGACCTGAGAGAAGGTCCTTATTCCTTCTTCGGCCTTGACCAGCCCTGGCCACTGTGACTGTCTTAATGAGTGAGCTAGCCGAAGAAAGCTCTCTCTGTCTCTCCCTCTCTCTTTGTAAGTCTGAGTTTCAATTAAATAAATAATTCTTTTTTTTAAAAAAAGAGAACGGAAATTTTATCTTGGTGAACCAAGATTAAATTTATATGAGTTTTTAGGAGGAAATTCTAGAGGAAATTTTGGAGGCTATGGTAGACAAAATACTATTCTGTGTCCCCAAAGGTGTCCAATCCTAATTTTCTAGCACTTGTGAGTATGTTAGATTAAATGCCAAATGCAAATCAAGATTGTAGATAACCTAGGATTAATATTACTATTCAGTTGATTTTCACAAATATGAGATTATTTCGGATTTTCTCAGTGGGCATAATGAAATCACCAGAGTCCTGTGATTATAAAGTAAATTAAAAGTGTGTAACTGTAAAAGTTAAAGGAAAAAAAATAGGAAAGAAGGAGGGGGGATTGAGGGACAGAGGGAGGAAGGGAGGAACTGTTGGAAGTATGGTTATCTTAGAATTGTATCTATGAAATACATGAAATCTGTTCTCTATCAATAAAAATAAAAAATTGGAAGAAGCAGGTGAAAAAGTCAAGGTCAGGGAAAGATATGGGATGATGGGCAGGAAAGAATAATGTCATGTGAGAAGGACTGGCTGGCTTTGATAACAGGGGAAGGGAGCCCAGGAATGGGGTCTCTGAAAGCTGAAAGGAGCAACAGAATCTTGCTTAGAGCTTTAAAAAGGAGAGCAGCTCTCCCAATACCTTGATTTTATCCCAGTGAGAACTGCAGTAGGCTTCTTACCTCCAGAATCGTAAGATAATAAATTGGTGTGATTTTTATACATAAAAGTTTATGTTGAATTGTTATAGTAGCAATAGAAAACTAAACAGAGATGGAGACTTGAACAGGGAAAAAAAGAAAGAGACATAAAATGGTGTTCTTTTTGAGCCACGATCCATGATATGGAAAGGGATGGAAATACTAATGGCTTTGATAAGGAGAAGACTAAAAAGTTAAGACATGTTTGAGGTTAGAAGTTAGGGTATCTGACTGAAAAATTATAGGACATATCTATGTGAGGAAAGTAAAACTGGATCATAACTCTCAGTTTCAATAAGTTTCTCATTTGCTCTCATCTTTTAGAGAGGAATCAAAAGCTTTTTAAAGAAATATTATTGTGTTGAGAAAAGAACACAGGAATAGGATTCTGTTTAAATTAAAACGAATTGAGAGAAATTTTAAAAAGGTACCTAGAAGAGCGATGGGGCCTCTTCTGATCTCACCCTTCGTCTCAGTATTTCTGACCCCCTGTGCCCACTGGGTCACAGAAGGCTGTTTAGCATTCTCTTTTGTGAATCAGTTTGAAAGAGAGCAAGAACAAGTGCATGCTGAGTGCAAAATTTCACTAAAACTTTCCGTGGAAACTTCAGAGATATATGCACAAGAGAAATAGGGAAATTTTAAGATCATGCATTTATACTGATTGCCAGAGAAGATTGCATTAGACTGACCTGCATGGTTTCTATGTAGCTGAAGAAAAATTCTTGAAAATGAGTATGTGAGAGTCTGTCATTTCACTTTCACTTCACCCTTACAATGTAAAATTTTCCTTCTCTACTGTAAAATCTTTATATTAAGGGTCAGTAGGTCTAAAGAAACACATTTTGGATCCTGTTGTTTTAATATTATTGTTAGTGGCATAAGATATTGCTGTTTTCAAATATACTTGTGGAAATAAATCAAGAGTTAGTTTTTCTAAAGGTAGGAGAGTTATAATATTTTAGTTATGGGGCTGGCCCTGTGGCATAGAAGGTTCAGCCTCTGCCTGCAGTGCCATCATCACATTTGGATGCGGGTTTGAGTTCTGGCTGCTCAACTTCTGACCCAGCTCTCTGCTAATGTGCCTGTGAAAGCAGTGGAAGATGGCCAAGTGCTTGGGCTCCTGCTACCATGTGGGAGACCTGGAAAAAGCTCCTGGCTTCTGGCTTCAGTCTGGAAAAGCTATGGCTGTTGCGGCCACTTGGAGAGTGAACCAGAGGATGGAAGCTCTCTTCCCCTCCCCACCTTCTCTTTCTTTCTTTCTCTCTTTCATGTTTGCAGCTAGGAATTATTTTCTTTGAAAACCTATTAGATTCCTAAATGCTAATGATTAAAATGACTAAATTAATAATGTGATAGTTTTGTCATAACTGGGATCCAACAGAGGCATTAAGGCCAGACAAAATTTAATCCACCATTATTATGGCAGAAGAACAATCATCCCAAACTGAATACAATGTGTCAGAACACCATTTGAACTGTCACATAGGTAAGATCATAATAGATTGTTTTCAATTTCACTTAATTCATTTCTGTAAATCGTGTGTTGTGATTTTGAATATAAGGTTGAGGAGTCTCATCTTAACTATATAGTAGTGATAAGCCACCTAGTATGTGCGCTTTTATTTGGAGGTGCCTGGGTATTATACCAAAATCATCAGAGAGTTAGCCAATAGCACTTGCAAATTACCATTTTAGAATCATTCTACTGTCAACAATTTTAACTCACATGAAACTGCAAGTTAAGTGATAATCTTTGTGGTTGCACTTGGCCCCAATATATCAACCAGAACAAAAATGAATTTCAGTATCATAAGAAGGATATGTATGTGTAAACAAGTACTCCCTGGCACAACTGGAAAATGGATCATTTTGTGCTGCAGTCGAGTCATGATTTACAAACTGTCAGGATTTATACAAACATGCTTTCTCCAGTTTGTATGAAAGCATGCTACCCTAGCAAAGGACTATTGGGTATAATTCATCAGAAACACAAAAACATGAACTATGCTTTGGGCTTCTTAGGCAACTAAATAGTAGTTTCTTGATGCAATAGAAAATATCATTTTCTTCCTAAATGTAAACTTGTGACCTGAATAGGATTACAAAGATGCTTTAGTGACTGTTCATCTCAAATGATTCTAGTTAGCTTATATGCAGTGTCATCTTAAATTATAACTTCAATTTATGTACAGCTAGGTTCTCTGGAGGAGTCTTTTCCACTCATCCGAGGCTGATTTCTCCATCTTTGCTTCAATAATTATCTTCTTACTTCTAGTTAGCATATAAATAGGCTCAGACTAATCCTTTCCTTAAAAGAAAAATAAAGCCAAAACTTCACTGGACCTAATCACCCTTTAAAGGTAGTTTTCCTCCTTTCAGAGTTGAATTTCTTATACCTGGGTCTACAGCTCAAATATCTGCAGGGACCATTCTGTTGATTAAAAATAGAGATGTGAAGCCTGGGGCAACAACAGAAAATTGCAGAGTCTGTGTCTGTCAGTCCCTGCCATACAAAAATGCACATTCAGATGCCAGAGCTTATCATTTTCCAAGAGAATCTGGAAATCTGCCTTTTATCTAAAATAGCTGCTTAAGACTTGTAACTAAAAAATCCAAAGCAAAACAAAAGCCCAAACACTTTGCATTCTGTTAAGATGTTTCTGTTGGCTGAATTCTGTCTTTCGCCTGATGGTTTGAAATCTTTGGAATATTATCATTGTCCTCATTTTTGTTTCCTAATAATTGAAAACATTTCCATTAACCAGCTTTGCATAAATTTAATTGTGTATAAAAATCCACATCACCAAAAATGCCCCTATTAAACTCTTTCATGGTCTCCTGATTACCAAAACCAATGGTATCTCTCACAGTATTTGATTCTGGATCACGTCTTTTACTCCGGGCGTGGTGGCGTGCTATAGTATTTCTCTCACTCTTGGTGTTTCCTTCATTGGAAGAACATATTTTCCTTTGCAATCTCCTTTTCTTTTCTACTTCCATAAATAATAATGTTTGTTAGAATTTCCATCATCACTGCTTCTTATCCTTCTCCTTCTTTTCACCCTTATTGCTATTTCATGTAATTAATACTGACTGGTGTCATCTAAACCCAGGGCTTCAACTATTAGTGACTTCTAAATGTGAATTTCTGGTTTATACCTCTCAGTTTCTAAATTTATAATTGCCTATTAGATATTTGTATTTAGGCATTCTGCAATTCTGTTTTGCTCAACTATGTACATATTTATCTTCTAAATTTGGCTGATTGTCCAGTTTTGTCCAAGGTTGAGAGATTCTCCTGGAAAGAGGTTTGGTGATTTTGATACTGGCATAATCCCAGGCACCGTGGAGTGGTTGATCACTTCACTCCTTTTCTATAGTGTTCCTCTATTTATAATTTTGATTTGTGGAGCTACCAAAAAGACAGTTTTGCAAATATGAAACCCAGGGATCATTTCAAATGGTGGTCTCTGACAGTGCTACTATTTAAAAATGAAGAATCAATAGCAACAATAACAAAACTCCAATTCTATATCAAGTAAAATAAAATAGCTGACTTGGGCGTTTTGATTTCAATTTTAACAAGTTTAATTGGAAATAATTAAACTCACTTGGGTTTTAAATCCTTATTCTCGACCTTTTCCTCTCTTAGACCGCCAACACAGCCACTCAAAAGGCATTGCCATTACTCTAACTGTACATCTATTTTTCTTCATTCTTACACATGTCTCCTAGACCAAGTCCTCATCATTTTAATTTCATTTTGGGGTTAATTGTACCCTACCTCATCGTTCCAATTCTAGTCTAGCTCTTTTCAGAACCACCTATCACAATGCTACTATAATGACTATTCTAAAATGCATATCTGAAATGTGCTCAAAACCTCTGAATCCTTGCGTGTGTGTAATTAAAATTAAACGCCTCCATTTGAATGGAATATAAACCTATTTTGGAGTT
The DNA here is from genome assembly GCA_949820135.1 of Sylvilagus floridanus. Taxonomy (NCBI): domain Eukaryota; kingdom Metazoa; phylum Chordata; class Mammalia; order Lagomorpha; family Leporidae; genus Sylvilagus; species Sylvilagus floridanus. Next base: position 23,109,946 of record OX463231.1, read on the forward strand.
AGTTTCTCATCACAATGCTCTTACATACTCTCATGTATAACTGGGTACCACTTTCAATCTGTGTGCTTTCCGTGAAATTGGGTGGAACTATATCTAACCTGGGACCTCGGCATGATCAACCAAATCATAACTTTTTCAGAACAATGTGATTGGAAGTGTATGTCACATGATCCGAGTACATGTGGTATAACTGAAGCCAGTCTCAGAATACTGAATTTATGAGCAAAAACAAAGCCCTGTATTTTCATGATCTGGAATATGGACCTATAGTTGATGTAGGCATGGAGGCAGCAAGCAGAGAAGAGCTGAGATTTAACATCCTGGGACTACTGCATCTCTGCATAACCTGTCACTCAACAACAGCACCTGTGGTATGACAGCCTGGCCTATAATGTGACAACTTCCACTCATCTGGCCCACTTACATGACAACTCTGTACCATCCAAACCTCTCTGTGTTTATTGCCAAAACTTCCTTCTTTGTGTCCTGCCAAATCACTCTTCACTGTACTACTCAAACCCTCCCCTTAACTCACACCTTTTGTGTTTTAGAAATCACATGTTCAGGCACGTTGCAGTTAGAGACACTCCCACTTCCATATGCACCTAATTCTATGATATTTCTGAGATTTCCAAAAAACGGCATAGAAATAGGCAGCACTCAAATACTATCCCAAACCCCACCCCTTTTGAATATCCAATTAAGCCCCACCCTAGACACCAACCCCTGTACCTCCCGATAGTATGAAGGAAAGTTCCAAACCTTGCCGATGGCAGATCATTCTCTGTCAGACTTGCCTGCACTTATTACTTGAGTGTGTACTTTTGCTTTAAATCAATCTTACATTCCTGCTCACCTTTATTTGTGTCTCTTGCTTGAGTTTTTTTCTCACATGAAGACAAAATCTTGGACCAAGCCTAGCAAGGGATCACCCCATAAGAGAACCACTGTGAGCTTTGTATCTAGAAATGAAGCCAACAGAGGAGAAAAGAGCCAAAAATTGGTCTGTGTTGGTATTCTTTAAGTTCCTAAACTGTTACTTGCCACCTGTGTTGACAATTTACCTAATATTTCTTAGTTCCAAACTTACACTTTAAGAGAATGGAGCTCTGTGTGGTAGCTTTACAGACCTACTCAGCAGCCAACTTCCTGTTATCTTCTGCCATTGAGAGGCATTACGGTGGAAGTGGAAGGAGTTGAGAGGGCAGAGGGATGTCCCCCTGTATTCAGCTCCTGACTGCATGGCTGCAGAAATTGAACACAGCCCAGATCTAGCCCAAACCAATCTATGTCTGTCCATCTTCACCTAGGTCTGTTCTGTCTGTTGTAAACATCTTACATCACTATGGTACAATTCATTAAAATTAATGAACTAATATTGATGTATTATTAATTAAAACCCCAACTAATCAAATTCATTAGTGTCTTTTTTTTTTTTTGACAGGCAGAGTTAGACAGTGAGAGAGAGAGAGAAAGGTCTTCCTTCCGTTGGTTCACTCTCCAAATGGCTGCTATGGCTGGCGCGCTGCGCTGATCCGAAGCCAGGAGCCAGGTGCTTCCTCCTTGTCTCTCATGCAGGTGCAGGGCCCAAGTGCTTGGGCTATCCTCCACTGCACTTCCAGGCCACAGCAGAGAGCTGGACTGGAAGAGGAGCAACCAGGACAGGATCCGGTGCCCCAATGGGGTCTAGAACCTGGAGTACCGGCGCTGCAGGCAGAGGATTAGCCTAGAGAGCCACGGTGCCGACCTGTTTCCTAGGTTCTTAACAAAGTCTTTCTGCTGCAGAATTCCATCTGTTGTTCTGTATGTGGTACATGTGATTGCTATGTCTAATTGCACTTGTCTGTGATTATTTTTTTCAGTCTTTGTTTTTAATGGTCTTAACAATTTTGAGGAGTACCAGGCAAATATTTTGTACTGTCCCTTGATTTGCATTTTTCTGAAAGGTTTCTCGTTCTTGAAATATAGTGAGGAGTTTTTATAAGGAGAACCACAGCATTAAAGTTCCATTTTCATTATCTCATATCAAGGGTATTGTATTAGTTCATTTATCATTTCTACTGCAAAATGCCTGAGGCTGGGATACTTTGTAAAGAAAGGAGGTTTATTTTAGTTCATAGTTCTGGTGGAAGAGTTAGGGGCTGTGTCTGCTGGTGGTCTTCTTGCTTCTAGACTTCTGAGGCTGTGCAGTGTATTATACAGAAAGACGCAGAGAATACATGCGTCTTTCTCTTCTGGTCTCTCTCCTATTTTCTTATAAACCACCGTGATTCTGTCATGGAGGCCCCATCCTGATGACCTCATCTAATCCTAATCATTTCTCAGATGCCCTGCCTCTAAACCCCATAGTTGGATTAACTTTCCACCCTCTGACTATGCAGACTATATTTCAACGTATGAACCCTTGGTTTACAATTAAACAATATCCAAATGATAGTAGATATGTATGTACTATCCACACTGCTTATCTTTGCAAATATTAACCTTAACCCCGTTATTGAAGTGGTGCTAAAGATTTCTCCTTCCCTTTTCCTACTCCAACCCCTTCCTTTACTAAACTCTTTGGAACAAAGTCACCATGCATGGCCCACATTTTGGGACTGATAGTTTTGTTCCTTTCTTGAGCACAGGTCTTATACATAAGTTATTTGGAATTCTTCTGAAGGAAGACCTGTCTTTTCTTCCTCATTTACTTATTTATTTAGTCATTTATTTATATCGGTATGAACTCATGAGTATCCATTTTACACGGCAAGTTATAATCTAGTACCATTTTGCTAATCAAATTAATGTAACTTTGGCCACTGGGAATCCTTCAGTTGGCTCTGGTAGCCTTTTGACATGCTCCTATCAATTAGGTTTTGTTGTATTGACCACACCCTTGCTTTCTGGCAAGATACATCAGGCTCATCTTGTATATTGCCTTCCTTAGTCCTAGAATCAGTCATTTTTCCAAAGAGTCCTGACTCTTTTTATTGAAGGATGGTATTAAAATAAAAAAAAAAAAACCACAAAACAGGATATGGATACTAGATGCATTTGTTGCTACTGAGGTATTACTGCTTCTTGTATCTCTCAGATGACAAAGCACATAGGTCTATGTAGATATACAAACCTGTGTATTTACATACATATGTCTATGGTTATTTTATGTATAACCATTTGTATCTGAATTAAGATAAACATGGGTTCGTACTGAAGCCTCTATACCTAATACATTATATCATTCTTGCACTCTCCTCTGCTTACCTGAAAATTCCACTACAACTCACCTCTACCAGTATATACATAAAGTAGTGTCAACATTTTTATTCCAAGCTTGAATTTCTTTCTGGCTTTAGTTGTGCTATGATCCAGATTTCGGATACGGTGGAGACCCTTCTCCAAGATGCTAGGTTGGTTTTGTTCCACTATCTTTAGGGATAGTAGATTTGTCCTAAAATTACAAATATCTGTGTTTAGGAACTGGATATTATTTCATAATATCCATGTTTCATTTTTATGCCAACAGAAGAATAAATAATTCCCTGTAGTAAATGCTTTCTGTATGAAGTGCCTAATATGATTTCTCTTTTTATGTCTGCATCCTGACTGGTCTTTGAACTTACAGTTCCTTTTTTTTTTTTTTTTTTTGGCTTAATCCACTTTGTGTTATTTCTTTTGTGGCCACCAGAGTGTTAAATAATATACCATTCTTTCTGCCTAGAATGTAACTGTTCTCACTGCCCATGTGGAAAATTGTTAATAATTCTTTGAGTCTCAGTTTAAGCATTATCTTCTCTGTGACCCTCTCTCTCTCAGGCTCATCCCCAGGCATTATACCAATCCCATTTCACCTTTTCAGCCAGAGTTACGTACTCCCTTCTCTGTCTTCTTAGAATTCTTCTGAATATTGAATTTTCTTGCTATGTGGAAGTACATCAGACATTAAATGAATTTTATGATAACTTACAGATCCTTTTTCTGTTTGCAGTCCCTTAATGATTTTAAATTATTGTGATTTTAAAGTGGCCCAAAGCACTGAGGCATTTTCACATTGTACTGAGCAAAGATATAGTTCTCATGAATATATATTTTATAGAGCATATTTAAGTCATTGCTTAATTGAATAACTGGATTCGGTGGCTTTTTCAGTCAAAGAAAGCTACAGCATTATAAAATTGGTAATGAAACTTTTGTTACACGTTCAAAGTATTTGGGTTACCAAAGCCTAGAATTCTGCTTTTTAGTATATTGCAGCTTATTTCATTGTCTCAAGCACTTATGTTAAATCCAGTCATGAGAGCATAGGGTATATGGTTTGAGTTGCTTTGATTAAACCAATATTTTAGATTGTTTTTCTCTAGGAAACAGGTTTAATGTCTGTGTTCTAAAAATATGAAATACTTCAATTCACAGCTGAACACACATATTTTAAGTAATTTTAATTTCTACTTTATTTCAAAGGATAACAAGCCAGTTCTGTGTTTGCTATTTATTATTCCCTCTGGACTAAAACAATCTGTTTAAAATAGTTACTACATCCATATGTGCTCCCAGTCATTGTGTTACCTTTAAGTTTGCTTTTCAAGATGCCAGTCATGAACAGATGCATTTGATCCTGCCCTGTGAATTCATTTAGTGTACTAAGGGCAGATCATAACTGCTTCTATGTACATCAAGGAAGCCTGCTAAAACAGGAATATTAGCAAGGGTGTGTCAAAGGAGACATTTCTTTATTTTTTTATTGAAAGGTTATATAATTGTAGAATGAGTGATATCACATATAGGTACAGATTCTTCAAATTTTACACATGTAGAACAGATTTGAATATGAGTCTGCAAATCCAGATGGAATTTCAATGACTCTGAAGAATGTTCAAAATCTTGGCTTTGCTCTTTGCAGGGATTCTCAAGGAATGTGTCACTAGATCATATCACTATAGAGGAAAGATACTAGAATTACTTCAGCTGTACTTGTAATAGAAACATCATTCACTCATACTTACTGAGTGCCAGCCATGTGCCATGTAACAAATAGGCACTGATATATGCAATGAAACAGAAATTGTATTATGGTATGGTTTTGCACAGCATAGAGAACGTTGTGTCAAGGAATACAGTATTATTTCTGGTAAAGCATGGAAGATGGGGTACATATAAAAAATAAATACCACATTGCACAATTTCAGATCCTTTAAATATTATTTTGTCCAGCTAGATACCTCAAGGACATAGCCAGGAATGAATGAGGAGAGAGAATTTCACACTTCGCAAAATCAGTTACAAATAGAAAAAAAAATCCTAGAAAATAATAGCAATGCAATACTAGTGCCCTGGTAACCCTAGTGTGGTCAGACTGCTTTGAAAATCCTATGGCTCTTTGTTGAAGACCGCCATCATGAAATGTTGCTGCCCATTACTGTGTATGCCTACACTGGGTTCTGCCAAAGCTGGTAAAAGTCAACTACTGTCACTGAAGTTTCTTCTGTCAGTGTTCAGTTTGTGAAAGACTTGACACCACCAAACTTCACAGTTCTGCTGGATGTACTACAATTATAATATATTAAAAAGTCTAAACATTTTTTGGAGCTGTCAGTATATTAGAAAATAAGATTTACCCAAATAGTCCTATCACATTCTCTAGGGTTAAGTTCGTTTAGAATTGTCATGCTATTTCACTGTGGTCTCATTTTTTATTACTAGTGAGAGTAATAAAATAACCCTACTGTATGATTTCTAGACTTTTGCATTTCACAGTACAGTAAAATTACACATACACACGAGAGAGATGCTGAGTGGGTTTGATAATTTTTAAATTTTGGCTAAAAAATAACATGAAAACATCGACTGGTCTTGTGACTGTTTTAGAATAGCAATTTATGAAAAATTCCCTGATTATACCAATTTTCTGAATTTTGCTGCAGTTCAGAAAAAAATATAGTATCACTGAATACTGACTGATGTGGACACCTAAGGAAGAAATGGGTTTTAGGAATAAGATCTGGGTTTGTTTCCCAGTGTGCACTTTATAGTTGTATAAACTTTGTTAATTCATTTAAATTCCTGAATATTATTTTCTTTTATCCTGTCAAAAAAGGAGTAATTGTGTTCTTTGCCTCAAGCACAAAGTTATTGGAAACATTAAAATAACTAATTTATGGGAAAACAGTTTATCAACTAATGAAAGTCATAAAATATAATTTAAAAAAATTTTATTCATGACTGTGAAGGAATTATAAATATTCTCTTGCCTTCTTTTAAATGGACAGAAAGAATGGAAGGGAGCTAAAATGGACTGAGTTCCTTCTGTATTTTGGACTACCGCAATAAGAATATTGCATATTTTCATCATATCACAGATGGGAAAAAAATCTCATTAAGCTCAGAGAATTAAACAGGTTGCTTCAGTCACACAGCTAGTGAAAGGTAGAATTAGGATTCAGTACAAAGCTTACTCAAGTGTCATTATTTAATGCTTTGACCAAGAAAAAAAAATCAGAATTCTTTGCATGTGAAAAAGATAATTTTTTTAGTTTGTAAAAATATGAAATGTCAATTTTGGGGTTGGCATGCAGAAGTAAGGCTGAAGTCAAGGACAAATTTTGTCAGCATAATTTATCCTTTAGGTATTAAAACCCAGACTGTGTTAGAAAATTCATCTTTTTTATTATAATTGTCAATTTTTGTGATTAGTATTTTAAAATAATATAGTTATGATTATGCTTACATAGAAAATTAGACAGTACAATGCCATTTAAAATAAGATTTCAACAATTTTCTTTTGGGTACAAAACAGTGATAATACAGTATAGAAACTATCTTATAATTTTGAACTTTTAAACTGACTATGCCGGCAGAAAAACTCCTAAAAGAACAAAGGATATCCAAAACAAACAATAGCAGGGCAAAGTCATTATTTATCGATAATAAACTTGAATGGAAATGGGCTATATTCTATTAAAAGATACAAACTGCCTGAACATATTGAAAAACAAGACCCAGCTCTATCCTACCTACAAGAAACACACCTAACCGACAAAAATACACATAGACTGAAAGTGAAAGGATGGAAAAAGATATTCCATGCAAACTGAAAACAAAATGAACAGGAGTAATCAATTTAATATCAGGCAAAATAGAGTTTTAAGGCAAAAACTGTTGAAAGAGACAAAGAAGGACATTATGTAATGATTATGGGATCATTTCTACAGGAAGCTGTGGCTATGGTAAATGTATATGCACTCAATGCTAGGGCATCTAGCTATTTAAAACAAATTCTAATGAATCTTAAGGGAGACATATGCTCCAATGCAATAATAATTTGGTACTTCAACACCCCACTTTCATCAATGGACAGAAAAACTAGGCAGAAAATCAACAAAAAAACTGCAGAGCTAATCTACCCTATGGACCAAATGGAACTGATAGATATCTGTAGAACCCACAGTTGCAGAATACACATTCTTTTCATCAGTGCATGGAACCTTATCCAGAATAAACCATCTACTAGGCCATAAATAAGTGTCAATGAATTAAAATATTTAGAATCACACCATGTATCATTTCTGACCACAATAGAATGAAGATGGAAATTAAACAACAAAAGAAACTCTAGAAAATGTACAAACGCATGGAGACTGAATAACATGCTCTTGATTGAATGATGTATCCTATAAGATAACAAATTGGAACTCAATACATTCCTAGAAATGAATAAAGATGAAGCCATAAGATATCAAAGCTTGCAGGATGAAGCAAAAGCAATATTAAGAGGAAAGTTAACAGTTACTGCCTGACTCAAGAAATTGGAAGCGTAGCAGGTAAATAATCTAAAAATAAATCTAGAGGGCCTAGAACAAGAACAAAACAACCCAGTATTAATAGGAGAGAAATAATTAGAAGAGAAACAAAAATCAAAATTAAAAAATACAACAGATCAGAAATGAAAAGGTGTGTTTTTGTGAAAATATAAAATGATAAACCACTGGCCCAATTAACCACAAAATAGGGCAGGGAAAGAAGACCCAAACTAATAAAATCAGAGATGAAAATGGAGATATTACAACAGATACCAAGAAAAATAAAAAGAATCATTAGGATTTATTACAGCTATATGCTAACAAATTGGAAAATCTAGAATAAGTGAATGGATTATGGGGCACATACAGTTTATCAAAATTGAGGCATGAAGACACAGAAAATTAATTAGATCAATATCTAATACAAAGATTTACTCAGTAATAAAAACGCTTCCAACAAAGAAAAACCCACACTCAATAGCTTCCATGCCAAATTCTACCAAACTTTTAAAGAAAGTTTAATCACATTTATTCTCAAACTAATAAAAACAATTGAAATGGAGGGATTTATCACAAATTCCTCCAATGAGGGCAGCATCTCCTTATTTGCAAAAGCAGAGAAAGACAACAGAGACAGAAAACTATAGACAAATATTGCTGATGAACATAGCTGCAGAAATCCTCAATAAAATACTAGCTAATCAAATCAAACAATACAATAGAAAGATCATTCACCTGGACCAAGTAGGATGTATGCAGGGATGTAAGAATGGTTCAACATAAGCAAATCAATAAATGTGTTACATCACTTAAACAAACTGATGAATAAAAACCATATGATTATCTTATTAGATGCAGAGAAAGTATCTAATAAAATACAAATGTCATAATAAACAAATTAAGCCAGTTAATATGGAAGGAACTTGCCTCAATACAATCAAAACAATATATGAAAAACCCACAGCCCCTGGGGCCAGCACTGTGGCACAGCGGGTTAATGCCCTGGCCTGAAGCGCTGGCATCCCATATGGGCACTAGTTCGAGACTCGGCTACTCCACTTCCAATACAGCTCTCTGCTGTGGCCTGGGAAAGCAGTAGAAGATGGCTGAAGTCCTTGGGCCCTTGCACCCACATGGGAGACCCTTGAGGAAGCTCCTGGCTCCTGGCTTTGGATTGGAACAGCTCCAGCTGTTGCGGCCATCTAGGGAGTGAACCATTGGATGGAAGACCTCTCTCTTTCTCTCTACCTCTCCTCTCACTATGTAACTCTGACTTTCAAATAAATAAATAAATCTTAAAAAAAAAAAGCCTGCCGGCACCGCAGCTCAGTAGGCTAATCCTCTGCCTAGCGGCACCAGCACACCAGATTCTAGTCCTGGTCGGGGCGCTGGATTCTGTCCCGGTTGCCCATTTTCCAGGCCAGCTCTCTGCTATGGCCTGGGAGTGCAGTAGAGGATGGCCCAAGTGCTTGGGCCGTGCACCCCATGGGAGACCAGGAGAAGCACCTGGCTCCTGCCTTTGGGTCAGCGCAGCGCACCAGCCGCAGTGCACTGGCTGCGGCGGCCATTGGAGGTTGAACCAACAGTAAAGGAAGACCTTTCTCTCTGTCTCTCTCTCTCACTGTCCACTCTGCCTGTAGAAAAAAAAAAGGAAAAGAAAAAGCCACAGCCTACAACATATTGAATGTGGAAAAGCTGTAAACATTTCTGCTATGAGCTGGAACCAGACAAGGATACTCACTTTCACCATTGCTAATCAATAGAGTTCTGGAAGTATTAGCCAGAGCTATTATGCAAGAAAAAGAAATCAAACGGATACAAATTGGAAAGGACGAAGTCAAATTATCCCTGTTTGCAGATGACATTATCTTATATGTAGAGGAACCAAAAATCTTCACCAAGAGACTATTGGAACTCATAAGAAAGTTTGGCAACACACAAAAAAATCAATAGCATTTTTTATCCACAAAATATGGCTGAGAAAGAACTAGTAAGATTAGTCCCATTCATAATAGGTACAAAAAAATAGAAATTCTTTGAAATTAATCTAACCAGGGATGTGAAAGATGTCTACATTGAAAATTACAAGAGATTAGGGAAAGACATAGAAGAAAACACAAAAAAGTGGAAAAATCTTCTGTGTTCATGAATTGCAAGAATTAATATCGAAATATCCAAACTACTAAAAAGCAATATACAGATTCAGTTATCCCAATCAAAATATCAAGGTCATTCTTTTCAGAACTAGAGAAATGATGCTAAAATTCACATGGAAATAAGAGACCCCCAGTAGCTAAAACAGTGCTAAGTAATAAAAACAAAACCAGAGGCATCACAATTCCAGATTTTAAGACATACAACAGGACAGTTAAAATCAAAACAGCCTACTGCTGGCACAAAAATAGATATGTGGACAAATGGAGTATAGAAACCCCAGAAATTAATCCACACATCTACAACCAAGTAGTCTTTGACAAATGAGCTAAAATCACTCCATGGGTAAAGAATAGTCTCATCAACAAACAAAGTTAGATCTCTGTATGCAGAAGTATAAAACAGGACCCCTACCTTACACCTTATAGGAAAATCAATTGTAATGGGTCAAGGATCTCAACAAAGACCTGACCCCATGAAATTGCAAGAGAAATATATGGGGGAAAATACTGCAAGACATTGTCATCAGATAAGGCTTTTAGATTAGATCCAAAAACAAGAAAGTTAAAGGAAAAATAGACAAATGGGATTACATCATGCTAAGAAGCTTCTGCACACTAAAGGAAAATCACTCGACAAAGTGAAGAGACAACTGACAGAGTGGGAGAAAATATTTGCAAACCATGCCAACTGATAAAATATTAATATTTAGAATATGTAAGGAGCTCAGGAAACTACAACAACAAACAAACAATCCAGTTAAGAAATGGACAAAGGATATGAACATCTGTTTTTCAAAGGATGAATTACAAATGGTGAACAGACACATGTAAAAATGTTTATGATCACTAGCCAGCAGAAATCCCAGTGAAAACCACAATGAGGTTGTATATCACCCTGGTTAGAATGGCTAGTACCCAAAAATCAAAAATAAGAAATGCTAGTGAGGAGGTGGAGAAAAAATTCCCATAATACATTGTTGGAGGGATTTAAAACTAATAGATATACCATAGCTAGCCATCCCACTCCTAGGTGACACACAAAGAAAACGAAATCAGCATATGAAAGAGTTATCTGTCCCCCAATGTTTATAGCAGCTCAATTCACAATAACAAAGATGTGGCTTCAAACCAGATGATCATCAGGTGATGACTAGATAAAGAAAATGTGGTATATATACATTATGGAATACTACTCAGCCATTGAAAAGAATGGAATTCTGTCTTTTGTAGCAAAATGTATGCAACTGGAGACCTTGCTTAGTGAAATAAATCAATCCCCCAAAGACAAATATCATATTTTCTCTGATCTTTAGTAGTTTTTATACAGAGTACAAAACCCTTGAATACATGAGTGAAATTTTATTTTATGATTTGATTATTGCTTATTGACCTAGACTAATTTCCTGTGTAACAGTGGCCTTTCTTCTTTTTACTTGTTGAACACTATATTTATTAAAGTATCAAGATTGTGATTATTAAGTAAAGTGAAAGTATGTTATCACAGAAATTGAAAGAAAATAAAGAAAAGAAGTCCTGAGGAGGAAGGGAGGAAAGGAGAGAAGTACCATTATGCTCTTAGAATTATATCTTTGAAATACATGATATCTGTTCTCTTTATATTCATGTTAAAATGACACTCTGTTTTATAAAATATGAGAATGAAATATGAAAGTAATTATTGAACTATGTATGGAAATGTATGTGCTGTTACTTCACATTTCGAATACCAGTGATAAATAGATCAGGTGTACAATGTCTTGTGATATCTTCAAATGATTTTCTCCCTTGAAACATAGAAAGAATTTTGAGTTTAAAAAGATGACCTTGTCCCTATAGATTTAAAAATACAATGGCTGGATTCGACCCAGTTTGATAGTTTTTTCTAAAATATGCAAATCTATTGCTGTAATGTCTTATAGGTCTTCAAACAATAGATATCTTTGATGTACATAGTTTGTTTATGCTCTGCAGAAATGTGATATAAAATGAAAAGTGGATGGAAATTGAGAGTGGAAATAAAGTTTTGACTATAAAATGATATATATAATTTTTTGTGTGTACCTCATGGTTACCTCTAGCAAACCTCAGAGAGAATGCCAAATTCCTCATTTCTTTTATATCCATCTTTTAGTACATAGTACAATGCATACACAATACAGAGTGAATGATACATAATTTTCATATTACAAAGTTATCCTTGTATCTGGCATTATAGAAAAATACTTTTATATGATGAATCAAAGTTTCCATTTTTTAAGACTTCAGCTTCTGTTAAAGTCAGCTATAAGGGACTGGAAAGGAAATAAAGGCCTCGTAAGTGTAATGGTGATTTATTGGTATTTATGTGTCTTTGCCTTTAGCAACCCTTGTACTTGGCGTCAGCAGAATAGAACAATTAGATGTGTGTTAGATCTTAAACTCATCCTATTAGAAATCTACTGTGGCCTCTGAGCATCCCTGGAAACATTAGTATGAGGTACATTCCTTGTGTAAATTGTGTTAGTATACACCTTTCTTTGTGAAAATGGCAAATGTCAATGTGTTCCTTTTTTTTCCTGCCTTAACCTTTCAGTGTTGATTTTGAAAAATCATTACAAAGCTTTATTTGCTACCCCAGTATGGTTTCTCAGAAACCAAGACAGGATCTAGAGATAAGTAGCAAGCAATTTCATTCTTTGCTTCCCACTGAGCTTTGTTATTGCAGCTGAAATGGTATATAACCTCTGTACTGCCAGTCACAGTAGGGTAACTATAGGACAAGGAACTGGCTGAAGTTAAAGCTTCAACCCTTGAACATTCAGGTTATTTTTGATATAAGACAATGTACACACAAGTGTTACTGGCTGAGCATGGAGCAATTTTTTCTCTTTTGTCTTTTTTTTCAGTTCAAATATAAAATGTGTTCTTTCATATCTATTTTTGTGCAAGGTAGTATTGCCTAATTTATTCTTTTCTGTGTAAATAATTTCTTTATGGATAGATCAACAAGTTAGAATACTTTATTATTTCTATTAGATGTAGTTGGCTTATATTTGTCTTATGAGATAGTTGTGGATGAGAACCACATGTTCTTTGTTGCTAGTATACACTCTAATACCCAATCCACAGTATAATCTTTACTTTTTACGCAGTTGAAAAACAGCAGAAAAATAATTCAAATCTCACTTATTACCCTGTATTACAGGCAGTACTACCTGCATATTAAGATGAATAAAATCAATAACAGCCCTTAATAATTACACTATGTCAAGAACAGTATTTGTGTGCACATAGGTCACCTCCATTCTTGCTGAAATGCAGACTCCAATTTAGTAGGTCTGAAGAATATGTATTTCTAACAAGTGCTCTGGATATACTGCTGTTGCTGCTCCAAGGATCATGCTAACAACCATCTAAAGTAGGAACTCATTTTTTCAGATGAGGAAATTGAACTTAGATAAAATAACTAACCCAAAGTCAAATGATTAGAATTTGGCTGCAGTTAGAGATGAGTAATATTAGACCTGGGACTGAAAACAATTTTTGTTTGTTGTCAAAAACTCATATTTAGCCAGTGCTTTTAAAACTTTCTTGTGGGAAAATACTTGTTCCTCTTCAACCCCTCATCAACCCCAATATGTTATATACCAAAGATTTTGTGAACTAAGATAGAAAGTTCTAGAAAGGTGAAATGAAGGTCTGTGTTTTATTTTTGGATTCAAAGATGTTAACTTGTGCTGTCAAATTACCATAAAAGTTCCCAAACAATTACTCTCAATTTACAGATTATTGAAGATCAGTAGAAAATAATTCAAAGGCCTGTACTAATCCAGAGAATATACTTTCAGTAGCACTGATTTAAATACTGTTATTTAGGGAACTAACACTATCAGTGAACTTTTCAACTCAGTGGAAACATCATTCTTCAACTAAATGGAATTTTAGTTTTTTAAAATAAAATATAAATATTTACATTTAATATATACAGACTTCATAAAATAGAAAATATCAAGAAGAAAAATAGAAAATAAAATTTAGTTATATATCTTATGGTTTTTTTTTATTGAAATCATACAGAGGTGTCTTATGATGTAAGAAAACCTTTGATTTAATCGTCAAAATGAATTGATCTGTCTTCCCAGTTATTCAGAGAAAATTTCTTTTCTTTTGAATGGATTGCTATTTTCTTCTTAGTTCAATAAATTTTTATACCCTCTAGTTTTTCTGTTAGTATGCAATGGCATTACATAACTCATTCTTATATCTGAGTGAAAGGTCAGGCAAAGGTTACATTAATACTTTTTCTGTCACTTAATAAGAATAACCACACTGCATTGTTTATCAGTTTTAAACACTTCCCCCTTCTTCAGTAATTTCAGAAGAAAACACAAGACAAGTTTGCATAATATTCTGAATACATTGTTGTTCAGGTGTGTTCATAGATCAGCTTGGGAAATGTGTATCTTCCCTTTATTTCATTAATATGGATGTCTGCATGGTTTTTTTAGAAGAGCATGTGCCATGTTTTCAGAAATATTTCACTGCAGCATTGTTTAAATTTAGTTTCAATTCCTTCATGATCTTTCAAATTCCACCAAAGTGTAAAATTATTTTTTGTTGATTGTTGGTCTGTCACCTAAGTTCCAATATTTTAGAATTTACATAATGGTTAACACTTTGGTGTACCTTCTGAATGTTGTCAGATTCCAGTTTTATGCAACTTAAAACTTTGTTTATTATTTCAAAAGTTTTTTTCCCCTACAGTGTAGAAATTACAATATAATTGCTCTGAACCTGTAGAAAGAAGCGCAAAAGTCTTAAATCCTGTAAAGTTTGCAGTTCTGTTGTTTAGGAAATAAAAATATGGTGACTAATTCTTCAGGGTATTCCACAATATTCTAAGGGATTCTGTATATCCAAGTGCTAAGAAAAGAGTTCTTTAATTTTCCTAAAACATTTTTTGGGGAGGAGTCAAGTTGACAGAGCAAATGAGAGAGAATAGGTATGCATATTGGCACTGTTGCAGAGTTGCTTAACTTCTTAAAATTTTTTTGGTATTCTCATTTATGAAATAGGATCAACAATATATCTATGTGATAGTAGAATGAAGTAACATATTTAAAGAACCTACCTGATATGTTAAATATATTCAGTGATAAATTATTGTCTTTAAACCTGATCATTGAGGGATAATGATAGTTATTTAATAGTTACATACAGAAAACTAATTTTTAGACAATTAACAATTATATGTATTCATAGGGCATAATGTTATGTTTATATATGAATATATCTGTATATTTTTATATTTGTTTACACACGAGGGTTGATTAAATCATGATAATATTTTCTGTTCACGCCACTTATCATTTTTTGAGGTGAGATATTTGAAATTTATTCTCTCTTAGACCCCCTCATGTGTATTCACTAGGATAACTGCAAACTTTTAAGTCATTAAAATGCCATATGCAGGTCAAGAGGAGTTGAATACTGCATAAGCTTTTTTTCCACTTATCGTTCTTTGTCTAGAGTGATACTACCACTTTTATACCATGATAGGCATAACACTGAGATGGAAACCAGATTTCTCCTAGAGGCATTTTAGCCTCCTTAAATGTGACATATGTGGACCTACTGTTTTATTTTTTCTTGCCGTTCTCTGATGTAATGCTATAGAAATGTCATCCATGTGAAGGTTAGCCTTGAGAAGCAGTAAAAATGAGAACCTGGGATCTGTCCTTTCATCCAACTTTGATCTCCCTTTTCCTTCCATATTCCCACTGGGGAAGTGACTAGAAGGAAACAGTTTTCAATTTCCTCTCCCTTTCTAATTCACCTTGAACTTGATACATCCTCTACATCATTCTGTGAATCTGAGGCAGAGAGGTTTTATAATAGAAACTTAGCATACATCACAGTTATTAAAAATACTGGAAAAAGTAGGCATATACATATAGATAGCCATAGAAAGATATCTCTAAGGCCATCACTTTCCTTTAAAAGGGAAAAATTAGAACCTAGAAGTATTTATCTGTCCCCTCTTATAAACTTCAGAACATTTAATGATCTAAGAATTTATTATAAATAAATTCATCATTGTGAAGAATTTTATATATGATGTTATTATAATCCTCTGGAAGAATAATTTGGATTATAACTCTTCACAGTTGGTAAGTATACTTTTAATCTGAGAATTCACCACTACTATAATGTAACCCCAACTGACTGAAAATTATATATCTTTTTAAACGAAAAAAAATTGAACAAATGCATTGATATATTTTCCCATAGATTTTCTGAATTGAGACAATGGATTATTAAATCAGATTTAAACATTAACTCAGAGGTGAGACTAAGTTCAGATTGCTATTTCATTTATCGGTGACCTCTGGTAATAGCCACATCATATATACATCATTAAGTTTATTTACTATTTCCATAATCAACTTTATTATGCATACATATTTTTCACAGACATAAAATATCATTAACATTACTACTGATTTATTGTATATATTCAGTAAAAGATCTATTGAATATTATTAAGGAGAGGGCAATGAGCTTGTTCTGTGGATACATGTACAAATATAAATTACTGTTCACTTGGAACTAATTGCCAAGCAGGATAACGAAGCATGTAAACACACAATGTAGGGACTGGTGTCTTGTTTTAGTGGGTTAAGCTACTGCCTGTGATGCTGACAAACATATGGGCACTGGTTTGAGAACCAGCTGCTCCATTTCCAATCTAGCTTCCTGCTAATGGCCTGGGAAATGCACTGAAAGATGACCCAAGTGTTTGGGGCCTTGCCACCCATGTGGGAGACCCATAAGAAGCTCCTGGATCCTGGCTTTGGCCAGGCCCAAGACCAGCCATTGCAGCCATCTGGGAAATGAGCCAGTGGATGGAAGATCTTTCTCTGTCTCTCCCTCTCTCTTTTTAACTCTGACTTTCAAATAAATAAATCTTAAAAAGATAAAACAATATTTTTATACATTTATTTCATTATTTCATACATTAAATTTATGAAACATAATACATGGGCTTGAAAATATGCCTTTATATAATAATTCCAATGATCAATTTATCTAGTATTATAACCTGAAATTCCTTGAGGTTTCACAGTTTTATGCTCTTTTGCAAAAGGTTTGACTTCAGCTGTCATGAAAAGCTTAAGCTAAGCAGTGTCTTTTTAAAGAAATATGTGTCATAATTGTTAAATCCAGGTTTTACCTGCTGTATAATAAAATTCAAAATTCCTAAGCACTCAGTTGATGAGTTTTCAGTTTTTTATTGC
Organism: Sylvilagus floridanus; assembly: GCA_949820135.1. Lineage (NCBI taxonomy): Eukaryota > Metazoa > Chordata > Mammalia > Lagomorpha > Leporidae > Sylvilagus > Sylvilagus floridanus. The sequence continues at coordinate 23,127,160 of OX463231.1, forward strand.
ATTTTAGTTATACTTTTTTTTGAAGTAGATATTTATTTGAATTGCATAGCTATAGAGCGTGAGAGAGAGAGAGAGAGAGAGAGAGAGAGGCACTGACCATCCATCCACTGGTTAACTCCTTAACTGGTAGCAACAGCCAGATCTGGGCCAAGATGAAGTCAGGAGTCAACAACTCCATTGTGCTTTCCCATATGGGTGGCAGGAACTCAAGTGCTTGGGTTGTCTCTTGCTGCTTGCCAAGGTCCAATAGCAGGACACTGGATGGGAAGTGGAGCAGCTGGGACTTGAGCCAGCACAGCACTCTGATATAGGATTCCATAATTACAAATGGTGGTCACAAAGCTAGCCCCTTTTCTGTTTTTCTGTTTAAAGTGATGATTCCAGTGGTCATATTCATCTTACCACATTCTTATCTCAACATATTGCAATTTATGGTATTGTGTCATATATCTTAATTCTGTGTACCCAATCACATATTTTTATTTTAAGAAGTCAATATACTTTAAAAGAATTTTAAAACATATGAAAATATAAAAGTAATAAAGTTTTTTGGACCAACATATTTACCTTTTTGGTGGTTTTCATTTCTTTTTGAAAATGTGGGCTTCCATCTGTTGTAATTTCCTTTTAGCATGAAAACTTCTTTTAGCATTTCTCTGTAGTGCACATCTATTGGAGATAAATTCTTTCAGAATTTGTTTCTAGAGGATATTTTCATTGATTACAGAATTATGGATTAATCTTTTTTTCCTTGAATAGTGTATAGTTTAATTTCTTGACCTTCTGAAACCCTTACTTTTTATGAGAACTTAACATTTATTCATATTATTTTTTCTCCATGTGTATCTTTTGCCTTTGGTTGCTTTTTTGATTTTTCTTGTTATCATTGGTTTTTGGAAATTTGGTTGTGATATGCCCAGGTATGATTTTTCTTTATGTTGACCTTACTGTAATTCATTGAAGTTCTCGGGTAGGAAGGTTTTCTTCCATCAATGTTGGAATATTCTTAACTTACTTTTTTAATTTCTTTATTCTGTAGTACTGTCTCTACCTTGTCAGATTCCAGTGAAACAGGTTATTTGACCTTGTGCCACAGTTTCAGATATTCTTTTTTGTTTTAGTTCCATTCTTATTTTGTCTTTCTTTCAGGTTGAGTAATTTCTATTATGTTTTCTGTAAGTTCATTGATTATTTCTTCTGTTATGTGAAGTCTGTGTTATGCTCATAATTGAATTCCTTATTTCCTATATTGTGTTAAAAACATATTACCAATTTTTGAAAAATTTCTTCTTTTCTGATAAAAATCCCCATATATTCAAATATGTTTTCCATTCACCTTTAATATATTTATTCAGGCTTTTAGAAAAGATTTGTTTATTTATTTGAAAGGCAGAGTTACAGAGAGGCAGAAGCAGAGGCAGAGAGAAAGAGTCGTCTTCATCCTTTGGCTCATTCCCCAAGTGGCCATAACATCCAGAGCTGCACCAATCTAAAACCAGGAGCCAGGAGCTTCCTCTGGGTCTCCCACATGGGTGCAGGAGCCCAAGGACTTGGGCCATCTTCTAATGCTTTCCCAGGCCATAGCAAAGAGCTGGATTAGAAGAGGAGCAGCCAGGACTAGAACCAGTGTCCATATGGGATGCCAGCACTGCAGGTGGTAGCTTTACCTGCTAAGCCACAGCGCTGGCCCATATTTATTCAGTTTTTAGTCTCTGTCCAATAATTCCAACAACTGATTAAATTTCTGGTTCTGCCTCTATTGACAATTTCTTCTCTTGGCAATGAGGAACAGTTTATCAGATATTGGAGTGTATTGTGATTTTATTGTATTCTTGACCCTACATTTAAACACAGTAGTAGAGACTGAAGTAAACAGTATTTAATCTCAGAAAAAGGAATGCCTGTTCCTTTGCTAGGTTGCTAGTTTGGTGCAGATGGGTCAATATAATGTATATTCAGATGGATTTAACCTTTGTTGTAACTTCAGTTAAATTTAGTTCACCAATAATTTAAGTACTTTGAGAGAAGATTTGGGATTTTCTTTTTAGTATGGCTAGGACTCATCACTTGAAATCAACAGATCACTTTGTTTTATTACTAACCAATCAGCTTTTCTGAAGCATGAATTTTTTTTCTGTCTTACTAGCTCTCAAATTTTGGAGAAACTTGGAATCCTAGAATATTTGTATTGGATATTGTGTTCATCCCTTACCTTCAGATGGCTGCTGAAGTACGCTATAGAATAAAGGCTAATTTACTTCATGAACAATTTTCTCCTGTATTGTTCTCAATTTTTAGTTAACTGTAATAAAATATGAAACTGTTATCATAGTTGTGTGCCCAGTTCTACTGGGCAGCAAATAGATTGATGTGTGATATTTAAGCTGAGCTTTGAAAGATAAACGGAGGTTAACTCCATTCATTTTATACTATTCTTCCTATACTAGTTGAGCAATTAGCAAATGTATTTTTATAATCTGTTTCTGTATTTACTCTTTTACTTTAAATGGGAAGTTCCATACTTTGATCTTACTTTTTCAGAATAGTCAACATACTTAAATGAGTTAGTTAAGAAAAAGTTGAATGTTTCATCAAAATAGGATTGATAAAAATATTTTATTCAGTTTATGTACATTACTTTTACTTACTGAATGCTCGAGGTAAATTGAAGAAAGTATGATCAACACGTAGGCTTATGTTTCTAATTTAGAAGTCATAAGTTGAAATAGTCAACCAAAAATACTATAGAAAAGAACCTGTTTTTATGTATATCCAATTCAAAGTTTAACAATGTGTTCCCAGCTTTTATAAAGTTCACATTCAGTTCTATCTACCAAGATGATTTCTTCATGTGATATATTTAACCTTTTACACACATTTAATTGAGTTGTTTTTAAAATTATAAATCAATCCATGCTGTTTTCTTAAATTTTTAATAGTTTTCTATTATGAAATCTAATGTCCTTATTATGGCTCATGAGGCCTTTTGTCAGTTGACTCCTTTGACCTTGTTTCTGACTCCTTTGCTCTTGCCTTATTCTTTTCCAGCCAACTGATCTAAATGTTGCTCCTCAAGTATCATAAGAAAAATTCAATGTAGATTTTCTTCTATTGTCCTTGAATTCTCATCTCCCAGTCGTCAAGTGATTTGATTCTAATGTCTTTCTGGTATCTGCTCAAGTATCATTTGCTTTATTGATCTTTTTCTGATCACACTTTCTGAAGTAACTCATTTATTTATTTATTCATTTACTTATTTATTTTCTGTTGCTCCTACAGTTCTGGGAGCCATCTTGACAGAAGTCAGTTCTCTGGAACTTTCCCTTGCTTAGACACTCTCTTCACCTTGAAATCAAAGCTTCCTCTATGTACAAGAAGCTTTTTTTTTTTTTTTTGACAGGCAGAGTGGGCAGTGTGAGAGAGAGAGAGAGACAGAGAGAAACGTCTTCCTTTACTGTTGGTTCACCCCTCAATGGCAGCTGCAGCCGGCGCACCACGCTGATCCAAAGCCAGGAGCCAGGTGCTTCCCCTAGTCTCCCATGCGGGTGCAGGGACCAAGGACCTGGGTCATCCTCCACTGCACTCCCAGGCCACAGCAGAGAGCTGGACTGGAAGAGGAGCAACCGGGACAGAATCCAGCGCCCTGACTGGGACTAGAACCCTGTGTGCCAGTGCCGCGGGTGGAGGATTAGCCTATTGAGCCGTGGCGCTGGCCGAAGAAGCTTAGTTTTTAACTTGGAAGAATTTTTCAAGCTCACGTTGAATAATTGATCAATGTTTAGGTCTTTGTGTCTAAGTCTTCCTTCCCTGATATTATGGGAGTTGAAGGGAGTAGTACAAGGTATTGAAGGATGACTTTCTCATCCAGGACTAAGAAAGGATGTAAATTAACAGAGCTGAGGCAAGTGACACAATAGAGGGCAATAAGCCAAACCAAAGTGAGAGACAGTAGCATAACGCACATCTCAGGACAAGGGTACAGTGACAGAAACACAATATCTAGGTTAAGAATGATGGCATGGGGCTGGCTCTGTGGTGCATCAGGTTAAACTGTGGCCTGCAGTGCCAGCATCCTATTTGAGTGCTGACTCCAGTCCCAGTTGCTTCACTTCCAATCCAGTCCCCTGATGATGTGCCTGGGAAAGCAGTGGAAGATAACCCAAGTCCCTGGGTCCCTGCATCCACTTGGGACACCTGGAAGAAGCTCCTGAGTCTTGGGTTCAGTCTGGCACAGCACTGGCCATTGCAGCCAATTGGGGAACGAACCAGCTGATGGAAGAACTCTCTGTCTCTCCTTCTTGCTCTGTGTAACTCTGCCTTTCAAATAAATAAATAAATCTAAAAAAAATAATGGTTACACTAGAATATTGAAAGTTAGTAGGGTGGAATCTGGGACAAGTGCCCAGAAAATCATACTGTTTTGCTGACATATGTAGGTATCAGATATAGTGTGGTAGGCCCGAAGACAAAAAGGTGCCATGAATTTATCAGGTATTGTGGTGTTAGGGAATTGAATTCCATAATGGTATACATTTTATAGATATGACATAAAATACAGAAAATTGGTTCCTGCTGATTTCACTATTTATAAATGTTATAGTATTCTTTATGGGAGAAGTTGGATTTCTTTTTTTATTTTATTTTTTATTTTTGACAGGCAGAGTGGACAGTGAGAGAGAGAGATAGGTCTTCCTTTGCCATTGGTTCACCCTCCAATGGCCACCGCGGCTGGCCGGAACACCATGCTGATCCAATGACAGGAGCTAGGCGCTTATCCTGGTCTCCCATGGGGTGCAGGGCCCAAGTACCTGGGCCGTCCTCCACTGCACTCCCTGGCCACAGCAGAGAGTTGGCCTGGAAGAGGGGCAACTGGGACAGAATCCAGCACCCCGACCGGGACTAGAACCCGGTGTGCCGGCACTGCAAGGCAGAGGATTAGCCTGTTGAGCCATGGCGCCGGCCGAGAAGTTGGATTTCAATTGAGCCTTGAGTGTTGGATAATAGTTACAGACAAAAGTGGGTGGTGAGATAGGGAAAGCCATAACCATGGCTATAAAACAATGCAATTAAAAGCTCACGTATTGTTATGCCCGGTTCAGTCATCCCCAAAGACCACCAAGGAGCCGATACCCCTGTAAAGCACATGAGAGTTTTATTGCAGGTCCGGGCCTGGTCTCTCAATCAACACCGATGCAGCAGGTCTGAATTGAGAGCCCCGACCCTTCAGTTAACAGGGTTTTTATAGGGTTTTCAGAGACATTCCATACATCATGGTGCCATTTAGCAAATCATCTCATCCCCCGGGAAATTCAAAGGACATCTCCTAGAATTAATTAGTGTATCTAGTGGTGGGAACGGACCTACTTAAGGTGGTTGAATGGCTTTGGGGTTGATGCCTTTTGAATTGATTGGCCGAAGCGTAGGGCCCGAGCTGATGGGGTGTACATGCTGAACTGCAGAGTCTCAGGTAGCTATCAATCACCTTATCTGCCCTGAGAAGACACCAGAAACTCTAGGTATTTCTCTGTTATCTGTTAATTGGCTGTTGCTAGGAGAGTTTATCGTAAGGGGAGTTCATGTATTTACTTTTAGCAGCTTCTGGCTCAGAGTTCAGGGCCTGGTCAGGCCCAAGTTACAAGATGGAGGCCTATTTAAAATAGTTACACCTTGATCCAGGCTCAGGTCTCACAGTATAGGAACTTGTGAGACATGACAGTGTGGTAAAAAGGAGCTCTTTGCCACTTATTAATGCATGATTCAAATTAATATGTACATAATTAAAAAGTCTTAACTCCTTTTGTCTATATCCTAGAATGTGTGTAAACTTTAATACCAGATGCAAACCTTAAATACTAACTTGTGGATTGAAGAATTACCAAGAGGAAAAAATATCTCAAGGTTTTTCTGATTGTAATCACCAATTCAATAAGCACTTGGGTGTAGTTTATTTGGACAAACATTTATTGGATTTATGTGATAGATAGTGTGTTCAATGATGAGGTTATAAAGATAAACAAGACAGAATCCCTCAGGAATCTCAGAGTAGTGGAGGAGACAGATTGGTAGGTAATTAAAATATAGTTTTCTACATGTACTGGTAGAAGTATGTGCTCTCAAATATTGATATTTATAATGCAGCTGAAATTGCTGTTTAATCCAGTAAGAAATTGTTTGCATTTTGAGGAAAAAAGCACTTATTTCTAGGTTTTTGTTTCTCTATTTGTTTTGTTTGGGAATAAATACTTCCAAAAGCATTTTGTTTAACTTTATTCTTTAAAGATGACTTGAGGATATTAAGTAACATTTTGTGAATTGGGTATTAAGTGTATATTTTTGAGGGGGATATCTTCTGAAAACGTATTGTCAAACTATTTTGGGCTCTAATTTTTAAACTGATAGAACTATGTGTTTATCAAATATAAAGTGATCACAACATTGTTCAGTGACTCAGTCTAGCTGACATATACATTGCTTCATTTACTTGTCATTTTTGTAGTAAATACAGTTTACATCCACTCAGCATGTTTCATGAAAATAGGTTATTGTTACATATAGTCAATATGTTATACAATAATTCTCTTAAACTCACTTCTCCTATCTAACTGAAATTTTTATCTTTGGATCAATAACTCCCAACACTCTTTCCACCACCCTAAATGTATTTTTTTAATCTTTCAATGAGAAATGAAGACAATCATAATAGAATATGATTTAGGGTATGGTTGGAGTTTTTTATTTTATGTCATTCTAGTCTAAATTTTTACTGTACATCTCTCCATTTCACAAGATTGCTTTCACATATTTCTTGGAAGTACAGTTTTATTTTTCTGTTGGTGTTGGTTGATGCCAGGTGTTTGCCTGCCATCGTCATGTGTGTTTGAGTTGGCAGAAAATTAACAGTTGGCTCCAGGCATAAGTGCCCTACAGGTAGTGCTTCCAAGTGGCATCAAAAACAGAAAAAAAAAAAAACCAGTAGTTTGATTCTTTCAAAGATTCCAATTTAGCATTTTAAAGCATCCATTGTCTTCATAAAACTCTCAATTCAGGGAAATTAATATTTTGATGTACAAGTAGGATTTGATCCTAGGCAAAACAGTAGTGAACTCCAGAAACCATGGTTCTATAATAATATTTTTCCTTTGTGCTTACTACATTGTGTTTAAGTCTTTCAGCTGTTTGACAAAGGCATGTATATTTACAATCATTGAGGAATATGATGTAAGTATAAGCATGGATAATATTTTGTAGGAGAAACAATATTGATTTTTCAATTTCTGACACAAAGGGTTTTATCTTCATATATTTACAAACCATCAGACAATATGGAGCTGTTATACTTTTTTCACGGAACAAATCATTACTGGCTATGTTTACTACTGTACTTTTTCCAATTTGATGGACTATGGAACTGAGGATTTTTACTCTAAACATATTTTAAGTGAAAAAATGATCATTGAGAGTCCAGAAGATGCATAAGATATTTTCTTATGGCAAATCTATCTCAGATCATCAGAGAGAGAATAGAAGTTTAGAGATGTAGGTAAAATAGAAAGGGCCATACTATATTGGGAGCCTGCAGTGTGTTCATGCTTTGCTAGCTGTTTACTATATAATGGAAAGGAAGAATCAGGTGTAATGTTTTCAGAGAGCGAGGGTTACCTCTGAGAGCAAATCACATGTCTTGCAGTATTTGATTGCCCTTATCCAGAAGACCATATCAACAGGAGGGAAACACCATGTTTTGGAGTCAGGAGGGAAACACCATGTTGTAGAGAGACTGCTGATCTTTTTTTTTCTTTTAAGATTTATTTATTTATTTATTTGATAGTTGGAATTACAGAGAGAGAGGGAGAGAAAGAGATCTTCTATCTGCTGGTTCACTCCCCAAATGACCATAATGGCTGGCACTGGGCCAGGCTGAAGCAAAGAGCCAGGAGCTTCTTATGGGTCTCTCGTGTGGATGCAGAAGCCCAAACACTTGGGCCATCTTCTGCTTTTCCAAGCACATTAGCAGGGATCTGGGTTGGAAGTGGAGCAGCTAGGACTAGAACCTGCACTCACAAGGGATTCTGGTGCTGCAGGCAGTGGCTTAACTGGCTATGCCACAGCACTGGCCTTGAAACTGCTGATTTTTTAGTTTGGTCCTAGAGGCTAATCCTGCTCTGACAATTGACTTTAAAAAACTCAGCCTTAGTTTTTTTCATATTCAACATGGCCTAATCTATTTCAAATGTGTTTTTTTTTTTTTTTTTTTTGGTACTAAATAGAGGATCCATAGGTAATTTATCTAATTCCAGTGAGGAAATAACAAAAGAAGAATTTATAGTAAAATGCATGGCATTTTAGTTGGAAATAAAGATCCGTTGCCTGGGAGTGAGACTGACTCTGCATTGGAAAGTGTTCCAAAGGAAGGCCAAGAAGCCAGTTTCTGCAGATTGTTGAAAATGTTTTCAGGGCCTGTACAATGGTGTAGTGGGTAAAGCTGCCACCTGCAGTGCTGGCATCCTGTATGGATGCCAGTTAAAGACCCAGATGCTCCACTTCCATTCCAGCTCTGTGCTATGGCCTGGGAAAGCATTAGAATGTGGCCCAACTGCTTGGGCCCCTGCACCCATGTGAGAGACCCAGCAGAAGCTCCTGGCTCGTGGCTTTGGATCAGCTTAGGTCTGGCTGTTGGGCCATTTGGGGAGTGAACTAGTGGATAGAAGACCTCTGTCTTCCTCTGCCTCTGCATCTCTAAAACTCTGCCATTTACATAAATGAATAAATCTTAAAAGAACAAAGAAAATGTTTGCTTTTCTACATGTCCTGAATCACTGCCTGAAAGCCATAAGGCAGTTGACTAGATGCCCCAAGGGCTCTTTTTGTTTTGTGGAATGACCTCCTAAATTGCCAACTTTGAGTTCATGTATATTTTTTACCCCTGAGTTGACCCAAGCCCTCCTATCAGAAACACAGTCACCTACAGGTGTCTTAGCTTCTGCTCTTGGCACTGATTCAATCACTGGGAAAAATGAGGAATGTAGGAACTACATTTGTGAAACTACTGAAATGCACTTGATCTAATGTATGTCAACACTAGGTGGCAATCTAGTCATTTAAGAAATATCATTTCCTGAATCAATAATGAGGATTATATGTATGAAAAATTTCATTTGCTTTCTGTCTCAAAATTGTTTTCCCCTTACCACTCGTATGAAAGGCCTAGTTCTCAAAACACTTGAATTTTTTATATGTAGTTTTATAAAATCGTCAAATTCAGTTATTTTGTTAGGTATTCAATAATTTATAAGGCCTTTTTATACAACACATGACAAGAAGTAAAATTTAATAAATACATGGGGATATGAAATATCAGTTTATGTTTATTTGGTTCTGTTTGGTTGTTGTAAAGAGAACTGCACAATTTTAAAACACTTTTTACAATGTAGAAAATTTTAAAACATTTAAGAAATTTAAGAGGGGTATGAAGGGAAATGTTCACTGTTGAGAAGTGAAGCAGGAAAATATCTTTTTTGCATTTCCATTGCTACATCTCACTGTATTTGTTGCTTGTAACTCTAGATACATTTCCTGGAAATAAGTGGGTCTTATAACACTTTCTTTAACAATCCCTGTTAGAAACCTCAGCGTTAGTCATCTCTCTTCTGTTAAGTCTTCCTGGAGCAAGATTTTTACTGTTGAGCAATGGATTATTTACAAGGATTATTTATACAGTTAGCACAAAATGTCTAAACATTAGATATTTTCACTTCTAGAATGACCAAGAAGACCAAAACCCAAGTCAAATTAACCTCTGGTTTAACTTAGTTGAATTAGGAGAAAAAATAAGATGAGCAGATCAAAAAATATGCATCAAAAAGGTGATTCTGTTTTACAGGAACAAAACCCAAATGACTGTTAGCATAAGAACAAAGAGGCTAGTATTTAAGGAGAGATTTTTAAACAACAACCCAAATCAAGAAAATTCACTTTCTTTTATAAGATGAATACTTGAAAAAAGATTTTTTCAAATTTTGATAGATTCTGTAAGATTAAAAGTATTCAGAATCTGAGTGAATCCTGAGAAGCATTATTGGATATTAAAACAGATTTAAAATATGTATGATTTGGGAAAATTATGCTATATAAAGGATTAACTTCATTTTCTTTTTTTTATATAAAGCTTTTATTTAAATAATATAAATTTCCAAAGTACAGCTTATGGATTACAATGGCTTCCCCCCCATAACTTCCCTCCCACCCGCAACCCTCCCCTTTCCCTCTCCCTCTCCCCTTCCATTCATATCAAGATTCCTTTTCAATTCTCTTTATATACAGAAGATCAGTTTAGTACATATTACGTAAAGATTTCAACAGTTTTCCCTCACATAGGGACACAAAGTGAAAAATACTGTTAGAGTACTGGTTATAGTATTAATTCACAATGTACAGCACAAAGCCATCTCACTAGTCCAAATGATCAATTTAAGTTCACAATTGATCACACTGATAGGTCTAAGAGTCAAAGGGATCACACAAACAAGACTAGTGTCTGCTAATACTAACTGATAGAATCAAAAAGGGAGAGAATGATCCAACATGGGAAGCGAGATACACAGCAGACTCATAGAATGGCAGATGTCCTAAATAGCACTCTGGCCTAGAATCAGTCCTTAAGGCATTCGGATCTGGCTCAAGAGCCCATGAGAGTATTTTAGGCATGGAAAGCCAAGACACTCTGGAAAAAACAGAAGACCTAAATGAAAGATCTCTGTGAGTGAGATCCCAGTGGAAAGAACGGGGCCATCAAAGAAGGAGGTACCTTTCTCTGAAGGGAGGAGAGAACTTCCACTTTGACTATGACCCTGTCGGAATAAGATCGAAGTCGGTGAACCCTGAAGGCTTCCATAGCCTCGGCAACTCATGACTAGAACTTAGGGAGATTACTGACGCCATAAACTTCATTTTCTTTTAATGAGAGTTGTTCTAGTCATTGGAAATTTGATTGTTTATGATGATTAAACATATTCTTACCTTAGAAAAGTACATTTATTAGCACTTAGACTTTTCTTAGCCTTCTGGAATAATTTCTTTATCTCACTTCTTTCCGTTTTGTTGGTTTTAAAAATTCTTTTTATGAAAGTTTCCAATCTTCTGCTTTAAGTCAGATGCATACCATATAGACATTATATGATAAATATGTGAATAAATTTATGAATAAATATTGTATTAGTAAATTCTAGTACACATACTTAAGAAAATAAGTACTTAAAATTTATGAAGTACTTGAAAGGGTGAAAATTCTCTGCCAAATGACTTCAGTTTGACTAGACAGGTCTGCTTCCTCCTGACGGCATGCCGCTTACCTTTCCTTTCTTAGAGCAGTTATTTTAGAAAACTTACAACTCTGTTATTTCTTTGCCTCTTTTAGTTATAAATCATCTTGCCAATTTTACAACCCTGAGATGTCTTTCTTGCAGACCAGTGAGTCATCCCTGGAAATGTAATAATCAAGAAAGATAGGGCCCCTATCTCCCACTGTGTGGGGGAGGATAGGAACCTAACTTTGACAAGTAGTAATTAGTAAACACCCGTAGCCTAATCACTTTGACTAGTTTCCTCCCTAATTTCCTCCAGTACTTTTCCACTAACTCATCCTAGTGCTGAAAACCTGTCTTGCCTTTTGTTCCAATGGAGTTGAGTTCAATCTTTCTCCTCTATTGTAGTTGTCTTGAATAAATCTCCCTTGCTGGTTAACTGTCCAGTGCAATTTTCTTTGACACAAGTTTCATTCAACCCATTCTTACAAATCCAGTAACTTGATACTAGAACAGAAGATTTGCTCTATTTAGTTACAACAGCGGTTATTTGGGTCAGTGCTAAAACCTTAAAAGCAGCAATTATGGATGTTTATGTGAGTTTTAAAATGAGTATCAACCTAAAATATTTAGGATATAGTCCTATACTCCAATCACATATAAATATTCATGTATTTCTATGGAACTATTACACATAAACTAATAGAAATTGTTCTTTTTTAAAAAAATTATATGTCTGTAGTAAAGAGTTAGAGGTAGGGAGGGAGGAAGAGAGAGAGAGAGACAGAAAGAGAGAGAGAAACCTCCATTTGCTGGTTACACTCTCCAGATGGCTGCAAGCCCAGTGCTGGGCCAGGTTGAAGCCAGGAGCCAGTAGCTTAATCTAGGTCTCTCAGTGGGTAGCAGGGGCCCAAACACTTGGGCCACCTTCCATTACTTTTCATAGGCAGGGAGCTGGATTCTCCTTTAATGTGGCTGCAAAACTAAAAATTAAGGTTAAAAAAAAACAGAGTAACTAAGAGTTTCAGTTATGGGAAAAAAAGCAACTTCTTCTGTGCAGGGATAGTCCCTATGCTCTTGTATTTTCTAGGGTTGTATTGCGAGATGGAATCAATAGGATGTGCATATGGGTACCTGCAGAGGAGCTTATTAGGGGAATTGGCTTATATGTTTATGGCAGCTGAGAAGTTCCACAAAGGCTGTCTTCAGGTAGGAGATGCTGAGATATCAGTAGCATGGTTTAGTCCAATGTTGCAGGTCTCAGAATCAAGAAGTTTAGGGGGTGACTCAGAATTGGGGGCTGAAAGCTTGAATACTCAAAGAAGGGGAAGCAGCTGGTATAATAAGTGCTGGGGGCCGGCACTGTAGCTCAGTGTGTTAAAGCCCTGGCCTGAAATGCCAGCATCCCATATGGGCACTGGTTCTTGTCCCGGCTGCTCCTCTTCTGATACAGCTCTCTGCTATGGCCTGGGAAAGCAGTAGAAGATGGCCCAAGTCCTTGGGCCCCTGCACCCACGTGGGAGACCCAGAAGAAGCTCCTGGTTCCTAGCTTCAGATTGGCGTGGCTCCAGCAGCTCTGGCCATCTGGGGAGTGCACCAGTGGATGGAAGACCTCTCTCTTTGTCTCTACCTCTCTCTGTAACTTTCAAATAAGTAAAATAAATCTTAAAATAATGTCTTGGACTCCAGATGTTAGCATGCTTGGATTTCTGATGTCCAAGGAAAGAGACAGGAGTGTTCTAGCTCCCAGAGAGACTAATTTACCCTCTCTATTTAGTCTGTCCTGCACACCAGCCAGTTGATGGTGCCAGGCCATATGGAGATGGGCACTTCCCTCCTAGCCCATTCCTTCCTAGTCCATTCCTCCTAATCTACTCAGATTCACATGTTGATCTCTCTTACAGACACAAGCAGTAAAGTTAACATCTACAACTAAACATTATTGTTCTGGAACCTGGGAACTAAAATTATTAAAATTAACCATTCCACAGGGCCAGGAGCCCCAGAAATCTAGACAACTCCACCCGACCTGTGATAACGTAAGTCACCCCTTACAGTTCCAGTTCATACTTCTGTTACCCTGTCCTTGGATGCAATCCCTTGTGGCCCTGACTGACCTTCTATACTTTGGAACTTTAAGTAACAAAAAGTTCTGCCTGTCCTTTGTGTATCACTGTGTTTCTTATTATCACAAAAAAAAAAACCAATAAACTAAAAAACAACAACAACCAACCAAACCCCAAAGCTTATAAAGCAAACATTAAGTTAGCAATTTCTGGACCCTCAGCTGTTATGTTAACACCACTGATAAGGCGCTGTCACTTACCAATTCCTTTTTTTTACTTGGTCTATGGTTTTATGACACTTTTCCTTTTTCTTAAACTTCTGTCTATTAGCATCTGTATTTTATTCTTATTTATTTAATTAAAACACCCATCTTATAATATCCTAGTCACTGCCACTTTGTACGTTATTTAAGAAATTATGCATCCTTAAAATGAGTTAGACCCTTCAATTCTTTGTTGTTGGAATTCCTCAAGTTCACCAATAACATTCAATTTCAAATATTAGGCATTTCCTTTCATAACCACCATCTGTTCTTGATCAGTTTGTGGAATATTTACACTTTCAAGATCTTGAGCTGTGGTAATTCTTCTATATCTTCAATGTTAAGTTTGTTCAATTTAATTCATTCAAGATTACCTTATATAACATATACATTGGTAAAAACTCAGTAGGGTGCAAAGATTGATAAGAAACTGTCCTTGGGCCGGCGCCATGGCTCAACAGGCTAATCCTTGCGGCGCCGGCACACCGGGTTCTAGTCCTGGTTGGGGCGCCAGATTCTGTCCCGGTTGCCCCTCTTCCAGGCCAGCTCTCTGCTGTGGCCCGGGAGTGCAGTGGAGGATGGCCCAAGTGCTTGGGCCCTGCACCCCATGGGAGACCAGGAAAAGCACCTGGCACCTGCCATCGGATGAGCGTGGTGCACCGGCCGTGGCGGCCACTGGAGGGTGAACCAACGGCAAAGGAAGACGTTTCTCTCTGTCTCTCTTTCTCTCACTGTCCACTCTGCCTGTCAAAAATAATAAAAAAAAGAAACTGGCCTTGTTTTTTAATAACATAATCTGAAATGAGAAATAAGTATTTACATAATGATATTATGAGGCAGAATTTACACAAATAATAACTGAGATAAAAATCAAAGAACTCAGGAGATTAGTTGCATCCATCAAGGAAAGCAAATTATCACATCTTCCTTATTTTTCTTACCTTGGTGTTTTTACTTACTGTAACATCTAGTAATTTATATTTCTATTTTCTTACTCTATCACCTTTTTAATTGATTTCCTAGGTCCTTCTAATATTCTGATGAACACAATCAATGCCATATTAATAGGTGGGTCAGTTAGGGAAGTTGCCTGAGCTGTCAATATATGAAGGTCATTCCTTCAGTGAAGAAGTGCACAGCATCATGGGAAATGTAAACAGATGGAAACAGTTCTAGTTAACAGAAATTTCTCTGTTGTGCTTATAAGGAGCATGTCATTTCTGTACAAGTGTTACAGAAGGCATGTTATATATTGTGGGAAAACATAAGCCCTTTGAGTTCATTTTTTTTTTTTTTCACTTTAGTGAAGTAAATTGTGGTCATTCTGCCAAAGTGCCAAAGGAGTATTAGTCTGGAGAACTGCAGATTTTTGTGAATTTGTTGCCTGAACTTATTTCCTGAAACAAGAGAAGTGATTGTGCCTATCCAGTAATTGTCTTCATTCTTCCTTTTTGTCCCCACTGCAGCAATTAGCTTTGCCTCTAAACAAGGGGTGAACAAATTTTAAACAATCCATCTGAAGCCTCCCTTAGGTGTTCACATGCTTCATTTCAGCCCAGCAACCTTCCAATCTCTTTAACCTTCAGTTATGCTTACTCTGTCATTTCTCCAAAGACTGAGGAATAGATGCTAAATTATTGAAAAAGAGATAAAGTGAATCATCTTGACTGGACTGAACTCTTGGGAAATAAATTAAGTTTGGGGAAGACTATAAATATGTAAAAAAATCTGGTTTGATGAAAAGAAAATTGTTCACTAGAGTGTAAACCCAGGTATACTCAGAATATCATCTATCTACCTATAATCTATCTATGTATTGATTTGTCTAAGTCACTTAATTGAATTGAGGTTGCATATCTACTTAAGCCTCTTTATATCAAGTTGATGATTTTAAACTGATAGCTTTCTAATCGGCTATGTATCATATAAAAGCTATTCTGTATAAACTGAATGTGCCTTCTGACCAGCATTTTACTGAATGATTCCTAGTATACATTTCTGCTCTGAATTTCTCTCTTATAATACAGGAAGTATTTTTTATTTAAAATTTTATCTTGTTTCATATTGAATTAAATCTATATATTCCTTTTGGATATTTACATGGCCCTGTAATGCAAATGTAAAAATATGTGGCTGTATCCATAGAAACAGGTGGTAAGCTTGCATCAATATTTTATCATTAAGTCTGCCAGCAGTTTTAGCGATTACATTCCCTGTGTCCAACCCTGTCAAGGGTGCAAAATAGAAACTTTGATGGGTTCGATTTTCTTTACTTAAAAATGAGAATAGAAAAATGTTGAAGGAAAAAGATAAATATTTGCTTGAAAGTTTAGTCATGCACTGCATGATGATGTTTGGTTCAACAATGGGCTGCATCTATGATGGCATATAACATATAGTCTAGATGTGTAATAGGATGTCATTTAGGCTGTTGCACTCTCTGATGTTCAAACAACAAGGAAATCACCTAACAACACATTTCTCAGAAAGTATCCTTGTTAAGTAACATATGATTGTATTTATGGTGTCTTTTTTAGGTTGTGATTTTTAGTAAAATGAAATTAGAGTAGAATTATATCAATGCTCTGTTCTTCAAAGTTTGAACCTATATACTCACATTAAAACTAACTTTTCTTTGGGGGGAGGACTAGTAATTATTTTCTCTATGTTAAACATCGATTCAGAGGCCAGTGCTATCGTAGTGGGTAAGTGCCAGCATCCCTGATAGGCACCAGTTTGAGTCCAGGCTGTTCTGCTTTTAATCTAGCTCCCTGCTAAAGCACCTGGAAAAGCAGCAGGGTCTTGGGCCCCTGCACCCACGTGGGAGAACCAGAAGAGGCTCCTGGTTGCTGGTTTCGGATCTGCCCAGCTATAGCCATTGTGTCCATTTGGGGAGTGAACTAGGGAATGGAAGCTCTCTCTCTCTGTCTTTCCCTCTCTCTCTTTCTAACTCTGCCTTTCAAATAAATAATGAAATAAATACACTTATAAAAGATCACCTCAGGTAATAAACATTAAAACATTAGGAATAAATAAGATGTCATTTTTCTGACACCATCCCCCCCTTTTTCTTAGTAGCTGCATTGAGGTGTAATTGATGCACAAAAACTTCACATATTTAAAGTATATGATTTGATGGGTTTGTACACATGCATACAACAAGGCTACCATCAACACAATCAAATAAATAAACATGTCCATTACCTCCAGAAGTGTCCTTATGTCTCTTTCCTGCCCCCAAATTCAAGGAAGCAGAGTAGAAGTTAGTAACAACAAAAGGAGTTGGGGGATACTGGGGATATAGATCCAAAGGTACAAATTTTTGATTATAACATGAATAAGTTCTGAAAAGCTAATGTATAACATGATGAATATGGTTAATAATAATATATTGGGTACTGAGAATTTGCTGAGGGAGGTATTAGATATTTTCTTTGAACATACGTGTAAAAGGTAACTATGAGAAGTGAGAGATACGTTAATTAGCTGAACTGTAGTAATCATTTCACAATGCATACACATTAAAATATATTGAACATCTTAATTAAATATAAAACTATCTTTACAATTAAGACTCCTTACCTTAAACATAAAAATAAGATCATGTTAGGTACAATCCAGTTGTATGCAGTTTATTAAGCTTCTTAGATGATTTCTATTAATGTTAAAGTTTAAAAATCAGGGCCACAGAGATATTATATGCTTGTAAGTTTAAAAAAAACACAATAAGGTTGCAGATATAGAAGGCAGAGTCTGAAGTATTTAAGATTATTTAGGAACTCAAAGGAGGCATTTACTCAAAATACTTTATTGAATAATAGTGCGGTATAAAATAATAAACTAGGAAATAAAATAGGAGTAGAAACTGAAACAGATAAGCACATTGTAATATTTTTCTGCTGATTTCTATTCAGATAAAACCTCATTCTTGTGAAGATCATTGTTTCCAAAGCAGACATTCAAATTAAGTTAGAGATAACTTTTTTAGCTGCAGATCTATTTAGCTTAAAAGACGCTTATAGTTTTCTTATTATGTGATCTTGTTCAAACCAGGATTTCTTTATTCTTCAACTTCCAAGTGAGAAGAGCTGACACTAATACTTTTGGAGATTATTTATTTCTCAGATATTGGGGTATATAACAGTCCTGAAACATTATTTTTCCTATACCTCAAATTTTTCAGTCTACTGTTGAGTGAGAGAATAAAAATTATTCACATTCCCCATTTTTCAAATATTTTTAACTGAGAGATTCAGATGCTTATTTAAAGTCATTTACTAGCTGATTTTTATATTGTAAATGCCTGCCTCACTGAGTAGTCCAAAATGTAACGGTTCCACCTAATCCTAAAATGGAGATATTTTGTAGACTGCCTTACGTTTACTCTTTTATATTAAAATCTTAATGGTAAGAAAATGTTAGTGATTATAAGAAAGTTGTTCAATGTCTTTTGTCACAGTTTGCAATTTTTAAGCAAGGATGATAATAGTACATACTTTATAGGATCACTGTGAGACTATGAAGAGTTAATTAATGGAAAATGCTTATAATAGAGACAGAGGTTTGGTCTAAAGATACTGCTTAGTGCACCTGAGTCCCACATTGGGGTGCTTGGGTTTGATTCTTGGTTTCTGCTCCTGACTCCAGCTTCTTGCTTATGTGTACTCTGTAAGGCAGTGTTGGTAGCTCAAGTAGCTGTTTTCCTGTCACCCATATGGATGATCTGCATTAAATTCTTGGCTCCCGCTTCAGCCTTGGTTTAGCCCTCACTGATGTGAACATTTGGGGAGTTATCTAGCAGATGGGAGTGTACAATCTCTCTGTGTGTCTATCAAATAAAATAAAGAAAATATTTAGAATATTGCTTAGCAATGCAAAATATTAAAGATGCTTATTTATCTTTAAGAGTATTTACATGTTTATAACATGGAAGTTTTCTGCTGTGAAATACTTTAAAATATTCTGATGATGACACTCTTTTCCTGAAAAAAAAAGCAACAACAAAAAAATAAAAAACACCATAATTATAGAAAATTGTGACACTGTTGGAATAGAAAGGACATTAAAAACAAAATTTCTGTGGTTCATCCCATTAAAGAATGTTTCTCATTCATGCAGCTATACATGGAAATGCTTCTGGTAGGTGGGGAGCCTCTGGAAATCCACTACCATCTGTTTAAAAGCCTTGGCCACAAATTAGTTATCTGAGTGCTGTTTCTATTCTTTAGTGATATGAAGCCTTGTGGCTATTCTTTAGTGCATGGAAGACTACATAATATAGTCTATATTTATGTTTGTCTCTTCAAGACAAGAGAAGGTCCAATTTTTGATGGACTGTTAGCCATCTTTGTCTTAGCTTCCACTACACCAAATATTTCAGTCAGTGGTTTCTTTATATTTCAAGTGACAGGATGATTCATGACTACCTTGCTTTGACGAGGTGTACATAAAAAAAACCTACCATTTTCTTTTAAAGAAGCCTTTTGTATTTAGTCAAATATTTGGTTATTTGGGAATATTTTGTGAATTTATCCTTTCTTGAAAGCAAATTGGATGAATAGTGGGGAAAATCAATGGCATACATCAAATTATGAAGAGGATGCAGATAAACCAAGGGAAACGATAAAAGCTTTTAAAAGCTTATGATTGACTTCTCAGTGTTCCTGGGTCAAATTGTTTCCACCATTTTTTGTGATAAAACTACACTTCTCCAAATTTTCCTCCTATGATAATGCATTTCATGCAACTCACACCTGGAGAGTTAGTTTGTTGCTTTGATATAAGCCTATTAATCGACAGTATCTTCTTATGACATGTTAGGATCTTGACCAAAATTCTCATTTATCTCTGAGCATCCTAGAAACACACAGACGGATTTAAACTCTACTCATATGAATAGATTGTTAAACTTACTCTGTTAAAATAGAGACATTTATCTGTTATATAATAGGAAATTCTCTCTTTAAACAAATGATAGTCTTTTCTACTTTTATTCCTGGTAAATTCTACCCAACTAACCTGTCTAACACACTTTCTGTACCTACTTGCCTCTCTTTGTCCAGTTCCTTTATTTACATGTGCACTCATCTATTAGAGAAACATTCCTGAAGGAGAGGTCATAAATAGGCACTGGGAGTCTGGGAAGGATGAGATCCTTCTCATCTGATGATAAATTTTTTAAATATTACCGAGCTACTGACTTCTAGTGTTTGACTAATCGTATTCCTTGTTAAATGACCTATGTTAATACCTCAGCTGTCACAGTTGTTTATGAACTGTAGTAATTTATTTTATTTAAGAGACTTGATTCAATAAAACTTAGTTTCCTTACTTTCTATCTTCATCTTCAAAGTTATATGTACTCAATACTTTTGGATGTGGCCATTCAACATACAATCATCTGCACCTGCACATAATTATGATTCTTGCTGAAAGTTATTTAGCTGGTGATAGAGGTTGGTTAGTATATTAGTTCTTAAATGTTCTTTGCACCACCTGCTGTGTTTTATGGGTTGAATGCAGTGGTGATTTGAATTTTGATATTTATGCACAGTTTGCACTGATATACCATGATTAGTTACATTCATTTAATAGGCACTTAGCAAATGCCCTTGTGAAAGTGAAAAAATGTGGGCAATTGCTCTGTAAATTTCTTTCTTTGTAAGAACATTGGCAATGCTTATGAATAATTAATCAACTAATTGTTGCCTTTCTGTGTTCCGTGTTTGGAGGTGAGATGAATTCTTTTATCCATGGTGAAAGGCATTTAAAATCCTACTTCAGTTTAGGGGTATAGATGTGTTTCTGTTCTAGTGCTTAAAGACAGATGTGGCTTATATAGACTCTCTGACCCCTAAAAAACCACCTACTCCCTCTTCTTCATAATGACCAATTTTTTGCATTTATATTATACTATTACCTTTCTTATTGTGTGCACACATCTATTAGACCCCTTTGAATGCACTTATTGTGAATGTGTTGAATTTTACATTTTGTCTAAATGTGCATATTTAACATTATGTTAAAATGATATAAGCATTTATTAATATGAAACAAAAGGACAATTCAGTAACCTTTAGCATTACTGACATTTTTGTTTTATCAAAAAATCAGCATACTCACAGGCTTATTATCTGGTAAGCTTTTCTGTCTAACACTTTTCTTTTCCCAGATTCAAGCTTCAGAGTTTATTTTTGAATTCCCACAGATTGCTTAGGCATGATTCCTTTTTTGATGAACCTGTGCAAGAGATTTGGGTGGGATAACATCTGTAACACAAATCTGGATCTATCCAAGTGAAACCAATTTAAACTTATTAAATTGCTGCAGCATTCCAGGAGCCCTGATTAAGAGCTCCTCCAGTCCAGGAGTTGAATAATTTCACTGCCACTTCAGGCCATTCGATGTTTTACATTATCTCTAGTGGTGTCCTTTCAGATTAAACATAATCCCATTAAGCAGTGCTGCTGGCTTTTCGGGCTGTGTACCCTGGACTGAGTAATGCTCTGCTGTTGTTTGGTACTGTCTTTCTTAATTTTTTTATCTTGGATGGATGGCACAGTCTGGCAGTAGTACGCTTACAGATGAATGGGCTCTTCCTTAATAGAACTGATTAAATTGCTATAAATATCTATGACTGAAATGTCCTCAGGTCACATACACAAACCTAACTTTCTTTGGTTTAAATTTCAGTCTATTGAAAATGTGAATATTCTGCCATCTCTTGTTGCCACAACTATGTTCTTGGGGAAACCTGAAAAAATCTTTCATAGATTGATAAATCTATTCTGATTTATGATTGCATCCTTCAGAGTGACTAATAATAAGTGCAAATTCTGTTCTGCCAAGTAGTAGTGTTCTTAGTCAAAATTTTAGGTGAGATGGGAATCTTCCCACATCATCTCTATCATTGCAGGTAGGCTATTTCTTTAGTATAATTAAATTCCATTGGGATTCTTACTCATTAATGCTCTCAACTCTGCTGGAATAACCACAGCTCTTAACATTGTGCTGAGTACTGTTCTAGAAATTTGTTTTGTAAGTTCCTTCAGCCAAAGTTGTTCTCATCTAAAAGATGTATTTATTGATAGTTCTCGTATCCTTTAGTTGTGAAGATTAAATAATATAATTTGTCAAATGTATCTAAATGGTATACAAAAATGTTGACTGCTACTGTTATTTTTCTATTTAAATAGATTTGAATTGGATTTTAGAAATGCTATTCTTTCAATATTATATTTACTGTCTCGACTTTCTTCAAAGTCATACAAGTGAACAAGAAAGATTTTTCTTTTCTTTCTGAAAATGATTTTTTTTTCTGATTTAATATTTCTCCCTTTGAGAATGGAAGGCGAAGCTGAGACTTCAATGAAGAACAGTCAAGCACTGTACTTATCTTCCACCTCAAGTCTGTTCAGAGGGCTGCTTGGTCACAGTATAGTACTTATAACCAACATTTATTTTGCATACTTTTTATGTTCCTGAATCTGTAGTAAATGTTTATAGATATTATCCTTTTGCATCCTTATGGTAATTTTATGCAATAAGTGTTATCATTATCCCTGTTTTGTGGAAGTGAATCTGTGATATACAGAAATTATGGTTGCACAGATGTTGAATGTTAGAAATAGAATGCCAACTCAGGCCCTCTGATCCTAAATGCTTTTATCTTAAGTATTTCTGTATTCTGGATGTGACATTGCTAAAATGTTCCATTAAGTAGAATTAATTTTGTATCTTGACCCTTGCGATCTCTGAGGTAACTATGTCATCACCATTAACTTTATTATATAACATGAGATTAATTCTAGCCAATGAGCTCTGAGAAGAAAGTAGCAAAGAAAACAATGCACTACTATTGGACAGAATTCACAGGAGGAAAATGATTTATTCTTTTAAAGATTTATTTATTTATTATTTGAAAGAGTTACAAGAGATAGAGGGGAAGAGAATGGGGGGGCAGAGTGAGAGAGAGAAAGAGAGAGAAAGAATGAATCTTCCATCTGCTGGTTTACTCCTCAAAGGGTTTTAAAGCTGGGGCTGAGTCAGGCCAAATTCCAGAGCTAACTCCATCTGGATCTCTCATGTGTGTGGCAGGGGCCCAGTATTTGGAACATCTCCATTGCTTTCCCAGGTACAATAGTAGTAAGCTAGTTTGGAAGTAGAGCAGCCAGGACTTGAACTGACACTCATTTGGCTTGCATCATCCTTACCATTGGTGGCTTAACCTGCTATGCTGCAACCCAGTTCCCCACTTATTTATTTATTTTGTTTAAAGAGAGACTCATTTTTTTTCCTCAGAGAAGGAAAATAGACAATGTCTTCTTGGTTCTAGCTGTGCTTGGTATCTGGAGAACCGAATGGCACCATGCACTCACTTATCACATGTAAGGAAAAAAAAATCTTTCTTAGATGTGGGCATTTGAAACATTTATATATTTGTAATAATTTAAAAGTCTCAGACATTAGCATTTCTTAACAGGATTTTGTTCCCCTATAGCATATACAGATATTCTTATTCACATAACCACTTTGAACTTTGTGTTATTGCTACCTCTGAATCACAACAAATGTGGACTGTGTCTAGTGGCGTAATTTTCATACTCAATTCAAATCAGCATTTGTTGTGTATGGTGGCTGCTGCCACTGCATCTGCAACTGCTTATGTCTATAAATTTATTTCCCAGGGAAGGCTTTTCCTCATTCCTCTATTTTTCCACTGGAGAGTTGTCTCATAGATTTCTGAGTTGAAGCTGCTATTGATGTACTCAGCAGACCTGAGTAAGAACTCCAAGTTTAGCACATACCCCTCAAGGTATTCTCTCTTCAGCTTCTGAGTTCCTAGACTTTTAAGTGGTATTGCTTTCTCCTATTTGTCTAGTGGGATATACCCCAGGTATTTTATTTCCCTTGTGTTTCTCCTCCTTTTTTTAATTCTGGTCTCCCAGGT
Source organism: Sylvilagus floridanus (assembly GCA_949820135.1). Lineage (NCBI taxonomy): Eukaryota > Metazoa > Chordata > Mammalia > Lagomorpha > Leporidae > Sylvilagus > Sylvilagus floridanus. The sequence goes on from OX463231.1 coordinate 23,150,738, forward strand.
CTCATTTTCCCTTTCATATAAATGTATCCTGTCTTCTGAGATCTCAACATTTCTCTTATGGAAGTCTTACTCTTTTTCCAACTAGATCATCCTGTATTTCATTATTTTTCTTTCATTTTCTACTACTTTTCTTTCAGTAGTAAGACAAAAGCATATTTTGAAAATTAATTAGATTCCTTTAGGCTTTTAGATTAAAATACATTTCCTTGGCCAGTGCCGTGGCTCAATAGGCTAAATCCTCCCCCTTGCGGCGCCAGCACACCGGGTTCTAGTTCTGGTCAGGGCACTGGATTCTGTCCTGGTTGCCCCTCTTCCAGGCCAGCTCTCTGCTGTGGCCAGGGAGTGCAGTAGAGGATGGCCCAAGTGCTTGGGCCCCGCACCTGCATGGGAGACCAGGAGAAGCACCTGGCACCTGGCTCCTGCCAGCGGATGAGCGCGGTGTGCCGGCCGCAGCACGCTGGCCATGGCGGCCATTGGAGGGTGAACCAACAGCAAAAGGAAGACCTTTCTCTCTGTCTCTCTCTCTCACTGTCTACTCTGCCTGTCAAAAAAAAAAAATTCAAAAAAAAAATACATTTCCTTTACAGTCCTCCTAACACTCCTCTCTAATATTAAGGAAAAATATACATCCATAGAGATGATTGAATCTTGAGTATATAATTTGATGAGTTTTAACATGATTAAATCTATAGGAGCATAACTGACGCTTTGTGATGCTTTTGAACAGCCTTGTCTTGACTGTTTTTGTTTGTTTTTATTTTTTCTTTGTACTATTTGTTAAATTCTGTACTTACTATAGGGTTAATCTTACAAGTATAAAGCTAACTGCAAAAGATATTTGTAAAAAATAAGAGTGAGAGGGGCTGGCACTGTGGCGCAGCTGGTAAATGCCGTAACCTGCAGCGCTGGCATCCCATATGGGTACCAGTTCTAGTCCTGGCTACTCCTCTCTGCTCCTCTTCTGATCCAGCTCTTTGCTATGGCCTAGGAAAGCAGTAGAAGATGGCCCAAGTCCTTGGGCCCCTGCACCTACATGGGAGAACCAGAAGAAGCTCGTGGCTCCTGGTTTTGGATTGGTGCAGCTCCGGCCATTGCGGCCGTCTGGGGAGTGAACCAGCCGATGGAAGACCGCTCTCTTTGTCTCTACCTTTCTGTAACTCTGTCTTTCAAATAAATAAAATAAACCTTTAAAAAAAAATAAGAGTGAGAACGGGACAAGGAGGAAGAACCAGAGTGGGAGTATGTGTAGGGGGAGGTATGGTGGGAAGAAACATTATGTTTTGAATTTGTATATATGAAATGCATGAAATTTATATTCCTTAAATAAAATAAAAAAACTAAACTATGAATGTGATTTCAAGACATAGAAACTTCCATTAACCTAGATATTGCCATTGTATTAATTTTCCATGCAATTTCTTTAACCATAGGTGATAAGACTATGATTATTAGTTAATAGATTAATTTTGTCTACTCTGAACTTTGAGAATGTGGATTCATACAGCATACTCAGTTATGTCCAAATTCTTTTTATTGATACATTGATTTTGAGATTAATTTATGTTCCTATGTGTATTAGTAGCTCATTCTTATTTAAATTGAGGAATAGTATTCCATTAAACATGTTATTAACAGTTTTGTTTACTACTATCCATTTGTTCTTTTCCATTTTTTTGAAATTATAAGTGAAGTTGTAGTAAACATTCTAGAAAAAGACTTTGAGGACCAAAGGTTTTCACTTTGATATAATCCTAAAACTTGAATGGCTGAGTCATAAGATATGTGTATTCTGGTTTTTAGAAAATGCCAAATGGTTTTCCAAAGTATTTCTAAGAGATCTAGTTGCTCCACATCTTTACAACATTTGATTTGACTGTTATCTCAAAGTTAGCTATTCCAGTGGGTAAATATATCACTTTTTAATGTTTACTTATTTTATTTTGGTTTATTTAAAAGCAGAATGAGAGAAGGGAGAGAGAGAGAGAGAAAGAAAGAGAGAGAAAGATGTCTTCCATCTGCTGGTTCACTCCACAAAGGCTTGCAATAGCCCAAGCAAGGACAGGCTCAAGCCAAGAGCTAGGAACTCCAATTTATGCACTGACAGGGAGCTGAATCAAAAGCAGAGGTTGAACTTGACCCAGGCAGTCTGATGTGGGATGTAGATTTCCCAAGTGGCAGTTTAACCTGCTGTGCCACAGTGCCTGCTCTAGCATGATTTTTAAATTTGTGTTTAATCTTTGCTTTCTCATTTCAGCTGAACTTTCATACTCTACTTGAGCTCTGCCTCCTTACACTATGGTCTATAAAGCACCCCTCGGGAAAAGCTGGGTACAATAAAGGCTCAACATCTATTTCCCTGCTTTTGGGGCTGATCATTTTGCATTGACTTAATTGCAGTGCCTACTAATAATTCCGTCATAGCATTGGTCCAGTGTATAATTATTTCAAGTGTAAGGGAAAGCATGGTGCCTATTGATGCACCATAGTTGGAAGCAAAAGTCCTGTATTTGTTTTCAAATACTTCTTCCCTACTTTCAGTTTTCCAATTACAATCATTATATATTGTCTAACTATTTATCTGTCTTACTAATCTATCATCTATCTACCTACCTATCTACCATAATATCCCAGTGTATCATGAACAATGGGTTGAGAGCTTTTTGTAATTAAAAGTACTTGCAGTGTGGATATTTGTGAATAAATTTTCTTTGAATAAAATGAAAGAAATTAAAGTTAGTTATTGAATATAAGCATCATTACACATTCATATTCCTGTGCCAATGAGTGAAGGGTAAATCTGTAACTATTGCTCTGTGAATTTGGTATAATCCCATATATAACTGTGGAGACATGCTTATCATATCATGATCTGTCATGAATATCAGACAAAAAGGGCTTGAAGTAATAATATAGAATGGCTGTTTAAAAGAGGTTTAGAAAAAGACAAGTCATTTTTAGCTTTTGACCTAATTATATAGAGAGAAGAAGCTAATCTTAAAGATATTTCATTCACACCTTAAAATCATTAATTTTATAGATGATTTGTTGCTGACATAGAAATTAGTTGAAGATGTATAGTACTGATAGGGAAGCTTAGCTACTGAAAGACAAAGCATTCTGGGAAACAAATATTTCAATAGCTTTAAAATTTTTAATACTAGGATGAAAAAGAAAAAAACGAAAGGAATGTTTATAAAAATAAATTAACTAATGTAGAAATAACAAGTAAACTGAAAGTAGATCATGGTAAAAATTAAGAAAGGGAATAATAGAGGAAGGAGGAGGAACTGTGAGTGTATAGGTGGGAGGGAGGGAAGGGTTAGAAATATCACTATGTTCTGAAATCTGTAGATATGAAGTACATGAAATTTGTTCACCTTAAAAATTTAAAAATCATCATAAAAATGAAACAATCAGTCTAGGTCAGCTTTTTATAATTTTTGATAAAATGAGCATATATACTAGATAATTTTAATGCCTCTTATTTATCATTCTGAGTTCCATTACTCTCTATTGGCAGAATCCCAATTTAAACAACATGTATTAATTGTGCTTTATAGAAACTGTTTAAATCTTTTGATAAAGAAAATAATGTATTACAAACTATCATATAGTCTTGAGTATTATTAGACTGCTAACATAAGTAATTAGAAATTTAATTTTGTCCATTAAGGATTTCTGTAGTTCAAGAATTTGTTTTTGAGTACTTCTTAGTGTTCTTATCAATTTTTTGAGATCTGCTTCTTGCATTTCTTCTATCTCATCATCTTCATAATCTTGAATTGGAGTGTCTTTTTCATTTGGGGACGCCATAGTGTCTTCCTTGTTCTTGTTATATATCTATGTGTGTATATATATATATATATATATATATGTTATATATATCTTCTGTATATAGATAATTAAAAATGAAAAAAAATCTTGGTGTTAAATTGGAAATTGCATAGAAAATTAATCAATTTAAAAAAAATATATCATGTAGGATCTCTGTCCTTAATGTGCTATACATTGTGAATTAATACTATAACTAGTACTCCAACAGTATTTTTGCACTTTGTGTTGCTATGTGAGGGCAAACTGTTGAAATCTTTACTTAATATATAGTAAACTGATCTTCTGTATATAAAGAGAATTGAAAATGAATCTTGATGTGAAGCAAGGGGAGAGGGAGTGGGGAATGGGAGGGTTGCAGGTGGGAGGGAAGTTATGGGGGGGGAAGCCATTGTAATCTATAAACTGTATTTTGGAAATTTATATTCTTTAAATAAAAGCGTTATAAAAAATAAAAAAAAAAGAAATTTAATTTTGTTCTTTACTACCAATTTATCACTACTGTGACCACTGTGATTTTGACAATCCTGATTAACACTGTCTTCCATAGTAATAATGCAGTCAGTGTGTCCGGTATAACATCTTAAAACAACTTGGTGACCATCAAATTTGTCCTCTATCTCACAAGTAAATTGGTCTGGACTGGTCAAAGAACAAATGTTCATTCCTAATCACACAGACAAGTCTGCCCACACAATTTTATATTTAAAAGTGCTACAAGCTCATAGTTCTGTCCTATAGTCATATCCACAAATATGCTTTGTGGTTGATTTTAGTAGTTTTATTTTTCTTCCTGTTGGCATTCAGGTTCTCATGGAGGCTTCTTGTTGCTGGACTGATAAAAAAAATCCATTTCTGTTGCAGCAGCCATTTAAATCTTGATGCCTGTACTAAAAATGTATAGAATGAAGATATTAAGTCCGTATGTCTTCACTGAAGTTGTATTTGCTAGTTCAAAATTTAATAAAATTCCATTAGTACAACAAAGTATTAATTTTATAATATATACAATTCACATTCATTCTATTTTCCTTTCTTTGACTTCTGCCATTTAAATTGTTTCCAGTTCTTTTATTTTCCTAATTATTTTCAGGTTAGTATCCCCACTCAAGCATAATATAGCCCAGGGAAGTGTGAAAGAAAATCTCCAAGACTCTAGATACTTTTGATGTTCTTTTTATTTGTGAGTCACTTAAAAATAAAGGAGTCATTAAAAATGCAGTTTTAAAAGATATTTTTCAGAGTGTGCTGGTGATTACTTGAGTAGGGTCAAGAGGAATAGAATCAACAGCAATGATTTATAAGTTTTCAGTTTATTCTGTGTTGGGAAGAGAATTATTAGATATTGATTGCCAGATAATCTCAACAGAATAATGGGAACAAAAATAATGATTACTGTTTTGTGCAGTAGCAAGGCCCCAAGATATGAAACATATGATACAATAACTCACAAGAAAGATGGAACTGCCCGTTTGAATAAAGGTAATAAGAAATCGATATTGGAAACTAAATAGAAGCCATAAACTATAATTATAACACTCTTAAATGTTTTATAAGCGTCATTCGTATCAGTGCTTATGTTTGTTCCTGAGCAATGCTGTGAAACTGAGCTTTTGGTGCTATCTTATTGACCCAGTTAAGAAATTTGAGACCTTCAGAATTCAGGTGATTTGTCCAAGAATGCACATTTTTAATGTTGTATTATACAGCACCAGAATTGATATTTTCTCTTTTTGTATCAGTAATTCTTTATAGGATCCAGTCCCTTGGAGACTCGTGTTAAAGCACTACTTTAGCTATGCAGAACAAAGAGAAATGAGTTTCTATGGATAATTAATGATACTAGTTAACTGAAAGGATACCTTTTAACTTTAAATCTTTTATTAACTGGTAGTCACCAGTAAGAGTTTGGCTATTTTGAAGTTCTGTAATTATATTTGTGCAAATAGGATGTGACATTTGGCTAAATGCAGCACAGTAAAATATAACTTAGGTGAACTAATTTATCCAAGAATTATATCAATACCCATCAATTTTTGAAGATCATGAATGCAAAACACTGGAATAGCCCGGAATAAGCTCCTGGCTCCTGGCTTCAGATGGGTGTAGCTCCAGCCATTGTAGCCAATTGGGGAGTGAACTAGCAGATGGAAGACCTCTCTCTCTCTTTCTGCCTCTCCATCTGTCTCTGTGTAACTCTGACTTTCAAGTCAATAAATAAATCTTAAATAAAAGATGAAATATGATGTGTTGGTGAGGTTGTTGAGAAAAGGAATCCTTTGTTCACTAAGCAGTCATTATGTAACATTATGCAAATTTCAAAAAAAAAATTCAGAACAAAATTACCACATGAGCCAGTAATCTCACTTTTTGGTATTTTTCTGAAAGATTTGAAATCAATTTGGCAATGACATATCTGTATCTCCAAGTTGATTTCAACACTGTTGCTAATAACTAAATTATGGAGTCATCCTAACATTCTATCAACAGATGAATGAATACATATACACAATGGAATATGATTCAGCCTTGCAGAATAAGAAAATTTTGTCTCTCAACTTTATCAGTAGAATTTGTGGAGATTATACTAAGTGAAATAAGCAAGGCAAAGAAAGGCAAACATCACATAATCTCACCTGTGGAATTTAAATGAATTGAACTCATAGAAGCAGATAGTAGAATGGTGATTACATAGATTGGGAATGGAGGGATTGGAAGATGATGCCCAAAGGGTACAAAATCCCAGAAAGAGAAGGCATGCGTTTTTTTTTTTTAAAGATTTATTTATTTGCTTGAAAGTTGGAGTAATAAAGAGGCAGAGAGCGAAAGCAAAAGAGAGGGAAGGAGGGAGGGAGAGGGAGAGGGAGAGGGAGCGATTGAGATCTAGAGAACTAGAGATCTTCCCTCTGCTGGTTCACTTCCCAAAGGACCACAATTGCTGGGGCTGGGCAAAGCTGAAGCCAGAAGCCAGTAACTCCGTCCAAGTATCCCATGTAGGTGGCAGGGGTCCAAGTATTTTGGTCCTCATCTGCTGCTTTCTCAAGTGCATTAGCAGGGAGCTGATTCAGAAGTGGAGTAACTGGAACTCAAATTGGCACTTTGTTATGGGATGCTGATGTCACAGATGGCATGTTAACCTGCCCTGCCATAATACTGGCCTTCTTACTTTTTTAAAAAGTATGTTAATGATATTTGTTAAATGTCAGCAGTTTCAAAATTACCATCACTCGGTGTGGATGGAACTTGCATCAACTTCGTAATGAAGGAAAGATGAATTCAAGTGTGTATGGCAAGTGTATTGGGTAACTTTGGGAAACCCTTTCTCTAAGTTTAACCCCAAATATTTAAGTTGTAGTTATAAGATAAGACTTGATTTGTGAACTGATTTCATAGCAGATCTTTGACATATGTGTTGTGGTAATGAGATAGTGAAAGCATTGTTTTGACCAAAATTCCCATTACCTAGCAGGTGAAGAGATTTCTCCCTAAGAGAATGACAGCAATTTTGAAATCCTAGGATTTCTAATTGCTGATATTCTAGTAGCAGGCAGTTACTTGCTATATATGCTATGATTTCTGTCCCCAGAGTGTAACTCCAATTATCTAGGTAGTGGTGGGTGAAACTACATCAATTTATCATTTTCTGTTTCTTCACACAAAGCAGTAGAATTTGTCCCATGTGTCTGTAACAGTCCTAGTATCCAGAAAGGTTTTATTGCTTTGTGCTTCCTTGTTGGTGCAGTGTTTTTGTATTTCTTTATCCACAGAAATGGAATGATACTGATACTGATTTTCTTTTTTAAGAAAAGAGTATTTGGGGAAATAGCTTTTTATTTCTTTCTTTCTTTCTTTCTTGTTTTTTTTTTTTGGAAATGATGATGATGATACGAGTCTTTTCCTTTCCATTTTGGCTTTGATGTAGTGGTGATTTTCACAACACTTGTGTTCTAGTGGCAAACTTGTTGCTAAAAAAGCATCTTAAAAATTTAAAAGCAAGACAGATACTTAATATTATGGAAAATAAGGATTGAATTTCATTATCTCATAATAAAATTGAATTGAATTTTTTAACTGTTCTAATAGATCCTAACGTTTCCTGCAATATTTGCTTTCCTATCTTTAATTTCATGCTGTAGGGATGGAAAAATTAATATATTCGTGGATTTCAGTGGTAAAACATTCCCAGCTCATTTTGTATTCCTCATCAAAAACATGAAAGATTTATGATGCTGCCCAATAATATTTTTTAAAAATCTTCTTCCAATAATATCTCAGATAGTATACTCTTTTACAGAAGAATTCTAATGAGGATATTTGAGGAATATATTATCAGTTTAAAAGAGTCCCAGCTAATGTCCATGCTAAAATTCATTTCACCAAATCTTCTAAATGTTTTTGCCTTTGAGATTTAGTGTGAAGCAATATTTTTGGTAAGCATTCTAAAGATAATTTTTAAATTTTTAAAGGATATATAACTTCATTTAAAATGTTATAGTAACAAGAAAGCAGATTGTCATAATATGTCAAATCTCAGTAAAATAACTCTTTGTTACAGATTTTATATCATTTTTTGGTTTCTAATTTCTATACTGCAGATTATGGGTCGGTAAATACTGCGAAATATGCTCAATGGGTTTGAATTCCAGTTTTAATGTATTGAAAAGGCTGTACAAAAGTGCGTTGATAACAGAAATATGATAGAGCTGCTATATAAGACTGTCACAGAGTATAAAGTAGTGCATGCTAATAATATTGCGTTGCTTTTACCATTGGTTAATGCTAACACTGTTAGTTGTGCTTGGAAGAACCTGGGAAAATCAACTCTTATTCTTAATTTCCTCTTAATTACATTTAGAGATTGAAATGTAATTTAGATGGTAGGTGTTCTATTATTTGTGAATACCTTAGAGACAATAAAATTAAATAGTAGAGATAGCTTAGAAAATAAATTATAGAGTGCATATTAAATTTCTCTTAGTCTCAGATATTAATTACTAAATTCCAAAGAACACCTAAGTGATCTGCTAAAACAGTACAGAAATCGATCTAAGCAAGGTGATCTGAAAAGAAATGGGAAGAAATAAACATTGGGTTATCTCTGCTTAACTTATAAATTGTACAAATAGGGCTGTCTCAAAAGAATGAAAGTTAAGTCTATTTTACTTGGTTTTGTTTTTAAACTCTCCATAGACTATATTTTAGGAGTGTGAATACTATGTTTGCCTCACTTATGGTTATTTCTTTAGGGTGTGCTCAATTCACTCAAAATATTTTCATTTACTCTTGTTGGATAACCCTGAAAAATCTATTTAAATAGGAGTCAAATCATATTTTTAAAATATTATCAAACCAATTGCTGTCATAATAATCATGAGAGTTTAGAAAAGACAGTCCTACAGTGTTCAAGGCACATTGTTTATCTTTTTGATCATTCTTAACCTTAAGGATCTTTTTTTTTAGTGGATACATGAGACAAATTGAGATTTGATAAAGTAGACAATAAAAAAACTTTTACATGAAAGGCATAGAGGAAAACTCACAATATAAACCAAGTATAAGTGTGTATTTGGGCTTAACAAGGGAAGAAAAAGCAACTTTCTGGGAAGTATTTATATATGGTTATAAAAATTGGCCTAGTGAAAGTGGAAAAATGCTTAGTGTGTACTTGGATGAAAGATGGAAAGAAATGGAAGAATGTTGAATTGTGTGCAAATTGGACGAAAGATGACACACCTAGGTATGTGAACTATATCAAGAATGTTGAGATTGATTTTATCTCCATTTTAAGTGCTATATTACACAGAAACATTAGAAGGCTGGTTGCTCTTGCTTGGATATTATTCATTTTAATGATTTCTTTTCACTTTGTAATCACAGAAAACAACATTTTCAATCTATTTAAGCATAGGTATCATTACATTAAAGCCAACTACACTGCTAAGAAGACCATGTTGACTTCGTGGAGATATAAGCAAGAAAATTCTAATTTTCAAGATATAAAGATGTTAGTTATTATAGATTGCCAAGTCGTGAACTGCACACACAATCACTTGACTAGATTCAGTTGATGTATTTGATGTGAATTCCCATTATTGAGTTTACCCATCCCATGTGCCCATCACAGGACATTATTGAGTGAGTTAGACCTTTAAAGTTACTAACTAAAAAGGTGGGAAATAAGGTATATCATTATGGCAGGAGACTATTTCAGTGGTTTTTTTTCCTTCCTCTAACCAGATATTCCATAAAAATGTTGTGTACTGCCTTACCAGAAATAAACTTGAAATAAAATGCAGCAATGAATAATAAGCATGTTTCAAAGGTAGTTGCATTTGCAAATGAAAGCACATATTAATGTCAATAAATTGATGTAATAAGAATGCAGTGTTTTCCAGTTTCTTTCTGCTTCCTTGCAAACATTCCAGGAGAAAGTGTTCCTAGGAAAGCAAAAGAGATTGAAAATATTCTGAAAATGACAGGGCTTAAAGTATTGCTAGAAGGCTGCAAATTGAGTAAAGAAAAAAGTATTCTTCACAAGAAGTGATGGTATTTTACAGGCTATCTAATCCATCTTAAAAATAAAGAATAATCTAAGAACTTTATTTCTATTTTCCATTGACCTTGTTTTTATTACAGCCTACTTTTGGCATTCCATTTAGCTATTTGTGAAACTGCTAAATGGTGACCTTTGCAGAGAAATTTTAACATTCTTATACATGTTTCATCATAATTGTGAACCCCAACTCTGTATGCCCAACCTCTTCATTGCTGCTAAAGCAACAAAGATACAAAGGATGCAGAGACTATTAGTTCCCTTCTAATTGTTTGTAGCATTCTTGGAGACAGAATTCTTTGGAAATTTCCTGAGTTCTAGGATAAATAAATTAACAGAGTACTAACATGGAGAGAGCAGACTGATCCTTTGATCTATCATTAAATGTTGTCCTGTTGAGTTTAAGTAGTAGAGTATAATTTTTTTTTTGACAGGCAGAGTGGACAGTGAGAGAGAGAGACAGAGAGAAAGGTCTTCCTTTTGCCGTTGGTTCACCCTCCAGTGGCCGCCACGGCCGCGCTGATCCGATGACAGGAGCCAGGTGCTTCTCCTGGTCTCCCATGGGGTGCAGGGCCCAAGCACTTGGGCCATCCTCCACTGACCTCCCGGGCCACAGCAGAGAACTGGCCTGGAAGAGGGGCAACCGGGACAGAATCTGGCGCCCCAACTGGGACTAGAACCCGGTATGCTGGCGCCGCAAGGCGGAGGATTAGCCTATTGAGCCGCGGCGCCGGCCAGTAGAGTATAATTTTTTATGATTGTTTCCTCAAGAATCAATATCCTAAGTTGTAGAAATAAAGCCGTGCCCCTAAGAGGAGCTGGTGTGACAGCTGTTTCTGTGTTTGTGTGCAGCTCAGGAACAAGTGAGAAGTGACTGAATTCTAAACATACCATTGTGTGTATCTGTGTGTTGTATACTTCAAATTACTGCTGTAATTACCACAAAGTGGGTAGCGTAAAATATCAGAAAATTATTCTCTCACAGTCTGGAGGCTAGCAGTGTGACAGAAAGGTGTGTGCAAAGCTGGTCCCTGCTGGAGGTTCTGAGGGAGAATCGTTTCTATGCCTAGTTTCTTGCAATTTGTGGTGCTCTTTTGCTTGTACATACATCACTTCAATCTCCATCGCCATTTTCACATGGCATTCTCCCCGTGTCCTAGGGTTTTATGTGACTTTTTTTATATGGACACCAGTCATTAGGTGTAGTGCTCATTCTAATCCAGTGTGACTTCATCTTAACTAACTACATCTGTAAATTCCCTATTTTCCTACAAGATCCCTTTCTGATGTTCCTAGTGGACATATTTGGGCACATTGTTGGACCTAGTACAAAGAGGGATATCTTCAAGTCAAGTCATCAGAATTTGATAAGAGTCTGAGGTAAAGATTATGAGCATTCACCTGTGTAACCAGTTCTCTTCATCTTTTTATGCTCACAAGAAACTACATTCCTTGGTCTCTTTGCTTAAATTAGACTGTGTAACTAGTCTTTTCCAATGTAACTGAGAGTGATAGGAATTCCTTAAAAGGTCTAACTATTTAAGAGCTGGTGTGGGAGTCTCCTTGCTCACCTCTTTTTCATGAGGTTGGAAGTTGGGTGTCAAGGAGGAAATTGGGACAGGCTCTGTGGCTTAGCAGGTAAAGCTGCCTCCTGCAGTGTTTGAGGCCTGACTCCTCCATATCCGATCCAGCTCCCTACTGTGGCCTGGGAAAGCAGTAAAAGATGGCCCAAGATGGCCCAAGTCCCTCGGTTCCTACACCTGCATGGGAGACTCAGAGGAAGCTCCTGGCTCCTGGCTTAAGATCAGTCCTACTCTGGCCATTGCAGCCAACTGGGGAATGAACCAGCAGGTGGAAGACTTTCTCTCTCTCTCTGCCTCTGCCTCTCTGTAACTCTGCCTTTCAAATAATAATTTTTTTTTAAAAAGGAAATGGCAGAGTATCAAAGTTTCCTGGATAGTGGACTTTATCGGATCAAGAATTAAACATTTGTTACATTATGCCACTGAAAATTTGGTAATTTTTTATCAAATGAATATATAGACTATTCCAAGTTTCTTTAATTGCCAAAGCATCTTTAAAAAATTTTTTTCTATTAGAGAAAGAGAGAGAGAGAGAGAGAGAGAGAAAGAGAGAGAGAAAGAGAGAGAAATCTTCCTTTCTGTGGTTTACTCTGCACATACTCCCAATAGCCACTGGGGAGTCAGACTGAAAGTTCAGTCCTTGTCAGCAGAGCCAGGTTAGAATAATATGGATAACGTTTGGGGATTAAAGAAAGAGAAAGTTTAATAATCTGGTGAATGAGGAGGGCAGCAGACTAATAACTCAAGAACTATAGACCTTAATAAGGGCAGTCTGTTGTTTTTAAGGAATACAAAAAGGAGAATTTCAGGAGCGGATAGTCAGATTCCATAACTGGTTGCATGTCTGGTAATAGGGTATTTTACCAATATCAAATGTCAGTGCAATTCTTTGAGAAACTTGCTGAAATCTTGACCTTATCATGAAGAGGGTAATATAAGATGTTATGTACAACTAAGCAGTGGCAAAACTATATTTGGTTGGAATCTGAAAGAATGAAACATTGTGTTAAGAGATATAAATGTTTTGTTTACCAGGATGAAGCCCACCCACTTAGAGCCCATAACTACTGTGTTCTTGCATTTGTTACAGTAAACCCAATCCTCTGTCATGATGACCCTGGAGGGCAATATTACTTTGTATCTTCAGATGGATTTCCCCAAGCCAGTTTCTGGAATTCTCAAGTAGGCTTTATTTATTTGCTGAATTGAACAGGCACTCTAATTAGTCAAAAGCTCAGAAGTTAGATTTTGTGTAAAAGAACATGAAAAAAGAAAAGATGTATTTAGTATGTTACAAATTCCCAGTGGTGAAATTTAGTCTTCCATTTCCGTGGGAGTTTGGGCAATGAGATCATTTATCTATTTCTTGCTGAATTTGTGTATAATGAGAAATTTTATAATGGAAGGTTTTGACATGCATTACATCTTCTTCTATTCTCACCTTTAATGAAGAGCAGGTAAATTTTATTTGTTTTGTGGTTACTTTAGATGTTTGTTTAAAAAGTATCTGCATACACAATATAAAGATTTTTTTGTTTTTAAATATATTTTATTTATCTTGAGACAACATACTTTTAACTTATTGTCAAGGGATTTATGCTCCACTAAATAAAGAGTTTAATAAATAAAAATAATAAGGCATATTCCAGCAGGAAAACAGGCAAGGGCTGTTCATACTAAGCAGAGGAGACGATGTTCAACCTCACTCACAGAAAGCAAATTCTAAAGTAGTCACCAATCACTAAAATTATAGTGTATATAATTCCTCTCAATTTATTTGAAAAATCCTTAAAACAAGTTTGACAAAAAATTGTATACAAAAACTATATACACTCGGGCATTTCTTTCTTTTTTAATTTTAGCCTCCACGTATTAGGGATTACTTTATCATTCTGTGCCTGGCTTATTTCACTCAATTCCTGCTCTCTAGTTCCAATTACTTTGCTATAAATGATATAATTTTAGTCTTTTTTATAGCTGAATAATATTCCAGTCCACAGTTTCTCTATCCATTTATCTGGTAATGGACATTTTAATTGACTATATATTGGCTATTAAGAATAGTGCTTCTATAAATATGGGGGAGCACATATCTCTTTAGTACAATTGGTTCATATTTTGGGGGTATATGCCCAGTGGTATGATTGCTGGATCATATGGCAAGTCTGTTTCTAGTTTTTTTAAAGAAATTCCCATACTCTTGTCCTCAGTGGCTGCACAGATTTACATTACTACCCACAGTGAGAGTTCCCTTTTCTCCTCATCCTCACCAGCATTTTTTTTTTAACTTTGTCTTTTGGAAAATAGCCATTCTGACCAGGGCGAGGTGATATTCCATTGTGCTTTTGATTTGCATTTCCTATGCCTAGTGATAGTAAGATTTTTTTTTTTTTTCATATCTTTGCTTGGCATTTGTATTCTGGAAACTGACTACTTAGGTCCTTTGCCCATTTCTTAACTGGCTTCCTCATTTTTTTCTTGTTGAGTTTTTTGAATTGCTGATTATTCTGGACTTTTAGCTATTGTCAGATAAGTGGCTTGCAAATACATTTGCCCATTATGTTGATGGTCTCTTCACTCTGTTGTCTGTTTCTTTTGCTGTGAGCATAATAGTTTTAATGCTAAGTTAAATTCTGATAACTAATACTAGGAATATTAATTCTAACCTTAAAATTCACTTGAATACTAATTTAAGGTGGCTTCCAGGAAAATATACTTGAAAACCAATCTCTAACTCCTCAGAAGAGAGTGTTTGATAACTCAGAGTCCATTGGAGCCAAGTGGCTTGTCTCCAAATGTTAGTCATGCCTGGAGGAATAAGCAATTGTACTGATATATTCCTGTTTTGTTAGAATACCAATCATCATATCCTTTTCCTTTTTTTTCTCTTTCCAGTGGTGACCCTCTGTAGAAGTTATAGCCCTGGCAGAGTTTTATTAATATTTACTATGAGAAAATTATGTGTCAGAACCTTTTAAAAGAGCCTCCCAGCTTCATGTGTTTTAATTTAGGGTTGACACCAGTGACTCCAACTTAACTTTTATATTCCCCTTTGTCATCCCTCTTTTCTCCTAAAACGTCACTGATCAGACATCATGTAGTTTGTCCCTTGCAGCCAGGATGGGCTTGTCTTGCTTGTTGGCCTTGTTTGGTCCCAAATTAAGGAAGAGGTGATTGACAGACAAGAATCAAACTCTTTTGGCCATATATCTAAATAACAAAGAGGTTGTTGAAGGTTTTTTCCTTAAACTAACTATACCTGGAGTCTTTTGTGAAAATAAACCTTATCAATTTTGTGGGTGAGAGTCATCATCTCAAAATTCCAGGTCATCATTTCCTTGCTGGGAATTGTATTTCTACAAAATTTTGTTAAGCACTACCATAGATCTCAAAAGAGAACAGAGAACAAAACAACAAGAACGTAACAATGGCCGGCGCCATGGCTCAATAGGCTAATCCTCATCCTGCAGCACTGGCACACCAGGTTCTAGTCCCAGTCTGGCACCGGATTCTGTCCCGGTTGCTCCTCTTCCTGTCCAGCTCTCTGCTGTAACCCGGGAGGGCAGTAAAGGATGGCCCAAGTCCTTGGGCCCTGCACCCACATGGGAGACCAGGAAGCATCTGGGTCCTGGCAGCGTCCATTGTGGGGTAAACCAACGGAAAAGGAAGACCTTTCTTTCTGTCTCTCTCTCTCACTGTCCACTCTGCCCGTCTAAAAATATATATATATATAAGAAGTCAAGTTTCTGTCTTACAAACAATGAACACAATTACAGTCTAATAGTAGGCATATTATAATTGACCATTTGCATAAGCACAGGAAGAAAATTTATATGCCATTATTTTCTTGTCTCCTTTGATTACTATTTTTTTTTTTTTTGACAGGCAGAGTGGACAGTGAGAGAGAGAGACAGAGAGAAAGGTCTTCCTTTGCTGTTGGTTCACCCTCCAATGGCTGCCACGGTCGGCGCGCTGCGGCCGGCGCACCGCGCTCATCCGATGGCAGGAGCCAGGTACTAGGTGCTTCTCCTGGTCTCCCATGGGGTGCAGGGCCCAAGCACTTGGGCCATCCTCCACTGCACTCCGGGGCCACAGCAGAGGGCTGGCCTGGAAGAGGGGCAACCGGGACAGAATCCGGCGCCCCGACCGGGACTAGAACCCGGTGTGCTGGCGCCGCAAGGCGGAGGATTAGCCTGTTGAGCCACGGCGCCGGCCTCCTTTGATTACTATTAACAGCATTGTGAATCTATCAGTTTCTTTATCAGAGTTTTTTTTTTTTTTTTTTGGACAGGCAGAGTGGACAGTGAGAGAGAGAGACAGAGAGAAAGGTCTTCCTTTTCCGTTGGTTCACCCTCCAATGGCTGCCGCGGCCGGTGCGCTGTGGCCAGCGCACCTCGCTGATCCGAAGGCAGGAGCCAGGTGCTTCTCCTGGTCTCCCATGGGGTGCAGGACTCAAGGACTTGGGCCATCCTCCACTGCACTCCCTGGCCACAGCAGAGAGCTGGCCTGGAAGAGGGGCATCCAGGACAGAATCCAGTGCCCTGACTGGGACTAGAACCTGGTGTGCCGGCACTGCTAGGTGGAGGATTAGCCTATTGAGCCACGGCACCAGCCCAGAGTTCTTGAAAATTTTAGTTATCCCATTGTTTTTGTCAGAAACCTGCATGTACAGATACTTGTTAGAGTCTTCTTTGATTTTAAATGTTTCCAGAGAACAATGAGGAGTCAAATGAGCCATAAAAAAGAATGAAATCCTGTCTTTTACAACAAAATGGATGCAGCTGGAATTTATTCTGATTAGTGAAATAAGTCAGATCCTAAAAGAAAAATATCAAATGTTTTCTGTGATTTGAGGTAGCTAATGTATAGTGTACAAAAAAGAAAACCTGAATATATGAGATTGAAATTGACATTTTATGATTTGATTATTGTTTATAGCCTTTGTCTATATTCCTATGGAATAATTGTCTTCGTTTTTTATTTATTTATTTTTTATTTGACAGATAGAGTTAGGCAGTGAGAGAGGGAGATAGAAAGGTCTTCCTTCCGTTGGTTCACCCCCAAAATGGCCGCCACAGCTAGAGCTACGCTGATCCGAAGCCAGGAGCCAGCTGCTTCTCCTGGTCTCCAATGGGGGTGCAGGTGCCCAAACACTTGGGCCATGCCCACTGCCTTCCCGGACCACAGCAGAGAGCTGGACTGGAAGAGGAGCAACTGGGACTAGAACCCGGTGCTCATATGGGATGCTGGTGCTTCACGTGGTGGATTAACCTAGTGAGCCACGGCGCCGGCCCCAGGAATAATGGTCTTTCAGCTTTTTACTTTTTGAATCTATATTTAGTGGAACATTAAGCCCATGATTATAAAGTAAATAGAAAATATATTATCACACAAATTAAAAAGAAGAAAAGGAGGAAAAAGGGAGGGAAGTATTTTTATAGTCCTAGAATTTTATCTTTGAAACACATGAAATCTGTTCTCTTTATATTAATAAAAAACTGAAGAAAAAATAAAATCATCTGTAAAATGGGCCAAAAAAGTACTTGGGATGACAAAAGACTTAAAATTGCATTTAAAACTTAGATGACAGTTTAGTGATTGATAAGTTATTTTCATTGCATGCAACAATTTAAAAAGCCTCACAGAATTTTACAAACTAATTCACTCTTTCAGATCTCTGTATCTGTGATAGGAGGGGCAATCTCAAATATCTCATAAAAGCCCCAGGTCTTTTTATTAAGATAATATAATGGCTTATTACATCGCAGCAGGACCACAGACTTTTATTAACGCTAGCTCTTCAGGAAAATGCTTTGCCATATGTACACAACATACAACATTTACAGACTTATGACACATATATAACCTATAACATGAAAAAGACAGACAAAACAGTAGACTGGAGCTGGGAGCTCATTCTGGGTTTCTCATATGGGTGACAAGTATCCAAGTATTTGAGCCATCGCGTGCTGCTTACCAAGATGTGCACTAACAGGAAGCTTAATGAGACGTGGAGGAAGAGGTGCTAGAGCCAAGCACTGTAATATGGGTTGCAGGTATCCTAAGTGGGGATTGTGTAAAAGCTGAGATAAATGCCTACCCCCAAAACATCTTTGAAATGTACATATAGGTCACAGGTTAATCAGTAATCTGAACTTAAAATATATGTGGTCTTAATCAAAAGCTTTTTTTCCAAACATTTAAATTCTTCTTTGTTTCCTGAAAATTCAGTTCCATTCACGATTATTTGTTATTAAGATTATCTACACATGTGTATTTAGAAAATGTTTCACTTTTCTAATCCTTGACACTCTGGAATATGGGAAATAAAGCCAAAGATTGTGTTGAACTCTTAAAAAAGCTATCTGTGCTAATAGAGCTATGGCATGTGTTTTTGTCATTTTACTATTATAAAATTCCCAGTGGTACCACATTGGCAGGAACTAAGACCATAAAAAATGGTGCTTCTATATCAAGCAAAAATTTGTTGAGCTGTGCTTTAAACCCTAGAACTTAGTTTCAAAGGAAAAGCTTTTATTATTGAAAATAAAAATGGTAATCTATAGACAATCTTATATTGGCTGCACAGAATGCTGTGACATTTCAGACATATGTTCAACTTCCAACTCCATAATGAGTTTATTTTGAGTCTATTTATATACAGTTCATTCGAAGGGCAAAACTGAGAAGTTATACACAAATGGCAGGGGTCCAAAGCTGATGTCAGTTAAGCAATGATTTTATGTGTAATACAACCCCCTGCTGGGATATCTGAAGTTCTTTCTAGAATGTTACATAAAAATGTAGTGCTAAAACACAATGGGAAAACTAATTTAAAATGAAATGGATACAATTATTCCCTAACAAGAATGAACTAGAAAATGCTTCAAACGGGTTGAAGGGCAACATTTGTTGACCTGAATATGCTGATCTATGAAAGAGCTAAATCTGATACAGCATAGAAAACAGAGCAGGCTGAACACTTTCTGTAAAATCCTTTGATTAAATGGTTTTGTTACCGTGTCCCTAGACAGAATGTCAAGGGTGACCCTGAGCTATCAAAAATCTGCTAGATTTCAAAGGTCCCTCAGGAAATGCTCATGTGTGTACTGGCATGGGTGATCTGGCAAAGAACAAGATCTTTCATAGGCCTTGAAAACAATCTGGTTTCTTGGCATCTTTCAAAATGGATGCACTTGAGCTCAGTGAGCTATGGCATTACCTGTAACATGGTTCCCAACTACTGTGGACTGAAGAGTTTACTGGATTCACTTCATGTCATAGTCACTGTTTCAAAATTTAACCCAAATTCTATTTGTTCAATAAATATTTCCTAGCTATTTCCTGTATCAGAGGTTTTTTTTTTTTTTTTTTTTTTTTTTTTTTTTTTTTTTATGCTTGAATGCATAGTGATCAATTAGGCAGATGTACCTACTCTCAGGACACTCACCATCAACTGCAAGAGCTAACATTGCCCCCAAATAGGTAATTATTATAGTTTTTGTTTCATGAATTATTTTATGAAGGAAATATAATTAATGATTAAGTCCACTCTATATTTCCTCATTTCATCAGCTTACATTGATTATCTGATAATTTGAACGACCTCATTTTGAATTGCATATAAAAGAGCTCTAGTTCTGTATATTTAGTTATCCTTTTCCTGTTAGTATAAACAGTTTGACCTTTTGAAGTTTTAATTGCACTATTGAGGATATGTGATTTGTTTTTCTATTAAAACCTGATGTTATTCCTGGGAAACATCTCTTTTTCCAGAAGAAATGGAATTACTCTTACTCTATAATTATTTCCCATTTCTAATCATAAATACATTTATTACAAAGTTCTGAGGACGAGGAGTGTATGCCACATATCTTTACATCATTTACAGCTTTGAGTTGGATGCTTATACTAATCTCATGAGAAGAAGAGTTCGTTGAATGAGGCAGCATTAAATTCTATGCTTTATATGAAATGATGGCCTAATAAAAGTAAAAGTATAGGTATGCACAGGAAGGTATCTGCCTTTATATCTTTGTGGGTAACTTAGTAAAAAGTAAGATTTACATAAACATTAAAACACTTTTGAACATTAAAATGTATATTAAGAACTCAGTTTCTACTAACTTCAGGGATTGGTGACATTTAAATTCAGATGATTACCACTGAGAAAGAGTTTAATGAACAATCTTTGCTGAGACATACAGAACAAAACCAGCCTGAGTAAATGATAAATGACTAGGAAGCGATTAGGTAAATGAAACTATAGAACTTAAAATTTCATAATTTTTAATATGAAAATTCTCATTTCCGTGAATCACATAGTAAGCTGCCTAATAACAATCATCTCCTTACCCTCATGCCGTGTAGAGATTTACTGCCAGCCTCTCTGGATTCCTGACTCTGTCTGTTTTGGCCCAGATTACATTGAGTTAAACCCATCCATATATCTTGAGCCTTCTGACTGCAAGCAACTCCCAGACTCTATTTGGTGTCTCTGATAATCACTCAAGCCCTTATGTTCTCCCAGATTCTGGTATCACTTCCATTTTCAACTTAAGGTACTGTCATTCCAATAGTAAACTCCACATGCACTCACTCTTTATGTGCTGATGTTACATTCCCCGTATTTGCAAGTAAATAACCCTCCATCCTGACTCAATTAGGTTCCATAATTTCCTGTTACTGTGTGTGGCAACTAAAAGCAGTAGTTTCAGTCTCATGAAAAATAATTATTACCTCTCCACTGTTCACTGGCTGAGCTATCACCAATCCCTATGAGAAAAAATAGACTAGAAATTTAATGCTAAACCCTTATGTTATCTGTGTGGCTTCCTAAAGCTAATGTACTCTAATTCATGGTAGCCTTTTGCTACTTACATCTTTTTACCAACCTGGATATTTCCCAACTAACTTAACGCACTGTCCATTCCATCTCCTGCCTTTTGGCTCTGATGTTGTTGCAGGTGGCCCTAAGTCTGTGTTGTCTTTGACCTTGGTATCTAGGAGACATTTATACCTTGGCTATAGTCTGAAAATTTTATTTCTCCTCTGTAATGCCCCCTTTAGTTTCTTTAGAACTTATCAGATTTGAAGATAAATTTTGTCCCTTTTCTCCAAAGATTTGATATTGCTGGCATTACAAGATAATTACCAGTGTGAAATAAGGAAGCATCTTGGGACTTGTGATACTCTAAAATTATGAGTGGATTTATTAAATTCATGTCCTATTTTCCAAGAAATCAAGCATGGTTTTTAAACTATTTGGGTTTCAAGGTATAAAAATTTCTCCTGGTTTACAGCCAAGCTTCATTAGTGATGATTAATATAAAAAGAGACTGAACAAGAATCAGAACATTGCTTAAACTTTAAGTTAAATGGGAAACAAATCTCTGTGGATTAACAAGAGGGATTTTCTTTCCTTCATGTTCTCCAGGTAGCTTACACTAAATATGTACAATAGAGCAATGTCTTGAAAATTATTGGTGCACATTTTTCTTTTTCCCCTCAGAATATAAGACCATTGTCATAGTTTGCCTGAGGCAACAGTATGCCTGAGGAAGATTAGGATTTGTTATAGAAGGAATACAAAGAGAAAACAGCCAATAAAAATGATAAAGCAATAAAGAAGTAAATGGAAAGAAAGGTTTTCTGGGGTTGAGGTTAGTGCTAGAAATGTGTTCCAATTCTTTTATTTTTAAATTTCCTATATTTGCAAATAAACCACCTTTCTTGGAGCACACTTTGCAGAGCTGTTTTATAATTTGCAGAATGTAACTCTGCTTCTCCTGAAGCTTTGCCTTAATGGATCCTGGAAAGAAGAAAGAGATAGAGAAGAATAAAGCAACCAGTAATGGGTCCATGTTTGTCTTCCTGGAGGAGGCTTTGGTGCAGGAAATGAGGAAACACTCACAAAATAGAGGGAGACCTAGATTTCCCATTTAGGGTCTTTAGGAGAATACTTGCATTGATTCACAACTTCTTCAAGGTGAGATGGGTCATGCAAATATTAAAGTAAAAAAATATTTTATTTTCTAAGGAAGCCTTGTTTTCCATTTGGATCTTGCTAGAGGAGGGTCTCTATTGGTAGAATGCAGAGAGGACCAACCTCGCCAGGGCTGAGTAAAGGTCATAAATAGACTTCAGAAGTTTCTGTAGCAAGATTGAGGTTAACAGAATGAACTATAAAAATCACCAACAACAGTGTTTGTGTCAAAATTATGGGCTCTGAGATATGTTAGGCACAGGCTTTGAACATCAGGAAAAGGAGAGAGCAGAGTCTAGGAGAACAAAGAGCCTTGTTGAACCACTGGAAAAGTGAGTCAGACAGCAGAATCTGAGTATCTCCCGTCCTTTATCGTAAGCTCAATCAGCCATACTCATCCCCCAGAAAGCAGGGATCAGTCATCTGAATGTATTTTATCCAAGAGACACTGGATTCAAAATAATCTTTAAATAGGGCTGCACATTTAAGTTAATTTTTTTTCTCTCCCTCATCAGAAATGGATGGGTTTATGGAGAAAGGCCAGATTTCAGAAACAAACAAATAAAATAATTCCAGAATCACTTTTCCAGTATAGACATGAATGCCAGGTTGAGTACTCATGATTTTATCAAATAGTGGCTTTTCTTTCTCTTATTACTGCCAGTAGCACTGACATCATGTCTGTTATTCAGGATCAAAATCCATAATTATTGTTTCTTTTCTCCCTGTTCTCTCAACATCTGAGTTGTTGACTTGGGCAAGTTTTTCTTTTTCAAACTTTGTTTGGTTTCTCTTCATAAACTTCAACAGCTTCTACTTGGTCTGCTTTCCTCCTGAGTCTTTGTCTTCCAATCCTTTCTATGCATGACTCCTAGATTAATCTTTTAAAATGAGCATCCTGACCACTATTCAAAAACAGTGTTTTATCATTATAGACTAAATTTTATGAAAATTTCTGAATACTACACACGGATTATTGTAACTTTTGAATATAGCTTTTACTTATACTGTCTTATCCTCCCTTTGTCACTGTATATTCAATGGAATAGCTAGAGTAGATTACTTTTTTCAGTTAGATGCTGGCTTTGAAGACTTCATACTCTGGCTAGCGCTCTTCCTTTGGCCTGAGATGTCATTTCTTCCCTACCATTCCCTTCCTAAACCCCTTGCAGGAAAATTCACTCTAGACATCACAGGGCCTGATCACCTGCAATGCATTTAGTAGGGATTTGGAAATATATGTTAAATGAAATACACAATATGATGATGGTACAGGGAACACCTGTGACGTTGAGTGAGAATAGAGACCTGAGAAAAACTTGAAATTGTCCTCTAGAGATAAAAGAGAAAGTTTTGAGGGAAAAAGTCTAAACAGAATGGGAGAAAATGAAAATTAGTTCTGAAGATCCCTTTTGTGACACCAGAAAGTGATCTTATGTGTGGTGCTAAGGATTTGAGCATACATACAAGCATTAGGATGCAGCTGAAATTGGCCATGAGCCTATAATGTCCGGGGTGGGAATGGTAGGTTTGCATGAGTACCAGAAAGGCAGGCTGTGGAGCAGTTCAGGCATTAGTAAGAAGCTGCAACTTTCCACATCTTCAGTTGTTTCAAATACTTCATTTTTCACAAGGCCAACCCTCTGCAGATATAGAATGGAGAAAAGGAGGTTGTCTCTCTTTCTCTGTAAGCCACTGAGGATATGTTAAATGTAGGATAAAGCTTATTAGTATGTTTCTGTGCTTCTAATAGAATATAATTTAAGCAACTCAAAGAGAGGATACAGGCTTTATTCTATTGTTACTTACTGGGATCATGATTTTTTAAAGATTTGTTTTATTTATTTGAAAGGTAAAGTGACATGGAGAGAGGGAGGGATAGAAAAATATTCCATCTGTTGGTTCACTCACCAAATGGCCATGATGCTTGGGGCTGTACCAGGCTGAAGCCAGGAGTCAGGAGCTCCATCCTCATCTCCCACATGGGTGCACGGGCCCAAGTATTTGAGCTACTTTCTGCTGCCTTCTCAGGCACATTAGCAGGGAGCTAGATGGGCAGCTGAGCAGCCAGGACTCAAACTGGCACTCCAGTGTGGCAAACTGTTGTCCCAAGTGGTGGAAACAGGCTGTGTCACAAAATTGGCCTTACTTTGGGACTGTTTAAAGATCAGGCAAGTTCCCTAGTTGAAGCAAGACTAATGTTTTTTAGGAAGAAGTAGAGGTATTCATCTTTATAGTATGGATCAGGGTAACTATTTTTGTTTATAATCCTACAAAATGTACATTTGGAGTTTTTTTTTTTTTTTTTTTTTGCATCTCCTGCATAGGAGGATTACCAATATCATTTTGATCACTCTCAGAAGAGTACTTTCTTTTTTTTTTATTATTTATTTATTTATTTATTTTTGTGACAGGCAGAGTGGACAGTGAGAGAGAGAGACAGAGAGAAAGGTCTTCCTTTGCCATTGGTTCACCCTCCAATGGCTGCCGCGGATGGTGCGCTGCGGCCGGCGCACCACGCTTGTCCGATGGCAGGAGCCAGGTGCTAGGTGCTTTTTCCTGGTCTCCCATGGGGTGCAGGGCCCAAGCACTTGGGCCATCCTCCACTGCACTCCTGGGCCACAGCAGAGGGCTGGCCTGGAAGAGGGGCAACCGGGACAGAATCCGGCGCCCCAACCGGGACTAGAACCCGGTGTGCCGGAGCTGCAAGGCGGAGGATTAGCCTGTTGAGCCACGGCGCCGGCCTGAAGAGTACTTTCTAAGAAGTATGTTTTACAAGGCTTATGGTTGGCAAATTGGTTAAGCCACACAGGTGGGGAAGTAGACAAGGATCAAAAAAGCTAGGGGGAAATTGAGTGCTCTCTATCATATCTGTTTTAATCCTTTTACAGTATTAGCAAAGCTTTCAAGAGGTGATATCTATCAGCTCCTGATTATAATGTATTATAAGGCCCTGTTAAATAATAATAGGGGCCAGTGCTCTGGCATGGTGGGTAGGGCCGCCACCTGCAGTGCCGGCATCCCATGTGGGCACCAGTTTCAGTCCCAACTGCTCCTGTTTCCAATCCGGCTCTCTGCTGTGGCCTGGGAAATTAGTAGAAGATGACCCAAGTTTTTGCACTCCTGCACCCACTTGAAAGACCTGGAGGAGGCTCCTGGCTCCTGGCTCCTGGCTTTGGATCAGCCCAGCTCTAGTTGTTGTGGCCATTTGGGGAGTGAATCAGCAGATGGAAGACCTTTCTCTCTCTCTTTCTGCCTCTGCCTCTCTGTAACACTTCCTTTCAAATAAATAAATAAATCTTTCAAAAAAATAAAGAAAATGAGATCACTCATAAAGTAATAAGGTAGACAAATTCCTTTGAGCAGTAGAATTCACTTCAGGGATATTATTAGAATTTCCTGAGAAAAAATGTTTTGATTGGACTATGGAGGTGAAGGATATGACCCTAAAAAATGTTCAAAAAATACTATGGCTAAATTGTTGGTCATCATATACAGAAGTGAGCAGCTAGGCTCCCGTGAAAAGGAGGGAAGGAAATGAAAACAACTGTATGAAAAGAAGGTGAGATTAGAGTGCTAGTTCAAGTCCTGGCTACTTCAGTTATAACATAGCTCCCTGCTAACCTGGGATGTGGGAAACCTGGGTGGAATTTTAAGTTTTTGGCTTTAGCCTGGCTGCTGTGTCTATTTGGGTGTTGAACTAGCAGATACAGTTAGTTTCTCTCTCTCTCTCTCTCTCTCTCTCTCTCTCACTGTGACCTTCAAATAAATAAAATAAAATAAAAAAGGCAAAGAAAGTGAGAGAGACGGGAAGGGAAACATTTAGTCTGGACTCTGAGGGAAGGACCATGAGAGATTTTCACATACAGAAATTGACGTTGAGTTTTAGGTTGTTTGCTAAGGGTAGAAAATGTGTATACCTTTTTCTGTCTTTATGGAACCCTGAGTAAACTGATCACTGATACTATTTATGTACCAGTTTGCTTTTAGGGAAATTCAAAGTTATACTGAATTCTAAGCCAAAGTCAACACAAAGGGAGTGCAGGTTGCTGTAGGAAACGGAGAATAAGAAAATTTCTGACATTGGGGCTATGATATTTTTAACAATCTAGGTCTTTGGATTATGTAAAGGAGTACACAAAACTGACAAACACTGAATTCATTCTTTCAGTTCAAACATAGGTTCTCTTTTCTATATGTCAGCTTATTTTTTGTTATGTGCTTTGACACTATAAATACACCTCTTACATCCCTCTCTTTTACCTTGTTGCAAAAAGAGAAGACTGATGTATTGTAAATGTGAATAATTATTAATTCATTAAGACAAAAGTAATAAAAGTAGTCAGTGAACAGTATATTAACCCCATCTCAGACTTCTTAAAGAGGTTCTCATGACTTCTGCTTCCATAAATACCTCATATGACTTGGTTGTAGTACTTATATTTTACAATGATGTGTTTCTGATTATACCTCTTGTATTAGATTGTGAGCTTCTCAAGTATAATTTTTATTTCATTTGTCATACTTTACTCGCAATATTTGGCCCTGGATGTTGTTCTCTTTCTATATTCTACATTACATAATCTGGTAATGTGACTTCCTTCCTCCCCCAGTGCTGTTCTTTTCTATGATTTCACTCAAAACAGTGAACATTGAACAATGTTCTCTCCTACAGTCCTTTTTTCCCTCTTGACTGTGAACTCCTTAGGGGCAGAACTTTGCTTTCCCATTTACCTGGGAAGCCCTAACACCTGACCAGAACAAGTGCATTGCAGGACTAAATGTTTGTTAAGTGAAAATTCTTAGGATCATAAGCAGGAGCCTAACAGCTGGAACACAATATATGGTACATAATAAATGCTTTTAAAAATATTTATGTTTAGTCAATGCATGAATAAGTCTTTCCTATCACATATTGTTTTCCAAACATGAGTCCTGGTGCCTATAATTCATCAGTCCATCTATGGAACTCAATCTGCACTTTATTATTTTTTGACATTTGTCTTATTTCACTGATGTGTGTATATGTGTATCTCTGTGGACTAATATGTTTGTATTTATCCTTTCTTTATCTCATTCCCACTCCTTCAAAATATGTAAGGTAATTTATGAGATGAACAATATATTAGCCATTTATTTTTATCTCATCAGTGTATTATGTGTAAACATTAATAATTTTTAATTTGAATCATACCTAGAAAGATTAATTTTTGACTCATTTATTTGAAAATTAGAGAGACTGAGAGAGAGAGATTGACCTTCCATTCACTCTTTCACTATCTGAATGGCCGCATCAGCTGTGGTTGGTCCAGGCTGAAGCCAGAAGGCAGGAGCTTCGTCTGGGTCTTCCATGTGAATCCAGGGGTCCAGGGATTTGGCCCATCTTCTGCAGCTTTCCCAGGTACATTAGCAGGGAACTATATCAGAAGTGGAACATCTGGGATATGAACCAGCACCCATCTGGTATACTGGCCCTGGAAGCAGTAGTTTAACACACTGTGCCACAACATCAGCCCCAGCATTAATTTTAATATGAAATATTTATATAATTATTTAAAGTACATTAACATTGTATTTTCAATAAGATGATATTTACTTGATTATAGGCATAATATCTTATCCTTGTCCCTATCTTCAAGACTTTATAACATCCTAGACATATTATGTAACATTCAGAAATTTTTTCCAAATCATTAATTTGATTTCCCAGGTGTATACATTATTTTTGAGTAGTGGTTTGAAAGCTGAAGGTTTTGACTTACTTGGCATCTGGATGTGTCTGACAGATGATTTAAAGAGTCTTATAATTATGAAATATGATCATTTATTGAAACAAATTTACATATAGTACATGTTTTGAAATTAAATAAGAAGTACAAGAGTCCAACAGCTGTGTGGAATGCATCCATCACAGCAGGCCTCAGAAGCTATTTGATACTTCCTTGCTTCCACTAGAAACAGGCTGTCAGCATGCCTATTCTGTAAAAGTTTACAAGTATTTTCTTTCAGATAGATGCCTTTATAGATTTGGTTTTACAGTAAATGTCCTTTGTAACCATACATTTATTAGATTAACTTATTTGTTTTGTTAGGATCTATACTTACAGATTACAGTAAGAAAATTCAACATGTAAAATCAAGCTTCAGTTTATTTCTGTTACATGTAACAGTCCAAAAGTGAGTAGTCCTGGCTGGCTGAAATGGTTCTGCTTTCTCAGGCCATTCAGTGCTCTGGTTGCACTCATCCTGCTGTCCCATCATCCAATAGTATATTTTTGTCTACTTTCTCAAAGCTGGGTCTCCATTTGGTCCATGATCTAACTGAACTTCCTAGGAAGAGAAAGTCTAAGGCAAACATCTTTGTTTTTAAGCAGAAAAACCGGAAGTTTCTCACACAACCTCTTCTCACATCCTATTGGCTAGATTTAGACACAATCAGATGCTAAGCTCCAAGAACAAGTGGGAAATATAGTCCATAAGATGAATTAATGAAGTTAAAACCCTAAAGGGTTTATATTACTAAGGAAAATGTGGAGAACAGGTACTGGTGAGTAGTGTAAATTGGCTCCTCTGGTTGCCTTCCAGGAGCATCCTTTTCCCACCTGTATGTATCTATACTCTTTCCTTCCCCAGATGAGTGGCCACAGCTCATTTAATTTATTTATCCCATCCACATAAAAATTGAGGTTAAGTGAGTACTGCATTTTTCTCTCTGTGATATTTGAATTGGGGCCTTTGTATTTGGGTACTCATACTACTCAACTGTAAAAAGGAATGAAATCCTGTCTTTTGCAAAAAATTGGATTCAACTGTAAAACATTATACTTAGTGAAATAGGCCAGTTACAAAAAGACACATGCCATATGTTTTCCCTGAACTGTGGTTACTAATAGAGTACCCAAAGTGTAATATAAAGGAATGAAATTGACGTTTTGAGAGTCGATGATTTTTACAGCCCTTGTCTCTACTGATGAGGAATGGTGTTTCTTTTTTTTTTTTTTCTTCTTGCTATTTGTTGAACTCTTTACTTAATGTAAGGTTAATTTTATGAATATAAAGTAAACTGAAAGTAGATCATTGTAAAAATTAAGAGAGGGAATAAGAGGAAGGAGGAATTGTGGAGGCATGGGCAGGAGGGTAGGTAAGATGGGAAATATCACTGTTCCTAAATCTGTGTACATGAAATACATGACATTTGTTTACCTTAAATAAAAAATAAACTACTGCACCAGTTCTGTGTGTGACCAATACCCACTTTACAATGGTGAAGTTAGAAGAAGTAACATTTACAGTAAACTCCTGTCAAAAAACTGAGAAGATAAATAGAGCAGTCGCTCCTCTATAGAAATAGCAACATGCTGATATTTAGTGGTTTTAGTATACTTGTTCTGTCAATGGAGTAAATTTCTCAGACTCTTCTCCTAATCTCTAATAAGAGTTAACTCTCTAGTCCACCTTCTGTAAAGTCATATGGTCCTTTCCTCTGGGGTAGAGTAAATTTTATTTTCATGATTTTCTTCTGCAACCAAAATATTAATTGAAACTATGTATTTTATGACCTCTATTTTAAGGACAAGTACAGTTTCTTTCAGGTCAAACTTGTTGCTTCTTTGCAATGCACTTCCCTCAAAAACTTAATAAGCTTCCAGCTTACATATTTTCAATAAAATTTAGGTGAAAACCAACACAAGCAAAAATTACTTTTATTTGTTGTTTGCTTCTATTTTTAATCTTCAGTTTTTATTAAAGATAAAACAGATACATAACAGTCACTGTACTGTGCAATATAGCCCTATTTAGGTATAACCTAGGAGCCATGAATCAACCTTTTCCCATTCTTGTCCTCTCCTCTACTCAGCCTATGGTAAACTGGGGAAAAACTCCTCAAGAGTGAACATCAAGATGTTATCTGTATTGGAGGTAAATGAGTTTTGTGATCTGGGATCCTGTAGTGTCTGGCTCTACTGCTCCCTCAATGCACTGAGTTAATTTTGCTAAGAGGTTAATTTGCAATCCTAAAAGCAGAGCAAGGAAACTGTAAGGTAAAGAAGGGAGGCTGGGAGGCTAAGATCTGATGGTGTCTACTAGCTGCATCCAAGGGGTTGTATAGGGCTTTGCTTTCAACTTCATTTAACATAATGATCGCATCCACTTTGTTGAATTAATTGTACTTCTGAATCCTGAATTCCTTCTTCTGAATTCTTTCTTATTTACTTCATTTGTGCCCTTACCATCCCTTTTACCTTCAATTTAATATAGGCTGGGCTATAGTCATTTAAAAATACAGATTTTAAGTAGTTATTTAACCTGCCCTTTGATTCTGGGCTGCTCCAATTGTTTGGCTTAAAAGTCTTATTGAGAGAATTTTAAGACTGTGGAAAACAGACTTTTCACTGTTTGGAGCATAAAAGTGCTTGACTTTTCTAGGCCTCTGAGGACACGTATCTCCCAGTCAGCACAGATGGGATGCCTCAGAAAATGCATCCATTTAGAAGGCTCTGTTTGTGTCAATGTCTCTTGAAAACTGGCCTGTTTGTATATAACTCCCTCTTACTTTTTTCTTAGAGCAGTTTTCAGAAAGAAGCAAAGGACTATCACTGTTCCCCAACATTCTGAGTTATCCAGTCTTCTAAACCCACAAGTGCAGCGAGTGTAGTGTTGGCTTTTCAGTTTTTCCCAGGCTGCCTTTTTCCCCCTGTTGGGCTTACATGGGAAAAAGTAGGTTACAAGCTTTCCATGATTCAGTAGCCTCATCACTGACTTAATCACTAAACCAGTATTCATTATTGTAGCATCTTAGATGTCTTACCAAACTGTATATTAGATAAGATATATTTACATAACAGATGAACCCAAAATATAATTATTTTAAACATAATTTAAAATTCTCTTCTCATATCTTTATTGGAGGAACAATGTTATGGCTGATGGAATAGGTATGCTTCAGAAAGTCATTCATCCATCTAAGTTTGCCCATAGGATAATATTCTGGCTTGTTCTACCATAACCTAGGGTATTCAGCTTGGATTAGAGGCAGTAAAAAGGAGAATTTCAGAATAATTGGCTTTATTTTCAAGGCAAAAAGACATTGAAGTTATGTATCTTATGATCATATCCTATTTTACATAAATTTGAACTTGGAAAATAGTCACACATAGCTGCTATAAGGGATGTAAAAATCAAGTCTGTGGTTGGTTCACCTAATCCTGTATAAGCTATACAAAGGACTTTTATTAAGACATGTAAAAGGATAGAAGGGATTCTTAGGATACTGAGGAGCATAAAAGATACATTTATAAAGAATGTTTCTTTGATTTCCATTTTAAAGTGTATTGTGTGTTACTAAAGGTTGATTTTGTCCCTCTGTATGTCAGAATCAAAGCATAAATAACAAATATATCTTGGTAGTTACTAAATGTAGGACAGAGGAAAATTTTCCATCCACTTGGAATGTCAACAAAAACTCAATCAAGCAGACAATTCTTAAAATTTGAAGAAAATAGCTCCATCACAGCAAAAAAAAAAAAAAAGCAAACTAATAATTTTTTAAAACTAGTAGTTCTCAAAATTGTTTGATTTAAAATTTTTTCTTTAAGAAATTTATTTGGGTCACTATACTTTTTATACTACTGTTTAATATATTCTCTACAGAATTCTCAATTGACTGCAGAAATGATTAACAGTATACACCCCTGCTGTGCAACTCAATCATTCATGGCTTCACCAGATGGTTTTGCTATTTGGGCCAATTATTTTTCTTCATATTGCTTCTCCTTCCCTGGATACAATCAAGATCCAAAATATGACAATTCTTTTCAGTTTCATAACTAACATACAATATTATGCAGACAAATCTTTTATTTTCTTCATACATAAAGCTAATGACCAGGATATTTGCTATGTTGGCAACATGATCTTAAAGTGTACTTGTTTTCCTCAATTACTTTCTTTGCCTGCTTTCTTGTTACTCTTGTTCTCTAGTAATTCAAATAACATTAGCTTTTTGAATTTTTGCAATCTTCCCTTTGGTTACCCTATTACTTTTATGGGTTTTTTAATGTAGTGATTTTATTTAATGTGTTGGTCAATGTCCTGCTGAGGATAGCTCATCAACTATTATTTGTGTAATTATTTTTACTGTGTAGAAATAGTATGTAATTGGAGATGCAGTTAGAAACAGAAAAACAGATAAAGATATTAATGGATGAAAATTCTCCCATGTTTTAATCCAGTTAGGTCAATGTGTTTGACAACTATGTCTTTCATTGGCCATATAAGATTTTCAGAAGTTATCTTTCTTTGCAAAGATCATATAGTTTACCTTATAAATGACTGATATCTATAACTGGCAAAGCTTTCAAAGGTCTTCCACTATTAGTTTATAAAAATAAGTAACCTGGGTGCTGGTGCTGTGGCAGAGCAGGTAAAGACGCCGCCTACAGTGCCAGCATCCCATATGGGCGCTGGTTTGAGTCCTGGCTGCTCCACTTCCAATCCAGCTCTCTCTTCCCTCCCTCCCTCCCTCCCTCCCTCCCTCTCCTTCTCTCTATGTATAACTTTGACTTTCAAATAAATAAATAAATCTTTAAAAAAAAGGTAACTAACTGAAATAATTAGCTGTGCATACTGCTAACCAAAAAAGTTGATGTTTAATTGTATGTCTAAATACTTTTTCTAATACAGAAGACAAGCTTGGAATTTGACAAAAGCCAATGTTTAATTATTTTTCATCAGAATGCAGAAATTTAGCTTAAAAGGGTGGGCTCATCTTTGTCAACTTCATCATTTTACAGTTAGGGACTCCGGGAATTAAATGATTTAGGTACCTTGTCCATGGTTACACTTTCAGCTGAGTGTAGGAACGTGTGTACAAACTCTCCGTCTCTGCTTATCCAATATCTGCTTTTTTTTTTCTTTTGTCACTTTTCTTTAGTTTCAAGGTGTCAAACTCTATTTTATTGCCCCACTTAGTAATTGCCAATAATCCATAGAATTTATATAACAATTAAACAAAACATGAAACACACATAATTCTCAAAAACACAGAAAGTGTTGGCCTTCATTAATCACTAATTTTCAAAAAATATTCCTCTGAATGTTAATGAATTTTAAAATTATTACGTGATTTTATGATTCCAAAAGTAGAATTTAAGTATAATAAAGAAGGTAACTTTTACATATTTTTAATTACTCATATTATGCCTCTGTATGTACTTTATTCCTTTTTTTTTTTTTTAGATTGATTTTATTTATTTGAAAGACAGAGTTACAGAGAGAGGTAGAGACACAGATGGCCACAACAGCCAGAGCTGTGCCAATCTGAAGCCAGGAGCAAGGAGCTTCTTCTGAGTCTCCCATATGGGTGCAGGACTTGAGCCCAAGGACTTGAGCCATCTTCCACTGCTTTCCCAGGCCATAGCAGAGAGCTAGGTCTGAAGTGGTGCAGCCAGGACTAGAACCAGCGGCAAATGGGATGCCGGTACTCAGGCCATGGCTTTTAACCCACTGTGCCACAGTGTTGACCCCTCTCTGTATGTACTTTCAATAAAGAAAGCTAACCACTGTTTACTACATATATTCTAAAATATATTTTCTTTTTTAATTAAGTTTTAATACAAAGGGAATATATTTAATGTATTTCATCAATACAATTCTTTTTTTTTTTTTTTTGAAAGGCAGAGTTAGACAGTGAGAGAGAGAGAGAGAAAAGTCTTCCTTCTGTTGATTCACCCCCCAATGGCAGCTGCAGCCAGCGCACCACGCTGATCCAAAGCCAGGAGCCAGGTGCTTCTTCCTGGTCTCCCATGCGGGTGCAGGGCCTAAGCACTTGGGCCATCATGCACTGCACTCCCAGGCCACAGCAGAGAGCTGGACTGGAAGAGGAGCAACCAGGACAGAATCTGGCGCCCCAGCCGGGACTAGAACCCAGAGTACTGGCACCACAGGCGGAGGATTAGCCTAGTTGATGAGCTGCAGCGCCGGCCCTCATCGATACAATTCTAAGAATATAATAATATTTTTCTTCTTTTCTCCCTTTTTCTCTGCTCCTTCTCTCTTTTCTTTTCTTTCTTTCTTAATACATTAGTATTTTTAATTTATATTATGGGTAAAGGCTTAATGCTCCATTTAAAGAGCTGAACAAATTGAACAAATTCAGCGGGATTATTGGCAAGGGATATAAACAAGAATCAGATGAAAAGATATCAATTTCACTCATATACAGTAAAACTTAAAAATGATCACTGATCAGTAAATTATGGCAGTATGTTAGTCTTAATCATTTGTTTGACAAAGATATAAAAGAAACCTGATACAACTATATATGAAGCAATACTGATACATACAGGCATGAAAGCAAGGATTTTGTTTGTGTCATATTTCTGGGGTTTAATAAGGGTCTGGCACAAATTAGATGATAAATAATTATAAACAGATAAATGAATCCTTGATACTTTGTGAATGTGTGTATTTATATATGTGTATGCATATTTTAAATTTTATGTGTAACCTATAATATTTGATAAATTGTTTCGTAAAATATTTACCTTATCAAAATGATATAGATGATTGATGATGTCTGAGCATTTTTGTAATGAGGTAGGGGAGGAATTCCTTAAGAAAGCATGAAAAGATACAGAGAGGGGCTGATGCTGTGGCGCAGCGGGTTAAGGCCCTGGCCTGAAGCGCTGGCATCCCATATAGGTGCCAGTTCTAGTCCTGGCTGCTCCTCTTCTGATCCAGCTCTCTGCTATGGCCCGGGAAAGCAGTGGAAGATGGCCCAAGTCCTTGGGCTCAAGTCCTGCACCTATGTGGGAGACCCAGAAGAAGCTCCTTGCTCCTGGCTTTGGATCAGCACAGCTCCAGCTGTTGCTGCCATCTGAGGGATGAACCAGCAGATGGAAGATCTCTCTTTCTCTTTCTGCCTCTCTAACTCTTTCAAATAAATAAAAAATAGATCTTAAAAAAAAGAAAGGACACAGAGACTATTGTGTTGGAGGTCAAAGAAAACAGCATAACCTCATCTTGTGAATGTGGATTTGTTTTTCCTGCATCATGAGATGTATGGTAACAAGTGTTACGAGATAGTGCTGGAGACTGGGTAGGAGAAGGGTTGCAAGCACTGTACCTACCCAGTATGTAGCAGTTTCACAGGAATGTTATTCACTGATCCAGTGATACAGACAGTGAACAAATACTTATTGAGGGCTTACTCTATGCTAGGCACTACCTGAGCTGATTTGACCAACACTGATCCCTGCATAGAAGGTACCATTCTAGTTCTGGGATGACTTAGGAAAATGGTTTTATTTTTTGTTTGTTTCATATATACCAATTAGTCTTGTGGTTCATTTATTGTTTTTGTTTCTTTTGAGTTTCTGTAACTATTTCCGACAAAGATTGAAGGCAAATTCAAACTCATTTTATAAAAATTAATGATTGATTCAGGGAAAGATTACTCTTCTCCTGTGTATGTGTTTCTGGTTTCCAGCACAGCAGAAGGTTAAGAAATCATTCAAGATAACCACCAGGTCTGTTATTCCTCTGGAGGTCTCCAAGGCCAGACAGAATGTGACAAGCTAAATTGTGTCCAAAAACCTTCCTAAACTCATATATTTAAGTACTAACCTTCGGTATATTACTCAGAATGTGACTTTATTTGGATTAAAAGTCTTTAAATAGGCTATCAGGTTTGAATGAACTCAGTGGATATAGGTTCTAGTCAGTATGGCCAGTGTGGCTTTATGATGAGGATGTTAGGACACAGGCACAGAAAAAAGACTGCAAAAAGACCTAGGGAGAAGATAACCATCAACAGACAAACAGGAGACATCTCAGAATATACAATATTGCTGACCTTTGATCTCACACCTTTAATTTCTAGAATTGAAAAAAATAAACTTCTATTGTTTAAGTCATGCAGTCAGTGATATTTTCTTCTGATAGCCTTAATCAAAAAAGACAGACCAATGGACATTTATGTGACAATCCTGAGTATCCTAAATCCCAGTGTTTTCTTGAAGTGCTAAGTTAGAAGAAGTCTAACTTAAGGGTTTATTTCCCTTTAACATACAAAGGCTATAAAATATCTCTCACAATGTGATGTCGATAGATAACTGTTTCCACATAGAGATCCAGTTACTTTGCATTACATTAAACCTTATCAGTTTATTTTGATACCAGAGAGTTTGGGGTAGGAGATTGTGGAACAGCAAGTTGAGCCAGCACCCACATCTCATATAGAATGCCTACAATCAAGTTGTGCCTCTTTTTTCTGATCCAAATCCCTGTTAATGAACCTGGGAGGCAGCAGATAATGACTCAAGCTCTTGAACCCCTGCCACCCATGTGGGAGACCTGCATTTGAGTTCCTGGATCCTGGCTTCAGCTGGGCCCAGTCCAGGCTGTTGGAGACATTTTGGGGGAGTGAACTAGTTTACAGAAGATCGATATCTCTCTCTCTCTCTCTCTCTCTCTGCTTTTCAAATAAGTACAAATGAATAAACAAATACTTTACAAAATCATATAATTCTATAACTTTATTAGGGATTTTCTTAAAATCCACAATGTGACCTTGGAACTGGATTACTCTTTGTCAGGAGGTGCTGCCCCATGTGTGGTAAGATATTTGGTAGCTTTTCTGGACTTTATTGTTTAAAAGTCAGTAACAACTCACCAGTTGAAACAACTAAACATTTCCAGAAGCTTCCAGATTTCAACCTTACTTGAGAAACTGCTTTGGCTTAAATATCTAGGTCATGCTTTGTATGTGTATTTATTATTTGAGTTACATTACTAGAAGAAAGTTACCTAAGTGTG
The DNA here is from genome assembly GCA_949820135.1 of Sylvilagus floridanus. Taxonomy (NCBI): domain Eukaryota; kingdom Metazoa; phylum Chordata; class Mammalia; order Lagomorpha; family Leporidae; genus Sylvilagus; species Sylvilagus floridanus. The sequence continues at coordinate 23,187,507 of OX463231.1, forward strand.
CACCATGAAAGAATCACTTTTCCTGTCCTGTAAACTAGTTTTGCTGACACCAAGGATTCACTTTCTTTTTTTTCCTGACATTTTATTATTTGTTGAAAAATAGTCTAATTACAGTCTTCTTTCCGAGTCATAGTTCTAATTATTAGTCACATTGACCTTTTCTGTTGAGTAAAAAAAAAAAAAACAAAAGTTACATCATAAACCATAAAAGCACTGGCATTAAATGCTAGCTGCAAAGAAGTACATTAATTATGCACTCCCAAATTAGAATGGAACATCTTTGCATGGCCTGTATTTGAATATGTTTGAGATTCTCTTTAGAAGATTCTTTATTTATTATGGAATATACAGGCTTTCATGCCCACAAAATCCTCTTTTTGAAAAATTAAATCAAACTATTTATTGCTTAATGAAGAGTCTTTTGTGGAGTTGGCATAAAACCTCAAGTCCTTTCAAAGTTTTCAAATCTATAAAAGACAAATTACCCAAGCCATTTTTGTGGAGTGTGGTTGACAGTAAGGCCAGTTTCATGCAAACACTCAGCAAGGCTGAGGTTCTGTTAGAAAGCATGTTAACTGAAGAGGCTGAAAGTTAGCCAGAGCCTCCATGTTCAAATATTTTCAATGTGCCACATCCAACTACAATGTTTCCTTAATAAAGGAGATAAGATGTAGGTTCTATTCCTTTGCATGTTTTATAGTTAAGTGGGGTCTGTATAGGAAAATAGCTAATACCTGTTTTGAAAGCAGTTTTAAGAAATTTTCAGAAATTCCTCCAGAATCTTAGATTTTATTTCCAAACATAATGCAGAGATTGAACATTATAATATTATGATATTTTCTTCCTTATTTAATTATTTTCATGCATTTCATTTCATTTACATGCATTTCCATTTAAATGTTTTCAGTATAGACTTAAGATTGAGCTTCAAAATACTGGTGGTTGAAAAAATAAATTCTTAATTCAAAAACAATTAACTAAGAAATCCACATGGAAATTGCAATAACTTTAAATGACTATAAAAATATAACAATATTAAAGTTTAAGATAGCCCTTGCAGGTTTTAAACTTGGTAATTTGAGTTTAAAATCTGTAAGACTTGTGAAGGTATGTTAATGAATTAAATCTCATGGCATTTCAGTGCCTAGATAATTTGATACAACATAGAACATCTGGTGGTCCCTAACAGAATCATTCTTTACTGTAGGTGAAATTAATCCAGGCTGTTGGTTCTGCATCTTTTCAGTTAGGGCATCCTTCAGGGCAGTGTTATGGCACAGCAAGTGAAATAGCTGCCCTGGCCTCCCGTATTAGAGCAGGAGTTGGAGTCCTGGTTGCTTGCTTGTCATCCAGCTCTTTGCTACTGTGCCTGGGAAAGCTACTGTGCCTGGGAAAGCAGCGGAAGATGGCCCATGTATTGGGGTCCCTGCAACACAAGTGGGAGAACTGGATGAAATTCTTGGCTTCTAGTTTTGACCTGTCCCAGCACTGGCTGTTGTGAGCACTTGGGGCTGAACCGGAGGATGAGAGATCTTTCCTCTGTCTCTTCCTCTCTGTGTTGCTCTTCCTTTCAAATAAAAAATGAATATTTTTGAAAAAAGAGAGCATACTTTTAAAAGTAATGATAAAGTATATTCACTGTCATATTCCATTTATATACTTATTTTTCCCTATTCCATTTATTTATGCAATCAGCAACGTGTATTTATTAACTACAGTAAGGCTGGTGATTTTGTGTTTGGTGACATAGAAGTACATAAAAATATTGCCTGACTTCATGGAGTTTACATGTTACTTAGAGAAAAAGAATAAACACAAATCACAAAAAATATAGCATAGTGATAGGTGCTTTGTCAAAAAGTGAAACAAGATAAGAGGGACATAGAATGGTTCAGAAAGTACTGGTTAATGAATGTGTCTGTCTTAGCTTGGTTCCCTAGAAGTACATCTTGACATGGTGATTCTTGAAAATATTATTTGAGGGACAGGGAATTGATCTGAGGACAAAGAAAGTAAGCCAAGCAGGATAATGCTGGGTATAAAGACCACCAAGCACCAGGTCCCACCTGGACACTTTGAGGTAAACCACAAGAAGCTCTGGAGCACAAATCGCACTGCAGAACTGGTGTCTCCCTGAGATAGGGTCCTGCATTTTGTAGACCATATCCTGTGGTTGCTGGCTGGGATGGAGTGAAATAGCCTATGTGGAAGTCATATACCCATTTGCAGAGTTGAATTATTTGGATAAAGGAAGTGCAGTCATGAGTTCTTGTCCTGCCAGTTGTAGCAGGAGAGAGGCATATCTTGGTGTGAAAAGGACCTTAATGGGGCTTGACCAGTATCTACCTGTATATCTGAGAAGCTGATGAGAAAATAAGGGATAAAGTCAGCTATACATCTTTGAGAAGGATATTCCAGGGAGAGAGAACAATGATTACTGAGGTTAGAACTTACTTGGCTTAAGGAACCACATCCAGTATGGCTAGAAACATGTAAATAAGAGTGAGAATGTAAAGATGTAAGGTATGCATGAGTGAGAGCAGATCATGTGGGTCTTAAATGATATGGAAAGTCATTGGAGCTGTTTGAACAGGAAACATGATCTGCATTTGATTTTCAAATGTTTACTTCGGTTGCCATGGGAAGAACAGATTGCAGGGATCAAGAATATAAACTAGAAAATCAATACTTATCTATTTATTGAGCAATCATATGCTAGCAAGAAGCTGTATTGAATTTATTAATTATTAAACAAGATTTTATATATGATAATTACAATGTAATTCATGTAAATTTTGTAAGTTCTATATATAAGCAGAGAGATATTAAAAATGTCTAACAGAGATTCCAGTCACTTAGTGTGGGAGCTGAATTTTAACCCAAATTTTGTAGGCAAAATACAGTATTCATTCAGTTTGTAGACATTTCTTGGTACACAGATATATATCTTGGCTCCTTGTAATAAAACTTCTTGTCTTCTTATGTGTTTAATTCTTCATTTACAAGATGATACCGTTTGATCTGTTATGAGAGAAAGAAGGAAAATCAGTTGGGCCAAGTGGACTGGCAGTCTATGATAGAAATGTTAGAAATGACAGATATAGTATGCACAGAAAGGTCTTAAGGTAGAAAACAAAGGATTTTATGTCATTGGACAGGGGTCTACAGAAAGAAATATGGGATTAGGTTTCAGGGCATTTCTCTCCTAGATATCCTTTTGGATGCTGTCCTCCTGTAGACCTGCATCACTTTGTATTACTGCTTCTTTCTTCTGTTTGCTCTGTAGATTTATTGTCTCTAACAGGTACAAAATCTGCTGTATTTATTTTTATATATTCAGAGTCTATCACAATGCATGGTACTCCATAGACACACAAATCTGGACATCTGAGTACTGTAATAGTTGGATAGCAAATTAGATGATGGAGCTGACTATGTAAAAAATGAATTTGATTTGAAGCTGAAGAGAAGCCCCATAGGTCAAAATCAGGACAGGGCCTTACTTCTCAAATATAGCAATAGCTTGTCCTAAGGCTGGTGAGTCAAATCAGAAAATCTAGTTAGTAATACACTAATTACAAGAGTTACATGAATAGTCTCTTGTCACTGAATGTTTATATGAAAGTGAAACCAATTTTAGCCTTATTTAAGTAACTATATTTTTGGATTTTTTTCTTATAGTAACCTAGATTATACCCTAGAAAAATATATCAATTCTAAGATAATGGCTTCTAAAACTTTTTCCATAACATTTACTCTAGATCTCAGACATAAGTACAATTTCTTCAACATTGTTGTTTGTATGTCTGCTAGTCAGAATGATTAATTAACCCTGGTCTTTGAATCCATTCTTCCTTTCCTTTCCCATTTTGGTATATAATTCCTTCCTTTACTTTATTATCCATGGAAGAGTATTGTTTTTTATTTACCTCACCTACTGTCTCCCATTCATCATGTCATGTTGAATCAGACTTCAAAATATATAGCACATATGACTGTCCTTGCCACTTCTGCTGAATACTTATCCAAGATACTTTCATTTTATCCCTCAGATCTTCATTCAATTGGACTACCTTTACCTATTCTTGTCCTACAGTCCCTTCTCCATAAAATATTCAGGATAATATTTTTAAAATGAAGTTTAATATCTTAATTGTAGAATTTTGGCTTTATAACTTAGTTATTGAAAACTCACTAAGCTCAACTCTGTTGATTCCATTCTGGTGACAGTACCCTTGCTATTAAGAAGCTCTTACTTTAATCACATTTTGCATTGATAGTTCTTCCTCATGCTAGCCTTTCTTGTCCAGCATGTCTACATTAGGGCACACATATGCACACACACACATACACTCCATTGTTACCCGACCCTTTTCTGTATTTTATTTTTTCTTACTACCTCTAAATTTGTTTAATATAATTTTCCTTCAATTGAAATGATAGTTCCCTGAGTGTAGGAATTTTGATCATCTCCTTGAGATTTATCATCAGCACGTTAAATAGTGCCTGATAATTCTCAGGTTCAAAATGTATGCAGGTGTCATTAGCCGTTAAGGCTCAAAACTTCATAAATTCTTTTCATTGCTATAGCTTGGTAAACAGAGCTTGATTTGTCAGAGGGCTGGTTGTCCTCATACTTATTTTTAGTATTCTATATGTGTATTTATGTATATTTATGAGTATATATGTGTGAACAAGTGTTTTTGTGTATATTTCTGTTAGCTTTAAAATTATTACCCAAATTTGCATCTGTAATCTATTTATAAACGTGTCTTACTTAGTATTCTCTAAAGATCGTGACTTTCCTCCAATCTTTCAATCCTTAAATAATGCAAACCATTGGTTAATAAAAGAGCTATCGATTTTAATATAGAGAAGTTGTGACAACTGTTCCATTTAAGTCAATTGAAAGATAGACCAAAGGAAGCTGAGTTACGCACTTAAGAAATAGAGCTTGTGGGGAACCACATTAAGCAATTTGTGTTGAAGAAATTTCTGTGCCTAGTTTTCCTAACAGTGTATCATTTACTTACAGTGATTGAGAGTGGACAGGAATGAAGATAGACTGGAATGGGATAATGACAGCATATATTGGTTACAAATGACTTGAGTATTTCAAACAGAATTTTATATTAGTTCAGGCTCTTTATTATATCCAGAGGCACTTGGCATTCTTTTCAGTGAGGTGCCTAAGGAACAAAGTAAAAATAGTTTTACCAGTATTTACAAAGCTACACATTGTATTCTCATTGAATATTTTTTTCTCCCCCCCTTTTTTTTTTACTGATAGAGGGACACTGTGATTAATAAAGCATTTTACTGTATTGCTTGTGACTAATTTGTATTATGAGTTACATGTAACAATATCTTATTTGAAATTTGTGGATTTTTCATTTTCAATCAACTTAAAGAGATTAAAGTGTTATTTTTAAAATATCACTAATTTTATAAGGGATGTTAGAAGCATCTCACCACAAAGAATAAGTATTATTCATTTGAACAGAAGTATTCAATCATGAAAAATAATGTTTTGCTTTTGGACACTGAGTTAGACAATGGGGGATGGAGAATGTAACTGAGTTTTTCTGTTGCTTGAAATGATATCTGTTTTTATTTATTACTGAATAAAAGCCTTATTGAGTTATAATTTACATGCCATATAATTCACTTAATTAAAGTGTATAGTTTAATTATTTTATTATAACCATAACTGTGCAACCATGGCAATAATCAACTTTAGAGTATTTCTATCTACCCCTAAGAGATATCCTTTAGAAAACTAGAGCAACAGTCACCCTAATTTACTGTCAACTAAACCAGTCCTTCTTTAATCCACCTTCTGTTTCTGTAACTTTGCCTGTTGTGGATATTTTACATACAAGGAATCATGCAATATGCTGTCTTTTTTGACTATATTCTTTCATTGTATATAACATTTTCAAATATCATCCATGTTGTAATATGAATCAATACTTTGTTCCTTTTAATTGTCAAATAATATCCCATTGTGTGGATTAACACATTTTACTTATCCATTAAATAATTGATGTTTATTCATGTAGCTCCCATGTTTTAGCTATTCTATGTGATGTTGGTATGAATACCTGTGTGGGAAGTCTTTGTATGGTTGTTTTTATTTCTGTTAAATATATACCAAAAAGTATAATTACTCAATTATTTGGTAATTCTATCTGATACTAATTATGTAGAACAACTTTTCACATGCTTATGGGTCTATTTTGTTTATATTTATTTTTTGCATAGAAATTTCCTCGGAGGCAGCACCGTGGCTCACTTGGTTAATCCTCTGCCTGCGGTGCTGGCATCCCATATGGACACCGAGTTCTAATCCCCGTTGCTCCTCTTCCAGTCCAGCTCTCTGCTGTGGCCCAGGAATACAGTGGAGGATGGCCCAGGTGTTTGGGCCCCTGTACCCACATGGGAGACCAGGAGGAGGCACCTGGCTCCTGGCTTTGGATCGGCATAGCTCTGGCCTTAGTGGACGTTTTGGGGGGTGAACCAATGAAAGGAAGGCCTTTCTCTCTGTCTCTCTCTCTCACTGTCTAACTCTACCTGTCATTTTTAAAAAAAATTAAAAAAAAAGTCCTCTGTTACTATTTTGTAACAAAAAGATATATTGATATCCTTTTGCAGTGCTGAAAACTACATATCTCAATTTGTTAGAAGTATATATAAACCATGATAAGTTTGTGATCACTTGTGTGTGAGTACTTTATTGCACTGAAAAGGAGAGATTTATATGACCTATTTTGATACCAGCATATTTATTTTTAGTTAATTGTTTCTGGGTAATTTTCCACATACTGGGATTTCATGACTTTATTTACATAGTGTAGCTTCAGTATGTTTGATAAATATGTCTGTAATCTGTTCATATAAATAAAATATTTTTCCTTGAATTTTATGTACTTTTCTTATATTGAAGAAAATAAAGGAATTTATTCTATACTGATAAAGATGAATCTAAACATTATGGTTTTAAAATTGTACTTGTTTTAAGAGTTGGCTGAATCAACTTAATACTCTGTTTAAATTTTTTAAACTTATTTCTGACAATGAAATTATATACTGAATTAAAAAATGACCTAAACTAATGAATTCTTGATGGCAGGAACTATTCTATATAATATTCATATGGCCAATATCTAGAGCTTGGAGCAGGTACATTTATTTTTAATCAGGGATGTTTCTAGTGACTCCATACTGTTACTTCCTAAACAGAACTTGTGAGATTGTTTAAGCTGTGAGCAACAAATATGTTTTCTGAATGTGCATATATCTGATATTTGAATAATAATGTAATAACAAACATTTTAACAAAATTATAATAGAGAATTAAATTTTCTCCCTTACCATTTTAGAATGATTTAATTCATGTCTTTATCTTATTTTCCTAGTATATAAAACAAGGGTGTGCTTGTCGGTTAGTTCATGTTCATTTTATTTATTTGTTTTTAGTGAGGGTAAATTTGTTTCTTTCATTAGTACTGTGGGTTATGGGTCTTAGGCTTTAGATTCTGTCAGATGGCACACTCATTTACTGGAAAAAAAATTAAGAAAACAAACACAAACAGCTTTACCTCAGAGACTGAAATTATAATTCTTTACACACCTCCAATGTCATTGGAAAGTTTTGTTCAAGGATCCTTTAATAAGAACATTCTTTTACAGCTGTCCCTCAGGGGCTACCAAAGCTGAGGACGTTCTCAGAGGCCTTGTTGACTGGCATAGCTGCCACTTTGCGCTGAAGGTCCCCAAAGTGGTAATTAAATACAGTAGATTTATAATCTTGGCTTACCCTATTGTTTGTTTCTAATGTACTATGGTGGCTATTCTTGGGGGAGGGAAAACAACAACAACAACATTTAGAAAGCCTATACGCTTTCTTAATCCAACCTGAGGTTACCTGCTACATGATTTGCTAAGATTACTTTTTGTCTCTATGGCTTGTCCTTGGCATGACAGTGACATCCACTCATTCTTACTCATCTTTTAGAAGATTTTCCATCGAAGAATGGGGGAAGTATGCCCTTGGGAGTGAAACACCTCAAATATTGTGAGGTTGATCACTGGTGGGTGACAATTTTCCATTTTTCTCTTGAGTTTCTGCATGTCTTGTGAAGACACATGGATCACTTTTTCTCTGGAGAATTTTTTCAAAAATTTTTATAGTAAACAACCATGCAAGACAGATAATGTATCCCTCAGGGGTCGAGAGCTGGATTTTTTCCTATAAAAGATAATAAAACTCATATTTTCTTGTGGGTCAATGATTGGACAAATATGCCAGCTGTAGCAAAAGATATGAATTTCCAGGACTTGAGGTTCTTCAATAGCTGTACAAATCTAATACTTGTGTAACACCCACCTGAACCTCTTCTTCCCCACAAGACTTGGGGGGCAAAGGATCACAATACAAACATGACATTAATGCTTCCTGCTCTGCTGTGGGTGATGAAGTCTTAAGCTTCTGATCCAAGAGATTCATGTCTTAAGCTGACACCTGTGACTGTGACTGTGGCAAGCTAATTTGTTAACTTGCAAGTAGGGTAAATTTTCATGTTAATCACAGTTCTTGGTTATGTGAGTTTACAGGTTTTGTACATCCATTCTCTAAACAAATTCCAGGGGAGAATGCAGATATTGTATATGATGAACTGTCTTTGCTCCTATGTGAATTAGTATATGTAAAGTTGGAAAATGGAAAGAATAGCTTATAATTCATCTGCTGGGTTTAATTTTCTCATGGAATCTAGTTCATATCTTCTCTCACTAATTGATACAATGAACATCTTCAGTGAACACAAGATTAGAAACTTATTTATGTAATTCATGCTTTTCAACCGAATGAAGATAGTGTTTACTGTCAATACCAGTTGTTTGAGAAGCAGTTCTCAAGAGATCTCTGCTCCCTAAATGCAGGACTTGGTGAATATGATATGGAGAGAAAATGCTTGGAGATAGTTCAGCTTGGTTGACCTGTTATAATGTTCCTGGACAAAGGAACTGAGCAAACTGGTCTTTGTTTGCAGATACAGTTATATGAACTCTAAGGGGACCAACTTGTGTGCTTACCCTTTTCCCTCCATGTTAAAGAAGAATAAACACAGCACCGCCATCACCGCAGAAGCCAGGGGAGTTTAAAGCAGACTCAGAAAGCAGACAGAGTGACATTTCCAAGCAGAAAATATCCTATTGTATTCTCTATGGTTAGACTGTAATGTCTATAAGTTGGTCTTTCCCACTGCAGCGTAAACCAAATATTAGCCACTGGCACACAGCTGGTGGTGAAGTTTTCTCACTGAAGTACGAAAAAAGGAGAGTAAATGGGTATACCCCCCCAACTTGTTTCACGTCACTTTGACAGTCTGTAATTGCATTCTATTGACACAAAATAATTTCATCTTTAACAAAGCATAATTCATGATGTTTAGATTCCTAAGATGCTAGACTTTTAAGGAAAGGAAAAAGAATACCTTGTAAAGAAGGGAATTACTATCCCCTGGCTTCTCAGTGTTTACCTGAGAGTCATGGTCTGTTTTTTGATGACATTAATGAGTAGAGGCAGAATTTGCTTTACATAAAAATGTTGTTTTACTTTTACCCCATTTTTACCTTCTAGTTCTTTTTTCTTCTTTGGATACTGGAGCTTTTCTGGTTTTCATGACTCCCCACTGCCTTAGCTTCTTGCTCTTGTCCCATTCTTTGTAAACCTCCAGATTTCTAGGAAATAAAACTTGCTTTTTGTGTTCCTTTACCTGTCCAGTTCCTCAGTTCTTCATTAGTGCAGAGTATGGTACTGATTCATAAAATGTTTCGACTTTACTATTTTAAAGGTAGATGCCTTAACATATCCTTTTCTTTGCTTTTTTTGACTGCCCATGGTTGTCTTGATGCTATTCCATCATTTTAAAGATCCTATAACCATTTTTACTCATGTGTTTTCCTACTTATAGCTTTCAAAATTGTTATAAAATTTAAAGCGATATAAGATTGACAATGTTATACTTTGACAAGTCTTCCACGTAAATTCTAGAAAATTCCTTGCTGAGTAATTCTGATATATTTTGTATAGTCATATATGCTGAGATTTTAGCATATTTACATAATTTAAAATGAAGAATATAATATGTAATTTACATAACATATAAAATTTTTTCTAGGCATGAGAGTTTAGCCTACTGTTTATGATATCCAGTTTTCATATCGAAGTACTTAAGTTTGATTCCCTGTTACAGCTTGTATTTTTTGTAGATTTTTATTTATTTATTTGAAAGGCTGAAGGCAGAGTTATAGACAGAAACAGAGTGCGAGTGAGAGAGAGAGAGAGGGAGGGAGGGAGGGAGGAAGGGAGGGAGGGAGGGAGGGAGGGAGGGAGGAAGAGAAAGTAAGAATATCTTTCATCTTGTGGCTTATACCCAGAATGAATGCAATGGCCAGGGCTGCTCTGGACCAAAGCTGAGATCCAGGAGCTTCTTTCAGGTCTCTCACATGGGTACAAGGGCCCAAGGACATGGGCCATCTTTTGCACATTTAGCAGGAAGCTAAATCAAAAATGGAATAGCCAGGACCCAGACAGCACCAATATGGGATGCCGGCACTGCAGGCAGCGGCTTTACCCACTATGCCACAGCGCTGGCCCCCATAATTAATGTTTTGACTACATTACCTCTGGAAAATTGATATCTTGGAAAAAAACCCTGCAAATTAAAATCAAAGTATATTATAATTCTTTTATTTTTATGAAATTTTACAATATCTAGATCAAAAGTTGTTTCTTATTGAAAATAAAATATTGAATTCTTTCATTGGTGAGTCTAAATACTTTAGGATTCTAAAGAATTTCATCAAAGAGAAAATTAAGATCTTATTATTTTAGATTTTGAGTTTACCCAAACTATCCTGATGTACATCGAACCATTGCACTTACACTTGAACATCAAGATACTGTGATGCTCTTCTAAGAGTATGGTTCAAAGAAAGGGAATACCATTTGTTTCCTTTTCTGTTTACTCTGAGTATTCAAAAATGAATGAATATGACCTCATCCTCTATTCTTTTATTCATTCCATTCAGTGGTTATCAAGAGATGATCTTACTGTTTCTTCTTCTCTGGTATTTTAAAATTTTTTCTGTATATATCACTTTTTGTTTAATGTGTAGTAAACCGGATGAAACAAATATTTCAGTTCTTTCAAGTGGACCTTGATATAACAGTGGGGGTGTAGAATCATGAACTTGACAAATACTTGAATATGTATGGTCATTTAACTTCCACCTTTTTATCCTTTAATAATTACTTAAAGAGAATATGGGTCTTTAATTCTTTCTTCTAACTTATTTGAGAGACAGAGAAAGAGAGAGAGAAAGAATTCCTATCTGCTAGTTTATTCCCCTAATGTCTTCAACTGATAGGACTGGAATGGAACTGAGTTTTGGAGCCAAGAACTGCATTCAAGTCTCAGATATGGATGGTAGGGACACAGCTACATGAGCCTTCATCACTGCCTCCCAAAATGATTCTTAAAGGTCAAAGGAAAAGCAAGATTTGTAAGTGAAACCACTTATAAATCTGCATTAACTGATTGTTATTTGAGGAGAGAAAGAACCACATGTAGATTCAGAAGGTACAGAGAGAGTCTAATTCCATGACTAGAAGGATATCTTTTGTGAAAACCCAAGCCACTTTCTTAATATTTGTGGGTCATAAAGTCTTCATTTGTGAAGTAATTTATTTCTGGGGTTATTTTTATTAAAGACGGTGAATATAAATGAATATCTGTTGAAAAAAGTATAGTGTTCAGGAAAAAGGGGTTATTATTCTGAATTATCAAAATTTTACCTTATTTTCTTGACTTTATCAAAATATCTCATAAATAATATATTAGCTTGTCAAAAATTTCTATTTTAACTTCAGAGAATAATGTTAAAGGAAAATATGGGTACTAGACCTGCTGATCATTACAGAGAAAAACCACACACAATATTATTCTTAAAATATTTTGTTTTCCTTTATATTTTCTTAATCACTGATAGATTGTAACTTCCTTGAAAGTAGTCACTATTCAGCTAACTGAGCACCTAAAAGGAAACCTGTAGAAGTGAAACTGACACTATGAGAAGCAATGACTTGATCAGCCCTTATCCTGACTGTTGTGGAACAGCTTACTATTTTATTCTTTTTAGTATCTTCTTTTCTACTTAATACCATTGGTCAAACTCTTTAATTAACACATAATCATTCTTAGGTGTTTAAATCCAACTGAAAATTGATCCCCGTCAAAAAAAAAAAAAAAAGTGGGAATAAGAGAGGGTGTAGATGTATCATTCGGCACATACTCCCTTGGACTCATCCCTAAGGGTAAAGCTAAAAACGTGCCATTGGACTCCAAATCCCATTAACTGGCAGGTACCAATGCCAACTTACTAAAGTGATCAGTTTAAGTTCATAACTGATCATAAAATAGGATTAAGTGTCAAAGGGATCACATAAATAAGACTAGTGTCTTCTTAATAGTAACTGATAGAATTTAAAAGGAGAGAAAGATCCAACAAGGGAAGCAGAATACACAGCAGACTCATAGAATGACAAATGCCCTAAACAACACTCTGGCCTCAAAATCAGCCCTTAAGGCATATGGATCTGGCTAAAATGTCCAGGAGAGTATCTCAGGCATGGAAAGCCAAGACACTGTGGTAAAAAATGACCTAAATGAAAGATCTCTGTGAGTGAGATCCTGGTGGAAAGAAGGGGCCATCAAAGAAAGAGATACCTTTCTCTGAAGGGAGGAGAGAACTTCCACTTTGACTATGTCCTTGTCTAAATAAGGTCCGAGTTTGTGAACTCAACAGGATTCCATAATCATGGCAGCTCATGACAAGAGCATCAGGTGATTACTGACGTCATAAATAAGAGTACCAATTGTTAAATCAACAACAGGAGTCACTGGGTACTTGCTCCCCATGTAGGACCTCTGTCCTTAATGTGTTGTACTGTGAGAATTAACAGCAAAACTAGTATCCAAACAGTACTTTATACTTTGTGTGTCTTTGTGGGTGCAGTCTGTTGAGATCTTTACTTAGTATATACTAAGTTGATCTTCCGTATATAAAGATAATTGAAAATGAATCTTAATGAAGAATTGGATGGGAGAGGGAGTAGGAGATGGGATGGTCTGCGTGTGGGAGGGTGGTTATGGGGGGAAGAACCACTATAATCCAAAAGTTGTACTCGAAATTTATATTTATTAAGTTTTCTATTAAAGACACAAAAGAAAGTAGTCACTTTTTATTGACATGTTTTCATATGGTATGTTAGTAAATTCATATGGAATGGTCTGAATATGTCAGAAACATACAATATTATAATGTTTAGAAATTATAAACATCAGTGTATTTTGTTATGAAGAAGTGTGTTAAATAAATACATGTATACTACTTAGGCTTGGCTCCTCAGATTGACGATAGTAGAATGCTGCTTAAAGTAGACTAAAATAGATTAAGTGAAATACAAATACTTTTTTTTTCCAGATTAATAAAATTGTATTAAAATACAGTATCGATGTAATAAATGTACTTAAGTGTACAGATAAATGAGTTTTTTGGTCCTTTGAACATACTCATTATAAACACCCAAATTAAGATCAAAACATTACTGATACAAAAAGAGTCCTTATTATTCCCCTCCTCCAGTTTTTTTTAACATGAGGAAAGAAGAGTATATTGTCATTAACATGATAAGAGTCAGTGAAGCAACATTTATACCTAAATAACAAATAATATGACATCTACGCAATTGTTACACACTCTCTAAATACTATCAATTAGAGAAATCCTAACAATATTTGATTCTGGGTCTTGCTTTTTGCACTTCACACAATGATCTCCAGTTGTATCTATTTTGATACAAATTTCAGGATGTCATTCTTTATGACTAAATAATATGCTACCAGGTATGTATACTGCATTTTATTCATCCAGTCATCAGTTGATGATTATCTGCTTTGATTCTATATATTTGTGATTCTGAATTGAGCACTATAAACATGGGAGTGCAGGTATCTCTTTCATATGCTGATTTCATTTTCTTGGGATTCCTTCCCAGCAGTGTGATAGCTGAGTCGCCCTCCTCAGACCCTAGTCTCATACCTGTGGAGTATTTGGAGCTTTTACAGCCAGGTGGCCCATGTCATACTTTCAACTGCTGGCAAGAGAAAGTTTAGGACTATACCTCAGAGCTTAGAGCACAGCCAACTGTGATGAAATCTCTCACCTGATAAACCCAAAGGCCTCTAACCAGTGGACAGTGCTAACAAAATGGTCCTCTAGACTTGCTTAGCATCAGGTAGAGACCTGTGCTACTGGAGGTTGGATTCTTCTTTGTGTGTGTCACTGCTGGCCTCTGGTGGGCTTAATGGACAACCCTTGAATTTTTAGGGACCTTTGACTATAGGACCCAGTGACCAACCTGGAGCAAGTTTGAATGGCCAAGAAAAGTATCGTCATCACTCCCCTTCAAACTTGGGCAGTGAATAAGGGACCATGGGACCATGTCTTGGATTCACTACGGGGCTAGTAAACTCTGCACTAGGAAGATACTGTTTCTATGCAGGGCTAGTGCCTGTGGAGTCTCTGGACTTCATCCAGTATCTGATGGAGATTGGTGCCTTGGTGTGAAAGACTTGTTTTGGTGTGTATTACCACTAGCTTGCAGAACTGGTATGCACTCTCAAGATTCCACAGGGCCTGGTGGCAATGAGACTCAGATGTGATCCCTTAAGGCCTGCTTAAGTATTTAAAGGCATGCCTCTATCACCCCTCTGGCAAGCTTGGGTAGACAGCAAAGAATCAACAGTTGTTTGAAGAGTCTATACCAGGCTGAATAATCCCAGCTTTGAACATATTCTGAAGGTCCCTGTCCCCAGCCAGAGCTTATAGACAGAGCCTCTGTACTTGTTTCAGTTCTCAGAGGAAGTCCATGGTTCCATTGAGCACTCTTATACCCAAGACAGCATCACCAGATTTGCTGATAGGTGTGTTATCAGGCAGTGAGTCCACCTCAACAAATGGCAGATCACAGCTGGGTGAACTTTGGTTCAATTCCCAGGGTACAACAGTAGGCTGAAGGCTTTGGATGAAGTCTAGCATTATGGCATTCTTGGACACAAGAAAAGGAGTCTAAGTCTATCACAAGACCACAAAGAGATTTTAGGGTTTTGTTACCCTTCTTGGGCATTTCTCTACTTCATTCTGGACAACACATCAACTGCAGATTTGGAACAAATTTGTGTTTGGAGAACATTATAACATGGAATCATAAAAATATATCAACAGCAGATCTGGGACAAACTGCAACATAAAGTGCTATCTAGTGCTGAAATAACAAAAGTAATCATTGGGTCAGAGAAGATAAACAGTCTGCTTAAAATTTCTCAAAGGACAGCTACAAATGACTCCATATTACTCCAACTCCTTCAATTGGCAGATGATGTTGTACACCAACCAGCATCGAGAACTTCCAGGGAATCATGACCTTCCCTAAAGAGCAAAATAAGGTGCCAGAAATCTACCATCTGGGAATTGAAATTTCCAAATAGTAAGATGAAGATTTCAAAACTGTTTGAAGAAAACTCAGTGAAATTCAAGAGAGCACAGAGCAATGATTCAGTATTCTAACAAGGATATTTGATAGAGATGGAACTAGTAAACAAAGTCAAGCAGAAAGCTTTCAACTGAAAAATACACTAAATGACACAAAAAATACTGTAGAAGGAACCAATAGCAGAATAGATCAAACAGAAGACTAAGTGAGCTTAAAGAGTGGCAGCTTTTAAATACACAGATGAATGCGCAAAGTGAAAAACAGAGTCAAGAGTAAATAAGAAAGATTATAGAAAATATGAGGTATCATGAAAAGAATAAATATTTGAATTATTGGGATTCCAGAGGAACTTGAAAATGTAAAAGGGAAAGAAGCTATATTCAGGGAGACAGTGACAGAAAGCTTTCCAAAGCTATAGAATACACAAATATCTAGGTATAGGAAGGTTGAATGTCATTAGTCAGATTAAACTACCCAAGTTTACCACAAGGTATATCGTAATAAAACTCCCAAGATTGAAGATAAAGAGAGGATACTGAAACCTAGAAGAGAAAACGAACAAATGACTGATAAAGGAGTCCCAATTCCCCCTGACTCCAGTCTTCTCTTCAAAAACATTATATGGCATCAAGAAGTGGGATGAGACTTTTGCAGTAGTGAAAGAAAAATTCATCAGCCAAGAATTATGTATTCAGCAAAGCTATCCTTCTGATATGAAGGAAAGATAAAAACATCCCAAACAAAAACAGATAATTTATCACCGCCAGACTTGTCTTACAAAAATTCCAAATGGAGCTTTCAAACTGAAAGAAAGAGGTAGTAACAAGAAAGAAGAAAATGTCAGAAAGTAGAAAAGTTACTGGTAAGACTATCCAAACTAACATTTTTAGAATGCTTTAATCTTGTAAACATGGTATACAAGTCATTTATATTTTTACTGTGAGGACTGAAAGTAATTTATAGTCACTGCATTAAAATGTTAAAACATAAGCAATGCTGAAAGAGATCAAACATAACATCAAAAATTCAAAATGAGGGGAAGACTAGAAAACAATTGTTGAATTCTTTATTGGGATTTGTTATCTTCTTGATTTTTCATTTGTCTCTCTCTGCTTTTATAATCAATGTTATGTTGTTATCATTTCAAGATAGCAGTTCAAGCCAAAGGAAGATTTTTGTGAGCCTCAGTATAACCACAAAGCAAGAACCTGTAACAGACTTAGTAAAAATAATAAACAAGAAATGAAAATGTACCACCATAGAATCACTTATGCATAAATGAAAATTATAAGAAAGGGAGAAAGAAACAAACTATAATAAAATGCAAAATAAGTATCAAAATGGCTATAGCAAGACCTTGCCTAGCAATATCTACCTTCAATATCAATGGATTACAGTCTTCAATTAAAAGTCATAAAGTGATAAAATTGATTAGAAAACAAAACCCAACTACATGCTTCTTACAAGAAACTCACTTCTCCTCTAAGTACACAATAGACTAAAAATAAAAGGATGGAATAATATATTTTATGCAAATCAAAACGAAAAGAAACAAGTACTCTTACTTCTACTAGATAAGATAGATTTTGAACCTAAAGTGGTGAAGTAACCAGGAAAGTTGTTATATATAATAGCTGGCTCAATCTAGCAAGAAGAATAAACACTTATATATGCAACCAATATTAGGGGTACCCAAATATATAAAGCAAATATTAATAGAGTTAAAAAAGATATATACTGTAAAACAATAGTAGTAGGGAACTTTAACAACCACCTTTGGAAATGGACAAATCATCTTGACATAAAATCAAGAAAGCAGCAGCTGAATTATATTGTGCCATAGATCAGTTGGACCTAACAGAGATCTATTTAACTTTCTATCCAACAACTGAAAATACACACTCTTCTCAAAAGCATACAGAATATTTTGCAGGATAGATCATATGGTAGGTCATAAAACAAGCTGAACAAATTAAAAAGAATATAAATCATGTCAAATAACTTTTATGGTTATAATTCAATTAAGCTAGACATCAATGTAAAACATTGAAAACTACATATATACATGGAAGTTGAATTTTTCGCTCCTGAATAATCAATGGATTGAAAAAGAAATAAAGAAAATTTTTAAATTTCTTGAAGAAAAAAATGGAAACACAATATACAAAACCCATGTGATACAGCAAACACAATAATTCCAACATTCAATACAATGTATATTAACAATCTAAATGTGAGACCTGAACCTGAACTATTAGAAGAAAACATGGCATTGAAATGGGCAGATTTTCTTAACCAGACCCCCAAAACACAGGAAATTAAAGCAAAAATAGATGAATGGGATTTCCTCAAATTGAGGAGTTTTTGCACAACAAAGGATACAATCAATAGGGTGAAAAGAAAATCTAGAGAACGGAAGAAAATATTTGCAAATTATTTATCTGACAAAGAGTTAATTTCCAGAATATATAAAAACCCAGACAACTCAATAGCCAAAACCCAACAATTTAATTTAAAAAGGGAGAGTGGATCTAAGCAGTTATTTCTCGAAGGAGCTGCATGGAAAAACACTAAAATCACTAATCATCAGGGAAATATAAATCAAAACCCTAATGAGATATGTCCTCACTCTAGTAAGGTTGACTATATCAAAAAGACAAAGGTGTGTTTTAGCAAGGATATGGAGGAAAAGGAAACTTTATACACTAATGGTAGGAATGTAATTTAGGATAGCCTTTGTGGACAACAGTATGGAGGTTCCATGAAAGACTAAGAACACAACTACTGTATGATCTAGTAATTCCACTCTGGGTATATATCCAAGGGAAGTGGTAAAATCCATATATCAGAGAGATGTCTGCAGTCCCATATTTATTGCAGCACCATTCACAGTAGCTAAGAAATTGAAACAACCTAAGTGTCCATCCACTGATGAATGGATAAAGAAAATGTAGTGCATATACACAATGGGGTTTCACTTAGATATATAAAGGATGCAGTCTTGTCATTTGAAACAACATGGGTCGAACCAGAGATCATTATGTTGAGAGAAGTAAGCACAGAAATATAATATCACCATTCTGTGTAAAGTCTAAAAATTTTATAGGTGATCTCATAAGAGTTAAAAATATAATGATGGTTACTAGATGCTGGGGTGGTAGTTGGGGAGGAAGAGATAGAGAATGTTATTGGGTTATAAGTAAATATGAGTAAGAAGTCTGGTTTTATTATGTATCTATTTTGTACAGTATAACTATGGATGATCCTAACATTCTGAATAAAACAATATCCCATTAATAAATATCTACAATTTTTATATGTATATTAGAAATTATAAATAAAAACTATAAAGGAGGAGTTCTTTTTAAAAAAAGATTTATTTATTTGAAAGGCAGAGCTACAGAGAGAGAGAGAGAGAGAGAAAGAGATCTTCCATCTGCTGGTTCACTCCCCAAATGACCACAGCAGCCAGAACTGGACTAGGCTGAAGCCAGTAACCAGGAGCTTCTTCTGGATCTTCCACGTGGGGGCAGGGGCCTAAGCATTTGGACTTTGTTCTTTTGCTTTCCCAGGCACATTAATAGGGAGCTGGATTAGAAGTACAACAACTAGACTTGAATCTGCAGCCATACTTGGGAGTCCAGTACTGCAGGTGGCGGCTTTATGGATGGTCTCAGGAGGGGTTCCTTTCTTGTCTTAAAACATCTTAATGTCCTAGCCAAAATTACAACTAAATGTCTATATACCAAAAAGTAAAGAAAAAAACCCTCATATGTATTGTTTAAGATAATGGGAGTTGGTTGTCAGAGCATACAAAATATGGTTGAAAAATGCCCCCAGATGGGCTACTAATGACCTGTATTGTGGCATTGACTTATTACTAAATTGTCTGACAGCATAAACCTTCAGAAAATTCTCTCTCATGCTCAGAATCAATGAGCTGTGGCTGCTTTCTGTAATACAGTGGAGACCAGAGAAAGGACACAATATACCTTTCAAAGCTATTTTAGGAAAATCTAGTTTGTGGCTATTTCTTAAAATTTGTCCAGAAATTTATTCTCACTTTCCTGTGGTCATATAGTACTTAAGGTTTACTTTTTGGAGACATCTGGAAACAATCTTGAAGCTTTCCAGTGCTATTGTTCAGATAAAAATAAGAAAATGGGAAAAATCCATTTCTTTGGCAGTAGATTTTTTGTTAGCAGATTAAAATTTTAAACTTAAATGTCCTGTATTTCTGGAAAAGAAACTGTTCAACTGCAGGTTGAATAGAAATATTTTTCCTAATAATGGTACTATGTCAGTTTAGAAATTGACATTACTATTTAAAATGTCATTCCATACTCTTTTTAATTAAAGTAGCAATATACCATCAATCTTCTCCCATTAACAATTTTTTAACCCATAAGAATCTAAACTGTATGATACACAGTCTAACCCTTTTCAAAAATTGTGTGCAGACTCCTGAGATTTAAAGAGGGAGCTTAAAATTTAGTGCTTTAGCACCAGTTATTTTAGTGCTCAAGCACCAGTTAAGGAAAAATAGCTGAGGTAATAAAACAAGATACAGGCAGAGAGGGACTGACAGAATGAGACACAGGCAAACAGAAAACTGAGGATCTGATGGTGAACATGGATGGCAGGACTTTGTGTTAATAAAATGATGACCCCACGTAATAGAATACTCTCTTTTTAGTGTTGGCAAGTTCATGGGGGCATATCTTTCTTAGCATGGAGTCATACAGTCTATTTTGTATTTGGGAGGTGACTGTATTTTCTATACTCACTTTAGTTTCCTGTGGATCTCAGATCTTTTCTTCCTTCCAGTTATGTCATTGTTCATAATATTGATTTGACAATTTTAACTGATAAATGATGAAAGAGGTAGAATAAAGTGAAAAAGAATGGAGTAGTCAAATTAATTAAACTATACAAATTTAAGACAAAAGATGGAGTTTTACAGGGGCAAGGATCAAGCCAGTTAAGTGTCATGTGGGGAAAGGAACTCTGTTTTATAAAGATACAAATGACAATTCTGCAGTCACATAAGAGAAAAATTAATTTACCTCAGTAGCATTAGAACCTACCAGAAAACTGAAACTGCAGAACAAAGGATATTTTCTCCATGACTCCAGAGTTTCGTGGTATCTTAAATCTTTGCTTGTTTCCATTTATGTGATTTACTTCCTCTCATTATATACTACCATTTTCTGCTTACTTCTTGTACTGATGAACAATTAATCCTGAAAAGAACTAGTTCAGATCCAAAATTGATAAACATCCTATTTCTTTTACATGTAACAAAGGGGATATTCTGAATATCACAGTGCATATTTTTGAGCCAGTTGAACCAGATATTATTATATCCATCACCATCATCACTACTAACATTTTTTTTTGACAGGCAGAGTTAGACAGTGAGAGAGACAGAGACAAAGATCTTCCTTTTTCCGTTGGTTCACCCCCCAAATGGCCGCTACAGCTGGCGCACTGCACCCATCCAAAGCCAGGAGCCAGGTGCTTCCTTCTGGTCTTCCATGTGGGTGCAGGGCCCAAGCACTTGGGCCATCCTCTACTGCACTCTCGGGCCACAGCAGAGAGCAGGACTGGAAGAGGAGCAACCGGGACAGAATCCGGCGCCCCAACCGGGATAAGAACCCGGGGTGCTGGCGACGCAGGCGGAGGATTAGCCAAGTGAGCTGCGGCACTGGCCACTACTAACATTTAATAAGAGCATACTACTTGCTAGAAATGATTCTAAGTATTTTACATGTATTAAGTCAAAGTTTATAACTCTTTGAGATAGGCATTAGCTTTTTTTTTTTTACTATTTTGTGCATTTGGAAAGCATAACATGGTTAAACAATTTGTTGACAGTCACAGACACCCTGTACAGATGCCATTATTTGACTTTCAGAGATATACTTTGGAGCCCACGGGGCTTTTTATTCTACTCTACATAGGTCTGTTGTGCAAACCCATTTCATTCAGGAGGGGTTGGTCTAGATGTTATAATGACCTGATCCCTAAAAAAAGGGTAGTAGATGCTCCCTAAATAGTGGTATTAGTGTTTCCTCAGTATGAGTGCAGGTGAGGTAAGAAATGACTGTCCTTCAGATCAAGATCTACTTCTGGAGAACTATCATTTTCTTTTGGAGGTATCATATCACCTTGCTTCTCACTGTTTCCTCTGTCCGTACATTTATGACTGAGCATCTGGTGAAATAGTCCCTTTTTAATGGAGTAGGTTTTATTGATAAAGAGTTTATGATGCTTTAGAAAGACTACAGGATATCACTTGTCTTGTTGGCTTGTCTTTGGTTCTAGGTGAGCCCAGAAGTGTCATTTCTTAATTTGAAGAAAAATTTGACATTTAAAGTAATCGAATACTCACAGACCTCATTTTTAGTATATGTGCTGCTGAAGTGAGCACACTCAGAGACCTCATAACACTGTCACTTTGATGGAGTCAGACAGGGCTCAGATTTTCCTATTGTCTTAGATTTAATTAGTAGGAAGTATTAGAAACCAGAACACCAACTTACAGATTTGCAATGGGTCATGCAAAGACAAATCGTGATCAGAATGGAGCCTGAGGAACAAAGATACTTAGCTATATGGAGCAACTAAATATTGGAGTTAGTTTTTTCCCAATGGAAAAATTTCTACCACATCCACTGAACATAGAGTTGTCAGGATGACTGCCTGAGAATAGTTTCTAAATCAGCTGTTGTTTCTCTTTGGCACATTTTTTCCCAATATCTAATTTTGTCTGTTTTCTATTCAAGTTCTCACATTTTCCTTAGGTGTATTTAATGACATAAATTATCTGAGTGTTATTTTGTCAAGTCTGAGATTCATTTTTCTCTTTAAGATGACTTTGCTTACTTTTTATTCGTGTATTATGTACTGATTTTATAGTTAATCAGTGGATGAGAATTACTCTGCCTTTGTCTTTGTTATTGGGGTACCTTCACTTTTTATCCTCAAAATAGATTTAAGGGGGGTTCTGTGGAGAATAAAGGGAATATAGATATAAATCTTAGAACAAGCAGGATCTAGGTTTGAATTTGTTGTGCCAGTTGTAGTTACATAATATTGCACACATTTCTTACATATCTGCATTTCCAGGTTTTCAGAATGATTCAGTAGAAAAATTGATAGCACATGTCTTAAGGAGTTAGTAAAAGGATTTCAAATGAAATTTCAGAGGACTAACAGGATAATTTTATTAAGCTAACCACTTAAATCTTCAATGTGTTAAGTGCTGCACTCTAGGGTATATAATATAAGGAAGTGAAAAGATCTGAATGTCTTCTTTTTTGATAGAAATTTAGATGATGTCCTGATGACATTATTATTATGGTATAAATGTTTTTGTTCTTTTTTCAGTTACCTGCATATATCTCCTCTTAATAAATGTGGGAGATTTGAGTGGTACTTTAGTTATCTATTGCACAGTAATAAACCATCACCATAATTTGTAGTGAAAAATAACAACAAATTATTTATTAAATTGACATGGTTCATTTGCATGGCTCCATGTGGTAAAGCTCTGGTCACTTGTATGGCTACATAGAAGTCAAGTTCAGCTAAGATTACAATGTTCAAGACTGCCACTTACAATCTACAGTCTCTTGTTATGTGGCCTCTCATCATTTAGTAGTGATCCCAAGTTCTTTACACCATGGCACTGGCTTCCAAGAGAATAAGACCCAATATTTGAAAGATTTAACCAAACTTCTGCTTATATCATGCTTTCTACTAACATTTTGGTTAATGCAAGTCATGTGAGCAAGCCTGGATTTCATAAAGAGGAAATTATACAAGAATATCAATATTATGAAGAATAGTTCACTAGAAGCTACTATGTTACCATTCTACCACAACATTTCATCATTGCTAACATCAGTTTACTCTCAGTGATTATGCTGAATTACTGAATAAATACCATTAGGCTTTTCTAAGGAGGTTTAGTTCTGTTCAGTTTTAAGAACTTTCTGTTGGTTAGAATTTTCCACCAATGGAACAGATAACCTTGTATAAATGATATCCGAACAATAAAGTTTTCCACTGTGAATGGACAGTTACTGAAATTTTATATAGATGTTTAGTACCTTATTTGGACACTGAATTAAGATTTTATTTTATTTTTTTAAAGATTTATTTATTTGAATGAGTTACACAGAGAGAGGAGAGGCAGAGAGAGAGAGGTCTTCCATCCGATGGTTTACTCCCCAATTGGCTGCAATGGCTGGAGCTATGCCAATCTGAAACCAGGAGCCAGGAACTTTTTCTGGGTCTCCCAAGTGGGTACAGGAGTCCAAGGACTTGGGCCATCTTCTACTGCTTTCCCAGGCTACTGCAGAGAGCTAGATCAGAAATGGAGCAGCTGGGACAAGAACCAGCGCCCATATGGGATGCTG
Source organism: Sylvilagus floridanus (assembly GCA_949820135.1). Taxonomy (NCBI): domain Eukaryota; kingdom Metazoa; phylum Chordata; class Mammalia; order Lagomorpha; family Leporidae; genus Sylvilagus; species Sylvilagus floridanus. Next base: position 23,211,555 of record OX463231.1, read on the forward strand.
GTGCTTCAGGCCAAGGCATTAATCTGCTGAGCCATAGCGCCAGCCCCTGAATTAATTCCTTTCAACTATTAGAGTCTATAATTCTGAGCATATATTGAGCATTTCTCATGCGATAGGCACTCTGTTTATTCTATAGATGATGAAAGTAGATGTTTGAGGCCAGGCAAAATTATTAAAATATTACTTCTCCCATTTACTAGCTATGTTGAGACCCCATTCTTTGCTTTCTACTTCAAGATCTTTTCACAAGAAGTGAAACTAACAGTACATACCTTTCAGTTTCGTATATCAAATTGTGTGAGGTATATCAGACAATGTGCTAAAAATAAATGCTTAATAATTGTGAAAATAAGCTAAAGGTGTACAGTTTAATTAGATGTGATATGAACTATTAAACAATTAGTTAGCATTTGGACTTCGTCTGTCCTCTGAATTGTTTGCAATACTGCAGGACTAACATGAACATATGCAAGAAGTATTTATCAAGAAATAGCTAAAGTTATAATATTAAATGACCTCATTTTGTTAGACTATAATGACCTAGGTATTGGTAGCACTCTCCAAATACAAATATGGGGTGCTAGTTCCTCCTTAAATTTCTTAACCTTTTAAATTTAAAATTTATTCTGTTACAAAATATTGACTGAGTGGTTCAACCTTTGTTTCTTGTTTTCAGTCCAATACATATTGTCAAAGAGAAAAGTATCCATACAGTACATTTATAAAAATGAAATACAGGAGCTGGTGCTATGGCGTAGCCAGTAAAGCTGACACATACAGTGCCGGCACCCCATATGGGCACTGGTTAAAGTCCCAGCTGCTCTACTTCCAATCTAACTCTCTTCAGTAGAGGATGGCTCAAGTCCGTGGGCCCTTGCACCCACATAAGAAGACCTGTAAGAAGCTCCTGGCTCATGCTTTGGATTGACGCGGCTCCTGCCATTATGGCCATCTAGGGAGTGAACCAGAGGATGGAAGACCTCTCTCTCTCTTTCTTTGCCTCTCTGTAACTCTGCCTTTCAATTAAATAAATAAATCTTTAAAAAAAGAGAATGAAGTACAGATGGGTAAACATAAACCAACAGCAATCCTAGGCCTGTTCTGATTCTATTCTGGTCAACTATCCTGATTTATTTAATAGTCCTTGAAAGGTAAACTTGAAAAGCAGTTTCCGTAATCCGTTTAGTATCTTAAGTACATTTTTAAAGATAAATATGGAGAAAGGACACTAGGTTGTTAATTGGGCTCACGTAGCAGTCACTTGGACAAAACATGGTAAGACTGATGAAATGGGTTACTTCAGAAGGTTGGTACTGTACAGGAAAATGTTGTGGAAGCATTGTGTCCTGTTGAGTTCAAATAGCTTAAGGGCTTTCATGTTTGATGCCTATTACCTTCTCTAATGTACACAGGGATCACGGCAAAGATGGATTGAAATGTATTTTGGAATAAAATTCTCTTTTGCATGACTTTTTCTTATTCAGAAAATTTTGATTTATATAACCTTTATTTTCAGAAAAGCACATCTTAGTTTCACATTTCCAAGGTGATGGATTTTTTTCTTACGTGAATCTGTACCATCAGGTTACATTAGTCACACTGCATTATGTTGCACTAAATCAAGTAACACAATGTGACTATTAATGTTGTGATGTGTAAGAACATGTCTCACTCGGGACTGGGGAAAATGCGATTTTCTGAAAACAGCTGTCTCTGCATTTATTCAATAAAACTTTTCACCTTGGAAACTGTGTTGTTTGCCATCTAAGCAATTTCATTGGCAATTCTGAGAGACATTTTAAAGCCTACAATTTTTTTCCTTTCCTGACATTAAATATTCACAATTCTAAAGTTTTCAATAATGAAATAAATTTTAAAGACAATTACTGTGAATGATTACCACTTTTGTATTTAGATAAATCAGAAAAATGCATGGAATGTTCCAGATCAGACCTTTCCATAAAACTGATCATGATAAATCAATAAACTTTAGTATTGACCAAAAGGAAGGCTGTTGTCAGCACCACATTCCTTTCTCCAATATGAGAAATGGGCATCACAAAAAAAGAGAAATGTAAAGCTAAGAGAAAGATATCCGTTTGGAGTATCTAGTTTTGTATTGTTTTTGGTTCTGATTTTAATATTTGATGTTCATCTGTAAACCTGAAAATTCATATTTGCAATATGCACGGTCAAGTAGCCTAATGATGCTGAGGAAAGCATTCTTCACATGATTACAGAAATCAATTCTGTTTACTCTTATACGAAGAAAAGAAAATTCATGGAAATGGGAATGCTTAAAAGTTTTTTTTTAAAGTACTGAGAATATTATTTTATTTTGTACATGAGTAAACCAATGAAAAAAATAAAAATATTGATTTTTTTCTAACAGAAACCAATGACCCATCCTTTGCCTTAGAATAAATAATTTATTTCTATGAGAAATCAATAATTTATTTTGGTTGGCAACATTTTCTTCAGGCAGGAACTACCCATTATTTTCCTTAAGTTTCATGATGATAGAGCAATGACATGATGTTACTGAATAGAGACGTGGAGGAAGTGTGAAAGAGAAGCTTGGAAAGGTGGAGGTCATTACTGAGGAGAGAAAGGCTGTGAGGCTGAGCTCAACCAAGACTGGAAGAAAGGCCACTCATCTCTTATGAGTAGGGGGGTTGTAGAAAAATTCTGAACAATCATACAATGTTAAGTGGGGGAGAGCACCATCAGTACATGCAAGTTGGGATTACAGCCATTGATGTAAGGTTTAGAGGGTATGATTACAAAGGAATGAGGTCCCAAGTGGGCAAGATAGGGTCTAGGATAAAGGACAGAGTCATAGAAGAGGACCTAAGAGAGCTGCTGTCTAAACCATGACTATGTTTTCTGATTAAGAGGCACATAGAAACTGACAGAAGGGACCTGATAATAATCAGATGCGTTTTAAGGACTTGCCAGTTAAGAGGCCCTCCACAGGGGTACGTCTAAAGGCGATGTGAGCCTCTTCAGGAAGATACCCTGTTGACTTCCATTACCTAGGTGGCCCAGGAGGAGAGCTGGCCAAATAAAGGCAGGTGGAATCTCTAATAGGAAGTTTACAGTTCTGCCTGCAACATTGCTGACCCTACTTGACTGTCCCCTCAGCAGTCGTGCTTATTTTAGAAGCTGGGCCAAGTGAGGAGCTTTTCAGTTTAGAGCCAACGAACAAGATCTGTGGCTCTGACCCAAAGTCCTTCGACTCCAGGGCAATTCCTATTCCAGTGATCCAACTCTTGGGTGACAGAGCTGCCAGAGTTCTTCATAAGCTGACTTCTGCTGAAGCCCAGGCTTTCCACATGGAAAGCTAGTAAAGTAGACTTGCCTGTTTGGTCTCCTTGATGGCAGATCACTGTGCAAAGCAGCCATTAATTCACCTGCAACCTATCTTTACATTGCTTCTGCTGCCCAGTCGTCTTTTTTTCCTAGTTTTTGTTAAAGCAGACTAGAGGAAACCTTTAAGAGGATGCAATTCAGGGAAGTGTTCAAGTCCCATCTCTAATCTTTGGTGGCCTATTTTAGAAGTCTATAGTGACAGGCATGTTCTGATAGTTGTTTTTCTGTGAGGTAGACAATGCCCATGAGGAAAGCTATGTCCTCACTTTAAAACTTTCTCTCCCTTTTTTGGTCTGATGGGGAGGTTTTGCCTGTTTATTGTGCCCATGGAGAAGTAAATCTAGCTGTGAAATCATAATTTAAGCTCTCATCTTGACTATATGCTATTACTACAGATAACTGTTGACCATCCCTTTTATAAAGCCTGAAGATCAAATTGTAAATCCTGGAGAGTCCTTCAGTATAGAGTCAGTTTCCCATCTTGAAGAGAATAGAGAGATTAGAGAACAAGTCAGGCTTCCCAGATTGCCTACCAACAATAACAACATCAAATGAAAACATAGCAAACAATTTCAATCGTTAAATAATAATATGAAAACATTTACTTTGGGGGCTGGCGTGGTGGCACACTAGGTTAATCCTCCACCTGCAGTACTGGCATCCCATGTGGGCACTGGATTCTAGTCCCGGTTGCTCCTCTTCCAGTCCAGCTCTCTGCTGTGGCCTGGGAAGGCAGTGGATGATGGCATAAATGCTTGGGCTCCTGCACCCGCGTGGAACACCAGGAGGAAGCACCTGGCTCCTGGCTTTGTATCGGCGTAGCACTGGCCATGGTGGCCATTTGGGCAGTGAACCAACAGAAGGAAGACCTTTCTCTCTCTCTCTCTCTCACTGTCTGTAACTCTGTCAAATAAATAAATAAAAATCTTAAAAAAAAAAACCAACAAGAAAACATTTACCAGAAGGTCCAGTATCCACTTAAAGTTGAACCAAATTTTCATGCATCAAGTTGTTATTTTCCAGACATCTTTTTAGATTTTAATTGAATTTTATTACTTTTTTTTTACCCAAAGAACATATTAGGCAATTGATGCTCTAGTCAACAGTCAGCCACTTGGGACTGCCTCTGAAATAAAAGTTCAGGCAGCTGCCAGGCAGGTCCTAAAGGTGACTGTGGGCTAGAGGCCGATGTGCCAAGGACAAGAAATCCACTGGAGATTGTTCGCCATTTTGTTCAGCCTAGTGGGGAAGAACATCTGTCAGAGTAGATAGACACTCTCTGGTTGGAGAGAGATTTTTAAGGATACTCTGATTGGTGAAAGAGTAAGGGGCAATTATGGAGGAGATATATCTTGAAGTAGTAATTAACCTGGTGAGCCTCCTAGTTTGAAGGGCCGGTAGTCTTGATCATTGTTTCACAAAGATTGGGAGAGATAAATCTAGGAAATGCTCCCTAATGAGACTAGGAAATTGAGTTTGTAGGAACTGATGAGTCCTGGGGAAGTCAGCTTGATATTCGGTTACAACGCAGGGACAAAACCCATCAAAAGACCTGATCATCCTGTCTGGCTTGCTCATGATAAAAGCTCTCACTGCGACTCAAATTGGTGGATACTGGGTGTCTGAGATCATGGCCATCCGACAAGAGAATATGGGTACCAAGGGTGAAGGTTGTCACCCACACACCCACTGGAGCCCAGGGCTTAGCCCATAGAAGGAAAATAGGGTTGAGTTGTCACCCACAGCCACTGTTGCCCAGACACAGAGTCTGTAGAGGCATGAGGCTGTAGGTGTTGTGGTGCCTGGTACGGGGACTTTGGGATGAAGTAGAGTAGAACCACAACCCTTAGAAAGTCATACTGAGAGGATCCTCTGCGTGCCCCATCTTACCTCAGGAATTTGAAAGGCTGGTGTGTGGATAGAGATCACGGAGCATTCAGTGGAGTGAAGGGAGGTCTGGGGTGCATTTTGTGGCTGACAGAAATCCAGGACCCCAAAGCAGCTCAGATCCCTGAAGGGAGAGCAAGGTCGATGGGGAGCCTGGATCTGAGTAACAGCACCAGTGTAAGGGCCACACAAAACACACCAAACACTGGAGTAAGAGAAAGGGTTTATTGACAGGGGAAATCCAACAGATCAGAGGGAGAGGCAAAGAAGAAAGGGGGGGGGGGGACTGAGAGAGATTGACAGAGAGAGGATGAAGAAGAAAGACAGTGAAAGAGATCTGGAGAGAGCAGTATTCACCTTTTAAGATTTATGCATTTGAAAATCAGTTACAGAGAGAATGTGTGTGTGTGTGTGTGTGTGAGAGAGAGAGAGAGAGAGAGAGAGAGAGAGAGAGAGAGAGAGAGAAAAAGAGAGAGAGAGAGAATCTTCTATACCCTGATTCACTTACCAGAGGCTGCAATTGTTATCATTGGACCAGGCTATAGTATGGAGTCAGGAGCTTCATCTGGGTCTCCCATATAGGTTGCAAAGGCCCAATTACTTTGGCCATATTCTCCTATTTTTCCCAGGCCTTTAGCAGGAAGCTGAATCAGACATAGAGCAGCTGGGACACAAATCAGTGCCCATGTAGGATGCTGGTGTCATAAGTGGTGGCTTTACCCACTGGACTACAATGCTAGTTTCTGAAATAATAGTTTTGAATGCCTTTTAATTCAGATACTGCTTTATAATGTAGAGATACATATAGTTGTTAACTAAGGAAATGCTTTTTTTAAAAAAAGTTGTACAAGGTTCCTACATTTCAAATACACAGGTTTATGGACATAGTGATACTTCCCCCCTCTCTCCACACTCCAAAACTACTTCCTTCTCCCTTTCACATTACCACACTTAATTTTTTCAAAGATCTATTTTCTTTTTTTAAATGTTGTTTTAAACTTTTATCAATAAATATAAATTTCCAAAGTACAGCTTTTGGATTACAGTGGCTTTTTCCTCCCATAACTTCCCTCCCACTCCCAACCTTCCCATCTCCTGCTCCCTCTCCCTTTCCATTCACATCAAGATTCATTTCTTTTCTTTTCTTTTCTTTTCTTTTCTTTTTTTTTTTTTTTTGACAGGCAGAGTGGACAATGAGAGAGAGAGAAAGGTCTTCCTTTGCCGTTGGTTCAACCTCCAATGGCCTCCCCAGCTGGCGCGCTGCAGCCAGCGCATCGTGCTGATCTGATGCCAGGAGCCAGGTGCTTCTCCTGGTCTCCCATGGGGTGCAGGGCCCAAGCACTTGGGCCATCCTCCACTGCACTCTCTGGCCACAGCAGAGAGCTGGCCTGGAAGAGGGGCAATCAGGACAGAATCTGGTGCCCTGACCAGGACTAGAACCCAGTGTGCCGGCGCTGCAAGGCGGAGCATTAGCCTGTTGAACCATGGCGCCAGCCAAGATTTATTTTCAATTATCTTTATATATGGAAGATCAATTTAGTATATATTAAGTAAAGATTTCAACAGTTTGCACTCATACAGAAACACGAAGTGTAAAGTACTGTTTGATTACTAGTTATACCATTGATTCACATAGTACAACACATTAAGGACAGAGATCCTACATGGGGAGAAAGTGCACAGTGACTTCTGTTCTTGACTTAACAATTGGCACTCTTGTTTATGGCATCAGTAATTACCCTAGGCTCTTGTCATGGGTTGCCAAGGCTATGGAAGCCTTTATAGTTCGCCAGCTCTGCAAAGATCTATTTTCAGTTTACTTAATGGTCATGTACTTAACTCTACACTAAGTAAAAAAGTTCAACAAATAGTATGAAGAAAAAAGAATAACTGTTCCTTATAGAAGAGACAAGTGCTGTAAACAATCATCGAATCTCAAAGTGTCCTAAACATTAAATTTTAGGTACTCTATTAGTTACTTCAGATCAGGTAAAACATATGGTATATATCTCTTTGGGACTGATTTCACTAAGTATAATGGTTTCCAGTTACATCCAACTTGTTGCAAAAAACTAGATTCCATTTTTTTTTTCAGCTGAGTAGTACTCCGTAGTGTACATATATCATAATTTCTTTACCCAGTCAACAGGTGATGGATATCTGGGATGATTCCATATCTTAGCTATTGTTAATTGTGTATCAGTGAGCATGGGGGAACAGATAACTCTTTCATATGCTGATTTGTTTGAGTTTGTGTAAATTCTCAGGAGTGGGGTGGCAGGCTCATATGGTAGGTCTATATTCAGATTTCTTAGGTATCTCCATACTGTCTTCTGCAGTGGCTTTACCAGTTTTTATTGCCACCAGCAATAGATGAGGGTATCTTTCTCCCCACATCTTTATCAGCATTTGTTGTTTGTTGATTTCTGTATGAAAGCCATTATAATTGGGGTAAGGCTAAACCAAATTGTGATTTTGATTTTCATTTCCCTGTTGGCTAGTGATCCTGAGCATTTTTCATGTCTGTTGGCCATTTGAATTTCCTCTCTTGAAAAATGTCTATTCAAGTCTTTTGCCTGTTTTTATTTTTATTGTTTGTTTTGTTATTGCTGAGTTTCTTGAGCTCTTTTTAGATTCTGGGTGTTAACCCTTTATCAGTTGCATAATTGCAAATATTTTCTCCCATTCTCTGGGTTGCCTGTTCACTTTGCTAAGTGTTTCTTTTGCAGTGCACACACATCTTAGCTTGATGTTAATCCCATTTGTCAATTTTGGCTTTGATTGCCTGTACTTTTGGGGTCTTTTCCAGCAAGTCTTTGCCTATGCAAATGACTTGTAGAGTTTTCTCAATGTTCCCTAGTCTTTGGTCTTTAAACCATTTCAAGTGTTTTTTTTTTTTATATAAGATGTAAGATTGCAGTCTAATTTTATACTTCTGCACTTAGAGATCCAGTTTTCCCAGCACCATTTTTTGAAGAGACTCTCTTGTTCGAGGGATTGATTTTAGTCCCTTTGTCAATGATAACTTGGTTGTAGATATATGAATTTATTTCTGGAGTTTCTATTCTGTTCCATTGGTCTACAAGTCTGTTTTTGTTCTAGTACCAGGATGTTTTCATTATAACTTCCCTTTAGTATGTTTTTAAATCTGGCATTATGATGCCTCCAGATTTATTTTTGTTATATAAATTGCTTTAGCTATACAGAGTCTCTTGTGTTTTGATATGCATTTTAACATCATTTTTTCAGGATCTGCGAAGACTGTCATTGGTATTTTGATTGGGATCACATTGAATCTGTAAATTGCTTTTAGTACTATAGACATTTTGATGATTTTGTTTCTTCCAATAATGAGCATGGAAGATTTTTCTATTTTTTAACGTCCTCTTCTATTTTTTTCTTTAGTGTTTTGTAATCTTCATCATAGAGGTTTTGACATCCTTGGTCAAATTTATCCCAAGCTATTTAATTCTTTTTGGAGCTGTTGTATGACTGATCTTAAGAAGTTCTTTCTCAGCCATGGCATTATCTGTGTATACAAGGGCTTGGCATCCTTGCCTGATTTGGGATCTTAAGGGGAATGCTTCCAGCTTTACCCATTAAATAGAATCTTGGCTGTGGGTTTGTCATATATTGCCTTGATTGTGTAGAGGAATGTTTATCCTATGTTATGCCTAATTTGCTCAAGGTTTTATCATGAAAGGGTGTTGTATTTTATTAAATGATTTATCTGCATCTATTGAGATAATCATATAATTTTTGTTCTTCACTTTGTTAATGTGATGTATTACATTGATTGATTTGTGAATGCTGAACCATCCCCGCATAAAAGGGATAAATCTCATGTGGTCCAGGTGAATTATCTTTCTGATGTGTTATTGGATTCGATTAGTTAATACTTTTTGAAGATTTTTACATCTGTGTTCATCAGGGATATCAGTCTGTAGTTCTCTTTCTCTGTTATATCTTTTTCTGGTTTAGGAATTAGAGTGAAGCAGGCTTCATAAAATGAGTTTGGGAGGATTCCCTCCCTTTCAATCATTTTGAATAACTTGAGAAGAATTTGAAGTAGTTCTTTAAATGTCTGGTAAAATTCAGCAGTTAAACCATTGGATTCTTGATATTTTTTTTTGTTGGGAGTGTCTTTATTACTTATTCAATTTCCATCTTAATTACTGGCCTGTTTAGGTTGCTGTATCCCTTAAATTGTGATGTGATATATTGACTTCATTCATTTCCAGAGGTTTTTTGATTTCTTCTATGACCCACTGTTCTTTCAGGAACATGTTGTTCAGTAACCATGTGTTTGTATATGATCTGGAGATTCTTGAGTTGTTGATTTCCAGCCTCATTTCATTGTGGTCAGAGAAGATGCATGGTATGATTTTGATTTTTTTGAATTTGCTGAGACTTGCTTTATGGCCTAGCATATAGTCTAGAGAAAGTTCCATGGACTGATGAGAAGAATGTGTATTCTACAACTGTGGGGTTACAAGTTCTGTAGATATCAGATGTAGTTAGATCCATTTGATCAATCGTGTCAATTAGCTATGTTTTTTTGTTGTTGTTGTTGATTTTCTGTCCAGTTGATCTATCTGTTCATGAAAGTGTGGTGTTGATGTCCCTCATTACTATTGTATTAGAGTCTATATCTGTCTTTAGATCCATTAACACCTCTTTTAAATAGGCACCTTGTAATTGGTTATGTATACATTTATTATAGTTATTTCTTCCTGTTGAATTGATCCCTCAGTCATTACACAGTGCCCTTCTTTCATCTCGTTTAACAGTTTTTGTATTAAAGTTCATTTTGTCTGATATTAATGTGGCAACACCTACCCTTTTTTGCTTTTGATTATCATGGAATGTTTTTTTCCATCCTTTCGTTTTCTGTCTGCATGTATCTTTGTTGGTGAGAAGTGTTTCTTGTAAGCAGCAAATAGATTTTACCAGTCTGTATCTTTTAACAGGAGCATTGAGGCCATTTATATTCAAGGTGACTGTTGATAAGTAACAACTTGGCCCTGCCATTTTTCCACAAATTTTCCTATTATTTACTTTGTATATCCTTTGTATTTCTACTTGAGATTTTCTGCCTTCATATTTTTTTTTGTTTTGTTTCTGTGTGTAGCATATCCTTAGGCATCTTTTGTAAGGCTAGATGAGTATTGGCAAATTCTTTCAATTTCTGTTTTTATGGAATGTCTTTATTTTACCTTAATTCATAAATTAGAGCTTTGCAGGGTACAGTATTCAGGGTTGAGTTTTTTTCTTTTAAGACTTTGACTCTATCTTGGCATTCCTTTCTAGCCTGTAGGCTTTCTAAGGAACAGTCACCTGTGACTCTAATTGGAGATCCTTTGAAATTAATCTGACATTTCATGCACATTTTAGAGTCTTCTCTTTATATTTACTTAGGTGAGTTTGATTACATTGTGTCATAGTGAAGATCTTTGCTGGTCATGTCTGTTAGGAGTTCATTGTGCTTCCTCTACTTGAACATCCCTTTCTTTCTCTAAATTGGGGAGGTTTTCTTTTCTGTAATTATTTCACAAAATAGGCCTTCTAGTCCATTTTTTCTTTCTACAGTTTCAGAAAATCCCAAGACTCATATGTTGAGCCATTTGATAGTTTCCCATATTCCAACATTTTTTGAACTTTTTAAAAAGCTTTTATTAAATGAATACAAATTTCATAGGTTTAGCATTAGGGATATAGCAATTCTTCCCCCCATACCCAGTCTCCTTCATGTAGATTTTTTTTTTGCCACAGTCCAACAGTGTTTTTAAGTTTTTAAACTTCTTCTTGTTTTTTTTTTGCCTGACTCAAAGATTTCCAAAGATTTGTCTTCTCGTTCAGATGCTCTTCTTTCAGTCAAGTCTGCTTTTATAGCCACCACATTTTTTTAATTTGATCTATTGAATTCTTCATTTCCAATATTTCATTTTTACTTGTCTTTATAATATCAATTTCATGGGAAAATTCTTTGCTCATGTGATGTATAGTCTTTAGTTCATGGACTTGCTTCTGATTGCCTATGAGTAATCCTCTGATTGATTTTTTAAATTCCATTCCCAGCATTTTCTTCATCTTCACATTCTAACGTTGAAATACTGTGGTGTTCCTTTTAAGGGGGTCATGTTGCATTCCTTATTCTTGTTTCCTGGATTTTTGTATTTATTTTTAGGCATTTATAGAGTTAATTGTTGTTTATTTTTCTTCTGATGGCTTTTGTCTTTGAGCTGTGCCTGTGTGGCTTAGTGGAATGTCTTTACTTTCAGTGAATACCAAGAGGTGTGTGGTGGATGTGGCCTGGAAACTGTTCAGTGCTTCAGAGTGGTGTGAGTATCCTGGGTAATACCCAAGTCTAGCATGGTAGATCTCTTGTTTACAGAAGTGGATGAATGGTCACTTCTGTTGACACATACATCCCCTCACCTCCTCTTCTCCAAGGAGAGCATTGCCCAGTGTGTTTAAGACTCATCCATGCTACCGTATAAACTGCACAAATGATCTGTGCAGTCCTCACTGTGAGTACAGGTCCCACTGCAATGACCTGCCCAGGCTAACTGGAGCTCTGAGCATGATTTCCCAGAGACCCAGCTACACCCTGCAGTTCCTTATGTAACCACTGGGTCCCCATGTGCTCTCACAGTCTTGAGTGCAGAGGTTTCTCTCTGCCCTGCTAGTCTGTCCATTCAGCAGAGAGGCAGACATTCCCAAAACCAGCTCCAACTAGATCTCTTGATCCTGGGAGGCTGGCGGTGCCTTACAGTCCTATTTGGGTGCCCAGCACCTTCCAGCCAGGCTCAAAGTCAGTGGGGACTGCGGATGTTTCCCTCCATTAGAATCTCTTGATCCCACACATATACAAGAGCCACTGGCCGAATCTTACTCTTTCCCTGCCGCTGCCATCAGTACTGCCGAGAAGGTGTCCTTCTCTTCCACTCATTGTGTGCATACATAAAGGCTTCCACAGCTGCTGCCCAAACCCAAAATGGCACCCACTCTTTTTCAGCCAGGCAGCGGGCACCATTGTGGGGAAGTTGGAGTAAGATAAGCATGCCACCTCTACTTCCAGTGGGACTATGGGCAACAGCTAGCAATGTCCAGCCACCAGGGCTCTAGTCAGACTCACGCCATGTTCTCCCTTCTGCTAAATCACCACGGTTTGCTACAGTCTGGTCTAACCCCTGTCTCCAAGCAGTCATGTGTTGTGTTCGTGTTTGTGCTGCACGTTCGCACCCTTGACACAGGTCTGTGGAGTTCCTCTTCCTCTTGTTGGATTTTCAGTGTGGTTTTCTTTCCTGAGAAATCTCCCCGGAGAATGCACTTCCTACACTTTTTTTTTTTTTTTTTTACTATTTATTCCTAGACTAACTCAGTATGTTGTTTCTTGATCTGCCATCTTGGAATCTCTGAAAGTTTCCTATATCAGAATCCTTTTCTTTAAGTTGGGGAAGATAAGCCATAAAGAACAAATAATTCAATTAATGTTCACTTTGTCAGATGGTCATAAGTGCTATGTGAAACCAAACGAAAAAGTCATGATGTTGGTAGCACATGTCTGGAGGCAGGGTGAGGTTTATAATTAAGTCTAAAAGATATAAATCAATAAACATAATTTTTGTTTAAGGTAGCAGAGTGAACAGAAACTTAATCCTTTCTATCTCTGTTCTGACTCCATACAAAGGTGTTTATAGAGAAGTGTATATCACTTAAAAATGCACAGATGTACTTAAATATAAGAGAAATATTTCAGTGAGACATAAAAATAGAACCGGGAAAGGGTTGGCATTCCAAGGTAAAGCTGGAAATAAATTTCCAGTTGATATGACCCTAGAAAAATTGGCAGTTAAAGCAAAATTAGACACATGTGATTACATCATGTTAAGAAGCTTTTGCACAGCAAGAGAAACAATAAAGTGAAGAGGCAATGGGCAGGATGGGAGAAGGTATTTTCAAACTCTGCATCTAATAAAGGATTAATATCCAGGATATTTAAGGAGCTCAAGTAACTCCACAACAAAATAAACAATCCAGTTAGGGAATGACAAAGATATGAACAAGAATTTTTTAAAAGATGACATAAAATGGCCAATAGACACATTAAAAAATGGTCAGGATCACTGGCCATCAGGGAAATGCAAAAGAAAGCACACTAAAGTTTCATCTCAGCCCAATTAGAATGACTACCATCCAAAAATCAAGCAAACAAACAAACAAAAACAACTGCTGGTGAGGATATGGAGATAAAGGTACCCTAATCTACTGTTGGTGAGAGTGTAAACTAGTACAACCATTGAGGAAGACAATCTGGAAATTCTCCAGAAATTTGAAAATAGATCTACCATATGATCCAGCCATCTGACTGCTGGGAATATACCCAAAATAAATTAAATCAACACGTGAAATAGTTATCTTTACCCCCATGGTTAAAGCAGCTAAATTCACTATAGGTAAGCTATAGAATCAAACTAAATGTCCATCAACTAATGGCTGGATAAAGAAAATGTGGTACATACCCATGATGGAATACTATTCAGTCATAAAACAAAGAAATCTTGTCTTTTAGCAACAAAACGGATGCAACTGGAGACTGTTATGCTTAGTTAAATAAGCCAGATGCCAAAAGAGCAATATCATATGTTTTCTCTGTTTTTTTTTTTTTTTGTAGCTAATACATAGAGCACTAAAGGGACATCTTATGTTTTGATTGTTGTCTATAACCCTTGCTTATACCTCTATGGAGCAGTGTTCTATAAACTGTTACTTGTAGAGTTCTTTGTTTAGTGGAGCTTTGAACCTGTGAATATGAAGTAAATTTAAGCATTTTATTGCAACACTTACAAAGAAAAAAAGAAAGAATGGAGGGAAGGAGTGAGGGCAGAAAGTATCATTGTGTTCTTGGAATCATATCTATGAAATTCATGAAATCTCTTCTGTATATATTAATAACAATGTAAAAAATGTTCACAGTGAGAGAGAGAGAGAAAGAGAGAGAAAGAGAGAAAGAGAAAGGGAATCACTCAGAATTGGGAACCTGATCAAAGCTTGTGCAGGATCATCACTCAGTTCATCATTATCAGTTCCACTTGGAGAGATGGAAGAAAATGCTGAAAATATTGCATGGTAACCCAATAAGAAGTTGAGATTTTTGTCAAAAATTGAAAGTGCACACACACACACACACACACAAACTCGCTGTAATTTGGAGGTCTAAAAGGAAACCAAACACTATAATTAAATTTTGAAAAAATAGTGAAACTATGTGAGGTTTCAAAATAAGTATGGTCTCCCGAAGCAAAACTGACTAACTAGAGTTGAGTTATTAATTATATACATTGTAGTCTTTGTGTTCTGCTTGTATTTGCAGAAACTTCCTTCAAGATAGATCAGCATTTCCTGGAAGACCTACTGTAAATCTTTGCTTTCCTCCAGCCACTTTGCTGCTGCCCTTTTTAACTCCCATCCTTTCATAGAAAATAGAAACCTTTATTTTTGGACATTACACTCACTATTCAGCTTCAGGCCAAAAATTTTTTTTTTCTTTCAGTTACTTAAGTTAAACCTTTGCCACTACTTTTTGTGCTTGCCTCCTGATAATTTACAATTCTGCTCCTGACATCATCACTCATGTATTCTAAGTTCCCATTAAGTTCACCCCATTTATTCAATTAGTTGTGTAGGCAATTATTCATTCTCAGACCGATATTAGGAAAGGTTTTAGATAAAGGAGACTGAGGGATGCTGTAGAAATAAACTTTCCAGAAATAGCAGTGGCTTATGACAAGATGGGTTGTTTTCCTCTCATGCAGCATGCACTTTCTGGGCCTTTGGCAGCTCTGTCCCAGGGCTGTGCTGTGCACGTTCTCTGTCTCTAACACACACTGTAGTAAGAGCCCCCATCCACGACATTGCTGACTTCAGCTTTGAGATACAAAATAGAACACAGAACCTTAAAATTGTTCCTCGAGTTTCTTCTTGGCATTGGCCATACTGTTCCCACTTCTTTAGCCAAATCAAGATATAAGGCAACAGCTGGTGTTTACAGCTGGCGTTGGATAATTCACCCAGAGGGAGTAGTAGCAAATATTACTGAAAAATAACCCAGTATTTTCAGCTATTGACATGCACATGGATGCATTTCTATATAATTTCTCTCACAACACAAATATTTTGATAAGATGTAAGTCTTCTTTTTCTGATTTTACTCGTTTTCTCACTCTAGTAAAATAATCCCGCCTGCTGTTGATCTGAAATATTTTCACATAAGTGTCCTTTTCTTACAACAGTTAACCTGATCACTGTCAGCCTTAGAAGAATTACTTGTCTCCCATCTGATCCATCTAACATCAGTCTTATGGCCCTTTGCATCCATCTCCACATAACCACACAACAATGATGCCCATCACCTACTGAATATCTGACCTTATGTGGGCATATGAGGACCTTCCTAATGTGGACTCCGTCTCCTCTCTACCTCATCCTTCCCTATCCTCTGCCTCGTAGTAGTGTTCTATGAAATGGCTTCTCACACCCATTCATTTGTTTAACTCCTACTCATTTTATGAGACATTGCAAGCATCATTTTCCTTGGAAAGCCCTGTCTAAAGATCCCAGGCTCTTGAAGATCTTGCAATACAAGGCGTATGTCATGAGTGTTCCACTTATAGTATCTGTGATAATTATTTTAGGGATTTTATTTATTGCCATGTGAGAGGCATAGAGATATAACTATATAGAAATACATTGTCTGACTGCAGATTTATTCCCCAAATGTTTGCAGACAGCTGGAGCTGTGCCAGATTGAAGTCAGGAATCCTGAACTGTTTATGGGTCTCCCTGGTTGGTGCAGGGACAGAAGTAGTACTTGAGTCATAACCTGCTGCCTCCAAGGGTGTGCAATAGCAGTAAACTTGAAATGAGGGCAGAGGAAGACCTCAAATCCAGCACTAGGATCTGGAGCTGCAGGCATCCAAAGCAGTGTCTTAACTATGGTGGCTAACTCCTGCCTTTGTGAAATTATTTTATCTGCCTGTCTTTCCTACAGAAATATGAATTCTTTAGAGTCATAATTTGGATTTTACTCATCTTTGTGTACCTTGAGACAGAAACTGTGTTTTCACAATTTTTGTGCAATCACATCCATTGCAATATTAGTACATAAAACATGTGTGCTAATTTTGCTTAATAAACAAATGTACTTAAGCCAAGAAAGACATTCTCTTTTTCAGACCCAGACATCTGCTCTAGCCTTGGGGTAAGGACTTATTTTCACACCTGGATTTCATGAGCTATGATAAACATAGGGGCTTCTATAGTTTTTGTTTGGAGAAGTTGGAGCAATTGGATGTACATTGACATCATTACCTCCTTTCCTTTTCCCCTCGTAAGCAAAGTTGCAACCAGTAGATTTAAATATATTCAATGTGGATTTGCTTATATATTAAACTCTCCCATGGATTCTGTTTGTTAGTGACCTAAACATTTTTCTTGGGGCTCAAGAATCCTTGGTATTGGAATGAATAGGTAATTGCAGTCCTGTTTAAAAATCCTTAACATCGACATAATCACAAAAAGAATAGCTATAAATTTACATGTAAGGCAAAAATCCATCTCTGGTGGGCATGCTACATATTACATTACAGCTCTTCTATTCAGTGAAACAGGGAAAATGGCAAGGATTGATTTTCTAAAAAAATGTTGTACTCCAATTCTAAGTAGCAATGATTCTTATATAGATGACTTGTTTTCTCTAGAGAAAGTGATTTTCTAGTCATCATGGTACACAACCGTTTTATTATCTGAATTTGCATCAAAAATTAAGGATAAGGACAAAAATGTAAAAATACTTTCCTGAGACTAGCACTGTGGCACAGTAGGCTATGTCACAACATGCAGCACCACCATCCCATATGGGCAACGGTTTGAGTCCCAGCTGCTACACTTCCTATCCAGCCCCCTGCTAATGTGCTAGGGAAAGCAGTGCAAGATGGCTTGGGTTCTTTCCACTCACTTGGGAGACCTGCTTGAACATCTTCTCTCCTGGTTTTGGCCTGGCCTAGTCCTGGCCGTTGCAGCCATTTTGGGAGTGAACCAGCAGATGGGGGATTTCTATCTCTCTGCCTCTCCCTTCCTCCCTCCCTCGTTAGATCTCTGTCTCTAATTCTGTGTAAATAAATCTTTTTAAAATACTTTCTTATAAATAGGTCCAATTGGAAGAGCATAATGCTTTCTATATAAACTTACTATTTAAAACCATTAGTAATGCACTAAACAAGCATTTTTATGAGTCAAAGATTAGTTTGAGTTCACATGTGATTTGATGATGGATAAGAATATTCTGATTTTTTTCATTTAAAATATTGATCTCTATACTTATGCAACAATATTTTAAGGTTTTATTTATTTGAAAGAGAGAGGAGGGAGGAGGGAGAAAGAGAGATAGAGAGAGAGAGAGAGAGAGAGAAAGAAAGAGAGAGAGAGAGGGAGATTTTCCATCCCCTGATTCACTTTTCAAATTTCTGCAACAGCCAAACATCTAGGGCTGAGCCAGATTGAAGCTAGGAACCAAAACTCTTTGAATCTTTCATGTGAGTGTCAGGGACCCAAGTACTTGAGCCATCACTTGCTGCCTCCAAGGGTGCACGTTAATAGTTGATTTGAAGTAGAGATGAACTCAAACCCAGGCAGTCAGATATGAAATATGGGCATCCCAAGAGGTAGCTTAACTGCTATGCCACAATATCTGCCTGTAGAATGTCTTGAATTATATTGTTTTCATCTTCTAATATACTACCTATGCATGACTAATAGCCTAGTGATTTTATTTTCACTTACTTAATAAAACATTTTTGAGCTCTATTATAAATGACAGTCATGTGTCAATGAACAAAACCAGCCTCTGCTCTTACAGAACATGTTTCCGATGTTTCCCAGAGAGGGAAACATATGACAAACAAATTGATGGGACATTTACCATACTGGTTAGTGGCATTAAGAAAAATAAGGCATGTTTCCTGAGAGGCAGCATTTTCACAAATGCTGAGTAAAATGGAGTGTGCCATGATGACAATTGTAAACATAGCTTCCAGACTGAACACACAGGGTGCAAAATGACCGTGTGTCATGTGTAGTGGGTATACAAGAGTATGATAGAAGAGTCCAGGCATTGAGGGTCTTCTAGCTCATGACAAGAGTTTTATTTTCTATTCTAAGTGAAAAAGATAAGCCAAGAAAAGATTTCAAAAAGAACAACCTTTAAAAGCAGGACGTTAGCATTTGTGTGGAAAACACACTACCAGTAGAGGTTTGTGTTGATTGACACAGGCTGAGAAACAGCACTTGATCTGCACTGCAGAAGCTCTTCTAATGACACGTCTCAGCACTCAAAGTTATCAAACTTTCAAACTTGTTGAAAAGTGCATAAAAATACATAAAACTGTTCATTAAAATATTCATCAATATTTCTTTAATAATTGGGTAAAAAGTGAGTTATGGTACTGAAGTAAGTGAAATTTTTTTTTCTATTATAATCAGTGATGTTGACTCAACTAGGGGTTGGATTAAAAGAAAAATCTTTGAGGGGCTGGTGCTGTGGCACTTTAAGGTAAGCCTTCATCTGTGGTGCCAATGTCCCATATGGGTGCTGGTTTGTGTCCTAGCTACTTCTCTTCTGATCCAGCTCTGTTCTTATGGCCTGGAAAGCAGTGGAAGATGGCCCAAGTGCTTGGGCCCCTGCACCCACATGGGAGTTCCAGAAGAAGCTGCTGGTTCCCGGCTTTGGATTGGCCCAGCTCCAGCTGTTGCAGCCCTTTGGGAAGTGAACCAGCAGATGGAAGACCTCTGTCTCTCATGCTCTCACTCTCTTTGTAACTCTACTTTTCAAATAAATAAATAAATAAATAAAATCTTTAAAAAAGAAAAAATTTTCCACTGATTTCTAAATATAAAAGAATATAAAATAAAAATGAGAAATTTTTACATATATAGTACATATTAGGATATTATTGTTAATGATGGAATAGTAGTTTATCTGTCACATAATATTTCCCAGTTCCCATTATGGTTTTTTTTGTTTTTGTGTGTGTGTGTGTGTGTGTGTGTGTGTGTGTTTTGGACAGGCAGAGTTAGGCAGTGAGAGAGAGAGACAGAGAGAAAGGTCTTCCTTTTCCTTTGGTTCACTCCCCAAAGTGGCCACTACCGCCGGCGCACTGCGCCAATCGAAAGCCAGGAGCCAGGTACTTCCTCTTGGTCTCCCATGCGGGTGCAGGGCCCAAGCACTTGGGCCATCCTCCACTGCCTTCCCGGGCCACAGCAGAGAGCTGGACTGGAAGAGGAGCAACCGGGACAGAACCAGTGCCCCAACTTGAACTAGAGCCAGGGGTGCAGGTGCCACAGGCGGAGGATTAGCCAAGTGAGCCGCGGCGCCCACCTCCCCATATGGTTTAAATATGTAATTGAATTTCTCCTTATGAAGCTTACAAAATACAAATAAAGATATGTATTTGTTCAGAAATGAGCATTGGGGAATTTGATTTTGATATGCAGTGTATTATGTTTTTTTTAGTGTCAGTCATTACTCTATTTGATGTATACAGCGTTCTTAGATTGATGTGTTTAAAATTAATGAAGTATTTGCCCTCCTTGTGCATAATCTAATAAGGAAATTTCATCCCAGTGAATTATTTAGGTAGAATTGAAACAAACCGATTTTATTTGGTAGTAGATATTGTCTGAATTCAAAACATTAGTATGAATTGTTATGTTGCTTGAAAAATAAGTAATTTCATAACACAACCAAATAAGTTAAATAAAATATAAGAGCACAGATGGTTGGTTTTCATTTCTGGATCTTAAATTTGGTACAAAGTTCTCTACCTTCTGGGGGGGGTAATTGATTGAATAATTAGTAGTTACTAAGTATCTTCTATGTTGCAGATTCTATCTAGAATAGTTACTGGGTGACTCTTCATTCAAAGATCAGTAAGTATCTCTAATTTTCCCTCAGGTCATGATTTACCCCCTACACACACACAAAACTTACATAGATGACATAGTCAGATGACATAGTCAGAGAAGTTTGTAGTTAGCTTATTCTATAATTTTGTGTGAATTGGAAGAAGGAATGCATAAATTAGAACAAGTTCTTCGTTTGGAAAGTAGTGATATTGCTAGACGCTTCAGATATGATGGCATCTTTTGCTATGAAAAGGACACCTTCTCTCCCTCCTTTTTTTTCCTTTTCCTGAAAGATGCAGCCAAGACAAAGAGTTGGCAAATGAAATTCTGTGTGCATTTATGTTGTTATTCTCTCCATTGAGTAATTTTTTTGTGATGACAGACTGCATGATTGTACTTGTTAGCACCATGGTTTATGGTTTGCACAGTGGGAACTCTAAGCAAGCAATTAGGCTAGAGCATATTTAGGGAGGGCGCCACACAGACTATCATGAGAGTTAGACGCAATTCTTGACAACCAGTGAAGCAACAAGCACTTTCAGGAGAGGGGAAAACATGGAAACATGGCACTTCCACTTTTTCATTTTAGCAAGAAATTTCAGTGGTCTGGACTAAAAGATTCTTAGATGGAAATGATATGAATTGTCCTTGGAAAGAAATACTTTCACTTAATTATGAAGAACTGGGATGTTTTGATGAATTTGGACTAAATAAAGGAATACTGGAATAGATTTGGCAAAAAAAAAAAAATTGGAAATGACGTAAAGGATAGTTGAATCACAAAACTTTCTAGCACCACTTATGGGTGAAATCAAGACAATGACACCGATAAATGCTTAGATTTGTAATATGGTAGATGGAGCTTACTTCTTCATTGCAAAGACTGGAATATGTCAAGTAAGTTTAAATGACATCACTATAAATTAGAACTCAATGATCTATTTCAGATTTTTTTTTTTTGGCAGGCAGAGTGGACAGTGAGAGAGAGACAGAGAGAAAGGTCTTCCTTTTGCCATTGGTTCACCCTCCAATGGCCGCCGCGGGTGGTGTGCTGCGGCTGGCGCATTGCGCTGATCTGAAGGCAGGAGCCAGGTGCTTCTCCTGGCCTCCCATGGGGTGCAGGGCCCAAGCACTTGGGTCATCCTCCACTGCACTCCCGGGCCACAGCAGAGAGCTGGCCTAGAAGAGGGGCAACCGGGACAGAATCTGGTGCCCCAACTGGCTCTAGAACCCGGTGTGCCGGTGCTGCAAGGCGGAGGACTAGCCTATTGAGCCATGGTGCCAGCCCCAGATGTTTTCTATAAAGACCTATTCTGTGTACATTTCAAAAGTATTAGATAAAATACAATAATTAAGCAATCAAGTTATATAAATAATGAAAATATATAAATACAAAATCAGTCATTCATAAAACTCTACAAAAATTTTAATAGTGTCAGCTGCACACTTCTAGCCTACAAAATTTATGCATAACTCTGAGTACATTGCAACATAATAATTTTTGCATCAGTGTACTAGATTACAGATACTTGTGAAATCAACATCATTTAAATATACAGGGGAAGGATTAAACTTTTGGTAGGCATGGCAGTTTTATAATTTCAGGATAATATTAACTTTTCTTTAGTGCTTCCATAATAATAGCTTCACTACCATAATATCTGAATTTTGATTATTCATATAAAAACTTATCTTTTATAATAAATTTTTCATTTAGAATCTCCAAGCTCATTTATTTTAAAGATCAGTCTATTGTGGATCCAAACTGAAGTATAATCAACTGATCCCTCTTCAAATTCCCGAAATACTTGAGTATAGGAGCCTGCAAAATGGAGAAAACTTAATTTCATCAGAAAACACCCCTAAAACAATATGTATAAATTATTTTTATCAATATATTATTATTCCCTAAAATTTATTCATATTATCTCTTTTTCCCCTTCTTTTCATTCATATGGAAAGTCTCTGCTTTTAGACTTTCCAGATAAGTTCATAATAAAGACAGGTTTGGGGACATATTTGTCTCAATTATTTCCTGGTTCTCAGGCAGACTACTGAATGTGTACATCAAAAAGAGGATTTGATCAACTTTGTCATTAAAAGTAATCCATGATTTAAAAAATCAATTGATAAATGTAGGACTAATGAAAAGCTTTCCTAATTGCTTCTCATTTGTCTTGGGATGTAGTTTTCTGTATAGTTATAGATTTAGAAGTAGAATAGAAATATTTGATTAGCTTTAAGATGGTCATTATTTAAATACTAATTTTGTACCTCAGTCTCATAAATTGTTGAGCTTGATTGGATTGCATCTTGATTTTTAAGTTTGTAAGCCAGATATTTCATATATTATACCTCATTAGTAAAGTCAGTTTCCGTTATGTCCAGGAAATTCTTTAAGAAACATTTTAATCTGAGATTACTTGGACTTCAAAATATAGAAAAATTCAGGGTCTCACAAAAGGAAAATGCCTGAGGTAAGCAAAAGCCACTGTTAGGGCTGCGTGGGAGGCCACGCTTGACTCGATCAGGGGCACATGGGAGCCCAAGCTATTTCCTTCTGCCCCTTCTACCTCCTGAACTCATGTCAGCTGATTTAATTCACCTGTTCTTAACCCAAGACTATATACCTACCTGGGATTTGTTACAAAATACTGGATGCTTTTCTGAGTAAGTCTAAAGCTTTTTATCATGTTTTCACAGTAGTCTGGCTGCCTCTGAAATGAGAGAGACTGAGGAGTTTAGTGACTTAAAGAGTGCATGGTTATGTGGAAACTTGGAACCTCATGACTCATTTTTTGGTCTGCCTTCTGAGTGTTGGGGCAGTAGCAATAGGATCCAGCCAAAATCTCTCAGGACTAGGCTTCAAGGAACTCTGTGGTCAAATCTGCTTATCTTTTGTGTTTAGGTACTCTCTCCTAAAAGGAATTTTCTAGAACTACCATACATGCTCATGCACTGAAGTTAATGTAAAAACAATTGGTTTTGCCATAAGTTTAAATAATTTTAAAGGAAAACATTTCCTGTTTTAGTCAGCGTTGATTTTTTGACCATTTTTGTGTGTGAAGTTCATTGTCATTATTGCATTCACTTTGTTGTACAAGTATCACCACCATCCATCTCCAGAACTACCCAGTGTTAATGGACCCTGTAGTTCCACCTGGTAGGAGTGCACCTTACGTCTTGGTTTGGGGCTAGTCATGTTATTTTTCTTTATCTAACAAAATACAGACAGAAATGAGTGTGTACTAGTTCCAATACTAGGACTTGAAGAGACTTCACATATTTATTTACCCTCTTGTATCATAGCTTTTTACATGAGTAAAACATTCTCAGGTAGACTGAGAAATAATATGAAGCTGCCCTAGACCAGAACTTCAGTTTACAACTGGCCAGCTAAACCCAGACGGAATCAGCTGAGACCCAAATGACTTCTTGATGAATGGCCGTAATAAATACTGTTACACTTTTATATAACACACAGGTTTTTGTGGTTGGTTGTTACACAGCAGTAGATGACTTATACAGGTCTAAACTTGGTTTGTGGCAGTGGAGAAGGAGAAAATAATAAAAATCCTTCTCTCCTTATTGAAATACTTTCCATCTGTGAGTTATATGATATTATGCTCTGATGTACATTGTTCTCTTTCTCGGGCTGTTTTTTTCATTCATCTTTCTTTCTACCACTTATTTTAGAAATTCCACAGAGATCACCAGAGCCTGTCTTCTCTTGTCAGTTTATGTCCTGCCTAACCACTCTCATCTACTCATATGACTTCCACTCTATCAACAGTCAAAATTTACAATGTTGAATATTTTATTTTTTCATCATCAAGTGTTATGTTAGTTGTGTAGTATTCCTTCTATTTCTGTAGTTTCATTTTCTACAAGTTTAGTTAGACATGGTCTGAAAATATTAGAAGGAACATTTCAGAAATAGAGATCACATTTATACAACTTTTATTACATTGTATTGCTATATGGTTTCCATTCTATTGTTAATATCTCAAAGTTCTTAATTTATAAATTAAACTTTATATTTGGTATGTATCTACGTGTAGAGGAAATAGCAGTGTATATATAGGGCTCAGTGCTATCTGCTGCACCTGTTGAATATTTTGGAATGCATCTCCTAGGGAGAAGGGGAAACTACCATAGGTTTTTGTGGATGTCCTTAATTTGATAGGGAAGGTTTATTCATTTCTTATTTGCTTTTTTGATGACATGTGACATATCCTATTTTCCTACTTTATTATGTTAACATGCTGTAATAGATTAGCTTCTATATTTAAAACCAAATTAGCATTCATGGAACAAACACCATTTACTCATATTCTGTTTCGTTTTAACCAAATTATATTAAAATGTTGTTTTTATGATTTTTATATTAATATTCCTGTGAGATATTGGTCTATGATTTTTTTTCTGGTTGTATGCTAATCAGATTTAGAATCAGTACTATGCAGATCTCATTAAATGAATTGGAAAATACTGTCTTTTTCTCTATCTTCCAAAAATATAGAGAAAGAACAGTTTTGTTTTTTCCCTGAAAGTTTTGAAAAAATTCACAGCTAGTCCTAGAATATCATTTTTTGGGAAAGCTTCTACATAAGTATATGCATGTTTTTGAACCACCTAGACCTATTCAGGATGTCCGTTTATTATTGTGTTAGATTTAATATTTTCCTATGTCAGATATAAAGTTTGGTGTACGTTTCATTATGAGTATAAAATCTATTGTACATTTGTTCAGAGTATTTTGTAACTTTTGCCTAAGGGTCTGTTGTCATATCATATTTTTGTTCCTTAGATTGGTAATTTGGGCCTTCTTTTATTCCTAAGATTAGTTTTGCTCATATTTTAAAATTTCCTTATTCTTTTAAAATAACTTATTTTAGGGTCTTTTGCTTATTTATTATAAATCTTCCTTCTTTTTTACTGATATCTGTTATTATCTGATTATTTTGTCACTTCTAGATTCTTTATCTTTATTTTGCAATTCATTCCAAACTTCTAAAAGTAAAAGTTGAGGTAACATTTCCAAATTTCTTCTGCTAGCTTGAAAAATGATGTATGTGTGTGTATGTGTGATTACTTTTTTTCCTGGTAATTCAGCCTTCCTTTGCCATTATTTCTATATTCCTGTTGAGAAAGGGAAGCTCTTTTTTCTTTTAATATGATGCTTTTTTTATTAGTGAATGGCAACACCAGGTCCACTCAATATCTATAAAATCTATTTACTTTCTCCCTTTTACCAAGATGATCAAACAAGGTTTGAATTCATTTTCCTTACTTTTATATTTTTGGGGCATACTTAGTAATTTTTATTTAATATGAAAAATGACTCCTCAGTGGGTTCCAATATTCTCAGGATATTTTCTAAATGGAAAAATCAAAACTCCCTCCCATACTGTAAAGTTCCTGCATGATTTTCTTTGGTCTGCTTTACCATTCTCTTTTGCCATGCTTTCTTATGTTTGTGTTTCAGATAAAATAGCCTTTTCTCCCTCTTCTACCATGACACCATTCTTCTCTCCAAAGCTAGTTATTAGCATGAACTTTCTGCTATGTTAGTATGATTCTTTCCTTAGTGTTCTTAAGGTGTCAGCTCAAAATCATTTCTTAAAGAAATTGCTCTTTGAATTTCCAGACTTAAAAGAATTGCTGTAGAAGAGCAATTGCATTTTTTGGACAGTAGTTTTCCAAATGATAAACAAAGGAATTGATTTTGATATTCTAGTCCAAGGTACATGCCTTGAGAGTCAATTACATTTGAATGTTTACTCACTATATTCCTAGTTTACAAAGACTCAAACACAGTCATATCCAATGAATGTAAAATACTTGAGTTAGGTAGATCCTTAAGAAAGCTTGCCTGGCCTGATGGATGAATAAATACAAAGAAAGATGATTCAGATTATAAGATGTTTGCGAGAGAACTTTTTCTGCCTCCTTGTATTTTATATTTATATCATTATAAATATTATATAATTAAAATCATACTCAGTGATATTTACTGATCATCCATGGTATGCTGCCACTATTTTTGTTTATTTACTTATTTATTTATTTCTACTGAGAGAGATAAAGGGGTGTGTGTGTGTGTGTGTGTGTGTGGCAAGAGAGGATGAGAGAGCGAGCAAGAGTGAGCAAGTGAGAGAGAGTGAGAGCGAGAGCGAGAGAGAGAGCAAGAGAGGGAATATATACAAAGGGAGCTGAGAGCCAGTGCCTCGGCTCAATAGGCTAATCCTCCACCTTGCGGAGCCAGCACACCAGGTTCTAGTCCCGGTCGGGGCACCAGATTCTGTTCTGGTTGCCCCTCTTCCAGGCCAGCTCTCTGCTGTGGCCCGGGAGTGCAGTGGAGGATGGCCCAAGTGCTTGGGCCCTGCACCCCATGGGAGACCAGGAGAAGCACCTGGTTCCTGCCTTCAAATCAGTGTGGTGCCAGTGGCAAAAGGAAGACCTTTCTCTCTGTCTCTCTCTCTCACTGTCCACTCTGCCTGTCAAAAAAAAAAAAAAAAAAGAGAGAGAGAGAGAGCTGAGAGCCCCCATTCTCTGGTTCACTCCCCAAATGCCCTCAATGGCCAAGACTAATGCCAAATCCAGTAGCTGGGAATTCTTATTTATCATTATTTTAAGTGGGAAAAAATGTAAACTATTTCATGAAAACCCACCTCCCCAAAATTTGTTAAATTGTCAGTAAAATATAGAGAAATACCTATAAGTAATAAACTATCATGTGAGAATATTGAAAGCTTAAAACATGATATTATAGCTGCTCAAAACTTGACAGTTTATTAATTGAAGATGCTTTATATATGACATATTGAATGCATATCCACTTTAATGGTAATTTTTCAAATTCTCTTTGTCTGATTCTGACATGCTAATGATTCTATCTGGGATGCAACTTAAGATTTTCTCAAACTTTTTAAAATTAAGATATGATATTGTACTGAGTTATAGAGATGAAAATTTAATTTTTCCCAGTAAAGATTGGCAAAAAATGGAACCAGGCACAAAAAAGTTGAAAAATGACTCTCTCTTTCTCTCATATATATATATATATATATATATATATATATATACACATATATAGTTGTATACTAATTGAAGCTTGGAATAAATGCTTGGCAAAACTATATATATATATATATACACATGTATATATATATATATATGTACATATATAAGTATATGCTCACATTTCAAGGTAAATAGTGATTAAATGTGATTTCTATTTTTTCACAGCACTCCTAAACAATGTGCAATACTTTTAGAATGAACAGCCTCTGCCTGAGCCAAAATGTTTGAGTAAGCAATTTAAAAAGAATCCTATGATATTGAAAAGTGAATCACGTTAAAATAAGATAAAAGCAAGAAAGGGTAACTGAAAACTAAGAAAACAGTCTTTGTGAATTTATGAGCAATTGCAGTCCTGAAGTCCTTTGGTAGGAAAACGTGTTCATAGCCTAGCAAACCTGTCAGAAGGGAGCTGTGAAAACTGTAGTGAAATGCTGATATTACAGTTTGAAGCCAAGTCAAAGAAGAAAAACAGAGCTTTATCCACTTTTGACAATAAAATAAACATTTTTAATGATATGTCTTTTTTCACCTCAAGTGTTTCTCACCTAGAAAGGAGAAACACTCCATAGCTCTTACAGTAAGCATAGAAGGGAATAATTACATTACTAGTATGCAGTGAAAACAAAGGATGAGTTTATTGTTACACAAGCTTATATTCTCTCGATTTTCAGGGACTCCGGAAAGAAGATTTTATGTAAATAATGATAGGAAGTCCTAGGTGCTGTGATACTTGGTCTCATCATTGGTATTATTAATTAATATCTCAAGCATTAGGACTGCTGTGAATTTTAAATTAGATTAAAATTGGTGAAACTGCCATACCTTTATTATCATTGGCTCTGCTCTATTTTGTGTGTGTTAAAAAATTAACTGTACAACAGTCTCCTTCTACTAGTCCAATAAGACAGAGCTAAATCAAAATAAATGCTTGGATCCTGAAGATTCTGCTCTTGCTAATGTAAATTTTGAGTATTTTTCGTTTTTATGTGTGTTCATAGAAGATAGAGAAAAAAAATCACCTGAGTCTGAGCTTAAGATCATGTACCAATAGATTTTACCTATATTGTACCAATATTTTACCTATATAATGACAAATTCCCAAGGAGATTTGAAGACCGGTTTGACAGATCAAAGGTGATGATTAGATGTTCCTTCTGGCCCTGTTACTCATCTCCCAAGAGATTACCCAAAATGGTTCTTGCATAATAAGCTGCTTCTTGACTTATAGCCTAATAAATGTAGTTTTGATGTAGACATTGGTGGTGATCTCAATTCATTCTTTAACCCCATAGCATTTCAGTATACATTTAGGACACTCCTACCTACAGTTCTTAGCTGTACAGGTATTTGAGTGTATCTCAGTTTTGTCTCTCTGAATGTAATTGTCTAATTCTTTGAGGTGATCTTTAAAGATTTACCCAAAATGAAAAGTTCATAAATTTTATGCATGTTCTAAAGTTAATTAAAATTCCTTTATTTTTTATCATATACCAGGACAGGTAGACAAAATCATTTTATTTGCTATATGTTTTTGATTTCATTTGAAATTCGGTTGAGATCCAAGGTTTGACATTACTAGGTCATTCATAGCAAGATTATTTCTTCATATTTTCTTTCCTTCATAAACAATTTAACTTTGGAACTTTTGGAATTCTGAAGTTGCCAGTGTTCCCAGAGGCTTTTCAGAATTGAGCTGCTTTATGGACCCTGTATCTCCTTGCTCCCTCTTCACTTATTAACCTTCTGAGCTGCTATATCTGAGCTGCTGCTATATCCATTCCTACATTTATGAAACAGAGACCTGTAATCTTAATTATCCACTGGTAGCCACAGTCAAGTACAACAAACAAAGCCATCAATAAATAATTATGGAAGAACAGACCGTGAAGTTATTCATACCTGAACAGCAATGTTCTTGAGGCTGATTCCATGAGCACATTTAGAAGACTGGAGGTTTTCAGCTATGAAAGAGAACTTCGGACTAGTGTACCCCAACTCATCTGCACCTGCCTCATTCTGCCTTTAAATAAAGTTAAGCAAATCACCGTGTACTTTTTTTTTCTTTAAAGCAAGCCAAATCAGTAAGAATTAACTATTAAGTTTCTAATAAAGATAAAGTTTGGGAAGGGAAGGGAAGTAATGGTAAAGACAAAGAAAGGGGCAGGGAGAGAAAATAGAAATTAAACAGCTCTCCTTGCCATGTATTTTTCTTTTTGTAATAACTCATAGTTGATGCTTACAAAATGTGTATGAGAAGGAAGCTTAGCTTTCTTTAAACTAAGTGCAGTCTCAGCAGGTGAAGCCACTGCATGCGTTGCTGGGATCCCTTATGGGTATTGGTTGAGTCCTGGCTGCTTTACTTCCCTGCTAATGCACCTGGGAAAATCAGTGGAAGACAGTCCAAGTGCTTGGGCCACTGCACCAATGTGGGAGATGTAGAGGAAGCTCCTAGCCCCTGACTTAAGCCGGGCCATTGTGTTCATTTGGGGAGTGAACGAGTGGACAGAAGTTGTTTCCGTCTCTCTGTCTCTTCCTCTCTCTCTGTAACTTTGCCTTTCAAATAGATAAAATAAATCTTTTTAAAAAGTACAAAACTACATGTCAGGTTTTTTTGGATAATATTATTTTTACTCATGGGCTTCAGATAGAGTAACACATTGTAGTTGGGGATGGGCTTCATTTGAAGATGAACAGGGATCTTTACTTAGAAATCTTTCAGTAATCCATAATGAAACTATTCAGTTTCCTAAGGCTGCTTTTATTCCTTCATCTCACCAAAAGACAAAATCCTTCGTTAGTCCTTTCAGATATCTTGGTAGGAGATTTAAGGCTTTATGTGAGCAAGTCAATACTTTCTTTTGAACATCTTGCTGATAAGTCTTCCTTAGGAGACACTTGATTAGGCCTGAATTTGAACAAAAAGATTCATCAAACCCACTTCTGGGTTTCTTTTATTTGAAACTCTGAAATTTCATATAAGTTGGTGAAATAAGCTTTTTATTCCTTTTTATAAAGGTTATTTGGGCTTAAATGTCACTTTTATGGATTTTTTTTATTATAACCAAAGATAGTTGTCTTAGAGAAAAAAAAAGAACCTTGAATTTTATACTTAAGAGTTAATTTACTTCAACTTATATTTAAGAACCTCTTGCAAATATTCTGTAAAAAATTACTTAATGAATTTCTAGTATCAGAATGAGTAAGAGGATTTTCTATAGGCTAAATGATATTTTGCAATTAAAATATTTTAGTATGGAAAAATAAAATCTCTCAATTAACCAATTTTAATCAAATCTACCTCTTAATTGTCAGTAGTAAGGTCTAGATACTTTTAGTTTGGTAGAGTGTGATGAGAGTAGTTTTAAAGTTTTCTCTTGAGGATATGTCATAGACCATTTTTACATGCATAAAAATTAAATATGCATATACCACACCTATGACAAATAACATTTGTTTCTCCAGAAAATAATGAGATTTCCAGATCTCCTCATAATCCTTTTTCTCATGTGCCACTGCAGAAAATTTTAATGAACTCTGAGGGCCAGTGTAATGTTTGATCACATATTTCTGTACAATAGAATCATGGTACTTCTTAGCCATTCTTATTCATCTTTCTTCTTTTTGTGTGTTCCTATGTAAGTTTGAAATATTTGAATTTGATATTGTGACAGTATTTCCCCAATTTTTCCCATTTAAATACATGAGGTTAATGTAAGCCAAATCATATCTAGAGAATCTAAGAATAGCTATTTTGACTACCGACTAAAGTATTCATAACTCATAAATTAAGGTGTTATATAACTTTCTGACAGGAGAAAACATCTTATGCATTTAATGCAGAGAATCTAAGAAGTTAAGGCTCAGATGTGCCTTACTTCTGGTTTCCTAATTTACAATCAGGACACTTTTCTGTAGAAAGTGTTTTTAGTTTCTACTACATGTAAAGTTTATTTTGTTGTCAAGAAGTTGTTGATGTGATCACAGTGAGAGAATTCTTTCATGTGAACTATTCACAAGTTACTAGCAACTTTCTTTCATATTCTTTAAAATATCTTATGGGAAAGAATTTTAGCCTATTGCTTATTTTCAAAAATTATAATGCTTAATAAAATTTATTTTTGAAAAATATTTACATTTATAAAAAATATTAAAAGGTACATTATTCTACATACCCACTTTTCCTTACTTCCTTATTTTCAATATCTTACTATGTAAGATATATGTTTTGCATTCACAAAACAATATTAGTATTAATGGTACTAACTTATGAGGTCATACTTTATTCAGATTTCCTTATGTTTTACACTTTCCAATCTCATGTATTTTACTTATTCTTGTGTACTATCCAAGATACTGCATTTCATATGGTTATCCTCTCTCCTTAGAGTGCTAAAGTTTTTATACTGTCCGGTTTCCTTATTTAATGACCTTGGCAGTTTAGGAGTAGTAGTTATGTATTCTGTAGAATGTCCGTCAAGTTTTTACTGATTGTTTTTTGTGATCCTTCTTGGAGGGAAAACTACAGAACTAAAATGCCATTATACCAAGAGGCGTATTATCTGCCTGACGTTTTATTGTTAATGTTAACCTTAAGCTCCTTCTCCACTCTAAAGTTATTTGCTCTCCTATCATGTCATATTGTATACCCTTTGGAGAAAGTCACTTAGCACATATTTAAGCATTTATTTGTTTTGCTCTGGCTCTTACATTAATTATTTGGAATTCTGCACTAGAGATTTGTGTTTTCTCTTCCACTTATTTATTGAGCCAATAACTTATGTAAGTATGGATTTATGCACATTATTTTATGATTTGCAGTTCAGTACTTCTCTAGTCTGTTTGCTTGAATTGTTCCAGGTTTGGCCATTGATAGCTCTTTCAGCTGGCTCTAGTTTTCTCACTGGGATTTCCACAATGTTTTTTGTTTTCTAATACTCCTTTTCTGGCACTACAAACTGCTCTATGATTGCTTTTGTGTATTTCTTGCATGTTGGCTATCCAGTGTTTGCTGGTTACTTTTATGGGAAGATACCATTAGAAACCAAGATCTGGGCCAGCGCCATGGCTCACTTGGCTAATCCTCTGCCTGGCACCCCGGGTTCTAGTCCCCGTTGGGGCACCGGGTACTGGTCCCGGTTGCTCCTCTTCCAGTCCAGCTCTCTTCTGTGGCCCGGGAAGGCAGTGGAGGATGGCCCAAGTGCTTGGGTCCCTGCACCCACATGGGAGACTAGGAGAAGAACCTGGCTCCTGGTTTCTGATCAGCGCAGCGCCAGCCGTAGTGGCCATTACGGGGTTGAACCAACGGAAGGAAGACCTTTCTCTCTGTCTCTCTCTCACTGTCTATAACTCTACCTGTCAAATAAAAAAAAAGAAAAGAAACCAAGATCTAGAGCTAGTGTGCTCATTTGGGGGGGGGGAGGGTGGTGGTGTAAGTCTTCCAGCTGACTGCATGTACATAGTGATGCTTGTATGTGTGTATATCCATAAATATTTCTGTGTGTAAACATTTTATCTATATTAATACATGAGTGTACACTGATGAGTCTAACAATAATCCATTAATGCATCAATCATTCTAGCTTTTTCTGCTTGTTTATATGTAAATTCTCATTCTCTGTTGGACTACCAACTGCCTTCCATTTGCTTACACAATTCCAATATAGAATTACGGTAGTGTCAGAGTTCTCAATCTAAAGAATTGATTATTTTAATCTAATTATCAAGCATTGGACATATTGTTCTCTTCCCTTTTTTTTCTTTTAACTGTTCCTGGCATCAATAAGAATTATTCTTCTTTAATGTCCTGAAATCAATAATTTTCAGCTTTCTCTTTTTCGTGTGTGTGTTGTCTTCTTATGCATTTGTTGACTTCATTGATCTCAGTAAGAAATCAGCATTTGATATTGTTATGGTTAAATATTGAATTTGTTTTTAGTTCAGTGGTATATGTTCTATTTTCTTCTGCTTGTTCAGCATTTACATTGCTCTGTTTCACTATTGTTCTAAGGTGTAAGCTTAGAATATTGAGTTTAGAGTCTGTTTAGTATGAGGTATCTTAAAATATTCATGGAAAATATTGTAAAAAAGGCATGGATTTTAAATTATTTTGCACCAAAGTATACTTTCTTTCTTTTTTTTTAAATAACGCTTTTATTTAAAGAATATAAATTTCCAAAATACAGCTTATAGATTACAATGGCTTCCCCCCCATAACTTCCCTCCCACCCGCAACCCTCCCCTTTCCCACTCCCTCTCCCCTTGCTTCACATCAAGATTCATTTTCAATTCTCTTTATATACAGAAGATCAGTTTAGTATATATTAAGTAAAGATTTCAACAGTTTGCCCTCACATAGCAACACAAAGTGAAAAATACTGTTGGAGTACTAGTCATAGGATTAATTCACAATGTATAGCACGTTAAGGACAGAGATCCTACATGATATATATATATTTTTAAATTGATTAATTTTCTATGCAATTTCCAATTTAACACCAAGATTTTTTAATCATTTGCAATTATCTTTATATACAGAAGATCAATTCAGTATATATTAGGTAAAGATTTCATCAGTTTGCACCCACACAGAAACACAAAGTGTAAAAATACTGTTTCAGTACTAGTAATAGCATTATTTCACCTTGGATAACACATTAAGGATAGATCCCTCATGAGACGTAAGTACACAGTGACTCCTGATGTTGATTTAACAACTTGACACTCTTGTTTATGGCGTCAGTAATCTCCCTAGGCTCTAGTCATGAGTTGCTGAGGCTATGGAAGTCTTTAGGGTTCGCCGACTTCGATCTTATTCCGACAGGGTCATAGACAAAGTGGAAGTTCTCTCCTCCCTTCAGAGAAAGGTACCTCCTTCTTTGATGGCCCCGTTCTTTCCACTGGGATCTCACTCACAGAGATCTTTCATTTAGGTCTTCTTTTTTTTTGTTTTTCAGAGTGTCTTAGCTTTCCATGCCTAAAATATTCTCATGGGCTCTTGAGCCATATCTGAATGCCTTAAGGGCTGATTCTGAGGCCAGAGTGTTATTTAGGACATCTGCCATTCTATGAGTCTGCTGTGTATCTCGCTTCCCATGTTGGATCATTCTCTCCCTTTTTGATTCTATCAGTTAGTATTAGCAGACACTAGTCTTGTTTGTGTGATCCCTTTGACTCTTAGACCTATCAGTGTGATCAATTGTGAGCTGAAATTGATCACTTGGACTAGTGAGATGGCCTTAGTACATGCCACCTTGATGGGATTGTATTGGAATCCCCTGGCACAATTCTAACTCCATCATTTGGGGCAGTTCTGATTGAGCATGTCCCAAATTGTACATCTCCTCCCTCTCTTATTCCCACTCTTATATTTAACAGGGATCACTTTTCATTTAAATTTAAACGCCTAAGAATAATTTGTGTTAATTACAGAGTTCAACCAATAGTACTAGAATAAAAAAATACTACAATGGATAAAGTATTACATTGTACAACAACAGTCAGCACCAGAACTGATCAAGTCACTGTTTCTCATAGTGTCCATTTCACTTCATACAAAAATTTAGCATTACAAATTACCTTATAAGCCCTGTTTTCATTGCATTCCACAGATTTTGGAAAATTGTATTTTCATTTCATAAATAAATTTTTAAATTTGACTTGAGTGGCCGGCGCCATGGCTCACTAGGCTAATCCTCTGCCTGCGGCGCCGGCACCCTGGGTTCTTGTCCAGGTTGGGGCACCGGATTCTGTCCTGGTTGCTACTCTTCCAGTCCAGCTCTCTACTGTGGCCCAGAGTACAGTGGAGGATGGCCCAGGTCCTTGGGCCTTGCTCCCGCATGGGAGACCATGAGGAAGTACCTGGCTCCTGGCTTTGGATTGGTGCAGTGTGCCAGCCGCAGTGCGCTGACCATAGCAGCCACTTGTGGGGGTTGAACCAGCTGAAAAAGGAAAACCTTTCTCTCTGTCTCTCTCTCTCTCTCACTGTCTAACTCTGCCTGTCCAAAAAAAAAAAAAAATTGACTTGGGTATTATCTTCGACTATTGTTTTATAGTGTGTTTAATCTTCACATATTGAATTTTTTAATATTTTCTCTTATTGATAGCTTAATTAGATTTTGGGCTGAAAATGCTCTCAGTATCATTTCTGGCCTTTTAA
Source organism: Sylvilagus floridanus (assembly GCA_949820135.1). Taxonomy (NCBI): domain Eukaryota; kingdom Metazoa; phylum Chordata; class Mammalia; order Lagomorpha; family Leporidae; genus Sylvilagus; species Sylvilagus floridanus. The sequence continues at coordinate 23,247,019 of OX463231.1, forward strand.
CTTGAAACTTTTTTCATAGCTCATATCCTCTATCTTTGTGAGTGCTCCATATGAGCTTGAAAAAATGATATTACTACTGTTGGAAGGAAAGTATTATATAAAACCAAATTGAATTTATAACATATAAGCAATCCATTGTCATAGTATAGTATATACTACACTTTCGCACAACATCAAAATAAGATAATTGAATCATAATAAGAGACAATATACTTTCATCTCAAGTCTTTGGTGCTAGTCTAAACTCTTCTGTTCTTTGAGGAAGGGGCATGATTTTTTTTTATCAGGTAGACAGTCTCCTGGACAAAGATGATATTTTAATTCTCTAAGATTAAACAATTTTGAGCTCGAGCCAGAATTCAGTAATATCCTATTTCCCTTCCTCCAGTGTGTAATTCTTCCTATAAGTAAGCAGCTGCAATTCCCGTTGGAGAAAAGGAGGACAAAGCTTTATAGTATACATTTTCATCAGAGACATTTTGACTTCTCTTTGAGAAGACTTGAAGTGGTAAATTGAATCATGGCTAGGAAGTAAGTGAAAAGACAGACTTCCTTCTTGTGATATCACATGGGTTGCTTTTTTTTTTTTTTAAATGAAACCTCTGGATGACACAGAAGAGCCAAGTGCAGGGTACAGTCTGATCTTACAGCATCACTTAAGCTCCTAGATCCAGAGCTCATGTTATAATTTTCAGTGATACAAATCAATAGATTGCCTTTTGCTTCTTACATTATTTAAATTTAGGCTTCTCTCTTTTGTATCTAAAAAAAATTATAAATAATTCAAATTAAAATTCACATGTACAGATATTTGAAATTGTATGCATTGATTTGCAGTTGAACATTTTCTTATGTCGACAACTAAGTAGCTTTGGCCAAAATCTATAGCACTTGAGATTTATATTTAGTACCCAATGAAGATTGTTTTCCCAAACAACAATCAGAAGATTATTTATACATGAAGAAATGGTAGTGCAAGTTTCTGACTGCAAGAACTCAATGATTGGATCTCTAAAAAGTGTATGTTGAACTCATAACCTCAGTGTAATATATTAGTGTGATTTGGGAGAAGCAATTTGTTCCTGAGAGTTAAGCACACATGTTTAGGATTAGCATCCTTATAAAAGGAGCCTCAGAGAGTTGTCTTACCCTCTTTATACCTCGTGAAGATATAAGGAAAAGTCAGCAGTGTGCAATGCAGAAAGGTGTCTTCATAAGAATCTGACTCATCTCAAATTTCCTTGCTTTAGAACTGGAAGAAACGAAGTGTTGGTTGCTTTTCAGACTTCCACTCTATTGTGCTCTCTGCTAGCAGCCCAGGCTGCCTAACTCACTGACTCCTTTTCTATCATACATTTGATTTGTGCCTGTTTATTTATGCCTATTGAAGATAAATTTACATATTTTCCAAAATCTTTGTTGGCAGTTCCATGGTATATATGTTAACGGTACTGTTAGAACCAGGCTGGGAAGGAAAAGTATGAGTTGGGCACTTAGTACTGTAGATTATCACAATGTTTTGTTGTTGTTATTTTAACAATTTGGTTTGTCTACGAATAGAGTAACCTTGCTGGGAAGCATCTGTGAAGACAGTGTATCTGGATTCCTTTCCATGTGACTTCATGTCACCTGGGAAATCTAGAAAACGGTTCCACAAAAATGCCTTTCCTTGTATAGCTACAACAGGAATGAATTCACAAGAGCTGCTCATTTCTATAATCATAACACCTATGTCAGCTACAAAGGGGTAAATATCTTGAAGTAACAAATATGAGTATGAGATTTTATTTGAGAGTAGTTTCACATACTTTTGAAAAACTGACTTCATAGAATCTTTTGTTATGGTCAAATTATTCCGTCAAAGACAGTTATGCTGAAATGTTTCATTGCTAACAGCTTTTGTCATGTATTTTAATTTTAATTTTAATTTTAATTTAATTTTATTTGTTTGACAGGCAGAGTGGACAGTGAGAGAGAGAGACAGAGAGAACGGTCTTTGCATTGGTTCACCCTCCAATGGCCGCCGCGGCTGGCGCACTGCGGCTGGTGCACTGTGCTGACCTGAAGGCAGGAGCCAGGTGCTTCTCCTAGTCTCCCATGGGGTGCAGGAGCTTTTGTCATTTTTTAAAAAAAGATTTATTTATTTATTTGAAAGTCAGAATTACAGAGAGGGGGAGAGAGAGAGAGATAGAGAAATTGTCCATCCCCTGGTTCACTCCCCAAATGGTTGCAATGGCTGGGACTGAGGCAGGCCCAGAACAGGAACCTGTAACTCCATCCAGGTCTCCCAAGAATTTGAACCATCTTCTGCTGCTTTCCCAGGCTGATTAGTAGGGAGCTTAATGGGAAGCAGAACAGTTAGAACTGAAGCCCATATGGGATACTGATGTCACAGGCTGTAGCTTAACTTACTGTGCTACTGGAGGAATATTAAAACTAAGCAGGACCCTCCCCACCCCCTTTCTCTTCTGACCCTTGCCAGATTGACTTTTGACCTACTTTCTGGATTCCTGACTCGGGGAGGGGTTGAGGCCTGTCTTTACTAAATAGACATGGTGATGCTGGGGCAGGAAGAGATAATACCAGAATGTGGCCTTGTAAAATTAGGGGAATGGCCCACCGAAACTAGGACCCAGTCCAACCTGTTCACCTTGACAGGCACCCAGCTGATGAACTTAGGGTTTTATTTAACCTTAGGAAATGTATGGTGAAAGTGACCCTTACCTGTTGTAAATCTGGCCAATAGCTGATGTTATCTTTACCTTGCACCTGTACACTTTGTGCTCACGGGATTCCCCGTTCCCTGGGTTCCCACGTAAAATATGTTCTACAGATTCTACAAAGCTTTTGTGTGACTATAAAAAGCTGATGCAATTTGTACTCAGGGTCGCTCGCTCACATTTGTGACGCTGCGACCCCAGCATGCTGGTCAGTAAAATACTCTTCTTGTGTTTTGCATAAGAGACTGCCTCTTGGTGTATTCTTTACTCCGGCACGGCCGTAACACTACAATGCTGGCCCCTGCTTGAGTCATTACAGCTCATGCCCCTTCAGTCAGGATTTTGCTTCATGATATGGGATATGAATGTGTTATTTTAATTTATTTTCCAAACTATAAGATGAAATGTCTACATAATTCAGTGTTTAAAGGTATAAATTCGCATTTGTTTTTAAGATAACCTTTAAGGACATTCTCATACAGTTCTCTGTCATTTATTTTTAAAAAAATAATTTAGGATTCATTCTTTAACTTTTTCACCTTAAAACAAAAGTCTTGTCCTTTGTTCAAAGCCTTTCTTCCTTGATGGAAATGTAATTTTAGTTTATCTACATTGACATTTGAATTTGTATGCATTCATTAAATATTCAGATTGTATACATAATGCGATCTGCATTTTAACAAAGGAAGCTTTCATGGATGAATAGCTTCTTCACTTGGCATCATGACAGCTGTTGAGAGCTGGAAACTCCTGCATTGAAGAAATAGTGTTGAAAATACCTTTACCAAAGGAAAACATTAAACAGGATAACTTTTAAGCAGTGATTTTTAAATATTCTTTATAAATCAACAATTTTAAGTCTATAAAATATTATTTTACCACTTTTCTGTGATATTCATTAAAAAGATATTGTATCCCTAAGTAAAATATCCTGTAGTCTAAAATTTATAATGAATACACTTTTACTCTTAGACCAACTTCCTTTATACTCTGAAAAGACCCCTGTACTTTTGTCTTGTGAGTGGCAGAGCCCTGAACTCCTGTTTGTACAGTAATTCATGGTGCAGTTCTCTTGACCTTTCCTTCTCAGTTCGCTGTTTGCCATACTTAATCTACTTGCTTTCTTGACCAGTGACCATTGTACATGTTTCACCCTGGATCCGGGTCATGCTTTGTAAAAAACTCTATTAATTTGTCAGCTAAAAGCATAAACACAATATTTTCAGCACATTGACTCAAAGATAAAACCTAATCGATTAGCCATCAACTTAGATTCTATTTTAGTGCTCTTTGAAAGTATACAACCTAGGACAATAACAGTAGCAGAGTAGGAAAACAAAAATATTTGCTGAGTGAGTCAGAGAATGTGCATCCAGAGGGAGCCAGGCAAAAAGCAGCAGCAGATTAGATCAGATTTAATAGTGAGATTGGGGAGTGGAGAGCAAATTGTGAATTTTTGGACATTACTGTGAGATGGGAAAACATGGAATAAATTAAATTGTCTGTCACAGATTTTAAAAAAAGTTTATTGTATTCACTCCTTATCAGTCAACCATGAAGCAGTATTTCAGTAAGAATATTTTTTTGGCTGTAAGAAACCTAACTGAAATTGGATTTAACATTAAGGATTTATTTTTGTAATGGAACTAAGTCTTTGGGAGTAGTTGACCCTGCAAATGGCTTCATAAATTGATAATGATGATGATGATATAGATACATCTTTATCAGTGTTCTTATAACTTCCAGGACTTATTGTTTGATATCTGTCATTAACTTTAAAAAATTCTTGATCATTGTAGCTTAAAATAGATTTCACACTCCATTCTTTGTTTCCTTTTCTTTTTTATTTATTTATTTATTTATTTATTTATTTATTTATTTTTTGACAGGCAGAGTGGACAGTGAGAGAGAGAGAGAGACAGAGAGAAAGGTCTTCCTTTCATTGGTTCACCCTCCAATGGCTGCCGCCAGCCAGGTGCCAGGTGCTTTTCCTGGTCTCCCATGGGGTGCAGGGCCCAAGCACTTGAGCCATCCTCCACTGCACTCTCGGGCCACAGCAGACAGCTGGTCTGGAAGAGGGGCAACCGGGACAGAATCCAGTGCCCCGACCAGAACTAGAACCCGGTGTGCTGGCGCCGCAAGGCGGAGGATTAGCCTGTTGAGCCACGCCGGCCCTTTTTCTGTTTTCTAACTACGCATGGATAACAGTGTCACAGTTATTGGATGTTATTCTCGTCTCTGGTTTTATTTTTTTTTTCATTCTTTTTACTCCTTATATATCAGTTTAAAAAGTCTGTGAGTTATCTTTAAGCTCATTAATTCTTTGTCGGTCTTACTGATGGTCTCATTAAAAGTATTAATTTCTGTTACTGTGTCAATTATTTATATCACTTTCTTTTGATTGTTAAACTGTTCATTTTTTTCTCTAACATTATCCTTTTGTGCTTTCATAGTGCTCACTTTTTCAATTAGGAAAATTAATAAAACATTTTAAATTCTGTCTCATAATTCTGATATCTGTGTTGTATCTGAGTCTGATTATAATTATGCTTTTTCTCTTCAAACTACATTTTCATTTTGCCTTTTGGCATATCTTGTAATTGTTTATCAGAAGCCAAACATCGTGTTGTGGGTAGTAAGGACTGAGATGAGTACTTAAGTGTGAGGTTTTATGCTGACCTGTTAAGAGTTGGGTATGTGTTTAATGATTGATCTAGTTGCAGGTTCTCCAGATTTTATATTTCTTTTTAAAAAAAGATTTACAATTCATTTATTTGAAAGGCAGATCAACGGGGGTGGTGGTGGAGGTGGGTAGAGAGAGAGAGAGAGAGAGAGATAGAGATCTCGACCTCTTCATTTGCTGGCTCGCTTCCCAAGTGCCCACAGCAGTCAGGTCTAAACCAGGTCAAAGCCAGGAACCAGGAATTCCACATGGGTGGGATCCAGGTACTGGGCCATGCCTTCCTGAGCTGGATAAGGAAAAAAATGTAGCTGACACTTGAACAGACACTTCAAAATGAGATGCCAGTTTCACAGGTGTCAGGTTAATTCTCTGCATCATAATGCAGGTGCCTCAAATTTCTTTAATGTTATTTAAATTTTTTTCTGTTATTAATTTGGGTTTCCCTAAGAGCTCCCTTCTTCTCATAGTTTACATTTTTGTAAATCATCCCTATTATACTAGAGCTTTTTGTGTGTGTGGTAATAAAATAAGGAGGGCAAACATTTTGAAATTTCCCATAGGCAGCCAAGACTTGCAATGTTGGAGGTACCTCAAATATGAAATGAGCATTCAATATGAAAGGTCATCACAATTATGTCAAATGTTTACTAGCCCACATAATCAGAAAAAAAAATGGATCTGAAACAGCTGATGTGTTTTATCACACTGCAAGTAGCTAGTTTCTCCAAGGTATTGCCTAGATGTTGCCATCATGGTACCCAAATGCACTATCTGATGTCTTCTAGAGGAGGTTTACATGGCCAAAAATGATGTTTCTACAGTGTTTCATATTTTTTTACTTTTAATTCTGCCCAGATACTTACAGTCTTCCTCCTTTGATTGATATATTCTTTTCTTAGTTAAATTTAGGTATCAGACTGACCATCAGTAACTCTTGGGAGCCATTCCTTGTCTCTGATCTGGTTTAGTATGTGAGCTCTTATGTTGTAGCAGTAAGTAGATAATGGTATAACTTTATTTCCCTTTGTGTAAATTTGTGTTGTTTTATTCTAACTACTGAAAATGTAGTAATGCCACAGATGATATTTTTAGCTTTCCCCACATGTCATCTTTCGTATTGGGCTACCATCTGTAAAATCTGCTTTCAGAAGTACAGAAACTCAGAGTCAAACCTATCCGATATCTGATTAGGAAAGTCTGAAGGTCTTGATTTAATGAGATTTGAATGTTGTCTTAAACTTCATTTATTCATGCACTCCTTTTTCCTCTGTTGTATGGGTGAATGTGACCCGAGGGTGGTCAGTAAGTACTTGTTGACTGACTGAAACACAAATGTTCACTGCCACAAAATAAAGATGCCTAGTGGGAGGCAATGGGGTCAAAGCGTTTCACCTTAAATGAAATATTTTCTGACAGCTTTGCTTATGAAAGAAGTTATTAATTTTAACAGGAGCTACGGTAACACTGTTGGCTTTTTCACAGTATGTACAGTATTACTGAAATATGTAAATGTAAGAAGTCTATTTTAATAAGTTCTTTTTAAAGGTATGAATGTGCCCTTTTGATAGGAAGAATAAAAATAAGAGATAATTGGTTGACTGCTATGAAAGAACTCAAATTTCTACTGTGGGCTATAGTGAAACATTCTGCCTAAGTTACACAGCTTGATTTATCCAAGAAAATTGCATTCATAGTATTCCTAGAGCAAGGAAGTACAGAAACTAATGTCGTGACCTTCTGTAAGAATTCTGTATCTAATAAGAGCCTTTTAAATGTAAGAATGTGATTTAGAAGGTACATTTTAATACCACTTATTAAATCTAATATATAAGGAAAATTGCACTTGAAATATGTTGTTGAAGCTTTTGAAAATAGGTAGAGGACTTTGAATTTAAATCAAAATATTAATATTAGAAGATGTATCAGTGTCTTGGTCTTTCTGAATTTTTGTCCCAGTGCACAATCTCTGCTTATGGGTTAAATATCATATGTGAATCTGAAATCAGTCAAAACTGGGCAATAAGCCATCACATTAAATTTGTGGTTAACTCCACTCTGACTATCATAGACAAGTTGTCTGTAACCAGAATTCTGCTTTGCCTATCAGTTTCTTCAAATTAGGGGCCTAAATCATGTTTGATGTACCAGTTCCATTCATATTTTCTAATTCTTTAGCAGTTGAGGTACTGTTTTGGCATACAAAAAATTTCCCAGTGAATAAATTCCTATTCAGAAACCTCTATCTCTTCTTCTGTTTGATGTTCTTTAACTTCTACTGTCATCTTCTCACCCTCACAAAGATAGAGAGCCTAGCTCTTGCATTCATCTTGCATGTTTGATTTCAGTAGTCATTTGTGTGTTGTAATTGATTTTAGGTCTGACTACTTGTTCTTGAGAGATTCTTGCTCAGTTACAAAAAAATATAAAACTGTCTTCTAAAATGGAAACTAATTTCATAAATTTGAGGTCTGAATGTATCTTTAGGGGATGACCTATTTGTGGAAACACAATGATACTTCTGTCATAAAACAACGAACACACATCTTTAAAAAATTATTTCTTAGAAAAGTGTGTATGTGTGTGTTGAGAGAGAGAGAGAGAGAGAGAGAGAGAGAGAGAGAGAGAGATTTCACCCACTGGTTCATTCTTCAGATGCCTGCAACAGCTAGACCTGTGCCATGCTGAAGTTGAGAGCTTGGAACTCAATCCAGGTTTTCCGTGTGTATGGTGGAGATCCCAGTTCTTGAGCCATTACTTGCTACCTCCCACAGTACATGTTAATGGGGAACTGGAATTGGAAGCTGGGTCTGAACTTGAACCAGGCACTTTGATGTGGGGTCAGGTGTCTAAAACATTTTACTTCCATGCTAAAGACCACTGTAAAACACAACTTTTATGATCCTTTCAGTTATATAAAGGAGACCTGAATACCCTCCACAGAAACAGGTGTTTGATGCTGGAAATGGCCAATACGTTAAGCTATTCTGGATGTTTATGTGTTAGCTGAGTACACTTTTAGTAGTTTCATCTTTAAATTTCATGTTTTCTTTAAATATATATTTACTTAAAAGTGTGGGTTTAAGTTGTTCTAGGATTTTATCACATATTTGTGGCCCTGAGAGGTAAGTTATGTGTTTTCTTATGACATTACTCCCAGTAACAGAAACTGCAAAGGTGACGGGAAGTTTGGACCTATTCCTTTTTTCTTTTAACTGTAAGCAAAAGAAAGAATTGAAAGAGGACTGGATGGCACTTTGTTATCTTAATATAGACTACACTGCCAGTTACCTAGACTTAGACTTACTAACAGAAAGTGCTTTGGTTTTGGGTTCACTAAGTTCTTTATAATGAAATTATCCTATTGAAACTATAAAGAAGGAAATTTTCTATTGTAGGGAGGATCCACATTTTTCCTTAGATTTTCCCATTAGACATCAGGCTATTTCTTTCTTTTTTTTAAAATTTATTTATTTATTTGAAAGCCAGAGTTACAGGGAGAGAAAGGGAGAGCCAAAGGGAGAGAACTTCCTTCCATCCACCGGTTCACTCACAAATGACCACATAGGCTGGAGCAGAGTTGACCTGAAGCCAGGAGCTTATTCCAGGTCTCCCATGTGAGTTCAGGGTCTCAGTCACTTGGGTCATCTTCCCCTGATTTCCCAGGCACATTAGCATTGAGCAAGATTATAAGTGGAGCAGCTGGGACACGAACCAGCACACATACGGGATGCCGGAATCGCAGGCGGCAGCTTAACATGATATATCACGATGCAGGCCCCCAGGCTTTTTCTGACATCAATCTTTCTGAGACAATTTTTCAGGGCTTTGCTCCATAATTTTTTTTTAAAAAAAGGTTAGTAAAAGAAAAGCCAATGTGATGAGGAGTTAGTTGCAGTTATTATCATGATTGTGACAGGCTCATGCCCAGGATCCAGTGGTATGTTGTAGATGTAGTATTTTGAGAGCATTTAATTACAGGGTGCATTTGTTAGTAGATGAGGTAGAGGTGATGGGTCTGATTTTCTGGAAAGGAAGACTGTGGGTCGTTTGGGTGGACACTGGGGACAATGGTTAGGGCATTGCTTGGGGTGACTCTATCCCATGTAGATGCCTGGTACTGATTCTGACTCCTCTGCTTTCAGTCCAGCTACCTGCTAGTGCACATCATGGGAGGCGGTGGGTGATGACTCAAGTATTTGGAGCTCTTCCTCCCAGCTGGAAGACCCAGTTTGAGTTCCAGGCTTCTGGTTGTGGAGTGGCCTACCCCTGGATATGCAGGCTTTTGGGATGAACCAATGGATGGAAGATTTCTCTCTTCTTCTCTCTCTCTCTGCCTTACAAATAAAATGAAAATGTAAATAATTGTTAAAAAGATTATAGTTCCTGAATAAATATAATTAGAATATTTCATGAAAATGTAGCATTCCTTTGGAATCACAGCTAGTGATTCCTGAAAATTTGAGTTCTAAGTTATGTTTTTCTAGACCAATGACCTTATTTTGATCTTAATTTTAGATTTATGCCTCAATGTTAGATTCCTTATTAAACCTATATGCTGTTGGTTCCAATTCATTAAATAAATTTTGATTTTTTTAACTTCAGCTACCAAATGAAGTTTCAGGGATTTTTTTAAGTTTTGGGGTGCTATTTAATTTCATTTTCAAATTTGAGGGCCTATTCAAGAATATGCTGAAATTCAAATTCCTCTGTGAAAGCTTCTTTCTGGGAAATATAGTTTCACTCTTTTAATGACCCACATTATTTTTTGTGCCTCTTTGTAAGTTGGTTTTTATAAGGTGCCATATTATTGCTATTTTTCTGGATATCCTACATGCTGTGATACCATAACCTCAAGTACAGGAATTATAATTTAAGTTGTCTTTTTACTCAACAAATACTAATCATTACTTGTGATCTTTCTTCTTCCCCTTGTATACAACTCAGTACAGAATGTACATGCATAATGTTCAATAAATGTTGAGGAAAACTAGAAAAGAGAATATTATCATTCTCTCAAGCTCCTTGGAATAGCATTCCTAAATGTATCATTAATGGCCAGAATGGCATTTCTTTGTTTTTGTAGATTTTTTTAATAATTAGAAAATCCTTGAAAAATATCACTAATACATATATATCATTTCCATTGTATGCTGAGAAATTTGTTAATATAGTATAAAAAAATCCAGTGAATTATAGAAGACTAGTCTGATAATTAATAGTTTCGAGATAGACGCAGAATGTATGTATTTATTGCTTTCAAAAAGATCCTAAGGTGACACAGTAGAAATTTCTGGTGCTGTTTAGGAATATTAAAAATGGAATTAAAATGCATTTAATTAGCTGTCATCTTACTGGCCTTTGGGTTATTTGGAGGAAATATGGATGTACTTTTCAGAGCTAACCAGTATCCTGTTGACATTGTAGAGACATTGAATTATTCACTAAAGAAATACTTGTACATGCTGTCAATGCCATACAAACAACTTCCTTCTCAAAGGGGATGGAAGAAAAGGGAGAAATGAAGACAATATAAGATTTTTAAAATATTTTGTAAAGTTGAAAACTTAGACTTTCCTATGTTTAATGAAAACTCAAATTTTCTATAATTAAATTTCTTCTACATTATATAAATTGAATTATTTATGGTTGGAAATAAAAATATTGGCAATTATGTATTTAAAATATTAATCCCCCTTTCTCTGTTTTGAATCCCTTGAGGATAGGCATTCCTCTGTGTGTGTGTGTGTGTGTGTGTGTGTGTGTGTTTTAAACTCTGAATTTCCACCTGTAAACCTCTGCTACATAGTAAATTATAAAATCCCTGATAAATTTTAACTGCTTAATGAATGTTTTCTGGATCAGGTAATTAACTTGATATTTCTTGATTGACCTCTTCCCTTCAATCTTTGCTAGTTGTTTAAATATGAAGCACTTTATTCCTTGTTTTATTTTTAAAAAATAAAACTTAAAAAAAAGAGTATTTTTGGACTAAACATTGTACCTAAGCTACATATGCTATTGGATTATTATTGTATGAGTTTTACCATTACTATTTTTTAAAAGATTCTTTTATTTATTTGAAGGCCGAGTTAGAGAGAGGCAGAAGGAAAGAGAGAGAGAGAGAGAGGGAGAGAGAGAGAGAGAGAGAGAGAGAGAGGTCTTCCATCTGCTGGTTCATTCACCAGATGGCCACAATGGCTGGAGCTGCTCTGATCTGAAGCCAGGAGCCGGGAGCTTCTTCTAGGTCTCCTATATGGATTCAGGGGCCCAAGGACTTGGGCCATCTTCCACTGCTTTCCCAGGCCACAGCAGAGAGCTGGATCAGAAGTGGAGCAGCCAGGACTAGAACCAGCACCCATATGGGATGCCTTCATTGCAGAGAGCAGCTTTATCGGCTACACCACAGCAATGGCCCCTTAAAAATTATTTATCCTTAGAACAAAAATATCTGTGCATCAGAGTGAAGTTTCTTATAAGATCTAATCATTGTAAACCCCACCATTGGATGATTGCTTGAAAAAATTATGAAAAATGATGGCATTATATTTCTTGTGAAAATCATCTATGATGATATCAATGAAAGGCATCAGCTAGAATTATTTTGCTGAAATATTTAAGCTGAGGGCAGGAAGAAAAAATTCAATAAGAAAATGAGGGGACTGGTTTTTGGTACAATAGTTATCACTGTTTGGGACATCTGATTCCCAACTCTGCTTTTGATCCAGTTTCCTGATACATACTCTGGGAGACAATGGATGATGGCTCAAGTACTTGGGTCCTTGAAAGGGAAGACCCTGGTAGGATTCCACATTCCTGGCTTCATCTTCATCGTGGGCAAGTACTGACTGTTGCAAGCATTTGGGGAGTGAAATAATGGTTGAAAGTTCCTTCACTGTCTCTATCAAATAAAAAAATGAAAATATGTAAAAGATTTTAAAAAGGAAAAAGTTTGCATTTTAAATAGAGACTATAGAATACAGTGAAAGGAAGTAACATCTTTTCATTCATAAGTGGCAACATAATGGATAAGGCTCATAGTTCAGCCATCTATCTTTTCCCTTATGATATGTCTATTTTTTTATGAATGAAAGCTTGATAGCAGTCAATGCGATGGGGCAGCTTCATGGATCCTGGAATCCTATAAGGAGCACCCCTAATCCCATATAAGCAATGGAAAGAGAAAGCACACAACATGATATAGACACAGTATTTTTTTCAGAGTATATTAGTAACTGTGGAAAATGTAAAAATAGTGTGATAGAGATGACACATATGAGCTGAAGAGAGCCATTGTGCACATCTTAATGGCTATATATTCAATAGTGTGATGTTAAAAATAGCCATAATGGAGTATTTACACAATAAAAATTCGCAAGTACTACAGTTGGAACCTTGAAATTCAGATCGATTATTATAACTTTTACCAAATTTCTGAACTCCTTCTCTCTGCCCCCTCTGGTTTGCAGAATAAAATGCACCCAGAATAACATAACAAGTCATGCATTTATTCCTATTTAATACCTCAATTTCTTTAGTGACAAATACAAATAGCTCCCCCTGCCCCTTTTTTTTTTTGCTTCTGTGATTTTTGCACATAGTGATGTCTCTACTTAGAACAGTCTTGCCCGCCCCATGGTTGCTTTTCACCAAATGCTACTCATTCATTAAAACTCAGTTCTAGTATCTGTCACTCCTTAGAAGAGCCTTTTTTGGATGCCTGCCCCACCATACCCCTACCACAAAAAAACTGAATTCAGGATCCTACTTGTCATCACATTGTAGGCTCTGATTACTTTTATTATAGTATGTTTCTGTCACAGAGTCTGTACTAGGTTGTTTTTGTTTTTGTTTTTTTTTGTGTTGTGACAAATTATCACAAATTTAGTGGCCTGAAATGACACAGATTTATTATGTTATGTTTCAGGACATCAGAAATTTGAAAGGGGTCTTACTGGGCTAGAGTCAAGGTGTTGCTATGGTGATATTCTTGTCAGTGTGTTTGAGGAATTTCTTTGTTTCTTTTGTTTACCTAGCTTCTAGAGTATGTTTCATTCTTTAACTCATGAATGCCATGTATCATCAAATCCACAAAGGCTGCTACACCATCCCCACAGCTTCTACTTCCTTCTTCCACGTTTAAGTGTCCTGTAAGGTTTCATTTACTTCACCACCCCTCACCCCTACAACCCATAGGGCAGACCTGGGGCATAGCTCCGGTTTCCAAGGGTTATGCTGCCGCCTTTACCTCTGGCCTCCCATATGTGCTCCAGTTGGAGTCCTGGCTACTCCACTTTGGATCCAGCTATGTGCTAATGGCCTGGCAGTGAAGGATTGCCCAAGTGTTTGAGCCCCTGTATCACATGGATGACCTGAAAGAAGCTCCTGGCTTCAGCTTGGCCCAGCCCTGCCGGTTGAGCCATTTGGGGATTGAGTCAGTGGATAGAAGGTCTCTGTCTTTCAAACAAATAAATAAATCTTATTTAAAAGATAAACTGATCAGCAACTTCATATTTTATCCATAATCTTAATTTATCTTTGTAATGTAACATATGAGGGGTCTCAAAAAACCAATAGAAAATGTGTTATAAAAAACTGCATAGATTTCAAAATTTTATTGCAGCAGAATAAGTTATCTTTTAAGTCAATGGTTTCCATGAACTTTTTAAAGTATAATTATATTTACAAATTCTCAAGAGGTAATTTTTCTGCCTCCCAGAGTCACATATATTATTTAGCTTGCACGAATATAATCATAGTACTAAGTGTTCAATGTATGATTTTTAAATAAATTAGTAATTGCAAATCACCAACAAGTTTGTCATGTAATCTTGCAAATTCAGAATTATAAACAACCTTAAACTTAGCTCTTTCACATTTTTAGAACTATAGTAGAGGTTTAAAAGTTTATGGGTTATATATGTTTGTTTAAATTTTGGCATCTCTTCTTGTGAAATTCTATTACATAAAAAGTTATTGAATACATCACAGATTATAGCATACATTTTGAAGTACTCAACCAGTTATATAAGCCCATAGGGCAAATCTTCTTAAACTCCTATATAAAAATTCCAATGAACTGCAAGTACTTTTGAGTTTTTCAAGAATCCATTGATATTCTGTCTAATTCCTGAATATTCAGCAAAAAATGTTCCATTCCCTAAACAGAAATCTGATTCTTTAAAGAATGACATAAACAATAATTTACAATAGTTCTTTATTTCTTTCTAATATATAAATCAAACATAATGCCATGTTTGAATGCACAGAAAAATTTATCTGTAAGCTCACTCTGAATAGAAAATCAAACACTGTTTTTCACATTGAGAAATGTGTCAGCAGTTTAATTTGAACTGACATCACAGAGGTTGTCAGAGGATCACTTCAAAATAAAGAAACATGAAAGAAATGTCATGGCCAATGACTAAGTGACATTATATATTCAGAAAGGTAATAGTCTCATCTCTGGCTAAACTACCCAACAAAAGTTAGTTTTTAATTCCATAGCTCCATAACTACTGCTTGGTTTGTGGGACACCATATTAAATTTTATTATAATGTTAACAAATGGATTAAGGCAATTTCATAAAAGTGTTACTATTCAAAATGACTTTTAGACAAAGTTCTGCTGTTTGAAGATTATATTAAGTGATACTAATATATTGATTCCAATAATCTATTTATTTATTTTTGAAATTAAAAACATTTTTTAGACGGGTAGAGTTACAAACAGTGAGAGAGACAGAGAGAAAGGTATTCCTTCCATTGGTTCACTCCCCAAATGGCCGCTATGGCCGGCACTGCTCCGAAGCCAGGAGCCAGGTGCTTCCTCCTGGTCTCCCATGCGGGTGCAGGGCCCAAGCACTTGGGCCATCCTCCACTGCTCTCCAGGGCCACAGCAGAGAGCTGGACTTGATTCCAGTAATCTTCACAGTAGGGTACTAGAGAGGGAAATTAAAACAGAACCTAAAATTTAAAGGAACCAAATGCATAGTATTCTTGTATAGGAAAAATCAATCAATTACATTACTGACAAAGCTAGGTGAATAGCCAGCCATTGGATGAATTCTGGGGCTTTTCATATTTGATGTAAAGCAAAGTAACTTGAGATGATACCACATTTCCTTGAGTATATGTAGTAGGCTTCCTTTTCTCCTAGGTGTTAGGAACTGTGAGAAAGTACCTCTTTCTATTTGTGTGGGCAGGCATTATTTTCCAAGCTGTCTTTTCTTGTTTGTCTGTGAAGATTATCATCATGTAATTGTCCACATTAAACATAGAATAAGTAAAGATTTATCCTATACCATATGAGGAGATTTCAGCAAAAATGTTGTAGGTCTCTACTTGTGCAAGTTCTGGTACACAGTTTTTTATGATGTAACTTTTTTGTTTATTTCTTTGCTGAAGCAAATTACCATTTGTGGACAAAACTCCAGACTTCTTGATTAAACACAGCAAAATGACCCAGGAAGTTAGAGTGTGAAATTAAGTTATTAAACATGGAACTATACTTTAGTAAAAGATAATCCCCCCAAAAAATGCATGAACATTTATTGTGCACACACATATGAGGGATCAACAAAAGTTTATAGTAAATGCATATCATGAAAAACTGTTTATCAAAAATATGGGGCGAAAACACAAACTTTTTGAAGTAACTTTAGAAATAAATGAAATTGAAAGAGTGTAGCATTGTTCTAGCACATATGGGTGATCAAAAATGGCTAGTGTATTCTCTCTGGAAAGATTGAAAAGTACAACAATGGAGAGCATGATAGATTTTGAAGAAAGTATGAGTTCATGAGGGAAAGTTGAGTGTAAAGAATAGCACTTGTAAAAGGAAGGGAATGGGCATTTGTGAATATTTTTTACTGTTGTATTGAAAGTTAGAGAATACCCTGTGAACAAAGGTTAATGGGCATGATGTAAAGAATAATTCCCAAATATTTCATTTCATTATTCTTTACACAAAGGAAATTTGGTATGATTAATGACTAATCCTGCAACAGTCATCCCAGCAGATGACAAAAATTTCTTCTGACTGTAATTGTTTGGCATGACTAAAGATGATTAATTAAAAATAAATTTTTTTTCTGGAAATATTTTCTTTTTATTCCTTAAATTTAAGTGTAATTTTAATATTAGTTTATTTCTGTGATAAATTTTTTCTTAATAGAAAGGTGGTGGGGGGGCCGGCACTGTGGCTCAACAGGCTAATCCTCCGCCTTGCGGCGCCAGCACACCGGGTTCTAGTCCCAGTTGGGGTGCCGGATTCTGTCCCGGTTGCACCTCTTCCAGGCCAGCTCTCTGCTGTGGCCCAGGAGGTCAGTGGAGGATGGCCCAAGTGCTTGGGCCCTGCACCCCATGGGAGACCAGGAAAAGCACCTGGCTCCTGGCTCCTGCCATCGGATGAGCGCGGTGCGCAGGCTGCAGCGCGCCGACCGCGGTGGCCATTGGAGAGTGAACCAACGGCAAAGGAAGACCTTTCTCTCTGTCTCTCTCTCTCACTGTCCACTCTGCCTGTCAAAAAAAAAAAAAAAAAAAGAAAGGTGGGGTAGGTGGTCAGTTTTTTACTGATTGTGTAGAAGGTGTGTCAGATCACTTTGTTTTCCCAGCTCAATTAACTTTTTGGGTGAATGTCCAGACATTCATAGCTTAATGTTGAGGTTAATTTTGTGTGTTCCATGTTTCAAAATACAGACTTGCCCCTGCATCTAAGCAGGAGGCCAGGATGAAACTACTGGCTCCTGGCTTTAGCTTCATTTAGCTCTGGCTCTTGCAGCCATTTTTAGAGTGAACCAGAAGATGTAAGATTCATTCTTTCTCGCTCTCGCTCTCTCTTGCTCTTTCTGCCATTCCTTCTATGAAACTCTCTCTCTGTTTTTTAAGATTTTATTTACTAGAAAGGCAGAGTTACAGAGATGCAGAGGTAAAGAGAGAGAAGTCTCCCACCCACTGGTTCACTCCCCAAGTGGCTGCAATGGCCAGAGCTGTGCTGATCTGAAGTCAGGAATCAGGAGCTTCTTCTGGGTCTCCCATGCAGGTGCAGGGGCCCAAGGACTTGGGCCATCCTCTACTGCTTTCCCAGGCCACAGCAGAGAACTGGATCAGAAGTGGAGCAGCTGGGACTTGAACTGGCATCCATATGGAATGCCAGTGCTGCAGGCTGGGGCTTTACCCACTATGCCACAATATCAGCCTGAAACTCTCTCTTTCAAATAAGATAAATAAGTCATTAAAGAAAAAGTCACAGGCTAGTTATTAATTGTCTAATACCTTTATTTACTTAGAAACTTCTACAAGTAAAACATTACACTCAATGATTTATATATAAAATGTAATTTAAAATTCAAAGTAGGGCCATGAAATACATATTATACTTTAATAACAGATGAAGAAATAGGCTAACAATGGTTTAACTTGTTCAGGGAGATCATACAACTAGAAAATATTGGAGTTGAATCCCTGTTCTTGGACTGCGTTTTAGCCATGGCCATAGATCTTTTGGGAAAAAAGTTATCAAAATTCTATTTGAGTAGATTTTTACTGTCAATTAGCTAAATTAGAACCATGTTTCTCAGAATTCCCTTCTTTTTACAGTTCTAGATTAGAATTAACCACAGGAAGAAACCGCACACAATTTAGAAGTCAGAAATAGGGCAACAGCCGTTGTGCTCAGAGGATCAGCGCTGGGCTGCTACATGCCAAGACCCTCCCATCTGTGGCTGATATGCTGCCTTCCCTTCCTGATGTGGGACATCTCTGGATCACAGCTATATTATCCCATGTGAATCCTGGGCCAGGTAAGTGAACAATTCTGTGGCTAAGTAGCCTGATACTCTGAATATCACCCAAATCAGTGAAGTTGGAGGCTAAAAAGGTAGGTGTACTTGTGGACTACCCTTTTAGGTTGGATTTTTTTTTCTTGAAATAGTCACATTTTCTTGTTACTCTCTTAGTTTATGTCAGTTTTTCTTCCTTTTGCCCATCTCTGCTGTTGTACAGTGACTTTAGCGGCCACTATCAGGCCAAACAGAAACAATCACCTGTAGAGTTCATTAGACTACACTCAGTTGTGGGAGCTGGTTTGTTTTGTTTTGCTTTGCTTTTAGAGATGGTTGTTTTCCAGCTAGTGATTCTTTCTCCCTGATAAAAGCATATCTGTACAGTGTCTGTAAAATCTATTCCACCATGGTCAGGGTAGATGGAGTATATCATTTTCACAGGGTATCTTTGAAGAAAATTATACCCTATCTTTGTTAAATTACAAATTAAACAAGTCCATTGTTTTCCTTTGCTCAAAAGTGAGTGATTTCAAAAGCTAACATAATCTCTATAAAGTCTGTTCTATTGAACAACTGTAGCAAACGTATTAGAGCCATGGTATGATTTACGTGCTTAAATTTACATTCATAAAGTCAAAATGCCAGCTAGTATTATTCAATGGCTCTTGACTATAAAACTTGTGTAAGTCATCCAAATTAATTTGCATAGGATCAGTTCTAATCTTTGCTATTGAGTGTTTTGTGCTTTGTATTAATTAAAGTGATTGGATTGTAATTACTCCATTTACTTATGTTTTATGCAGCTTCGGCATTAATAACAATTACCTTACCTTTAATACTATAAGACATGTATTTAAATCTACATTAAAGTTGACTTTACAATATTTAAAATCTTTATGATAGAGATCAATGCATTTTCCCCTTCTAAAATATATAGAAGTAGCTTAATTTAGTATCTCATTTGAGACTTTTTGATTATCCATGAATATGGATTTGTGTAACATCAGACAACAGACCTAATCAGAATTCACCACTATTGGAAAAAAATTAAGAAATTGAACTGCAAAGACTATAATATGTGTTTTTCTTTCTCCATTTTTCACTCCTTTGTTTAAGTCTCATGAACTCCTTTGTTTGTTGAGTATCATGAACTACTCTGTTTATTTTCTGATAATAGAGGGCCATCACACAGCCATTGGAATAACTGGTAAAGGATTAAGAAATATAACAGCTTCACTTTTACTGTGGTGTTTAAACCTTATCCTCATACATTAACTTAATGCTCACAAGAGACTTGGTTGAAATATATATTATTAACATTTTTAAATAGATGAGGAATTGAGATTCAGTAACTTTAGACAGAAATCACAGAGAAAAGACGTGATGATGCCAAGATTTGAATGCTGTTTCTCTGAGTCCACTATTATTACTGTTTTTTAACACATCAATTTTTAAACTATATTCAGTTTTCCTTTTAATTTGTTTTTATGAGAAACAAACAGACTAGTGGAAAAAGCACATATTTCAGAGCTCTGTGACTTACTTTTTGAAGCAAACATCTGTGATCCTCACAAAGGTTCCTTGACCTTCACTGGTTCAATAAATGTTCTTGACCCACTTTTCCTGATTTATAAATGGGCCATTAACATTTAACTTGCAATTTTATTACAATAAATCTGATGCATTTTATGTAATGGAATCGTTGCTTTTCAAGTTTGTAGATGTTTAAAAAACGATGATTGGTATCTAAATAACTGTTTGTTTTATGTTTATGTATTTGGTTTCCAAATGTGTGAGTCCCTAAGCAGTTATGCAATTTTAATGTTATTTTCATCCTTAAGGGTGAATATATAATATTAGAGAGTAACCTTTCTCAAATTTTAGTATTTAGCAGAATTATTTGGGTGGCTTGTTAAAGCATAAATCGTCCCAACATCAAAATTTGTTATTAAGTATATCTGGTTGAGCTACTAGAATCTGCATTTCTAATACATTCTTTTTTTTTCATTTTCAATTCTCTTTATATACAGAAGATCAGTTTAGTATATATTACGTAAAGATTTCAACAGTTTGCCCTCACATAGCAACACAAAGTGAAAAATACTGTTGGAGTACTAGTCATAGGATTAATTCACAATGTGCAGCACATTAAGGACAGAGATCCTACATGCTATTTTTTTTAAAAAAATTGATTAATTTTCTATGCAATTTCCAATTTAAAACCAAAGTTTTTTTTTTTTCATTTTCAATTATCTTTATATACAGAAGATCGATTCAGTATATACTAAGTAAAGATTTCATCAGTTTGCACCCACACAGAAACAAAAAGGTGTAAAAATACTGTTTCAGTACTGGTTATACCATTACTTCACATTGGACAACACATTAAGGATAGATCCCTCATGAGACGTAAGTACACAGTGACTCCAGTTGACTTAACAATTTGACACTCTTGTTTATGGCGTCAGTAATCTCCCTAGGCTCTAGTCATGAGATGCCAAGGCTAAGGAAGCCTTCAGGGTTCACTGACTTCGATCTTATTCCGACAGGGTCATAGTCAAAGTGGAAGTTCTCTCCTCCCTTCAGAGAAAGGTACCTCCTTCTTTGATGGCCCCGTTCTTTCCACTGGGATCTCACTCGCAGAGATCTTTCATTTAGGTCTTTTTTTTTTTTTTTCCAGAGTGTCTTAGCTTTCCATGCCTAAAATATTCTCATGGGCTCTTCAGCCAGATCTGAATGCCTTAAGGGCTGATTCTGAGGCCAGAGTGTTATTTAGGACATCTGCCATTCTATGAGTCTGCTGTGTATCTCGCTTCCCATGTTGGATCATTCTCTCCCTTTTTCATTCTATCAGTTAGTATTAGCAGACACTAGTCTTGTTTGTGTGATCCCTTTGACTCTTAGACCTCTCAGTGTGATCAATTGTGAACTGAAATTGATCATTTGGACTAGTAAGATGGCCTTAGTACATGCCACCTTGATGGGATTGTATTGGGATCCCCTGGCACGTTTCTAACTCCATCATTTGGGGCAAGTCCGAATGAACATGTCCCAAATTGTACATCTCCTCCCTCTCTTATTCCCACTGTTATATACATTCTTAGCTGAAACAGAAATTGCTGGTTCAAGGACCATACTTTGAGAACCTTATTTATTTGAAAATCAGAGTTACACAGAGAGAGAAGGAGAGGCAGAGAGAGAGAGAGAAAGAGAGGGAGAGAGAGAGGTCTTCTGGCCGGCGCCGTGGCTCACTAGGTTAATCCTCCGCCTTGCGGTGCCAGCACACCGGGTTCTAGTCCCTGTCAGGGCACTGGAATCTGTCCCGGTTGCCCCTCTTCCAGGCCAGCTCTCTGCTGTGGCCCGGGAGTGCAGTGGAGGATGGCCCAGGTCCTTGGGCCCTGCACCCCGTGGGAGACCAGAAGAAGCACCTGGCTCCTGCCATCGGATCAGCCAGTGCACCGGCTGCAGTACACTGGCTGTGGCAGCTATTGGAGGGTGAACCAACGGCAAAGGAAGATCTTTCTCTCTGTCTCTCTCTCTCACTGTCCACTCTGCCTATCAAAAAATTTAAAAAAATAAAAAAAAAAAAAAGAAAGAGAGAGAGAGAGGTCTTCCATCTGCTGGCTCACTCCCCAGTTGGCTGCAACAGCCAGAGCTGTGCTGATCGGAAGCCAGGAGCCAGAAACTTCCTCCTGGTCTCCCACAAGGATGCAGGGGCCCAAAGACTTGGGCCATCTTCCACTGCTGTGAGAATCATTGCTATAGAGGAATATCACAAGTAAAGTAGAATCTCAAAGAAAATGATAAAGAAAATAAAAACTTCACATGCAAATAAAAATAACTTGAGTATGACTTTTTAATACATTTATTATTAGAATAATTTAACATTTACAGAACTATTATCTATTGATGAAATAATTATCATATACCCCACACAAAGTTTTTCCAGTTATTAACATTTTATATTAGTCTAATCATTGTTATAATAAATAAACCAATATTGCTATGTTGTTATTAACTGATTTCCAGAGATCATTTAGATTTTCTTAATTTTTACCTAGTGTCTTATTTTGGTTCCAGGTCACCACATTTGTTTATTTTTTATTACTGCTTGCTTTTTGTTCTTGTTTTTATTTATATATGTTTTTGAGCTCTTCCTTCCTATTGGGGAGCATGAGTTGGTCCAGACTCATCTTGAATTGTTTCCTTCCCTAGTTCTAGGATCATTCATTATTTTTATTGGAAGATGGTAGTAAGTCATGAACTGATGAATAAGTATGCTTATTGTCACTGAGGAGTCATTTATTTTATAGCATCTTATATAACAGAACAATTTACATACACACATGTGTATTCACACACACTAACATATGTATGTGTATGTTAGCTCAGGCTTCTATAATGAAAGACTAAATAGCGTATAAAAATAAATTTATTTTCTCACAATTCTGGAGAAGAGAAATCTGAATTCAGAATGCCAGCATATTTACACTCTGGTAGGTGTTCTTTTCCTATCTAACAGATGATTACCTTCTTGCTGTGTCCTCCTAGCGCCATTCCCTAATGTGTATATATGGAGAGAGAAAGAATTCTTTCTTTTCATCTTCTTATAAGATTGGAGATATCATTATTAAGGCCCTGTTCTCATTCCCTAACTCAATCTAACTGCTTTTCAAGAGCCCCCAACTCCAAATACCATCATATTAGGATTTAGTGCTTTAGCATGTGAATTTGAGGAGCATATTAGGAGTGTGCAATTACAGTGGGAGAGACATAGAGTTGGATGAGGACTAATTTATTTATCTGAGACCACTAAATAGAGACTCTGCAGGTGATATAATGTGGCAGCTAGAAAGGACTTTAAACTAGTTTAGCTGGTTGGATGAAACCTAGACCAAAAGATAGCCCATGGTGATGTAGTTAGAGATGTTGGCCCTGACTTGCTTTAATGTAGAGAAAGAGATTCAGGGACTTGAGAAGATAGGAGCATTAGAGTGAACTTGTTATTCAGGATTCCCTCACCCACACTCTGAGGGTTCAGAAAGCACACCTTTTATCACTGCTATCAGAAATAAATTTGTCAGTGTGTCAAAACTATGGTTTTCCTGGAAGTGAAAGAGGTAGGAGGCTTACTAAATTCTTATCTGTTTAAGCAGAAAGGTTCTAGGTCAAGTGAACAAAAGTCTGACTTGGACCAGAAAGGAGATGGCTGACGGGTTATGACCTCTCAGTCAGTTTGCAGATGTGGGCCAGTTAACAGTTCCAGATCCCTTAAATGAAAGAGAGACTGAGCCCTCTTGAGGAAGGACCTGATACAAAGCCAAAAATTTGTATTATTAATAATCCTTCCAGCTTTCCTCAAAGGAATCTGTGCCCTTTTACTGGTGTAACTGTTCATTGGGAAAGAGAAATAATCAGATCTTTCAGGGACTAGTGGGCACTTGCTCTGACCTGACATTAATTAGAAGAGATGCAGATTGTTACTATGGTCCACCAGGTAGGGATTATGGGGTTCAGGCAATCAGTGCAGTTTTAGCTCAGGTCATTACCTTGCAGTGAGCCTGAGGTGTGCTAAACCATCCTGTGATTATTTCCCTAGTGAGCAATTAGAATGTTTACAAACACACATGCACAGCCTGTAGAATTCTCATATTGTTTCTCTGAATTTTAAGACTATCTGTGATGTGAAAGGTCAAGTGGAAAGCACTTCTATCTAGTAAAGTAATAAATCAAAACCAAGATCATATTCCTGGAGTGATTGCAGAAAGTAGTGCCACTATCAAGGACTGGAAAGATACAGGGATGATGATTACCACCAAATTCCCTATTTACCTGATCAGATGACAGATGGATCTTGGAGAATGACAGTGGATTAACTTAAACCTAATTAGATGGTGACTCCAGTTGCAACTGTTATCCAGATATGACTTCAGTGCTTGAGCAAATTAACCCATGCACTGGTACCTGGTAAACACTTCTCTGAATTGGCAATTAAGAAGATATTTGTATCACTTGTGAATGCCCAACAAATCGTGTGTTTATCAGGGGAGGATATACACCATGAAGTAGATTTAATGATCTGTTCTGTGGATATCCATCAACCTCTTCCCTAGCCATCCCAGTCATCGCCTAATGGTTTCATGAACAAAGTGGCAGTGGTGGCAAGGATGGAGTTTATGAAAGGGCCCAGTGGCTTGGACTTCCATTAACCAAAGCTTACCTGGCTGATCGATGAAAAATAAAATAAAATATAATAAATAATACATGTTTTAAAAAATCTTCCTCAATATTTGATTTATATGGAGTAGATAATTTATCTGGAATCACCATCTGATCTCCTCCAGGAAATCAAAACCTGTGATCTAGGGTCATTTGCAAAGGCAATGTGGGCTGCCAGGAATACAAATAGAAGACTCCAGTTAGTGGTTGAAATTCCTATTTGGAGGTAACAGTGAAAAATAAAACACTATGTCCCCAAGTGATGAAATCAGACAACCCTTCGTGGTAAGGAAAATCAACATCAGACAACAAAGGACAGTCAAATGCAGCTGTGTTGGCTATTGATCTTCTGACTGTTGGTCTCAATGCTTTCATTTGCAATCTGGAGGCTAATACCCTTTAAATAATTCAGTTTTCAACTAAGCATAGCAAATATTGAGGCCTCTATGGTATTAAGTGTAGCTAACTCAAATTATATGACTGGAAGCCCTCACCATGGAATCTGTCAGCAACTGAATCAACTACTGAAATAAAGGGCCCATCGTTGCACTAATGCTGAATTTCCAAACCACCCCCCCCACACATTTACTTAACCTGACATCATCTTAGCAACATACAGCTGTATCAGATCTGATGATATTAAATCTTTTTTCAGCAACCCTCTGCTCACCACTTATCTGGGCAAAGACTTGGAATGTTGAGAACGTTGGATTCAGCTTTCCTTAACTGAGGTTTTCAAATTGTGCTATTCTGGTAGCATGGTTGTAGAAGCCAACCTCACCTTTTCTAGCTGTGCATCAACAAAGGGCCAGGTCTTAGAGTCAACTCTTGGGCCCAAAACTAGCACCAAATTCAAAAAGTGGCTAAACCTTATTATAATATACAGCACCCAAAACCCATAACCTGTATCAACCCCAGAGAGTATCTACTTAGGGCAGGTACCCTAGTGTCATACCCCAAATGATGTCACCTCAGTCCAAGACCTGGCTGTTGGAGATGACTTTGCCTTCTACTTTAAAGACTAGTTCAACCCAGACATGCAGACCCTTAGCTAAGCAGCACCACCCAAGCTTTGACAAATTGCACATTAAACATTCATTTGATATTAGGAATTCTGTTATCTTGAATTCTCTGTTTGCTTAGATCTGGTATTCTCCTTTCTCACTGCCAGAATGTATAGCCATACATTCCCATAAATAAAGGAAAATCTTACAGAGATTACACCTATCTTTGCCATCCTAAAAGATAGTAAAACTTATCACTTTCCCCAGGAGGCAACTGCCACACAGTGGCCTATCTCTTAACACCCTAGGTAGAGAATCTTTCACTTTGCAGGGCATTCTCTTTAGTTTTCCACCATGATGTCTCCTGAGTCTGACCACAGCTACTTGGTTACAAGCGATTCCATGTACCCTTACATATGCTTGACTGGATTACCCATTCATATCCTCCAATGACATAACTGATTGACCTATCAATGTGACTCAAAGAATATAGGAAAATATTACTCTCACCAAAATCATAACATACTTTTAGCACACTTTACAACTATAGCATGATACTGTTAGAAACTTCAGAAATTTCAGATTGATTTTGTTGGTTAATGCCATATAAATGTCAAGCATGATAACCAACCTATAAAGTACTCCTTTTACTCTACTCGTTTTCTCTTTTTCACCTTCAGAATAACATGTTTTCTATTTTGTTTAGGTTATCATATGCACTACTGTCTTGGAGTCTCTACTATTTAAATACTCTGATTAAGTAGCTTAAAACTGATTGTCAAGACATTAAGCTGTGATTCTCCATAATAAAAAGATATATACATGGTTTAAAAAAAAAGACATTAAGCTGTAAATTTGTGAAATAGTTTTTTTTTTTTTTTAAGTTAGCTTGACCCATTTGAGGCTTTGGCTAGAAACTGAACACTTCTCATTCTTAGGAATCTATTAGATGTATACCCAAACCACGTGGACTCTTAGATGGATCAACTATGTACCTGATCTGATTGCCTTGCAGACCAGGACCAGGTGACTAACAGAAGCCCCTTTGCCTGAGAGCCTGCACAATTGTTCAGATTAACCATTACATAGGGAACCCAAGAAACCTAGCTAGCTCCACCCTGATTGGCATATTATATTGCTCCCCATATAGTTCCAGCTCATTCTTACCCTGGTAGAACTATCTGTTTGGTCTAGTCTGGCATCCTTCTCTTATTTGGATCATAAGTAACAGAAGTTCTGTCTTTTATCTCTTTGAGTGTCAGTGATTTATGTCCTCCATTTAAAGAAACCCTAACTCTTGGGGGCGGAGCCAAGATGGCGGAATAGTGAGGACGCGCACTAGCAGTCCGCAAAAAGATAGTTTAATAAAAACAGAGTTACTGTAGCCTCAGGAAAAATCTCACGGAAAAAAATGCAGTGGAAATTCTTCCGGACCCAGTGAATGAGACGCAGAGGACCTAGGGGAAAGTAAGTTTGCGAACGGCAAATCGTGCCTTAGTGGCACGGGAGCTGCCGGGAGGGACGGGAACCGGACGGAACACAGTCGCCATTGGAATCGAGCGCTTAGCGGGAGCCGATACAGGGATCCCGAGACACTGGCGGGGGGAAGCAGACGCCGGGGGGAAACAGCACAATTGAGGCGAGCCCACACGGACACTAGCCTCTTTCGTTGCCCACCCTGCTCACTCGAGCTAGACTGAACACAGTGGGACGGCGCGCGCCCGCTGGCTGAACCGGAAGCCGGGCGGAACACAGTCGCCATTGGAACTGAGCGCTTGAACGGGTGCCGATACAGGGATCCCGAGACACTGGCGGGGGGAAGCAGACCCCCCACGGGGGAAACAGCACAATTGAGGCGAGCCTGCATGGACACTAGTCTCTCTCGTCACCCACCCTGCTAATTCGAGCTAGATTAAACGCAGTGGGACAAGGTGCGCCCGCCCGCCCGCCCGCCTGCCCATCACTGAGGCAGACGGAACCAAAAACCCGAGGCTGTAGAAACCTGAAGGGGATCCAAAAACTGGGAACACACCGCGCACACAAACTCCGTTACCTTGACAACCCAGAGAAAGAGTGTGGGGAAAAAAAAAAATGCCAAATAAAAACAGATTCCGAGGGAGCAAGATCAAGGAAGACGCTATGATGACCCCAAACGGAAAAGACACCCCAAGTCAGGATTATGAAGATAATGAGATAGAAGAAATGCAAGAAGCAGATCTCAAAGAATTGATAAGAACATTAAGAAGTTCTCAAAAACAAATTCTTGAACTACAGAAATCCTTAATGGATAAGATAGAAAATCTCTCTCGCGAGAATGAAGTACTACGGAGAAATCAAAACGAAATGAAACAACTAGTAGAACAAGAAGCTACGATAGTGACAAAAAATCTTAATGAATTGAAGAATTCAATAGATCAAGTGACAAGCAATCTTGAGGGCCTTAAAACCAGAATGGGTGAAGCAGAAGAGAGAATATCGGACCTAGAAGACAGAGAACAGGAGAGGAAACAGTCAAACCAAAGACAAGAAGAGTAAATTAGAAAACTAAAAGATATCGTCGGGAATTTACAGGATACTATTAAAAACCCAACATTCGGGTTCTAGGTGTTCCTGAAGGTATGGAGAGGGAGAAAGGATTAGAAGGCCTTTTTAGGGAGATACTAGCAGAAAACTTTCCAGGCTTGGAGAAAGACAGAGAAATCCTAATCCAGGAAGCTCATAGAACCCCTAATAAACATGACCAAAAGAGATCCTCCGCACGACATATTGTAATTAAACTCACCACAGTGAAGCAAAAAGAAAAGATCCTAAAATGTGCAAGAGAGAAACGTCAGATTACTCTCAGAGGATCTCCAATTAGACTTACAGCTGACTTCTCAACAGAAACCCTACAAGCTAGAAGGGAATGGCGAGACATAGCCCAGGTAGTTAGAGAGAAAAACTGCCAGCCCAGAATATTATACCCTGCAAAGCTCTCATTTGTGAATGAAGGTGAAATAAAGACCTTTCATAACAAACAAAAATTGAAAGAATTTGTTGCCACTCGTCCAGCCCTGCAAAAGATACTTAAAGACGTGTTACACACAGAAACACAGAAACACGACCATCAACATGAAAGAAGGTAAACGAAGGGAACCTCACGGCAAAAGATCACAGGGAATTCAAAGCATACATTAGAAAATATCTGGCAAATGGCAGGGCAAACTTACCACTTATCAATAGTCACATTGAACGTTAAAGGTCTAAACTGTCCTGTTAAAAGACAGAGATTGGCTGACTGGGTTAAGGAACAAAAACCATCTATTTGCTGCCTACAAGAAACACATCTCTCCAATGAAGATCCATACAGACTGAAAATAAAAGGATGGAACAAGATATACCACGCCAACAGAAATGAAAAAAGAGCGGGTGTAACCATCTTAATATCGGACTACATAAACTTTAACACAAAAACTGTTAAGAGAGACAAAGAGGGGCACTATATAATGATTAAGGGATCAATACTACAGGAAGATATAACAATTCTCAATGTATATGCACCTAATTACAGGCCACAGGTTTATTTAAAAAATTTGTTAAGAAACTTAAAGGGAGACTTAGACCCCAACACAATAGTACTGGGGGACTTCAATACTTCACTCACAGATATTGACAGAACGACAGGACAGAAGATCAACAAGGAGACAGTAGATTTAAACAACACTATAGCCCAAATGGATCTAACAGATATCTACAGAACTTTTCATCCTACACGTAAAGCATTCACATTCTTCTCAGCAGTACATGGAACCTACTCTAGGATTGATCACATATTAGGCCATAAAGCAAGTCTCAGCAAATTCAAAAGAATTAGAATCATACCATGTAACTTCTCAGACCATGAGGGAGTGAAGTTGGAAATTAGCAACTCAGGAATCTCTAGAGCATATGCAAACACATGGAGATTGAACAACATGCTCCTGAATGAACAATGGGTCAAAGAAGAAATCAAAAGAGAAATCAAAAATTTTCTGGAAGTAAATGAGGATAACAGCACAACATACCAAAACTTATGGGATACAGCAAAAGCAGTGTTAAGAGGAAAGTTTATATCAATAGGTGCCTATATCAAGAAACTGGAAAGGCACCAAATAGATGAGCTTTCAATGCATCTCAAGGATCTAGAAAATTTGCAGCAAACTAGACCCAAATCTAGTAGAAAAAGAGAAATAATCAAAATCAGAGAAGAAATCAACAGGATTGAATCCAAAAAAACATTACAAAAAATCAGCCAAACGAGGAGCTGGTTTTTTGAGAAAATAAACAAGATTGACACCCCATTGGCCCAACTAACTAAAAAAAGAAGAGAAAAGACCCAAATCAGTAAAATCAGAGATGAAAAAGGAAATATAACAACAGACACCACAGAAATCAAAAGAATCATCAGAAATTACTACAAGGACTTGTATGCCAGCAAACAGGGAAACCTATCAGAAATGGATAGATTCCTGGACACATGCAACCTTCCTAAATTGAACCAGGAAGACATAGAAAACCTAAACAGACCCATAAGTGAGTCAGAAATTGAATCAGTAATAAAGGCCCTCCCAACAAAGAAAAGCCCAGGACCAGATGGATTCACTGCTGAATTCCAGCAGACATTTAAAGAAGAACTAACCCCAATTCTTCTCGAACTATTCAGAACAATCAAAAAAGAGGGAATTCTCCCAAATTCCTTCTATGAAGCCAGCATCACCTTAATTCCTAAGCCAGAAAAAGATGCAGCATTGAAAGAGAATTACAGACCAATATCCCTCATGAACATAGATGCAAAAATCCTCAACAAAATTCTGGCCAATAGACTGCAACAACACATCAGAAAGATCATCCACCCAGACCAAGTGGGATTCATCCCTGGTATGCAGGGATGGTTCAGTATTCGCAAAACAATCAACGTGATACACCACATTAACAGACTGCAGAAGAAAAACCATATGATTATCTCACTAGATGCAGAGAAAGCATTCGATAAAATTCAACACCCTTTCATGATGAAAACCCTAAGCAAACTGGGTATAGAAGGCACATTCCTCAATACAATCAAAGCAATTTATGAAAAACCCACGGCCAATATCCTATTGAATGGGGAAAAGTTGGAAGCATTTCCACTGAGATCTGGTACCAGACAGGGATGCCCACTCTCACCACTGCTATTCAATATAGTGCTGGAAGTCTTAGCCAGAGCTATTAGGCAAGAAAAAGAAATTAAAGGGATACAAGTTGGGAAGGAAGAACTCAAACTATCCCTCTTTGCAGATGACATGATTCTTTATTTAGGGGACCCAAAGAACTCTACTAAGAGACTATTGGAACTCATAGAAGAGTTTGGCAAAGTAGCAGGATATAAAATCAATGCACAAAAATCAACAGCCTTTGTATACACAGACAATGCCACGGCTGAGGAAGAACTGCTAAGATCAATCCCATTCACAATAGCCACAAAAACAATCAAATACCTTGGAATAAATTTAACTAAGGACATTAAAGATCTCTACAATGAAAATTACAAAACCTTAAAGAAAGAAATAGAAGAGGATACCAAAAAATGGAGAAATCTCCCATGCTCATGGATTGGAAGAATCAATATCATCAAAATGTCCATTCTCCCAAAAGCAATTTACAGATTCAACGCAATACCAATCAAGATACCGAGGACATTCTTCTCAGATCTGGAAAAAATGATGCTGAAATTCATATGGAGACACAGGAGACCTCGAATAGCTAAAGCAATCTTGTACAACAAAAACAAAGCCGGAGGCATCACAATACCAGATTTCAGGACATACTACAGGGCAGTTGTTATCAAAACAGCATGGTACTGGTACAGAAACAGATGGATAGACCAATGGAACAGAATAGAAACTCCAGAAATCAATCCAAACACCTACAGCCAACTTATATTTGATCAACGATCCAAAACCAGTCCCTGGAGTAAGGTCAGTCTGTTTAATAAATGGTGCTGGGAAAACTGGATTTCCACGTGCAGAACCATGAAGCAAGACCCCTACCTTTCACCTTACACAAAAATCCATTCAACATGGATTAAAAATTTAAACCTACGACCCGACACCATCAAATTACTAGAGAGCATAGGAGAAACCCTGCAAGACATAGGTACTGGCAAAGACTTCTTGGAAAAGACCCCAGAAGCACAGGCACTGAAAACCAAAATTAACTACTGGGATTGCATCAAATTGAAAAGTTTCTGTACTGCAAAAGAAACAGTCAGGAAAGTGAATAGGAAACCGACAGAATGGGAAAATATATTTGCAAACTATGCAACAGATAAAGGGTTGATAACCAGAATCTACAAAGAAATTAAGAAACTCCACAACATCAAAACAAACAACCCACTTAAGAGATGGGCCAAGGACCTCAATAGACATTTTTCAAAAGAGGAAATCCAAATGGCCAACAGACACATGAAAAAATGTTCAAGATCCCTAGCAATCAGGGAAATGCAAATCAAAACCACAATGAGGTTTCACCTCACCCCGGTGAGAATGGCTCACATTCAGAAATCCACCAACAATAGATGCTGGAGAGGATGTGGGGAAAAAGGGACACTAATCCACTGTTGGTGGGAATGCAAACTGGTGAAGCCACTATGGAAATCAGTCTGGAGATTCCTCAGAAACCTGAATATAACCCTACCATTCAACCCAGCCATCCCACTCCTTGGAATTTACCCAAAGGAAATTAAATTGGCAAACAAAAAAGCCGTCTGCACAGCAATGTTTATTGCGGCTCAATTCACAATAGCTAAGACTTGGAACCAACCCAAATGCCCATCAACAGTAGACTGGATTAGGAAATTATGGGACATGTACTCTACAGAATACTATACAGCAGTCAAAAACAATGAAATCCGGTCACTCGCAACAAAATGGAGGAATCTGGAAAACATCATGCTGAGTGAATTAAGTCAGTCCCAAAGAGACAAATATCATTTGTTTCCCTTGATTGGCGATGACTAACTGAGCACGAAAGGGGAAACCTGTAGAAGTGAAATGGACACTATGAGAAACAGTGACTCGATCAGCTCTTGTGCTGACTGTTGTTGTACAATGTAATACTTTATCCATGGTAGTATTTTTTTTTTCTTTATCCTAGTACTAGTGGTTGAACTCTGTAATTAACACACAATTATTCTTAGGTGTTTAAATTTTAACTGAAAAGTGATCTCTGTGAAATATAAGAGTGGGAATAAGAGAGGGAGGAGATGTAAAACTTGGGACATGCTCAATCGGAACTGCCCCAAATGATGGAGTTAGAATTGTGCCAGGGGTTTCCAATACAATCCCATCAAGGTGGCATGTACCAAGGCCATCTCATTAGTCCAAGTGATCAATTTCAGTTCACAATTGATCACACTGATAGGTCTAAGAGTCAAAGGGATCACACAAACAAGACTAGTGTCTGCTAATACTAACTGATAGAATGAAAAAGGGAGAGAATGATCCAACATGGGAAGCAGGATACACAGCAGACTCATAGAATGGCAGATGTCCTAAATAGCACTCTGGCCTCAGAATCAGCCCTTAAGGCATTCGGATCTGGCTGAAGAGCCCATGAGAATATTTTAGGCATGGAAAGCTAAGACACTCTGGAAAAAACAGAAGACCTAAATGAAAGATCTCTGCGAGTGAGATCCCAGTGGAAAGAACGGGGCCATCAAAGAAGGAGGTACCTTTCTCTGAAGGGAGGAGAGAACTTCCACTTTGACTATGGCCCTGTGGGAATAAGATCGAAGTCCACGAACCCTAAAGGCTTCCATAGCCTCGGCAACTCATGACCAGAGCCTAGGGAGATTACTGACGCCATAAACAAGAGTGTCAAATTGTTAAATCAACAGGAGTCACTGTGTACTTACGTCTCATGAGGGATCTGTCCTTAATGTGTTATCCAATGTGAAGTGATGCTATTACTAGTACTGAAACAGTATTTTTACACTTTGTGTTTCTGAGTGGGTGCAAACTGATGAAATCCTTACATAGTATATATTGAATCGATCTTCTTTATATAAAGATAATTGCAAATGATTAAAAAATCTTGGTGTTAAACTGGAAATTGCATAGACAATTAATCAATTTTTTAAAAAAAAAATCATGTAGGATCTCTGTCCTTAATGTGCTGTACATTGTGAATTAATACTATAACTAGTACTCCAACAGTATTATCATTTTGTGTCTCTATGCGAGGGCAAACCGTTGAAATCTTTACGTAATATGTACTAAATTGATCTTCTGTGTATAAAGAGAATTGAAAATGAATCTTGATGTGAACAGAAGGGGAGAGGGAGCGGGAAAGGGGAGGGTGGGGGGAGGGAGGGAATTTGTGGGGGGGGGGAGCCATTGTGGTCCATGAGCTGTTCTTTGGAAATTTATATTCTTTAAATAAAAGCTTTATATAAAAAAAAAAAAAAAGAAAGAAACCCTAACTCTTAAAAACAACTTACTGGGTTTCAAACCATACCCAACACCAAGTTGTAATTCTTGTTGTTGAAACTTGCATCTACTTTTCTGCTGTTGCCAATAGAAAAGCAAAGGGAATTTCTGAAAGTAGTAGTAAAGTGAATGTTAGCCAATAAAGGAACTGGAGGCAAAAGAGTATTGACTAAACAATCCACTCAGGAAGTATCTAAGTACAAAAGTTCTGATTTTCCACATGTGCTAGGAAGTGGAAGGTTTTACTAATTACTGTTCCCAGGTCCTTAACCCAGAAACTCTAACTAGACCCAGACATTGGTGTTCACTAAGATTTCTTAAGTAGTTCAAACATGATGACAAGCAAATAAATACCAAATGATTTAAATGAAGGTAACCCTGAAAAAGAGGTGTGGGAGTGTAAGTGGATGCTGGACTATATACAAGCAACATGACACTAATCATTTAAAAATAGATTAAAATCATTGAATCTAAATGTATGATGCTCTCTGTGTAGCAGAAATGACTGGTTGTAATATGATAATATTTGTTTTCCTTCTATCTTGTGGTGTTATTGCTTGCAATTGTCTACCTATACAGTGATTACATTTGTCAACACTGTGTGCATCTAGCAAGGGCCTATATATTGTTTTTTCAAAGGAAAGCTGTGAAAAATGATGCATACTACTCTTAGGTCCAGGTGGTAGAGAAGGTTGTATCCTCTCCAAATACTCTTATTGTTTCCTCTTGGATAGATGTTAATGTGCATGGTAACCTTGACACAGGTATTAATTGCAACATTATCTGGTTTATCTGGAGTTCTGTTTCAGAACCCCCTCCACCTAACTTGAAAACCTTTCCAACTATAATGGATTGTCACACATACACACACACAAAACATAGTTACCCTATATCAAGTCACTGACTATTGTGGCAAATAACCTTATTACAACTAATACCAAAATTTAATCACAGGGCACTACCATAACAAATTTAAAATATGTGACTCTGGTTTATTGGTTGAATGACAGTGAACAAAAAAAAGGGAAATAATTCAAAGGCTTGTGATGCTGTGAAAGTTATTGCTTGTGGTAATTGTGAAGGTGGTCATGTGCCTAATGGACATAACGACTGAGGAGAAAATATTGTGAAGAACTAGAAGATGATAGACTTTCTTGGTTAATATTGAATGCCTTTAGAAATGCATTGTAAGAAAGATACAAGTTAGGGCAACAATTGTTTGCTTTTTAAATGAAGATTGGAAGAAGGGGATAAAATTCAGAGATCAGAGAGCTTTGCAAAATTGGAGTTAGCTCATTCCTCCTGGACTTTAAAGGCTTTGAGTAAGGGAAGTTCAATAAGACTTTTGAATCATATAGATAGGTGGAAACTAGTTGCAAAGATCAGGTTATGAGCAGTACCTTCCTGTCTAAAAAGGTAGTTTCCATTAGGTTGGGAGAGAAAGATATATGAGTGTGGGGATACAAAGCAACCACTTGAAACTGGAAAAAATTATCCAACCAAATATTTTTATCACTAAAAGCAAATGGAATTAAACATAGTTGACTATCAAGACAGTATGATTATGGGTGAAAAGCCCATATATTCATACCAATTTATATGCTTAACATTGCAGATTTTTAAAAATAATTATTTTCGGCTGGCGCCATGGCTCAATAGGCTAATCCTCCACCTAGTGGCGCCAGCACATCGAATTCTAGTCTTGGTCAGGGTGCCTGATCCTGTCTGGGTTGCCCCTCTTCCAGGCCAGCTCTCTGCTGTGGCCCGGGAGTGCAGTGGAGGATGGCCCAAGCACTTGGGCCCTGCACCCACACGGGAGACCAGGATAAGCACCTGGCTCCTGGCTTCGCATCAGCGCGGTGCGCCAGCCACGGCGGGCATTGGAGGGTGAACCAAAGGCAAAGGAAGACCTTTCTCTCTGTCTCTCTCTCTCACTGTCCACTCTGCCTGTAAAAAAAAATTATTTTCATATACTGTAAAACAAATCTAAATTATGTGTTGATAAATTTATCTTTTACTTGATAACATTGTTTATATATTGATATACATAGAGATCAAATAATAAAATTATATTATTAATAATTTCCCATTTCTTCATTTCTTTTTTATTTTGGCCTATTAATTTATTTTGTTTAAAAGAGTATGGCACAAACAACATATACCTATAATGAGAAAATATACAATATGAAGAAATAACAAGAAATAACAGCAAGAAATAACATGTCTTACGCTGTTTTATATGACTTAAACAGAGGAATGATAGTCAAAGAATGTGAGATAATTATTTGCTGGTTTTTGTGAGTCATTTATTTTTGTTCAGGGCTTTCCAGTTTATAAAGTACTTTCATAGTGTCAGATGCTATTCCAGTTGGTCAGGTGAAATAGAAAAGATAGAAGTGATATAGTAAGAAGGTTTCATGCAAGAATTTTGTTGAACTCTTTAGATGTAAACCTGCTCTTGTATATTAACAGCTGGGTGACAAAAATTATTTTAACTCGAAGTATGCTGCATTGTAAAATGAGGATATTTAGTAGAGATTGAGAGGAAGCTGTGAATATTAAATGAGTTAACTATAAAAACATGAAGAAGAATGACTCACAGGGTAAATACTCAGAAATTAACTCTAAAATATTTAAAAAATTAAATTTATTTTCATTTTATTTGGAAGGTAGAGACGAAGAGAGATCACTTATCCAGTGGTTCACTCCACCAGTGCCACAACAACTAGGGCTGGATCAGGCCAAACCAGGGGCCTAAATCTCTACCTGGATCTTCCATGTGAGCAGCAGGGACCAAAGCACTTGAGCCATCACCTGCTGCCTCCAAAGGTGAATTAGCAGGAAGTTAGATAAGAAGCACAGTTGCCAGGACTCAAACAAGGCACTCTGCTAGGGATGTGGTGGCTTTTTAAAGCCCTGTGCCAGTTGCCTACCCCTATTATCAATTATATGCATGATGATTCGATGATGGCTCAAAGAAATTGATTAATTTATTAGCAGTTAATAAATGCATATACCTGTGGTAGACTTGGAACATCAGACTTCTAGTTTAAGAATTTCTTTTCTTCCATATAGTCACCTGCATTTTGGGTGAAATAATTTAAACATTTATTAGCTAATTATCAAATTAAGAATTTTTTCTGAATGATATTACTGAATGTATACATAAGAGTGACTTATATACCATATGAAAAATATCACTTGTACTTGCAGTAGATCTGTTTCACCTGTCTTCCTGGGTGTATGCAGACTTTCATTTACTAGCATTCTTGATAACTTGGCATGTGACTAGTTCTGATGAATGAACTGAGAGTAGATGGAAAGTGTGAATTGAAGATCTTGTCTATGATTCTCTGGGCTTTATTTTTCTTCCATGTAAATTCCATGTACTGTGCCACAGTGTAGAAAATACCTGGGATACTCATCCACGTTTTGTAGGCCAGCTGCACTGGAGCAACATCAAACCCTTAGTAGACTTTGTGTAGTCAAGAAATAATCTTCAGTTGTGTTAAGATGTTGAAA
Source organism: Sylvilagus floridanus (assembly GCA_949820135.1). NCBI lineage: Eukaryota > Metazoa > Chordata > Mammalia > Lagomorpha > Leporidae > Sylvilagus > Sylvilagus floridanus. The sequence continues at coordinate 23,284,435 of OX463231.1, forward strand.
TTTGGAGATTGCTTAAAATATTACAGAATCAAATTTATCAAACACATTGTATTTTCATAAAAGCTCTTTTGATGGAGTTTTTTCCTCAGCTGATAATATTTTCCTTCTTTGGCAATTATTTTTGCTTCATCCATTCATTTTCATTCAGTTTCTCAGTGTACCTAGAAAATAAAATATATGCTTTGGTTTCTAGTGTATGTAGATTTCCCCCTCTGAATAGAACCTCCATTTCTTCCATATTTTAACTAATTTCTCTAGTTTTTTGTCTCTCTATTTCTTTTGACACTTGGTATGAAAGAACTGAGTTGATCATATTGCTTATGCTAAACTATCATTATTGAAGTTTGCAAGATTAAGCTCTTGTATTAATCTATTTTTTCTCTTTAACACGGATACTCTAAACTTTTTTATCTGTTTTACTGGATGTGTTTTTGGTTATGTGTGTTTTTAGTTTGCATAAATGTATTACTGTGTTATGTATTCTGGTTTATTTCCTGATTTTTCACATAGAAGCCTATTTTAAGATGTTTCTGAATTTCTGAAGGTCATTTTCTGATTTTATTTTCTGTGGGGCATAAGAACAGAAGGTATATATCGATCATATATCACAACCTCTCATGATAGACACACACTACTTCAGTGCCATGGCATATTCATATGTTTCTCCTACAGAAGAGTGAAAGTATGTTTTTGGATCCTTGGTATGTATGCTTGTTACATTTAATTATAATACTACCAAAATTCATGTAAGTGTGGTCATACCTGTTCACAAACTTACTAGAAGTTCATAAGGGCTCCACATCCCAAACACCCTTGCTAACTATTGGGATTATCTAATTTTCAAATATTTTCCCCTTTAATGGATATAAAAATATATATAATTTACATTTTATTTTGCATCTCTATGCAAAATCTGATCAACTTGATGTATACTTGTTAAATGTTTGTTTCCTATCTGTAAATTGTCTATTTTTTGTTACTAATTTGAAGGCATATAAATTGTATAACAGTTTTAGACCTTGTAACTATCTTCATCCAGGCAACTTCAATTTAATAGGGATTTAGGAATTTTATTTCATTGTTATTTCTAGAAACACTGTTGATTTTTCACTCCTAAATTTACTGGTATTACGATTCTTACAACAATTTACTCAACTACTTTTAACATGGCTTATAATTAGGCATTTAATATTTTGTATATATGTAGCAAAATGAAATTTTATTCTAAATTTTTTTGGCATAGAATTGCCTTGGTTTATGCTTTGTCCTTTCTAGTTCCATTTGAATTTTAGGATTTCTTTCTTTTTAAAACATTGTGTTATTATAAACAAAATAGATTCCATGCATTTTGTAGATACAAATCAAAGAAGATAACCATTCTTCCCTCCCTTTTTCCCTCCACCCCTCAACTCCTCTCCTTCCAGCCGTTCTTTTTTTCTCTTTAATTTTTACAATCAAATAATTTCAATTTAGTTTATAATCACAGGATTAATGCACCACCAACCATAATGTTCAACAATTAAAAGTAGAAAGCCCACTGTTCCACAGAAATATAGATGATTTTATTCTATTTCCGTAAAGAATGTCATTAGTATTTTGATAGGACTGCACTGAATCTGTAAGTTGCTTTGTATAGTATGAACATTTTATGTGATATTGATCTTCCAATGAACATGCAATATCTCTCCATTTTGTATCCTTTATATAAAATTTTTTCATCATTTTTATATATTTTTATGACAGGGATCTTTCACTTCCTTGTTTAAATTTATTCCTATTTTATTTTTATAGCTATTGTGTATGAAATTGTTTATTTTTTTTTCAGCAAGTTCAATCATAGTATATAAAAATGTTATTGTTTTCAGTATATTGATTTTGTATCCTGAAATTTTAATGACTACTTTAGGTATTCCAACAGGTTTTTGGTGGAGTATTTAGGTTTTTCATATATAAAATCATGTCATCTGGGGCCAGCATTGTGGTAACTAAGTCGCTGCCTATGATGCTTACCTCTTAAGTGGTTGAGCCTCTGCCGGACAAAGGGGTGACCTAGAAGGAGTTCCAGGCTCTGAGCTTCAGCTTGACCCAGCCTGGCTGTTGTGGCCATTTGGGGAATGAGTTAACAGATGAAAGCTCTCTCTCATTCTCTCTCTCCCCTCCCTCCTTCCTTGCCTCCCTCCCTCCCTGCCTAGTCCCCGCCTAGTCTCCTGCCTTGTTCTCATTCTATGACTCTCCCTTTCAAGTCAATAAATAAATATTGTAAAACATTATATCTTCTAGTAGTTAATTTTTAAATGCTAAATAACTTTTATAGCAGGATTTTAGCTGATTTTTCTTTGATGGTCCTGTTTCCCATGTTTTCAAAATAAAACATCTTGTTTAATGCAACTGAAAATACCAACTGGAAAGCTTTTAACATTTTATTCTATTTCCTGAGGATAACCAGTTGTGTCTCCTTTACCCTCTATGCCACAGCCCCTAGCTATCTCATTTTTAAAGCTTGATTTCTTCCTATCTTATTTTCGTTTATAAAGTGCATTTCTTGGATTCCTTATCTCCTCTCTCTTGCTTTCCCTTTATGTCCACTGCCCATTACTCTGGGTAATACTCTCAGATTCCTTCTCCCTTTTAGTCAAAACCACATAATAACAATCTCTGTGCTATTACCAGACCAGAGTTTTTATGCTGCACTTGTGATTTCCTAACAGTGTACTATTTTAACCTCCACATTGTTAAAATTTTAAAATTTATTTCCCCCCCGCAAAACAATCTTTTATTTAAGGAAAATAGACTTCATGCATTTCATAAGTACAACTTTGGGAATATATTGATTCTTCCCAACATACCCTCTCTCCTAAATTCTTCTACCCCTCTTCCTCCCTCTCTCCCATTCCCAGTCCCATTCTCCACTAAGATCCATTTTTTATTAACTTGATATACAGAAGACCAACCCTATACTAAGTAAAGAGTTCAACAATTTACACGCAAAAAAAACCCATAATAAATTAAAAAATAAAATGAAACAAAACTTCCTCAACAGTTGAGATGAGGGCTGTTCAAAGTCATTGCATCTTGAAGTTAATTTCACTTTTTTTTTTTGAAACTAAATTAAGTTTAAAGAAGCTACCGAGAATGATACATCTTTTATGAGCACTTAGACATAATTATAATACAACTCTTTGAGAACAGAGGTCCTGCATGTGGAGTTGGTGTGCAGTGACTCTTGTTGTTAGTTTAATAATTAACACTGTTATTGTATGATGTCAGGGATCACCCAAGGCTCTTGACATGAGCTACCTGGGCTATGGAAGCCCAAATTCTGTCAGTATTTAGACAAGGCTGTAGGCAAAGTGGATGTTCTCTCCTCCCTTCAGAGAAAAGTACCTCCTTCTTTTATGACCACTTCTTTTTATTTAATTTATTTTTTATTTTTTATTTTTGACAGGCAGAGTGGACAGTGAGAGAGAGAGACCTCAGAGAGAAAGGTCTTCCTCTGCCGTTGGTTCACCCTCCAATGGCCGCCGTGGCCGGCGCGCTGCGGCCGGCACACCGTGCTCATCCGATGGCAGGAGCCAGGTGCCAGGTGCTTTTCCTGGTCTCTCATGGGGTGCAGGGCCCAAGCACCTGGGCCATCCTCCACTGCACTCCCGGGCCACAGCAGAGAGATGGCCTGGAAGAGGGGCAACTGGGACAGAATCCGGTGCCCCAACTGGGACTGGAACCCGGTGTGCCGGCAAGGCGGAGGATTAGCCTGTTGAGCCATGGCACCGGCCTATGACCACTTCTTTCCACTGGGGTCTCACCCACCGAGGTCCTTCATGTAGGACATTTTTTTTTTTTTTTTGTGCCACAGTGTCGTGGCTTTCCATGCCTGAAATGCTCTCATGTGCTTTTCAACCAGACAAGAATGCCTTAAGAGCTGATTCTGAGGTCAGGGTGCTATTTAAAGCAACTGCCGTTCTATGAGTCTGCTGTGTTGACTGCTTCCAATGTTGGAGTATTCACTCCTTTTTAATTCTGTTATTATTACCAGACCCTTAATGTTATCCATATGGTCACTTTAACACTTAATGTGATTTTTTTACCACCCAACTTAAGGGAATTTGGAAACCCCTGGCAAGTTTTTAAACTGTACCCTTTGAAGTAAAGCTGTAGGATTGTATGAAGAACAACTTAAGGGAATTTGGAAACCCCTGTCAAGTTTTTAAACTGTACCCTTAGAAGTAAATCTGTAGGATTGTATGAAGAACTATATAGTTTTGCAGTTCATACACTTCATTACAACTTTAGGAACATGGTAGTCTTCCCACCGTGCCCACTGTCCTATCCAGACTCCCATCCCCCCTTCCTCCCCCTCCTCTTATTCCCACTACCACTCTTATTTTTTACTGGCATCTGTTTTCATTTGACTTTATACACATATGTTTATCTCTATGTTAAGTAATGAGTTCAACAACACACACACACACACATATATATAAGCAATGAGTTCAACAAATAGTATTTGTGTGTGTATATATATATACATATATATATATATATATATATATATATAAGTAATGAGTTCAACAAATAGTATTTGTGTGTGTGTGTGTGTGTGTATATATATATATATATATATATATATACATACATATAAAACAGGTTACATATATATAAACTATTCCTCAGCAGTCAAGACAAGGGCTGTTCAAGTCATTGCTTCTTAAAATGTCAGTTTCACCTCTACAGATTGCCTTTGAGGTGCTCTATTAGTAATCACAGGTTAGGGAGAACATGTGGTATTTGTCCCTTTAGGACTGGCTTATTTCACTAAGTATGATGTTTTCCAGATTCATCCATTTTGTTGTAAATTATTGGATTTCATTTTTCTTTTACTGCTGTATAGTATTCCATAGTGTATATATTCCATACTTTATCTAGTCTTCAGTTGATAGGCATTTGGGTTGATTCCATGTCTTAGCTATTGTGAATTGAGCTGCAATAAACGTGGGGGTGCAGATAACTCTTTCAAATGCTGATTTCATTTCCCTTGGGTAAATTCCCAAGAGTGGGATGGCTGGGTCATATGGTAGGTCTATATTCAGATTTCTGAGGTATCTCCATACTGTCTTTCATAGTGGCTTCTCCAGTTTACATTCCCACCAACAGTGGATTAGGGTACCTTTTCCTCCACATCCTTGCCAGCATTTGTTGTTTGTTGATTTCTGTATGAAAGCCATTCTAACTGGGGTGATGGGAAACCACAATGTGATTTTGATTTGTGTTTCCCTGACAACTCTGAGCATTTTTTCATGTGTCTCTTGGCCACTTGGATTTCCTCTTTAAAAAATATCTGTTTAAGTCCTTTGCCCATTTCTTCACTGGGTTGTTTTGTTGTGGAGTTCTTTGATCTCTTTATATATTCCGGCTATTAATCCTTTAGTCAGTTGAATAGTTTACAAATAATTTCTCCCATTCTATTGGTTGCATCTTCGCTTTCCTGAGTGTTTCTTTTGCAGTACAGAAGCTTCTCAATTTGATGTAATCCCATTTGTTAATTTTGGCTTTGATTACTTGTGCCTGTAGGGTCTTTCCACAAAGTCCTTGCCTATGCTAATATCTTGCAGGATTTCCCCAATGCTCTCTAAAAATTTAGAAGTTTAGGGTTGTACATTTAAGTCTTTAATCCATGTTGGGTGGATTTTTGTGCAAAGTGTGAGGTAGGGGTCTTACTTCATACTCCTGCATTTAGAAATCCAGTTTTCCCAGCACCATTAAGTGTGTACATACTTCTCACTCCTTAGTCATTTCCTTACTTAAAGCCTTCTTTCATTCCACTAATCTAGTTTTCTGTTCCACTCTTTTCTGGTTATATAGCTTCCTGAATCTCCTTTTCCCATAATATCTTTGTTGTGATAGCTATTCATTTGTGTATCTATACTTCCTGTTTGATGTATAAGCTCTTTTAAAATAAAAGAAACTAACATTTTCTTCATTTTTCAGTGTGTCCTCAAGGCTTATATTAAAGTCTGATACATAATTGGTTTCCAATCAGTACTTATTGAATGAATTAATAATTATGGGGCTGGTACAGGCATACAGAAGCTCCAGAAAATTTTTTGATTTGAATTGATTCATACCTCAATTTTTTTTTTCTTATTTGATTAGCAAGGAATATATCAAGTTACCCAAGGTATGTGGAAATCACAATAAGGAACAAAATACTACAAATAGAGTAATGTAGGGCTGATTAATAAAAGTTTCTTCAAACACACAGACACACACACACACGCACACACAGAGGCACATACACTCTGTAAATAACTTTTGTAAATAACTTCATTCACAAATCTTAAGGGGGTATTGATTCACTGTTCCAAGTCCTCTGATGTGATAGGTTTTATTTTTTTAGAGGATGGAATAAAATCAATGTGCGAATACAATAGTATGTAGAAGGATTTTTTTCTCAAAGTATTGTGCCCTACTGTTTTAAGTCCAATTATATCTCTTACCAAAATATTAAAAGAAATTAAGAAATATTAGCAAAATCTAACGTACAATGAGACTCCAGAGTTTGTGTTGTAAGGGTTTAAAATCTTTAAAGTTATATCCTTTTGAAGCTAAATCTACGAATGATGTGTTTCTTGAATCCTTTCTGATGAAATGAATGGCTTAGCCCATTTTAGAAGATGTGCTTTTATAGGCAAGTTAATGTGATACCTAATTTGATAATATGTAGTATGTAATGCTCATGGGCATATTTTCCTCCCAGAAAGGCTCACAGTTTAAATGAGTCTATTGGGAAAATGTGTGGTTTGTGTAAACAGTCTTGGTAGAGATACATCTTTGATATCGAAGAATAATTCCCTAGTATGGGATGGAAGCTAATTGAAAAAAAATGTTTTAGATTGAAATGCAGCTTCCTTAAGGTAACTAGATTTACAGTGGCACACAAATTGTAAAGTAATTTTCAATGTGCTATACTTTACAACTTAGCATATATAGGTATTAAGTTATGAGATGAGTTTGAACATTACTCATGATGAGATGCTGTTAGCCTGGGCACACTTTAAGTAATAAAGCAATCATTTTCTCCACATTCTAGTGATATGATTTTAATATATAATCATTTATGTGAGTACTATTCTTTGCTTAATCTAATTTGATTTGGGGCTAATGTTTATGTTATTGGATCTTCTTTATCAGAAGCAACTTAAGTCAGTACAAAAAACTGTAGAATAAAAGTAAAACTATTGAAGTCTAAATCCCAGTTTTCATAAGTAATTTGCCTCCTTATTAAAACATTAGATCTTTATTAGATTCTCTAAATATTAGCTCTTTATTAGATCACTTAAACACTGCTAACCCAGTTTATTCAGCTGCAAATTGAGACCAAAAACAGTCTAACTTTTTCAAGAAGACAATATTTATTAAGAAACTGCAAAAATATTTTAAGATTATTATTAGTCAGTGGGGTCAACGATTGATTTGTTATTTTTCTTTTTTAAATTTTTATTTAAGTTGACTAAATAAAAATTACTTCATTTATATGACATTTAATTAATTGTTAGAACTAATATGAACAAGTGATAATGCTGCTAACAATTTGTATATATCTCTGCTTTATCAATCTGGAACCTTTGTCAATCTGATGCTCTTGCATTTGGCTCCTAGACTTATGAATTTATTGAACCACTGTGAAAATAATTTTAGTGAATTAAGCCTTATGCTTACCAATATATTTCCCCCCAAGGAGAAACATTAAATGACAATGACATTTTCCTTATCACCATTATTTCATAAAATCAAGATAATCTTATTATCTTTCCAATCTCCCTTCTCCAAATAGGAATATAATCTCAGGTTAAAGGAGATGCTAGAGAATAGTTAATTCCAAGGGACATTTGTGGTACAAGAAGATTGAGGGTTTCCTAACACAAATAGAGTAGGTGTCAAAAAAGAGAAAAGTTTCCCACTATTATGGTGATGAAGGGATTCTTTCTAAGATAGGAAGCAAGAGGGGTAAGGCATAAATTGATTACAGCAGCTTATAACCCAGTTCCTAACTGTGATTGACAGAACAATTTAGATTTTACATAGATAGGATCCCAGGAATCCAAACTAGACATAGGTGTTTGATTATAGTGGTCTTTTGGTTAAATTGTAGAACATTCTTCCCTCATTTCTTCTAAAAATTTTTTTTCAAATAAGTTTAGATTGAACAACTGCTTCTTTGGCAATATATTAGATTGCTTTGTTTAATATATAGCCAATATATAAATATAACCTGTCAGAGATAGTCCAATACACACCCACTCTGGTTATTCATATAACCTGGCACTATTAGTTTACCAACCTAGAAAGTGTGGTGGGAACAGAAGAAAAAAACAATAAATGATGGTCGAAGATGGGGAATTGTTGAAACAAAAAGAAAATGGCCTTTTGACCTAAAGTCATTGAATAACAAATATAGTGATTTCTACATTTAAGACTGATTTTTTGTAAATATGTTGATGCTAAGTATGCACACAAACTAAAGCTATAAGTCGATCTTAGAATGGGAAAACAGGAGACATGTTCTGTTTTATTCCTGTTGCTAAAGGTACTAGGGAAGAAACCATTGGCCTACATTATCTCATCAAGCAGAATTTTAGTCATGGTTGTAAATCTTTACACAAGGAAAAATCCTTCTAGGAGACCACTGAGACTTCAGATCTCCCCATGAGTGACAGAGGTCTTTGTTGAAGCTGCTCAGGAGCACAGCTTCTCTCTCTGCCTAATTCTGCTGCATTTCTTTTCCTTTCACAAGTAATAGTCATAAGAACACTATTCATAAATCCCCTGTAGCTTTATCTCAAAAATCTGTCCTCACATATATTCAACCTGTGAGAAGTGGTACTAGAAATGGGCCAAGAAAGAATGTGCTAAAATGAGAATTTTGAGCTGGAAAGCCTGCTAGTTATATGGGAGTGAGGATCCAATTACTAGTAACTGGTACAACCCAGACAGACCTGGTCACCAGTCTGCAGAGCATTTGTTAAAAATTCACCAGTAGAGGACAGGGGTGGCATGATGGTGGGAGTGAGTACACTGACTGGTATGATATATCACAAACTTGAGAAATACAAGAAAAATAGTGACTATAGGAGTGTAAAATTGGGTAATTACTATTAATCTCTAGTGATGTTATGAAATGAGATAAGGAATTGGCCAGAATAATTATTTGATTATCAAAAGCCAAATTAGAAAGTCAGAAGACCCCTTGGATAGCATATCCAGAGAACTTCAATTTTGAGCACTAGAAGACAGAGGAAGCTAAGATGCTGGGCCATGCTCAGGATGTAAGCATAAGAATAGCAGAAATCCAAAAAAGGTTAACTATTTAGGATTTTCCATCTGACAATCTTAACTTCCTGGGTTCCTTAGAGATTGTGAAACTGATACACTTGTCCTTATTGATAATGCATAACCCTTTCTTGCCCTCAAACAATATGAACTCCACTAAAAGATTGCCAATTGCTCCTTTCCTGGGCTCTAGGCCAATCAATTTATGTTAAATTCAGGAAAACATAAATGAGAAAATGGATTGTCTACCAAAGGATCTGCAGAATCTGTCAGTGTATGTAGATAGGAGTTGGGATTGAGTTTATGGAAATGGATTCTGAGAGTGTTACATCAAAGAGAGTAGAACATAAAGATAGATAAGGGAAATTTTGATTTAACACCCTACTAAAGACCTTGGTGCAGACTGTTATTAACTGGATGATTCTTAGAAGCATGATAAAAGTAGTAATCCTCAATACATATGGTAAAAATGACAGAACTGTTGTTGCAGATGGTAGAAAAAAATTAAAGGGCTCAGAAAGGGCTTAGTCTGGAGGGAACATTGGAATGAGATACCCTGTATGGTCACAGAGCGATCAGATCTTTTGTTCCCAGGGGAGTTTGTAGGCCAGACTATTTACCAATGCAGTTAAGAGACCTGTTGGTGAAAGGAGAGTGTCCTTACAAAGAAGTGCTATAGTGGCTCTCCTGTATAAACCAGTGATAGGAGATGTCACTTTAAACTGGGCTCATCTACGGTATGTTAGGATACTGCAGCAACAAAGTCAGGGGCAGCACTTATCCACCAGAAGTAAGGTTTGAGTTGTAACCAGGAGGGCTCTTTTGAGGCATAAAAGATGCAGTGGTGGTGGTCCACATAGCACCTCCATTGAATAATTAACCATTGTAACCCCTGCAAAGGCCAAGCAGACGACTACCATAAACTATCAAACTGGTTAGGTAGTAGTTCCTCAATATTTTTTCTAGAACAAATGAACACAAACTCAGGTTTATGATATGTCACCATTGATCTGATGAATATATTATTTCCAAATACTTTCTAAATGAGGATCAAAACAGTTTGTATTCACTTGAAATAATGCTGTACTTTTACATTATTGCTCTAATAATGTGATGACCATTTTGCTGTCCGTCACAGAATATGAAAGACACCCTATGGAATTTTGCACTGGTCTACTAAATCATTCATACTATGCTCATGAAATTGGATGAATTTGTTGTTAGTGTGCCACTGGCCTTAGAAAACTTTACCTGGTATGTGGGAGACAAATCTTACCAAGGTTAATGGGTCTGCTATATTATTATAAGTTGGGGGTATCCAGTGGTCTGGGGAATGATTGTTACCATCTCTTAACATCTCTTCCTATAAAACATGAAATAAAACAGTTGGTAGTAGTTGCTGTCATCAGTGTCTGGAAGCAGTGTGTTCCATATGAAAATGGAGAATATTAAATGGTGGAGAAATTAGGAAATGTTTCACTAATTTTGTTGGAAAAATAAATTTTGCAACCATTTATGAAAAGAGTTTAGCTGTGTCTTATATTTGACTATTTGTATTCCTTACAACCTAGTAGTTATTTTCATAGGTATATCCAAGACAAATTTCTATACATATGCACAGGGGAGATACACATAAATGTCTAAGCAATTTCACTTTATAAAAGCAAAAATTGGAGGGAAAAAAGTAAATAACCATCAGTGATAAAATGGGTAAATACTTTGTAATATAGCCATGAAATGGAATGAAGTTATGATTGCAAGAACAATTTCACTCATATAAATGAATTTTACCAATGCGATTTTCAGTGAAAATAGAAAGTCTGAGATGATTTCAACCATAATAATATTTTATGAAGTTTAAAATAAATCTAGACTATACAATTTTTCCCAGATAAAATTCTATTTAGCCACTTATGAATATATTAGTAAAAGTAAGAAATAAAGAGAAATCTGGGATATTGGAGAGGAGGAATATATAGGAGAGAAGAGGATCTGAGTAGGATTATTTATTTTTTAACATCTAGGTGTTTTTTTTTTTTTTTTTTACAGGCAGAGTGGACAGTGAGAGAGAGAGACAGAGAGAAAGGTCTTCCTTTGCCGTTGGTTCACCCTCCAATGGCTGCCGCGGTCGGCGCGCTGCGGCCGGCGCACCGCGCTCCTCCGATGGCAGGAGCCAGGAGCCAGGTGCTTTTCCTGGTCTCCCCATGGGGTGCAGGGCCCAAGCACCTGGGCCATCCTCCACTGCACTTCCTGGGCCACAGCAGAGGGCTGGCCTGGAAGAGGGGCAACCGGGACAGAATCCGGTGCCCCGACCGGGACTAGAACCCGGTGTGCCGGCGCCGCAAGGCAGAGGATTAGCCTGTTGAGCCACGGCGCCGGCCAACATCTAGTTTTTAACTTGGGTTTTAGATGCACGACTATTCGTTGTATTGCTGAAAACAAATTAGTCAATTACATTTGTTTTCTTGCTGAGAAATAAGTTACAACAAACATGGCAACTTATAACAGCAACCATTTTTCACTTCACAGTTATTTAGATTTAGAAGTTTGTCCTAACATGGCTGACTTTTCTAATCAGGATATAGCAAGGGTAAAATTCTGTTGTCTTCTAGGTTGAGTTCTTGTGTATAGGCTCTGGAAAAAAAAAATCTGCTTCAAAATTTTTCTCGGTGTTGACAGGATTCACCTCTGTGAGGCTGTGGATTGAGGTCCCAGTTTCCTTGTTGGCTGTCAGCTGAGCATGGATCTCAGCTCCTAGACACTGCCTGCATTCCTTGTTTTCTAGTACCTGCATTTTAAGCTATCAAAAGCACATTAAATGCTTCTTAGTCTTTGAATCTTTTACACTCCCTGCTGCAACCAACAGGAGGAAACATTCAGTTTTTTAAAGGGCTCTTGTAATTGATTCAGAGTTTCCTGGATAATCCTGTTTCAAAGTCAACTCTGTCATATCACCCATCCTATTCACAGGAGTAAAATCTAGTACATTTAGGTTTTGCAGGGCATGTCCTCCAGAGCTTCAGTAATCCTAGGGGCCATCTTAGAATTGTGTCTACCACATCAATGATTCAAGAGGAACAGTGTTTTCTTTTTTTATATACTATTTGTTGAACTCTTAGTGTAGTGTTAATCTTATGAATATAAAGTTAACTGAAAAGAGATCTTTGTAAAAAATAAGAATGGGAATAGGAGAGGGAGGAAGAAGAAGGATGGAAGAGTGGGCAGGAGGGAGGGTAGGGTAGAAAGCATCACTGTGTCCTGATTCTGTATATATGAAATAATAAAGTTTATATACCTTAAATAAAATTTAAAAAAAAAAGAAGAGAAAAGAAAATAGAGGAGTTGATGTTATGGAGTGGCAGGTTAAGTTGTTGCCTGCAATGTCTGCTTCCCATATGGGTGCTGGTTCATGTTCTGGCTGCTCCACTTGCAATCCAGCTCTCTGCTAGTGCACCTGGGAAAGCAACAGAATATGGCCAAAGTGCTTGGGCTCCTGCCAACCATGTGAGAGACCTGGATTAAGCTCCTGGCTCCTGGCTTTGGCCTGACCCAGTCCTGGCTGTTGTGGACATTTGGGGAGTGAATCAGTGAATGGAATATCTCTCTCTCTTTCTCTTTCTCTCTCCTTCTCTCTCTTTCCATGGCTCTGCTTTTCAAATTAATAAATAAATCTTTAAAAGAAAAATAAAATGGAATAAGGGGAAACCAATAATTGTAATTAATCTGATTATGTGAAACAAAATTCATTTAAGAAAAAGTAAATAAATAAATAAAAATGTTTATTTTGTGATTAGTTTCTAAAATCTTCAATTTTAGATCTTCAGTCAACTTTGTTGAGTTTTAAACTTTAAGTTCCTTTTTAAAATTTTTATTACTATAAAGAGAACAGATTCATGTATTTCACAGGTACAATTCTAAGAAGATAACCATATTTAACCTATGTTCTTTTGAGGATGAGCAAGTGTCCTTGAATTTTGAACAGTACTTCCTTAATAAAAGTGACCTTTGACCTAAACATTAAACTCCCTGGGCTCATATGATAACATGTGAAATTTGTCACTTAAAATAGCTCGTTTCTAAGAATGTAGCTTCCTCTAAAGCTCTACAATTCTTCAATGCTAGAGATTATTTTCCTGATACCTTATATTTTTAGCTTAGTTTTTTTTAAAGATTTATTTATTTATTTGAAAATCAGAGTTACACAGAGAGAGGGGAGACAGAGAGAGAGAGGTCTTCCATCCTCTGGTTCACTCCCCAGATGGCCGCAATGGCCACAGATGCATCAGTCTGAAGCCAGGATCCAGGAGCTTCTTCCGGGTTTCCCCCGTGGTTGCAGGGGCCCAAGGACTTGGGCCATTTCCTACTGCTTTCCCAGGCCATAGCAGAGTGCTGGATTGGAAGTAGAGTAGCCAAGTCTCGAACTGGCGCCCATGTGGGATACCGGTGCTTCTGGCCAGGGCGTTAATCTGCTGCGCCATGGTGCCGGCCCCTAGCTTAGTTTTAAGTTGTAAAGGAAATGGAATGTAAAGGTAAAATAGTTTTCTATTCATGAGTACTCATGATGCTTGAGTTTCAGCTATGGGACTTGACTTCCTATGTTTAAACCCTGATTCTGTCACTTAGAAGTTAGTATTCTTGGACAAGTCACTTAAACTTTCTAAGGTCCCTTATGCACAAAATGGGAACGGTGTTTCAATTGTTGAGGAATAATTGAATATGAAGAATTTAACACCTCATATAGATTTTGTCAATACCAGATATCGACATCAGCTATATTGATCATACTTATAATTATTGCACTCTATTGCTGTATTTAAAAATACCCTAGAGCACCTGACACCACTGGATGCTTTAGGTTTTTTAAGAAATATAAGAAAGACCCTCAATATTCCATGTAAGAAAAGACAGCTTGCTCAGTACATGTATTAGTTGCCCCTTTCCTCAGTTTTAGATAGTCTGGTACTACTGAATATATCACTTAAAATAATGATCATATTTATTTATCAAATATGTCATTTTTAAATTTTGGCTTATCTTTCTGAGCAAACATCCTTTTCCTTTTCTGCTGCTTCAAATAGCTCCTCAGTTGCAGTTTGGTATTCTTAAAGCCAATCCATTGAGATTTCAGTGAGTGATTTTTGCTTCTGACACTTCTGGGGACTTTCTCATTGATGCCATGTGTTTGTGTAGAGTCTATGTGTTGCTATCTTCCTCATTTTTTGATCCGTTATTTATTCATTTATTAAGGGGAGCTTGAAAATGGAATGAATTCGTGAAATATTTACATTTTGTTTATTTTTGTGCCTCACTTTGTGAAGGAAAAATTCAGCATACTTCTTGGTTTAGTCTTAGATTTTTGTAAAAGGCCACAATACTTTATATATAGTCAACCATGACATAGATAGAGAAATTCACCACTGAAAAACAGTGTTTTTGATAGATCTTTGTGCCTTGTATTTGAAAGTTTTCATGATCCTCTGGTGGCAGCATCACCTTTGCTTAGCTACACAGTGATGTGTTTCTTTTTTCTGTCTGGAAGTGCTGATATGACAACTCTCAGGAGCAAATGGTGAAATGAGAATTAGAAAAACTAAGCAATTTCCTGTGTGAAATTACATGCCATATGCTCAACATTTAGGTCACAAAGTATATTAAAAAAAACTGCAAAGAAAAACTGTTTCTTAAATTTATACAAATAAATCCTCATAAAAGTGAGAGGTATAAAATAGAAAATATGCATTTCTAGTGTTTTTTCTTTTGGAGACAAACATTTGGATACTTGTTCTAGGACTTTGGACTTTGAAAGCTAGCAAGATGCCATCCATATAAAACTGCTTAAAATCCAGTGCTGAAGGTGAAGTTTGCTGTGGTGTGGAGTACCTGACTCCAGAGAGATGGGTGTGCATGCCTAAAGGATGCTGAAATGGTTGGAAGCTCAAGGTTGTTTGGGTTCAAGGGAAACCTCAGGGCTGACGAATAATAGAATTCTGTCATTTCTATATATTGAAGGTTGGGTATAGAGAATTGTGCTGTCTAAATGGGTTGCATGATACACCAACTGATGTTGGTAGAAGAAAATGTAAGGGAAACACTTAAGGACATTGGTGTAGGTAAAGTCTTCTTGGATAAGACCCCCAGAGAACAGACAATAAAAACCAGTCTAGACAAATGCAATTATATCAAACTGAGAAGATTCTACTCGGCAAAGGAAATAGTCAGTGCAGTGAAGAGATATTCAACTGAATGGGAAAAAAAAATTTGCAAGCTACTTATCTGACAAAGGATTAATATCAGACTATATCAACAACTCAAAAAGCTCAAGAAGTAAAACAACCAACCCAGGTAAGAAATGGGCAAAGTATAGCAATAGACAGTCCTCAAAAGAAGAAATATAGTGGTCAATAAATATATGAAAACATGGTCACTTCACTAGCCATCAGGAAAGTGCAAATAGTTTATTTGCCCCAATATATATAAAATGTCATGTCAAGACAGATTCAATATAAAATTTTTACTCACATATTTTACCCTCATTATTTTGTACTGTCTTTGGGATCTCATGTACATTCTACTCACACAACACATCTCCATTTGACTCAGTACACTTCAAGTACTCAAGAACCCCATGTGGCAAGTGGTCTCTGTGTTGGACAGCTCATTTCTAGGTAAAAGAGGACTAATCACCTATTATTTTATGTGTGCTACTGTTAAGTATCACTGACACAAGTAGGGCTCAGCATCTAATGTTTCCCTACACAACTTATTAAACACAATAAATTGAAAAGATACTGTATTTTATCATCATATGTTTCTACTCATAGAATGAAGTAGTTTTAAATATGAATTACTTAGCTCAGGATGTGCAGGGAGCGTGAAAACTGCATTTTGCAGATGGTATGACATACAAAAAGATACTTTATTTACAGACAATTAGACACAAATGCTCTAGCATGAATAATACATTAATGATATGTTTTATGTACACATGTTAAAGCATACATTAGTAAAACCCCAAAATAATACTTTTATCAGTTTCATTCGCTCACTTTTACCAATACGCCATACAAGGTAACATATTTAATTTTTTGTTATTGTGTTATCTTTATGTAAGGGATCTTCCAGTCATGACTCTGAGTGGTAAGGAACAGAAATCACTTTGGCTATACTTAATAAAGAAGGTGAGCATTGCCAACTGTGTGGACAGGTTTACTGAAATGTATTCAAGGCCAATATTAGTATATGACGTGTTTTTGCTCATATGACTTCTGGGAAAGTTTTCTGTCCATGTAATGAGAGAGACACTCAAGTAGAATCTCTTCTTGTCCCCACTCGTTTCTTTAATGCGTCATTAGAGATCAATACAGGGAGAGACAGGTTCCTTCTTTTATCTAGACTTTTCAATAAGTGTTTTTCCCCAGGGTTTTGCAGATACCGTATTTGGCTGTGAAAGTGTGCTTTTAAACAGATTAAGAATATGGCTCTAAAACAGTGCTGCCCTGTTCCCACAGAAAATGAGAAGGTATCAGAGAGATATGAGGGGACTTCAAAAAGAAAATGGAATTAAAATGCAAATTTAATTCTAAAAATTTTTCATACTATTTTGAAAATGTATATTGTGAAAAAGTGTGCATAATTTTTAAAAAGTGCAGCAAGGGGCCAGTGCTGTGGCGCAGCTGGTTAAAGCCCTGGCCTGAAGCGCCAGCATCACATATGGGTGCCAGTTCTAGTCTTGGCCGCTCCTCTTCCGATCCAGCTCTCTGCTATGGCCTGGGGTAGCAGTAGAAGATAGCCCAAGTCCTTGGGCCCCTGGAACCATGTGGGAGACCTGGAAGAAACTCCTGGCTCCTGGCTTCAGATTGACACATCTGTGGCCATTGCGGCCATCTGGGGAGTGAACCAGAGGATGGAAGACCTCTCTCTGGCTCTACCTCTCTGTAACTCTGTCTTTAAAAAAAAATGCAGCAGGTGAAACTCATACGTTCAATTCAATTTTTGGGTGATCTTTTTGAAGTACCTTGTATATTTTGGATAAAAAGCAACACAGAAAAATCAATCCCAGTAAATTGCATAAATGTAAATAACTGTCAGCATTTGGCTACACTAGTTTGTGTATCTGATTTAGGATTAGGATTATGTTACCTTTATTTAATATTCCTTACCTTTGGAAACTACCTAAAAGGGATTTTGAATATTTTTCTGTGTTTTCCTTGTTGTGTAAATGAGTATATATTTTGGGTTAAGTTTTGTATTACTTGCATGTATTTCTAACTAAATTGGGTTTTGTATTTGGAAAGGCAAGGAAACCTAAGAAGTTTTGAAAGGCAGGTGACAGCTGCTTTGCTGCATTCCTATTCTGTAAGACATGGTGCAAGTTGACCAGAATGTAAGTGGAGATTGGTCTTCCCTAAGAATATTTTGAAAAATAATTTGTTGCTCTTATTTATTTTTCTAATGTTCCTTAAACACCTTAAGATTTATACACATGAAAACATTGTGGGTTCAATTTTATATTCTAGCTCATCTAATTTTTTTTTATATCACTGTTTTGTCTAAAGCTAGAGTGGCTCTGGCACTTTTTAAAAAGATCTGTTTTGAATTTATTTATTTTCAATTTTTTTCTGATAGGAAGAGTCTGAGAGTCAAGAGATAGAGTCATTTAGCTCAGTTGGTTCACTCTCTAAATGTCTGTAATGGCCAGAGCAAAAGCCAAAGTAGGTAGTTGGGAACTCACTTCAGATCTACAACATGAATGGCAGGGATGCTATTATCTGAGTCATCACTGTGGCCTTCTAGGGTCTGCACTAGCAGAAATCTGGAGTAAGGACAGGGATCTAGAAGTTGAACCCAGATCTCTGTGGGTTGAGAATGTCTTAAATTCCAGGCTAGATGCCTGCTCCTGGAATGCAGCTTCATAGCCAGATTATATTGGTTCTCAAAGATGTTAAGCCTTGAAGTAAGTCTAAAGAATACTTATTATTATGCAAGTATATCTTGTCAACATGGAGAGTGGATATTTGATTTTCATTTAATTTCACTGTTTTTTTTTTCATAGATGCTGTATTATTAATCATTGTATTGTCATGAGTCATGTAGAAATTGTTTCTTCTCTAATTCAACATCTTTCTATTGGTTAAGAAAAAAAAGATCAAAAATGTATTTATTTGAGAGTCAAAGGGAGAGAAAGATAAACAGACAGCTGTGGTTGGGTCAGATTTGAAGCTAGTAGCCAGGAACTCCATTCAGGTCTACGATGGTGCCTGGGACCCAATTACATGAACCATCACCTACTGCCTTTCAGGGTCTCCATTTGTAGGAAGCTAGAGTCAGGAGGTAGAGCCAGGAATTGAATGCAGGTACTCCATTGTGGGATAAAGGTATCTAACTATTAGGCTAAATACCTGCTTCCAGGAAGGTGGGTTTTAATGGTATTGAGCCATTACTTTTGCTATAAATCTTTGTCTATTATTCAACCAATGTGCTTTTTTCCATATCAAAGAAAATATTGTGGAATTAATTTTAAAGCAAATTTGAAATGCAAAAAATAACCAAAATTCCAAGGAGATTTCCTTAAGATTGACAAATTTAATCCTTTTCCTTTAGGAACTTGTTTTCAGACTCTCCAAAACTAAGTAAGTTATCTTGTTAGCTGCTCAGGTGTTTTATATAGCTGCTCTGGTAGTGATTTATTTATTTATTTATTTATTTATTTATTTGACAGGTAGAGTTACAGACAGTGAGAGAGAGAGAGAGAGAGAGAGAGAGAGAAAGGTCTTCCTTCTGTTGGTTTACCCCGCAAATGGCCGCAATGGCCAGAGCTATGCCGATCCAAAGCCAGGAGCCAGGAGTCTCCTCCTGGTCTCCCATGCAGGGGCCTACGGACTTGGGCCACCCTCCACTGCTATCCTAGGCCACAGCAGAGAGCTGGACTGGAAGAGGAGCAACTGGGACTAGAACCTGGAGCCCACATGGGATGCCATGCCATAGGTGGAGGATTAACCAAGTAAGAAGTGAGCCGCGGTGTCACGGTGTCGGCCCCTTCTGTTTTTTTTTTTTTTTTTTTTTTTTTTTTGAGGAGGGGAGGAGAAGCAAAATAGCAAGGTTTATTAGGGTAGGGACATCTGTAAAAACAGAGGGGTACTTCTCCAGACAGAACCTGCAAGAGTACCCAGTCATTCCACATGGTTGAGTGGAGAGAATACACCTGGGCAGGCCAGGCAGGCGGCTCAGCAGAGAGGCAGAGGGCTGAGCGCTGTTTTTTTTTTTTTTTTTTTTTTTTTTTAAAGTTAGAGGAATACCCTATCTTTTGCAACAAAATGGATGTAACTAGAAACCATTATGTTTAGTGAAATAAGCCAGTCTCTAAAGACAAATACTGTGTTTTCCCTGATCTGTGGTAACTAGTAGAATAAAAAAATATAATGTATCTAAGCAGAATTGACATTTTGAGATATGATGGTTTATCAATCATTAACAGTATATTTTCTTCTTACGTTTTGTTAAGTTTCTTGCTTACTATAGGATTAATCCTATGAGTATACAATAAACAAAGTAGATCATTGAAAAAAGAATAAGAAAGGAAGCAGGAAGAAGAGTAGGAACATGGGTGGGAGGCAAGATAGGGTAGTATGTTTCACTATGTATGTATCATTATGCTCCTAACTCTGTATATATTAAATAAATGAAATTTTTTCCACCTTAAAACAAAATAATAATATATAATTTTGTAAAATTCTCTGTAGACAGTTGGTTTCTTTTACCTATTTTGTAACATAGTAACAAAGGGAAATTTCAAAAAACTAAACGAGCCTTAAATATTCCCCTATCCCATTGTGTTAGTTTTTTTCTTTCCACAAAACTCTGTTTTAATTATGTTCCTTTATTCATTTAACATGCTTGCCTTTTGAAATGCAATTAAGATTTTTGGCAAATTTACAGAAGAGGCTGAGAGATTGCTGTGAACACAAAGGCAGTTGTGAAAAATAAGCAGCCATTTTGGTAAATTCGATAGTGAGAGAACTGCAATCTACAAGCTTTTCTTGGAAAAAACGGATGGGGGATTGTGAGAGGTGCTTTCAGCCAGCTCTAATCGAAGATGAGCATAAAACAAGAGGCTGGAAGCCATCATTATGACTGTTTCTACTCAGCAGCAAATGAATATGTTGGCAGTAAATAAACAGGCGTATGTCTGTGAAAGATAGGGAATAGATGAGCACTTTCTGTAATTTCATCTCGGAAGAAATACTAGAACAGAACAAAGGCCTTTTAGTTGGTATAACTTAGAGATATCTCATGCAAAGTAATAGTTTCTTAGTAATTATAGCAATAGCATTTGACAAGATTATGAAATTGCTCTCTCTCTCTCTCTTTCTCTCTCTGTCTGTGTGTTTGTAAAATCTGGGTTCATCTTTATTTATTGTAGAATAGCTTCCCCACATTCTACTTCTACTTCCAGATGCAAAGGTACGCATTGTGACAGCTTCCTTGGAATTGGAAATAGACAAGACTCACTATTTTTACCCAGAACTACATAAAGGGATGAGGACGGCAACTCATAGGAGTCCCCACCT
Organism: Sylvilagus floridanus; assembly: GCA_949820135.1. Classification (NCBI taxonomy): domain Eukaryota; kingdom Metazoa; phylum Chordata; class Mammalia; order Lagomorpha; family Leporidae; genus Sylvilagus; species Sylvilagus floridanus. Next base: position 23,305,329 of record OX463231.1, read on the forward strand.
GTAAAGGACCATGTAACATTAATAGGGTGCATAAGTATGCTGAGTATGCAATGGGATGAAGAAAATTATATTTGCCAAACTTTCTTTATGGGATAATTGTGCAGAGTGAACTTATATCTTATGTGAAATGCCTTTGGAGAAGACTATTCCAGGAACCATAGGTCTTTTGTTTGCACAAGGGAGATTGAAATGATTTGGGCAAGAATAAAACTCTTTTATTCATCTTATTTTTCCACATGGTACTCAAACTTTCCCAGAAAATTCATATCAAAAATATATTTTAAAAGCTCAATTTAAAGTGGTTCCCACATTTAACCTGCTTATAGGGCTTTCCTGTCTGTCTCAACTTTATCTAATTTCATGGTCAAGTACTCCCTTGACTGCTCACCTCCATCATTTTATATTCCCTGTCTCTATGCCATTTTGTCTCTTTAGCAATCATTACTACCAGACTATTTGTACATCACGTACACATAAAGGTTTTTATCCATTCTTTGCTTTTTCTTCAATGCTTAAGACAGTCTGTCACATACTAAGAAGTTAATAAGAAAAATAATAAATATTTATAGTGAATATTCAGTGTATGAATAAATATAAATTAATTTTGCTAAGGATGGCTAAGAATGAGTTCTAAATTTAAAAAGCAGCTGATGCTTCACTTTCCCAAAGTTTTCCTGTTTTAAAAATTTGGAATTTAAGCTACTTACTACTGAGATGATTCTACTGTATGATTTTTTATTTTATGCTAGAATTTATAATATTTATGAAAAGTTGCAAAATTTGTATAGAGTAGTTTCTAGGTCTGTTTAATTGTTTGAGTTCTCAAGAAAAATGTGAAATGTGTCTAGGCTACCTCAGTCATACTTCATAGTGGTAAAAAAAGGCAATTACCACTGGTCCAAATAAGACAGAAGAGATAACTTGACTAGGCTGAAGATACTCAATTATTTTTTTCAAACATTCATCAACGTACGAGTAAATTCTTCTGCTATGAGAAGAAATGTATGTGTGTGTGTGTGTGTGTGCGTGTGTGTGTGTGTGTGTGTGTGTGTAGCAAAACTAGGGGGTAAATATTGAAGAGAAGCCGAAGAGAGTACCTCAGTGGAAATCCCATATGGACTTAATCAGGTCAAGGAAACTGGAGATCACCACTATCCCTGACCATACAACATTCCTGTCTTATATAACATGTCTGGCTGAACAATTTGACTTATAGTCATATGGAGGCATAGCTTGCTTTTGGGCAGATAATATTAATAGTTTATCAAAACTATTTATGTATATGAGTCCAATCCACTGATAGTAAGCAATTGTTCATTGTTTGTTCCTCACTGAAACACTGGTGAGTTGTTTAGCCTTTGTCCTGAAAGGAAATAATATACTACATATTACTGTATCAATGAAGTCAATTCCAGAGTCCAGTTGTACTCTAGACAAAAAAGTTGGTTCCTACTTTGTTTTTGTTAACAAATACTACATAGCTAGAGTGAAACCACAACAGATGGGGGAAGACTGGTGAGTCATCTTGTGACAGAATTTTCAGTGGGATAGGCATCTTTGATCATTTTCTCCTGCTCTTTGACATACACACCTTGATTAGTCTTTACTCATTCTTTAAATTTCAGTGTAGATATCATTTTCTTCAGTGTACCTTTCTTAAGCCTCCTTGGCTTGGTTAGTTGTCTCTGCTATTTGATCCCCCTTATCCCTTCCTTAACCATTAGCACATTGTAAGTCTTTTCAAATTCCAATTCACGCTTCTGGAAGCAAATTCTGATTTTATTATCTGACTCTTTAAATTATATGCCCTAAGAAGGCATATATCATTCTTTTTTGTTTCCTGACTTGTCTCCTGTTATTAGCTTGGTAACTCAATCTTTAATATATTTTTTTATCAATTGAAAGAATAATCAATTCGATAGAATAGCAGCCATTTTGTCTGCCTGGTATGAGCTTTTAGAATCACTGTTTTGGGAATTCACATGGCTTCATATTGCTATTGCTTCTCACAGGTGGCTGCTGTGGAAACATGCACCTAGGTTGTAGCATGTTAGAGGGAAAATCCTGTCCTGCAAATTTCTACCTGCACCTCTTAAACTTGGCTAGTCTGGACTTTTACTTTATTAATTACAGCATGTAGAGAACCATAGTCAGGTGAAAGACTAGGACAGGGCTTTTGATGTTGAGTTTATTAAAAACTTTAATTTTTTAAATGTAAAGCATATACTTGTTGCTAGATATTTTGTTAATTATTGTTTCCATGCTTGAGTTCTGTGCAATATTTTCCATTATGTCCTTTGACCAGGATAGTGACAAAACTCGTAAGTGAATATTTAACTTAGAAGTGTTAACTAATTAATGCTCAATAAATAAATTCCCTGCAAAAAAAAAAAAACTTTAAAGTAATATATAAAAGAATACAAGAGATGACATTTCCTAGTGATAGGAAATTCCTGCTACTACTGCAATCAAAAGGAGTTTGCTTTCTATGGTCTGCACCAGCTCGCCAGGACACTACCGGAGTTATTATGTAGACTATTACTTTGGCAAGTCTCCCTCAAGAAGCTGTATTAGTGTTAGACATTTGACTGAGACTGAATATCTTGTGTTGTAGTCAGATGATTCAATTTATTTTTTGCCATAAAGAATGAGCCATAAACAAACTACAAAGAATTTGACACTGAAACAAAAATCAAGCAAACATAAAACCTGGGAATAACAAATTTGAACAAAGGTGAATTTAAGAATATGAGCCCAAAAGGCCACTAAGATTATGGCTAGTATGATTGGAGCCAGTAGAAAGACCAGAGAAAGGTAAATATATTTATTGAACTTATTTTACAGATAACATTCTTCTTTGAAAGTTCATGATAGTAGTGGGGGTGACAGCATTGCAAAGTCTGTGGATTTATACTTTTTTTTCTTATCTTTACAGATAAAACTCCCCTGTCTAAGAAGTAAGAGGGCTCTTAAGACCAAAGCTTCTTATTTTTATTATTATTTTATTTGAAGAGACAGGTAAATGTTTTAGTAATCATAACATTGTGCTGGGCCCTGGAAAATGATGATGATGATGATGATAATGATTTTGAACAATTAACAAATGTTATGTTCCAGAAATTTTGTCAAGTATTCCATATTATTTATCTCATTTAATTCTAAGGATGATATTCTGAAGAGTGAGTATTGTTGTCTTCATTTACAAATGAAGAAAATGAGCTGCAGAGAAGCTAGATTGCTAAAAACAAGTGACAGGACAAGAATTTTAAACCAGGCAGTGGTAATCTAGAGACCAGTATTACACATAAAAATGTGATGAATATGACCCAATAAATGAGGGCATATCATACACAGTCCAGAATTTTTACTGTGAATAAAGATTATATAAATATAGCTGGATCATAACTGTGGGAGAAGACCATTGCTAAGTGAGATTAGAAAGATAGCTTGGGGTCAGTGACTGAGGACTTTGTTATACTAAATAATTGCACTTTTTATTGTGAGTGAAGAAATGTGAAGAAATATCCAAAGGGACAATTCCCAGAAATGAATAATTACTAGTATTAACAGGTATCAATCATTCTAGTGGTTCCTAGAAAATCAGATAGTCTTTACAGGCATAGGAAACCTTTGTTATTTCAGATGCTATTGTGGAGTAGAGTCAACATTCTCTAGCTCAAACCTGCAAAAAATTCAAGATAATAAAATAAGAGGTAAGAACCAAGAACCAAGCTTAAGGATATCACATTGGTAACTCCTCAGGTACTAATAAAGTGATATTTCTTTAAATTTATTTGTTACAAATTGTGAAATACTTTAAAGAAGGCAAAATGATCAGAGGGTCATTTCAATAAAATGTTGGTGATTGTCTACTGGATCCTTCTTGGTTTATTTGATTTCACTGAGATCTATGCCTTATACTATCTTTGATATTTTTTATACCTCTGTAGATGGTAGAATTCATAATAATGCAAATGATTTTTGCATTAGTCTCTTCTTTGAACTATTTTTATTTTTACATTTTACTAGTTTCCTGCTTAATGTGATATTTTTCCATGATAATTATCAGAATAACATTTATATTTAATTGAAAATAATGACAATATCAACAGGAGTTATTATTTGATGTCCATTGATTTCAGGGACATTTTCCTTCATTACCTCATTTAATTCTCACAAAATATAGTGATATAGGTCTTGTTCTTGGAATATCCTGTTCATAAGCATTAGGGAATTCAGTAAATTTCATATCACCATGTAACAGATACATGGGAATTAGAATTGAAATCAAATTCTTACTAAAGAAAATTTTATGCTTAAAAAGTAGATCACATTTCTCTGTAACTTACTGAAACTTTAATCCACAAGGGTCATTCCCAGAGCAGTGCTACTAATTTTTAAAAAAATATTTATTTATTTATTAGAAAGGCAGTTACTGAGAGGCAGAGGCAGAGGGGAGAGATAAAGAGGAGGGGTTCTTGCTCAATGTCTGCTAATGCTGATAGAATTAAAAAGGAGAGAACGATCCAACATGGGAAGCAGAGTACACAGCAGACTCATAGAATGGCGGATGCCCTAAACAGCTCTGGCCTCAGAATAAGCCCTTAAGGCATTCGGATCCAGCTAAATAGCCCATGAGAGTATTTCAGGCATGGAAAGCCAGGACACTGTGGTGAAAAAATGACCTAAATGAAAGATCTCTGCGAGTGAGATCCCAGTGGAAAGAACAGGCCATCAAAGAAGGAGGTACCTTTCTCTGAAGGGAGGAGAGAACTTCCACTTTGACTATGACCTTGTCTAAATAAGGTCGGAGTTTGTGAACTCAAGAGGCTTCCATAGCCTTGGCAGCTCATGACAAGAGCCTTGGGTGATTACTGATGCCATATATAAGAGTGTCAATTATTAAATCAACAACAGGAGTCACTGTGCACTTAATCCCCATGTAGGATCTCTGTCCTGAAAGTGCTGTACTATGCGAATTAATGATAAAACAAGTATTCAAACAGTACTGTATACTTTGTGTGTCTTTGTGGGTGCAAATTGTTGAAATCTTTACTTAGTATATACTAAGTTGATCTTCTGTATATAGATAATTAAAAATGAATCTTAATGAAGAATGGAATGGGAGGGGAAGTAGTAGATGGGATGGTTTGCAGGTAAGAGGGAGTTTATGGTGGGAAAAACTACTATAATCTAAAAGTTGTACTTTCAAAATTTATATTTATTAAATAAAAGTTAGAGAGAGAGAGAGAGAGAGAGAGAGAGAGAGGTCTTTCATCCGCTGTTTCACTCCGCAAATGGCAGCAAGGGCCAGAGCTGTGCCTATCCAAATCTAAGAGCCAGGAGCTTATTCTAGGTGCAGGGGCCCAAGCACTTTGGTCATCTTCTACTGCTTTCCCAGACCATAGCAGAGAACTGGATCAGAAATGGAGCAGCTGGTACTTGAACCAGTGCCCTATGGGATGCTGGCACTTAGGGCGGCAGCTTTACCAGCTACGCCCAAGTGCTATTAATAAAACATTACTATGTATTCAAAATTAGTCATGCTATCTCTCTATATAGATATAACCTCCCATAGTAAGCCCTCAAAGTGTCCTTATGAAAACAAGGTGACTTCAACTGTAATACCCAGAAAAATAATTTTAACTGACTTAAGCTTTTAAAGAAATGGAAGAATTTTTTTGTTTATTACACTGCAAAATCAAGGGTTCAGTTAACCCATATGGTTGATTAGAAGGGCTTAAAAAGTGTATTGGAGGTTTTCCCCTCCATATATTGCCTCAGTTTCTCTGCTTGACTTCATCCTCTCCGATCTAACATGATAAGCCCTGTGTCTCCATGGAAGCATGCAGCTCAAACATGCTTTAGAAAGACAAAAGGCATTCTTGCCAATTGCCCCTCAACAGTCCAAAAGAGGCCTCAGGCAATATATTTCATTAGACTGGATTGTCACATCAACTTTTGCTACATTTCAGTTTACCCAAATTACTTGAGTAATTTTCTTCCCTAAGCATTAGTTTGCATTTAAGAATGCAAAAGTCTATTGATCTTCTACCATGTCATTCTCTTCTTGGCCTTCTAATTCTGCATGATAACTCTTCAAATTACCAAACTAATAGTAACAGACATTTCATTTAAAAGGAAAAACATGTGGGCAAAACTGGAAATCAAGCTAGAAATAAAAATTTCAAAAATTAACATCTGTAGGCTTAGTCTATTTTTTCCTATGTATGGAGGATTGATTATGAATCTGTTCCCATTGAAGTAAAAGTCATAGAGAGGAAATGGCAAAGGAGCCATGATGCTGGCTGAACTAAGTGAGAGAACTACATTCAGGAGAGGATTTGGATACCAGAGGTGGTAAAAACTGTGTTGACAAATCAAAGTTCTGCTTTTTTATTTGCTATTAACCTGTTCAGATCAATTTATTCTTATTGAAGCTCATTTTTCCATGATTCAACCTTTCTCTTGGTTCAAATGACTATATGTAGTCCAATGAAATAGGGTGAGCTAATTAGTGAGTTCAGTAATGTCATAGTAAGTTAATTATCACCTTCCTACACATCTAGTTTATAACCTTAAGTAATAACAAATATTCTAGCGATTATAGTTTCCTGACACCAAATTGTTGTCAGAATTAAATAATATGAACCCTATATATTTCTAATTTCTCTGGGTTTAAGATAAGGTAGATCTATGATATTTTCCTGCAAGAAGAACCCTTAAAGATTCTAGGACAGGTAAATGGTGTGATCAGTGAAGTTTTTGAGGCACAATAATCTTGTGCTTGTGAAAAGAATGAACTGTAGAAGGAGAAGCTATGTGTTAGGAAAATCAATTAGGTGACCAGCACAATAACAGGTTAAAGATCACATTATTTGCACTCTCATTTTTGCAGGAAGACGGGGGGAGGGGGTGGAGAGGAGATCAATATGAGAGATGTATTGGAGGTAAAATTGACAAGACTGGACAAATAACTTAATGGGGTTTGCGTGGTAAGAGAGTGAAAGATGATTTTAAAATTTTGAGCTTGGTTGACAAGGATAGATGGTGGTTCTTTTCATTGTAGCATAAAACAAAGCTGCCTGTCTGTCTATAGAATCTGAAATATAGATATTTGATAACATTTTCTGGCTGTGTTAAAATGGAGAACTTGCATGCTTAAAATTCTTATGATTTTCTATTACCTAGGAAAAAAGACGGTCTTTCAGGGCAAATATGTGGCCAGGAATCAAATATACAAATACAGCATCCATGCAAATAGAAACAGCATGAATTAACAGCAGGCAAATTCTATGAACAGAATTCTTAGTACATTTTTACTTGAAAGCATTAATAAATCAGTTCTGTAGAAAACTCTGTACTGATCCAACACCTCCCCTCAAGGTAATGAGGATACTTTTCTCATTTATTACTTGTCTAAGCTTTAACCTTTGCAACATCCCCTGAGTCCACTTACAGTTCCAGTTTCAGTGTGATGATTTATGTATCATGTTATTAAATATTTTGTGTAAGATATACATTTTGCTCAATATCCCCTAAAGTCATTTCAGCTAGAGTGTTTTTGCCCCAAACCAGTCCTTCTTTAAAGCTGAAATGAGAATGGCTAATATTAAGACAAAAGGACCTTTTTTTTTTCTTTCAGCTCTTTAGGGTAGTACAATATTTTGTCTGTAACTCGGAAAATGGGAAAATAAAATCTTAGTTTACTATTTTTTAAAAGATAGAGGACAATTTTTCAAATTTCATCTGAAGTTTGTAGGTAGTTTCTTGACATAACCTTTTAATTGACCTCTGGTTTAGAATTCAGGAATGGAGCTGAGTGAGTGTACATAAAACAGCTTGTAAATTATGGCATTAATTAAGACATGAAATATGGATGCTGTATTTGGTAACCCTGGAAAAAACTCTCAGGTGAACTAGCTTAAATTAGTAATTTTTAATTAATTTTATATTAATAAACAATAAGGATGATATGACTTTAATTTGAGAACCATGCCATTTTGAGTTTATACTAAATAGTGATGATTGCCAGACTGAATGCTCATTATTTGCCAGATTTTGTGCATTATCTCATTTAATTTAATAATCTAAGAGTTTGATGTTCATTTTATTGGTGACATAACATGCAACTAATGCTCAAAGAAATCAAGTTGCCCAGGGTTATATAATCTTCAAGAAGCAGGAGCTAGCATTGTGGCATAGTAGGTCAAGTGATGCCAGCATCCCCTATGTGTGCTGGTTCATGTCCCTGTGCCCCATTCCCAATCCAGCTCCTTGCTAATGGCCTGGGAAAAGCAGTGGGAGATGGCCTAAGTACTTGGGCCCCTGTAACCTTGTGGGAGACCTGGAGAAGCTCCTGGCTCTTGGCTTTGGCCTAGCCCAATACTGGCCATTGAGACAATCTGTGGAGTAAACCAGTGATGAAAGATTCTCTCTCTCTCTCTCTCTCTCCCTCTCCCTCCCTCTGTTTCTCTCTCTCCCTCTTTAGCTCTTTCAAATAAATAAATAAATAAATCTTTAAGAAAAGGAAGAAGCAGAGCCATTTTATCTGATATTAAAGGCTGTAATCTTAACAATTACACTGGAATAACTTGGCAGCTATTTTTTTCTGGTTCCTATGAGAATACAAATTTAGACTTAAAGAGGCTTAAATATACTGATTTATTGTAAAAATGTTTGCTGTATATGATTCAATATTCTGTTTATCCTTTCTCTAGTCCATAAATGACTATTTGATTCATGCAAGTCAAGATGCCAGTTTTAATAGTAGAAATTAATAGGTCAATAAAACTGTCTTCATTCTATTTTGAAAATTTCAAATTGAAGAAAATAATATTACTTTATGGTAATTTTCTGGAAACAATGATAAATTATTGGTAAGTAAAGCAAATATTAATTTTATAAAGACAATATTATAGGTGATGCATTGCCAATAAGGTGTCAAGTATATTTACAAATGCTATACTTTCACAGAGAACTTCCTCTGCATTGAATGAAAAAAAATACAGTTTGAAATATTGACAATAAACATCAGAGTGAGTAAAGATTGATAACTGGCACTTTTCTGGTTCTGAAGAACAGAATTAAACTTGTCTAAATTCATGGGAGATTATAATTAACAGTACTTGGTGACAAATATTTCTCTGTTATCCGTTCCTAAGCACCAGTGGCAAAAGTAAAACTGTGCATGTGAAAGATGGAGCTGGCACTTCTTAAATGTTACTAGTTAGTTTACTGCAGACTTCTGTAATTCTAAAAATCATTTCGGAACAAAATTTCCATAATGTTTGAGGAGACCAATTTTTTACTGAGATAAAAAGAATTTCCCTCTCACTCTGAAGTTAGTATTTGCAATACTAGAAATTGGGGAAAGATAAGATGTATTTCATCTGTGAAATAACCTTAAATATGCATTGTGTATGTTTGTGCATCTGTAAATTTGTATGCATACATTCATAATAGCTTCTTATTTTTCTTTTTAAAATAGCGTCATCGTCTATTAATTTATGCAGGTTTGAGATAGTGGTTTTAGTGTGTGAGCTAATGACAAAAATAAAATAATCATTGGAGATACATCATTTTGAAAATAATTTTGAGTTAACATTTATTTGGTTTCTGCTTGAGCTTAATGCTAAAAAAATTAAGAAGTTATGGCCTTTGGCTTGTAGCAAATATGTTCTAACAAGCCTAAAAACTGAAGGAAAACCTAAAAAGACATATATATTGTTATAAACATATCAAAGGAAAAGCCATACCAAAAGAATTTCAAGGATAGAAAATAAGATAAAATGTTACTACTACTGGAATATGCCATTTCAGGGCTGTTGTACCACAGCTATAATTTTCTAAACTATCCAAGCTGGCAGAATTCATGGCAGAAATTTTGTTGTTTCCTAAGAAGATATTCTGTTTCGTTCACTGCTCAACATTTTTTTCATGAGATAGAAAGACAGTCAGCCTATTTTGAGAATCAGAGAAATAGGAAGGATTTTAGAGATAATTCTCATTCTTAACAAGTATTTATTAAGAAATTATTTTTTCACCTTATACTTGTAGATGGACATTCGCTGTATCGTTTTGCAAAAGGAGGGAGGAAGGGAGGGAAGGAGGAAGGGAGAATGCTCACATCTGCTAGTTCATTTCCCAAGTGGCTGCAAAGCTGGAAGCCAGGAACTCAGTGCAGGTCTCCCACATGGTTGGTAGTTAGTTGATCAGTTCTATGATCCATCACTTGCGGCTTCTTAGGGTGTGCATTAACAAGAAACTGGGATTGTAAGCAGAGGTGGGACTCAAATACAAGTATGGGATGCAGTTGTCTACTAGCATATTAGCTTCCAGGTCAAATGACCACCTCCCACTATTTCATATTAAATATGTGTAAGTACTACACTGTGCCAACTGTTGAGTTAAAAATACACCTCTTGTGCCTGGAAAATTTTTACCTGATGTACAGTCTTTATTGTGGTTCTGTTGGCCCATATTTTTCTTAATTTGAGAGGAGATATACTTCCTTGAAATTTCCATTACTGGATCTTATTAACTTTTGAGTCATTTTTGGAAAAGTCATGACCGTGGGTTCTGGGTAGGAGGAGCCTGCAAGGTAGAGATGTACATGGAAATGTAAAGTAATTTTAAGTAAGAATGTTATGTATCACCATTATCAATGAGAAATGGTAGATTCTACTTGGAATATTCTACAATTCCTAGCTACACCCTACACCTTCTCATGGAAACACCTGGGCACTAAGGTCTCAGCGCTCAAGGCTTCCAGTCACCAGAGGTCGCTGTGGATGCAGATGCCCCTCTGTCCCACATAGCTGCCCAGCCACCTCCCAGCCAGGTGCAGTCAGTTAGGCCTGCGGACTGTTACTTCTGCCTGCATCCCTGGATCACACGCACTGTAGAGTCACTGGGTGAACGCCTGGCCGCCATTGCTGGAGGCGCTGCAGTTCAGGTGTCCCATCTTAGGTCTGCGTGTGCCTGAAGGCTTCTAGAGCTACTCCCTATTGCAAAACGGCACCCGCCCTCTCACAGCCATACTGCAGACACTGCTTTGGAGAAACTGTTTTGAATCAAACATCCCCTTCCACTTCCACTGAGTCCATGGGCAGCCACCAGCAACCACCAGCCCCTAGGGCTCCAGTGTGGACCTGTGCCGCACTCTCCCTGTGGCTCTCTCATCAGGGGTTGCTGCTGTCCGGCCTCATCTCTGTCTCTAAACTGCTGCCGGCTCTGGCTGTCCACTGCTGCTACAGCCACGCTCGCATGGTGCTGCGTGTCTGCACTCACCACTCAGGTTCAAGCCGTTTCACCTCCTCCCGTGGGGCTTCCTGAGTAGTTTTCGCTGAGAGTGTACCTCTTAGACGTTTCTCCTCACTGTTTTATACCTAGCCCAGCGAAGCATGCTGCTCCCTAATCTACCATGTTTTTTTCTCCCTTCCATTTCATCTTGAGTCTGTTCCAGTTAGGCTTTTCTCACTTTACTCCACCAAAACGGATCATTTCAGTGGCATCTGTGAACTTTAAATCACCAAATCTAATGGCCACGTCAGCTCAAACTGGTCAAGCATTTGATCTGTTTGATGACTGCATTTTTGGAAACACATTCCTCAGGAGTCTTCCACGAACTGACTCAGTTTTCCTCTCACATAGCTGGTCACTCCTTGTCAGTCTCCTTAGCTAGTTTCTGTTTTCTCTTTAGCCTCTAAATATTTAATGTGGCTTAAGACTAAGCCCTCCAGTGACCTCATCCTGTTGCATATACCTAAACATTACATATGTGTTGAGAGCTCTCAAACTTTTATCTTCAGCACTGACCTTTTTTTTTCTGAACTCCAGACTCTTGTAAGTAATTAGATGTATTTCTATTTATATGCTTAATTGATTTACTAAATTTCTGTTCTGAAAAATCAAGTTCATGTTTTTAATTTTCTAACTCCCATTATGCCTTCTTATGGTATCCATAGATAATACCACAAAGCTAACAAAAATTAGCTCCCCCAGAAAAACTCCATCTATAACAACATCCATCTCATTCATCAGCAGGTTCATTTTGCATTATCTTCAAAACAGTACTTGAAATTCAACCTCTTCTTCTTATCTCTACCACTGTTCCCCAACTCCAAGGCATAGTTTTCTATCACCTGAACTACTGTCATAGCTTCTTAACTCATAACCCAGCTTCTGTTTGTGATCTTACAAAAATTAGATAGAAAATGGTGAAAAAAGATAGCATGTAAATTTGGCAGGGAGTAATTTAGAAATATATCTAAAAAATATATTTTTCTTTTAAGAAGAGGTAGATGGAGTTTGGCTTCAGTTTTTGCTTATGCACATAAAGACCCTCAGAAGTCTGCATGGGGATCACCTTGAGTATTTGACTGAATACTAACCTGGACACTTGAAAGATAAGATTGCACAGAGCCATGCAGTGAACAAACAATGGGAAAGCCTCATCTTGAGAAACCTACATATTTAATATTTATTAGATCTGGAAAAAGGCTGAGAGACCTGGATGGTGACATGTCAGAGTGGAGTGTTCGTGTGAACCATTCAGGAACTTCCACAGAGAATTTAGACTCTGACAGAGGAGGAAGGCTGAAGTAGATGGAGTCACACGCACACACACACTTTTTTGTTAGATTACTCTTTCAATTAAATTTTCCCTGAAAAAAACTGTGGTAGAGTTTCTGCCTCCTGGCTGGACAGACTGTTAGAGTCGATAAATACCAAAGTTCTCATAGTCATTTCAGAGAAATCACTTTAAAATTATATTGATTCCTAATTCAGCCTTAGACATCATTCGAATTTACCCAAATTCTGACTGTCTGATCCCCCAAACCCCATGGTAAACTAGTCAGGACCTGGGGCCTGTTTTGTTTGAATGGACACATTTAATAAATATAGAGATGCAGCTGTGGCCACTGGTGGCTGTGGACTTAACATTTTATGTAATGGCTTATATTGTTCTTTCTTTTTAGAAAGATGATTTTTAAAATATTTATTTTTTTATTTAAAAATATAGAAATATTTATTTAAAAATATAGAAATATTTATTTTTTAAATATAGAAATATTTATTTTTTATTTAAAAATATAGAAATATTTATTTAAAAATATAGAAATATTTATTTTTTTATTTAAAAATATAGAAAGAGAGGGAAAGACAGAGAGAGCTGTTTCTGTTTGCTAGCTCAATCCCCTAGTGGCCACAATGGCCAGGGCTGAGCCAGGCCAAAGCCAGGAGCCAAGAGCTTCATCCTGATGACCTACATGGTTGGAGGGGTCCAAGCACTTGGACTTTCCTCCACTGCTTTTCCTAGGCCATTAGCAGGGATCAGAAGTGATGCAGCCTGGACACCAGCCAGCACCCACTTGGATGCTGGCTCTACACCACAAACACCTCAGTGCCAGCCCCAAAGATGATCTTTTTTGATGAAACCATTTATGTACTATCTAAGTGCCTTGTATAAATGGTGACGCTTGGTTAGGGATGTGAATCTTAAGAAAATAAATAGGTTTCAGCTTTCCTATATAAGAAAAATCCATTTTGCTAACAAATTTACAGGATGAATCTATCTGGCTTCTTACTAGAAACAGAGCTTAATAGAGATATTCATTGAGTCTAGCTGGACATTAAGATTGTCAAATGTTTTGTAAAAGCAGTTATACTCAGCGCCATTCACAAACTGGTGGTGTCAGCATCACCTGGGACCTTCTCAGAAATGCAAATTCTCATGTCCCAGTCTAGACCTGGTCACCAGAAGCTGTGTTTTAACAAGCCCTCCAGGCGATATTCTTAGGTTCACTAAGGTATGAGAAGCACTGACTCAAAAACACTTAAAAGTGCTATTTTTCACTTTTACTAGATTTTTAGTATGTTGAAACCTCTGGGATCTATTAGATTTCTGATAGAAAGTCAGTGGAAGTTTAGTAACCATTTCTGTCCCTGGACATTGAAAGAGAGGACAATGAATATTTTGATTTGTTTGATTGTAAAGACTTTATGTTATATGGTTAAAAAGAGATATCCCAAGAGCAAGGTTTCTTTATTCTCCCAGAAATGTGTTAAGATAGTGTCCTGAGTAATTTTTTCTCCCTGCTCATCAATATTTCTAGTCTGTGGAGGAACACCATTTTTCACCTGACAACAAAAATGCCACTTACCTTTCTAATCCAAATATAAGATGTATTCTGGGAATCATAAAAACAGCATCTCCTTTCTCATAAGATTTTAGCATCTGTCAATGTTACAACCTTTTAAACCAAACAGCCTGTAAACAAAATCAAGGAAGGCTTAATGATGCATAAATTTCACATGCTTTATATCAATACATTGGACATTTGTGACTTTTTCTTTGGGGAGTCTCAAGTGTTGTTATCCAAGTTGAGTTCTACTTACTGAGAGGTCATTATTTTATTTAATTAATACTTTGGGCTTTTGGGGTCTTGTGGAAATCACAGTTCTACACAAAGCATCCCCTTAAAACCCATTTATTTTTGTGTTCAGCCCTTGCTCTGATGTATGTTTTGCTTATACTGAGATTATTCCAGCCTGCAGAATGTAACAGAGAAGGAGGGGTAGAGAGTCTACTGTTGCCATCTCTAACCTCTCACACTCTTGTCAGATTTAATGTTACAAGTTGTATTTCTTACCCTTGCCTAGGAAAATAGAAAATGTTTCATGTCTACCAGCCACATTGAAAGTAAAGCAAATTAATTACATAGCAGAGCTGTTTTCCAAATATAATTTCACTACTGTATTGTATTACTTCAATCTGCATATTGGCAAAAGTGATTGTCAGTTTGCTCAAAAATTTGTAATGTTAGCTTTAAAATGGGAAAATGCAGCAAAATCATAATTCTCTGATCACAAAGAGCAGTATTTCAAATCAGTATTTACTGTGGACCTCTCCTATGTTTCTGCTCAGCCATTAACTCATTCCTCTCTGAATAGAAAATAGGAATGGCTGATCTCTTTGGAAAGCAGGGTTTATCTTGCAACAAATAATAGCATCTCCCTCTCTCCTTCCCTTCCTCCCTCTCTCCTCCTTTTCACCTTCTCTCTCTCTACCTCCCTTTTTTCCTCTCCCTCTCCCTCCAAAGTCCTTTTCTGAATGAGACAAAATGGTTTATGTAAAAGATCTGCCGAATCCTTCTAAAATTTCAGCAAGGAAAGGAAAAAGCTCTGTATGTTTCTATTGAAAGTATCTGCAATGCAGAGAACCAAATGGCAGTTACGACACAAAGAAAATGTCTTGAACCCAGTACTAGTAAACTGTTTGTGGTATTTCTAATTGCTTGACAGCATGAGGAAAATGTGCATTTAAAATAATATGTTATAAAAATAAATTATGCATGTAGCATGGATAAAACTAAGTATTTCTGTGCCAGGAAAAGTAACTAAAAGATTCCCTCTACTCCTGTTATACCCTTCTGATTGGAAATTGGAATTGTCAATATGGCTTAATTCTGTCTATAATTGGAAAGTGCTCAAGAATTTCCAAAATCGTGGGATTTTAAAATTTAAAAACAATTAATCATTTTTAAATTTTTTTTATTTGATGGGTAGAGCTACAGATAGTGAGAGAGAGAGAGAGAGACAGAGAGAAAGGTCTTCCTTCTGTTGCTTCACTCCCCAAATGGCTGCTACAGCCTGTGCTGTGCCAATCTGAAGCCAGAAGCCAGGTGCTTCTTCCTGGTCTCCCATGCGGGTGCAGAAACCCAACCACTTGGGCCATCATCCTCCACTGCTCTCCTGGGCCGCAGCAGAAAGCTGGACTAGAAGAGGAGCAACTGGGACTAGAACCCGGAGCCCATATGGGATGCCAGTGCCGCAGGTGGAGGTTTAACCAAGTGAGCCACGGCGCCTGCCCATAATTAATCATTTTTTATGTGAGCGGATAATTCGCACATTGTAGATATCTAAACAATATTGAATGATGTTCATAAGTACAAAATAATGGGCCAGGATCCTACGATTGGTTGTGATGTGCCAAAGATCCTAGTTAGTCATCGGATGCACCTTCTTTAATTCAAGCTTTCCAGAAGTCACTTTGTCGTGAATTAACTCCACAAAGAGAACTTTTTAAATATTCACTTATTTTGAAAGTCAGATTTAGAGAGAGGGAGAGAGAAAGACGAAGAACTCCCATCTGCAGACAGCCACATGGCCCGTGCTGGGCCAGGTGTAAGCCAGGAGCCAGGAACTTTATCTGCATCTCCTACGTAGGCGGCAGGGGCCCAGACATTTCCACTGCTTTTCCCAGGCCATTAGCAGATATTAGATCAGAGGTGGAGTAGCTGGTACTGGAACTGGTACCTGTGTGGGATGCAGGCATCACAGGCAGTGGCTTTACCTACTATGCCACGATGTTGGCCCCACCAAGTGAAATTTGAAGAAGCTAAATAATAACACAACACCAACACATTTTTCATGTGCAAAGCCATAGAAGGCAGTGCAGGGGTATGAGCATTAGAATTGGGAAAGCTATTTTGAGATTACAGTGAATTACAACAGACAAGGTAACTACCTTTGACAACTGGATAGGTAGGTGTATTTCTCATTACATTGTATGAGATATAAGGAAAGTAATTTTTATTCTAAATGTGGTATCTCATGGTGATTTCAGTTCCTTTTAAGATGTCTTGTACTTAATTCTAAATGAGTTGACAATGGGATCTTGTAAATTAGTTTGAAACTTTCTGCTGGAAAAATCTTGACAATTGATTCAGGAATAAATGCTTGTTTGTTGAGATAATTTTATATTTTAAGAAAGTCTGTAGTGATTTATATTTCAATAATCTAATAGCTTTTAAGTATAAGAAAATATAAACTAAAAACAAAAACAGCCCATGACATCCTATTCAGTTAATATCAAGGTTTTTAAAACAATACATGTCCATGATTTAAAAATTCACCAAGTTAGGAAGCTCCAATATGAAAGAAAATAATTTTCTTTGAAAATCAAATCACAATTAAATGTATCCTATATATTCTCCTGAGACTTTTCTTCTCTGCTTAACAGTGTCACAATATAATGTCTATTTTTGTAAATTAAGACACACAATTTACTCATAATTTTGTGTATGCTTTTTAATTTTTTAAAAATATTTTATTTATTTTTTAGAGAGATAGAGTTACAAACAGAGAGAGGGAGAGACAGAGAAAGAAAGATCTTCCATCTGCTGGTTCACTCCACAAATGGCTGTGACTAGACCGATCCAAAGCCTAGAGCCAGGAGCCTCTTTTGGGTCTTCCACTCAGGTGCAGGGGCCCAAGCCCTTGGTCTGTTTTCTACTGCTTTCCCAGGCCATAAGCAGAGAGCTAGATCAGAAGAATAGCTAGGGAATTAAATGGCGCCCATATAGACCACAGGCGGAGGCTTAGCCTACCATGCCACAGTGTCACCTCAACTTTTTCAGTTTTTAGATGTCATAGATATCTGATTCTGTATTTCAGGGGGATAAATTCACTCAGTTAAACTACATAACGTAATGAGTCTTGGCAGATAAATTAAGTTGTGAAACCACAACAACAACCATGCCTTGCCATCACCCTAATAATTTCCTCACAGCCCTTGTTCATCAGTCTTTCTCCTAACTCAGGAACTGATCACAGTCTATCACTATAGATTAAGTTGGCTTCCACTAGTCCTTCAACTGAATCAGAGCATACTCTCTCTGCTCTCATGCCTGTGTTCTTTATCTCAGCATGCATGGTCTATCTATATGGTTGCAAGTGTGACCAGCTTAGTCATTTTTTTTTAAAAAAAAAGAAAACTGAGTAGTAATACAATAAATAAATAAATAACATTAATTTTTAAAAATAACTGGATATGGGTCCAGTGCTGTGGTGTATCTGGTTAAGCCGCTGCCTGCAAAACCAGCATTCTCTATGGGGGCCGATTTGAGATCCAGCTGTTCCAATTCTTATCCAGCTCATTACTATTGTGCCAGGGCAAGCAGCTGAAGATGGCCCAAATGCTTAGGCCCCTGCACCCATATGGGAGACTTGGATGAAGGTCAAGGCTCTGGGCTTTGGCCTGGCACAACCCTGGCCATTGCAGCCATTTGAACCAGCAAATGGAAGATTCTCTCTTTCTCCCTTTCTTTCTCCCTCCCTCCCTCCCACCCCCCACCCCCACCCCCAAAACTCTACCATTCAAATAAAAAAAAAAATAAGTAAATCTTTAAAAAATTAACTGGATAGTATTCTGTGGTGTGGATATGCTACAATGTGTATGTCCATTAACCTGCCAGTGGACATTTAAGCTGTTTCATATTCTAGCTTATTTTGAATAAAGTTATTAGGGAAATTTATGCACAACTATTTTTGAAGGCATATGTTTTTACTCATCTTGAGTAAAGAACAAGTAGAATGGCCAACATTGTGGCACAGTGGGTTAAGTCACTGCCTATGACCAGCATCCCATAATGAGTGCCAAATCATGTCCCAATTGCTCCTCTCCCAGTCCAACCCCCTGCTACTAAGCCTGGCAAAGCAGCAGAAGATGTCTAGAGTACTTGGGCCCCTGCTACCCATGTGGGAGACCAGAATGAATTTCCAGGCTCCTAGCATCTTGCTTCTAGCTTCAGGCTATTCCAGTATTGGCCATTAGACCATCTGGGGAGTACACCAGCAGATTACCATCTCTCTCTCCCATCTGTCTCTACCTTTCTCTCTATAACTTTGCCTTTCAGATAAATAAGTAAATCTTAAAAAAGCAAAATTACTGCCAAATATAAGTTTGCATGTTTCATTTTATTAGAAAATACACAATTGAAAATTGTTTAATGAGATGAAAATACTAACTAATTTAGTCATCACCTCTTGAATACATGTTCAGATTTTCGCACTGTATGCCATAAGTATTTAAAATAAAATAATAATTTTAAAAATGCAAATAAATTCCAGAACAACTAGAAAATAGTCTTCAAAAATACTTGGGAAACATGTTTGAAGGAGAGTCAAGTTGCTCTACAGTGTTGTCAATGTATGGTTATGTTAGGCTTTTTAATTTAAATCATTTGCATTTGTAGTTTATAGCTTTGCTTTTTAATTTTAATTTAGCAAAAAGTATTTTCTAGTATTTCTGTGGTTTAGATGTGCTTCCTAAAAGTTTACCTTTTGGAAATGTCATCCCAAAATTCATATAGTAGTGATATGTGGAAATAGGACCATGAGGGTGGGATCCCCCTGAGGACATTCATGGCTTTATCAGACTAAAAGAGACCCAAACTAGGATACTTGATCCACTCTCTCAGGCTGTGATGCAGAAGACCCTTACAGATGCTGAGCAAATACCAGTACCATGTCACTGTACTCCCATCAACTTTCAGAAAAATGATCCAAATAAATTTCTATACTGTATCAATTTCCCTGTCTCAGATATTTTGTTATAGCAACAGAAAATAGGCTAAGACAAATATCCACTGTGAATTCTTGGATACAAGCACTATCTTCACGTGTGCTTTCCTTTAAATGAAATATGTTTTAGACTGAGAACATTGTTGCATCAGCTTCATCATTGTAACTTTATTAGACCTGGTCTAATGCAGAGAATGCTTATTTTACAGCTTTTTGGTGTACCGTTCTATGATTATCAGGCAAGGTTGTTGTTATGTGTTCTATAGCTCAAACTATCAGTTTTAAATTTTAGTAACAACATTGAGTTTATCTGAAAGAGAAAATCCTTTGGTGAATTTTGATATCAGCAACTGCTTGAAAATTTCCAGTGTGTTAGTCTATTCCATAGATTTCACACTTGCCTAACCAGAATTCACAATGTTATGGGCCAATTCCTTCAAAAGAATTCTTTTATACATATTTACTGCAGATAGACCCACATACACAACTACATACATACAAACTCTTTTTACTATGTACTTTATGCATATACATTCACACACACAAGAGATCTGAAACAGTTCATGGAAATTCTCATCACATTTCCCATGAATGTTTTGAGGTATCCTCAAATACATAATTCCATTTTTTTTTGTTTCGAACAGTGGTTTTACAGGAACAGAATCTTAATGCTGCATTCTTTGAATTGCTCCTGGGATTTCTGAAATTGGTTCTTTAATCTGTTTATGTGTAAAGTCATTAATTACTCTATTTGCCATGGTAAGACGGCACTTTTAGTCTCTGCTGTGGTTGTGACAATAAAGGAACCTAAACATTATTCTTGGATACTTCTAATCAAATATCTACAGAAGGAAAGGTGACTATTTAATAGTAAGTGTAGAATTTGTGTACTTAAATCTTATATGCAAAAGGTTCAACACAATGGTTCTAAAAAATGAACCTTTGAAAATGTCAGTTTCAATTAACATAAAATATTTTAATATATATATAAGTCATTTAAAATATATTTTAGCTTTCATTTTATTGTTTTTTGTTTTTTTAATGTATTTACAGTTTGTTGTATTTATTGTTTTGCATTGTCTTAAAATGTTGAATAACCTAAATTTATCCACTGTCTTTGTAGGGTATCCCACATTTGGCTTACTACCCTCTGTTATTTGTAACACTTTTAAAGCTGAATTTGTAATTTCTTTATACCCTTCCATTGAACAAACTCTTCAAGGTTTTTTCCAAATTGAATCACCCTTAAACTATAAATTCAAAACTAATAATAGTAGTGAGCTTTTTTTGATATTTCAGTATAGAATGTTACTGTAAGTTTTAGAAATAAAATGTGAAGGAACATTTGTAGAATTACCTACCTATACTTCATGACTGCTCACCATAGATCTATGACACAGCTTTTAGTGTATGTATGTCTTAGGACTTTCTTTTCTATTATTAAAGATTTTGATTCTGTCTTCATATTAAGTCTGAGTTGCAAACACAAGTAAACAAAGCATAACTAAAAACTAGGCTTTGATTTGCCTTATTTACCACAATTCCAGCTTCAAATGCAAAATTGAGTTTTAAATTGAACAATTACATGAAGAGTAGTCTCTGCATTTTCTAAGCCTTAGAAATAGATGAGAGATTTAATATGACAAGTGTTGATTTAGTAAGCTCCAATGGAGAGTGAATTTCGTTCTTGACTGTGTGACTAATACTTTTGGAAGGCATTGAGCATTTGCCTGAGGCCTGTAAACATTGAACTTTTGGTTCAAAATCATAAAGTACATATTATGCAATTTTTCATGTATATTTGTTTTAAAGTAAAAGAAAATCTGCAGAAGTTTTCCTCATTAATATATACACTTTGATTCAACATTCTCTGACTCAGAGTTATGAAAGGATTTGCTGACATAAGTAAACTTAACGGGAGCCAATACTTGAAGCCTAAGGGTAATCTATTTTCACTTCACTTTCTAAGTTATTCTAGAGTGAATACCATCTACCACAGAACTTCTCAGAATTAAACATGACTGTTAGTTTCATTTATGTTTTTCTTTTTTTATCCCATGACTACCATGAAAAAATATTATAATAGTCTTTTTTTGTTGTTGTTGGACAGGCAGAGTTAGACAGCGAGAGAGACAGAGAGAAAGGTCTTCCTTCCATTGGTTCACCCCCCAAATGGCTGCTACTGCCGGCGCGCTGTGCTGATCTGAAGCCAGGAGCCAGATGCTTCCTCCTGGTCTCCCTTGTGGGTTCAGGGCCCAAGCACTTGGGCCATCCTCCATGCCTTCCTAGAACCCGGGGTGCCAGTGCCACAGGCAGAGGATTAGCCAAGTGAGCCGCGGCACTGGCCAATAGTCTTAATAAGTATGATTTACTTGGAAGTTAACATGTTTTTTGAAGATCTATAAAATCTATATGTTCTTTTTTCACAAATATAAACTCTTTGCTTAATAAAAAATTCACTGTATCTTTTACAATGAGGAATTTTCTTTTTTTAAAAGATTTATTTATTTATTTGAAAGTCAGAATTACACAGAAAAGGGAGAGGAAGCGAGAGAGAGAGAGAGAGAGAGAGAGAGAGAGAGAGAGAGAGGTTTTCCATCTGCTGGTTCACTCTCCAAATGGCCACAACGGCTGGAGCTGCGTTGATCTGAAGCCAGGATTCAGGGACCCAAGGACTTGGGCCTTCTTCTACTGCTTTCCCAGGCTATAACAGAGAGCTGGAAGGGAAGTGGAGCAGCTGGGTCTCAAACCATTGCCCATATGGGATGCCGGCTCCTCAGGCCAGGGTGTTAACCCACTGTGCCATAGCGCTGGCACATTACAATGACACTTTTCATCTTGTGTATGTGAATCAAATCTGTACCTTTGAATCTCTGATTTTTATCTTCGTTTTGGACAGATTCATGTATATTCCCTGTTGGGCACAAACCCAGTTACGATTGTTTCCAGCTCAACAACTATGCCCTTCTGTCTAAAAAAAGAAAAAAAAAAAAGAACTCAGTATTTTCTCAACCTTCAAAACTTGAAAACTTAGTTATTGCTGATTCTCTTCCCTTGCACTTAATCTCAGCATCCTGTGAATTCTGTCTGCTCTTAAATCTAGTCTTTGCCTTTTGAGGCTTCCATTTGCTTTTAGTACTTTATACTTTGCTTATTTAAATAAAGTTGAGTAGCAACTAAAATAAGGATTGTTCTGCATAAAGAGTTGGTATCAAAAATCCATCTTTGAGGTCTGACATTGTGGTCTAGTGGATAAGGTCATTGCTTGTTATGCCAGAATGCCATATTGGCACTGGTTTGTGTCCTGGCTGCTCCACTAAGCATTGTCTATGAGCCTTTGCCTTTTAACTTTATCAATCTCTTAAAGGGAACTGAGCTTTACTACTATCAGTACAAGATCAGACTTCCATAGTTGTCCTAGGAATAAAGGACAAAGGGAAAGACTGAATTCATGAGTAAAGACTGTGGAAATTAGTGCTGAATATTTGCAAACCTCCCTCTCTGTTCAGATGATAGCGGCTACTGATGGTTACATGTCCCCGGGAAATCTCAAAATTAGGAAATGCTGATAACGTACATTACAGATTTCTAAATCCTACAAAGAAAAGCTTAGAAAACTTTATCTAAAGAAGTTCCATTTGGAAGGAGATCCTCCTGGTAGATGTATTAAACTACTTCAAATTCTAAACTGAGACTTAATGCTCAAATGTTTGGATAGTCCTAAAATAATCTGTGCATAAGTATAAAACTGTAAGTGATTATTATTTCCCACTGTGTCAATCTTGAGAAAATGCATTCATTGAAAATAATTTTTTAAAATAAAATGTATAATAAAAATGTGTTTTACCTTTAAGAAAAACAAGAAGATGGAAAAACTCTCTCTCTGCCTCCATCTCTCTGTACCTCTGCCTTTAAAATAAATAGATAAGTAAACCTTTCTTTAAATAGAATAAATTCTAAAAAATAAATTTAATTAAGGAAATGAAAGATTTATATAGTGAAATCTATAAACATTGATGAATGAAATTGAATAAATTTATTTTTTAAAAATAAAAAAATCTAATGTTTGTGGGTTGAATAACCAATATTGTTAAAATAACCATACTACTCAAGGTGATCTATAGATTCAATGAAACTCCAATATAATTTTTCACAGAAATAGAAAAAAATTCCTAAAATTTGTATTTAACCACAAAATATTTCACATAGCCATAGCCTCCCCATAGATGGAAAAGAACAAACATGGAGTTATAAAACTACTAAATTTCAAAATATGAAGGGCCTTCAAAATATTCATGGAAAATGCATATCATGAAAAAACTTTGCATGGATTTCAATTTTTTTGCACCGATGTAAATATACCTATTAACTCCACTTTTCCATGCAGGTTTTTGAAGTAATTGGATGGATATTTCTCAAAAGAAGAAATATACAATAATAAAGGGTATGTGAGAAAATGTTAACATCCCTAATCAGGGAAATGAAACTAAAACCTATCTATTAGAATGGCTATTATAAAAAAGGCAAAATATAACAGATGTTGGTTGGAATATGTAGAAAAGAGAATCTTTGTACATTGTTAGTGAGGATGCAAATTAGTACAGTCATTATGGAAAACATTATGGAGATTAAGAAAAAATCAAAGTTAAAACTACCATACTCATCCAGCAATCTCACTTCTGGGCATATATCTAAAGGAACTGAACTCCGTATGCTGAAGAGATATCTATAATGCCAATTTTACTGCAGCATTGTTCACACTAGTCAAGATAGAGAACAAATCTAAGTGTCCATCTACAGACTCATGAATAGAGAAAATGTGGCACACACGCAGAGAAACATACTCAGGAATATTAATTAACATTAAAAGAAATTGTCTCATTTTCAGCAACATGTTAGAACCTGAAGGATAGTATCTTAAACAACAAAGAAAAGGCACAAAAAAGACAAATATCACATGGAATCTAAAAAACAACATCAATAAAAATGAATTCATGGAACTAGAGAATACTATAGTGAGTACCAGAAGCTGGGATAGAGATAGTAAACAGGAACAGACGGTACAAAGTGGTATAAAGTTTCAGTTATCCAGAATGAATAAATTTTTGAAATTTGTTGGACAGCAAGCGTGATGCCTATAGTTAACAATATAATGTTTATTTTAAAATTGTTAAGAGAGCAAATTTTAGGTGTTTACACTACATGAAATGGTAAGTATGAGAGATAATAGGTATATTACTTAGCCTGAATTAATCATTCCATAACATAGCCATGTACCAAAATACTATATTGTACTCCATAAACATATACAATTATTATTTGCCAATTAGAAACAAATAACAATCTCATTTTCTCAAGAAATCTAAATTCTTTAGTTGGGCCCTTTAGGAACTGGTCGTAAGAGGGTAAAGTCCACAGCAGGGTGAAGATAATTTGTAGGGTTATCCTCTAAATTTTCAAACAAAAACATTTGGTAATAAAGCCAATTGCAGTGCATTATTGTGGTGAAAATAGTCTTGTGAACTTAGATTGATATCTAATGTAGTTCAACCCTTAAGGCTCACATAAATTCTTCATTACATACATAATGCAGTCTAATGATTTTTCGAATTTATTGTACATAGTTTCTTTAAGCATGGCCTACTCTTCTGCTCTGCTCAACTATATGCCTTTCCTTTCCTCCCTCTGTCTGTGCAGTGTCCCTGGGTGTTTATGGCAGATCACTTACAGTTGAAAAGACAATCTCACCATCAGTCATCAGTTTATAAAATGCATTGCAAGTTGGAGCCAACAGCAGAAAGGGTTGCAAAACAATGTTTTGGAAATGTTTCTGGAAGATAAGAAGGGAATATCTGTATTGATTCTCAGAAAGCACTGTGAAACTTAATGTTCTCCATCCACAGCCCATCAACTATAATTTGTATCCTTCAAACTCCACTTGTCTACTTCCAGTATATTTTTTAATGTGAGGTCCGAGTCTAGTTTCTCAATTTTCTCTGTAAATTTGAGATTCCTATACCACTTTATTATCTTCTATAAGCATTTTATCTACCAATTCCCTCTGGTTAGCAGCACTTTTTTCTGTATGACAACCTAGCTCCTTGATTCAGAGCTGTTTTATTTCTACTTTATATTTCTTGCAAGACATATTACACACAGAGTTTTTAATATTTATTGAGTTGAATATTAACATAGGTATATAATTATAACAGTAAGTTATATTTTTAAGAAACAAGGGATGAATGAGGAGGTCTTTCTTACGCAGATTTTTGTAAAGTAAAATATGTCCTAAGCCCCAAGATACATAAAATTTAGGCCAGTATTTATGAATATGCCTTTGTAAACTTCTAATTTCTCTCATTTAAAAAAATTAACATCTATTGAGTAGATACAAAAGAATATCTTTTTTTTCTTTTTTTTTTCTTTTTTTTTTCTTTTTTTTTTGACAGGCAGAGTGGACAGTGAGAGAAAGAGACAGAGAGAAAGGTCTTCCTTTGCCGTTGGTTCACTCTCCAATGGCTGCCGCAGACGGCGCACTGCGGCCGGTGCACCACGCTCATCCGATGGCAGGAGCCAGGTGCTGGGTGCTTTTTCCTGGTCTCCCATGGGGTGCAGGGCCCAAGCACTTGGGCCATCCTCCACTGCACTCCTGGGCCACGGCAGCGGGCTGGCCTGGAAGAGGGGCAACCGGGACAGAATCCGATGCCCCGACCGGGACTAGAACCCGGTGTGCCGGCACCGCAAGGCGGAGGATTAGCCTGTTGAGCCACAGCGCCGGCCACAAAAGAATATCTTAAAGTATACTTCAGTGGGTTTTCTCTCTAAGGGCAAGAATAGAACATGCAGATATTTTTTGAAAATATATAAACACTATGAATCTGATATATTCTCAATAGGATTAATATTTTATAAGTGAAATGTTACTTGATAAAAATTAGCTATAACATTCTAAAGCATAAGTTTTCCTCTTAAAACTAAAAGTAATACAGTATGAAAAAGATATGTACATTAAAATATTACATATACAGAACAGAAAAATTTTACTCTGATGCCTGAATTATGAGAAAAATAAACAGAGATTATGATGAAAATACTGAGGGTAGTCAACTAATGGAGTCTATGTGAAATTCAGTTTTCAGTTGCATGTTATTAACTTTAGGGAAATATTATAAATATCTCCATGAGTGTATGGAATATGTGCATTTCAAAAACAGTTTGGCACATGCTCCCTCAGACTTACCACTAAGGGTAAAGCTAAAAACTTGCCATGGGACTCCAAATTCCAGTAAGTTGACAGGTACCAATGCCACCTTACTAGTTAAAGTGATCAGTTCAAGTTCATAACTGATCATAAAGATAGCATTAAGTGTCAAATGGATCACAAAAATAAGACCAGTGTCTGGTAATAGTAATTGATAGAATTTGGCTGGTGCTGTGGCTCACTTGGCTAATCCTCCACCTGCGGCGCCGGCACCCTGGGTTCTAGTCCTGGTTGGGGCGCTGGATTCTGTCTCAGTTGCACCTCTTCCAATCCAGCTCTCTGCTGTGGCCTGGGAAAGCAGTGGAGGATGGCCCATGTGCTTGGGCCCTGCACCTGCATGGGAGACCAGGATTAAACACCTGGCTCCTGGCTTTGAGTCGGTGCAGCTCGCCAGCTGTAGCAGCCATTTTGGGGGTGAACCAACGGAAGGAAGACCCATCTGTCTCTCTCTCTCTCTCTCACTGTCTAACTCTGCCTGTCAAAAAAAAAAAAAAAGATAGAATTAAAAAGGAGGGAATGATCCAACATGGAAAGCAGAGTACACAGCGGATTCAGAATGACAGATGCCACCCTAAATAGCACTCTGGCCTCAGAATCAGCCCTTAAGGTATTCAGATCTGGCTAAAAAGCCCATGAGAGTATCTCAGGCATGGAAAGCCAAGACACTGTGGCAAATAATGACCTAAATGAAAGATCTCTGTGAGTGAGATCTCAGTGGAAAGAAGTGGTCATCAAAGAAGGAGGTACCTTTCTCTGAAGGGAGGAGAGAACTTCCACTTTGATTTTGGCCTTGTCTAAATATTGTTGGAGTTTGTGAACTCAAGAGGTTTCCATAGCCTTGGAAGGTGATTTGACATCATAAATAAGAGTGTCAGTTGTTATATCAACAACAGGAGTCACTGTGCACTTGCACATTTAGGACCTCTGTCTTTAATGTGTTGTACTATGAGAATTAATAGTAAAATTAGTATTCAAACAGTACTTTATACTTTGTGTTTCTGTGTGGGTGCAAACTGTTGAAATCTTTACTTTGTATATACTAATATGATCTTCTTTATATAGATAATTTAAAAATGAATCTTAATGAAGTATGGGATGGGAGAGGGTTTAGGATATGGAACGCTTTGTGGGTGGGAGGGTGGTTAAGGGGGAAAATTGCTATAATCCAAAAGTTGTATTTTTGAAACTTATATTTATTAAATAAGAGTTTTCTATTAAAAACATATAAGTGTTTAACAAAATAAGCAGCCCATATATTGCCAAAGATAGGTGGATTTTTTTAGCTTAACTATTGAAATAAAAAGATTATTGATGATTAATACACAGTTACTCCATGGTAGAAAGAAAATTCCAGTGTATAGAATTTGAAGGAAGTGTTGTGTGTCTCCCACATTGCCTACTTAATGGCTTGTAGACATGGGATTGGTGAAATCTTCTGGACAGTGTTCATAACTAAGGAGGAATAAAACTTTCTTTCTTCAAATTCCTGTCTTAATATTGAAAATGAGTGATTAAGTTATTAAAGACAGAAAAAAAAATATTTCCCCTAGTCTTCTAACTCACTAAAATATAATCTATAAAGCCCCACTTTTTCAACAATTCTAAGCTATGTGTTGTCCATTCCCATTGTGACTTTACCACCATCCACCCACAGAAAACTCGTCTAAGAAGTGACCTGAAAGAAGTTGTATTACTGAAATCTGTGCTAGAGTCAAAGATTTATACACACACACACACACACACACACACACACACACACACAGAAAAAAAAAGGCAATAGGAAAAATTAGTTACCATCTGCGAGGGAGGTGTGGATTTCCTCTTGACTAAAAATGAAAATGCCCTTTAGATTACATCTAAAGATGTTGAAGGTAGGCATGAGGAAAGGGGAATAAATGACAAAAAGCCACACACAAATTCCGTGGTGGTTGATCTTGTCTATATAGCTGCACCTGGATGTGCCAATGTATTTAATTAAGCATATTTCTGAATAGGCCTTTGAGAGTGATTCCGTATTTGAATTTGATTAACATTTGAATTCTCGAGTCAGTAATGTAGATTGTCTTCCCCAGTGTGGGTGAACCACATCCAACCCCTTGAAGGATTGAGTAAGAAAGAATTCTCTGTCTGTCCTTTAGCTGGAATGTTGGTCTTCTTTTGCCTTTGGATGCAGACTATTCTCTCTGATCTATCTCCTTAGTTTGTATTTCTAAACCTCCATGATCTCATGAGCCAATTCCATACAATAAACTTTAAATACATAAATATTATTATGCATATATGTTTATATACACAAATATGAGTGAATTTATACTTATAATTTCTCTTTATCTTTACCTGTATCTTACTGGATTTATAAGTTGAATCTTTACTGTAGATGCAAATTTTGGAATTGTAATTTTTCTAGACAGTAATTTTGATAATTTTTAGTTCAGGAATATCCTCTCACAGTGGAACCAGTGTGTCACTTAATCTACTCTGTGGTTATTTCTGCCATCCCAGAATGTGTAGTTAAAACAGACATACTCAGCATACTCAGCAGCTGGCAGAACCTCATATTTGTTCTCTGACCTTTAAATTAAGGACCATTACAATGTGGAAGGGCAAGTGGAAGCCAGTAGAACTGCCGCATCCTAGAAAAATAGTAAACAAAACAAACAAACAAACAAACAAACAAAAAACCAATTCTGTGTTCCTGGAGAGATTGCAGAGGTTAGTATCACCATATTCTTGAAATATGCAAGGGTGATGATTTCTACAGCATCCCCATTAAACTCACCAATTTGGCTTGTAAAGAAGCCAGGTGGATTCTGGAGAATCACAGTGGATATTTATAACTTCAAATAGGCAATGATTCCCCAATTTTACCCATTGTGGTTTCATTGCTTGAGCAAATTAACACATCCATTGGTACCTAGTATGCAGTTATTTATTTCATAAATGCTTATTTATTGATACCTGTGTATAAAGACCACCAGATCAATTTTCTTTCAGCTGTCAACACTAGTAATTCATGTTCATTTTCTTACCATATGTCAGTTCTCCAGTTCTATGTCATAATCTTGTTCACAGGATCACCTTACCTTTCCACGTAATATCATACTGCTACATTAAATTGATGGTATTGTGCTGGTTTTACCTAGTGAACTAGAAGTACCAAGTACAGTAGACTCATAAGCAAGACATTTGCATGCTAGAAGATATTAAACAAATATGAAAACATTCAGGAGACTTCTAGCTCAGTAAAATGTCTGGAGGTCCCATGATGTAGGACATATTAAGATATTCTTTTTAAGGTAAAGGATATTAATTGTTGGATCTGCTCCCTCCTACAATGAAAAAAGAGGCACAATGCCTAGAGGACATCTACGGATTTTGGAGGCAACAGATTCCTCATTTGAGTGTGTTCCTCAAGATATTTGCTAAATGCTTCAAAAAGCTGCTAGGTTTTAGGGAAACCTGAGTAAGGGAATTGTCTACATTAGGTTCAGGCTTCTATGCAAGCTGTTTTGCTGTTTGGGCTATATGACAGAGGAGATACAATGTGCTTTAAGTGCTTAAGTGCTCATTGCAGATAGGGATGCTGACTGGAGTGATCCTGTTTAGGCGAATCATAGCAGAAGTTCTGGTAAGAAACACCTCTTAGCTGGATACTGGACTTCAGGAAAGACTGAATGGTTAACCATGGGTCATCCAGTTACTGTGCAACCTGTACCATATGAAGTGCATATTATCTGACTCACTAAGCCACAAATTTTTGTGTACATAACAGCACTCTGTAATCAAATGGAAGTGATATGTACATGACAGAGCCTCAGCAAACTGTGAAGTACAAATAGCTTGAACAAAGAAGTGGTTCAAGTATCTATGGTTCCTGCTTCTGTTACACTGCTTTCTCTCTCCTCTTGAGGAGTTCTCATGGGTCATTTTAGAAGGGACCATAATACTCCGGCTGAGTTAACAGATAGTTCTTCAGGACATGCAGGGACAGCTTTATATTGGACAACTACAAGGCTATAGCTCTTTTATGGGACATTCTTGAAGGATAGTGGTGAAAGGAATGGCTGAGCCTTAGGCAAAGAATATGATTGTTCATCATTTGAAAGGAAAATAGAGACATTAGCAGTTAGATCCCAATTCATGGATTGTGGCCAATGGCTTGGCTGAAAGATCACAAACTTGGAAGAAATATGATCAGAAACCTGGTGACAATGAAATTTAAGGAAGATATATATATATATATATATAGTAACAAACCGGCAAAAATTGTATACTATTGTAAATGCTTACCAAAATTAACATCAACAGAAGAGGATTTTAATATCTAACTAGGTAAGATGAACAATTCTGTAACTACCAGTCAGCTTCTTTACCCTGCTACCTGTATCATTACCCAGTGGACTCAAGAACAAAATGGACATGGTGGTGGAAGTGGGACTTGTACATGGTCTCAGCAACATGGACTTCCTCTTACTGTGGCCAACCAAGTTATGACTACAGCTGTGTACCCAATCTGCCAAAGCAGAGTCCTGTACCAAGTCTCTGATGTGGCGCTGTTCCCTGGACTATTCTGACAGTTAGCTGGTGGCAAGCTGCTTATATTGAACTACTTCAAAGATGGAAGGAGCATCATTTTGTTCTTTCTGAAACAAATATTCTATGTGGATGTGCCCTCTCTGCACAACATTTCTTCCAAAACCAGAATCTGTAGACTTATTGAATGCAGCACAGACCTTTGTGGTATTACACACATCCTTGTTTCTGATAAAAGAACATACTTCACAGTAAAAGGAGTGAGGAAATGGACATATATTCATGATATTCACTAGTTACCTTGTTCCTCACCTTCCTGGGACTGGGTTGACAAAATGGCAGAAGAGTTTTTTGAAGACTCAGTTACATCCCTAGTTAAGTACACATTTATTGCAGGCAGGGGACTATGTTATACAAGGCTGTTTACGCTGAGAACCAACTTTCAGGAAGTGATGTGTTTTTTTCTAAGAGGTAAAATTCATGGTCCAGGAGGCAAGCAGGTGGAAATGGGAGTCGTACCACTCACTATTAGACCTGGTGATCCACTAGCAAAATTATTGCTTCCTGTTCCCATGACTTAATGGTCTGTTTACCAGAGAATTTAATTCTCCAGTGAGAAAGGCTTATATCAGGAGAAAAAGGCAATGATTCCTTTGAAATGGAAGAGAAAACTGACACCCAGACACTATGAAGCTCTCATGCCTCTGTAATAGCAGGTAGAGAATGAAGTTGGCATGCCGGCTTGGGTGATTGGTTCATCCTACCAAAGAGAAGTCAGATTTCTACTCCATGTTGGAAAAAATAAAAGAGCAGATGACATACAGGAGGTCCTTTTAAGCATCTCTTAATATTACAAATTCTTGTGAGTACAGTCAGTGGAAAACTATAATAACCCATTGCAGGCAGGATTACTGTTTAACCCACTGCTTTGGCAGTGGAGGATTGGATCTCTCCACCAATGGATGGCATGTGGCACAGTGGGCTAATAGCTGATGCCTGCAATGCTGACATCTGGTATCAGAGATCTGTAGGGAAAGGGTTAGTGTGTTTTGGGTTGTGTACAGAACAGTTCTATCATCTTATGTAGGATTATGACTTGTATTTGGAGATCAAGTATGGTTTAAGGAAATATCTATGAGTGCCAAGGTGACTTATGATAGTTAATCTTTTATATAAATTTGACTGGGTAAGCCACCAGGTGCTCATATATTGAGTTAAATATTATTTTTGAGTATATTGTGAGTATGTTTCTGGATATGATTAACCTTTGAATCTGTAGGTTGAATAAAGGAGATTGCTTTTCCCATTGTGAGTGGGCCTCATCCAATCCACTGAAGGTCTCAAAAGAACAAAGGCCTGAGTAAAAAGAAATTCTTTCTTTACTCTGGGCTCTTTGATCTAAAATATTGTTCTGTGACCTTTGGACACAGAATGAAACTATACCCTTTGCTCTCCTCGCTTTGGGCTTCTCACACTCTCTAATCATGAATACCAATTTCTTATAATAATTTTTCTCTCTCTCCATGTATATATATATGTATATACCTCTATAAAATTTTTATATCAGCACATCAATATATTAATTAAATTAATATATGAATATATAATACAAATAATATGTAGAATATACATAATACTCATTATACATTTATGTGTATGAAAAATTCCTATTTGTTCTGTTTCTCTGAATTTCTTCTATTTCCCTAATGAAACTCTCACTCTCCTGGGGCGTCCATATAAACTACTTCCAACTCTTCAAAAATACCACCAATAATTTGTTAAGTAATCTGTTACTCAATTAAAGCCATGGTTATCACATACAGCAATAAAGGAGACTTTACTTTCTTTCCTCAGTATATATTCTTAGATTTTTATTTATTTAGTTGAGAGTCAGACAGAAAATAGAGAGCTCCTGTACTGGTTTACACTACCCCCCCCCCCTTAAGTTCCCAAAACAGCTGGAGTTTTATTTGGTCTGAAGTCAGGAGGTGGTAATTTAATCCAGATCTGCCGTGTCAGTGGCCAGAACTCACGTGAGCCATTACCTGCTGACTTCTACAGTTTACATTAGAAGAAAGCTGGAGAAAGGAGCTGGAGCTGAGAATCAAACCTAGGTTCTCCAATATATGCCCCAGACTTCACACAGAATTTTAAGAATGAAGAATAAATGAAGAGAAAGGAGCCAGAAACATGAGGCATGTGTCTTGTATGGACAGTTCTGGGAAACTTTATCTTCCATCTTACTGAGCAGTCTTTGGCACATTTAATGAGAAGCTGGGAAATATTTTCATTTTAGATGGCCACATATTCAGAGGAAAATAAGCAATTCTAGTAGAATGTGAGGAGTGTCTGTTTTACATCATTTCATTGGTCAAATTAACTCCAGTTCACTGGAACCTCCATATTCTATTCTAGCCTCTCCTTAGAATAAATAATGGGATCATGAAGATTTCTTTCAAATAAAAAAACGTGGTTCTTTTTTTGAAAAATGAAAAACGAAATGCTATTGTCATATAATTTAAATGAGTGTAACCAGTTGTTTCATTCTAAAGATACATGATTAAAAACCAGTTCTAGAATATTACAACATACATGTACATGTGAATGAATTCAGGGAATAAAGCAAACTGCTAACATTTATTTCCTGGATAGTGACTTTATTTAGTGTGTTTTCTAAATATTTTAAAAACTTGGAATCATATCTATGAAATTCATTAAATCTGTTGTGTATGTTTTTAAAGATTTATTTTATTTATTTGAAAGAGTTACCGAGAGAGGTAGAGACAGAGAGAGAGAGAGAGAGAGAGAGAGAGATTTTCCATCTGCTGGTTCACTCCCTAGGTGGCCACAATGGCCGGAGCTGCGCCAATCCGAAGCCAAGAGCCAGGAGCTTCTTCTGAGTCTCCCACGCGGGTGCAGGGGCCCAAGGATTTGGGCCATCTTTTACTGCTTTCCCAGGTCATAGCAGTGAGCTGGATTAGAAGAGGAGTAGCCGGGACTAGAACCGGCACCCATATGGGATGCCGACGCTTTAGGCCAGGGATTTAACCCACTGTGCCACAGTGCTAGCCCCTGTTGTCTATTAATTTAA
This sequence comes from Sylvilagus floridanus, assembly GCA_949820135.1. Taxonomy (NCBI): domain Eukaryota; kingdom Metazoa; phylum Chordata; class Mammalia; order Lagomorpha; family Leporidae; genus Sylvilagus; species Sylvilagus floridanus. Next base: position 23,339,585 of record OX463231.1, read on the forward strand.
AATAAAAAAGTTATTTTAAAAATAAGCACGTCCAAAAATCTGAAGAGCAATATCAATTGCTATATAATGTTAATTCACAAATCTAATTTATGAACTAATTCAAATTTTTAACCCATAAAATATTTTTGGGTATTTTATATCCCAAATACCAAACATCATAAACAAAACATCTGTAATGCCTATCCTCAAGCTTTGCACCTCCAATTACTGTAGAATACCTTGAACACAATGGATGCAGGTGTGAATAAGTTGGTCTCACAGTAATAAACAGGTTTGCTATCTTAACTATAGAAACCAAGAAAATATTTGTCCTGAGTCCAAATACTGAAAAGAGCGTAGGAAGGTGCCTGTGTGAATATGTGAAGTATGTAGGTATACAAAGTTATTCTGTTGTAAGAACTATATACTTATTGTCTGTGTGTGTGTGTGCATGTGTGTGCATGTGTGCGAGAGAATGAGAGAGCAAGATGGTAGGGGAGAGAGAGAGAGAGAGAAAAGCAAGCGACTAGGATAAGACTGCAGAGGTTTTTAGAGACCTTTTAGGTCATGGTGTCCTCTTTCATGAAGTTTGAATTTCTTGTAAAAGGTTTGTGCAGAGATTGAAACATTGCAAACAGCTAAGTATTGTTATAAAATCTGTATTTAGGAGATGCCACATCTGATGCCATTTCAACAAATGGTCTAGGCCTCTAAGTGACATTAAAAATACAAACTCATAACAATTCATTGGTTTAATTGAGGACTTTATGATGTCAACATAGCTCTTATATTTACTCCATGAAATAACAAGAGGTATTGGCTCCTTTAGAAAGGCACACATGAACTCAATATCTGCTTTAGTTGTATCCCTACTAATAATCTATTCAAAGTTCAGTTATCCTGTACATGGATATCCTGTTTCTAATTCAAAATTTCCATGACTTATCTTTAAAAACCTGGATCATACATCCTGGCACAGTTTACCTCTTAAGAATATAGCACCTGTATAGCGTACAACCATACCTACGTCTTATCTGTTAGATCCAAAAGTGCATTTTTATCTTGTACTTATTCTTTCTTTTTCATCACTTTTCACTCCCTGAGAAAGTGGTTTAATTTTAGGTGGGAACTGTGAGATAAATATCAGTGTGTAGGAGGATAAAACTAAATGCAGGGAGAGAAACTTCACAGCATAAAATCCTGGGGATATTAAATTAGAAAATCCATTGACTATAGGCAGTATCAGAAGGCAACGAATTATATTAAAATATGTATGCATTGCTTGTGGTTTTTTATGCTTTTATTATAGTGCAAGTTAAAAGTATAGTATACTTTCTTGGAATATCAAGGAAGGAGCACCATATAGGATGCAAGGATATACAAACCATGTAGTAGTCTGTAGAGCCTTGCATACCTTCGTTTCAGTGAGAGGTCATATGGCAAAATCAAACCAACTTGAGATAAAAACAAAAACTGCTTAGAAGCATTTTACTTCAGTAATTCAGAGACCATATATGAACACTTCAGGATATTCCTGCTATTACTGAAGGTATTCTGTGTTTCATACATGATTAACTTGAAACTCAAAGTAGCTAAATAATTCATCAAGTTTCTCATTGGTACAGTGTGACAGGATAAAAGTCATACTTAGCTGTCTCCAGAGCCTGTGCTATTTTACTTATGGATAGACATTGTAATTTAAATAATACCTATCAACTTTTTAAGATAGTCTCATATTTACCTGATGAGTACCTTAAATACTTATATGCAGTTGCTCTAATAGAGGACAAGGATGAATTAGAACTCTGTTCTCCAACGTTAGATTTGTTTTTTCATAAATATTGACAGTCAGGAACATATTCCTGATATTCCATGAAGAAGTATCTAATAATATAACTATGAAAATTTTTGTTTTTCATTATATGTGGTGCTATGCTCTTAAATTATCTGGGCATTCTTTTCAAACTTCTAAAAAAATTTCTCTGCATATTTACTTTTAAAATCTTTACAATATTTCACTAATGTTAGACCAGCTTTTTACAAACTTTCCTCACCAGAGAGGAAGAAAGAAGAAGAGAATATGAATATCCCTCGGTATTTGTGAGTAGATCCCCCAGAGACTAACCATAAATGTGAAGTTTCTCCGTGGTCTTATGTCTTATCTTAAATTATTCATGTGGATTTGCATCCTATTCTCTAATATATCCTTGCTTGTTTTAATAAAATCTGTTTTAAATTATTTACTATTGGGAAAAAATTCTCCCTGTTGTGTTGGTTTATGGATATAGTTCTACTGCTTTCAGTCTGTCATGGGAAATAAAAACAGTTATAGTTTTCCATGTAGTTGTTGATTGAAAGTATTGTGCTTTGAAAAAACAATCTGCAAAAAAACTGACTCTGTGAGCAGCCCTTTATGATTTAAGTGAGTGATGTTTGAATTATCTTCATATTGCCTTTTACCATATTTTATTTCTTTCATATAAAAGAATAGCAACCCAATTTAAAATTTTAAACCCCTGACTAGGGCATTCACCATTGCATGCCTGCTTTCAGAATAATTTTCCTGAGATTGTAATGATACAATCCAGGAGGTAGCTCTATCTGTTTGAGAATCATCTTGCTGTATCTTGAGCTCTGGGCCTGGGCCCATGTTAGAATAAGGTGAAAGCAAAGTTATTAAAATTAAGGTCTATAAATCCTGTCCTCATCTGAATATGAGATAGCAGAACTGGAAGATTTCAAACTTAAATGTATGTATCCAAGTATTATTAATGAGCATAGAAAAGTCCAGAGAATCAAATTTAAAATATGAGAACGTTTATGAGATGATTAGGTGAGAATACAATGATGTAACATAAAACAATACATTCATGCCATTAATGGAATGATTGAGGCTTTCTGTTTCTTAAAAAACAGTAGGTAGTATAGTTTAAATGTGGCTCCAAAGAGCAAGTTGCATGAAACTTTTAAAGAATTTTAGAGCAGACTTATTGTTAGATTAGGCTGTCATTTTGCAAAACAAAGTTCATTTGATGAAATGATGAAAAGTCAGTAGAATGTAAGTGATCACTTATTCTTTGTTTTGCTTTCCTGCTCATGTCATTGTCATTTTACACCTAAAGTGTCATAATGCCTGTTATACCGTCACCCTCTTCATCCATCCACAGAGGACAATGTCCACTTTTTTTTGAATGACCATTTTCTCTGGACCATAGATTATTTGATCAGTCATGATCCTCATAGTTGCAGAGAGCCAACTAGTAAATTAGTTCCTAAGGTAGCTGCAAAGAGGTGACTTGACTCTTGCACATTCCTTTCCCAGGAATTTTTTTAAAGAGGGGCTCTAGTTTAATTTTGTAGAATAAACTCAGGCATTTTATGCATTTTACAAATCCCATGAAAGTGATAATAAAGCATAGAAAAAGGAGTAAACAAATAGCAATAAAATCTTTGTTTGTTTGTTGTGCCTATGTAGCTTAGCTATTTCAATCTGTTTTTGAAGGACAGAAAGCAGATTGAGTGGGTTGTTGAATAATGAATTTGAATGCAGAAGTCTGTAACCAGCAGAGAACTCTGACCTGCTTCACAGAAGGTCAGAGAGGTTCTGGATGTAGAGGCTGAGGATAAGATACAGAATAAGAGGTAAAACATACGAGAGAATCTCTTGGGGGAGAAGAGTGCAAGAAATTGTGGCAATAATTCTGTCCATGCGCTGACCCAGATTCTCCCTCTCCTGACCTTTCTGGAAGTTATCCTTATGTAGGAAGTGAAATGTGGATTTATCTGTTTTCTTCCTCAAACTACTATCTAATTGTACTAACATAATTGCACATATTCCATCTTTTCATTTATATCTAGACTCCTTCTCTGTTGTACTGATTGACAGTTGTATTACTATGCCAGTGTCACCAGTGTTACATAGTAAAGACTGATTATGCATTTAAATACTAGTGTATAAGTTCATTTTCCATTGCTATGGCAAAATACCTGAGGCTAGATAATTTTTACTTTTATTTGTTAAACTCTTTATTTAGTAGAGCTATTAAGCCTTTGACTATAATAGAAATTAAAAATATGTTATCTCAAAATAATATTAGTATAGCTTTTAATAAAATTCAAAAAGTGGTTCTTTTAGCTCATAGTCTTGTACAGTAAAAGTCCAGACAGCATCATTCCAGCTTGTGCAATTGCCCTCTGATTGCATTACATGGAGGAGGGTGACATGGTGGTAGTGTGTGTGAAGTGGGAGAGATTAAATGGTGAGACAATAGTTCAGAATGCAGGGAGGGTTCAGGCTCACTCTTTTATAACAACTCGCACCAGAACTAACCAGGGTCCTGGGAGAACTACCTCCATTTCTTCCTAGTTGTATCCTCAGTGATCTAGTTACTTCCTACTAGGCCCCATCTGTTAAAAGTCTTACTACTTCTCAACATGGCCATTCTGGGAGCCAAGCTTCCAACATATGGACCTTTGGGAAAAAATTACATTGAAGCCATAGAAGCTGGCAAGAGTCATTTCTTCTCACATTTCTTCCAATTTTCAGAGATTTCTGACCATTTTTGATTGAGTATTTTCCATATGAATTCTAAAATCAGTGCCAACAGAACAAAACAAAAGTTGTTCCCATTTTTATTAAGTACTGTTGGAAGATGAGATCTTTTAGCATGTAGCCAATTTTTCCATTTGTCCAAGTGAAGTCTTCAAGGGTGATATTTAGCTTCAGCTAAGCTGATGGATCTCTGTTACTTGTGGGTGTTTTGGTTCAGATTCTTGTTTCCAAACAAGAAGGCATTCAAGGAAGAGATGTATATGAAGGTGAATAGAAAATAAAGACTTATTTAGAGCAAAAATACATACTCAAAGCATTAAATGGGTGCAAGCTTAAAAGAGAATAAGCTGCAATCAGTGAAGTTCAGGCCATTCTTTTATGGCATCTGGATGCATAGGGATGCATAGTGGGGACTCCAATATGAAATGCAAGCATCCCAAGAAGTGTTGTAACTGTCATGTCAAATACCTGCCCTGTTCCCTTGTTTATTATCTTGTTGACCACTGTATTCCCATCTTCTGTGAAGTTATTTGCACTAGTCTCTCATTTATTTATTTATTTATTTGAGAGAGAGAGTTACAGAGAGAGGGAGAGACAGAGAGAGGTCTTCTTTCCATTAGTTCACCCCCCAAATGGCCGCCACAGCTGGAGCTGTACCGATACAAAGCCAGGAACCAGGTGTTTCCTCCTGGTCTCCCATGTGGGTGCAGGGGCCCAAGCACTTGGGCCATCCTCCACTGCACTCCCGGGCCACAGCAGAGAGCTGGACTGGACGAGGAGCAATCAGGACTAGAGCTGCCGTCCATATGGGATGCTGGCGCCGCAGGCGGAGGGTTAACCAAGTGAGCCACGGCGGCGGCCCCATCAATTAACAATTTTACATAAGCCAATGAATTGAGGACCTATGAGTCTTAATCCCTTAATAAAAAAGCAATAATTTGGGAAACATACCTAAGTTTAATCAATATCAGTTAAATATGCATTCTTGTCAACCTATAGAGATGTAAACAGCTTGTAAGATTGCTTTGTCATTTATTACCCATGAATATCTTTAATCAGACTATGTTTTAATCTTTAGCCTAAAGATAGGATAAAGATAGCAATATTACATAAACCTATTGTGTTTGCTGTATTAAAACCCAAATATTTCCTTATTATAGTAAAATGTGAAAGAGTAGTTCCAAATGAAAATCTAAGACAATTTTATTTCTATTAACTACTATTTTGAACCTATTTAACATCATTTTATAATCTACTGGGCTGTGCATCCTTGTATTCTGCATATTCACAGCAGTTAGCTTTTGACCAGCTAACCATTTAGTTAGAAAGAAGAAAGAAAAAGGATAACTCTTGACAGTTTGTAGAAAGTATTCTAGAAGACAGGTTAAAAAATTAGAAAGGCTTTTGTGAAACTTTTCTGAAAAATACTATGGTTCATTTTAAGTGAACTTCCCTTCACTTTTTCTCTCCATAGCCTTGGTGGATTCATAACTTTTCAAAAGCTGTTTTAGTTCAGAGGTAAGATGGAGAGGCTGCACACCTGAAAAGAAGATGACCGAGGTACAAATGAAAGGTGGGACACCACAGTATGAGAATAAGGATATGGCCAGAGATCAAGGCCTCAGACATGGTGAAGAAAGGAAAGAAAAATTACAGAGGCCACAGGGACTAATGCCTCAAGATTTCAAAGATTTCCCTTTCATCATGGTCTACAAGAGAGAAAGTAGAAAGGATTAATGTTCAAAGCATCTCAAAATTCTTGTTACTCATAAAACCCTCCCTTCTATCCTTTGATTTGACTGCTAACAGCAGTGCATTTTCAGGATCATGGAGGGGCTTAAGATCACAAGACTCAGTATAGCAACTGTAAGTTTCTTAGCACTTAAGAAATTGGAAAGGGATTTCAGTGAAAACCATTGACTTCTGCATTATTTTCCAATCCCTGACATTTTACAGTTGCTAGGATCTTCCTCCAGAAGAGGAAATCCTGGGGCAATAGGATTTATCAAAGAAGAAAAATGGTAGGGCAAAAAAAGAGTTTCTGGTATATACAATACTACTAATCTATCCTATTCTTAGAAAATGAAGAATAGGAGAGAGATTTGCCTCCCCCGTTGCAATTTAAATCATCAAAAGAATAGTATTTAGTTAATGGTAGATGAGGAAGCATAAAATTAATTCTAACTCTTCTTACTACTTTATCCCAACACAGCCAGTTCTTGCCATTTAAATTCTTACCTGTTCACATCCTTTCTTCCTCTTTGTCAACAGGAGAGGTTCTGTTTAATCAATAATAATTAGGAAACAAAGCAGTACAATGATGCCAACACAGGGTAAATCTTTATCTGATCCATTCCCAAGGCTTGTAAATAATGAAAAATGAACATTTAGGAATACTGTTGAGATTGTAAATAGAACTGATGGTATAGTTCTAATTTGTGACTCTCTGTGAGATTCCTTAAGATGAGGACTGGGTTATCTTTTATTCAGTGTTGACCCCTGTGAGGAATCACTGAAAAACAATTACAGAAAGTAATTAGGAATATAATGAGAATTCTTGGCATTTCTTCAGTGCCACTCATTTCAGCAGATATAAGACCAGCTAGTTCTGCCCAAGTACCATGAGTATCCACCAGGGCACCTTGTTCCTGAGATTGCTCCAAAAATATAACCATTATGAGACAATTGTATTAGAGTTAGAGGTTTAGAATTTCAGTTTAAATAGGATTGACATTTTATACTTATCATCCGATTCTTAACTCATTTTTCAATTTATATATATATATATATATATATATATATATATATATATTCTCATAGCTATTCTGCTCCAGTTTGTGCATTTATCACCAAATTTGGGAGGAGAGTTGATTACAGCATTTTGTTTTTCCACACATTCTGTTGAGCATTGTAGTAAAAGGGAAGAAAGCATAAAAGCCAGTCACATTAACTAATTTAATTAACTGTCCATTCCCTTTAAAATGGAAAATATTCTGTTGCTAATTTTCTTTTTCCCATAATTTAAGCCCTGCCTAATAATGCGATTAGTGTTTTAATGTCATTTTGTAAACTTAATATCACTAGTGGAAAGGAGTTACATTTATTCAGAATCTTCCTACCTTGTAGTCTAGGTTGTAGTTACCCAAGTAAACAATGCACACACAAATTAAAAAGGCAAAATTAACACAAAAGCCATCATTGTCACTATATGGTCATCATCAGACTTGATGCCAGCAGACTCCAGCTTCTATTAGCCCTGGCATTGAATTATTATAATTTGTAAAGAGAAAGCAACTTCCAAAGACCTCTTCCTCACTATTTCTCTCCCACTTTACTTTTGTGCTATTGGCAGCCATAGATGCAATGCATGGTTCCTGGATTTTTCTTCCAGCTCTGATCTGTTCACAGACATCATTGCCTCAGACATGATTACTGACATTGATCCTTCAGCAACTCTTTCTCCCAAAGCTTCACTCCCTCAGTCCGCCTGTATTTGTGTACATTGTAATTCTTGTAGTACATTGTTTATTTTAATGATATTTTTAATAACTAGAGGTTTTTGCCTGAGTCCTAATGGAAGAGATTTTGTGTGTTATTTCCAAGGGAATAGAATCTTAAAGGAGTGATTTTGGAATTGGTTCACTGCTCTGATTAAAGACATTACTTACATCTTTGCCAAGGGTACATAAAATGCTGAAGTCCATGGCATTTAGTAGTAAAATAGTTACTGAAACCATCTTTTTTAGTTATCTGGAATCAAGTACCTATAGAGGCAGGTTCTGGATGGAGGTGTTGCTGCCACTATTGAACACTGTAGTGGAAGTTAACAGCATAAGGACTGTGGAGTTGGTTTCCTACAAGTGCTCTGGAAACCTGAAGGAAGAAAGATGAACCCTATGCTTGACATTTCCAGCTCAAAAGCAGAGAAAAATCTCTGTTATTTTTGTAAGAAACCCTTGTCTCTTGTAACTGCAGATTATTTAATATTTATGGAAACTAAACCTAAATCCATTTCTATAGATAGCTAAATTACATTGTAAATGAAAGTTACAGTCCTACAGGGTCTCACATTCTGTAGTAACACCAAGAAGATGAAATTGCAGACATAAGAGCAGATTACAGTAAAGCTGGCACTCCAAATTCCAATACGTCTAATTTGCCAGGCTACCACCTTAGGAAAAGAGTAGCCAACCCTTGACTAAAGAACATGTAATGACCATTTTTTAAGCAACAGATATTTGGTAGGTGTGGAAGGCTGAAAGATATCTCCCAAAGATATCAGCTCCTGATCACCAACATTTGTATATGTTATCCTATTTGGAAATAAGGTTTTAGCAGATGTGACGAATTAAGGATGTTAAGATGATAGTCCAATCCTGGACTAGCAGGGTGAGCCATAATTCATCACTTCACCAGTGTACTATAATAGTAAAACAGCTCCCAGGAAAGCAAATGATGCCATCTACCTTTCCAGAGAAAAGATACTTTATTTGATGAGTGCTTCAGAACCCACAATCCACAATTAAAACAGTTTTAGGGTATCTATCTAGTTTAAACTCTTTGTTAAGTTCTGAGTCAGTGAAAATTTTGGAAATATTTTGTGCTAACTCTGAAAGTCACAACTGATGAACCTCTGTTTCTGGGGAAAATCATGGGAGAATTTGCAGAGTTGGAGTTATTCATATTCTCCTTTTGAGGGGCACTGACAAATGTAATGGTAAGGGGAACAAGGAATGTTTTAAGTGTTCTGCAGTGATTCTTACCTGTACATCATCAAAGACTTTAAGAGAAGTGGAAATTAAAATGAGTTTCCTGAATTCAGTAGGGACAACTGAATCTCAGAGTGGCAGGGACCAAGTGGTTACGAGTAACTTGCAGTGAACAGTTAAACATGATTACTTAATGAGCAGAAGTGCCAGTGTATTTAATTAGAATGGTTAGACAGGAGTTTTTAGCCTTAACTAAATGATTATAACATCATACCTCTGAGAAAACATGTAGTTTACTATAGCATTTTATTTGATTTGTACAGAAATATCTTGCCTGATAGAAAATTGTATCTTAAATTAACATATATAGAGTTACAAGTAGGGTCCAGTGACAAATTTTCAGATTGGAACTTGTAAAGAGACTCAGATCCCCTTAAAATCATGTTTTTTTCTTGAACAACCCTCTTATCTAATAAAATTTAAATTCACATCAGTTAATTTTAAATTTTGAATGTTACAATATACCAAAGGAGGGGAATGAGTCCATATACAGAAAAGTTTCTCTCAAATTATTCATAAAAATTAGAGAAAGAGAAAAATCCAGTCAAATTCTATTCGAACAGTCATTATCATAACTAAATATTGGATAAATAGAAAAATAGGATATTTTGTATCTTCTTTAGAGAAGAAGGTTACTGTATTTTGTGGGGGATAATTCAGTGTAAACATGATTTTTTCCAATGTCTTCACTTAAGAATTAAGTATGATTAAAATGTATGTTTTGGATACTCAGTTTACAGGAGGGTGGACTATGCTAGATTATGTTTTGTCAACTTTTCTTTACAATCACTATCTTAGGCAGGACAAACATTTCCAAGAATGCTCTTTGCTTATTGAATCTAGGTTAGAGTTGGTCAACAGCATCTAGAAGGGAAATTTTCCTGCAAAATTTGAGCTGCCCAACGAGTCATTGCTCAGGCTCTGATGCTAAGTGACTTCATTTGTCCCCAACACATATTTCCCAGACCCTTTTCCCCGGCTCTACTTTCCCCCTTACTAATAATAATTTTAAGTGTCTCTTTTCCTTACTGAACATTGGCTGATGCAATTATATTTTAGTAATTTAGTTCATGATACTAAATTTTTAAATATGTGCTGGTTTGGTGGGATGTAGCTTCTCTCCGGAACCCCATTATCACATACTCATGAAATGCAGGGAATCATTAAAACTCTGCCCAACACAGTAGTCACCAATTAAAAATGCTTATCAGTGAGTATAAAAAATACATATATAATTGAAAATAAAAAATAAGCAAGTCAATAGTTTAAAAACTTTTTAAAGGAATTTATTATTATATTAGATTCTCAGGGTCACAGCAAATACATGAGAATTACTACAATGCAATTCTCATCAGCTTTCTTGTTAATGTGATATCAGTACAAAGAGAACAGATTCCATGTAGTTCATAGACATATATTCCATTTAGTTCATGGTTCATAGACACATAGACATTTCTTTTTCCATCTTTCCTCCCTCCCTCCCTCCCGCCCTCCCTCTCTGCCTCCCTCCCTTCCTTCCTTCTTCTTAATTTTTGAGATAACACATTTTAATTTACATTGTAGTCAGAGGCTTAATATTCCACTAGATAAAGAGTTCGTAAAAGAACCATATCTCAGAAGGAATATAGGCAAGGACTGTAAACAATAATCAAATGAAAAAATATATTTCGCTCATACATGGTAAATTCTGAATTAATCCCAGTTCATTAAAGCAATAGTAGTATGCCATTCTTTTTTTTTTTTCTTTTGGACAGGCAGAGTGGACAGTGAGAGAGACAGAGACATAAAGGTCTTCCTTTGCTGTTGGTTCACCCTCCAATGGCTGCTGCGGCCGGCACACCACGCTGATCCGAAGGCAGGAGCCAGGTGCTTTTCCTGGTCTCCCATGGGGTGCAGGACCCAAGCACTTGGGCCATCCTCCACTGCACTCCCTGACCACAGCAGAGAGCTGGCCTGCAAGAGGGGCAACCGGGACAGAATCTGGCGCCCTCACTGGGACTAGAACCTGGTGTGCCGGTGCCGCAGGCGGAGGATTAGCCTGTTGAGCCATGGTGCCCGCCCAGTATGCCATTCTAAACCATTGATTTGACAAGAATATAAAACAAAGCTTGACAAAACTGTATTTGCAACAATACTGATACACACAGACATTTCTTTTTATGTTTTTGTTTTTTGATTTTTTGCTCCCACATATAACGGAAAATATGCAATATTTATCTTTCAGTTATATGCAGCAGTCTCCTCTGTTCCATTCAGAAAGCAGGGGACCTGATTTCTCTTGATCTTAAACAAGAAAACTCTGCTTGTCTATGATATTACCATAATGCTGGCCATATTGTATTTAAAGTTTTCCTCTCTTAACACTAGCTTGGAGAGTAATATCTACTGCAAAGGTCATGACTTTTGAATATGTGTGAAGTGAAGTGAGTGGCACAAAACAGTAGGTAGTGAAGCATCTTACAAGTCAGTGAACAACAAGGTCAATCACTTCATATCTACTTGTGGTTCAACACAGTTGGAGTGAAAAAAATCATAATGCTTGGCTGGCATTCTGCAGCAGTGTAATGTGGAATAATAAGGGAGCTGAAATCATCGCTTTACAAACAATGGTAGTCTGACTAGCAAAACACAGAAAATAAAGGCAGGTCGTCTGTCAAAGAAATATTGGGAAAAACCCATGTGAGAATTGCAAGGATAGAATACAAAAGAATATGTCTCCTATTCCTTTAAACAAGAGACCTAAAATATTAAAGTTACTGTTCGATTCTGTTTTAAATTGTTATCAAACTCCCTTTGAAGGTATCAGCGTCTATGGTATTGCCAATCCTCTAAGCAAAAATAGAATTTTTGTTAAATTGGTAATCTGAGTACAAATCTCGTTTGAGGAATAGTCACAAAACTCAAACTACTAGATGCTATGATTTTACTGGTATTTTTTAAAGCATATTTTATGGAAAATGTTAAAAAGCTACAATTTGTCTTGTATGTGTTGTAGGCTTTTTTATGTAAAATTGGTCATTTAGGTAATGTACATTATGAAACACATACATTATGTTATATTTATGTTATATATACATATAAATTAACAATTCTGAGATTTTTGTAAAGCAATTGGTTTTTTATAAAATAGCTCTAACAATAAGAAAGTATCAAAGTGTCAGTTAAGATTGCTCCTCCTTCTCCTGATGGTTTCAAAGTATTTGAAGGTGTTCTATACCTCAGCTTGCTAACCTGGAATTTAGCCTTGATGACCAAGGAAGCAAATTGCCCTTTGATGTCAGTGATAGGTTTGCTTACAGCTGAAGCAGAGATGCCCAGAGAATGTAACCAAAGTATTCATAGCTTGCATGCATTTTTAAAGAAATTAATGCTACCCTGTGCCTACAGTCACTACTCTTTGTACTTTATTGGAGCTGCACAATAAATTACAGGTATATTAAAGTGGAGCAGCACACAGCTAATGATGCATAATGTCGGAGGTGCAGCGCTTTGCTTTTGTCTTATTTGCACATTTGCCTTTTGAAGTGAAAAATCAATTAAGATGACTAGCAAAACACACCACAGACATCCTGAAGGTTTTTTTCCTCTTTTTAATGTGTTTTAGAGAGCTTCCCAATCATTAACTAAGTCATATTCAGTAAACCTCTCATATTAATTGTCTCCTTTTACCTTTATGGACTAGTGAATTGACTTTCATTTAATAAAATTCACTTTTTTTAGATACATTCAGATACATTCAGATAATATCACTTAGGTAGGCATCTGTGTAGGTTGGAATATCCCATTGGGGAGTCAGAAGTATAAACATTCAGTGAAATAGGAGAGTTGTCAAAACACATTCTTAAAGTTTATATCCTCAAGTTGAACTTGTATTTCTTTTGTTGTTGTTTTATTATTTTTATTTTTATTCATTTTATTAAAATGCAGGATAACAAGAAATCTGCATAAGTGTGCAGATGAAGGAATGTTTCTGTCATCTGATCACACTCATTACCAACACCCAAATTAAGAACAAAGCATTACTAGTACCTCACTGTTCCCACTTGTCTATTTCTTTCTCTTTTTTAAAACATGTGAAATGAGTGTATTGTCATTTACATGATTCAGTGAGGCAATATTTATAACCATATATGAAATTGTCTGACATCCGTGCAGTTTTTATTATCTCTGTATATTAACTACCACAAATAAGAAAAGATGTGATATTTTGCTTTTTGGGTCTGGCTTATAATTCCATATTTACAGGAGTTAGAAATATTGGGCATATTTCCCTAATTTTAGAATGTTGTATGAAAATATGGCATATAAATCCTCCCTAAAATTATTTTACATGTTTTATTTTGCAGAAGAAAAGGTAGCAATTGGGTAGATATAAATGAAATGGCAATTATTTTTGTTTTTTGTCTTGGAAAATTTTCAGTGATTAGACTTTGATCTAGATTTTGTACTTTAGAAGTTAAAGTCCTATTCATATAAGTAAAAGGCACATATAAATCTATGGATAGAGTAAATTGTAAGTCTTTAAACAGCTAGTCACATTGTAATCAATGTATTAGCAATAATACATCTACTAGTAGTGCTATGTGTAATGATACATGATACAACATCAACCCCATTTTCCATATACTTTGTTTTACTTCTATTCCATTTGTTCCTCAAACAGAATTTATTTCCAGATCTGTACTTTTAGTCTAATTTGCATGAGTTTCACAAATAGTAGTGAGCTTTAGAATATTACTTCAAGTTGATAATTACAAATATGTAGCTTAAGGTCTTTATCCACCTTCCAGTTTTTCACCATTATAAAAATGACTTATTTTACTATGAGAAGACATTTTCAGTGGTTTCCTGGTAAATAAAATATTTCAACCTTTCTGTTCAATTACTTTCTTTGTACTGCAGTTTATCAATTATATTTGCAATGAAGGTACTTAGAGCTATGGAGAGAGGAAAGAGAAGGGACAGAAACACCATTTATAAAACCTCAGACTTTGAATTTCTATCTAAAAGGCATTTAAAAGGCAAAATGCACAAAAGAAGGTTCCCAGAGCTAGGTTGAGGTCTAGTTTAGTCTGCAGAGCAAAACTGGAACCAATCAAAAATTTCCCCTAAAACCAGTTTATCATTTTGTAATTATGCACTGGCCATGGTCTCTGGGAAACATTTTAGATGCAGTGAATCTGAAAAGGTTTTCTGTCCTCTGGGAAATAACAACCCCTGTAGAAAAAGTTACATCTTCCTTTAGCTGCTGGGATGGTGGATGTCAGACAAACTTTGTTGTTCTCATTCTGTCTTGCAACACAAGTTAGATTTCTGACAAGCTGTCAAGCTGCCCAAAGCTTTGCATAACTTTCTCTCAGTAGGTGATGTCTTCTTACCCACTGAGAATTGAAATAGAAAATATATCTAAAAACAGGATGGAGAGACTCATGGATAGAAACAATTAAGGTTTTTTAGATCATCTAGTCCTTGCAGAGGGAAGAGATCAGCCACTTAACCCATTTTGAAATGTTTTGCTCTGTGAATTGGAGCTTGTGGGAAAGAAGGTTGCTTTGTGGAGCTATCTTATAGTACTCGTAAATTATATTTTTGAATATGAATCTGGAGTTTTATGTTCAAAAATATAATCTGTAATTTATAATTTGTAAAGTATATTTATCATTTATAATATGATTCTGTAGTAGATACATAATGGTGTGAGCTAAATGATTTGGTGGAATGCTACCTGCAAGATTTTAGAGTACAGTATCTCTGAATAAATATTTTTCTGCTTTTGAAAAAATTTCTCATGTTTTATATTTCACTACTTTTCTTTTGTCTTTTCCACAGTAACAGATATAGAAGACTCTGACTAGCTTCTCATTTAGCCTTAAATCTCCCTTTAGTAAGTTAGTGTTTCTTTTTGCTCCAACGCTTTTAAGGTTTTTGTTATAATTTTGACTTGATTTCAGTTGGAAAACTAATATAAATGGAGACAACCTACAGTGAACACCAGCACAAGGAATGACTGACTGAGCAGAGAAAGGTTATATGATACGCTGTTTAGAAATGTCAGGTTAAATATTGCAGGACTGATCTATATGGGAGTTTTGAGTCAGCTGCATGAACAGTGTTTATTTTAGAGGGTTTTAAAGTTGAAGCATGGGCTGATATTTTGTTGATTTCTGAAAATGTTCACATCTAGCTTCATCTTCCTTCAAGCCCTATGGTTTCCATTAATCTGGTTTTTTAAGATTGAAATAATGACTATAGAAGAAATTAGAAAAAAAAAACAGCTCTTTTTAACTCAATGGTGCAGTTAAAAGCCTGAAAGTTGTCCTTTTTAGGTCTTTGAGTTGTGATCTTTATTTCAATTACTGTGCAGGGTAGGGTGGCATTAGGGGCTTTGTGGAGGTGGCTTAGAGTTTGATCTCTCACCTCTGCTGTTACTATAGCAGCTCCTTAACCTAAGGAGCTTTGCCAACTGAATGTTGCTCAGGCATTTGTGTGCATATGTGTGAAAACACATAGAGACACACACATATTCATTGAAAATAGGTCTGTTAAAGAAAAATGCTGAATTGAATAAAAGTGAAAAAATAAGTTGTATGTGATTACTGATCAATGTATTTTGTAAAAGGACTATATTAGACTTGTAATTTTGTACCTTCTTTAAGGAAAGAGCACCCTCTCTAAGGTGGTGCACTATATAAGCTGAGAGTATAATCTTTCACATATACTGTATCATTCATAGTCCTTACTAACATATTTATCAAATAATAATCCTAATGTCTTATTCTTCATTTTTGCTTAGCAAATGTCTACAATTGCCTTCTCTGATTCTTCCTACACTCAACAGGGAAGTTCCCAGAAATGTTTGGAGAAAATTTTCACTTAAAGAAATTGCCACAAAATGAAGATTCAGGGTCAACGGAAACATTATCACTCACTTACATTTCTTGGGACTTTGCCCATTTTATTGTCAACATCATAAAATGATCTTCTAATGGGAAGCCTTGTACACACATTCTCCACTCTTTAGATGAGCAAGATGAGCCTCAGGGAAGCCATGTAGCTAAACTGTAAGGGAGCCAGGACCAGATCTGAAATGTTCTGGCCCCAAGTTGGCCTCTAAATCCAAAGTCATTTTTTCCAAGAAATGGAATGGAAATAAACAGTTCTTATTTTTCAAAAGAAAAATAAAACAAACAAAATAGATCCAAAAACTCTATAAGAAGGACCTAGGAGAGCTTGCCTGCGGATTAATTATCAAATTCCAAGTTACTATAAATACAGAAATGCACACTAACAGTTCAAGACATTGTCTCTGATTTTTTTTTAATGCTAAAACACCTTATCATCAGTGCTAAATTCAATAAATAAAATGAGTGTGAATGTTTGCTTTGTCCCTATTGGAAACAAAAATCCTCTCCAAATCCAAACAGCTGATAGAATGAGTAAATATTTCTTGAAATCCTACAGAATACTTGTCAGGTTGTTAAATGCAGAGGAGTTCCCTACCCATAATGAAGGCATTATTTACATTTATAATTTATCCATTTCATTGTATTTCTGTGCATAAGTAGCCACAGTTAATATTAAATAAAAATTGCCTTAAAGCTTTGTTGAATATTTAAACAGCTTTTGATGAGGAACATTGAGTGGAAATATAGTGTAGAGTTTGCAACATAAACTAACCTGCAAAAAAGCCTTTAGGCTACAATGATAGCTATAACTATATACATTTTAATTTGCAATGACAAATAAATCATGAGATGACAGCAACAACCTATATTTAAACTTCTTTTTTGTATTAAAATAGCTGGCAAGTTGTTATTTTTTTCTGAATACTAAGGAAAACAATTCGTGGTCTTGCTAGCAGATATATGTGACTCCAAATATGATGCACATGTTAAAAAATTATACTAAAAATCTCATAGTCAATGTCAAAATGTAATGATCTCTGAGTTAGTGAATAGAACAATCAAAAGCCTCTACATTCAAAGAAGCTCTGAATCTTATAATTTATTAAATTGTTCTGCAGTCACGGGTCACCTTTTGAAAACTCCTTAGGAAAATCCAGTGGTGTCAGATACCTGGTAATAATTCCAGCAATGACAGTCACGATTCTATGGTTACCCTCTGGATTCCAGTTCTGCAAACATTTTTTTTTTTTTTTTTTTGGACAGGCAGAGTGGACAGGGAGAGAGAGAAGCCAGGAGCCAGGTGCTTATCCTGGTCTCCCATGCGGGTGCAGGGCCCAAGCACTTGGGCCATCCTCCACTGCCTTCCCTGGCCACAGCAGAGAGCAGGACTGGAAGAGGAGCAACCGGGACAGAATCCAGTGCCCCAAGTGGGACTAGAACCCAGGGTGCTCATGCCACAGGCAGAGGATTAGCCTAGCGAGCTGCGATGCCAGCTGTAATTATTTCTTAACAATTTAATTTAGACTTAAGCTTATTACTAAAATATTAGTGAATAAAAGCTGAGGATTTGAGTTAGCAGATAGTTTTGAATCCCTGCTCCACCTCTTACTAGATAAGAGACTAAAGTCTCCTAACTTTTCTCAACATTGTTTGCTTCATTTTAAAGATAAGGATAATAATAACACTGACCTGTGCATTTTTTTTTTGAGGATTAAAAGAGTTAAGTAAGTTTCTGATGAGTTATTTCATTTCTTTATTCATTTATCACATCTATTTTAGTTGCCTTCAAAATTTTCTTCTATGCACTATTCAGCTATGTCTGATGCTGACATTTTATTTCCCACTGTTTTTCAGTATGTAATATCTTTTGAATTTCTGTACTCAAAGCCTTTACCTCATGAGTGTTTACTCATAAAAAAAACTCACTCCTAATCCTCACCTTTGTTTGGTGTCTGACTCAGTAGCTTAAATCAGTTCTTCACTTAGACCCCAACATTTGTAAATGTTATTGCATTCATCTTCTTGTCTCCTGATTTGTCTGCCTTTATGAGTTGTTTTTAATCCACTACTTTTTGAAAGGTTCACTCTGAATTCTATGGTATGGGATGTTGTTAGCCTCTATCTTCTCATACTTTAGCAAACTAACACAGCTCAGTTGTTTAAGAAAAAGGAGAGTTGGCTCTGTGACTCCTATACATTACTTTTTAGGTACTCCATTAGTTACCACAGATCAGGGAAAAGATGTGGTATCTGTATTTTGGATACTGGCTTATTTCACTAAGTGTAATGGTTTGTAGTTGTATCTATTTTGTTGCAAAATACATGATTTCATTTTTTTTTTTACTGCTGAGTAGTATTCCATAGTGAATATATATATATATATATATATATTTTTTTTTTTTTTTTTACAGAGTTAGACAGTGAGAGAGAAACAGAGAGAAAGGTCTTCTTTCCGTTGGTTCACTCCCTAAATGGCCATTATGGCCAGAGCTGCACTGATCTGAAGCCAGGATCCAGGTGCTTCCTCCTGGTCTCCAATGTGGGTGCAGGGCCAAGGACGTGGGCCATCCTCCACTGCCTTCCCGAGCCACAGGAGGGAGCTGGAATGGAAGAGGAGCAACCAGGATAAAACCTGGCGCCCCAACCGGGACTAGAACCCAGGGTGCCGGCGCCAAAGGCAGAGGATTAGCCTAGTGAGCTGCAGCACCGGCAATGAATATATTTTCTAAAAGATTTATTTATTTATTTGAAAGTCAGAGTTACACAGAGAGAGGAGAGGCATAGAGAGAGAGGCTTTTATCCAGTGGTTTACTCCCTGGTTGGCTGCAACGGCCCGAGCTGCACCAATCCAAAGCCAGGAGCCAGGAGCTTCTTCCGGGTCTCCCACGTGGGTGCAGGGGCCCAAGAATTTGGGCCATCTTCTGCTGCTTTCCTAGGCCATAGTAGAGACTTGAACCGGTGCCCATATGGGATGCCAGCTCTTCAGGTCAGGAAGGTAACCCACTGTGCCATAGCACCGGCCCCTCCATAGTGAATATATACCATAATTTTTTTTTATCAAGTCATCTGTTGATGGGCAGATGGGTTGATTCCATATCTTAGCTATTGTGAATTGAGATACAGTAAGCATAGGGATACAGATGACTCTTCCATCTGCTGATTTTATTTTGATTTGGTAAATCCCCTGGAGTGGGATGGCTGTGTCAAATGGTAAATCTGCTCAGATTTCTGAGGTATCTGCATACTGTCTTCCACAATTTCTATACGAGTTTATATTCCCACCAGCAGTGGATTGGAATACCTTTCCCCCCACAACCTCAAAAGCATTTGTTGTTTGTTGATTTTTGTATGTGAGCTATTCTAACTGGGTTAAGGTGAAACCTCATTGTGGTTTGACTTGCATTTCCCTGATGTCTCGTGATCTTGAGCATTTTATCAAGTGTCTGTTGGCCATTTGAATTTTCCTCTCTTGAAAAATGCCTATTCAAGTCCTTTACCCATTCTTGATTTCATTGTTTGTTTTGTTATTGTTGAATTTCTTGAGCTATTTATAGATTCTGGATGTTAACCCTTTATCAGTTGCATAGTTCCAAATATTTTCTCCCATTCAGTAGTTTGCCTCCTCACTTTGCTGAGTGTTTCATTTCCAGTGCATAAGCTTCTCAACTTGATGTAATCCCATTTGTCAATTTTGGTTTGATTGCCTATGTTTCTGAGGTCTTTTCCTAAAAGTCCTTGCCTATTCCAATGTCTTGTAGAGTTTCCCCAATTTTCTCTAGTAATTTGATGGTATCATGTCATAGATTTAGGTCCTTGATGCATTTTGAGTGAATTTTTGTGTAAGGTTTAAGATATGGGTCTTGTTTCATACTTTCTGTATGTGGAGATCCAGTTTTCCCAACACCATTCGTTGAAAGATTTTAGTTCCTTTGTCAAAGTCAATTATAGATGTATGGATTGATTTCTGAAGTTTCTAATTCCATTGGTCTGCACACATATTTTTTTGTATATTACCAGGCTGTTTTGATTGTAACTGCCTGTAGTATGTCTTGAAATCTGATATTGTTATGCATGTGGCTTTGTTTTTGTTGCATAATATTGCTTTAGCTATTGAGGGACTCTTGTGTTTCCATATGAATTTTAGTATCATTTTTTTGGATCTAAGAAGAATTTTATTAATATTTTCATTGAGATTGCTTTGAATCTATAAATTACTTCCAGTAGTATGGACATTTTGATGACATTGATTCTTTCAATCTATTAATATGGAATGTTAATCCTATTATGAGTCTTCCTCTATTTCCTTAAAGTTTTATAATTTGGCTGTTGATCTCACTGCCTGTAGGTTGAAGCTCAGATTCTGATCAATTTTGAGATGAGCAGGGCTGCTTCAAAAGAGCAATGTGAACACAGCCAGAAGCTTCAGACCGGTCTGTAAAATGGCGGGTCCCGTATTTACCACTTACTAGCAAAACTGACAGAAAAACTCACAGAGAAAAAAGTTTAAGAATCCTTCCTGCTGATGTGCACTCCTTACAGTAGCAGGCTTTTGCAAATGGAGTTTTACAGTCTATATTTAAAAGTGTATGTTTGTAACAAAGTATGTGGAAAAGTGGATGACAAAAAAAAAGTTTTATAATTTTTATTGTGGAGATCTTTGACATCCTTGGGTAAGTTTATTCCAAGATAATCAATTTTTCTGTAGCTATTGTAAGTGATATTTCTCTTAAAATTTTGTTCTCAGCAATGGCTTAGAATACACAAGGCCATTGATTTTTTTGTGTTAATTTTATATCCTGCTACTTTAACAAACTCTTTTCTGACTTTCGATAGTCTCTCAGTAGAGTATTTTGGTTCTCATATATATATATCATATCATCTGTAAATAAGGCTAGTTTGATTTCCACCTTTCCAACTTGTATCACTTTTCTTTTTCTTCCCTCATCTCTCTGAATAAAACTTCTAGGAGTATATTGAATAGCTTTGGTGAGAGTGGGCATCCTTGTCTTATTCTGGATCTTAGTTGGGATCCCTCAACTTTTCCTCATTCAATAAGATGCTGGCCATGGATTTGTCATAAATTGCCTTGATTGTGTTGAGGAATATTCCTTCTGTAATCAATTTGTTTAAGATTTTCATCGAGAAGGATGTTGTATTTTATCTATAGAGATAATCATATGTTTTTTGTTCTTCAGTTTGTTAATGTGATGTATCACATTGATTGATTTGCAAATGTTGAGCCATCCCTACTTACCAGAAATAAATCCCACTGGTCTTGGTGGATGATCTTTCTGATGTGTTGTTGGATTCAATTGGCTAGAATTTTCTTGAAGGTTTTTTGCATTTATGTTCATCAGGGAAATTGATATGTAATTCTCTTTCTCTGTTGCATCTTCTTCAGATTTAAGAATTAAGGTGATACTGGCTTCATAGAAAGAATTTTGGAGGATTCCCTCCCTCCTTTCAGTTGTTTTGAATAACTTGAGAAGAATTGGAGTTAATTCTTTTATTTTTATTTTTGTTGACAGGCAGAGTTATTTTTTTTTTGACAGGCAGAGTGGACAGTGAGAGAGAGAGACAGAGAGAAAGGTCTTCCTTTTGCCGTTGGTTCACCCTCCAATGGCCGCTCTGGCCTGCGCGCTGCAGCAGGCATACCACGCTGATCCGATGGCAGGAGCCAGGGACTTATCCTGGTCTCCCATGGGGTGCAGAGCCCAAGCACTTGGGCCATCCTCGGCTGCACTCCCGGGCCACAGCAGAGGGCTGGCCTGGAAGGGGGGCAACCGGGACAGAATCCGGCACCCTGACTAGGACTAGAACCCTGTGTGACAGCGCCGCAAGGTGGAGGATTAGCCTAGTGAGCCGCGGTGGCGGCTTGGAGTTAATTCTTTAAATGTGTGGTAGAATTCAGCAGTGAAACCATCTGGTCCTGGGTTTTCTTTGTTGGGAGGGTCTTTATTACTGATTCCATCTCCGTCTTGGTTATTGTTCTGTTAAGGTTCTCCGTGTCTTCATGATTCAATTTATGTAGGTCGTATGTGTCCAGGACTCTATCAATTTCATCTAGGTTTCCCAGTTTGTTGGCATAAAGCTCTTTGCTGTAATTTCTGATTATTCTTTTTGTTTCTATGGTGTCTGTTGTTACATTTTCTTTTTCATCTCTAATTTTATTAATTTGGGACTTCATTCCTTTTTTTTTTTTTTTTTTTGTTAGCTGGGCCAATGATGTGTCAGTTTTGTTTAGTGAATGGGTTGAGAAGTATTGGAATTGTTCCTCTTTAAATATCTGGTTGAATACATCCATGAAGCCATCTGGACTGGGTTTTTCTTTGTTGGGAGGGTATTTATTACTAACTCAATTGTTGTCTTGGTTATTGGTATGTTTAGATTCCCATATTCTCTTTTTTTTTTCTTTCTTTGACAGGCAGAGTTAGACAGTGAGACAGAGAGAGACAAAGAGATAGGTCTTCCTTCCATTGTTTCACCCCCCAGATAGCTGCTACAGCTGGTGTGTTGTGCCGATCCGAAGCTAGGAGCCAGGTGCTTCCTCATGGTCTCTCAAGCACTTGGGCCATCCTCTACTGCCTTCCTGGGCCACAGCAGAGAGCAGGACTGGAAGAGGAGCAACTGGGACAGAATCCGGTGCCCCAGCTGGAATTGGAACCTGGGGTGCCGGCACCACAGGCAGAGTATTAGCCAAGTGAGCCATGGTGCTGGCCAAGATTTCCATATTTTCAAGACTTAATTTTGATAGATTGTATTTTTCCAGGAATCTATCCATTTCTTCTAGGTTTTCTAATTTTTGGCATATAGTTCTTTGTAGCAATTCCAATGACTCTTTATTGCTGTGGTATCTGTTGTTACACTTCTTTTTTCATCTCTTTTTATTGACTTAGGTCTTCTCATCTTTTTTGATTATTTGAGCCAATGGTGAATAAAATTTGTTTAAGTTTTTTTAAAAAAAGCACTAGCTCTTCATTTCATACATCTTTTGTATTTTTTATTCCATTTTGTTTATTTCTTCACTAATTTAAATTATTTCTTTCCTCCTACTAATTTGGGGTTTGGTTTGTTGTTTCTCTACGTCCTTAAGATGCATTGATCGCTCATTCATTTGTTGCCTTTCCAATTTCTTGATGTAGGCACCAATTGCTATAATCTTCCCTCTTAACACTGGTTTTGCTGTATCCCATAATTTTTGATTGTTGGTTGTATTGTTATCTTGTTTCCAGAAATGTTTATATTTCTCTTGATTTCGTCTGTGACCCACTGTTCTTTCAGGAGCATGTTTTTTATATCTCCATGTGTTTGGATATTTCTAGAGAATCTTGAGTTGTTAATTTCTAGCTTCATTCTGTTGTGGTCAGAGAAGATGTATGGTATGATTTCTGTATTTTGCAACTATGGAATGAAAGGTTGTATAGATATCAGTGAGGTCCAGTTGGTTGTAGTGTAGATTAGTTCTGTTTCTTTGTTGATTTTCTGTCTAGTTAACCTGCCTATTGTTGAAAGTTGTGTGCTGAAGTCCCCCATTATTACTGTATTGGAGTCTATGTCTCCCTTTAGATCTATTAACATTTTTTAAATAGCCAGATACCCTGATATTGGGTGCATATTCATTTATTATAGTCACATCTTCCTGCTGAATTGATACCTTAATCATTACATAATCCCCTTCTTTGTTTTTAGCAGTTTTTGTGTTAAAGTCTATTTTGCTGATATTAGGATGACTACTTATGCCCTTTATTGTTTCTGTTAGCGTGGCATATCTTTTTCCATTCTTTCTCCTTTAGTCTGTGTGAATCTTTGTTGGTAAGATGTGTTTCTTTTTTTTAAGATTTATTTATTATTTATTCGAAACTCAGAGTTACACAGAGAGAGGAGAGGCAGAGAGAGAGAGAGAGAGAGAGAGAGAGAGAGAGAGAGGTCTTCCATCCGATGGTTCACTCCTCAGATGGCCGCAATGGCGGGAGCTGTGCCGAGCCAAAGCTAGGAGCCAGGAGCTTCTTCTTGGTCTCCCACACGGGTGCAGCGGCCCAGCAACTTGGGCCATCTTCCACTGCTATCCCAGGCCACAGTAGAGAGCTGGATAGGAAGAGGAGCAGCCGGGACTAGAACCAGCGCCCATATGGGATGCCGACGCATCAGGCCAGGGCATTAACCCACTGAGCCACAGTGCTATCCCCAAGATGTGTTTCTTATAGGCAGCAACTAAATGGGTTTGTTTGTAAATCCATTCATTCAGCTTGTATCTTTTAAATAGAAAATTTAAACCATTTATATTCAAAGTTACTATTGATAAGTAACAACTTAGCCTTGCCAATTTTCCATAAATATTCCTATTATTTGCTTTGGATTTCCTTTGTACTTTTATTGGGAGATATTTTTGCCTTCACTTTCTTTCATAATGATGGCTATCTTTCTGTGTTTCTGTGTGTAGTACATCCTTAAGCATCTTATATAAGGCTGGATGAATGGTGACAAATTCTCTTAATTTATGTTTTTTAATGTAAGTTCTTTATTTCACCTATATTTATAAATGAGAGCTTTTTAAGATACAGTAACCTGGGTTGACATTTTTTTTCTCTTATGACTTGGACTATGTCTCTCCATTCCCTCCTAGCCTGTAATGTTTCTGATGAGAATTCAGCTGTGAGGAATGTAGAGATCCTCTTAGAATAATCTGGAATGTCTCTCATGAACATTTTAGAATCTTTTCTTTTTGCTTTACTGTTGAACTTTTGACTACAGTGAGTCGTGATTGAGATCTTTTCTGGTCATACCTTATGTACTTGGATGTCCTTTCTTTCTCCAGATTGGGGAAATTTTCTGTTACTATTTCACCAATAAGCATTCTGATCCACTCTCTCTTTCCACACCTTCAGGAACTCCTAAGACCTATATGTTATGTAATTTACAGTATCCTATAAACATCCAACACTATTTTTAATTTTTCTAACTTTTTTTGTATTTTTTTATCTGACTGAAAAGTTTTCAAAAAATTGTCTTCTAGCTCAGATATTCTTTCTTTTACTTCACCAGGTCTAATTTTATGTCTTCATCCTATATTTTTTATTTGACGTATTGAATTTTTTATTTCTAGTATTTCCTTTGGATTTCTCTTCAAAATTCCAATTTCTTGGAAAACTTTTCATTCATGTTACGTATGGGTTTCTTTATCTCTTGAATTTGTTTCTCATTCCTTCTGAGTAATCCTTTGACTAATCCTTTGTTTTTTTAAACTTTTATTTAATAAATATAAATTTCGAAAGTACAGCTTTTGGATTATAGCAGCTTTTCCCCCCATAACCTCCTTCCTACCCACAACCCATCTCCCTCTCCCATCCCATTCTCATCTCCCACTCCCTCTCCCATATCATTCTTTAACAAGATTCATTTTTCAATTATCTTTATATACAGAAGATCAATTTAGTATATACTAAGTAAAGATTTCAACAGACTGCCCTCACACAAACACACAAAGTATGGAATACTGTTTGAGTAGTAGTTTTACCATTAATTCTCATAGTACAATACATTAAGGACAGAGATCCTACAGAGAGTAAGTGCACAGTGATTGACTAATCTTTTGAATTCCATTTCAGGTAATTCATCAATGTCTTCATCCTCACATTCTAATTTTGCAGTGTTACTGTATTCCTTGTGTAGGGGGGAAGTCATCTTGTCTTCCTCATTCTTGTTTCTAGAATTTCTGCATTTTCATTTGTGGTGATACTTGTTGTTCTTTCCTCTGGTGGCTTCTGTTTTTCAACATGTCTCTGTGGCTTATTGGAGAACCTGTTCTTTCATTGACTATTCAGAGGTGTGTGCCAAGTGTGACCAGCAGACTGTATTCTATGATCTAGCGTTGTCACCCACATTGGGCGTAGTATATCCTCTCTTTGTAACAGAAAGGAGAGTATGATCCCCTGTGTTGACATAATCACACTCTCACCTCCTCTCTTCCAAGGTGCCTGGGTGTTAGCCCACCATGGGTGCCATACTTGCCTGCTGCCACATGAACAGCATGAAGGATCTGTTCAGTTCTCAGTGTGAGCACTGATCTTGTTGCAGTGATCCAACTCAGGCAATCAGGGAGCTCTGAGTGTGAGGTGCCTCACACAGTGATTGCCCAGAGACCTAGCTACACCCTGTGCCTTCTCATGCAGGCATAGAGTTCCCACAGTCTTAGCACACAGGGCTCCCACAGTCATCTTAACCTAGTACTCCATGCATTCCCCTACCCTGCATGATTTCTATTCATGCTTTTTGTTAACATAAATGTACTACGGTATAACATGTAGTTACTTATCAAAAGCAAGATTTTACATGACTTAAAGGCTCAAATTTGGAATTAATCCCTTAAATCATGGTAACTTAAAATTGTGAATAGTAGTCAGTCCTGATCGGGGCACCGGATTCTATCCTGGTTGCCCCTCTTCCAGGCCAGCTCTCTGCTGTGGCCCAGGAGTGCAGTGGAGGAGGGCCCAAGACCTTGGGCCCTGCACTCCCATGGGAGACCAGGAGAAGCACCTGGCTCCTGGCTTTGGATCAGCACGGTGCACCGGCCGCAGTGCGCCAGCCGCAGCAGCCATTGGAGGGTGAACCAACAGAAAAGGAAGACCTTTCTGTCTCTCTCTCTCTCACTGTCCACTCTGCTTGTCAAAAAAAAAAAAAAAAAAGAAAAGAAAAGAAAATGAAATTAGTTTATTTGTGTGCTTTGAGTTCAGGTGTACTCTGTGATATATTAAGTGCAGGCAGTAAAATCTGAAAGATTAAATGTAGTTTATTTTTATCGAATTGGAGAAAAAGAAGGATGAGACTAGGGAGGAAGAAAAGAAAGGCTGGCAGGAGGAAAAACACTACGCTAACAGATACAAATAAAATCGAAATTCTGGAAAGACCTAATAGATATTAGAACAAATTAATCAAGAGACGGAACTGTATGCTTGATTGAAACCAAGGTCTTTTAGTTTTTATTCCATTTGAAAATATAATTAAAAAAATATGATTAACCAAAAGAACACACTTTAAGAAGGAAAAATAGGTAGAATCTCTGATTCAAATGGATATGGGAGGAAATCTCAAATTAGGCCTAAAATATTGTATTATATTCTTCTAGTTTTAAGTAAAGTTTCAAAGTATTGTGATCTTCAAAATTTCTAACTAGTAAGGACTAGTGGGCAACTTCTTTTAGATTGATTTCTACTTAAGATTCATAAATTATGGCACATATTCAGAAAACAAGCAGGATATACCATCTTATTTCTGTAAAAAGAAAAGAGGGGACATTAAGGTGTCATCAGATTATCATACTTTTATTTTGTCCATTTCTTCATTTTGCAAGTTTTCTATGTAGCACGTGTATTAACTTCAAATCAGGACTAGAAGTTATTTTAAATAAGTGAACAACTGCGGTGACTGTTCCTCGCCACTGCCGGAGAATTAGGCAGGCTGCCCGCAGTGCGCCACCCGCCACTCAGCCTTCCCCAAACCAGGGGACAGTCAGGCGCCGTGTGGAGCCCAGTCGAAGCAGGGTCTCACTTTATTGTAAAAGGGAGGTGTATATAGAGCTGAGGTACAGAGCAGATGGTACAGAGCAGATGTGGGCAAGGGGTGGGCTGTTGTGGTGCAAAAGGGTCCTAGCCACTCCTATTATACCACCTTAATGATCCTTAGGCAGAAGCGCCCTGGGGCACGGTGTTTGCTACCTGGGATTTGAAACTTAAAGACAGGTTTTCAAACTTGAGGCAGGCTCTGGAAGTTTCCCCTAGGCCTCTCCGGATTCAGCCTCCCCCACAAACAACCAGCATATTTTATTTCATATACCTTCTTTTTTGTCTCCCATCCTGTCTCAGATGGAAGAGACTTGATGAAATTCTCAAACTTGTTTCTTCTCTTTTTTTATTTTAAAGATTTTTATTTATTTATTAGAGATGTAGAGTTATAGTCAGTGAGAGGGAGAGACAGAGAGAAAGGTCTTCCTTCTGTTGGTTCACTCCCCCGGCAACTTTCCCAGGCCACAGCAGAGAGCCGGATTGGAAGATGAGCAGCTGGGACTAGAACCGGCACTCATATGGATGCTGGCACAGAAGGTGTAGGATTAACCTAGTGCGCCACAGCGCTGGTCCAGATATCTTCTCTTTCCTTCTACTACCCCCAGGCGGTGACACCATTCCTTTGGATGGTGCCTATATCCTGAAATGTATAGACGCATGCTACCTTACAACCAGACGCTTGCTGCTTACTGGTTAGGAACCAGGTTTCAAGAGCCAATACATTTGGGATATAGATATAGATATAGATATAGATATAGATATAGATATCATATATATATTGATATATATATATATTGATATATATATATATATCAATTCCACAATTTGATAGCTCATTGTTATATTCTCTCTGTCTGTAAAATGGGAACAATAATTGTAATTACCTCATTATGCAGTGGTTATTTAAAAATATATACAGATTGTGGGCTTGCATGGAAATTACGAAACTCCAATGAATTTTTCCTACTCTCTACTTTTTTCCTTTTCTTATTTATCCTGCCTTTTAAGATAACACATTATGATATTTATTGTTGATTCTCATTTTTTCTTCTTCCCTATAAAAATGAACTCACTTTATATTATGTCATGTGGGAACTTGATGGATATGCTTGCTAAGAAGTGCTAGAATCAAAGAATTGGGATTAAAATTAGATATTTATATCTCACTGTAGACTTTTCAGAAAGATGCTTACTGCATAGGATTCTTAACTATAACTTGTTTCCTACTGCTACTCCTGTAACTGCCCTATTGTTCCATTTATTTATGACTTCTGACAAAAAAAAAGTGGTATCACTTATTGATCACTCATACAAGCTGAAAAGTGGTCCCAGGAGACACCTGTGTTCTAATCCCTGGAATATGTGAATATGTCATTGCCTATGACAAAAGAGACTTTGCAGATTACATATTGTGAAATGGGAGGATTTTCCTGGATTATCCAAATAAGTCTAATATAACCACATAGGACCTTATTGAAGCAGGCAGGAGCTCAGAGAGATCAGAGATGATATGATCCTTGCATCAGAGACATTTGAAGAT
This sequence comes from Sylvilagus floridanus, assembly GCA_949820135.1. Classification (NCBI taxonomy): domain Eukaryota; kingdom Metazoa; phylum Chordata; class Mammalia; order Lagomorpha; family Leporidae; genus Sylvilagus; species Sylvilagus floridanus. The sequence continues at coordinate 23,368,888 of OX463231.1, forward strand.
ACGTTGCTGTTGGCTTTGAGAATGGAGGAAGGCATGGTGAACCAATAAGTAGAAGGCCTGTAGCTCTAAAATTCATAAAAAGAAAAGAGAAAGGAAAAAGATTCTTCTCAGACATTTTGGAAGGAGTGAGATTTGCTGACACCTTCAGTTTAGCTAGTGAAATTGAAATATGACGCATAGGACCATAACAGAATAAATGTGTGTTGTTAAAGAAGACTAAATTTTTGGTAATTTACTACAATAGCAATATAAGAAATTAATAATCCACTTCTTATATGCCAGACTCCAGGACATGAACTGAAAGTGTGTGATTTCAACCCTCACAATCCTAGGGTGTCTTGACTTGGGAGGCAGAGCATCTAATTCATATGCCAAGTCTACCTTGTCCATTCTTGCCAATGAATTGCACGCTCTACACAGTTGTACACAGTAGTCCAGGTCATAGTCACCCAGTGAAAATAAGTCCCTGTTTATTCAAACTGCAATTTTATGTTAGGTTAAATACATTATGCTTTAAACTATTTTGAAGTCCCCTTTGTCTCTTAATATTTGGCTGAAGAGAGTAAAGTAACTAAATGTATTTTACAGTGTTACAGGTAAGGACATAGAAGTATCTAAGCTCTCTTCTAATGAGAGAGATATCATAATTAGAGATAATTTAACACACAATGAAAGCTGAAAATAAAACACAAAGCATAAAACTTAAACATGTGATAGAGTCAGCTATTGGCTCAGTCTGAGAAAAATATCTCCAAAGGTTGCAGAATTCCATTATGAAATTTGTAGAATGTTATTATGTCATGAAATATACATCTTTCACATTTTCCTTTTGACACATGCAGATGAAGTAGTTCCTTGTGTGATTGCATTTATGGAAAAGTTGATGGCTGGGTGTTAAAATGTGAAAAGTGACAGTGATTCTTCAAGGAAGAAAAAACTATTCAGAATACTGATGAGAAAAGACAGTATGAATATAAAGTTGGAAGGCATAGCTTTCATTTCCCTATCTTATCTTTAACAAAAGCATCACATCCTGAAAATGGTACCTAGGGTGGATAAGGAAAGGCCAGATTTTGTGTTCCTTTGACAGACTATTACATGCAAATGATGGCTTTGTCTACTGCCTCTAAGTTTTGCAGTAGTTTGGAAAAAATGTCATGAATAGCTCATCAATATTCTGAATTTTAATACATAACAATGTATGATTTTTGTAAGTGGTCACAGGTGCAGAGTTTTGCATGAGTAATCATGCTTACCGCTGTGATTGGAAACTCGGTGACCTAAAAGAGAGAGGAAGAGGCGATATGGTTTTGTAAATGTGTAGAGTGAATCTTTATAGGTTATTCACAATTTACATGTGAACTTCAATGACATTGTGAATATGATTCCTAAAATAAAGAAAAAGCATGAAAATTTTAAATTATGACATGCTATTATACAAATTTTGGAAGAATGTTACATGCATGTTGGGGAATATACATTTCAAAAGTTTTATATCTGGTAAATAATGTATTTATAATGAGTAAAGATTTTAGTACTTTCTCTGCTCAATTTATTGTAGTAGAGCCCAAATCAGCTTGCTAAGAACAGGGGTATAGAACAGCACAGGGATTTTTGCCTCAGGATCCCAGAAGCAAGAGTGCTTCTCGCCTCAGATTTGGGCCCTTCCACCAAACACCTTCCCGTCTCTCTGCTTTCTGAACTGCTCACTGCCAGTAGGAACCCTCAAAAATAAAGATTATTGGTCAGGGTTCCTGCAACCCCAGCCATGTCTGCTTACCACTGCTCAGCATTTTGTATGCTGTTAGGACTGTGCATATGCCTGGCCTGCTCACAGCATTTGTGCTGCTTTTATGACTTCAAGCCCTAGTTTAGGCAGTGGTCATGAGTGTGCATGACCCTCCCTTCCTGTCATAGTACTAGCAGAAGTCCTGCGGCTTTGGACCCATGCATAGAAACTGACCGAATGGGCATCTGAACCCCACGCATACCTGTAACAGCATGAGTTCCAGGGCTTCAGGACCTTACATGGACAGTGACCAGGAACTTACAAAGCCAACCCTTCTTGGCAACAATACAGGCCTCATGGTTTTGGGCCCTCACACGCAAAAAGGCCAGGGACTGAGTGCTATGCCCTTCTAATGCTAACTAGTTCTATGGCTTCAGGTCTGGCTTATACAAAAAGATGCCTGTCTCGGCACCAGCCACATGACTTGTGCTCCTCAGTTGTGTTCCAGGGATCTGAACAACCCCACTGGGGTCTGGGAGGGCCCTGGACCCCTAGTGCTAGTACCTATTATCATATACAGCTAAAGAAAGTATAGACTATTTTATGGCATCAAAGTGTAACTAAATCAAAAGAAGCTTACAGAACTGGCACTAGAAGACACATTTTCAGAAAAACCCTTCCGTCTACAAAATTCTTCCATTAAAAAAGCAATAAAAAAATTCCTAGGTACACAAAAAACTACATAGGGATATAAGAAGTTAGAAGACAACAAGGCTAAATATCATATAATAATACACAGAATGTAGTAATGTTTTATTATCAAACTATAAAGAAAGGATTATTGGTGAAATGTGTGATAAAAAATTCAAAAGAATGATTGTAACAGTACTCAAGGAAGATACAGAGATTAGAGATGGGTAAACAAAATTAGTCATTAGTGTATGATATGAAGAAGAACTTCAGTAGAGAGGGATAGTACACCAAAAACTTAAGGGATTCAGCAAAAGCAGTACTAACAAGGAACTTTATAAAATAAGCATTCACATAAAGGAAACCTGAAAGGATATAAAATAAATAACTTGATAATTATATCTCAAAAACCTAGAAAAATAAGAAAAAATCAACCTCAAGTTCAGCATAAGGAAAAATTCAATAAAATGTAAAGCAGAGCTAAATGAAATAGAAACCAAGAAAACATTGCAAAAAATTGATGAAGTGAATAATTGTTGTCTGAAAGGTTTAACAAAATTGATAAGCCTTCATTTATACAGATTAAGAAAAATGAGATAAGACACAAATTAATAAAATAAGAGATTAAAAAGGAAATATTACAAGTGATAAAACAGAAATAGATAGGATAATGACTACGAGAAACAGCTACATGTGAAGCAATTGGAAAGCTTAGATGAAATGAATAAATTTCTGAATGCATGTATCTCACCAAAATTTAACCAGGAAAACATAGAAAACTTGAAGAGAGCAATAATGAGTGATGAGACTGATCAGTAATCAAGTGTTAAAGCTCAGGACCAGATTGCTTCACTGCCAAATTGCACAAAATTCTTTAAGTAAAAACTAAGACCACTTGTTTTTATCTCACACTATCCAAAAAATTTGAAAGGGATGGAATCCTTCCATACTCATTCTATAAATCCAGCCAAGGACCAAACAAAGAAAGAAAATGACAGACCAATATCCTCAATAAAGTAGGTAAACAACATGCTCCTGAATGAACACTGGGTCATAGAAGAAATCAAAAGAGAAATCAAAAACTTTCTGGAAGTAAATGAGGATAACAGCACAACATACCAAAACGTATGGGATACAGCAAAAGCAGTGTTAAGAGGAAAGTTTATATCAATAGGTGCCTACATCAGGAAATTGGAAAGGCACCAAATAAATGAGCTTTCAAAAATGCATCTCAAGGATCTAGAAAAACTGCAGGAAACCAGACCCGAATCTAGTAGGAGAAGAGAAATAATTAAAATCAGAGAAGAAATCAATAGGATTGAATCAAAAAAAATTACAAAAAGCCAAATGAGGAGTTGGTTTTTTGAAAAAATAAAAAAAAAATTGACACCCCATTGCCCCAGTGACTAAAAAAAGAAAAGACCCAAATCAATAAAATCAGAGATGAAAAAGGAAACATAACAACAGACACCACAGATATAAAAAGAATCATCAGAAATTACTACAAGGATTTGTATGCCAGCAAACAGGGAAATCTATCAGAAATGGATAGATTCCTGGATACATGCAACCTACCTAATTGAACCAGAAAAACATAGAAAACCTAAACAGACCCATAACTGAGTCAGAAATTGAAACAGTAATGAAGGCCCTCCCAGCAAAGAGAAGCCCAGGACCAGATGGATTCACTGCTGAATTCTACCAGACTTTTAAAGAAGAACTAACTCCAATTCTTCTCAAACTATCCAGGACAATCGAAAAAGAGGGAATCCTCCCAAATTCTTTCTATGAAGCCAGCATCACCTTAATTCCTAAGCCAGAAAAAGATGCAGCATTGAAAGAGAATTACAGACCAATATCCCTCATGAACATAGATGCAAAAATCCTCAATAAAATTATGGCCAATAGATTGCAACAACACATCAGAAAGATCATCCACCCAGACCAAGTAGGATTTCTCCCTGGTATGCAGGAATGGTTCAATGTTCACAAATCAATCAACGTGATACACCACATTAACAGACAGCAGAAGAAAAAGCATATGATTATCTCAATAGATGCAGAGAAAGCATTTGATAGAATACAACACCCTTTCATGACGAAAACCCTAAGCAAACTGGGTGTAGAAGGCACATTCCTCAATACAATCAAAGCAATTTATGAAAAACCCATGGCCAGCATCCTATTGAATGGGGAAAAGTTGGAAGCATTTCCACTGAGATCTGGTACCAGACAGGGATGCCCACTCTCACCACTGCTATTCAACATAGTTCTGGAAGTTTTAGCCAGAGCTATTAGGCAAGAAAAAAACAAATTAAAGGGATACAAATTGGGAAGGAAGAACTCAAACCATCCCTCTTTGCAGATGATATGATTCTTTACTTAGGGGACCCAAAGAACTTTAGTAAGAGAGTATTGGAACTCATAGAAGAGTTTGGCAAAGTAGCAGGATATAAAATCCTGCACAAAAATCAACAGTTTTTGTATACACAGGCAATGCCATGGCTAAGAAAGAACTGCTAAGATCAATCCCATTAAAAATAGCCACACCGGTGCCGTGGCTCAACAGGCTAATCCTCCGCCTTGCGGCGCCGGCACACCGGGTTCTAGTCCCGGTCAGGGCGCCGGATTCTGTCCCGGTTGCCCCTCTTCCAGACAAGCCCCCTGCTGTGGCCCGGGAGTGCAGTGGAGAATGGCCCAAGTGCTTGGGCCCTGCACCCTATGGGAGACCAGGAAAAAGCACCTAGCACCTGGCTCCTGCCATCGGATGAGCGCAGTGCGCCGGCCGCAGCGCGCCATCCGCGGCAGCCATTGCAGGGTGAACCAACGGCAAAGGAAGACCTTTCTCTCTGTCTCTCTCTCTCGCTGTCCACTCTGCCTGTCAAAAAAAAAAAAATAGCCACAAAAACAATCAAGTACTTTGGAATAAACTTAACCAAGGACGTTAAAGATCTCTACGATGAGAGTTTCAAAACCTTAAAGAAAGAAGTAGAAGAGGATACCAAAAAATGGGAAAATCTTCCATGCTCATGGATTGGAAGAATCAATATCATCAAAATGTCCATTCTGCCAAAAGCAATTACAGATTCAATGCAATACCAATCAGAATACCAAAGGCATTCTTCTCAGATCTGGAAAAAATGATGCTGAAATTCATATGGAGACACAGGAGACCTCGAATAGCTAAAGCAATCTTGTACAACAAAAACAAAGCCGGAGGCATCACAATACCAGGTTTCAGAACATACTATAGGGCAGTTGTTATCAAAACAGCATGGTACTGGTACAGAAACAGATGGATAGACCAATGGAACAGAATAGAAACACCAGAAGTCAACCCAAACATCTACAGCCAACTTACATTTCATCAAGGATCCAAAACCAATTCCTGGAGTAAGGACAGTCTATTCAATAAATGGTGCTGGGAAAATTGGATTTCCACGTGCAAAATCATGAAGCAAGACCCCTACCTTACACCTTACACAAAAATCCAGTCAACATGGATTAAAGACTTAAATCTATGACCTAACACCATCAAATTATTAGAGAACACTGGGGAAACCCTGCAAGATACAGGCATCGGCAAAGACTTCTTGGAAAAGACCTGGAAGCACATGCAGTCAAAGTCAAAATTAACATTTGGGATTGCATGAAATTGAGAAGTTTCTGTACTGCAAAAGAAACAGTCAGGAAAGTGAAGAGGCAACCGACAGAATGGGAAAAAATATTTGTAAACTATACAACAGATAAAGGGTTAATAACCAGAATCTACAAAGAGATCAAGAAACTCCACAACATCAAAACAAACAACCCACTTAAGAGATGGGCCAAGATCCTCAATAGACATTTTTCCAAAGAGGAAATCCAAATGGCCAACAGACACATGAAAAAATGTTCAGGATCACTAGCAATCAGGGAAATGCAAATCAAAATCACAATGAGGTTTCACCTCACCCTGGTTAGAATGGCTCATATACAGAAATCTACCAACAACAGATGCTGGAGAGGATGTGGGGGAAAAGGGACACTAACCCACTGTTGGTGGGAATGCAGACTGGTAAAGCCTCAATGGAAGTCCGTTTGGAGATCCTCAGAAACCTGAGTATAACCCTACCATTCCACCCAGGCATCCCACTGCTTGGAATTTACCCAAAGGAAATCAAATTAGCAAACACAAAAGCTGTCTGCATGCTAATGTTTATTGCAGCTCAATTCACAATAGCTAGGACCTGGAATCAACCCAAATGCCCACCAACAGTAGACTGGATAAAGAAATTGTGGGACATTTTCTCTATAGAATACTATATAGCAGTAAAACACAATGAAATCCAGTCATTTGCAACAAAATGGAGGAATCTGTAATACATCGTGCTGAGTGAATTAAGGCAGTCCCAAAGGGATAAATATCATATGTTCTCCCTGATTAATGACAACTAACCAAGCACCAAAACAGAAACCTGGTGAATGAAATGGACACTATGAGAAACAGTGACTTGATCAGCCCTTGTCCTGACTGACTGTTGATGAACAACTTAATAATAATACTATATCCCTTTTAGTATTTTTGTTTGTTCTACTTAATACTATTGGTTGAGCTCTCTAATTAACACAGAATTATTCTTCGGTGTTTAAAGTTAACTGAAAAGTGATCCCTGTTAAATATAAGAGTTGAAATAAAAGAGGAAGGGGATGTACAATTTGGGACATGCTCAATCGGATTTGCCCCAAATGATGTAGTTAGAAATGTGCCAGGGGATTCCAATACAGTCCCATCAAAGTTGCATGTAGCAATGCCATCTTACTAGTCAAAGTGATCAATTTCAATTCACAGTTGATCATACTGATAGGTCTAAGAGTCAAAGGGATCACACAAAGAAGACTAGTGTCTGCAAATACTAATACTAACTGATAGAATCAAAAAGCGAGAGAACGATCCAACATGGGAAGTGGGAGACACAGCAGACTCATAGAATGGCAGATGTTCTAATCAGAACAACGATTCAGTACATACTAAGTAAAGATTTCATCAGTTTGCACCCACACAGAAACAAACAAACAAACAAACAAAAAAGGCAAAAACTAAACTCAGTAAGGATGTGGACAAAAGTGAACCTTTGTCCATTGTTAGAGGCAATGCAAATTAGTATAGCTTTTGTAGAGAGCAGTATGGGTGTTCATCAAAAAATTAAAAATATATCCACCATATGGCTCTTGATCCTCTTGCTGAGTATATACCTGAAGGAAATTACAACAGTGTTTGAAAAAGATATGCCTTCTCTGTTAGCTAAACACTATTCATGCGAGCCATGATATGAATCCATCTAGATGTCCATCAATGGATGAACTGATAAAATGTAGTGTATATACACAATGAAATATCATTCCACTGTAATAAAACATGGAAGCCCGACATTGCAGCAAAAGGGATGGAACAGGAAATCATATTAAGTGAAATAAGGCAGTCACAGAAAGCCAAACACAGTATGTTCTCTCTCTTGTGTAAATTAAAATAATAATAACAATCAATTTATACATACATACATATGATCTAATTTTAAAATTGTGATTTCTAAAGGCTTAGAAGGATAGGGAGAGGAGGATGGAATGAGTTGCATATACAGTACCAAAACACATTAGGGTGAATATAATGGGTTCTCATGTCTTATAGCACTATGGAGGTGACTACAACTCATAATGTTACATTATATTCAATGTAAAGAATTGGATCAGCTCCACACACAAAGAAAAATAAGGAAATGGAAGGGCCCATTGCCCAGTGTGGTGAGCTTATGCTGTGTGTTGAATATTGCCCTGTAACTCTTAAAAATGTAAAACTATTACATGTTAATCCAGAGTTTTTTTTAAAAAAAATATTTAAAAATGTTAAAATAATTTATGTACTTAAGAATCTCAACTGTATCTCAAGACATCTTTCTGTCTTCCAGACTAGATTATCTGTGTAATTGATATCTTGATTATATGTTAGTAACTGTTTTCAATTCAGTGTTTTCCAAACAGAAATTTTGATAGGCATTCCCCTTCAAACTTGCTTCACTTCAAAAACATTCCCATTTCATATAATGGAAGTTCTGTTTTCCCTTTTTGCCTAAGCCATATATCTAGAGTATTCTCTATCTCTCAAATCTCTCATATTCCGTCTTCAGTCCATCAGAAAATTTAATTGACAGTGACATCAAAATACAGATATAGCCTATAGACCATATGTTTAGTTAACATTTTCCTAGTAAAACAGCACCTCTTGATTTATTTTAAGTAGGTTTATTGAGATATAATTCACATATATCATACCATTCATCCCTTTAAAGTATACAGTTTTGTTGGTTTTCATTGTGTTTGCAAAGTTGTGCAACCTTTAGCAGAATCCTTTTTTCATCACTCAAAATAAACCCTATAACTGTTAGTGGTCTCTGCTTGTTCCCTCTTACCACTTCCACTCCCAGCTCCAAGACATCATTTTATCTCTCTGATCTCTCTGTCTTTATCTATCTATCTATCTATCTATCTATCTATCTATCTATTCTTGACTTTGAGAAAAAATTCCTCCTATATGTTTGTAAATACATCCCCTGAATGACATCTTCCAATTTTCTACTTCCCCTGAATATCTCAAACTCTGTTCACCACCATCCTACTCTTTTTCTATGAAAGAGCCTTTTTATGATCATATATATGAGTGAGATTATCCAGTTTACAGTAGCACTTCTTGGTCTTGAAGTCAAACCTTGAGGAATCTACATATAATACTCATTTTTCCATTCCTTCTTCAACTAAAATACCCGAGAGAATATTCTTGGTAAGAAAAAGATTTATTTCAGCTTTCACTTTGGAGGTTCACAGTTCAAGGTTGGGTGGCCCCATTAGTTTGGTGTCCTGTGGAGGCTAGCAATGGCAGAATGTGTGCAGATGCAAATATCATGTGGTGGTCCTGGAAGCAGAGGGAAAAGACAGGCTGAACTTGGCTTAAATAATTGACCCTCTGAAAAACAACATTCAAAGATGAAACTCCCAAAGACCTAATGACCTCCCACTGTGCTCACACCCTAGCCAACAGAAGTAGGTCAAGTCTCCAGCCTAATCCATTAGCCATTTGCATTGGTTCATTAACTATTAGTGTAAGTTTTTTAGGTTTAAATATCCTCATGAGTTTGGGGAGATGAGTGCTGTTCAATCTGTAAGAGTATATATGTCTCAACATCTTTCAAGTGAATTTACATAGGAAAAAATTTTATCTACATCTCCAAAACGCAACTCAATAAAACTTCTTTTAATATTTAGAGAAACATTTAAATTTAAATTTTCAGAAGCTTCATTTATTTATTTGAAAGGCAGAGTGACAAAGAGAGAGGGAGAAACAGAGAGAGAGAGAGAGAGAAAGAGAGAGAAAGAGAGAGAGAGATTTTCCATCATCTAGTTAACTCCCCAAATAGTCAAGATAGCTGGGACTTAGCCAAGCCAAAGCAAGAGGTAGGAGTTAACAGCTGGGTCTCCCATATGGGTGGCAGGGACTCAAGTACTTGAGCCGTCATCTCTTGCTTCCTAGGCACATTAGCAGACAGCTGGATTGGAAACAGCAATTCCATATGGAATGCCAGCATCCCAAGTGGTATGTGCCACAGCAGAATGTCCAATTAAGCATTTTAAGGCAATGTTTGACAAAATAATGTGTAAGGAAAATCTTGAATACATTTCAAATAAAATTTATATAATATCAGAATCATATAGAAACATTCAAATATTTCAGCAAAGGAATTATATCCTTTAGATTTGTAACAGGTACTAACAGGTAAAACTACTGATAAAACAACTTTTTGTCAACATCTATATGGATAGTTTTGTCATAGCAAAACATTTTGCAGCTGGTTGTAGTAATGCATTGCTTATATACAGATTTTGTTATTTTTAGTAGTATATTATGGTTTTAATAATAATAATGAGAAATAGTATTTGAGGTCAGAGAGTCTAATATTCAGCAGTGTGATACTTACATGAAGAAAGCTTTCATTATCTACCCAGAATCTATTCACTGTTTCTTCTAGTACTTCTGCCCTGGTATGAGCTGCCATTTTCCTTATCATGAATAGTGCAATTTGCTTCTGTGATGGCTAATTTCAGATGTCAACTTGACTAATAAAGCAGTACTTAAAAGCCTGGAAAGGCATGGTTTTAGGTGTGTATGAAGACATTTCCGAAGGTGGTTAGTCTGTGTGATTCGACTATGAGGAAGATACATGCTCAGAGTGGGTAGGTATCATCCAGTTGTTTTCAGAGCCTGGAGAGGATAAATCTAGGTGGATTGATTGCTCTGGTTCTCATAGGGACATACTTGTCTCTTCCTAGACATCAGAACTCCAGAGTTCCAAACTTTGGACTCCATGTTTTACACTAGTAGTACTTTCCATGGGTATTTCAAGTTGTCAGCCTTGAACAGAAAGTTACGGTATTAGCTTCCCTGATATTAAGTCCTTTGAACTTAGACTGGGCCATGCTACTGGCACCCCGGGATAGCAAGCCAGTCTATAAACATTCGTGGGATTTCTCAGTTGCCATAATAGCATAAGCCAATTCCCCTAATAAATCTCTCATATATTTGTATTCATATCTTACTGGTTCTCTCTCTTAAAGAATAATAATCAACCTCCCTAGCAGGTGTTGGCTACTTTTATCCCTAATATTATTTGCCTCTGCTGCATCCTTACCACATTAGCCTCATCCAGTGTTTTTTTTTTTTTCTCTCTCAAACTCTCCTCTAGTCACCAACAACTCCATGCACTCTCAGTTCATAAGCCTTTTGACTTCTTGTTCCCTGAATCTGTAATGTTTTTCCTTTGAATAACTTCTTGGTTAATACTCTTTTGATATTTCCTAATTTTTAAAGATGACTTCATATTAATTTATTTGAGATAAAGAGTGGGGGAAAGGAAGGAGGGAAAGAGAGAGAGGAGAGAGAGAAGGAGAGGGAGCCAGGGAGAGAGGGAGGGTAGGGAGGGGGAGGGGAAAGGGGAGGGAGAGGGAGAGGGAGAGGGAGAGGGAAACGGAGAGGGAATCTTCCATCTGCTGGTTTACTCCCCAAATGCTTACAACTTCCAAGTTCAGGCCAGGCTGAAGCCCAGAACCCAGAACCAGGAATTCCATTCTGGTCTCCCACATACGGTGGCTGTGGTCCAAGTGCTTGGACCATTTTCCTCTGCCTTCCCAGGCACATCAGCAGGGAGCTGGATTGGAAGCAAAGCAGCAGGGACTGTAACTGACACTCTATTTCGGGATGCTGGCATCACAAGAGGTGGCTTATTCTGTTGCACCACAAACTGGCCCCATTTTAAATATTTTTAAGCATAAGCATTTGCATTGGAAGACTTTTATCGCCATAATTCAGATTGGTGAGAACTCAGTTTTTGACTCATAAGTAGCAAGGCAGCCACTTAAGTTCTATGCACCGAACTACAGTCTTGTCCTTGTTTCTGACCAATGTCAGGAAACTTTATGCAGAAACACAAGGCATTTAATAGTTATGGAAATGCACACAAATCCTTTTCTTAGCCAATATAAAAATTTGCTAATGATTAGAGGAGGAGGCTAGTGAAGAATAAGCAAAAATTCAGCTTCAAAGCACTGATTTTTTTGAGGTTATCAAAGCCATCAAACCTGACTTCAAAAAATACCTCCTTTCTTCCTTGAGACATTTTTGGTTCCAAAGTAACAGTAGACACCAAATGTAATGTGTATAAAGACTTACAGAAAATATAAGAGCTCAGATTTGAATTTTTGAGATTTGATTTATTGATATCTATTATCTATTTACTGCAACTCAAAAGAGAGATTCCATCCTCTGGTTCTCTTTCCAAATGCCCATAACAGCCAGGGTAGAACCAGGCAGAAGCCAGGAATCAGAAACTATCTCCGTATCTCCCATGTGTGGCAGGGACCCCCATCATCTGCTGTCTCCCAGATCCATTAGCAGGAAGCTGAAATCAAATGCAGAGGTGGGACTTGATTCCAGGTCTTCCAATATGAGCATTTGTTGTTCAGCCAGCTATGTCCCATAAGGTCACAATTTCAAATTTATTTATCATAAGAATCCTAGACTATCATGTTTTCTGCTTAAACAAATTTATTTGATAACCAAGTCTTTGGTTATCTCTATGCTAGGAACTGCCATCACAATGTTTACAAGGTCTTGGTCAAAGTCATTGGCATCATTCATAACACTGAGGAGTGGAGAGCAAGTTACAGAACAGCTGCCAACAGTTCTGATTCATTAGTGAATTATGGAACTCACACCTCCATACTATAATGTAAGATATTTGAAGTTGAAAGCTAGCTTAAATGCTTATTAACTCTGTGACTTTAACAAGCTGGTTAATTTCTGAAACAGTGTCCTATTTGTGAAGCGGCATTAATATTTAGTCCATAAAATTTTGCATGATGAAATGAGTCGATCTTGTAAGTCAAATTCATCTATCATTGTCACTGGCTACTAAAATTTGTGTTTTTCTGTATTTTACCTATTTATATCATTATTAGATTTTATATCTATTCATATGATAATATGTAAATCACTAAACTGTGAACACAAATATTTTTGTTTTTACATTTCTTTAGATGTCTTTTTTTACTCTCTAGTTTATTTGTAACTGGTCGATACTGTCTTTGTTTCATAGACGTCTTAAACTTAGTGTAGTAAACTTAAAAAGCTGCACTATGGGGCTGGTGCCGTGGCTCACTTGGTTGATCCTCTGTGGTGCTGGCATCCTATATGGGCACTGGGTTCTAGCCCGGTTGCTTGCTCCTCTTCCAGTCCAGCTCCCTGCTGTGGCCTGGGAAGGCAGTAGAGGATGGCCCAAGTACTTGGGCCCTGCACCCGCATGAGAGACCAAGAGGAAGCACCTGGCTCCTGGCTTTGGATGGTGCAATGCGCCGGCCGTAGTGGCCATTTGGGGAGTGAACCAATGGAAGGAAGACCTTTCTCTCTGTCTCTCTCTCTCACTGTCTAACTCTGCCTGTCCAAAAAAATGTAATAAAATAAATAAATTTAGCTGTATTTAAAAATGAACTTCTAATTATCTAATTTATTAATATTAAAACTTTTTGGGAATTACTCAGATAGCATTGCAATTTTGGGTAGGAACAACTGACTCTTTTTTATGCAAATACTCTAATCCATATAGTTAATATGAGCTTATTAGTAGATACTACAATCAATTCAAACATGACATGATACCATTAAGGCTTTTAACATTAACATTTCCTTTGAATGCAGGTAAGTGAGACTTTACACTAGGAAAGGAGAACGGTTTTATTGTCATAGATCGCCAATCATAACAATATATTGTCTTGAATAAATGTTCAACATATATATATTGATCATTTCTGTATTTTGAAAAATCAGTTATCAGCCAAAAGTATTAGAAATTTCTTCCTGTCAAATTTGTAAGAGTGAATAAAATTTAGTTATATCAAAATCCACTAATTCTATATATTTTTAGAAACAAGCTAATAAACATGAAGATAGGATTTTGAATGTTTTTACTAGGAAGGAATGTTAAATGTTTGAAGAGGCAAATACATTTGAACAGATTGAAAGTTACACATGTACCAAAATTGTCACATAGTTAGTGCTCCATAAATATGTAAAATATTTATGTGTCTATTAAAAATAAGAAACTAAATTTAAAATCACAAATAAAGAAGTTTATTTCTAAAATAAAATATTAATAAATTAAATTCAGTAGTACATTAAGACATATATTAACACACGCATACTCTTTAGGTTTAACTCCATGAATTCTCATTAACTTTAGCAATAAAATGCCAGTTAAGAAAATTAGCTAAAATGTTTTTGGAAATAATCTACTAAGGGAGACCCAGGAATGACATGCAGAATACTAAAAAATCATAATTGAATATATACAGGTCTGGACAAATGGAAATAAATTCCATTCCTGGAGGTAAAATTTAGTTACAAAATTCTGTTCTCTGGAATTGAAATATGTTATACATATATAATATACATATATATAGATCCTATCAAAAACAGAATCTGATATGACAAAAGATACATAATCTATAAGAGAAACTATGGATAATACATTAGCAATAATGGTAAGAGATAAAGGATTAATTATTATAATATACAAAGAATTTTAACAAACTTACAAAAATAAATACAGTCTATAGTAAAAGAACAAATGTGAATAAACTTTTCAGAGTAAACCCTAAAGGGTAGCAATTTCAAAAATAGATAGCTAACTTTAATAGTAGTGGAATAAATGCAAATTAAAGTAACAAAAATATTTTGTGCTTTTCAGATTGTAAAAATTTAAAGCACTAATAAAAATCTGTTATTGCTAATGCTTCATATACTTCTTAATGGCATTGAAACAATGAAGGTATTCCTTAATATAATACTTAAAAACATAAATCATAATAGTGCATCTGTTATGTACTAGCATGTTTAAGTCTGAAAAACATCTAAGGCGCTGGTAAAAGTGTCTCTGGAACATCCTAGAAATTAATGGTTTAAAAGGCATCTTAGATAACTCCAGTGTAGGTGGTTTCAACACATTTTGAGAAACATCACATTAAATGGTGCAGACATATTAGTTCACAGATAATGATAGCCACATAATAACATGCCTGTTTCATATAGAATTACTTTCTGGTTTCCTAGTATTTAAATTACTACACTTAAAGGATATGGGAAAATCATAATGATGAATATGATAGTTTCAGGAAACACCATGTTTGTAGTTAATGTATTCTATATAAATTATACAGTGGCTCCCTTTTTTTCAAATTGACAATCCAGCTGTAGAAATTCACTACTCAATTAAGCAGAACACCTCAATCTTCAAATGGTTTAAAATAGTAGATGATGATTCTATGAAAAAAAAAAAAATGACTGGGAGGATGGCCAGATGTTTAAATTATTTAAATTGTGTCTGTATAGTAATTTCCACTGCTATGTTAAAAACTCATCAAGTACCATCAATTCCTATTATTTTGCAGTAAATTTGTATACATGTGCATACAATCTGTGGAGAAAAATCATGGAAATCACTCTAAGCTCTAAGGCAGAGAGAATTATGCTACAGTGTCTCTAACATTTTATCCTTATTTCGAATACATGGAATTTACATCAGGTTGATAACTGAACAACACTCACTCAGTCTTGACTGTTTATTTCTGTATTGGCCAGAATCACATATTGTACCCTAATTTTCTTCTTTATGAAAATATTTAAAGACTGTCTATCTCAAAAGGCAGTGTTGTCTTGAGAGATGGAGAAGAGATTAGTCTTTCTTTTTAGTTGTTTTCATGTCATATCAATGGCTCTGTATACAGAATGAATGAAGTAAGAATTCTGGAAATAATACTCATGTTGACGGATTATATTTTGTCTTGAGAATCCTTTGGTCTAGATGTACAAATTATGACCTGTTGTTCACAGAATAACAGTCTAAAGAATTAGAAACTAGATAGCAAGAAAGAAGATCCATTTCATTTTTTGAGCTCCACATTAAATGAAAGATTGCTGGCATAAGAGAAAAGACGGTCTGTCCTCAATAATCTGCTCTCCAGTTTTAACTGTAGAGCATGACTCTGTTGCTTACCAAGGGAATGAGGAAGAGGGAAAAGTTTCAAAGATACCCCATCTGCTGGTCAAATAAGGATGAGAAATGACAACTTTCCATTTAATAGAATCAGGTCTGGCCAATGATCTGTAAATCAGCCTCTTTTAATATTCATTAAAGCAGAGATAAAGACTTCAGAAGAAAAATAAAGCACAACGGATGTAGAACTGGGAGACATCCAGATATTTGTCATATTCCACATTTGTAACATTCATGAAACTAAAAAGAGAATATTATTTATTTCATATTCCTTGTTTCATGAAAGAGAAATAGCTCCTAATAGGTGTCTTTCCCTTTTACATTCTTTTGCCCCTGGACAGAGAGATTTCTAGGGTCTGTGCCAAAATAAAACACTGGAGAGTCGTGCTACTTTGATTTTCAGATGACTAAAATATACAGCCTATACAAGAGCATAGTTTGTTCTATTTTTTATTCAAGGACTTTGATTCCTAGAAAACAACATACTGGCAAGCAGATGGAGTTGGTGATAGCATATTGCATCATTGGTAATGAATTCTCAATAAGTAAATGCACTTATTGCAAAAAGTGACTCCATCCCCACTCCAGCATTCCCTCAGCCCCCAGAAAATTTGCTTAGATGAAGACAGAGAAACATGAGGCCATAAAAAAATGAGGTAGTATTCCCCAAGTCAGAAATGTTGATAAAATTAACCAAATAATTATAAAAGCACCAGCATATGAAAGTTTCACCTTTATAACAAAGTTAAAAGGTAAAGAGCAAATTGAGCCTCCATTAGAGTAACAAATGCTACTATAATGGCAGCCCAAATATTAATGTCTTCATTGCCTAGAGAGTCATCGTAATGGGCCAAAAAAAAAAAAAAAAAAAAAAAGAAAAGAAAGAAAAAAAGGATGAATAAACACTCTAAAAGCAAAACAAAAAATCTGAACTAAAGATTCTCAAATTTAGAAATAAATTTAGCTAAGAGAACACATTAGTGTAATTGAACCAGTTTTAACAAAATTGGATACCTTCAAATAAAAATGCTATCATAATTCATGTAATAAATTCATATAAATAAATTATTAATAAAAATTAATAAAATGTTTAGTTAAAAAACCTTTTGTAAGTATAATATTAAGTGCCAGAAAGAATTTTCTGTAGTGCATTTTTATACACTGCCATTGAAGGTATAAATATATCTAATCTACTTTAACAATTTACAATTCAAGAATTCTATAAATACAATCTTGGACTCAGTAATCCTGCTTAGAATGTGTTCCAGGGTGTAATATCAAATAAGAAGAAAGTAATCCTACACATATGTATTTATTGAAATGTTGTTCCTTTTTTTTTTATTGTATTTTATTTTTTGACAGGCAGAGTGGACAGTGAGAGAGAGAGACAGAGAGAAAGGTCTTCCTTTGCCGTTGGTTCACCCTCCAGTGGCCACCACGGCTGGCACGCTGCGGCCGGCGCACTGCCCTCATCCGATGGCAGGAGCCAGGTGCTTCTCCTGGTCTCCCATGGGGTGCAGGGCCCAAGCACTTGGGCCATCCTCCACTGTACTCCCGGGCCACAGCAGAGAGCTGGCCTGGAAGAGGGGCAACCGGAACAGAATCTGGTGCCCCGACCGGGACTAGAACCTGGTGTGCTGGCGCCGCTAGACGCAGGATTAACCTAGTGAGCTGCGGCGCCAGCCTGAAATGTTGTTTCTAAAAAGAGAAATTTGGAAGATACCTTAATACTTAAGAATAAGATAATTATTCAGCAAATTCTAATAATTAATGTTATGGATTATTATATAGATTTTCATAAAATAAAGTATTAAAAGGCATGTGTTTCAATTATAACCCAACACAAAATAACGTAGCCATTAATGATGCAGGAAGAAATTTGAGGGGAGCAAAATGAGAATGAAATACACCAAAAAGCTGTGGTCATCTCTGGGTTTATAGTGCTGTTGTCTGAATCTTCATGAACTACCACAGAGGTTCTGAACTGAGGTTTTATGTGGGAACTTGACATCAGTATGCCAGATGATACCAATTCAGGGAGTGTACACTCCTTAGAACTGAAGGGATAAAATCCATATTCCAATACAACCCAAATTTGTGATATACAGATCTAATACCATGACCTAATTCCTCCCGTTTCTAGTTTCTTCTCCAACCACTTGCCATATCCTCTTGAACCATGGAAAATGTCATTCCTTAAATCAACGTTTCTTTAATTGTGGACACAAGTGAATACAAGATCAGAATTCTACATGTTTTTAACATGTCCAGTGGCTTACACACCAAGATGGCCAAGCATAACTCCAGCTTTGCTAAATATTTTTAAGGAATTGTTATTTATTTTTGTTTTATTTGAAAGACAGAAAGAGAGAAGAACAGAGAGAGAGAGAGGGAGGGAGAGAAGAGAGAGAGATATCTTCCATTTGCTGGTCACTCCTCAAATTGATATAAGCAGGCAGATAGTAAAAATCTGGAAGACCACGCCCCTTGAGTGATCTCATTTCCCTACCTGATCCCACCTGTATGCACACCAGCCAATCAGACTACATAACCACTCCCTTTGAGGAGTAAATAAAAGGCCTGGAACTTGGTGGGCCCAACTCTTGTTGCCCTCATTGCCCCGCGGAGGCATGGCCTTCAGCTGCCTGCTCTCTCCTTTTCTGCCTGCAAGCTTGCTCCACGTGGCTCACTCCTGGCCTGCTCTCTGCTTGGTAAGGACCCAACTTAGCTTCTAGACCTCTCTTTCTGCCCTAAATAAAGCCTTCACTCCCCTGTGTTTTCCTCTCACTGAATAAAAAGCTCAAGAACTTACCACAGTATCTGGTCTATTTGAGCCAGTATTCAGAATTCTTCTCTGAATAAGTGGCAAAAACCCACATGGTTATTAATATTGAAAATTAGTATTAAGCTGGCCAATATCAAAATGCCTGCAACTGCCAGGGCTAAGCCAAAATCAAGAGCCCTAAACTCAATCCAGGTATTCTATGTGGGTGTCAGTGACACCAGTACCTAAGTCATCATCTGCTGCTTCCCAGGGTGTGCTTTAGTAGGAAGCTGGCTCTGAAGCAGAGCAGCTGGGACTTGCGCCATGCAACTGCTTGTCAAATGCCTGCCCCTCTGCCCTGTTCCCCCATCATTAGCTAAACTTTAGACTGGCTTAATTTTCACTATATGCTGCTGGCTTCTCGTTAATTAGCATTTACTTTAGAAAGCTTGTGATTGTAAATATTTTCTGTCCATTTGAAATCTATATAAATCATCTCCCAGATTTGTAACCATTTTACAACCTGGGAAATGTCTGTCTCAAGGACCTAGGAACCATATCTTGAAAGATAAGTGTCAAAGAATAGTATTCCTTTCTCCTATTCTCTGTGGTGGGAGGGTAAGAGCCTAAATTTCAGTAGGGTATATCTTGCGGAAATTGTAAACCTACCTTTTAGGATGAAGTTTAATTTTCCTCTGGGTGAGGCCAGTTAGCAAGCCCAGGGTGGCCCAGTCACAGAGGAAGAACCTTCCCCGAGTCAGGAATGACTCTGGGTTAGATACATCCCATTGATGAATCTCCACCTTAATGTCCTCCAGTAGTTTTCCACTAGTTCAGCCCAGTATTGTAAAACCTCTCTCCCTTTTGTTTCTCTGAATTTGAGTTCAGTCTCTCTGTTCTATTTCAATAGCCCGAATAAAGGCTTCATTGCCTGTTTAACTTTACTTGATGCAATTTTTGTTTTAACATCAGTAATTGGAGGTTTCCATGACCACAACATTTTGTTCTGCTGCCTAGGGGGTTTTCTTCCCCAACCTCATTGTTCATTTTGACCACTTAACCAATACTTAAAGACTTAGCTTAGCTGTCAACCCCATGGAAAGATTTCTCTAACCTTCCCTGATCTCTACCCTTCTCCCTTGAATCACTAACAAATGGTAGTGCCTCCAATGTATTGTACTCTAACAAAATGAATACTGGTTTTGGAATACCATGCACACATATCCCTTTCACTGTGTGCTGGCTTTGTGAACTTAACAGAGCCTGAATTTTCTCAGGCTTGATACAGTAATTTCTCCTTCTCAGGGTATTTTTTTTTTCAAATTTCTTGAGAGATTTATTTATTCACTTATTTGTGTGTGTGTGTGTGTGTGTGTGTGTGTGTGTGAAAGAGGGAAAGAGGGAGAGAGAGAGAGAGAGGGGGAGAGAGAGAGAAAGAGAATGAATCTTCCATCTGGTGGTTAGCTGCCCAAATGGCCACAAGGCTGATGCTGGGCCAAGTCAAAGGCAGGAGCCTGAAAAATCCATCTGGGTCTCCCAGATAGGTGGTAGAGGCCCAAGTACTTGGGCTGTCCTCTGCTGTCTTCCCAGGAATAATAGCAAGGAGCTGGTTCAAAAGCAAAGCATCCAGGATTCGAACTAGCACTCCAATAAATGATTTTGGCATTGCATGCTGCAGTTTAGCTTGCTGGGCTACATTGGCCACAGAGTATGCTAAAAAAAGAAAATGTGTGGCTATAATATAAATCAACAGCTTATTTTGTTTAGGGTTGATTGAATTTCTGTTCATTGGGTGGTTTTATTTGGGAGGTGATGATCGTTCTGAACAGTTTTTCCTCTTCTGAATACACAAACTCCCATTTTGTTTCTGGAGTTACCTTTTCTCTATCCACTGGAGCTAAAAATCAAGTGGCCCTTCCAATCTCAACCAACCACTGGATAGGTGTGTGACATACACAAAGACATAAGGAGCTTGCTCTAAAATGTAAATCAACAATATCAAGAAATTCTTGCTGAAAAAAGAAAAAAGTCAGCCTAACTAGTGAGTATGCTCAGTGACAGAGGTGTTGTTCCCTCTAGTGAAAGCTCTGAATCTGCTTTCAGACTACACAAAGTAGGTATAGACCTCAGCTAGTTCATGGACTCACTATGAATGCAACGGCCTTTCTCAGTTCAGGTATTAGGTGCGTCTGACTTAAATTGGTGCAAAATAGTTCATGGACATCTACATGATGTGAAAGACGGTTTAGAGATGGTCTCTTTCCCCTCTTGAGACTGTACGAATGAAAAAGTAAGAAGCTAAAGGGGGATATTAAAGTGAGGAAAGATCACCACCTTTAGTAGAATCCCAGTTAAACAGGTTTCTTAATGCTGGAAAAAAACATACCAAGTCAGAGATTTGAAGTTAATATTGCTGAAATTGAAATCAGATAGTCTCATTTTCAATGCTTTTCAAATTAAATGAAAGATAAAACATACTTTTGGCAATAGATTTCTTGCTTAAAATATTCTTATGAGACAAGAATTAGAAAAACAAATTTTACTTTTTAGGAGTGAATTTGAACAACTTTTCATGAGATTATTGCTTATAGTCCTTGCCTATTCCTATTGGACTGTTATCTTTTTACTTTTTTATTTTTGAAATTTTTATTTAATATAATCATGTCTTTGATGATAAAGTAAATTTTAGATGTTGTGTCAAAAAATTAAATAAATAAAAAAGGAAAAAGAAATTTAACAAAAATCCAAACAAATGTGAGTGGGGTTTTCCTGATTAATGGGATAGAGGTTGTTCCACACTTTCATTACTTGTACCCTTCCTAGTCCTGTTCAGCCACTTGAACACTCTTACAATAGATGCCATCCTGGAATAACATCTGTTCCAGCTTGAAAATTTTATAATTCATTAAATATGCCCATAAGGATTATTGTCAAGGTTGTCAAAAGGTCATTGCAAAGGTAAAGGCAAACACTAAACAAATATACTTATTAGGCAAAGATTCCCCAAATTAATTTTCTCTTTTACCTAAGAATAAATAGGAAATATAAAATAAATAAAATATACTTGCTCTCACAGGAACAAAATCTATAATAAAAACATGAGTTTCAATCCATTCCTTTATAAGGATAGAAGGACAAATACTTCCCCCAAGTCCCATATGCTTGGGTCTCATGGAATGATAAGAAATCCTTCCCTTTCAGTCACCACACAAAACTGGTCCTATGAAAGGGCATTCAGTCTGTTTGCTGTTCTGACTGTACACATTCTCCCCATCAAAGCAGATCTCAGTCCTCCAAACAACTTTCAGATCACTGTTTCTACTACCAGCTGTTGCAATACAGCTTTAGTTTTTGGCTTTGAAAAGCATTATTGTCTGCTGAAATATTTATATTTTAGCATATCTTTTAACAGGTGCTACCTAGGAAGAGAGACTAAGCATTATGGGGCATTCCATGTGCTAGAGAAAAGATCACTGAAATAACTAACCACTGTCATTGGAGTAGATTTGCCTCTTGGCACCAGTGACTTTTGAGATATAGTTTGGTTAATCTGTGCTTGGATCATTGATTGTTGTAGCAGTTGGTTTGAAGAGGCTCCCTGTTTTTGTTTCCATTGAAACATGGCATTGCTTGAATGGAAAGTGGAGGCAAGCCTGAAGCTATTTATGCCTGTATCAGTGATTCTGCCTGTCCAATCCTAAAGCTAACTGAAAAATAAAAATAAAAATCACATAAAAAGAATTATGTGCTATTTTTTCTCAGTAAAATAGTTATAAGAATTCATGATAAAATGCTGGAAATAATTTGGAGGAACTAAACTTTTTTTGTGAAATGAGAAAAAATGTGAATGCCGCTAGACTGTACTTGGGTAGAAAATGATGGCTTAGTTCCCACTGTCTCATGTGTAAATGTAGGTTTTGCAGATCTGTTTAAAGGTTTGGGTTTTCATCATACAAGGTCACTTTCAGTTTAATAACTCACAGAAGAAAAAGCTAAAGAGAGCCTCACAAGAACATGTGGCTTTTTCAGAAACCTGAGTTATTTTAAAATGGACTTCTAAATTGAATCACTATATTCATATGTAAAGGGCAGTCACCTTTGGCCATAAAAGCTAGAGTGTACAGTAGAAAACTTTTTCATCTCAAAAATAATTTAACATGTTTTCATGCATAGTTGAATCAAAAATAATATATACCACTTATATTTTACCCTTTAAAAAAATCTTTCAGGGCTGACACTGTGGTGTATGTTAAGGTACTGCTTGTAGTGCTGATATTCCAAGTGGGTGCCGGTTCAAGTCCTGGCTGCTCCACTTCTGATCCAGCTCTATGCTAATGGTCGAGGAAAAGCAGTGGAAAATGACCCAAGTCCCTGGGCTTCTGCAATCCACATGGAAGATCTGGAAGAAGCTCCTGGCTCCTAGTTCCTGGCTTTGGCCTGGCCCAGCCCTACCATTTGTGGCCATTTGGGGTGTGAACTAGTGGACAAAAGATCTCTCTATCTCTCTCTCTCCATCTCTCCTCTCTATGTAACTCTGCCTTTCAAATAAAAAAAAAATATTTTTTTACAAAAAAGAATCTTTCAAGGTGGGCTTGGTCATGGTACACCTGCATCCCATACTGGAATGCCTGGGATCCCATATCCCATCTACACTTCTGATCCAACTTCTTGCTAATGTACACTTAGGAAGAGGCAGATCATGGCTCAAGTACTTGGGGTCCAGACACCCACTTTGGATACCTAGATGAATTTCTGGCTCCCACTTCAGCCTATTTCAGCCATATTTTTTGTAGGCATTTGGGGATTCTCTATTTCTTTGTTCCTCCTTGTCATTCTGCTATTAAAATAAATAAATATAAAAAATAATATTCATTAAGTTCTAATCTTTTTAAGGAAAAAAACCACCAGACTATTTCTGTGCTTCAAAATTATCAATACATTGCTATTTCTTTTACTATGAAGTAAAACTACTGCCAATTGTAAACACATTAATGATGCAGCCCACTCTAAGTATCGTCAAGATCTATCATTTCTTCCTTGGAAGCCTCCCTTATCTATTTTCTTCCCACACTGTCTTTATCTCACTAAAGCCTGTGTCTGAACATGTGCCCTGCATCCCTGTCCACTTTTGTGTTTCCCTCTGTGCCAAGTACTGTTTAATCTGTCTCACTCACACACCACATAAATCAATACTCTGTTTTCTCTTAATAATTCCTGAATTTCCTGGATATGGAAACATATGTCTTACTCATGTTTGAATTCTTTTTTTTTTACAGTTTTTTAAACTTTAATTTAGTAAATATAAATTTCCAAAGTACAGTTTATGAATTACAAGGGCTTTTCCCCCCCATAACTTCCCTCCCACCCACACCCCTCCCATCTCCCGCTCCTTCTCCCATTCCAAACACATCAAGATTAATTTTCAATTATCTTTATATACAGAAGATCGATTTAGTATATATTAGGTAAAGATTTCATCAATTTGCACCCACACAGAACCTTAAGTGCCAAATGCTATTTGAGCACTAGTCATATCGCATTGAACTATACATTAAGGACAGAGATCCTACATGGGGAGTAAGGGCACAGTGATACTGTTGTTGACTTAACAATTTGACACTCTTGTTTAAGGCGTCAGCAATCTCCTTAGGCTCTAGTCATGAGTTGCCAAGGTTATAGAAGCCTTTAAGTTTGCTGACATTGATCTTATTCCGACAGGGTCATAGTCAAAGTGGAAGTTCTCTCCTCCCTTCAGAGAAAGGTACCTCCTTCTTTGATGGCCCCGTTCTTTCCACTGGGATCTCACCCAAAGAAACCTTTCATTTATGTTTTTTTTCTTCTTCTTCTTCTTCTTCTTCTTCTTCTTTTTTTTTTTTTTTTTTTTTTTTTTTGCGCCAGAGTGTCTTGGCTTCTTGGCTTTCCATGCCAAAAATACTCTCATGGGCTCTTCAGCCAGAACCGAATGCCTTAAGGGCTGATTCTGAGGCCAGAGTGCTATTTAGGACATCTGTCATTCTATGAGTCTGCTGTGTATCCCACTTCCCATGTTGGATCGTTCTCTCCCTTTTTCATTCTATCAGTTAGTATTAGCAGACACTAGTCTTGTTTGTGTGATCCCTTTGACTCTTAGACCTCTCAGTGTGATCAATTGTGAACTGAAATTGATCACTTGGACTAGTAAGATGGCATTGCTACATGCCACCCTGATGGGATTGTATTGGAATCCCCTGGCACATTTCTAACTACATCATTTGGGGCAAATCCAATTGAGCATGTCCCAAATTGTACATCCCCTTCCTCTCTTATTCCCATTCTTATATTTAAAAGAGATCACTTTTCAGTTAACTTTAAACACCTAAGAATAATTGTGTGTTAATTAAATAGTTCCATAAATGGTATTAGGTAGAACAAACAAAAATACTAAAAGGGATATAGTATTAAATTGTACATCAAGAGTGATGATAAGGGCCGATCAAGTCATTGTTTCTCATAGTGTCCATTTCATTCATCAGGTTTCCTTTTTGATGCTTGGTCAGTTGTCAACAATCAGGGAGAACATATGATATTGTCCCTTTGGGACAGACTTATTCACTTAGCTGATGTTTTCAGGTTCCTCCTATTGTTTCAAATGACCAGATTTCTTTTTTTTTTTTTTTTTTTTTTTTACAGGTAGAGTGGACAGTGAGAGAGAGAGACAGAGAGAAAGGTCTTCCTTTTGCCATTGGTTCACCCTCCAATGGCCGCCGCGGTCAGCGAGCTGCGGCCGGCGCACCGCGCTCGTCCGAGGCAGGAGCCAGGAGCCAGGTGCTTTTCCTGGTCTCCCCATGGGGTGCAGGGCCCAAGTACCTGGGCCATCCTCCACTGCACTCCTGGGCCACAGCAGAGGGCTGGCCTGGAAGAGGGGCAACCGGGACAGAATCCGGTGCCCCGACCGGGACTAGAACCCGGTGTGCCGGCGCCGCAAGGCGGAGGATTAGCCTGTTGAGCCACGGCGCCGGCCTCAAATGACCAGATTTCATTGTTTTTTTCTGCTGTATAGTATTCTATAGAGTACATGTCCCATAATTTCTTTATCCAGTCTACTGTTGATGGGCATTTGGGTTGATTCCAGGTCTTAGTCATTGTGAATTGAGCTGCAATAAACATTAGCATGCAGACAGCTTTTGTGTTTGCTAATTTGATTTCCTTTGGGTAAATTCCAAGCAGTGGGATGCCTGGGTGGAATGGTAGGGTTAAACTCAGGTTTCTGAGGAATCTCCAAACGGACTTCCATTGAGGCTTTACTAGTCTGCATTCCCACCAACAGTGGGTTAGTGTCCCTTTTCCCCCACATCCTCTCCAGCATCTGTTGTTGCTAGATTTCTGTATGTGAGCCATTCTAAGTGGGGTATGGTGAAACCTCATTGTGGTTTTGATTTGCATTTCCCTGATTGCTAGTGATCCTGAACATTTTTTCATGTGTCTGTTGGCCATTTGGATTTCCTCTTTGGAAAAATGTCTATTGAGGACCTTGGCTATCTCTTAAGTGGGTTGTTTGTTTTGATGTTGTGGAGTTTCTTGATCTCTTTGTAGATTCTGGTTATCAATCCTTTATCTGTGGCATAGTTTGCAAATATTTTTTTCCCATTCTGTCGGTTGCCTCTTCACTTTCCTGACTGTTATTTTTGCAGTACAGAAACTTCTCAATTTCATGCAATCCCAAATGTTAATTTTGGCTTTGACTACCTGTGCTTCCAGGTCTTTTCCAAGAAGTCTTTGCCGATGCCTGTATCTTGCAGGGTTTCCCCAATGTTCTCTAATAATTTGATGGTGTTAGGTCATAGATTTAAGTCTTTACTCCATGTTGACTGGATTTTTGTGTAAGGTGTAAGATAGGGGTCTTGCTTCATGATTCTGCACATGGAAATCCAATTTTCCCAGCACCATTTATTGAATAGACTGTCCTTACTCCAGGAATTGGTTTTGGATCCTTGATCAAATGTAAGTTGGCTGTAGATGCTTGGGTTGACTTCTGGTGTTTCTATTCTGTTCCATTGGTCTATCCATCTGTTTCTGTACCAGTACCATGCTGTTTTGATAACTACTGCCCAGTAGTATGTTCTGAAAGCTGGTATTGTGATGCCTCCGGCTTTGTTTTTGTTGTACAAGATTGCTTTAGCTATTCGAGGACTCCTGTGTCTCCATATGAATTTCAGCATCATTTTTTCCAGATCTGAGAAGAATGCCTTTGGTATTCTGATTGGTATTGCATTGAATCTGTAATTGCTTTTGGCAGAATGGACATTTTGATGATATTGATTCTTCCAATCCATGAGCATGGAAGATTTTCCCATTTTTTGGTATCCTCTTCTACTTCTTTCTTTAAGGTTTTGAAATTCTCATCGTAGAGATCTTTAACGTCCTTGGTTAAGCTTATTCCAAAGTACTTGATTGTTTTTGTGGCTATTTTTAATGGGATTGATCTTAGCAGTTCTTTCTTAGCCGTGGCATTGCCTGTGTATACAAAAACTGTTGATTTCTGTGCAGGATTTTATATCCTGCTACTTTGCCAAACTCTTCTATGAGTTCCAATAGTCTCTTACTAGAGTTCTTTGGGTCCCCTAAGTAAAGAATCATATCATCTGCAAAGAGGGATGGTTTGAGTTCTTCCTTCCCAATTTGTATCCATTTAATTTGTTTTTTTCTTGCCTAATAGCTCTGGCTAAAACTTCCAGAACTATGTTGAATAGCAGTGGTGAGAGTGGGCATCCCTGTCTGGTACCAGATCTCAGTGGAAATGCTTCCAACTTTTCCCCATTCAATAGGATGCTGGCCATGGGTTTTTCATAAATTGCTTTGATTGTATTGAGGAATGTGCCTTCTATACCCAGTTTGCTTAGGGTTTTCATCATGAAAGGGTGTTGTATTCTAACAAATGCTTTCTCTGCATCTATTGAGATAATCATATGCTTTTTCTTCTGCTGTCTGTTAATGTGGTGTATCACGTTGATTGATTTGTGAACATTGAACCATTCCTGCATACCAGGGAGAAATCCTACTTGGTCTGGGTGGATGATCTTTCTGATGTGTTGTTGCAATCTATTGGCCATAATTTTATTGAGGATTTTTGCATCTATGTTCATGAGGGATATTGGTCTGTAATTCTCTTTCAGTGCTGCATCTTTTTCCGGCTTAGGAATTAAGGTGATGCTGGCTTCATAGAAAGAATTTGGGAGGATTCCCTCTTTTTCGATTGTCCTGGATAGTTTGAGAAGAATTGGAGTTAGTTCTTCTTTAAAAGTCTGGTAGAATTCAGCAGTGAATCCATCTGGTCCTGGGCTTTTCTTTGTTGGGAGGGCCTTTATTACTGTTTCAGTTTCTGACTCAGTTATGGATCTGTTTATGTTTTCTATGTCTTCCTGGTTCGATTTATGTAGGTTGCATGTGTCAGGCCATTAAAGTTCAATGTGACTATTGATAAGTGGTAACTTTGCCCTGCCATTTTCCAAAGATATTTTTCTAATATATGCTTTGAATTCCCTGTGATCTTTTGCTGTGAGCTTTCCTTCCTTTACCTTCTTTCATATTGATGGCTGTGTTTCTGTGTTTCTGTGTGTAACACATCTTTAAGCATCTTTTGCAGGGCTGGACGAGTGGTGACAAATTATTGCAATTTCTGTTTGCTATGAAAGGTCTTTATTTCAGGTCTCATTCATAAATGAGACCTTTGCAGGATATAATATTCTGAGTTTGCAGTTTTTCTCTCTTAGCACCTGGGCTATGTCTCGCCTCCTAGCCTGAGGATTTCTGCTGAGAAATCTGCTGTGAGTCTAATTGGAGTTCCTCTGAGAGTAATCTGACGTTTCTCTCTTGCAGATTTTAGGATCTTTTCTTTCTGTTTCACTGTGGTGAGTTTGATTACAATGTGTCATGGTGAGAATCTCTTTTGGTCATTGTTACTAGGGGTTCTTTGAGCTTCCTGTACTAGAATATCTCTGTCCTTCTCCAAACCCGGAAAGTTCTCTGCTAGTATCTCACTAAAAAGGCGTTCTAATCCTTTCTCTCTCTTCATGCCTTCACGAACTCCTAGAACTTGAATGTTGGGTTTTTTAATAGTATCTTGTATATTCCAAACAATATTTTTTAGATTTCTAATTTCCTCTTCTTTTCTTTGGTTTGACTGTATACTTTCCTGTGTTCTGTCTTCTAAGTCCGATATTCTCTCTTCTGTGTCACTGACTCTGTTTTAAGGCTCTCCAATGTATATGTCATTTGATCTATTGAGTTCTTCATTTCGTTTTGATTTCACTATCACACTTTCCTGTTCTACTAGTTTCTGCGTTCCATTTTGATTCCTCTTTAAGATTTCATTTTCGTGAGAGGGATTTTCTATCTTGTCCAGTAAGGATTTCTGTAGTTCAAGCATTTGTTTTTGAAAACTTCTAAATGTTCTTATCATAAATTTTTTGAAATCCGTATCTTGCATTTCTTCTATGTCATCATCTTCATAATCGTGGCTTGGAGTGTCTTGTTCATTTGGGGGCGTCATAGTGTCTTCCTTGTTCTTGTTCCCTTGGTTTCTGTGTTTGTTGTTTGGCATTGTGGAGATATTCCTTGAATTCTTCTTCTCGCTGTGGTGTTTTTTTCTTGTTATACTATTACTGTATTAAGTGGACTGTCTGCTTTTGGAGGAGCCTTAGAGGCTTGAGGCTTGAGATGGGTGTGGCCAGAGAGCTCTGCTTGGTTCTTCAGGGTTTAGGGTGTGCCAAAGGTGACACACTCAGGTTAGGTGTGGTAAATCCCTCCCTCCCTCCCTCCCTCCCTCCCTCCCTCCCTCCCTCCCTTCCTTCCTTCCTTCCTTCCTTCCTTCCTTCCTTCCTTCCTTCCTTCCTGTAATACAACACAGCTGCACGGAATTGAAGGTAGTCAGCTTCCGATCTCTGGCCTCTGTGGGTATATCATTCGTCTGCTTTTTGCCAAGGACCACACAAAGAGTCTGTGCTGCCTTCAGTGTGAGATCACATTCTCCTGCAGCTAGCACCGTGGCTCAATAGGCTAATCCTCCACCTTGCGGCACTGGTGCACTGGGTTCTAGTCCCGGTCGAGGCACCGGATTCTGTCCCAGTTGCCCCTCTTCCAGCCCAGCCCTGTGCTGTGGCCCGGGAGTGCAGTGGAGGATGGCCCAAGTGCTTGGGCCCTGCACCCCATGGGAGACCAGAAGAAGCACCTGGCTCCTGCCATCAGATCAGCATGGTGCGCCAGCTGCAGCGTGCCAGCCACGTCGGCCATTGGAGGATGAACCAACGGCAAAGGAAGACCTTTCTCTCTGTCTCTCTCTCTCTCATTGTCCACTCTGCCTGTCAAAAAAAAAAAAAAAATTTCCTGCAGTCTCCCACTGGGTTGCCAAGGTTACCGAATTGTAGTGTCTCTGGAGAGTACTCTGGTGAACTCCGTGAGTTCTCTTGCCCACCGTCTCTGTCTCTTTTTTCACTGCCTCAGTTAATTAGCTCCACCCCTTCCCTAAGTCCTAACCTCCTGTTATTTCAACCCCACCCCGCCCCAGAGTAGGTTTTTCTGTTTGACTGAGGGTGGGCACAACTCTGAGGTCTTACACAGCCCTGAGTTCGCGAACCTTTTATGTTTATCTAAAATGGCGCCTTGCTCTTTGTCTCTTGCTCGCCTTTGCAAGGTGGGCCAAGAGAGACCGTACCGGTCCCCCCCCCCCTTTTTTTCCCCTCTCTCCTGTAGTTTGGTGAACTTTCCCAAGTGGGGCTTCAAGCCATTTCCCCGCCGATGTCTCGGGTTACTGAGATCACCTCCCCTTCCAGCTCAGATGTGTAGACTCCATTGTGAGCATCCTTGCTCTCCCTGCAGGTCGTCTGTGTCACATCCACTAGATCCGGAAGAGTTTCCTCTGCAAGTTTTTCCCTGAGCCTTCCGCAGCTCTACTTTTATTAACCTATCTTTTCCCGGACTATCAGTGCGCGTCCTCACTATTCTGCCATCTTGTCTCCATCCTCCCATGTTTGAATTCTTTTCACATCTCTTTGTGACAAGATAAAATTAACTCATTAATTGCTTCCTCAATAAAAGTATAAATAGTTACTTATACACTGATTTCCTACCTATATCAGTGTTGTCTGTTTATGGGACAATAAATCCTTTTTAATGCTTGTGTTCTGCTCCCACAAACTGCTGTGCTGCAAGATGCTCTTGAAAACAGATTAATTGAAAATTCTTCTGACTTTAGAAGGTTATCAGTGATTGTATGGATGGCTTCTGCATTTTCTCTTGTTGTTAAAAGGGACAAGCAGATTGCTTGACAAAATCGTACTTTTTGTGGCTGCACCTATGCCTGTGGATTAAAATACCTCATAATTTCTGCTCCTGGGTAATCAAATGCTGTTTAAATATGGAAATGTCTACCTTTAATTGAAAATTGTTGGCATTGCTATAAAGTGAACTCCTTCCTTAATGTGAAACTTAATTAAAGACCACCAAAAAAGATTTGAAGGATTTGTTTTATGTTGCTTTTTTTTTTTTAACAAAGAATCAGGATTGAGTTTCAGGTTAAGGCAGAGTAAAGAACCAGGAAAATCCTGAGGAGATTAAACACACAGAATTTTCAACAGCTTCAGAAATTTAGAAGCTATGAAATTATAGGACCCTGAGAATTCACTGAAAATCTAAAAGTTTGCTGTACAGGACTGTGGCTTAAGATGCTGTTAATTTATTTCTGTGCTTCTGTCTGTATCTTTGTTTCTGGGTAAAAAAAGTGGTAACTTCAGCTATCTTCCATAATAAATATGATTTAACTTGATTCAACTATATTTGGTCACTAAATAAACATCAAGAAGTGTACATATTGGGGCCGGTGTTGTGGCGCAGTGGGTTAAAGCCATGGCCTGAAATGCCAGCATCCCATATGGGCACCAGTTCAAGTCCCAGCTGTACCACTTCCTATCCAGCTCTCTGCTATGGCCTGGGATAGCAGTGGAAGATGGCCCAAGTCCTTGGGCACCTGCGTGGGAGACCCAGGGGAGGCTCCTGGCTCCTGGCTTCGGATCGGCACAGCTCTGGCCACTGCGGCCATCTGGAGAGTGAACCATTGGATGGAAGACCTCTCTGTCTGTCTTGTCTCTTCTCTCTGTGTACAACTCTGACTTTCAAATAAATAAACATAAATCTTTAAAAAAAGTGTATATAGTTCAAACTGTCAAGAAATATTCTCAGGAATTCCAAAATTTTAATAGCCTAATACCAAATTTATATGTGTAAACCACAATAATTAAGAAAACACTTCAAAGTTGTTTAGAATAGTATAAAGATGAAATTTTAGCTTTGGGAAATCTTAGGATAAGCTATAAACATGAAAACTTTCCATGTTTTTAGGAGAAAAAACAATTTCAGCCTCCTACATAAACTTTTTAAATTATTTTTATTTTATTTTTTAGAAAGATTATTTATTTATTTGAAAGTCAGAGTTACACACAGAGAGAAGGTGAGGCAGAGAAAAGAGAGAGAGGTCATCCATCCACTGGTTCACTCCCCAGATGGACATAATGGCTGGAGCTGTGCCAATCCAAAACCAAGAGCCAGGAGCTTTCTGGTCCCCCCTACGGGTGCAGGGACCCAAGTACTTGGGCCATCTTGTACTGCTTTCCCAGGCCCTAGCAGAGAGTTGAATTGGAAGTGGAGCAGCTGTGACTCGAACCAGCACCCTTATGGGATGCTGGCGCTGCAGACGACAGTTTTACTCATTACACCACAGCGCTGGGCCTGGCATAAAGTTTAAGAGTTATAAATAATGTCAATTATGAATTTTTCATCATCCTAATAATTACTTGCACCAATCTCATTTTTTCCAACAAATTTTATGGTGTTATATTTTATTTGTATGTAATTTAAAATAAACAGCTTTGCTTTATGTCAAAATTTGTAAAAACACATTTTATTTTACTAAATTATTTATGAAATAAGCATGATCCTTTTCTGTACAGTTATGTAACATATTTGTATACTTTTTAACAAGAATAAATATTTTGAAAGTAATTTAATGAAAATGGAATTCAAAGTAAAATATTTCTTATGCAGTACTAAGATCAGATTAAGTTAGCCATGAGACAGATGCCTACCACAACATAGACTATACTGTATATTGCTTTCACATCACTGTTTTTTTTTCGTGCATTTGATCTGACCAGGTCCTGGCACATCAAGATGCATCATAGTGATAGTCTTATAAGAATGCACAAATTACAGTGTGTTTATGCCGTTTAACATAAATGCTAAGCTTGCCATTTTTCACACATTACAATTTTGGGATCCAGATTTTCTCCAGAGCTCTTTAATTTCCTCCTTATAATGAGATGACATTTTGCCAAATAACTTGAATCACAACTACAAAGCAACTTAGCTGACTAGAGATATTGATAGATTGATGACAGAGATATGAAAAGATTGATGACAGATAGGTATTTGAGACACTAAGTGTTCACCATCAAATAATTTATGCCCCAGCCTCATCAGTTGTAACCTATTTCTTTACTTATCAATAGCATACCAGTGAAGTTAATAGGCCACTGATATCCTAATCACTAAGAGGTCTTGCAGTTATTGTTGACACATAATTACATAGCTACTATTAAAAATCCATAATCACTGTTAACAAGAATCACGTTTCAAGTTAAATTCAGGGAAAATAGACTTATAACTATATCTATACAGTGAAAATCCCTATTAAAATATACACATATGAGATATTTCAATTAAGCATTTCATTAATAGGGAATTCAATTCTTTTCCGTCTCCCTCATCTTCTGTTCTTTGGACAGTATTATGTAATACATTCTGTTAAACCTCATGGCATAAACCATTTACTTTATAGACATTATCTACGCTGACTATACACTATCTGATTTGTGGTCATGATTCTTGTAGCCAGAGTAGGCAGAGAGATTAACTAGTGGCTAATTAGGTTGAGCTGGAAGGGCATCTATGTGGGCTGGATTGTAAACTAGAGCCGAAAGAAGCTCTCAGGAGGATTCAACATGAATGTTGGCTTGGGAACTTTTTGGTGTTGGAGAGATGAGATGATTGGCAATGCCACCTATTGGGAGAAGCATCTGGAAGTGGGCATGGGAGAGCCACTGCAGTTCAGAAAAGATAAGAGACAACACCAACCTGGCAGGACTTGATAAGGAGAGTCTGAATGACCCTGATTTATTAAATGTTGTCTCACATGGAGGAGTCCTAAAGTTTCAAAGAATAAAATCATTACCATGGTTTTAGATACTTAGAAGATTTGCAAGAGACTGGCAAAGATCTAACTTTGCTATTATATGCAAATGCTGGCATTTTTATCAGTGGTATACTTCATTTTAAAAATCTTATCTGCTGGACATTTTTCTCCCAAAAATGCAGATCTAAAAATGTTAGTTTTCAGAAAAATGTGGTTTGGTAAAACCTCATGACTATTTGGGCATTTTCATTGTTCGAACAAGCTTTGGTATCCCAGGAAAAATGCAAAGTTGTGCTATTTCTGCTTTGCTTTTTAGACTTCATTCTGGTAAGTAAACTATTATCATTTCTGCCAAACACCTGTGAGCAATTCACAAAGCTGCCTTTTTAAATTTGGATATATTTATAAAGGTAAAAATTTATGACCACCTGGATCTTGTTTTTTTTTTCCTTTTTCCAAATCGAATTAAGCCAAAGTATTATTTTTTTGTTGTATGAATAGGTATAAAAACTATTTCAGCATCACTAAAGAATTGTTTCTTAGAACATCAAATACTAGAAATTTGAAACAATAGCCCACGTAATTAGATACAAAGAAATCTTGTCAAATGTAAAAGGAAGTTTTTATAATCTGTGTTTTCTTTGAAGTTTTGACTTAAATTATACAAAATAACTTCTAGTTTGAATCTTGTATTTCCAAGTGTTTGGTTGTGATAATTTTCTTTAATTTAACTAGAACTCAATATCATGTTTCAGACAGAATTTCTTTAAATTTTGTTTAGAAGAAATCAGTCTTATCCCAGAAAGTGGAGTAAAGTGGGGTACATTATTGTACAGATTTAAGTAAGTTAATAAATAGATAGCACTCTTTTGCTCATTGAATATAATAGAGAATTCAGTTGGATGTTGATTTTGATTTCAAGATATCCTAGCCATCTCAGTCCATATTCCAAAAGTGATGTAAACTGAGTTTCTTAAGCAACAGAAATTTATTTCTCACAATTCTGCAGCCTGGGAAACCTAAGACCAGAGAGCCAGCTGTTCCTGCTGAGGGATCATCCTGGCTCACACACCACCACCTTCTCACTGTATGCTCAGTAGAGAAAGAGGAGTTCTGAACTCTTCCTCCTCTTATAAGCACTCTAGTCCCATCACACCCCTCTCACAACTCCATCTAAACCTATGCACCTTCAGCCACTCAACTAACAATTACAATCACACTGGGGAAAAGGCTTTAACATACAAATTTTTTAGTACACAAATATTCAACCTATAATAAAAGGCATCTCTAGGGAAAATAGAGACAGAAGAAG
Organism: Sylvilagus floridanus; assembly: GCA_949820135.1. NCBI lineage: Eukaryota > Metazoa > Chordata > Mammalia > Lagomorpha > Leporidae > Sylvilagus > Sylvilagus floridanus. The sequence goes on from OX463231.1 coordinate 23,404,234, forward strand.
TAAGATGCCATTATGAAACTTGGTCGCTGCTGTAACTCAACAACATCTCACAGCTGTCTATTTTTGCTCCAATACTGAATGCCTACTACCTAGCAGAAAAATCAATGAGTTGGTTTTCCTCCAATATTTTAGAAATTCTGACAGAAAAATCTATCTCATTATCCTCTGTGAGTGCTACTTTCACTCTTTTATTACTGCTACATAATGCATGCCTCTTTGAAAGTTTTGAAATATGTATTAAAAATAAAAAATTAAAATATTCCATTTCCATTATAATCTATAACTTAGTTATCAGTTGGAAAACAGATTGACATAGAAGTTCAAAGGAAATAGTATTTACTTGTGAAACAAAGAATTGTGATTCAGACACACTGAATCAGGGCTTCTCTGAATAGTAAGCCTATAAAGACAGAGGGTTTTTTTAATGGAAAATTTTTATATAGTTGTTTGTAGAGGTAATTCAGTATCTGTGCAGAAATTCTAAGTTGCAAGCCCATTTTGATTGGTTATTTTATTATGTAACTTGCACTGAGATGTTGAAGGCCTGTGGATACTGACTTCAGTTGTTTATCTTAGCTGGAACATCCTGTGGTTTGACCTTTAGCAGGTATGAATGCAATCCTTTCACAGTTTTCCAACTTCACTTCAGATAGCTTTGTCCTTAGTGACTTCATTTTCTTTCACAATGTTAAAGGTTAAATACTATATAATAGAAGGTATCAAAATTTTTCATCAGAATAAAAAAATAAAAAGCTACTCCATATTCAAGAATTTGTATTTTCCTACAGTATATTTTACATTTGTAAAAGGTAGTATTTATCACATTACACATTTCAAAGCAAATTATGTATGTATATTAGTGGGTAAATAAAATAATTGTTGTTACTCAAATCATCAGTCTTTTTCCGTAATGTCTCAGCAATATTTCTTTTTTTTTTTTATTTTTTTTTATTTTTTTTATTTATTTATTTTTTTTACAGGCAGAGTGGACAGTGAGAGAGAGAGACAGAGAGAAAGGTCTTCCTTTTGCCGTTGGTTCACCCTCCAATGGCCGCCGCGGCCGGCGCGCTGCGGCCGGCACACCGCGCTCGTCCGATGGCAGGAGCCAGGAGCCAGGTGCTTTTCCTGGTCTCCCCATGGGGTGCAGGGCCCAAGCACCTGGGCCATCCTCCACTGCACTTCCCAAGCCACAGCAGAGGGCTGGCCTGGAAGAGGGGCAACCGGGACAGAATCCGGCGCCCCGACCGGGACTAGAACCCGGTGTGCCGGCGCCGCAAGGCGGAGGATTAGCCTGTTGAGCCACGGCGCCGGCCAATGTCTCAGCAATATTTCTAAACTCAAATACCTAAATAGCATATAGTTACGGAATATTTTCTAGTGTATTAATAAACATTTCCTTTGCCATGTTTAGGAAATGAGCTCAGTCAAACGAGCCTCACAGATGTCTTTTTATTTAGGGACAGGCATTGTAGTACAGCTGGTTAGCTGCCACTTGGGAAGCTGGCATCCAATATCAGGGTGCTGGCTCGTGAGTCCTGGCTGCTCTGCTTCTGATCCAGCTTCCTGCTGATGCTCCTGATAAGCAGCAGAGGATGGCTCAAGTACTTGATTTCTTGCCACAAACATGGGAGACCCAGAGGGGAGACCCAGAAGGGAATTCCTGGTCCAGCCCCAGCTATTTTGGCTATTTGGTAAGTGAACCAGTGGAAGATTCTCTCTCTCTCCCTCTCCCTCTCCCTCTCCCTCTCCCTCTCCCTCTCCCTCTCCCTCTCCCTCTCCCTCTCCCTCTCCCTCTTTCCCTCCCTTCCTCCCTCCCTCCCTCCCTCTCTCAGTGTGTGTCTGTCTTTCTGCCTTTCAAATAACTAAAGAGAGTGAAATCTTCCATCTGCTGGTTCACTCCCCAAGTGGCTGCAATGGCCAGGACTAAAGCCAGGAGCTCAGAACTCCATCTGGGTCTTGCAGGGGAATGACAGGGGCCCAAGCACTTGTGCCATCTTCCACTGCCTTCCCTGGCACATTAGTAGGGAGCTGGATCAGAAGCAGAGCAGCCTGGACTCAAACTGGTGCTATGATAACAGAATTCTGTCATCATAGGCCCTGGCTCAACCCACTGTGCCACAATGCTGGCCTGCACTTCTGCTTTTGTAATGGAAAAATGGAAAAGCAGTCCTAAGTATTAAGGTTTCATTGTCTGATTAAACGCTAATTAGTTTATAATCTAATTTAGGAACATTTTAAACTAACTAGATTTCTAATTCTGTAAATTTCCTCATTAATGACTTAAAGCAATTTTTGTTTTTTAGAAATTTTATTAAAATTTTTATTTTATTAAACATTTTAAAAGACATATAAACATTGTACATATTTATAGGGTACCATGTTTCAGTACATACATTGTAGTGTCCAATGTATTGTAATGTCCAATCAGGGTAAGTGTATTTATCTATTCAAACATTTAACATATCTTTATAGCACAAGCATTCAAAATCCTAAATACAAATTTTTCTGTTTTTTTAAACAGAAATCTACTATTAACATTCTCTATAGACACACTATTGTGCAATAGAATACAAGAATTTCTTATTCCTATCTAGCTTTAATGATTCATAATTTTAATAATTAATAATTAATCATTATTAACGAACCTTTCCGCATATGTAGCAGTCCCTTTCCCTCCTCAGTCTCTTGTCATTTATGACTACATGGTTGGAACTGGAGGTTGTTATCTGAAGTGAAATATGCCAAGCACAGAAAGGCAAGTATCATATGATCTCACTCATATGTGGACTCTAAACACAGAGGAGTTAATTAACTTTGAAAATAATATCTGTAGTATAGAAATGAATGTCCAACCCTACCCACAAAGAATGCCGGGAAACATATGAATCTAACTTTTCTTTTTCTGCTTCTAGTTATTCTGATTTCACTTCCTAGCAGCATGTGTGCTACACCAAGCAGCTTGTTTGCTGGTCAAATAATTGAAGTGTCTGGCTTCATGATTTAGTATAAGAAAGTCCATACCTAGGAGACAAATATATTTTTGGTATTCATATGAAAAATCTGTTATCTAAGAGAATGAAACATTCCATACTGTGACCACCAAGTTGTCAGATTGATACTATCGGTCTACTCTAGAGCAAATATACTTTAGTGAGTTGACTTTTCTTTTCTTTTAAGGAAAATTTTGCCTAATATGCTATGGGAAAGAATGTTTGTGTATGAGAGCAATCAGTATTTTTTTTTCTGGGAAGAAATCTGTGTTCCTAATAAAATCCTTATGTACATTTTCAATAAATATATAATGAAATTAAGATTTTCTGTGATGTTATTCATCCACATTCAGCTGAATTTCAGCTTAGAGTATTAACCTTTAATCACCTATTTAATTTATTATATATATATATATAAAAATGAGTATTATATATACATATATATATATAAACGAGTATAAGATGTTTTAATAGTTTCACAGTTTATTTCTTTCAATCTGTTTAAGGGCAGTCTTCCCTGATCATGAGACTCCTACTTTCTTCTCATTCTACTTACAGAAAATAATTTAAAAAGAATTCTTTTATATTGTCATTTGCTTGTCTACAATGTTGATGGCTTATCCTTGCAAACCTCAAAAGCACAACTAGCAGCACATAATTCTTACCTCAATTTGCAAGTACTTTATGCCAGACAATAGAATCACCTAATATTCACTCAATAATATGGTATCTTTTCCCCTTTGTTTTTACTTTGCTCATCATGGAAACTTTTATCTCCTTCCCCATTTTTATCTGCCAATATGTATATGTAAATTATAATATAAATGCCACCTCTTATAATTTATAAAGTATAAATATAATTTATTCAATATTTTCCATCAGAATTAATCCTTTCCAATCAGAATTATTCCCTTCCTCATCTGAAAATATATTATCTCACCACATATTTAGCTAATATTTATTTATAAAGGACCTAATATATGCCATATTGTATCCTAAGCATAAAAGACACGTGCTTAGGATGCAACTCATATTCTAATGGAGACAACAGATAATTAAAAGGTGTAAATAAATTGATTAACAATATAAATGTGGGATCTAATACATGCTAATATAGAAGGGAAACAGAGTAGAGACGAGAATTTCATGTGGTGATAGATAATATACTCAAATTTTATCACAGGAACCCAAGAAGGTTATATTTGTGCAGAGAACTGAAAGAAGTAAGAAAATCTTCAACGGAATTCCAGGCAAGGGTTAAAATAAGAATAAAAATAAGAATATAGATTCTGTAGTAAAAATTTGTTTGGTTCCAAGTCATGTGGCTTCCACTTTCCTGCTATAGTCAGTCCTATATATATATGAGTTCTATATCCATGGATTCAACTAGTTATGAATAGAAAATATTTAGAAGAAAGAATTCCATCCATATTTAATATGTATAGATTCTTCCTTGTCATTGTTCTCTAAATAATACAGTATAAAAGCTATTTGTATAACATTTACAGTGCATTAGGTATTGTTAAAAATCTAGAGTTAATTTAAAGTATACAGTAGGATATGCCTTGCTTTTATACCTATAATATGCCATTTTATATAAAGGACTTGAGTATCTATCCATGGATTTTGTTATCAGAGCAGTGTCTTGTAACCACGGATATTGAGGGATGACTATATATCCTACCCTTGATAAAGAAGTCAGCCACTGTACCAGCATAAGTCATTAATCACTCAGAAAAATAAATGTGTTTCTTCAAGAAACTGATATTTAATGTTTTGCAGGACAGACACTGTAGCAGCTTTGGAAGTTATGTTATCAACAGATTTAAGAGCATCATTTTGAGGCTTATTTCTTACAGCTATAATATCACCCTTTCCTAAATCTAACAGGTTTTCCCTCCTCTAAATATCACAATTCTCAAGCAAGTCCTAAGTGTATCTAAGTATAAAAGGAAATGCATAATTAGCCAGATGAAGAGAGATGTGAAGGACAGTTACTCCCTTTATTTTCTTCTAACAGGGTCTAGCTCCCAAACTCATGCAGATATTTAGGCCTCGGGATTTTTTAATGGCTAAGGTATGAATGGTTGATGAATCCTAGTGAGGCTTGATTCAAGAATAGTATCTGAGGCGATCTTTGGGGGAGTGATTGGATTAGATAACTAGGATGGTACCCCATAGTTGAATTAGCCTCAGTTTATAAGGAGAGATCACATAAGGAATAGCTGATGCTCCCAGTCTCTCTCTGCTTACTGGTTCACCATGTGATACTTCCTCCACTTGTGTTCTGCTGTTGTCATCCACCAGCCTCTCTCAGATGCCTGAATGATGGGGCCAGCCAATCGTGGACCATAATCTTTCAAAACTATAAGCTAAGTAAGCCCCCTTCCTTCCTAAGAAACTTTTCTCAGATATTTAAAGTATGGAAAAACTGATTAATATATGTTCTTTCATATAGATTTTTAATAAATGACTTAGTTTAACCTAAGTTTAAATATGTCACCTTATTTTCTGGGCCATCCTATAACACATTTATGGTACCATATCTCTCTGTGATTAAAAAACTTCCTGAGGTCCAAAGCCATGTATTATGTATCTTTATGCCCACTGTGTATTACAAATTGATGTAACAGATAAGTAATTCACATATTATTTTGTTGAGTGAATGAAACACATTTGTTGTACTTTCTTTAAGGAAAGATTTTACAGTATTACAGATTAAAATCATTTCTTTTTAAAATCACAAATAGTAAGAAGTAACACTATGAATTCTCTTTTATATTATTGTTGACTTCTAGCAGTTCTGGCTTGTATTAAGTGACCAAATGGTACATATTGAACATTAAACAAGCTAAAATATATCAGACTTTATTCAACCAAGTGAATATTGGTCTTCAAAGCACTCAACCAAGAGTCAATTTACTTTCTCCAGTTATTCAACTTCTGCACAGAAATTTCTTGAAGAAACATTAGTTGACTTCTGAATAACATTACAATTTTTATAGCAGGATCAGACTTGCTTATTTATAGACACATCTGTCACTTATCATTCAGAGCTACTAAGTCTAAATTCCAAAAGAAAAACAAATTCTGTTACAGCAGAATTTCTGTAATAATAATAAATGATGTTTTCAGATTTAAATGGAAAATTGCTTATTTAAATGTAAAAAATCAAGTTTTCAATGCAATTATCAGTAATACAGTTCTCCCATAATACAGTCATACTGTTTGTTAGTAGAAAGAGTCCCTAAAAATGAATCAACATATGTTTTTAAAAATATATAGTATTAGCAAAAGTTTTAATTGACTTTTTTCTGTTTTTTAAAGATTTATTTATTTAGTTATTTGACAGAAAAGTGAGAGAGAGGGAGGGAGAGACAGAGACAGAGACAGAGGGGAGAAAGGAGAAAGAGAAGGGAGAGAGAGATATCAGTCTCCCATCTGCTGGTTCACTCCCCAAATGGCCACAACAGCCAAAGCTGGGCCAGGCAGGAGCCAGGAACATCAAGCTCAATCTGGGTCTCCCACATGGGTGGCAGGGGCCCAAGTACCTGGGCCATATTCTGTTGCCTCCCCATGTGCATGAATAAGGAGCTGCCAGAACTTGAAACAGTGTTCACATGGGATGCCAGCATTGCAGTCAGAGGCTTAATTCGTTGCACCACAATATGGTCCCTCACGTGGCCTTTTTGACTTTTTGACTTTTTGACTCAACCTCCATTCCTAAGGAGTATCATAGAACATCTTTTTTTTCCCAAGAAGCACAGAATCTGCCTACTGAAAATGCTTGCAACAGTCTCAGGCTGTACTCATGTGAAAAATGAAAAAGCTGAAGCTGACATTGTAGCATATAGGTCACCTCCTGCAGTGCTGGCATCCCATCTGTGTGCCAGTTCGAGTCTCGGCTACTCCACTTTTGATCTTGCTCCCTGCTAATGGCCTGGGAAGAGTAGCGGAGAATGACCTGTATCCCTAAGACCATGCACCCATGTGGGATAGTTGGAAGAAGCTCCTGGCTCCCGGCTTCTGCCTGGCCAAACCCTGGCCATTGTAGCCATCTGGGGAGTGAACTAGCAGATAGAAGATTTCTCTCTCTCTCTCTCTCTCTCTCTCTCTCTCTCTTTCTCTTCTGTATCTCTGTCTTTCAAATAAATATAATAAATATTTTAAAAGTGAAAAAGCTGCAATTTTGACATATTACAGAAACAGAGACTTATAGTAAATATTAAGCACTCACATCCTTCTTGAAAAGAAATTCTTAGTCATGGCAAAATCTTTTATATTTTTCTTTTATGTTTGCATTTGTGGCCTTTATTTCTGCCAAAAAACCCAAGCTGTAATAGTCAAATTATCAACATGTAATGTGTTATGAAGTATATGTGGTATCCCATTCTTTATAGTATCTCAAGGACCATTATCAATTCTCAGTCATCAAATTTATGTGCAACAACCAAGCATATCCACAAATGTAGCTTCCTCCTCAACCAGACATTTTTAAATCAGATTACAAATCAGGGTGAGCTTAGTCAAGGGACTCATTTTCCTCCGGCAGTGATTGCTTTAGCTGTCACAACTGGAGTCTAAAGTCATGTACTTGGGGTCACATTTTCCTTGATCCAGTTTCGTTCCTGCCGTTGGCAATATCAGTAGCTGTGATTAGTATAACTACCTCCGGGTGACAGAACATAGCATTTCATTTTAGAGGGGGAAAAAAAAACAACAACCAGCAGTGTAAAGGTTGGAAGGCTTAGTGTTTGTGTAATGTTTCTGACAGTCTCACAGACCATGCAGTAAAAGAACAAACACCATCTAATCCTGCCTGCCAGGATGAGAGCAGAAGACACCATCTATGGGTCAGCACACAGGCCATAGTACACTAACAATTCTTTTTCTCCCCAGTAATTTGAGTCACACTGAAAAAAATAGTCGCAATTATTTCAACTCTTTTTCCAACCTCAGTCCTATTGAATGCTGTGTAGATATCTTTTCATGATTCTGTTTGTTCCTTACTCTTTTCCACACAGAGACATCAACAGTTAAAAATGATTTTCTTAAAAACTGATATTTGTTCTATAATCCAAAAGAAAAAATCATTTTTAAATGTCTTAGGTGTCACCTAAAAAGAGAAGTGCTGATTGCTCTGAAGACTTAAGTTGTTTTTTTAGTGGGCAACCCAATGTAAACTCATATACATTTATCTCTTCAGTTTCTAAATTGTATGAGAATTCGAAACTCCACGTAAAATGGAACTAGCATATAAGTTTACTTTTGGCACAAAAGTTTTAGAATCCATGCACTGGATTTTCATAAGACATTTTTCATGAACTTTTCTCTTTTAATTCCATTATCCATGAAGTGTTTGAAAAACCCTCATACAAATGAAGAGTTTTATAAAAAGCAAAACAAATAGTTTTCCATGTAAAATATGCCTGCATTGTTCTAGATGCTAGTGCTCAGAGCACAGACGCTGATTCTATTTTGCATGCTGAGTTTTACCAGTTTTCTACTGAGGACGAGGGCTGAATTGTGAGGATTTCTTTTCATTTTCTTATTGCAGCTGGGGCCTTCCCTTCCTTACATAAAATCAAACATGGTCTTTTCCTAGCTAACATTTTTTGGCAGATTTTGACTTCCTGAGTGACTGAAGCATCTTGTTAGATTTTAGTAAGAGGAATTTTTGTGAAGTAGGTAAATAAACAACACCTGTGCAGAGGTGCGCTACATCCTTTAAATCCTAAAGACATATTAAAATTCTAATTTAGTTCATAATTCCAAGCCAATTTAAATTGGAAGCTCTTGATTTACAATGACAGAATTGATTTCAGAAAATGTTTGCTTTTATTTGTATGAAATCCGTGGAGCTAAATTTCAAGCCTTGTTTGTGCTATGCCCCTTTTCCATTTACATACGTGTGCATTCACAGTTTGACACTCTGCAAATGAGCTGTTAAATGTCCCTAAGTTCTGTCTGCTGCCTTGTGGATGGCCTGGTGAAAATAAGAACTTGATGTTTTAATCATAGGTGAACTTGAGGGCAAGAGCCAAGGGATGACAGCACTGGGTCCTGCTTCAATCTTTTAATACTTCTGCTTGCTCTATGCTGAGTACAATTGAGGTCAAAGTCAGCTGGGTTGCTGCAGCCTTCCCATGACTAAGCTGACAAACAGGGATGCAGTAAGAACCTTGGGCAGGGGCAGAGGTGGAGACAGGTTCCTCCCGCCACTGAACTACCTAAGGGTTTTTGTACAAGTAAGGAATCCAGAAATCTGCTACTTTTTCTCAGCATCCTTTAATTCAGCTGCATATTTCTCTGTATTCAGCCAGAGTTATAGTGACTATAAACACTGTGATGGTTTCTTACATGAAAGTTGTGCCCTTTTATTGATGAAACTATACTCATAAGCTAAGCAGTAGTGAAATGTATTATAGACTGAGGAGCTAAAGTCTTTTAGAATACCAACTGGTGTTACATCTCATAACAGAATTAAATTGAAAATATTTGGAAAATAAAATGTCTTTAATTGCTGCATAAATGTTGGCTTACTCTTTGCTTGTAGTATGGATGTATAATCAGTTTACATAACAGTCAGAGTACATATGGGAGTAGGGAGTGAGGGGACATAAACATAAAACATTTTATATATTTCCTAATTACAGTGTTCAGCTATGTTATGCTAACGCCATTTCTCTGCTCAGAATTCTGTAATGAGTTAAATACTGATAATATTACATTGGCCTAAAGTGAGTACATTATCTCAATCCTCCACATCTATCTCTTTTCTCCTCCAATACTCTCTCCCTGACCTTTTCCTTGCTCAAACATGACAATCATACTCCCATCATGAGACTTTACATAGACTATTCTAGTTTGAAATCCTTTTCTTCAACTCTGTGTTTAAATCCTGTCTGCTCATTGATGCCCACCCAGACCATACATTTGAAAATGATGACACTTCCCCTATAAAATATCTAATTTCCCTTACTTTGTCCAATGTTTTTTCTTTTTCCCATAGAACTTTTCACCTTTTAATATAAACTCAATTTACTTATTTTCATATTTATTGTGTATTATCTGTCTTCTTTTACTACAATGTAAGATTCATGCCCACTGGGATTTTATTTTGTTCTGTGATCCATCTAAAGCACCTAGAATCGTTTGACAAATAGTATATGTTAAATAAATCTTTACATATGTGAAGAAGTAGCTCTTGATAAAATAAACATTGCGATATTGGAGAAAAGGGATTTCTTAGAAAAAATTCAGATGGCAGTCATAAAGCATGAATTAGGTTCATGAAGATGATTTTGACATCTGGTAATAACAATAAATCGTCTCTGTTTAGTTTTTAGCTTCCGTAATTCTGAGTCAGAGAGGGCAAATGTGCCAGGTAATAGTGATACAAGTGTCTGCCTAATCTTCTCCTGCATAATCCTAGAACATCTTTTCAAATAAGGTAATGTTCATGTGGGAATAGGTCTTAACCTACAGTAATTTCATCTTTCTAAGAATACACTTGGGTAACAGTACAAATATCTTGAGTATTAGTTTATTAATTGTGTCACCAACATTCAAAGAAACAAATTGGAACATTTATTTTCCTGTGTGAATACAGGGAGTCCCACATGAGTGTCACCTATCTCTAGTCTCTGTTTCAGCTAGGCAGTAATCATGCATGGTCTAAGGGTGGTATGAATGTCTTTTTCAAATTTCCTTAACAATGTGGCTATTTGTGTGTGTGATTTTACCATTTACTTTTAAAGAATTCTGATATATGCCATATACTGCTTCTTTGTGGCCCAACAAGAGCTAACACCTGAGGAAGTTAACAGAGGATGAAGGTGAAAACTTTGGGTTTAGCCTTTACAGTATTTTTTAAAGATTTTATTTATTTACTTATTTGAAAGGTAGAGTTACAGAGAGAGAGGGAGAGACAGAGAGAAAAGTTTTCCACCAGCTGGTTCACTCGCAAAATGGCCTCAATCCCTGTTGCTGAGCCAATCCAAAGCCAGGAGTCAAGAACTTCTTCCATGTCTCCCATGCTGCTGCAGGGGCCCAAGCACTTGGACCATCTTCCACTGCTTTCCCAGGCCATAAGCAAAGATCTGGACTGGAAGAGGAGCAGCCAGCGCCCATATGGGATGCAGCGCCACAGGTTGAGGCTTAGCTTACCACCCCACAGTGCTGGCCCCAGGCTTTACAATCATTTAAAGTACACTTTTTTTTTTTTTTTTATGGGGGAAAGAACAAAACTTACATAAATAACAGATAGGCACTAAGCTCCATGTTTAAGTGCTGAAAGCTGACTCAAGGTCAATGAAATAACTTTGAGATATTTTTGTTGACAACAGAAAAAATATATTGAGGGAAGAGAAAAAATTCTATTCCAACGTAGATGTTACCTTTTTAAATGAAAAACAGAGCATCTCACAATACAAAAATTTAGTTGCTCATCCAGTTAACTCTCCAGTCCCTCTAAATTCAAATACAAATAAATCTGACTTCAAAATTAGATTATTGATGTTTATCACACATGCTATATTATTTTAAAGTCAAATCAAAATGGGGCCAAGGTCAAAAGGTTTTACTAGATATTTCCCGAAGTTAAGGCAATACTACAAGAATATTTTTTAACTTCCTCACCTAGCTTTCTTTCTCAAGAGAGTGTAAGTTATCTATTCCAGGTATTCAGTGTTGTAATCTAGACGTGCATGACTAAACTCCCCTTTTCTTATGGATCCAATCAATCCACAGGAAACATACACTCTATTTGACCCCTCTCTTGCAGTATATAACTCTATATAAATCTGAGATTTACTATTAGGAAGCTAATTATTGCTACATGCCTATATTTCTTTCCATTAGCATTCTCAATGATAAAATGAGATTTATAAGCCAGTCTACCTGTGGTTACTTGATGGTTTTATGGTACTTTGAATTCAATGGCCAAAATGTGTTTTTATTTACTGTAAGTTTAATCTGGAAATCACTGGAACTTCGCATATAAACAATATATACAATGAATGATACCTTTTAAATAGCTTTTATTGATAATGTTTGTCACAATGACTTGATCAGCTCTTGTCCTGACTGTCAAGGAACAACTTAATACTTTATCCCTTTTAGTATTTTTTTGTTCTGTTTAACACTACTGGTTGAACTCTTTAATTAACAGGCAATTATTCGTAGGTGTTTAAATTTAACTGAAAAGTGATCCCTGTTAAATATAAGAATGGGAATACAAGAGGGAGGGGATGTACAATTTGGGTCATGCTCAATCGGACTTGCCCCAAACAGTAGTTAGAAATGTGCCAGGGGATTCCAATTCAATCCCATCAAGGTGGCATGTGCATCTCATTAGTCAAAATGATCAGTTTCAGTTCATAATTTATCATAATGATAGGATTAAGTGTCGAAGGGATCACATAAACAAGACTAGTGTCTGCTAGTACTAACTGAGAGAATTAAAAAGGAGACAACAATCCAACATGGGAAGCGGGATACACAGCAGACTCATGGAAGGGCAGATGTTGTAAACAGCACTCTGGCCTCAAAATTAGCCCTTAAGGCAGTCACTTCTGAGAGTTTTAATGGCAGATATTTCTTCCTATGAGATATTTTACCATATAAATAGGTATATTTATTACATGTAAATTTCTTAAATATTAAATAGGGAATCAAAACACTTCTGTTCAAATAATGACCAATCATGGGCTTGAAACAATTCAAATAATTATAAATTCAAAATCTTTGAACTTTAGACTCATTAGTAAATAAGATAAAATATTGCATTGTCAAAATAAGTCTTGCTACATGAATTTTCTTCCCACAGTTGCTGGGCCTATTTTTATATATATTTATAAACAGCTCTAAATGTAATCAGTATATATAAATTTTTCCAAGGTGGGAAAATAAAGAATTTAGGTATTCAACTGTATAATTCTCACCAGTAAGTCCTTATTTTATATCGTAGAATTTTTGTCTAGCTCTTATTATTACATGAAATTTGCTATTTTTTCTGCCACCTACATAAAGTTTGTTCTTTCACATTCACAATAAATTCTTGTTTTTCAAATTACAATTGTATGGGTCAGAGTTCACTCAAGTAAATGGCTTACTTTAATTCATGTAATTAGAGAACGACCCAAACCCTGGAAAAACTGACTGAGGAGATGCCTGGAAATCTCCTCCCAGAGCTTCAATGTCAAGCACAGAAGCAGACACTGATTGGGAGCTGACCAAGTAGCTACTAACAATATCAAGAAACTTGAGGAGCAACTCTAATAATAAGATGGTAATGAGTTTATAGTGTTTGAACATTTCTAAAAACCCACATTGAAGTAGACAGACAGAAAAAGTAAATTACTCATGATCAATATTTAGAACAAATAGGTAGCAAGGTATAAGAAACTCTGAATTACATGAGGGTCTCTACCAACTGCTACAAGAACTGTAAGCTATCAGAGTTTATACCAGAAGAAGCAAATGGAAGCAATAGGACTTCTGAAAGATCCAAGATTGCCACACCGCAGCTCGATAGGGTAATCCTCCACCTTGCGGCACTGGCACACTGGGTTCTAGTCCCAGTCAGGGCGCCAGATTCTGTCCCGGTTGCCCCTCTTCCAGGCCAGCTCTCTGCTGTGGCCAGGGAGTGCAGTGGAGGATGGCCCAAGTCCTTGGGCCCTGCACCTAATGGGAGACCAGGAGAAGCACCTGGCTCCTGCCATCGGATCAATGCGGTGCGCTGGCCGCAGCCTGCTGGCCGCAGTGCACCAGCCGCAGCAGCCATTGGAGGGTGAACCAATGGCAAAGGAAGACTCTCTGCCTCTCTCTCTCACTATCCACTCTGCCTGTAAAAAAAAAAAAAAAAAAAAAAAAGACTAGAACACTAAATCACCAACGTGAATTCATAGAAGCTGGAATTGTAAGAGACATTACCCAGTCTAATAATGAGTAATGCACAAGTCTCATCAAGAGCTGGAGATGCTAAGGCAAGCTATAAAATACTATGTGTCAAAACTGACCAGCCACAGATCTTTACAGGAGAGATTCTTCACTAAGAAAAATACCCTCAACATGGAAACAAAGCTGAGCAGGAGAGGGATAACAAAGATAAAGGAAAGGGAAGGCCCAGATAAAAGAGCAGACGACTACAGTATCAGTGCATTTCAGAATTTAAATTACTTTAACTCTGAAGTCTACATAAAGTAAGAAATAAAAAGGTACTCTTTGAAATTAGGAGTATAATAATCCTTCCTGAAATTTAAGGAAATCAATTTAACACTGTGGAAGAGCACAAGAAATTAATACAGTAATATCCTAGACAAAAAATATGCAGCAAAAAGCATTGTTACAACCAATGAAACCACACAGAAAGATACAGCCACAAATAAAATGAAACAAATGTAACTAATACAAGTTTTTTTTTTTTTTTTTACACTTAAAATAGCTCTGGACAAGAAACTGAAATAAAAGTAAAAAGCTTTTCCATATGAAGACTACACTAGAATGAATACAAAACAAGGGGAAATTTAAGGAAAATAGAAGGTGAAAAGAAGATCCTATTTTGTTTTTAAAAATATTTTATCTATCTATTTATATCTATCTATCTATCTGAAAGACAAAGTGCCAGAGATAGGGATGGATGGATGGACGGATGGATGGATAGATAGATAAATCATATCCACTGGTTCACTCTCCAAATGCCCACAACAATTAGGCTTAGTAAAGGCCTGAAACAGAAGCCAAGAATTCTAGCAGAGTCTCCTACATGGGTGGCAGAAATTCAAATGCTTGAGCCATTTTTTGTTGCTTCCCAGGCACATTAGCAAGGAGCTGGATGGGAAGTACTTAAGACTTGAAACCCGTGTTCCAGTATGGGATGCTGCAGTAGTGTTGAGAGCTGCCCCACAGTGCCTGCCCCAGTGTCTTATTTTCATTAATCAACAACAAAAAGAAGGGTTGAGAATTGTGGTGCAACAGGTTAAACTGCTACTTGAGACGTGTCAGAGTGCCAGTTGGAGTCTTGGCTATACTGCACTTCTGATTCGGCTTCCTGCTTACATGCCTGGGAAGTAGGTGATGATGGTCCAAGTACTTGGGTTCTTTCCATCCAAGTGAGAAATCAGAAGCACCTGGCTAGCCCGGTCTGTTGGGGACATTTAGGGATTAAATCAGCTATGGAAAGTCTCCCTCTTGATTCTCTTCCCTGCCCCTCCCTGTCTTTCTTTCTCACTCTGTATCACTCTGCCTTTCATGTAAATACATACATCTTTTAAAAAGCAGAAAGAAGAAAATATAAGAATGATTTGTGAAATAAATAACAATGTTAAAGGCAGGCAAATAAATTGCAAGATTTTTATAACTGGAGTCTATATAGAAGAAAGACAAATATGGGAAACAAATGATAAAAATTATCATTCAATAAATTTTCTGATAAAATTTATATACTGAAAGTTTAGCCACAAAATGAAGACTTGTAACCTTGAATGGTCAAAAAAGAAAATCATTATCATAAAAATTATTGGAGTTAAATAATAAAAATTCTGTTGGAGATCTAGAGAAAAAAGAACAAGTGATTTGTAAGGGGAAGGACATTTTATCATATCAGACTTCATAATAACAATGTAGTGTACAATAAAATAAGTGGAGTAACATCTAAGATCCTTAAAAAATGTGAGCTGAAGATCTTTATAAAGTACTGACTTTCAAGTATGAAAGGTAGAACTACATACTTATCACCAAGTAAGAATGTACAGATTATTATTTCTGTGGACCTTTACTAAAGTATACACTAGAAAATAAGCTCAAGAACTAACATGGCTGATGAGATGTTTTTATGAGAATGGGCAGTGAGGACTAAAGATGTAACTTCTTGTAGAAACAAGTCAAAAGACAAATTAGATGAGGGAGTATAGTAAGTAATATGAGGGTACTTCAAAAAGTTTTTGACAAATGGAATTAAAATATATGTTTATTTTGTTGTAAAAATGTTTTGAAATCCATTTTTGAAAGTGTCATAATAAGTATTGTTGTCTTCCTGAAGATCTCTCTTAGATATGAATTTCAAACTGCTTTTGCACAAAAATAGATTTATCTTTTATTTCCACTTTCCATGTATTATTTTTTACTCAGCTATAACAATGTGGGGGGGGATGTGGGCAATATGTGCAAGAGTTGTTAATTTAAAGAAAATCTTCATTTAAGATAGAGGGAGAGAGAGAAAGATAGAAGCAGATCTGCCATCCAGTGGCTGACTCCTCAAATGAATGCAATGGCTGAGGCTAGGCCGAGGCCAGAGCCAGGAGCTGAAACACAACTGAGGTCTCCCAGATGTGGACAGCAACCCAATCTACTGGCGCCACAACTGCCTTCCAACATCTTTGGTAGCAGGAAGCTGAAATCAGAAGTAGACCTGAGTATCAGACCCAGGAACTCCAACGTGGGCCATGGGCTTCTCAACCACAAGGTCAAACACCTGCTCCCCAAATTGTTAATGTCTCAACAATGTTCCAAAAAGAAAAAAATAAGTAAAACATTCTGAGTGGCAGCAACAGCAGAAACTTGTTTTCTCAGAGTTCTGACATCCAAGATCAAGATGCTATCAGAGTAGTTTCTAGTGAGATTCTGCTTCCTGATTTGCTGATGGATAACTTCACATTGTATACTCTCGTGGCCTTTTTTTTTTTTTTTTTTTACAGGCAGAGTTAATGAGAGAGAGAGACAGAGAGAAAGGTCTTCCTTTTTGCCGTTGGTTCATCCTCCAATGGCCACCGTGGTTGGCGCGCTGTGGCCAGCGCACCACGCTGATCCGATGGCAGGAGCCAGGTGCTTCCTCCTGGTCTCCCCATGGGGTGCAGGGCCCAAGGACTTTGGCCATCCTCCACTGCACTCCTGGGCCACAGCAGAGAGCTGGCCTGGAAGAGGGGCAACCAGGACAGAATCCGGCACCCCGACTGGGACTAGAATCCAGTGTGCCGGTGCCGCAGGCGGAGGATTAGCCTGTTGAGCTGCAGCACCAGCACTCTGATGGCCTTTTCTCATATGTGCAAAGAGAGAGAGAGAGAGAGAGAGAGAGAGAGAGAGAGAGAAGGAGAGTGAGAGACAGAGGAGACAGGAGATTGCCGATGTTTCTCTTTTTCCTGTAGGGGCATCAATACCACAGTTTAAAGCCCCATCCTTACAACTTCATAGAACCTCTCTATACCCTTATAGGCCCTATAAGGGATCATCAGAAAGTTAATGGAAAATATATACTAAGAGGAACTACACATAGAATTCAAAATTTATTGTGCACTAAAATAAACCCATACAAACTTGTAATGTATATGAGGAGGATCTAATGTAAAGCATGAAGAATGATAAGATACTAGATTGAGAAGAACCCCTATCAGAGCAGCATGAATTCTGCTAAAATTAAAGCAAGAACAAATATCAAATTCATAGTGCAGCTTGTGTGGAAGAATGGTGTAATTATTGATGCTTACAAAAACGGTATGGGGAGAATGCTCAAAGAAATGAACAGTTTACAAATGGACAGTTCATTTTAAGAAGGGGTGAGATGATATTGAAGATGAAGCCTGCAGTGACAGAAAATTCTATTTGTGAGGAAAAATTAATTTTGTTCATGCTTTAAGTGAACTGATGTATGTCTCAACTAGTTCAGCTTAGGCAGTTCTGCCTCAATATTAAAGTCAATCAAACTTTCTACTTGATGAGTGCCAAAAACGTTGTACCCAGATCAGCTGCAGATAAGGAGAAGAGCTTTCAAGGAAAAATTTAAATAAGTGGGATCAAGACTTGAGCAATTTTTTCCAAAAAGAATAATACAATCCTGAAGACAAAGTATAATCAAAGCAATAGCTACAAAAGGTGCAAGCCATCCAGTTAACAGAAAGGTAGATTGTTCTAGGGAAAGTTCATGGCAACAATTTTCGGAATGCTAAAAGCGCTTTGCTTGTTGACCTTCTGGCAAGCCAGAGAATAATACCATTCACATGTTATAAAAGTGTTTTGAGATACTTACCCAAAACATTAGCAGAAAAACACCTTACTTACCCACATTGTCTTTCTCTACAATGACATTGTTCCCGCTCATTTCTGATCAAACGAGTAATTTTGTGAGAGTTTCAAAGAAAAATCATCAAGCATTCACCTTAGAGTTCTGATTTGGCCCCTGACATTCTTTTTCTCTTCTAATCTTATGAAACTATTGAAGGGACACCTAATTTTCTTCAGTTAATGCAGTTAAAAGGACTGCTTTGATAATAGTTAAATCGCTAGAAAATTCAGTTCTTTAGGGCTGGATTGAATGGCTGGGATCATTAGTTTTGTTTTTTTTTTTCCCCTCAAATATCACAATGTCTATTTTACTCTAATACCCCAATACATTACATTTTACTCCAATACATTACATTTGGGTACTCTATTAGTTACCTTGGATCAGGGAAAATATATGATATCTGTCTTTTGGGGACTGCCTTATCTCACTAAGAAGGCTGGTTCCAGTTGTATCTATCTTATTACAAAAGACAAGATTTAAGTTTTTTTTACAGCTGAGTAATACTCCATAGTGTATATGTACCATAATTTCTCAACAGATGATGGACATCTGAGTTGATTCCATATCTTAGGTATTGTGAATTGTGCTGCAGTGGACATGGGGGTATAGATAATTCTTTCATATACTGATTTCTTTTGGTTTAGGTAAATTACCAGGAGTGGGATGCCAGGATCATATGGTAGGTCTATATTCAGATTTTTGAGGTATCTTCATAATGTCTTCCTCAGTGGCTGTACCAGTTTACATTCCCACCAACAGTGGATGAGGGTACTTTTTCACCACATCCTCAACAGCATTTGTCATTTGTTGATTTCGGTATGAGAGCCATTCTAACTGATGACTAGTGATCCTGAACATTTTCTTTTTTTTTTTTTTTTCTTTTTTTTTTCTTTACAGGCAGAGTGGACAGTGAGAGAGAGAGACAGAGAGAAAGGTCTTCCTTTTGCCGTTGGTTCACCCTCCAATGGCCGCCGTGGCCGGCACACCGCGCTCGTCCGATGGCAGGAGCCAGGAGCCAGGTGCTTTTCCTGGTCTCCCCATGGGGTGCAGGGCCCAAGCACTTGGGCCATCCTCCACTGCACTCCCGGGCCACAGCAGAGGGCTGGCCTGGAAGAGGGGCAACCGGGACAGAATCCGGCGCCCCGACCGGGACTAGAACCCGGTGTGCCGGCGCCGCAAGGCGGAGGATTAGCCTGTTGAGCCACGGCGCCTTTTTTTTTTTTTAACAGGCAGAGTGGACAGTGAGAGAGAGAGACAGAGAGAAAGGTCTTCCTTTGCCGTTGGTTCACCCTCCAATGGCCGCCGCGGTCGGCGCGCTGCGGCCGGCGCACCGCGCTCCTCCGATGGCAGGAGCCAGGAGCCAGGTGCTTTTCCTGGTCTCCCATGGGGTGCAGGGCCCAAGCACTTGGGCCATCCTCCACTGCACTCCTGGGCCACAGCAGAGAGCTGGCCTGGAAGAGGGGCAACCGGGACAGAATCCGGTGCCCCGACCGGGACTAGAACCCGGTGTGCCGGCGCCGCGAGGCGGAGGATTAGCCTGTTGAGCCACGGCCCTGGCCAATCCTGAACATTTTCTCCAATGTCTGTTGGCCATTTGAATTTCCTCTCTTGAAAAATTCCTGTTCAAGTCCTGTGTCCATTTCTTAACTGGATTGTTTGTTTTGCTGTTGAATTTCTTGAGCTCTTCATGGATCTGGATGTTAACGCTTTATCAGTTGTGTACTTTGTAAATATTTTCTCCCATTCTCTTGATTGCATCTTCACTTTGCTGAGTGTTTCTTTTGCAGTACAGAAGCTCCTCAGCTTGATGTAATCCCATTTTTCAATTTTGGTTTTGATTACCTGTACTTCTGGGGTCTTTTCCAAAAAGTCTTTACCTACATCTATGTCTTAAAGAGTTTCCCCAATGTTCTCTAATGATTTGATGTTATTGGTTCATAGATTTAGGTCTTTAATCCATTTTGAGTGGATTTTTGTATGAAATAGTTGTCTAGTTTCCTATTTCTGCATGTGGAGATCCAGTTTACCCGGAACCATTTGTTGAAGAGATAGTCCTTGTCCCAGGGATTGATTTTAATTCCTTTGTCAAAGATGATTTGGTTGTAGGTGTATGGATTGATTTCTGCAGTTCCATTGATCTACAAGAATGTCTTTATACCAGCACCAAGCTGCTTTAATTATACTGCCCTGTAGTATGTTTTGACATGATGCCTCCAGCTTTGTTTTTGTTGTAGAAGATGGCTTTAGCTATTCAAGGTCTCTTGTGTTTCCATGTGAATTTCAGCGGTTTTTTTTTTTTTTTTACATCTGCAAAAATGTTGTTGGTATTTTAATTGGGATCATATTGTATTTGTAAACTGCTTTTGGTAGTATGAACATTTTTTGCTATTGATTCTTTCAATTCATGAGCATAGAAGATTTTTTAACTTTTTTATCTTACTCCATTTCTTTCTTTAATATTTTCTAATTATCATTGCAGAGATCTTTGACATCCTTGGTTAAATTTATTCCAAAGTATTTTTGTTTTTGTTTTTTGTGGTTTTTTTTGTAGCTATTGTGATCTTAGAATTTCTTTCATGGCCATGGCATTGTCTGTGTAAACAAAGGCTGTAAATTTTTGTGTGTTGATTTTTTATCCTGCCACTTTACCAAGCTCTTCTATGAGTTCCAATAATCTCTTAGTGGGGTCTTTTGGATCTCCTATATATAGGATCCTGTCATCCTCAAATATGGATAGTTTGACTTCCTTCTCCTTCCCAATTTGTTCCCCTTTGATTTCTTTTTCTTGCCTAATGGCTTTGGCTAACACTTCCAGGACTATATTGAATAGCAAGGGTGGGAGTGGGAATCCTTTTCCAGTTCCAGATCTCAATGGGAATGCTTCCAACTTTTGCCCATTCAGTATGATGCTATCAAAGGTTTAATATAAATTGCCTTGATTGTGTTGAGGAATGTTCTTTTAATACCCAATTTGCTTAAGGTTTTCATCATGAAGAGATGTTATATTTTATCAAATGCTTTCTCTGTTTCTATTGAGATAACCATATGGTTTTGGTCCTTCACTTTGTTAATGGTATGTATCACATTAATTGATTTGTGAATGTTGAACCATCCCTGCACACCATGGTAAATTTCACTTGGTCCAGGTGACTGATCTTTCTAATGTGTTGTTAGACTCAATTAACTAATATTTTGTTAAGGATTTTGTATCCATTTTTAGGGATACTGGTCAATAGTTCTTTTTCTCTGTTGCATCTTTTTTTGGCTTAGGAATTAAGGTGGTGCAGGCTACATAGTAGTTTGGCAGGATTCCCTCCCTTTTGATTTTTGAATAGCTTGAAAAGAATTAGAATTAGTTCTTTAAATGTCTGGTAGAATTCAGTAATGAAGCTGTCTAGTCCTGGACTTTTCTTTGCTGGGAGGGTCTTTATTACTGTTTCAATTTTTGGCTTGGTTATTGGTCTTTTTAAATTTTCTATATCTTCATGACTCAATTTTGGTAGATTATAAGGGTTTAAGAATCTATTCATTTCTTCTAGGCTTCCCAATTTGTTGTCATGAGCTCTTTATAGTAATTTCTGATGAATCTTTTCATTTCTATGGTATCTGTTATTATGTTTCCTTTTTCATCTCTGATCTATTGGCTTGGGTCTTCTCCCTCTTTTTTTTTTTTTTGTGGTTAGTTGTGCCAATGCTATATCTATTTTGTTTATTTTTTCAAAAACCAGCTCTTTGTTTCACTGGTTTTTTGTATTTTTTGGTTTCAATTTTGTTTATTTCTTCTCTAACTTTTAATTATTTTTTCTCCTATTAATTTGGGGTTTGGTTTGTTGTAGTTCCAGGTTTTGAGGTATGTTAATAACTAATGTATTTGGTCCCTTTCCCATTTATTCATGTAGGCACCAATTTCTATATATTTCCCTTTTAACACTGCTTTTACTATATTCTGTAAGTTTTGATATGATGTATTGTTATTTTCATTTGTTTCCAGAAATTTTTGTCTCTCTTGATTTTTCCATGACACACTTTTCATTCAGAGCCACGTTGTTCAGTCTCCCTGTGTATGCATATGTTCTAGAAATTCTTGAGTTGTTTATTAACAGTTTCATTCCATTGTTGTCAGAGAAGATTCATGGTATGATCTCACTTTTTTTTTTTTAATTTGCTGAGACTTGCTTTATGGCTTAGCATATGGTCTATACTAGACAAAGTTCCATGCACTGATGAAAAGTGTGGGTATTCTGTCTAGTTGATCTGTCTGTTGCTGAAAGTGAGTTATTGAAGGCCCCCATTACTACTGTATTATAGTTTATGTCTCCCTTTATATCTACTATCATTTCTTTTAAATAGTTAGGCACCCTGTAATTGGGTGTGTATCATTTATTATAGTCACATCTTCCTGTTGAATTAATCCCTTAATCATTATATAGTACTCTTCATTGTCTCTTTTAACAGTTTTTATATTAAAGTATATTTTGTCAGATATTAGGATGGCAACAGCTGCCCTTTTTTGCTTTCTATTAACATGGAATGTCTTTTTCTATCCTTTCACTTTCAGTCTGTGTGTATCTTTGTTGGTGAACTATGTTTCTTGTAGGCAGGAAATAGAGGGGTTTTGCTTTTTAATCCATTCTGCCAGTTTGTGTCTTTTAACTGGAGAGTGAGGCCATTTACAGTGAAGGTGACTATTGATAAACAATGACTGGGCCCTGCCATTTTTCCCAAATATTGCTATTGTTTACTTTGGATTTATTTGTACTTTTACTTGGGATTTTCTGCCTTCTCATACTTTTATAATAATAGCTATCTTTCTGTGTTTCTGTGCATAGCACATCTTTTTATAAGCTTCAGTGAGTGGTGACAAATTCTTTCAATTTCTGTTTTTATGGGAAGTCTTCATTTCACCATGATTCACTAAGGAAAGCCTTGCAGGGTACAGTATTCTGGGTTGACAGTTTTATTTCTTTTAAGATTTGGACTATATCTTGTCATTCCCTTCTTGCTTGTATGGTTTCTGATAAGAAGTCAGCTGTGAGTCTGATTGGAGATCCTCTGAAAGTAATCTGGCATTTTTCTCATGTACATTTTAGAATCTCTTTATGTTTTACTAGGGAAAGTTTGACTAGAATGTGTCATGGTAATGATATTTTCTAGTCGTGTCTATTGGGAGTTCTATGTGCTTCCTCTACTTGGACGTGCCTTTCTTTTTCCAAATTGGGGAAGTTTTCTGTAATTATTTCTCTAAACAGGTCTTCTTGTCCATTTGCTTTTTCCACACCTTCAGGGACATGTATGTTGGGTCATTTGGTAGTATCCCATAAATTCCAATGCTGTTTTTAAGTTTTATGTTTTCTTTTGGTTTTTTGTGGTTTGTTTGTTTTTTTGTTGTTTTGGTCTGACTATAAAAATTTCAAAGATTTGTCTTCTAGTTTGGATATTTTTCTTCTGTTTCACCAAGCCTTCTGTTAAGGCTTTCCACCATATTTTTCATTTGATCTATTGAATTCTTCATTTCCAATATTTCTTTTTAATTAGATTATTTGTTTTTATTGACACATAATAATTTTACATAATTATGAGCTACAATGTAATATTTGGATACATGCATGCATTTTAATGATCAGATTATGATAATTGGCATCTATCACTTCATATATTCAAGATTTCTTTGGCCGGCGCTGTGGCTCAACAGGCTAATCCTCCGCCTTGGGGCGCCGGCACACCGGGTTCTAGCCCCGGTCGGGGCGCCGGATTCTGTCCCGGTTGCCCCTCTTCCAGGCCAGCCCTCTGCTGTGGCCCGGGAGTGCAGTGGAGGATGGCCCGGGTGCTTGGGCCCTGCACCCCATGGGAGACCAGGATAAAGCACCTGGCACCTGGCTCCTGCCATCGGATGAGCGCGGTGCACCGGTCGCAGCGCGCAGTCCGCGGCAGCCATTGGAGGGTGAACCAACGGCAACGGAAGACCTTTCTCTCTGTCTCTCTCTCTCACTGTCCACTCTGCCTGTCAAAAAAAAAAAAAAGATTTCTTTGTAGTGTGAACATTCAAGTTTTTCTTCTAGTTATTTAGAAATATACAGTTATTTTTAACTATTGTTACCCTACAGTTCAATAGAACACCAGAAGGATTATTTTTATAATAAGAAAAATACTTTTTGATTCAATAAAAATAAACCTGTCTGAGGTTTAATTTTTTAAAATTTGTAAGCATCCTTTTATTTGAGTAAGTTAATTAACTTTGAAGAAGAACCCAATAATTATACATCTTTTGTGAGCACTTAGACGTAACTATAGCTTATGAGACATAAGAATATCCTCCACTTAATACACTAAAACCAAGTAAATATTTGAGAACTAGTTTACTACTAACTCTCATAATCCAGCTCTTTGAGGATAGAGGTCCTGCATGGGAAATTAGTACACAGTGACTCCTGTTGTTAATTTAACAATTAACACTCTTTTGTATGACTTCAGTTGTCACTAGAGGCTCTTGACATGAGCTGCCTGGGTAATGGTAATGTACCCACAAACTCCTCAAGTATTTAGACAAGGCCATGAGAAAAATAGAAGTTCTGTCCTCCCTTCAGAGAAAAGTACGTGTTTCTTTGATGACCACTTCTTTCCAATGGGCTCTCTCACAGAGATCCTTCATGTAGGACTTTTTTGCCACAGTGTCTTGAATTTCCAAGCCTGAAATGCTCGCATGGGCTTTTCCAGCCAGACTTGAATGCCTTAAGCACATTTCCAATATTTCAGTTGGATTTATCTTTAAAATCTCAATTTCATGGGAAAACAATTTCATTCATATCATACATGGTTTTCTTTAGTTCACAAATTTGCTTCTGATTACTTTGGGGTAATCCTTTGATTATTTTTTTAAAATTCTGTTTCTGGCATTTCCTCAGTCTCTTCATCCTTACATTCTAATATTGATATGTTGTTTTGTTCCTTTGTGGAAGGTCATGGTGTTTTCCTTATTCTTATTTCTTGAATTTCTGCATTTATTTTTAAGCATTTGTGGACTTAATTTTTGTTTTTCTCTCTGATGGCTTTTATCTTTGAGGAATGTCTCTGTGTCCTAGTGGAATGTGTGCACTTTCATTGAATACCAAGTGGTGTGTGTTAGGTGTGCCCAGAGAGCTCTGGTTGGTGCTCCAGGGAAAGGCAGGTATCCAGGGTAACACCCAAGTTAGATGTGGTCGATCTCAATATCCAGCTACAGCCTGCACCTTCTCATGTACCCACCAAGTCCCCACAGTCTCAGCAGACAAGGCTCCCACAGTCATGGGGCCCAGAAGTATCTCTCTGTCCTGCCAGCCTGTCCAGTTAACAGAGAGGCAGATGTTCCTCAAAAAAGCTTCACCTAGATATCTTGATCCTTAGAGCCTCGGGTGCCTCACTGCCCTATCTGGTTGCCCAGCCACCTCCCAGCCAGGCTCAACGTCAATGGGGACTGCAGATTGTTATCTCCACTAGAATCTCTGTATCACACATGTACACGAGATCCACTGGTCAAATGTTGCTCCCTGTCTTCTGCTGTGGCCAGTACTGCTGAGAAGGTGTCCTGTCTTGGCCAGTTGCTATGCACCTGCACAAAGGCTTCTGCAGCTGGCTGCATAAACCCAAAAAAGCACCTGGCCTTTCTCAGCCAGCCAATCCTGTTGTAGGGAGGTTGGACCAAGAGAAAAGTGCCTCCTTTACTTCCACTGGGTCCACAGCAGCCGCTAGCCCCCAGGGCTCTAGTCCAGACTCACACTCTCTCTCTGGCTGTATCACCATGGCTTGCTGCAGTCTCATCTCTATTCCATCTCCAGACTGCCGCCCACTCTGGTCTTTGGCTGCTGCAGTTGTGTTCATGCTTGGGCTGTGCATCCACATGCTCTGCATAGGTCCGCGGCATTCTTCTTCCTTTTGTAGGATATCTAGTGTGTTTTTTTTCCTCCAATTATCCCCTGACAGTGCACTTCCTATATGTCTTCTTTTTTTTTTTTTTACTGTTTATCCTTAGCCCAGCACAGTACTTCATTTAAAAGGGCATTTTATTATCCTTTAAAAGCACAAAATATCCCAAACAATTTAGTGAGGCCTCTATTTCTTTAAGAGAAAGAAATTACCTGACTTCCAACAACCATCAGTTCATTCACTGTATTTTATATATTTATAATATATAAGTATATATAAATATATAATATGTAAATTATAAATATAAATTATATATATTATATATATAAAGTGTATATAACACATTAGAAGAGTTTTTCACTAACACTAACATGAATTATGGATAAATGAAAAATACACACGTACATATAGATTAGAGTACATGTTCCAATTTTTACTGAGGATATTTTGTCCTTTTAAAGGGTAATAAAATGCCCTTTTTAATTATAAAATGTCTAATCTAAATATTAATTAAACATAATTTTCATATTGCATGTGTCAAGTTTCACAGTACTTGGAGTATATGCATTCCATATGGGGAGCCACAAGTCTGGACAATTAAATTGGATGTTAGGACCTTTGCCTATGTAAAAGAAACGAAAAGGTATGATAAATATGAAAGAAGCAATTTTTCTGTTGTGTGATACTGAAAAAATTACACTGGGGTCCAGTTAGTTAACCTAGAGTCCTTTACATTTCTATTTACAATAGACTTCTTTGAGGTTGTGGTCAAGCTTACAGATTTACCTTTTCTCAGATTGATTATTTAAATGCATTTCATATAATACACACATGTAAGATTATAAAAAGTAATTACAATGAAATAGTTACTAATTATTTCAATTGCAATCTGTAGAACTAGATATGTATATATATATATAACTCAAAGCATTAATTATTAATATTTTGTGGTATTTAATAGCTAATAATTTTGAAGTAGCAATATTTCAGGATTACCTGTAAGAAAAACAACAGGACATGAAAATATTTTGATGATACTCCTAATATTGCAGTGGGTTTTTGTCAAGTCTTATGAATGAAGAAAAACTAACTTTAGCCAAGGTTAGCAAAAATAAAATGCAGGGTTTTTTTCCATCCAGTTCATAGATCTTATAATTCCATCTATGGATATTTTAGGGCTTTCAACATTCATGTTAAAGATTTCTGAGGTAAAATAATTTAGTGATGTCCATATTTTTTTAAGAGAATAAGTCTCTTAAGTCCAACTTTAATCAATTTATTTATTATGTTGTACATATTTATAATATTTGATACATTTGTAACATTAAAACATAATATTTAAATATTTAGATATGCTAACTGATAAAATATAAAATGCAATTAAGAATATTAATAATTAATATATCTGTTATGATCCTAATATTTCTTCTGTATATGGCAGGAAAAACTTTACTTTTGTGGTATAATTCTAGTATTCATAACAAAGAAAAGAAAAACTCAACTGAATTAATATTAAATGTAAGAAATTAAAAAAGCAATTTTCTTTTCAAGAAGTTCAATTATTTATTCTAATCTCCCTCTTCTTTGAATATAAATTCTTTCTACCCAATTTAGGTTTTATTACACTTCCAAGTACATATTTCTTTTTAAAGCTGAAATTAGCCTGTAGGGTCTAGCCAATCATGGGCAATCATAGCATTTTCCACAATTACATTACTAATCAACTTTTCCAGTGTTGCTCATCTCCTCTAATAGTATAAAAAAGAGCAAAACAGTATACTTCAGGAAACCTAATGTCCAGAGGATAAAGTTGGGAATGGGTGTGTAATGTTTTCTGTAATGTCATTGCATTGTTACTTACATTGAAAGTTTCTTTTTATTAAGACTGAAAAATTATTTATGAATCTCTTGATATCAGAAAGCATAAAATTATCTAATGGATCTTTGAAGTACTAACTAGTGACTCAAACCAGTTACTTGGCTATCATGGCATGTAGTTTTCTCCTTTACAAAATGAAAGTAGCAAAAATGATGTCACCATTTTATTGTATCAATATTGCTGAAAGATGTCTGCATACTAACCCATTCTGTTAGACTTGTTCTTTTTGTCATTGCTATTATAATTGATTTGCTCATTCCAAATATATGTAATAATTGTTCTCCTTTTTGTAAGGAGATATTAAGATTTTCAGTGTTCAATAGTGAAGAAGGCACTTCCAGACTTCACCATGTTGAATTTTGTAATAAAGAATTGTGATAAGGGAACTAAAGGAAATAATCAATGTTTTTAAATAAATAATGTAAGTAAAGATATTCTATAAATTTTAAGTCAACAACACAAAGCATAGACTTATTTGAAGGTGATTATCCAGGGCAATTGTTAAACTTATTTGGCCAAGATCTCTGAAATCTGTCAGTATGAACTTATTTCACATTTGTTAGAGGAAGCAATTCTTATACAAACAAATAGAATATTAAATTCTCTCCCTCTCTTTTTCAGTTCCTGAATGGTCTATTGGGCATTTTAAGGCAGTAGATAATGGAAAACAAAACAATGGTATCTATTACAAAGTTTCACTGAGGCAGAAGTTAGGTTTAAAGTAGGATCAGTTTGGTAGTTCCTGTTGTGTTCTCTTCCAACTTTTGCTAATATACACATAAAAGGGAAAATTTTTTGAAAATTTCCAATGCAGAAAACCATGCATGAGAGTCATCCAATTATCAGAAGGTAGAAAGGATTTCCTCCTGCCAAAATCTGAGAGAACTTGATTGAAAAACATCAGATAGCCTGCTGTGCAAGGATATACTTGTCTGATTTCCTGAATGTAGGGAAGAAGATGTTTTATAAAAGGATTCATGTACTTGAAAGGCAGAGTTCCAGAGAGAGGGGGAGATATGGATAGACAGAGATAGCTTCCATCTCCTGGTTCACTCCTCAAATGGGTGCAATGGCCTCTGCTGGGCCAGACCGAAATCAGGAGCCTGGAACTGCATCTGGGTCTCCCACATGGATGCAGGGGTCCAAGCTCTCGGGCCATACTCCGCTGCTTTTCCAAGTGCATTGAAAAGAAGCTGGGTAGGAAGTGGAGCAGCTGGGACTGTAACTGGTGCCCACATTGGATGCCTGTGTTCCAGGTGGTAGCTTAACCCACTGTGACACAATGCCAGCCCCAAGAGGAAATATTTTATCTTTTCCATTGTTGTCTATCATCACATTAAAAGTAAAACAAACTTAACTAACTAAAGAGCAAGATTTGCAGCATTTGGAGAAGTTATCTTTTTAGTATGAATGTTATTTTAGAAATCCAAAGGTTAATGCTCAATTGCCCTTTCAATGAAACCCTTTCTTCTTCCAAACAATAAACAACTCTTAGTTTAACCATGCTAGAGCACACATCACTACAGGTAAGCCATTTCAATCTGGGACACAGATTCTGACTAGTTCCCACAACATTATCTGGGAAGCCTGATTTGGCATAGAATTGTCTGTGGGAACCCTGGAATTACAGATTCCTTATCTCCATTTGCAGAGTCTGAATGTAGACTATTTTAAATGGAAACTGAAGACCTCTATTTCAGCATACCTTTCAGTGATTAGAGTAATGGCCTTGCACTAGGGTCACCAAATAAATGTTCATGACAAATATGTCCATCATGACATTTTATTATGGACCTGAAATCATAATATCACTTTTTTATTTTAAGATTTATTTTTTATTTATCTGAAAGGCAGCATGACAGAGATAGAGGAGAGAGAGAGAGAGAGAGAGAGAGAGAGAGAGAGAGAGAGAGAGAGAGAGAAAGAAAGAATACTTTCTTCCACTGGTTCACGCCCCAGATAGTTGTAATAGCCAGGTCAGGGAAAAACCAGAACAACAGCAGGGACTCCATCCAGATCTCCCACTTGTGTGGCAGATGCCTGAGTCCTTGGGCCATTATCCACTGCCTTCCCAGATGTTAGTGAAGCAGAATTGGAAGCAGAGTAGCTAGGACTTGAACAAGCACTCTAATATGGGATGCTGGCACAAATAGATAGTTAACTCACTGTGCCACAGGCCAGATCTCTTTTGATTTTTTAATTGACATATTTTTACTTATTTATGGAGTACACTATTATAATTAAACACATACGTATATACATTTATTCAATGACCAAATCAGAGTAATTAGCAAAAATCTCAAATATTACCCTTTCTATGTGTTAGGAGCCTTCAAACCCTTCTCTAGTTATTTTGAAATGTAAAATCAATTGTTATAGACCAGTTACCCTTGTGTGCCATGTAACATTAAAACTACTACTGACACTCTCATTGTATTTGTGTCCATTATCTACATTCTCACTGTCTCCATTATCTTTCCCCTTCCTTAGCATTTATTTACTTCTATTCTCTCTCTGTTTATAGGTAGTCAACTTTTTTAGCTTCCACAAATGAGTGAGAGCATGTGATATTTGTCTTTTTAAAATTTTATTTAAGTTATACAAGTTTCATGTATTTCATATATACAGATTTGGGAACATTGTGAAACTTCCCACCCCACCCTCTCTCCCAGCTACACTCCCACACTTCTTTCTCCTCCCTCTGCTATTCCCACTCTTAATTTTTACAAAAAATCTATTTTCAGTTTTCTTACTACACATAAGGTTAACCCTACACTAAGTAGAGTTCAAAAAGTAGTATGAAAAAAACAATACTGTTCTTCAACGGAAGAGTCGAGGGCTGTAAAAAAAAATCATCAAATCTCAATATGTCCATTTCACTCTAATACATTATTTTGGGGATACTCTGTTAGTTACACCAGATTCAGGAAAACATTATGATAACTGTCTTTTGGGGATTGGTTTATTTTGTTAAGTATAATGGTTTCCACTTGCATCTATTTTGTTACAAAAGACAGTATTTCTTTTTTTTACAGATGAGTAATACTCCATAGAGTATACATATATCATTCTTGATATAGTCGGATTAGCATCTACCATATTTCATACTGTGGTCTATTTGTTGCCTTTATTCTTGTTTTAAATGATACCATATTTTTAAAAGATTTAATTTATTTACTTGAAAGACAGAGTTACAGCGAGAGGTAGAGCCAGCAAGAGAGAGAGAGAGAGGGAGAGATCTTCCATCTGCTAGTTCGCTCCCCAAATGACTTCAACTGCCATAGCTGAACTGATCCAAAGCCAGAAGCCAGGAGCTTTGTGCAGGTCTTTCATGCATATGTAGGGGCCGAAAGACTTAGGCCATCTTTTACTGCTTTCTTAGGCCACAGCAGAGAGGTAGATCAGCAGTGTAGCAGCCAGGACTCAACCTGTCGCTCATATGGAATGCTGGTGCTCCAGGCTGTGGCTTTCACCTGCTGTGCCACAGCGCTGACCCCTGTTGCCCTTATTCTTTGCTCCTATTTTTCTCTTTTTCATTTGTTTTTTGTGGTTTTAATTGAACACTACATATGATTCCATTCTTTTTCTTTCTTTTTAAAATTTTATTGATTATACAAGTTTGAAGTATTTCATATATACAGATTTAGGAACACAGTGATACTTTCCACCTAACCCTCCTCCCACCCACACTCCAACCCTTTTTCCTCTTCCTTCTCCTGGTCCCATTCATAATTTTCACAAAGACCTATTTTCAGTTTACTTAACATTCAGAAGGTTAACCCTATACTATGTAAACAGCTCAAAAAATAGTATGAACAAAACAACACTATTCCTCAATAGAACAAGGCCTATAAACAATCATTGAATCTCAGAATGTCCATTTAATTCCAATACATTTTTGGTACTCTATTAATTACCCCAGATCTGGGCCGGAGCCATGGCTCACTAGGCTAATCCTCCGCCTGTGGCACCGGCACCCTGGGTTCTAGTCCTGGTTAGGGCACCAGTTCTGTCCCGGTTGCTCCTCTTCCAGGCCAGCTCTCTGCTGTGGCCCAGGAGTGCAGTGGAGGATGGCCCAAGTCCTTGGGCCCTGCACCTGCATGGGAGACCAGGAGGAAGCACCTGGCTCCTGGCTTCAGATCTGCAAAGTGCCCCGGCCTAGGCAGCCATTTGAGGGGTGAACCAATGGAAGGAAGACCTTTCTCTCTGTCTCTCTCTCTCTAACTCTGCCTGTCAAAAAAAAGTTACCCCAGATCTGGAAAAACATATGATACCTATCTTTTTGAGACTGGCTTATTCTATAAAGTATGATGGCTTACAGTTGCATTTATTTTGTTGTAAAAGACAAGATTCTTTCTTTTTTTTTTACAACTGAGTAGTACTCAACATTGTAAATTGTATATATACCATAATTTCTTTACCCAGTCTTCAGTAGATGGACATCTGGGTTGATTCCATATCTTAGCTATTATAAATTGAGCCTCTATCAACATGGGGATGCAGATCACTCTTTCATATGCTGATTTCTTTTGGTTTGGATAGATTCCCAGGAGTAGGATGGCTGAATCATATGGTAGATCTATGCTCAGTTTCCTGAGGTTATCTCCATACTGTTTTCCACAGTGGCTGCACCAGTTTACATTCCCACCAACAGTAGACCAGGGTAGCTTTTTCCCCACATCCTTGCCTGCATTGTTGTTTGTTGATTTCTGTATTAGACATTCTAACTTGATTGAGGTGAAACTTCATTATGATTTTGATTTGCATTTCTCCCTGATGGCTAGTGATCCTGAGCATTTTCTCAAGTGTCTGTTGGCCATTTAAATTTCCTCTCTTGAAAAATACCTGCTCTAGTCCTTTGTCCATTTCTTAACTGGATTTTTTGTTGTTGAATTTCTTGAGCTCTTTATAGATCTGGATATTAACCCTTTATCACTTATATAACTTGTTAATATTTTCTCACATTCTGTTGATTGTGTCTTCACTTTGCTGAGTGTTATTTTTGCAGTGTGCAAGCTTCTCAGCTTGATGTAATCCCTATTTCAATTTTGGCTTTGATTGCCAGTGCTTCTGGGATCTTTTCTAAGAAGCCTTGGCCCATGTCAGTGTCTTAAAGAGTTTCCCTAATGTTCTTTAGTAATTTCATGGTATTGGGTTGTAGATTTAGGTCTTTCTTTAAAAAGATTTTATTTATTTACTTGGCAGGTATAGTTATAGACAGTGAGAGAGAGAGAGACAGAGAGAAAGGTCTTCCTTCCATTGGTTCACTCCCCAAATGGTCACAATGACCAGAGCTGTGCCGATCTGAAGCCAGGAGCCAGGTGCTTCTTCCTGGTCTCCCATGTGGGTGCAGGGGCCCACACACTTGGGCCATCTTCTACTGCTTTCCCAGGCAACAGCAGAGAGCTGGACTGGAAGAGGAGCAGCCAGGACTAGAACCGGTGCCCATATGGGTTGCCAGCACCACAGGTGGAGGATTAACCTAGTGCACCATGGTGCACCATGGTGCCGGCCCTAGATTTAGGTGTTTTAAACCCATTTTGAGTGGATTTTTGTTTAACGTGTAAAGTAAGTGTCTGATTTCATACTTCTGCAGACAGACATCCAATTTTCCCCGTACTATTTGTTGAAGATGCTGTCCTTGCTCCAGGAATTGATTTTAGATCCTGTGTCAGAAATAAGTTGACTGTCAATGCATCGATTGATTTCTGAAGTTTCTGTTCAGGTCCATTGGTATACATGTCTGTTTTTGTACCAGCACCAGGCTATTTTGTTTATAACTGCCCTGTAGGATGTCTTAGAATATGGTATTGTGACTTTTTGTGCTTGGCTTATTTAACTTAACATGGTGTCTTCCAATTCCAACAATGTCATCACAATTTCATTTTTCACGTGCCTTTCATCAGTCACAGAGCATTTCCTCATTGATAGTGAAAATTAGGTCCAGTGTAACAATTGTCTTGGATGCTTTTTCAACTTTAACACTAATAAAATTTTCAGCAAGGCTATTGAGAAATTCATAAAACTATTTTAAACAAGATTAGACTTGATTTTTTTCTGTATAGCTAAATGTTCACTTGCATACCATTGTTTAATAGCATTTTTCTTTTCGTAGGAACAATTACATCTTCTATTTAGTTGTAGTACAACTTTCAGCTTCCGGTTTTTCATTTTTACAGAATGATATACTCTGCTAACATTCCTTGCTACCTTACTTTATCTTTAGATACATATTGTAAAATAAGAGAAACATTTCCATTGTATATTCCAATTATGTGAAACATTTCAGCAAACATCCCTGACACACATGAAATCCTCTTTATATAATCAGGATTAAATTTCCTATTGACTTTATTATTGCACTGTACTTTTGATAAGATACATCTATATTGTTTCCATTTAACAATACACTAATTTACTTTCCATAGGATTCAGTTATAGTAGTACATGGCTGTTTATTTCTAAGAATTTTTCAAGGTAGGTGTTGTACAGCAGGTGGATCAAGCTGCTGCTTGGGACATCCACATCCTGTGTTGGGAGTGGCTGAGTCCAGCTGCTCTGCTTTCTTTCCCGCTTCCTGCTGAGGCTGCCAGGGAAGGCAGCAGATGATGGCTCAAATGCGTGGTTGCCTACCACCCACGTGGGAAACTGGGATCCAGACCATGGCTTCTAGTTTTGGCCTAACCCAGCCCTGGTTGTTGCAGGCATCTGGGGAGTGAACCAGCTCAGTCTGATCTGCTCGCTTTGAGAGAATATGAAATATGTACATTCATTTGAATAATAACTGACATGAGTGAATTCTAGAATTTAATATTTATTTAACAAGAAAGCAATTATAATTATCATGAGACAACCTGTCATAGGAAGACTGCACCCTTTGGCTTTTATCAATGGAGTTGATCATTGCTATAAAATCAAATTAACCTTGTGGTGGAACTATAAGAGCTACTTGACTTTCAAATTACAGCAGAAATCTACTTTTATCATTGTAGAAATGTGAAGAAATTGACATAGTACCCACCAACTTATTAAGCACAACTTAATTAATGAAAATAATTTTCACTAACATCAGGAAACTACTGTTATGTTCCCAGAGAGACTACATAGTTTGGCTGAATGTCACTTTTATGCCAGCTCCAAGATGAGAGGACTTTGCAATATGGACTGAGCAGTTCTGCTTAGGTTAATTTTAATATTGTATTAATTAATAACTTACATTTTCTAAAACTCAAGCAAAATTTTAACACTTGGTGCAATTGTACAATAAATACATGTATTTTCTGTTCAGCTAAAATCCTTGAAAGAATTATCACTGAATCAAAATGCTCCCTGGCCACATATACTGTTATGACTCTGAAGAAATATGATTAATGAATTTTAATAAACATACCAATTATTGGCCATTTATAAGAGTTTTTTCTGTTGAAGTATTCAGGCAAGTAAGCAACTTATTTATTCTAACAGAAATGTTATTACTCAAAATATTTAGGTAATCTATCTTTGGGAATTGCTCTCTGTGCCTATTACACATATATTCAAAGATTCATAATACTAAAAAATATTTTTCTCTTGAGAATTGATTCAGAATCACATGGAGACAAGCAATAGGGATGATCAAGCTGCATGTTGGTGTCTAGTTCAAGGATAAACCTAAAGCAATGCAAACCTGTGTGGTTGCAAAGCTTATAACCTATTTTTATGGTTGTTCTATCTTTCACAAAATTACTAAATAATTTTGGGAATGGACAACATTTTAAGGAAGTATATAGAATTCCAAATGTAAAAAATCTCATTGAATTTCTTAAAAGTTTAAAATTTGTTAATCAAAAATCAATTTTATTACTAAAGAGTCAATTCCATAGCTTCTAATACGATGTCTGGCATGTAGTAGAAAAATGTTCTTGAAATTAATAAAAAGATATAATCATTAGTGAAAGAATACTAGCAGAAAAGGAATTTAACCAAACCTTAGTGCTTTTAAATGTACTTTCTACAATTATCCATAATATCAATATTTAATTTATTCTGCCCATACATATAATACTGATACTTCAATTTACTTTTATTCATAATAAAAGTATGCTTAAATTTTGATGTCACATTTTTCTTTACTTAAAGACAGAATTTTCAATCAGAATAAATGGGAATAATTTATTAAACTGCTTTGATGAAACATGTGAATACCTTCCCTTTAATAGCTTTGTAATACTTTCCTTAATTTATTGAATTCTGTAGCTACTTAAAAAAACTCAGGCCCTTTCATGCAGTGGTTAAGATAATGCTTGGGGTATGCACATCACATATATGAGTGACTGGTTTGAGTTTCAGATCCTCTGCTTCTGCTGCAGCTTCTTGCTAATGCATACCATGCGAGGCAGCAGATGATAGCACAATTGCTTGGGTCCCTGCTATCCATGTGAGAGATCCAGATTGAGCTCTAGGATCCTAAATTCAGCCTGTCCCAACCTGACTATTGGAGACTTTTGAGAATGAGCCAGCAGATAGAAGAACTCTTTTTCTCTTTCCACCCTCCACCTTTTGTCTCTATTCCTTTTAAATTAAAAAATAAAGAAAACCATTTAAAATTTACTAAATCCCAGTTCTAATGATAGAGATTCTAGGGGCCCCTGGAAATGGAAGGAAGAAATACACAAGGTGTAAAGTTCCAGGAGCCCTAAGAGATGGAAGAAATGCATACAAAGTAATTCCGATGTTGCTGTATCTGTGGAATGCCTTGCCCATAGGTGAACCTGACTGAGCCCTTCATAAACTCCCTATATGCAAAATAGGCTACATCAATGTCAGTACCTCATTGACTCACAGGCTTTTGACTTATTTGCATATAAATGGGCCAGTGAAAAGCTTCCTAATTTAGAAACGCATGAAACCTCTAGACAGCACTTCATTGGCATCCCCTTCTGGTACCCTCCCTGCTGTTGGGAGCTGTATCTTTCACTTAATAAATTTCCTTTGTTTTGCTTACTCTTCCTTGTCCCTGGGCCTTATTCTTCATGGTTATGTGACAATAAACCCAGAAGAAAGAAAAAGCTGTAGCACAAAGAGTTATAATATTTCTAAAGAATCTGACAGAATGAAGATCTGCCTGTGATACATTTTAAATATTTTCAAAAGCTCATGGCCCATGGGGGCCACTAGGTTAATCCTCCACCAGCAGAGCCAGCATCCCATATGGGCACTGGGTTCTAGTCCCAGTTGCTCCTCTTCCAGTCCAGCTTTCTGCTGTGGCCCGGGAAGGCAGTGGAGGATGGCCCAAGTGCTTGGGCCCTGTACCCACATGGGAGACCAGGAGGAAGCACCTGGCTCCTGGCTTCGGATTGGCGCAGCGCCAGCCATAGCAGCCTTTTGGGGAGTGAACCAACGGAAGGAAGACCCTTTCTCTCTCTCTCTCTCTCTCTCTCTCACTGTCTGTAACTCTGTCAAATAAATAAAAATTTTAAAAACATTTTTTAAAAGTTCGTAGCCCCTCCCCACTTATACAATATATCCTTTCTCTTACCATTCACCCTAAAACATGGGATTTTGAATTGTCTTTCCTTGTTTGAACAGTTTGTGTTTTCCACTCCACCTAAAAACTGGTACTTATTTTTCAAATCTTAATCCCACAATTACTTCCTCTGTGAAATTATAAACAAACCACACAGATTTAGTATTCCCTTTGATAAAACTATGTATCGTGCTCTTGTATCATCACATTTATCATAATGCAGTTATTTACATATATGTCTGTTCTCTACACAGGGGATTCTTATCCTCAGAACTACGTATCCAAGCATCACCATAGTGTCTGACACATAGCAGGTGTTCAGGAAATATCTATGGAATAAAAAATGAAGCAATCTTTCTTTAGAGACTAGCAATGTACCCAAACCTGTAATCCCTATGAAAATTGCATTTTATCTTTCCACTTGGTATCCTTACATGGTTTGGAAAAAAATCAATTTGAGTATCAGTTTACAGTGAAATCTTTCTAAATATATGTACATTTTCAGTTATAATTTGGCTTTATATAATTGTTATAAACAGAGATCTTAAAGTGATTCATAATTCTTAAGATATTATACTTCTGGGTACCAAATTCCTTAATGAACACTTTCTTTATTCATTGCTGTATTCAATAAATGCTGATAAAAATTTAAATATGTAGAAAATACTTTGTCTTAAAGTTTTTTTCTTCCTTCTTTTTTTGATCACTCTCTCAAGCAATTTACTTTCTTTTTTCCATTTTATATTCTACCAAAAATATGTAAGTAAAAAAGTATATCTATAGCTATGTTTTTTTTTTTTTTTAATTTTTTGACAGGCAGAGTGGACAGTGAGAGAGACAGAGAAAAGGGTCTTCCTTTGCCGTTGGTTCACCCTCCAATGGCTGCCACGGCCAGCACACTGTGCTGATCAGATGGCAGGAGCCAGGTGCTTCTCCTGGTCTCCCATGGGTGCAGGGCCCAAGCACTTGGGCCATTCTCCACTGCACTCCCTGGCCACAATAGAGAGCTGGCCTGGAAGAGGGGCAACCGGGACAGAATCTGGTGCCCTGACCGGGACTAGAACTCAGGGTGCCTGCGCTGAAAGGTAGAGGGTTAGCCTATTGAGCCACAGTGCTGGCCTTTAGCTATGTTTAATTTCAGGGACTTTCCCCAAAGTAATTTGAGCACAGAGATGAAAATCATCTTTCTAAGTTTTAGTCAGATAGTAACAATGAATTTTTTTTCATGTATTCCCTTGGTTATTGCTCCTTCCATGTCTCTTTTTCATTTAGAATTTTAAGAACTCTTTAGTTTATTAAAGGGGAAGTAGGAACTCTCTGTGCTTTGATGGGACTGGTATTTTTGATTCTTAGTTGATGGTTTTGTTTGAGAGAACTACCTGTCAATCATTCTCTATTGCTGACAGCTATATATTCAAAATCATTCTTCTCAAAACTGGTCTCTTTTTCTAACCTATATTTAATACTAAAAATTTCTGAAGACAAGCATTATTACCCTTCCCTATTGACTCAGAAGCATTAATTATAGTAGGATAAGAATGTATGTGTTTCAAAAACACTTTGCACCAAAATAAGCTTATCTTTTAATTTAATTTCCATGAACTTTTGGAAGTACTCTTGTGTGTTTATACATACATTTTGTGTGTTTATATATATAATACTTTCTTTTAAGAAACTAAATATACTATCACCTAAGTTTATTCACTGGGTAGTTCATTATACGTTTGTTTTAAGGAGAATTTTCTTGGAACGTGACTTATTTTTTACATATTAGTACCTCCTGAAATGAATTGTCAGGAATTTAATACTACTTCGTGCTTTGAAATACTTCTGTCTTTCTAGACTCAGTTATCCCAAAAAAAGGGAGCAAATCAAAGCAAAGAGAATGAAAGAAAATGATAGAAGGTGAAAAAGGAAGAGACAAGAAGGGCAGAAGGGGTTGAAAGCATATATCCCAAGTAAATGGAGCAAGGATAGGAATTGACTGTTTGCCCCTCGTAAGAAATAAAATGGTGATTTTAATTGAACACAAAGTCCTGTGCTTGATTATTCTACTGGCCAAAAATTAGAATCTCTCTATTTAGTGATGTACAGAAAAAGCCAAATTTGACATGTAGAAAAATAGAAGAAAGTAACGAGAATGCTGTAGTGATAAAGTGGGGGAGGATAATCAGAGAATTTTAGGAGGTTTAGCAAATGTTCTATAAGAGGAAAATAAACTGGCCTATTACGAGGTGGTCAACAATGGGACTGAAATTATGACTGTTTCAGTAACTTGCATTAAATTTTTATTTATTTTTTTGACAAGCAGAGTTAGACAGTGAGAGAGAGAGAGACAGAGAGAATAAGTCTTCCTTCCGTTGGTTCACCCCACAAATGGCTGCTACGACTGGCAAGCTGCACCAATCCGAAGCCAGGAGCTAGGTGCCTTCTCCTGGTCTCCCATGTGGGTGCAGGGCCCAAGCACTTGGGCCATCCTTCACTGCCTTCCCGGGCCACAGCAGAGAGCTGGACTGGAAGAGGGGCAACCGGGACAGAATCTGGTGCCCCAACTGGGACTAGAACCCGGTGTGCCGGCACTGCAGGCGGAGACAGCCTGGTAAGCCGCGGCACCAGCCTGTGTTAAATTTTTAGAACAGGGCTGATGCTGACATAGTAAAAAATACCTCTTATAAATGACCCCTCAAAAAATTCTGATCTGAATTACTCATAAAATGACAAGAGGGTAAAATTTTTCCAGGAGGACTGAAAACATAACTAAAATAGTGTTGTAATGTGATAAATCTGAATATATGTTTATAAAAATGCAAGTTAACTTCTGTTTTAATTCTGTATTATGATCTATGATTACTTTAAGATTAAAATATTTTAATGTCCTCAGTGTTGAGTAAAAACAGTGATCAAAGCCATGGACACACTCTTGATGTCCTCCTTGTAGGAACTGTGTTTTGCATAATGGTATGTACAATCCTACTTAATTTTCTCAAAGAAGTAATAAATAGATGGTTAATCATAGTTATTGATACAGGAAATATTTTTTATCCAGTTTAATAAATTTTTAACTCAGAGAAACACTAGTTGTTCTTTTTTTTGTTTTTGTTATTGTTGTTACAAATAGGAGTAGAAGGGGTTGGTGCTGTGGCTCACTAGGCTAATCCTCCGCCTGCAGCACCAGCACCCCAGGTTCTAGTCCCAGTCGGGGCGCCGTATTCTGTCCCGGTTGCTCCTCTTCCAGCCCAGCTCTCTGCTGTGGCCCGGGATTGCAGTGGAGGATGGCCCAAGTGCTTGGGCCCTGCACCTGCATAGGAGACCAGAGAAGCACCTGACTCCTGGCTTCAGATCGGCATTGCGTACCAGCTGCAATGTGCAGGCCATAGCAGCCACTTGGGGTGTGAACAAACGGCAAAAGGAAGACCTTTCTCTCTGTCTCTTTCTCTCACTGTCTAACTCTGCCTGTAAAAAAAATAGGACTAGAAGAGCACTTATGTATATATTTATCAATACATTTTCTGAGTAAATATACAAGAAAAATTCTGAGCATTGGAATTTATTATTGGACCAAAGATTAAATTCATAGCTAGAGTTTGATATTACTTGCCTATTTACCTTCCTGAAAGTCTGTCCTCTCCTAATGTGTGTGAGAAGATACTACCTTGAACTTTTATCCGCACTGAAATCCATTAAATTTTTTTGATTTTCATTAGTATCAATTAAAATGATACTGGCTTGTTTGCATTTGTTTTTTAAAACTGTTTTGTTGAATTATAATTAACAAAAAGTACTATCTGTTTTATATATATTTACTTTGTATACATAACTTGATGAGTTTGCAGTCTAAATTCTTAATCTTATTAGCAGTGCCACAAGGTGTGCAATACTACCTGTATCTTACAGATGAGAAAAATGGAACTGATAAAAGAAAAATTTATATTTTTTACTACATCATAAATTATCCAGTTTAGGAATTCTATTATCGAAACAGAAAACAAACCAAGAAACATCTGCTTTTATTTAAATAGATGTTATACTAAGTATATTTTCTACTAAAGTCATTGAAGTTTAAACTATAACTTCAAAATATATACATTTGTAGGCATATATAAACATAAATATACATATGAATATATACATATAAATAAATTATACATATATATATAGTATACCATATATGTAGGGACACTTTGAGAGAACAGACTCAGCAGTCAGACTGCGTTCAGACATAGCTCCACCAATACTGTGAATCTTGGGCAGATTCATGATTAACTCAATCATAGAACCTCAGTCGAACATGACTACTGCCATCTGAATATAACTGTATTGCTCTCTAAAGGAACCTAGAGGTCATCCCAAGCCCTCTGATAGGTAAATGTAGTATTAAGATGACCTGCCGGCTGGCGCTGCAGCTCAATAGGCTAATCCTCCACCTGTGGTGCTGGCACACCGGGTTCTAGTCCCGGTCGGGGCGCCGGATTCTGTCCTGGTTGCCCCTCTTCCAGGCCAGCTCTCTGCTGTGGCCCGGGAGTGCAGTGGAGGATGGCCCAAGTGCTTGGGCCCTACACCCCATGGGAGACCAGGAGAAGCACCTGGCTCCTGGCTTTGGGTCAGTGTGGTGCGCCGGCCGCAGTGCACCGGCCGCGGCGGCCATTGGAGGGTGAACCAACAGCAAAGGAAGACCTTTCTCTCTGTCTCTCTCTCTCATTGTCCACTCTGCCTGTCAAAAAAAAAAATGACCTGCCACTCTTATTTGAATCTCATATTTGATGCCCCAAATATCCCCTAAAGTGACTAGAAGGCTAAAGTCCAGGTGCCCTTAGATTAACTGTAGGCCACATTTGTGTAGTATAACAAGTAAACTCTTTAGTACTGGCCAGGGTCATGAAGATCCATTGTCTTGGGGCTTCCCGATCCCATGCTTCTATCCATAAGTCTCCCCAATACAATATACTTTGTGTAAATCCAGATTTGTCTACTTTTTTCTTCAATTTCTTGGCCCTTTCTACTCTTGGCAACTAGTTTTTCTACATTGGCTTTTCAGATAAAAATTAATTCCACAATTATTTAT
Source organism: Sylvilagus floridanus (assembly GCA_949820135.1). Taxonomy (NCBI): domain Eukaryota; kingdom Metazoa; phylum Chordata; class Mammalia; order Lagomorpha; family Leporidae; genus Sylvilagus; species Sylvilagus floridanus. The sequence continues at coordinate 23,446,627 of OX463231.1, forward strand.
TGGTCATAGTTACATGCTAAGAGCTGTTCCAGGCACTTGATATTCTTCAATAAAAAAATGTCTCTGCCTTCATGGAGCTGATCTTACAGGGAGAGGCTAAGAGTAAACACTAAATATAAATAATTATTTACCAGATGTAGAATTATGCACATTACAGGAAAGCAGGAAATGTTAAGAGAGATGAAGAGTGGATGGAGTAGAGAAAGAGACTTCAGTAGTCAACAGGCTACCCAGGGTAAGCCTCCTGGCAAGGGCAAGATTGAAGGAAACATTGAAGTAGGGGCCAGCAAGTAGCATATCAGATTTAGTTGATGCCTCAGTTGCCTGCAGCCTATATTGAAGTGCTATATCCAGCCACTTGCTTCCAATCCAGCTTCCTGCTAATGCAGTCTGGGAGGCAGCAGATGATGGCTCAAATACTTGGGTTCCTGCCATCCACAAAGGAGACCCAGCTAGAGTTCTGGGCTATTGGTTTTGACCTGGCCCAGTCCTGGCTGTTGAGGAGTGTCCAACACTTCTAGCAGTTAGAAGATCTCTCCCTTACCCTCCTGCTCTGCTTTCTCTCCCTCTCCTACTCTGCACTTTACATAAATAAATATTTAAAAATATTTACACAAAGGGTACACAGTTTCAACCAAATCGTCAACTTGCAATAAGAAAAATTGAAACTAATTTTTAAAAAGATTTTTATTTATTTATTTGAGAGGTACAGTTACAGACAGTGAGATGGAGAGACAAAGAGAAAGGTCCTTCCTCCGCTGGTTCACTCCCCAAATGGCCACAACGACCGGAACTGCACTGATCCAAAGCCAGGAGCCAGGTGCTTCTTCCTGGTCTCCCATGTGCGTTTAGGGGCCCAAGCATTTGGGTCATCTTCTACTGCTTTCCCAGGCCACAGCAGAGAGCTGGATTGGAAGAAGAGCAGCCAGGACTAGAAGCAGCGCTCATATGGGATGCTGGCACCACAGATGGAGGATTAACCTACTGCATCACGGTGCCGGCTGGCCCTGAAACTAATTTTTTTTAGTTCACCTTTTTTTTTCTTACAGTCAGTTTTGTTTCTTTTCTAGAAAGAACTTTGAAATTACTGGAGAGACATATTTTCCAGATAGCTAAAGTAATTTTTTCTGTTCTACAAAGTCCAAGACTAAAAACATTAATTTAACTTCAGATATTTGAGCTGTGTCCAGAATATTGATTGCCACCATGTCAGCATTTTTGTAACTGACAGCAGGGAACTGTCACTTGCACTTAATATGTGCAGCTACATAGAACAGGCCTTATTTTTCTTTTACTGATAGGGGAATTATGGTAATATTCCAGATGGGTACTGGGAATAGGAATTATGGTGAAAGGTACAAACAAGAGCATAAGGACTCTTTAGTGTTGAAAATTAAGGAGCAGGCCTAGACAACAGAGAGTAAGTCTTGAATTAAGAGCTTAATTAATGAGCTAAACTAAATAAAAAGTATACCTATGAGAACTACATAGCTACAGTTTACCCAATCTCTGTGTGCCTTATAATTGGTGGTCCAAGTGAGAAAATGTTGCTATTTCACAGGAGACAATAAAATCAAATTTAATAAACAGAGAACTACTAGAGGGACATAATATGCAGAACATAATTTAACATGTCATGTTTCACATTTTTTCATTTCCCAATGTGAATGGAAAGAAAAACTTTTGATCAAATGCTTTTAAAATCAGAACTTTTTAAATTGCAAAATTCAGGCTGGCGCCATGGCTCACTTGGCTAATCCTCTGCCTGCAGTGCCAGAATCCCATTTGGGTGCCGGGTTCTAGTCCCAGTTGCTCCTCTTCCAGTCCAGCTCTCTGCTGTGGCCTGGGCCCTGCACCCGCATGGGAGACCAGGAGAAGCACCTGGCTCCTGGCTTCGGATCGGCGCAGCACCGGCAGTAGCGGCCATTTTGGGGGGTGAACCAACGGAAGGAAGACCTTTCTCTCTGTCTCTCTCTCTCACTGTCTGTAACTCTACCTGTCAAATAAATTTAAAAAAAATTATAAATTGCAAAATTCTTGTATGGAATAACAACTTTCTAGTTTCTTCACTGGAGCTGCAAGATGACACTATTTAGAACATTTATCTCTTAACTATCTGGAAACATTAAATATTTCCCCATCTCAAATATCAGGCTGCTTTTATAGCATGATATTGATCCAGAAAGGTTATTGATTTTATTTAGATATGCTTCTTGCCTTCAATAGCAGATAATCTAATGCTGGTTGTAATGTGTGTATATCTTGGCATTGTCCTAATAACACTCTTACACGAGAAGTATTTCTAATGCTATAAGGTTGAATATTGTTGCTACATTGAAGCTAAATCTGGGCTCAGAAAGTAAGAATAATTTTGTGACAACATTACTAAAGATATAATCTGGTAAAAGGAATATTCTAAACCCAAAATATCAGGAGTTATGGCCCTAGATGATTAGTGTGTAAATCATTGTTAAGATCAATAAGCTCTAAGTCCTAATTTCCTAGGAAAACAAGCTAAATTAATTTGATCATAAACCTCATGAAACGATTTGTCAATGAACTAGTTAATTTTATTTTTTAAAAACAAAGCATGGATTACAAGCAATAAAAATATGACTTTTGGCCATTAATAGCCATTTCATTAACACATGTAACTCAGAATGTTATCTTTCAGGATTATGTTTTGCTGTTCTATAGTAAATAGTACATTCTGTCATTCTCATAGGCAACAATCTTACTTCATGACATGCAAATTTAACACAATCAGAATAAAATTCTCCTTTGGAAATTATCCTTTTAAGTACAATAGATCAGAAATTACCATCTAACCAAGGCTTTTAGAGGAAACATGTAATTCTGGAGGGTATTTCTCTCACTAAGTGGAAGAGATTACATTTTCTTCCATGATTCAGCTTATGCCACTTACTTTGGCTATGTATTTCTACTGATCTTTATTCACAACAGTTTGATCTTCACAAAACAAATATAACTGACTAAAGAGAAAGAACATATGTGTACAACTTTGTATTTTTATAAAGAAATTGTCCCATGTTATTTTCTTTTTTTTTTTTTTTGACAGGCAGAGTGGACAGTGAGAGAGAGAGAAAGGTCTTCCTTTGCCGTTGGTTCACCCTCCACTGGCTGCCGCGGATGGCGCGCTGCGGCCAGCGTACTGTGCACATCCGATGGCAGGTGCCAGGGGCTAGGTGCTTCTCCTGGTCTCCCATGGGGTGCAGGGCCCAAGCACTTGGGCCATCCTCCACTGCACTCCCGGGCCATAGCAGAGGGCTGGCCTGGAAGAGGGGCAACCGGGACAGAATCCGGCGCCCCGACCGGGACTAGAACCCGGTGTGCCGGCGCCGCGAGGCGGAGGATTAGCCTGTTGAGCCACGGCGCTGGCCCAAAAGCATTCTGATATTAGTCACATAAGAGAGTTCTTGAGAACCACTGAATGTCATGCCATAGAAGGAAAGTTAAGAACAGTAGACTGGAAAGGCGTTTTGGCAGAACAGTTTGAGCTCCTGGTTGGGATGTCTGACATTCCTTATTGAGTGCCTGACTGAAGTTCCAGCTGCTTCACTACTTCAATCTAACTTCTTTCCAATGTGTCTGGGAGGCAGCAGATGATGTTCCAAGAACCTGAGTTCCTGCAACCAAATGGAATTCCTGGCTCCTGACTTTGGCCTGGCTTAACTCTCGCTTGTAGAGTGAACTAGTGAATAGAAGACCAACCTCTTCTCTCTCAGTCACTCTTCTTTGCAAATAAATAAATGAATCTTAAAATAGAAAAGAAATCATAGAGTTAATATAGATTTACTTGTCAAGAAAGGTCTGAGAATATACTCAGGTTTTATGAGTAGTTATCTGTGAATGATAGAATTTAAATGTTTCTTTTTTGCATACTTGCATTTTCTATCTTTTACTACAATGAGCATTTATCATGTTAAGATTCTACCCCCTGTTTTATTTCTATCAATTCAATATAATTTCAGAGGCTAAGATATTAATGAGCTATGTTGTACTGCGGTTTGCTCTTTTAAGAGAAGGGAGCTTTCTGTTTTTAAGAAAATTATTTTGTGAAACAAAATTTCATATAGTCAAGCACTTTTTTTTTCTGTTAATATGGAAGAATGCAGGTTTTGTTTTCCTTGGTACTCAAGGAATCATATCATGACTTTGTACTGTTTCTTTTCTTTTTTTTTTTTTTTTCTGACAGGCAGGACTTTGTACTGTTTCATTTTGAATTTCTTCTCAAGCAAAGACAGTCCCTCAATGAAGGATCTTGAATTGTCATGGAAACCACAGAAGCTATTGAATCAATAAATGTGAGGCTAGTAAATTGCCTCTGGGTTGATGTAGCATCATCTTGAAATGAAACATCATAATGTCTAGATACTTGAATTCCCTAAGAGTTACAGCACCAAATTAGAACTTATCTGTCTTCCTTTCCTCAAATGCTGCTCTGTGTGACACCAGCATCCCATATTGGAGCACTGGTCCAATCCAGCTCCTCACTAATACACCTGGCAAAGGAGCAGAAGCTCTCCCGAGTGCTTGGTCCCCTGCCACCCATGTGGGAGATCCAGATGGAGCTCTGGCTCCTGGCTTCAGCCTGGCCCAGGCCTGACTGCAGTGGTCACTGTAGCTTTCTAGGCTGTCTATTATGTCAATACATCCCATCCAACAGATGGATGAGCCAAAATTCATATTCATAGATCTCACGTCAAATAAATTTCCTAGTGTAAAGGAGAAGGAAATTATTTTATATGGTGATATGGCTAAAACAAAGTAAAACTAGATTCTGCCGGAAAAAAGTGAATGGTTAAGAAAGTACTCACTTCCCTAACAAGCACTAGAGTAAGCATCAAAAGTGATCTGGGAAAATACTCGTTAGGCAGGGGTAACAAGATATACGAAGATGTTAAATTTACAGATATTTTGGGTGAGTGAAAACAAAGTTGAGACTGATATGGTTGGAACACAGGAATATAGAGGACAAGTGAGTAAGGGAGACAAGGTTGGATGACTAGCCAAATCAGGACTGCATAGGGCCTTGTTAGTCAAAGAAAGGAAGTTTGGTTCATGCCAAGTGCCACTTGAGGTTTTTAAGCAGATGGGTGACATGATCTGCATTTAAACTGTGTTCTCAAACTGTTGTGTGCAGGTTGACATCTTTTAGTAAGATTTTGCCAAGTAATTTTTAATGTAATAAGTTTTCACTAATATTAAAGGACTTAGATGGTATTTTTAGGGTGTAAATATGTTTCTAAGTACTACAGACAATTCTACATTGCAGTTTCATAATTTATTTCATGTGGGTGTGCTTTTCATTAGAATTTTGAATTACCTTTTTTTATCCTTCAAAAAATCTGCATTAGATTATCAATCCCTTCAGTTACCCTAATTTGAGTATTCTAAAAATTTTTAGAATTAGCTGAAATGGAAAATTAAATAATCATAATTTGAAAAGTTTTAGTTGTGTATAAACTAGAATGTTATAAAAGCAAAATTTATTCTGGATTATTGTCAATTCCTTGCATGTACTTCAAAACATATCAAAATGTTTTTCTTCTGATTTATATACAATTTATCTGTTGCTTTCACCATTCCATGTTTATTTCTGAAAGGAATGATCAGAGTCTTGGAGTATTAAAAAAACAGATATTTATTCATTCACAGTTCTATAGGCTAGACATCGGAAATCAGTGTTACTTGGCTGCAAAGAAAGTATTAATGACTTATATTCTATCCAGAGGCTCTAGGGAGAAATCTAGCTTTGCTTCTTCCAAATTCTAGTGGCTGCCAGCATTCTTTGGCTTACAGTACATCACACCAATCATCCAGCAGAGCATACTGCTCCATCTTAATTTCATCTTCTCTTCTGTGTGTGTTACATCTCCTACTGCCTCTCCTAAAAACAAATGTAATTGCATGTAGAGCACAACAAGATTAACCAGGACAATCCTCTCATCTAAAGATCTTAATTTAATCTTGCTTGTAAAATTCTTTCTTGGCAACATGAGGCAATATGCACCAGTTCCAGTTGTTGGGATATGAATATCTTTTGGAAAGCTATTTCTTAGATCACTAGACTGTCTACTATGCCAATACATCTCTATACAGCTTTTTTATTGATCCTATATACATTTTTCATTTCCATATTTTTGTTCACTTGCTTTCTTAAAGTAATTTTAATATTTAAATCATAGAAAGAAAAGAGTTTTGAAAGACACTTGGAGTTTGAAAGAGTGTGGTTTCATTCACATGAAATCTGGAAATATGAATAACAATTCATATTGACAAATCTGACAGTCTGACATGAAATTAACTTTCTTTACTAGAATATGACATGGCATTTCAGTTATGACTGGTTTTCTGGAATTTGTATTCAGTGATCCTTCTCAGATGTCACCAGTCTCTAGGATATCCTAACTTCATTATTTTTGGTTGAAAGTTGATCCTAACTGGTTCCAGGGTGAAGGCTATTATACATCAACTGTTCCAAGGCCTACTTAGTCTCTTTGTCTCCCACTTTTGGTCATTACTTCTTCCATGTGTGTGTCACTCTGTTCCAGTGCCGTTCAACTATAGTAGCACTCTGCTTTGCATAACCCAGGCTGCCTTTATTCCCTTAAGTAGATTTCACCTACTTTTCTTTTTATCATCTAATAAAGCCAAAAGTTAACTCTCTTGATTACAAGTCAAGCTTATATTTATTTTGTCTTACATCATTTTACCAATTTGCTGTGGAGAAGGTAGTATTTCTAGTCCATTATCTTTTCTAAAATATATTACAGTCTTATAAAATGCCAAGCACATTGTTGGATTATAGGACTTTCTTCCTAATGTGATTATACCACTTGTAACTTTATAAGGTTGTTAACATGATAGTAAGGGAGGGAGACTAAAATACATGGAGGTGACATAAAATAGTTTACACAGGAAGAACCGTTTGAGACAGCTCTTGGAAAGAGAGGAAGCAGAACAAGTGAGAAAAGCTTCACAGAAACAACTAAGAACATGTGTCAAGACAAAAATATGTGAAATGGCTATATATTCTATGAAAGGTGAGATGTTTAATGTCAGTTGAACACAGATTATGGTAGATTGGCAGACATTGAAGCTGAGCAGATAAAATAGATGATTTTAATATTTTTCCAGTGATTTAGCAAACAATTATTAAATACTTGTTATAATATAAATGATTATTGTACACTGACTATTGCCCTCACAGATATATATTAGTGATTTTTAAATTTATCATAAGGAAAAATTTAAGTTATGGAGATGAAATGATTTACTCTGGAGTGGTGCTAGGTTCAGTGGCTAAGATGTCACTTAGTTATGGAGATGAAATGATTTACTTTGGGGTAGTGTTAGGTGCAATGGCTAAGATGCCACCCAGGATGCATTCTGCAGTCCATGTTTGAGGCCTGGGTTTGAGTTTTGGCTCTGCCCTCAATTCCAGTTTCCTGCTAATGTGCACCCAGGGAAATGATGGCTCAAGGACTTGAATCCCTGCCACACATACCTAGGAGGTCCAGATGGAGTTCTGGGCTCATGGCTTCCTGGCTTTGGTGTGACCCAGCCCAGTTGTTCTGGGCATTTGGGAAATGAACCAGCAAATTTATTCTCTCTCTTCCCACCCCCTACACCTTTCAAATAAATGAAATTTTTAAAAAATTTTATTTATTTATTTATTTATTTATTTATTTGACAGGCAGAGTGGACAGTGACAGAGAGAGACAGAGAGAAAGGTTTGCCTTTTGCCCTTGGTTCACCCTCCAATGGCCGCCACAGCCGGTGCGCTGTGGCCAGCGCACTGCGCTGTTCCGATGGCAGGAGCCAGGTGCTTCTCCTGGTCTCCCATGGGGTGCAGGGCCCAAGCACTTGGGCCATCCTCCACTGCACTCCCAGGCCACAGTAGAGAGCTGGCCTGGAAGAGGGGCAACCCAGACAGGATCAGGCGCCCCGACCCGGACTAGAACCCGGTGTGCCAGCACCACAAGGCATAGGATTAACCTATTGAGCTGCGGCACTGGTCTGAAAATTTTAGTATACAAATCATCTAATTTGTTTTTTATAAGCTTTATATATGACAATCTAAAAAATGTTTTATAATAAGGATAGGCTTGTGTTATAAATAGGGGAGGGCAGGTGACGTCTAACCAGAGTGAATAGAGTCTAAGCTAGGATTCTGTCATTGGTGAAAAGAAGTGAAATGTATTCTTAAAGATCTTTGTGAGACAGAATTTCATTTCAGTTATTTACTATTACTTGCCCATATGTAGGAGTAGGTGTGCTTGTAAACTGGACAAATCTGAATTATTCAACTTGGTTATGTGGATTATTTGGGACTCCACTCATCTGGACTAAATAAGAATATGTTGATTTGAGACATGATTTTTACCCTGTAGTAGAAAGAATTCTAAGATGGCCAATAAATCTCATCACTTTTTGTATGTACCATGCATAATACAGGGTGCAGTAAGATGGATTTTATTGCTACAATTAATTTATGTTATATGATATAATTTGCCTTGACATAAGGAGATTATTCAGATGTGTCTGCCTAATCACATGAGCCTGTTTATGCAGCACTATTCACAATAAATAAGTTATGGAATCAGCCCATGTGTCCATCATTGGATGAATTTGTAAAGAAAGATTGGTACATTACAACATACACAGTGTAATACTATTCAACCTTAACAAGGGAAGAAAATGTTACTTGTGTTATCATAGATGAAATTGGAAAATATTATGCTAATTGAAATAAGCCAAATATAGAAAGACAAATGCCACATATTCTGTTTTTTATGTGGAATCTAATATAAAGCAATTGAACTCATGGAAACAGAAAATGGAATGGTAGTTACCAGAGCCTGGTGGATGAGGGAATGGGGGATGACATTATCAGCTGGATAAGAATAGTCATAATTTTAGATCAATTGTACAATTCTGAATATAGCTGATAACTGATAGTATAAAACTTGATAATAAGGCTAATAACTACATTTCACTACATTTTTAATGTTCTCTTTACAGAAAGTATATAAATATTAAATATATACAGCTTAATTTCATCATTCCATATTGTATTCAAAAATTATAATACCACTTTCTACCCCATAAATATATGCAGCTATAATTTGGAGAATATAGACTTTTAAAAATATAAACTTTTGCTGGCTGGCCATAAAATGAGAAAGTTTGAGACTGAAAGTTTGAAAAGAATTCAGTGGATCATTGAATTCAGTGGATCATTCAGTTGATGACAGAGAGGGCCATGTGAAAAGATCTTAGGCAGCCTCTAGGATCTAAAAGTTGCTCCTGGCTTTCAGTCAGCAAAGGAAAAGAAAATTCAGTGACATTGCCGAAAGGAATTAGATTGTTCCAAAGCAAAATGAAGTTGGAAATGGATTTTTTCTCAGAACCGTCAGAAGACCAAGCCCAGCAAACATCACACCGACCTGTGATACTTTCAGGATTAAAAGTAGTCATGCTATGTTAGCCTTTTGACATATAGAAACTGGGTTAATAAAGGCAAATGGCTTTCTGCTGCTAAATTTGTGATATTTTGATGCACAGCAATGGAAAATAATAAAGACACAAACTGGTACAATAGGAGGAAAAGACATTTTCAAAACAATATAAAATTGCACAAGAAAGTCCTACAATTTTACGTAATAATAATTTGAATTTTATTCTTTCTTTTTTTTTAAAAAAAATTGTTATCTATTTGAAAGAGTTAGAGAGAGAGAAAAAGAGAGAAAGAGAAATCGTCCATCTGTATTTGGGCTGCCTCCCACTGATTTCCCTAGGCTGTTAGCGGGGAGCTTGATCCAAAAGATTTCCCTGATCCTTGTAACTAATGGAATACCTAAAATGTAATATATTGGAGTGAATTGGACATTTTGAGATCGGGGATTTTTTTCAGCCCTTGACTTTTCTGTTGAAGAACAGTGTTTTTTTTTTTTTTCTTCTTTTTGTTCATACTATTTTTGTTAAACTCTTTTACTTAGTGTAGGATTAACTTTATGACCATTAAGTAAACTAAAAGTAGATCTTTGTAAAAATTAAGAGTGGGAATGGGAGATGGAGGAGGAAGAAAGGTTGGAGCATGGGAGGGAAGTATCAGCATGTTCCTAAATCTATATATACAATACTTGAAACTTGTATAAATTAAATTTAAGAAAAATAAATATAAAAAATTAAAAAGTGGACCAGCCAGGACACGAACAGACTCCTGTATGGCATGTTGGCATCACAGACAATGTATTTAGCCCCTGTGCTACAGTGCCAGCCCCTAACACTTTTCTTTCTATAATGCAATATCTGGTATCAGAAGTAGAAGATTAGAACAACAACTTTAGAAGAAATTGAACATATTACCAAAGTATTACTCTTAAAAAAAGTAGAGAAAGGATTAATTTTTAGATTATATTTCAAAGGCTTAAATTTTATTTTGTATTTTGTATATTGAACATTGACACAAAAATTGTATTCTCAATTCAACTTCTTCAACTTCTTTCTGAAAGTCAAATATACTCATGCATTTACTATTATATACTATTATAAAGGTATAACATTTATGTGTGAACTAGATATTTTAAAACAAAAATTAAAATACAGAAAAATTATAGTACTATATTTGAAAATATCTTGAGCACACCTTTAGGCTATGTATGAGGGCATACATCTTCACAATCAAGTAAACATGAAAGAGAGAGGGCTTCTAGCAAGAGTAGCAGCAAGGATAACACAAGATCTTTTAATCTATCATGATGTAAGTTGAGGTGAGGTGGCAAGTGATACTGAATCTAGAGAGTAAGGTGGCAAGCCCATTGTGGAAGTATTATATGATATTTCTAGAAGACTGGGCTTTCTCCTTTATCTTAGTCATAGAGCACAAAATGTTATCATCAGGTTGACATGATCATATTTATTTCTCAAAGATATATCTGCTCACATTGCTGTAATGGGCTACAGATAGAAGAGGACTTGTCAGATTGACAAATAAAAGAGATCTAGGAGGAGATGATGAAGTATAGAGCCAAGATATGGTAATAAAGATTGGGAGTTGAGATCATATTTCTGAGGAATTTCTGAAGCAGAATTAATTGAAATTGGCAAGAAATAGATGATGTGGCAAGTGAAATAGCAAAGTTTATTCATAAAATATTTTGTTTATGGGTATGAACAGATGGTCTGGCCATTTACTTAGGGAATACAGAAACCATGTATACAAGTAGGTAAATATGCAATTAATTTGAACTTTTTATATTTTAGATATCCTTGTAGATAGGAGATACAATATATATGGGTCAATATAAATATGATCATTGGGTAAAAACATGCCAATATAAATATGATCAGTAGGTAAATGCATGCCAATACATATCTAAATAACAAGTAAAAAATTTAGAGAATAAAAATCAGTTTATATTTCTGATGACACTAATGCAAAAACTGTCATGTATTATTATAAAGTATGAGAAGATAGTTGTAAAAACAATAGACATTTTTCTTCTTCAGGTGAGATTTTAGTTGCTGAGGTTGCTGTGAAAGCTGCTGTGGCACTTGGGCCATATGATGCAGCAGATCCAGTGATGCTTGTAGTATCAGTGACAGTTAAGGATGTTATTTGGAGCCTTTGGCAGGTCTTTATTAGTGAATTTTACATCAGATCTTCAGGACATTGATGCAAGGCTCTATTATCACCTTCAGATAACTGCTCTACTTTTAAGGAATATATCTGGTTTTCTCCTGGGCTGTGTTATAAACTGAATAATTGGCCAAGCCACCAAGTTACCATGCAACATGCTCTGCCTAACTTGACCTGGAGTTTACCTAACATTTCAATTCAAATAGTTGGATTTTCACAGAAGCATGGAAGTGGTGTATACACTGATCTTAGGCCCCAGTAAACCCTAAAATAGGCAAGTTTTGTAAAGTGGTCCAAATGCCAGTAGTCTCCACTTTTTCTACACGATTGTGTTTTCTAAGCCTCTATAAGAAGTTTACAGAGAAAGTAAAGGCTTGGGCTTAGTTTATAATTGCTTCTTCAGGATATGCAAACACCAACCAAAATTAGACAGTTATAAAATTATAGCCCTACTCCTGGACATACTTGAAGAACAGAAGTAGAGAAAAATTCTTCTAGTTGCAAAAATTCAAGTAGTGAACTAGGATGTTCACTTTATTTGGAAGAAAGTAAAATGACCAGACCTGCAAATAGGTTCCAACTCATGGACCATTATCAGTGATTTAGCTAGATGACCAGAAACTTGAAAAGAACATGATAGGAAAATTGGTGAAAATGAAATCAGCGGCAAAACTATGTGGATAGAGCTCGCTGAATGAGCAATTAATGTGAAGATATTTGTACCCAATGTGAAGGCTCACGAAAGTTAACATCAGCAGGTTAGGATTTTAATACTGAATGGCTCATTCTATAGACAACAGTCAGCCTCTTCCATTATCATGAATAAAATGACAATGAAGGGAGGAATGTAAATCATGCTTAGACTTAGCAACATGGATTTCCATTTGCCGTGCTTGACATGGTTATAGCCATGGCTGCGTGCCCAGTCTGCCAGCTACAGAGATGAACACCAAACTTCTGATATGGTGTTATTCCACAAGATGATCAGTCAGTGACCCTGGTGGAAAGTTGATTACATTGAATTGCTTTAGTGGAAGCATTTTGTACTAAATAGAATAGATACTCACACAGGATATGCATTTGCCTGTCCTGCACATGATGCTTTTGCCAAAACTACCATCTGAGGATTTGTAGAATGACTTATTCACCATTGTAGTATCCCACAGAGAATTAATTCTAACCAAGGATCTCACTTCACAAAGAAGAGTAAAAAAAGGCCTGATTTCACAGAATCTAGAGATCTTTTCATGTTCCCAAACATTTTGAATCAGATGGCTACATGGAGTGGTGGAATGACCTCTGGAAGACTCAATGATAATCCCTTGTTTGGTTGGGGCAAGGTTCTCCAGAAAGCTACATGTGCTCTGGGTAAGGTTATGTTTTACCAATAACCAGAATTAATGGGTGCAGGAATCAAGGAGTTGAAACAGGAGTTGGACTATTCAATATTACCTCTAGTTAACAAGTTACTTCACTAGCCCACTAGTGACAATTTTGTTTCTTATTCCTCTGGCCTTATAGTCTGGTGTTCTGCAAGTCTTAGTTCAGAGGAGGGAATGTTTCTAGCAGGAGACAGAACATTGATGCCATGGAACTGGATATTAAGGCTGCCAACTGGCATGCCTCCAAATCAACAGGCAAATATTGAAGTTACTGTATTTGCTGGAGTGATTGATTCTAACTATGAAAGTTGAGAGCTGCACTTTTCAGGTAGAATCTGGACAGACTGCATGTATCCATTTTGATGTTGATAGAATTTTCTCAATACCTGTACTCCCCAGAAATAATAAATTATTTGCTGAATTTTAGATTAATTTCAGCAGAAAAATTAATAAATAAATTCATAATATTTATATTTGCCATTGCTCAAAAGTGAATTGTTTAACTTCAGGGCAATACTCTTTAAGGCTCACATAAAATAAAATGACTGCTTAAATAACACAATCTTAAAACTAGTGTGGATCTTACAAATCAATTAGTTTAACACTATAAACCTTAATTTTCAGATATGTGACTTATTAAACATCTTGTAAATATTGTCAGAGACAAGAATTTGTCTCATTTCATCAAGCATGTGAGAGTTGAATAGATTTTATAAATTATATCTGAATCCTGTGGGCATATTTTAGTATTAAATTTATAGATATATGAAAATATCCTCGTGTTGTGACTTATAGTACTTTAATGCTCATTGTTTAACTTTTTTTTAATTTTTAAAATTAAAAAATTTTAAAATTTAAAATGCAGAGAGAAGAAAGAAATAATCTTTTGGTAGATACCGTTGTTCTGTGGGTTAAGTGGGTTACTCCTCTTTCAGCCCAACTCCCTGCTAATGTGTTTGGGATGTAAAAGATAATGGTCGAAGTACTTAAGTTTGTGCCACCCACATGTGAGACCTGAATGGAGTTCCCGGCTCTGATCTGGCCCAGTGCTCACCATTTGGTGACTGAACTGACTTATGGAGATCTTTTTTCTCACTGTCTCACTTTCTCTGTCATTCTGTGTTTGAGAGAGAGAGAGAGAGAGAGAGAGAGAGAGAGAGAAATCTCCCAACTGATTATTCATTCCTCAATGTCCACAATAGCCAAGGCTGGGTCCAGCCAAAAACAGGAGCCTTCTACTTGAGCCATCACGTATTGCCTCCCAGGGTGTGCAGTAACGGTTTAGTGGAAATAGGAGCAGAGTTGAAACTTGAACCCAGACATTCTGATACGGGTTGTGGGCATCCCAAATGGCATCTTAGTAGGTAGGCCAAATGCCTACCACTCATTTTTCCATCTTATCAAAAAGAAAAGTTTAGAATTTAAGGTGTTTTTATGTTTCAAAATATCAGCTGTTCTTTGAAAAAATATATATTACTATATCAACCATATGGAGTGATTGGAAAAAAACAATCCTGTAGGTGTCATTGGGAACTCTTGTGACTTATGTAGAGTTGAATTAATCATGAATCATTTGGGTATTTGCTAGACTTCTAGTTTTACATTTGTACTCATAATCTTACTAGTTGCATTCAATTGTCACTTTTTATGGCAATGAGATTGAATTATATCCAGTCTCCTTAAACCTTAAAATAATTATTTTTTTGCAAGTTACATGCTATTAGATGTAAAAATAACAAAAATTTTGTTCTAGTCATTTTCACAGCAGATTTGAATCCGTTAAAGTTCTTTCAGTTTGAGTATTTACTATAGTATTCACACATTCAGAAGGTTGCAATTATGGGTTGTCATACTCATCTTTTGAAAAAATTAAGGCAGTGCTCTCCAAAGAGTGAAGCCAATTGAAAGTTGCATTTGAAAGCCCTAGCCTAAGGTTACAGTCATGCCCTCCTTTATTCTGCTTATCTAGCAGATACCAGTTATTTAACAAATACGTCTTCTAAATTGAAAATCCAGTAGACTCAGTGCCGCCTTAGCTAAGAAACACAAATCACCGTTTCTATGAGAGCTAGAGCAAGTTACAATCATTTGTCTATTCTTGAATTTGACCTATTTTCATAATATTTTGTTGTAAATTCATTTTTTTGACAGGCAGAGTTAAGACAGTGAGAGAAAGAGACAGAGAGAAAGGTCTTCCTTTTTCCATTGGTTCACTCCCCAAGTGGCTGCTATGGCCGGCTGGCATGGCCGGCACGTTGTGGCTGGCGTGCTGCGCTGATTGGAAGCCAGGAGCCAGGCGCCTCCTCCTGGTCTCCCATGCCGGTGCAGGGCCCAAGGACTTGGGCCATCCTCCACTGCACTCCTGGGCCACAGCATAGAGCTGAACGGGAAGAGGAGCAACCTGGACAGAACCAGCACCCCAACCAGTACTAGAACCCGGGGTGCCGGCGCCACAGGTGGATTATTAGCCTAGTGAGCCACGGCGCCGGCCTGTAAATTCTGCTCTTATGTGAGGCTGAAGACACTGATATACAGTCTACATTTGTGGTCTGCAGTTGCAAATATCAGTGCAGTTCAACAAAATTCTATTCTGAGCTCTGTGTTCTAGTAGACACTGAGAATGTAAAGATGACCAGAATGCATTGTATGTGGACATAACACATGTATCATTTGTCCTTGGAAAAATCCTTTGGATCCTGAACTGTAATGCCCATTTTAAAAATAAGGGAAGATTTAGACATTCACTCAAGATGGCTGTTTTAAATGACTGACCTGGCATTTGCAATGACTGATTCTAAAGCTCACACAGGAAATTTATTCAAAACTTTCCACACAATTTAAACATCTACTGAATCCATACAGTGTTTTCTCCCAATTTATCATATTGTCACTCTAGCAAGCACAACATTTTATGAGATTCACAAAGGAAATATATTTCATCTGAGTCCAAAGTAATGGGTATGAGTACTTCTGAACCTGGTAGAGACTAGCTAGTAAATTCATTCACATTTAAATTTACATATTCATAGACCAAATAATCTTTGGTTGTCTGCAATACTGTAGGTTCTGAAGACTCAAAGATAGCAGAAAATAAATTAAATTTTAAAACCACCTAATAAAGATACAGCTTGAATCTATAGGAATCCAGCAACTGGGCCAAAGCTTGCATTTGTGGTCTTTTCTTTTAAAGGTTTCATGCAGACCACACTAAAGAGTTTAGACTTAATTCTATATGATAAAGGAAGTTGGTTGATATTAATTATTTTAAATAAGACAATGGAAATGTGGTTTATGCAGATTTTAAGTTGTCATCATTAAAAAATTATTAGAAGACTGTTGGGTTAAGATGATTATGTCATAGTTTTCTTATTTTAGATTAAGGTATTAATTTTCAGTCCTCTTCTGTTCTAAGGTTGAGAGAAGGGCTCCATTAAAAATTATTTTTTTAAATAACACACTTTTCATGGTGTTATGATTTTTAGTCACATTTGAGTGATGAAAATTTTGTGTGAGTTTATTATCAAAGTTAAATACATTTAAAAATACTGCCTGAATTCTTGATCCATCTTGGGCTGTTAACTCATTTCCTCTATTCCTCTTGAAGAAACATACTTCTTTTCCTTGGGGATCACATGCATCTTCTTCTGCTTATTTTTTATTATAACAAATATTTATTGAACATCTATTCTATGCCAGACTTTTGTTACTGTAGGGATGGGAGAATAATATTTTTCTATATTTATTCATAAATTCAATGAAGATTTGACAAACATGTGGAAATATCATTGAACAAGAATTTGAACAAATAGTAATAGGACCAATGGGCTGTGAAGGACCAAGCAAGGCCTTGTTTAGTTAGCTTCTTCTTGGACTGTCTGCATAGATTTCCTCCCTCCTCCTCTCTGGAATGAAGACCTTTGAAGGAGAACGAAAAAAGTGATCTTGCTAGGTTTAATGAGGGTGTTCTAATTTCTGTGACTTGGTTTGGAAAAGAATTCTAGCTTTTATGACTTACTTTGCAGGAGTCAGCATATTGGGAGACAGTAGGGCCAGAGAAAATTGGAGAGATGTTGTTTCTGAAGCCCATTTAAGAATTCAGCATGCCAAGGTGCCATACTTTGGGGTATTGTTTTCTGCATGCTGATGCAGCATATGAACCAAGTCTTGCCCTCCTTGAGTTTATGTGTGTATAGGACATATATGTAATAGACTAATAGATAAAGAACTAAAATGTATACAATGTCAAAAAGGACAAAGGCCATGAAGAAATTAAAGTTGGGGGAGTGCTGTAAGAAAGGTGTACATTTATATTCAATGACAAGGGAAAGTTTCTAAGAGATGGTAATATGTCAGCAAAGACATAAAGGAATTAAGAGAGAAAGGCATGAAGATCCCTCCAGGTAGAGGCAGCAGCAAACTTTAGGAATTTATGTTAGATAAAGAGAGAAATAGTTACTGAGTATGAGTTGTGTGGGCTAAAGGGTGATAGGATGAATATTTTTTTTTCCTTTTTCTTGTTTTTTTTTTTTTTTTTTTTTTTTGACAGGCAGAGTGGACAGTGAGAGAGAGAGACAGAGAGAAAGGTCTTCCTTTGCCATTGGTTCACCCTCCAATGGCCGCCGCGGACAGCGCGCTGTGACCGGCGCACTGCGCTCATCCAATGGCAGGAGCCAGGTGCTAGGTGCTTTTCCTGGTCTCCCATGGGGTGCAGGGCCCAAGCACTTGGGCCATCCTCCACTGCACTCCCGGGCCACAGCAGAGGGCTGGCCTGGAAGAGGGGCAACCGGGACAGAATCCGGTGCCCCGACCGGGACTAGAACCCGGTGTGCCGGCACCGCAAGGCGGAGGATTAGCCTGTTGAGCCACGGCACCGGCCAGGATGAATATATTTTAAGTTTTGACTCAGTCAAAGGAAGATATTAATTAGAGTACTTTAGAGATGTAGACTGTAGATAAACAAGGATGTTTGAAATTGAGATTATTGAAGGATTGCAATGATTAAAAAGTACCCAATCTGGAGTATGAGATGTGTGTGTTTAGAGAGAGAGAGAGGGATATAGATAGATATCATAGGCATGATCATGCAAATAGAGCTGAAGCAGGGTAGTGGAAGAGAAACTGGAGGAGATATCAAAGCATTGAGATGCCAGCGTATTGAATAAATTATTCATGAGGATAGCCACATCTTTAAGAAGTATGACAGGATTAATATTGGGGGAATTTAAGTGCTAACCTCTTTGAAGACTGGTAATAACTTTGGATTGAATAGGAGTCTGTGAACAGAGGAGTTCAGAAGAAGGAATGAGACCAAGCTGAGGCTGACAGGCTCAAGCACTTCAGGTGATGACAAAAGATACTATTTTAATGCTATTTTTTTAAAAAATAAAAATCAATGCAAAAATTCCATTATGAATATTATATCAGAATTTTAAATAAAGACAATATCTCAGTATGTAGGATATTCTGATGATATAAATTCAAAGCCTATGCCTGTAGGTACTCCCTACATCTCCAATGTAAAACAGCCAGAACTTAGCTGCTCAATCAATCTTTACCCTTTCTTGTTCTCTTTCAATCTTCCCTACCTCAATGATTGGAAATTTTGCTCTTCCTGTCACTTATAACAACAACTAGAGAATCATCATTAAGTTATTATTTTTTTTTTTTTTGCCTTCAGACTCAGCCCATGCATGAGCAAATTCTATATCCTTTCTTGAATAAATCCAGAAAGACTTCTGACCATTATTCATCATGGTCAGTATTCTCATCCTAGACTATGCAACTGTTCTTTCTCAGCTGGATTGTTATAATAGCTTCCTATTTGGTCTCCCTTCTTTAGGTGTTCTCTACTCAGCAGTTAGAGGGATCATTTTATTATGAAGTCACACCTGCCCAAAATTTCTAATGGATTCTCATATCTCTCATAGCCCCATACATCTGACCCCTGACATCCTTAGAAATCCTCTGTCCTGCAAAATTCACTCTGTGTGCTGCAAGGGCGCTGGATCCTGTGCGTTCTTTGAACACATCATGTCAGTACTTTGCACTTGCTATTCCTTCTACCTGTAATGCTTTCTCCCAAACTTCCACAAAGCTTTCTTCCTTATGTGTGACAGATTTCTCCCTAAGTGTCATCTTATTAGACAGTTATCTGGCTTAACCAAATCATCCAGTTGGGCAGAAAATAGCATCACTGCATTACCCCTCCTATTGCCCTTATCCATCTCTATTTAACTTTTGAACTTCCTCATAACTTATTGTCACCTTATGGGCTGATTTGCACCTTCTATCATAATCTACAAGGACATGCGGTATGTTTGTTTGGTTTATTGTAACAGCACCAATTCCCAGAACAGTGTCTGGCAGATAGTAGTTCTTCATTAGACTTTTATGAATAATTTGTCTGTTAGTCAAGATATTTTCCTTCTCTATATTGTTATAAAACTGTAATTAGAATGAATTTTAAACATATTTGGAGTATATCTTAAAATATCAAATTTTTCTACTTCCAGAGTTGTCAGTTGACAAAAGCATTTCATTCTGAAAAGCAAATGTCTTTTATTTCAGCATAGAATCATATTTAACATACAGCACACTAGAGTTAAAGTAACTGTCTGATAGTAGAGTTGAAAAAATCTTATATTTAGACTGTTCTATGTTTTTTGTCCTTTCATAATGAGAATTTGATTTCTTTTTCAAAATGAAGCTTAAAACCAGTCAAGCAGGTTAGCATGAAATGCCATCCTGAATAACCCAATTGTTTTATACCAAATTCTAAGCTATATTTGAAAGAAATCATTTCAGTGTTGTCCTGAAAGCTTCTCAGTAAAAATTACCATACAAGACTGGTCATATGTTTTACTTCTATCAAAAAGACTTCATGGTTTATAATCAGAATAATTTATTTTCTTACTTCTGTAACCTACATTGCTTTATTTCACTTTAAAAAATAATGGGAAAAACAACACGTTAAGACACATATCATAATGCAACAATATCAGAAAAATTAGTTGCACAACAGGCTTATTCACCTAATATACAAATGTACAGTTTCTTATTGCATATTTCATTTAGTGTTTTTAAACTGAGTGGCTTTATTTTTTTCTTTGACCTTTGTGTTGAAATGTTTATATTATGAAATTTTGATCTGATTTTAAAATGTGATACTTTTATTATCAATAAATCTTGTTAAATTTCTAGAACAAAAATAACACATGTGGAGATGCCCAGCACATCTTTTGTCAAAGTACAAAAAGTCTTATATATAATATTGATGCCCAGAGTCACCTGGCTTCTCCGTCAACCAGAGACCAAGGGAAGAGAATTACTGTATTTAAAGGGTAGAAATATGACCTCTTTATACAGGCTTGCAACTAGAGAGTGATTTTGTTGAGCTAAGAATGCAAATAAACTAAATTATGAAAATCTTGTAATCTGGATTTTTCTTAATTAATTTAATTCTTTTAAAAAATATTTATTTATTTATTTGAAAGCCAGAGTTACAGAGAGGCAGAGGCAGAAGGATAGAGAAAGAGAGAGGGCTTCCATCCACTGGTTCACTCTCCAGATGGCCAGAATGGCCAGAGTTGCGCCAATCCAAAACCAGGAGCCAGGAGCTTCCTCTGGGTCTCCGACTTGGATGCAGGGGCTCAAGGGCATGAGCCATCTTCTACTGCTTTCCCAGGCCATAACAGAGAACTGGATCTCCAGTGGAGCAGCCAGGCCTCAAACCAGTGCCCACATGGGTTGCTGGCACCACAGGAGTGGCTTTACCCACTATGCCA
The DNA here is from genome assembly GCA_949820135.1 of Sylvilagus floridanus. Lineage (NCBI taxonomy): Eukaryota > Metazoa > Chordata > Mammalia > Lagomorpha > Leporidae > Sylvilagus > Sylvilagus floridanus. The sequence continues at coordinate 23,467,461 of OX463231.1, forward strand.
TGGTGCTGGCCCCAATTAAATTTATTCTTTTGCTTAGAACATGACTGTATTCCTGGGTGGGACAAAATGGATGGATGTACTTTTCAGGAGGAAACAGTTCGGGGGCAGGGTACATTTCCTGAGTAAAATCACCTTGTTTTAATACATACATTGTCCCACTCATAACTCATGGAAAGTTTGCTTAATTTTAAACTCAAATAGATGAAATAACAGTTTATCCAAAGGATTGAACATTTCCCTTTACAAATTATGAAGCTCTTTCATTGTTTATATGTCTCATGTTGATATTTTTCTCTCTTAAAATTCCATATGAATACTAACTAAATTACTTTGTAGCTTGTGGTTTGGAGCTTATCATCACAAGCTCTCAGAATCTGGGTGCTCTAAAGGAATTTGATGTCTTTAGTGGCAACAAATCCTGTTTTTCCCATGCATACCACCTGTCTGAGTAAAACTCACAGAGTTTAGGACATTTCTCTCTGGAGCTTTGTTTTCTTTTTTTTTTTTTCTTTTAAAGATTTGCTTAATTGAAAGGCAAATTTAGAGAGAGAGAGAGGGAAGGAGAGAAAGGTCTTCCATTTGCTGGTTCACTCACCAAGCAGCCGCAAAGACCAGGGCTGGGCCAGACAGAAACAAGGAACCGGGAGTTTCTTCCAGGTCTTCCACATGGGTTCAGAGGCCCAACTACTTGGGCCATCCTCTGCTATTTTCTCGGGCACATTCGCAGGAAACGGATCGGAAGTGGAACAGCTGGGACAGGAATTGGCACCCATATGGGATGTTGTAGCTGCAGACAGCAGCTTAACCTGCTGCACCACAATGTCAGCCCCTGGAACTTTGATTTCTATTTCTGAATTTGATACTGAAATCGGGTGTAATATTCTTTCTGTTACCCAATAAAGTTTTTCAGAAAATAAAGTATACTTTGCTATTCTTCAGTTTTCCCCCACATCTGCATAAATGTCTCACAAAGACATTTGCTTATCACAAAATTAAAAGTAAAAAAAAATAAGGAAGAAGAAGAAAGGGAGGAAGAGAGGGAACTATCATTATGTTAGTACAGTGGTATATATCAATACATTAAAACCGTTCTCTTTAAATTAATGTTTAAAAGTAAAAGATAAAATGACATTAACTTGTTAGGTTAGCTTTCAGAGGCCAAGGAATGAATGATACCTTGATGTCCATGTTGAGATAGGGAAATAACAAAAATTGAGCATGGACTTGGATGGGTAATTGTCCTAGTGGCTTCACATATATGATTAGCATTGGATCAATAACTGTGACTTAGCAATTATTATTTTGTTAACCCAAAAGCTTCTAATAGATACAATTTTGCTTTTTCTACATATGTGGTAACATTGGTTCAATATGTTAAAAGGGTTTGAGCCAAATTTTTTCTGACAGATTTTGTTATTTATCTATTTGTTTGAAAGGTAGACCGTGTGTGTGTGTGTATGTGTGTGTGTGTGTATGTATGTATGTATGTGTGTGTGAGAGAGACAGATCTTCTGTTTACTAGTTCACTTACCAAAATACTCAGACCAGGCCAGTCTTGGGCTAGGAGCCAAATACTGAATCCAGGATTCCCACATGAGTGGCAGCAACATACATAGTTGAGTCATTACCTGATGCCTCCCAGGGTGCACATTGGCAGGAAGCTGGATCAGAAGTGGAGGTGGGACTGCCTTATTAAACAGAGATGTAATAAGGCACTTGGATGTGGATTGGAGCGTTACTTAAACTGCTGAACCACAATGGCTGCCTTTTCTGTTTTGTTTACTTATTTCATATTATTTATTTGAAAAGGATGGAGGAGGGGAGACAGAGAAAGAGACAGATAGAGAGCATGAATTTTAAATCTGGCATATCCTGTCATCAAGTTGATTCCCCTAGAATCTCTAAAGCATTGTAATTAACTGACCACTCATTTGTCCAACAAATACCTCACATTCTTCATTTTCTTGAATATTGAAGAAAACGCAAAGAAGAAAACTATAATAATGCATAGGACATAATCAGGACAAGAATACAAAACACTATAGTGCAGAGCAAAGGTATTTGGTACCATATACTGATTAGAAAAAATACTACCAGGTTTCTTCCTACTGTCATTATTTAAAAACTTATTTCAAATATGTACTTTGGGTGAAGTTCATGCTAAGCACAGTTGACCTAGATCCATACTCAAAATAACATTCTAGAAAATTTTGAATTTTTTGCTGTTTTTATAATCAAGTAAGCCAGAAACTTTTAGAATTCCTTTATTTTTCTTTTAAGTTTATAAACTTTTTTTTTTAACTGAAGCAACCAAATTTATTTTCTTTTTGTTGAATAAAATATCATCCATATAATTTGGAGTCATTGGAAATATTAACATATCAACTCAAAACATGCCTACATTCCACCAGAAAGATTTCAGGGGAAAAACATTTAAATAAGGAATCTTTTTTTATGTTAATGGTGAGAATGGAGCAATTGGTTGGGGAGCCAAGATTCAAGGTTATGTCAAGTTACTAAGTGGGTTAGGTACCTCCTTTTGAGCCAAGTTCTTGATCTAAACTTTCAGCAAGATTTCTGGCTGGGATACTAGGGCAAGTGTGACTATATCTTATCTTTTTCAACAAGTAAAATAATATAGTAGATGAATAATCATATTTATATTCCAAAATTTATCACAATATGATCAGTTAATTCTTCCCTAACCTACAAAAATAACTTAAACTCTGAGTAGTACTCACCTAGTTTTTGGGTTCTTTAGAAAACTACACTTTGATAATAAACTGGAAAAATCAGAAGACAATTGGAGAAATCTAGAGAAAGACATTAATATAAGGTAGGCTTATTCTAAGAACATGTAACAGCAATAATTTAACACTTATAAATAGGGAAAATATAGGAAACAGAGATATAATAAACACTGTATAAAATTTTAAAATCAATATTATAATATTGAATTCTTTTCTTAGAAATCTTTTATGTCCATTTCAGTGTCATCTTAACATTTTAAGTTTTATGTAAGCCTTGGACATCATTTAATCCAACCATTTGTATCTGATGAATTGGGGAATCAGCTGGATGAGTAGATTGTCCGAGATCAGATTGCCAGAATCAGGTATAGAAATCTAAATCCAGAGCTCCTGAAGTCTATGTTGTTTTTCTGAATGTCCCATACCTCCTTGCATGGAAAGTTCCAAGGACTGACATATAGAAAATAACAAAATATACAGTGTAACAAAAGCCAAATAAATCAGAAAACACACAGGAAGACAAATGAAAATTGTATCAATTTATAGCTCTCAACTGCAAATGATTATCATCACTTGGGATTATTTTTGAATTTCTGAAGATTGTTTTTAATTTTCATGATTTGGCAGGTAAGAGAGCAATTAGAATCTAGTGGGTAGAGGCCAGGGTGATGGCAAATACTGTAAAATGCTTTAACACAACCAGCCAGTCCAAGGATCCTTTTTCTGACCCTGAATGCCAATAGTGTATCTGTCAAGAAATTGTAACATGAATTAAAAACAAATCTAATAGTTGCACATGGAGAGAAAAAGGATGAAGAATGGAAAGAAGAGAAGGAGATTATAAAAACTGCAGAAAGCATGGGGCCAGCTCAGTGACGCAGCAGGTTAATGCCCTGGCCTGAAGTGCTGGCATCCCATATGGGCACCCATTTGAGGCCCAGCTACTCCACTTCCAGTCCAGCTCTCTGCTGTGTCCTGGGAAAGCAGTAGAAGATGGCCCAAGTCCTTGTGCCCCTGCACCCATGTGGGAGACCCAAAAGAAGCTCCTGGCTCCTGGCTTCGGATTGGCGCAGCTTTGGCCTTGTGGCTAGTTGGAGAGTAAACCATCGAATGGAAGACCTCTCTCTCTCTCTCTCTCTCTCTCTCTCTCTCTCTCTCTTTTTCTCCCTCTCCTCTCTCTGTGTAACTCTGACTTTCAAATAAATAAATAAATTTTAAAAAAACTATAGAAAGTAGAATGAGAACAACATGCAGAAGGAAATATGATAGGCTCTCAATGTCCCTGGATTCATCAGCTGTAAATTCAATCAGCCACAGATCAAAAACATTTAAAAAGCAAAACATGTGTCCGTACTGGAAATGTACAGAGTTTTTTGTCATTATTACCTAAACACTATAATATAACAACTATTTTTAAAGCTTTATTTATTCGTTTGAAAAGCAGACTGACAGAGAGCAGAAGACACAGAGAGAGAAATCTTCCATCCAATGCTTCACTCCCCAAATGGCCACAATAGCAAGGGCTGGGCCAGATCAAAGCCAGGATCCTAGAATTCCATTCAGTCTCTCCTGTGGGTGTCAGGGGTTCAAACACTGGGCCATCTTCCACTGCTTTCCCAGGCACATCAGCAAGGAATTGGAGAAGCTGAGACTCACACTGGCACTCTTCATGGATGCTGGTGTCACAAATGGCAGCTTAACCCACTGTCCCACAGCCCTAGTTCATATAGTATAACAACTATTTGCATAGTGTTTATATTGCGTTAGTTATCATAAGCAATCTAGAGATGATGTAAAATACATAGGAAGATCTATGTAGGTTATATGCAAATACTGCTCCATTTTATATAAGGAACTTGAGCATCTAAAGAGTTTGGTATCAGCCAGGAGTCCCGGAACCATTCCCCCCTGTAGATACTTAAGGAATAACTATGTAACTATGAGAAATAAGAAAAGCATAAAAATGCACAACAAATAAGAAGCTGCCTTATTTTATAAATGAATATGAATATTTCCAGGGGGGAGGAAAATTAATGCCTTCACCCACTACCAATTCCTTTTTTTCTAATAGGGTATGGATAAAATGTTATTAAGTGATTTTTTTTCTGGAGGAAAAGTACTTTATATTCACCATATCACATTTTACTGTATAGGAAGGACCTGCACATAGGTATGGTGTCTTCCTCTGAACTCCAATACTAAGGAAATGTTGTAAGGCCTTAACTGGATTCTTAGTTGTTCAGAGATAAGAATGTTCTATTTTTCATTTTCTGTGTTGTTTGTGTCTAGGTTTCAATAATTTATTTTATTTCTTTGAGAATATGTAAAGAAGTTCAGTTTTACATCAAATATGGATGTATGCATTCCAGAAGAACTCATCCCCAGAACTATAAAGAATGAGAAACAAAGAGATGGATTTAAATAACAATAACAATAACAATGATGTGGTACTTGTTACAAGATTTTGAGTCCCAGGAACCCCTCTGACTGCTCAACCTAATTTCAAAATATACAAAAAGGAGGGAGCTCAAAAAGTTTATGGGAAAATGCAATTGAAAGATAATATGTATTTTCCCTTAACTTTTTAAAAGTTTATTTATTTGCAAAGTCAGAATAATAGAACAGAGAGATGGAGATAGAGATAAAGATATTGATGGAGAGATCTTCCATTAACTGGCTTACTCCCCAAATGCCTGTCATAGCCATTGTGTGCCAGGTCAACAGCAGGAGCCAAGAATTCTAACTGGGTCTCCCATGTGGGTCGCAAAAACCCCAGAACTTGAGCCATCTCTGCTGCTTCCCAGGATGTGAGATAGCAGGAAGGTGGAATAGAAGTGGAGGTGGAGGGCTGGTGTTATGTTGTAATGGCTTAAGCCTCTGCCTGTGATGCAAGCATCCCACAAGGGCACAGGTTCAAGTCCAGGATCCAGCTCCATGCTAATGTGCCTGGGAAAGCAGTGGAAGATGGATCAAGTCCTTGAGCCCCTGCCACCCATGTGGGAGATTCAGATGAAGATCCTGGCTCCTGAATTCAGCCTGGCCCAGCCCTAACCATTGTGGCCATTTGGGGAGTGATCCAGCAGATGGAAGAGTTTTTCCTCTATCTGTCCCTCTCTTTTTCTGTAACTGTGCCTTTCAAATAAATAAAATAAATATTTACAAAAAAAAAATAAGAAGAAGTGGAGGTAGGACTTGAAACCAGACACTCCAATATGAAATGTAGGCATCCCATTTTGCCCTTTTACCTGCTATGCCATAATGCTATTCTCCAACTAACTTATTAAAAAGGATTTGTTTGTTTATTTTGAAATTCAGAATTACAAAGAGAGAGAGAGAGAAGATAGGGATCAATCTTCTACCTGCTGGTTCACTCTCCAGATAGTTGCAATGGTCAGGGGTGGGCCAGGCTGAACCTAGGATCCAAGGGTTTCATCCAGACCTCCCACATGGTTGACAGTGGCACAAACACTCTATTCCTTTTTCCAAGCCATTAGTAAGGAGCTGGATCAGAAATGAAACAACCGGGACATGAACCAGCATCCATGTAGGATGCTGACATTACAGGTGGTGGCTTTACCCTCTACAGCACAATGCTGGCTGCCTTCCACTAACTTTTTGAAACCACTCTGTATGAGGTAGATAACAATAGTATTTTATTCATTTGATACATAGAAACATGTAGCCCCCTGAGGTTAAATTATTTGACCATGGTCCCATTGAACTACTACATAGGTTAGACTTTGGATCAATGTTCAGGCAATATAGTACATTGAGAGCCTACCATATTTCCTTCTGCATCTTGTTCTCATTCTGCTTTCTGTAGTTTTTTTAAAGATTTATTTATTTATTTGAAAGTCAGAGTTACACAGAGAGAGGAGAGGCAGAGAGAAGAGACAGAGTCCTTCCATCTGATGGTTCACTATTTATATATATATGTGTGTGTGTGTGTGTGTGTGTGTGTGTGTGTATGTGTATTTACTCTCTGATATCTAGGAAATGAGATATTCATGAAAAACTTCAAAAGTCTCAATAGATAACTTCAATGTTTTTCCATTTTATGAATGGGAGTTGGTGATTTAATTAATTCTTAGAGATCAGAAATTATTTGAAAACTAATTTTGCTTTATTGTGAAATATGTTTTAAGAATAACATATCAATTCATGAAAAGGAGTTATAACTCTTAGATTAATGCCCACAGATCTTCATAACATATAGCTGTCATCCCATTATTACTTAAAAAAGAACTTGCATAAACTGCTTACTATTAATACCCTTGCTTCTTTCTTCTACTTGGAATGTAGACATTATTTCTGCAGCCAACTGTCTTAGAAAATGAGCTGATCTTTACAATAAAAATCACTTATTAAAAATGACAAGGCAGGGGTGGGCAGTTTGTCTAGCATATTAGAGGCTGATTAAGATGTCCACATTCTATATTGGAGTACCTGGGTTTGATTCCCAGCTCTGGATGCTGACTCCAGCTCCCTAGTGATGCAGACCTTGGGAAGCAGTGGAAATAGCTCATATAATTAGGTTGTGGGAGTTCTGGGTAGAGTTCCTAATTCCCAGTTTTGGCCTGGCCCAGCCCTAGCTGTTACTGGCATTTGAGGGGGAGGAGGGAAGTAAACCAGAAGCCAAGAGTTCTGGGTGTGTGTCTATCTCTGTGTCTTACTTGCTTTTCAGATAAAAAAAAAATGAAGCAGAAGAGGAATCTGGTCCCTGTTCATCATGGGTTTGCTGTACCAGCCCTGAATTAAAACCCCCAGACTTTGTTTACAAGAGAGAAAAATAAACCATCTCTTCATTCAAGCTGTTGTTGTTGCCAAGCTCTGTTACTGGCAGATAAATCCACGTCCTGACACAGATGTTAAAGAAAATGACTTTTTACCCTTTGCTTTCAACTTTGAATTTCCTATTTTTAATGAAGTAAATAGAAAATGTATGGTTGACTGAACACATATGTTTATCTCCTTTCCCCTTAACTCTTATTGAAATTATAGAAAATTACATTTAAGAAAGAAAAAGAAATTTATAACTTCTGAAAACAGGAAAGTGAATTATGAGTAGACATTTTAAAGCAATTTCTAGTACAAAGCACATAGAATAAATTGACTGAGAGATGGGAAAAATGAAATGGCAACCAAAAACATGCACAGGAAAGCTGTTACAGGGGTGGTAGCAGCTGTTCCCAGGGGACCATAGGAAACTCTTGAGGTTAAGTTCACGAAGTACAGGAAGGGACTCTTGTGCAATCTTCAGAGTTATTAGAGACCATGGTGGGAGATAGAATTTACCGCTCATTCCACCTTTCAGTTAAAATATCAGCTGCAGCTACCAACTATATGCAGGTTACAAACAATTGTAACCCTTCCACTATTGCCCTCTTGAGTTTTTGTCTGAATTATGGCATACGGAGTCACTCTTCTGCTCAAACCCTCCGGTAAGTCCGTATCTTAACCCACAATGAATGCCAGTGTTCTCACAGTGGCCTGATGGGCCCTAGTAGTCTTATGCTCCACCACCCCTCTGACGTTAAAGTCCCCTCTGAGTACATGTGCTGCAGCCACTCAGCCTCCTTACTGTTGCATGCCAGGGCACTTCCATACCTGAGCCTGGGCATCGACTGCCTTTTACCTGCCCAGGATGTACTCCTCCAGGAAGCCAAATAGTTCGTTCTCTTACTTTCTGCAAGAATTTCTTCAAAGCCCTCCTTCACTGTAAGGCCTTCCTTAACTACTTTTTATAACTTTTATTGGCTTTCTGAGATCTCTTGGCTTCACTCTTAAAAATATTTATTTTAGTTCTTTGAGCGATAGAGATCAACACATAGACAGAAATAGACACACACACATGGGGGGAGGAGAGGGAGGGAGGGACAGAAAGAGAGAAAGAGAGAGAGAGAGAGAAATCTCCTACTTACTGTTCACACTCCAAATGTTCACAATAGCCAAGGTTGGGCTACATTGAAGCCAGGAGCCAGAAACTCAATCTAGGACTCAAATGTGAACGGCAGGGACACAACCACTTGAAACTTCATTGCTGCCTCCCAGAATATACATTAACAGGAAACTAGAAGAGAGAACAAAGCTAAGACCCAAACCCAGGCACTATGATGCAGGAATTGGAAGTCTCAAGTTGGGCCTTAACCCCTTTACCAAATACCTGCTTCCATATATATAACTTTAATACTTTCCCTCACCTCTCCATAGCTTTTTTTAACTTTATTTTCCTTATTAATATTTAAGTATTTATAATAAATAAAGAATATATTGTATTCTAGCATAATATAAATATTTGTATTATCAAATGTTAGTAATATGGTATTATAAACATTGTAGGTATTAATCTTATTCTGTTTGATATCTGTGTCTTCTCACAAGAATGTAAGATCCTTTGAGGCATAATGTTTGTTGACATTTATTTTCATTTTCATATTTACTGCTATATATTTATCTTTTGGAATAGTACCTGACATATGGTAAATAAGATGTATTTTTTTGTTAATGAAGAAGAGATGCTAGTGGATCCTTTGAGTCATTTCCTGTTCCTTTGCTTACAGAGGGTTGGTAACAATAGAATGCTCTGTCTCCAAGTATATGATCTCTCTTTTTAAGAGGTGAATATTCTGCTTGAAAGGAGTTCTAGATGGGCAGTAGGGCTTATACAAAATGGAAAAGAACTTCAGTTTTTCTTCCGCATATCCAGAACAGATATTTATAAAAATAGGAAAAATACCTGTATTGTAAAGTGGATCAAATGCAAGCTCTCCATCTCCAAAGTGAAGTCCTTTTTACTTCAAGCTTATGAAAAGGCTTTGACAAATAAAATTAGGCTTTCTGCTTCATGATTCTACACAGCTTAAAGGCAAAGGAGAAACAAAAAAATCAATGTTGCCATTGTCAGTAAACATACACAAGATCTAACTCTTCTTCACAATTCTTCTTCCTTCTTACACTCCCATACCCTGCCAACAAATAAAAAACCCATAAGAAGCAGTAGACTCTGAGCAAGAGAGAGAGATGAATGTAGATATACAGAAGAGCTGGCAAAAGATATTTTAAACAAATAAGTGGTTCATTATGGGGTATAAGACCTTAATTCCTCCTTTGCTATAATTGAAATTGTATCTGACAGCAACCAGGGATTTCCTTAAACCTGAGAAGCACTGAAGGGCCAGTGCTGTCGCTCAGCAGGTTAAAGCCCAGGCCTGAAGTGCCACCATCCCATATGGGTGCCGGTTCTAGTCCCAGCTGCTCTTCTTCTGATCCAGCTCTCTGCTATGGCCTGAGAAAGCAGTAGAAAATGTTCCAAGTCCTTGGGCCCTTGCACCCACATGGGAGACCAGAAAGAAGCTCCTGGCTCCTGGCTTCGGATCGTTGCAGCTCTGGCCATTGTGGCCACCTGGTTAGTGAACCAGCAGATGGAAGACCTCTCTCTGTGTCTCTACTTCTCTCTGTAACTCTGTCATTCAAAGAAATAAAATAAATCTTAAAAAAAAAAAAACCAAGAAGCACTTAGAATAGAGCTGAATATGGAAACACACAGATGTAGCACATATGCACTGAGGAAATGGATACTTTTGTACTTCCATATTCATCTCACTGGAAATCAACTACTCTTTCTTTAGGAATAAAAGTAAATGCTAAAGCTCAGCAATCATACTTTTATAAAATTTTGGGTATTCTTAATCATATCTCTAAATTAAAGAAAATATTTTGGAAAATATTAAAGTTATTAGTTTTTTTAATTTCCTACATATATGAATGTAGATTAAAGTATAGAAATTTTGTCAAGACTTTATAAAGTTGCCATTAATATACAAATAACAATAACAACGAAAACAACAAAGGACTGAGGTTGGAAATCAATTCAAACCCTAGAAGCAGAAAAAGAGGCACTTGGCAAAGTCATCCAAGTATGAAGTCAAAGGTGCTTTATTTCAAGGACTAAGCTGATGAGTAGAATCAGACTCACCATCGTTCTGTGTGTGAATGAGAATTCCCAACAGCCATTGGCTAAAGTTGACTTACTGAATATTCAGGAAATGGAGAATCCATTGAGTTCTCACTTTCTATTCCTGTATTGTATAAACAGCCAGCCATGTATAGTACTCTGTCCTCATAATCTATACCTTTTAAGCATAAGACACAAAATCTTATGCTGAGATGGTAACACAATGGGAAATTATTATTACCTGCAGCTCATATTTATAGATTATTTTATATAACATAATACCATGATTTTTGTCACAGAGCTATATTTCAAAAATATTTTAGGTTGCTTATATCTTACCTTTTAGTACATGACTATATCTCACTTTTATTCTCCACTGAGTCCTCAAAGAGAAGGGCATGAATCAGAGGAACATCTAGAAAATGCTCCCTGCCCTGAAGCAAGTCGCACCCACTATTTTTACAAGGGACAAATCTCAACTAATTCTCACTTTCCACATCCTTCCTGGGGTAAACAGAAAAATGATTCATATTTTGATTTTGTTTTGCCTGTATAAATTAGGCATAATATATAATTTAGATACTATTAATACTCAAAACTAAATGAGAAGGCCGGCGCCGCAGCTCACTAGGCTAATCCTCCGCCTTGTGGCGCCGGCACACCAGGTTCTAGTCCCGGTCCAGGCGCCGGATTCTGTCCCAGTTGCCCCTCTTCCAGGCCAGCTCTATGCTGTGGCCCAGGAGTGCAGTGGAGGATGGCCCAAGTGCTTGGGCCCTGCATCCCATGGGAGACCAGGAGAAGCACCTGGCTCCTGGCTTCGGATCAGCACGGTACACTGGCCGCAGCACGCTGGCCGCGGCAGCCATTGAAGGGTGAACCAATGGCAAAAGGAAAACCTTTCTCTCTGTCTCTCTCTCTCACTGTCCACTCTGTCAAATAAATAAATAAATAAATAATAAGAAAAAACTAAATGAGAAACAAAAACAAAGAATTTATCTTCTAGATGAATTAGTTTACTTTGCTCTTTCTTTTTGAAAGTGGGAGTTATGCATTACTATTTACATAGTTTCAAAAATTATCAGTTTATAATAGCATTGTTAATCATTTTATAGTTATATAACATGAGTATTATTTACTAACACATGTATAGCTAATAAGAATTATTTCAGCAGTAAGGCATCCAGGAATGCAGATTAGATTTTCAATTATTGTTATTACTATCTGACCTCTTGAATCAACATACTTTACATATATGAATAGTTATATATAACATAAATACCTACATGTATTCACATTGATGAGTATTTTTTCCTTTGACTTTTGCATGAAAGTTATAAACTTCCAAAAATAATACTGGCCTCATTTTAATATGCATCTTTGACCTTTCATTTACAAGCTTCTTCCCAGATTAGTTTGACTTTCTAATCTGATGTTATATTTTCTCCCTATTTGACTACCTACTGTTAGTTTTTGAGATTTCATTAGTGTCTCCCATTTCAGGCTACATAGTTTCTCCACTATATTTTTGTCTTTACACAATTGTTACTTTTAGCTGTCTTCATGATCGAATAGCTACCCGTATGCCTTGTCTCAGACCAAAAACATTCCTCCAAAATATCATGATTAGAAGCAAGAGTCAAGGAAAATTTATATTTTTTTCCAATAACATTTTTCATGATGCCCTGTTAAACTTAAGACATATTAAAGAACAAGTTGAAAAATATAGTGGCAGCAACCTGGAAGACTAAAATTTATTACACATTTAAATGTCAGCACCAGGGAAAAAAGCTTATTTCCTTTGTCTACAATGACTCACTGTAAAGATTTTCTACTGAAAGACAGAGAAGGAGGAGGGACAGAAATAGAGAGAGATCTTTCATCAACTGGTTCACTCCCCAGATTGCTGCCACAGCCAGATCTGGGCTAGGTTGCAGCAAGGATCCAGGAACTCCATCTAGTTCTTCCACAAGTGCTGGAAGGGCCCAACCAGCTGGGCCATCACTCGCTGCCTTCCAGACCCATAGGAAACTGGATCAGAGGGATAGTAGTCAGAACTTGAATCATTCCAATATGGGATGTGAGGCTAATCTGCCGCACACAACACCAGCCCCTGTAGAGAATTTTTAAATGAAAAATGTCAGTAGTTACTTTGACAAAGGGATTTCAGGTTAGAATATCAGAAAAAGTAGGAGGATATGGACCTGAGTAGGAAAGATACACAGAGGTTGTCAACCAGTGTGCAATGCTCTATGCAGGGGAATAATTTGTAGATATAGGCCTTTGTAATTCTTAGTATTAGATTTTTGGCTGTGCTTGCTGTGGCATATCTTGTGTTATCCTCTACATATTCTACAATCATCTTTTACATAGACTTATATGTGTGAGTAATTAGAAAGTCAGTGAACAGGAGCTATTTATTTTAACTGACCAGAAGAAAAGCAAGACCAGTAACGGGAGGAGAGCTAAGTGACACTGAGAGTTGCCAGAGTAGGGTGGTAGATTAAAAATTTAATAGAGTACCACTTGTTTGGGAAAGGAAAATTATACTTCCAACTCTGCATACAAGAAGGTATTAAGTCATTATCAAATTATGAGAAAGTAAGCCATGAAGGCCCTGGAAACTTTTTTACTAAAAAATGTTTAATTGATTTAGCAACAAAATTTTTTGCAAATGAAATTTAGCCACGAGAGGAAGTTTTATTTTTTTTTCTTAGCAACAAGGAAAGGATTTTGGAAGTTAAATCAAATTGGCAAACTAATCACATAAACTAATCTCTCCTAATTTCCCAAATATCTAAAAATGAAAGAAAATAGAATAAAAATAAAAAAGAAGAGAATGAGAAAAAAGGAGAAAATGAATAAAATATTAAAATTTTGCCAATAAAACCTAACATAAACCTTCTATGACAAAGATTAATAAGAAGGGGAGAAGATTGTAGGAAAAGAATAGTTACTGAAAGAAGGGTGGTGTTTTGTGACCCCTGAGTAATGGAATAGAAACTAGAAGGAGCAAGGAGCCATCATGAAGATGATTGATTGAAAAACAGCACTGTAAGTAAATTAAACAACAGTAGTTAGCACAATCATTTCTCTGAAGAACAAGAGAGTGAGTGTGATTTGAAATGTGACGATGTGTTGAGATTGATCATAATATCCCTCTCTTCCCTTAACTAGGAGATGAGCTAACAAAACATAGAGGCCAGAATCCCAAAGTCACTAGAGACAGATGCACTAACACAGTTTAATAGATTTCTCATAAAGGCACAGACAATAATCTTCAAATACTTAAGGAATACCAGTATTTTGAAATAGACACCAACACTTAAAATCAACAGAAAATAAATAAAGTGGAAGAAATAGCTTCAGAAGAATACAGATGATCAAGTCAAGAGAAGGAGAACTTGAAGTAGAATCAATATTCTCAAGATAGTGAGATGGTGCGTTAGACAGTAAATGCAAAAGAATGCATGGAATATAAAAAAACTATTCAACAAAAGCACCTGTAAGAAATAAAAAAAGAAGAAAAAAGGAAAAATAAACAGAATAAATGAGGAAAGAAATAGAAGGGAGGGGAAAGAGAAAATGCGATGGAAAAATAGTTACATGCAACTAAATTCCTAGGTGATCTCAAATCAGCAGATAATGTTGGATGGAGAAGGAGGAAAGCTAACAAAGTCTGAGTTTGTGGATTTATTTATATCATACATCTGTAGATTCTCATAGGAATCATAGTAGTCATTCATGTGTTCAACAAATACATATTAAGTGGCTAATCTGTGCTGTATACCATTTTGGGTATTAAAAATACAGGAATGAAAACAAGGAATTAAATGATTTTCAAGTCAATTTTGAGTCATCATCTTGATGGATAAAGGGTGTGTTTAAATGGATAGGTGGAAAAGTAGGATAGGGACAATTCTAGGGAATACATGAATTAGCATATATTTTAAAATAAGCAAATTAAGAACCAATGGTAACTTATTAAAATATCAAGAAGAGGGGCCGGCAATCGTGGCGCAGTAGGTTAATCCTCTGCCTGCGGTGCCGGCATCTCATATGGGCGCCAGTTCTAGTTCTAGCTGCTCCTCTTCCAATCTAGCTCTCTGCTGTGGCCTGGGAAAGCAGTAGATGATGGTCCAAGTGCTTGGGCCCTGCACCCTCATGGGAGACCAGGAGGAAGCACCTGGCTCGTGGCTTCCAATTGGCATAGCTCCAGCCATTTCGGCCATTTGGGGAGTGAACCAATTGAAAGAAGACCTTTCTCTCTCTCCTTCTCATTGTCTGTAACTCTGCCTGTCAAATAAATAAATAAAATCTTAAAAAAAATATATATCAAGAAGAAAAAAATGCACAAAACCAAATCAATCCAAAATAGAGCACAATTATGAAAAAGAAGAATAATAAATGAAAATACAGGAAAAGCAGAAGGAATAATCCAAATATCAGTAGTCATGTAAGCATGAATGAATTAAAATGACACATCAGGAGCTGATGGAATAATGAAAATTAATGAATTTTAATTAGTCTTTTAAAAAGGAGACAGCCATTATATCAATACGAGAAACAATAACAGGAGGCAGAGAAAAAGATTTGTAGAAATGGGATGCTGGCCTCTCAGGTGGTAGCTTTATCCACTATACCATAATACCAGCCCCAAGGATAAGATTTATCTGATCTAACTCCTATTTCAATAATTTGACACATAATTGTTGACTACATATATTTGAATGAGTAATACAAGAAGACCAGTTTTCCAGTGCTTTTTTTTAATTAAAAAAAAAACCCTTTTATTACTATTCCTTTTCTTAATCATACACATTCCTCCCAATATTATCTTTTCAAAATCTGAATCCAGAAATTTAACTTTTGACAAAGTATACTAAGACTGCTGTAGACAGGAAGAAATCATTCATACCCTTTAGCATGACTTGTGGGCTTTTGTGATTTGTCTTCCGTTTCCTTTCTCATGTTTCTGCACATATCCTATGTTCAAAGTGCAGGAGACCAGAATATGCCACCACAAAATAAGCCTCTTTGGAGGAAGGGTTATTTTGACCAGAAGTTCAAATTAAAATTATCATTTTGTAAGAATATTATATTTGTAACAAATCTCCATTTGTAAGGTTGTCCTCTCTGTCTGCTAGGAAAAGATGCTTGACTCTAAATAAAATACTTATCAATGGAGATATAAAAAAACAACAGAACTTATTTTTGCTTGCTTTATCTGCTCAACTCACATGTTAAACACTATTTTTGGTTTGATCTATGCTATGTCTTTGAGAGCATCCATTTCCCTGAGTATTTCTACCTCCCACTCCTCCACAAACACATATGTGTACATAAACATATATGACATACACATGTACTTCTGTTGCTGTCTTTTGTTATAGTGGTTTGAACTGAGAACTAAAAAGTGTAGAAAGGAAATTATTTTTTCCTCCCCTACACAAGTACTCTATTGTGAACTTCTAGAAGCCAACAAATGTCAATAGTTTGGCCTAAAATATCCTTTTTCCTCTTTACTTCTCTTTGCTCATCAACTTCCCTTCTCTCCCCTCATTTAATTAGAAAATATTATTATTTGAATTTCACTTAAATGTCCTTTATTAAGTTGTCTTGAGTACCCCCTCCAAATCCATGCATTTTCAGATGTATTTAAAGGTTAAATACAAACTTAAAAATCAGAGCAGTCAGGAGTAAAATTTAGCAATATAAATTTAATCAGTGTTTTATTCTTCAACTTCTTCACTTTACACAGTTTTCTGAGGGCTAAAATTCTGGAATATAAAATATTTAGAAAATGTTCTCATAGAAATTGTCAGTAAGTATTATATCTTACTCTTCGGCTGTATTATGACACTTTGAGAAGTGAGCACTGTGTACCAGTCACTTAAAAACACCAAAAGTGAAAAAAAATTTCACATGCCCCTGAGCCTTTTATTTATATGCATATTTGTCTACTCATGTTCAAGTACTCAAGTTCAAGAATTCACAAGCAGCACTCACAAAATATTTGCAGAATTATAATGATTTCTCTCAATTATATTTTTATGTTAAAATTGCCATAACTTAATAATCATCATATTTTCTTCCAGTTATATGTGAACATATTTTGAATAATTCTTATCAACATACAAACTAGAGGTGTACTTCATTCCATTCAATATAGTATGTCTACAGAGGAAATTAAATCTTTATCTGAAACATCTTACAGAAGCAAAGTATTTCAGATGTTCATAAGAAATGACATGTATTGGAAAATGTATTATATTTTATTAGGCTTTAAGATACTAAATGTCTTAAAAATAAGTGTGTTTGTTTTGTTCTGATTTGTTTCTTATTAAGCTTAAAATGTCAGTGAGAGAAACACAAACATCAAGCTCTGGATTTCACAGCTCACTAGAATTTAAGCTACAGCAATTATTTTTCTCCCAGAAGAAAATTACTGTTTCTCAGTTTGAAAACAGAGGGATTGGTCAAAAACAATGAGCTTCAATACCCTTGTGAAATGACAGGTGAAGAATTTTTAAGTTCCCACATTTGGTATCTTTTCTATTTATTTTACCGCTGTTTTCTCTATCCTTTAGGCAAATAATGCCAAAGATGCAACTGATTTGCACTTCAATCAGAAACAGGAGTCATTTGTTTTATCTGAATCTTGAAACAGTAGTATATTTGCTATAGACACTTAAAGACATTCTAGATAGAGAAATAAATAATTAAAGGATTATGAAATAGAAACTGAGAATTGGTTGGTTTGGACTTGGATCATTGAGGAGATAGGTACAGAGGAGGAGGATTTACAGGTAGCAATAAGAGATGACCAAAACAATGGTGGTCAGAATGGAGAAGAGGGATTGGCTATGAAAAATGTTAAGAATAAAGAAACAGGCCGGCACCAGGGCTCAATAGGCTAACCTCTGCCTTGCGGCACCAGCACACCGGGTTCTAGTCCCGGTTGGGGCACCGGATTCTATCCCGGTTGCCCCTCTTCCAGGCCAGCTCTATGCTGTGGCCCAGGAGTGCAGTGGAGGATGGCCCAAGTGCTTGGGCCCTGCACCTGCATGGGAGACCAGGAGAAGCACCTGGCTCCTGGTTTCGGATCAGCATGCCAGCCGCAGCGGCCATTGGAGGGTGAACCAACAGAAAAGGAAGACCTTTCTGTCTCTCTCTCTCTCACTGTCCACTCTGCCTGTCAGAAAAAAAAAAAAAAGAAAAATGGCTTTGATCCCTTTTTAGATATGTGTTTAAGAGGATGGCGTGAGAATGAATATGGGATCCTTGCCTGGATTTCTCAGGAATTGGGGTGTGAGATAGAAAGTAAAGGAATTTAACTACTTTGGGTAATATTTAAAGGGAGATAGATAGATATCTTACAACTTGGGTACCACTGGCTCACTTTTCAAATGCCTACAACAGCCAGGGCTGGGCCAAGCTGAAGCCAGGAGCCTGGAGCTCCAGCCAGAGCTCTCATGGGTGACAGGGACTCAAATACTCGAGCCATCATCTGATGTCTCGCAGGCACATTAACAGAAAGCTTGATCAGAAGCAGAGAAAGTGAGGCTGTGTTGAGAAGATGAACTTTGGAAGATGAAGAGATCAAGTTCCCACACTTTTTTTCCTCACCCCCTTATCTCTGTTCTCCCATATCTCTGTCTGTAATAACCGTTTCATGATAACCAATAGGTCCACCTGTTTGGCGAGCTCCCCACTGCTCTGTGATGTAATGGCTTCGCTTTGGGCCACTTTTGTCTGTAGGCCCATATAAGCTACAAGGGGGCATGGTGGGATGCCCCTATTTGTGGATATGTGGCTACCTGTGGATGTGTGTGGATGTGTGTGTGTGTGTGTGTGTGTGTGTGTGTGTGTCCAGCCACTGACAAGGACACAAAGGCATATATCTCCTGTGGCCCCATTGACCTCAGGGGCAAGTGGCTGTTCCTTGTGCATTTCTCATCACCACTGTGAGTAAATGAGAAATAAACCCACAAATGGCTTCAAATTGTTCTCTGACCTGTCAGAATCCTAATCTGCTTGTTCTGGGCCCTAGGCCCTGGGGCATACAGGCTGCAACTTGGGCTCTCCAAAATGGAATGTGGACATTCCAAGTG
Organism: Sylvilagus floridanus; assembly: GCA_949820135.1. NCBI lineage: Eukaryota > Metazoa > Chordata > Mammalia > Lagomorpha > Leporidae > Sylvilagus > Sylvilagus floridanus. The sequence goes on from OX463231.1 coordinate 23,486,276, forward strand.
GTAGCTTAGCTTGCTGTACCACAGTGTCCATCCCTAAATTATTTAACGTTTTAACTGATATATTATCACAAATAAAAAATGTTGGCTGACTCTAAAATATATTTTATCTTTTTAAAAGTAGGAACCTCTCAGGTCCCCCCATTTTTTTTCTCTGTTCTGAGACATACAGAATGCCTGAGTGTTCTGTGACCTGGCTAACTGCTTGGTTTTTCTAAAGGCCTGTTCCCAGATCCAGGCCTTGAACATTCCCAGGCCCACATAAAACTGTTTAGGTTGTTGCTCCTAACACGGAAATAAACCAGCCCTCGTTTTGAGTCAACTTCTTTATACTCTCAAATAAACACCAGTCTCTTCCTGCAGACATACCACAGTAAAACATTTTCTCTTGCTGGCCATAGAGAGGATTCCTGTAGCCTCCTCTGGAAGTTGTGTTGATAAATGTTTTCGATTGATCGCTCTCACATTTTAGTATTTTTTTCTCCAAAATTCCAACTAACCCCGTCTTTGAACAGTTTGGGGCACCCCTCTGTGGGGAACTCCCATGCTCACAGGTGTTAAGGCAACTCCAGTCACAGATTAGCCTGTGCAGCTACTTTGAAAAGCTGAGAACAATGATTGCATGCTTGTAAAAAGCAATTTTCTTCCCCCTTGGTGGAGTTTTCTTGCTTAACAAAAGTTTATATTCATTATTTTGATTATTTTCTTGTCGTGAAGACCTAGAAAACATAGGTGCAAACTATTCCTTGGATTTTTCTCTAAACATCAACCTGACTGAATAGAACCATGTATTTGTATTCGAGCTGTGGGTTACTCTTCATCGGGGGTTAGTGCTTAAAACAGGGATTTGAAAAGGTCAGAACTTTTATCCATTAAGCCATCAAGCTTTTTTTCTATAATAAGAGTAGATGAAAGGTTTTAACTTGAATCACAAACGTAAAGTTCAGCAGAATGATCATATCTCAAATAGAAAGAACAAGGCAAAAATGCCTTTTGTCATTCTGTGTATTAGAATCTAGTGGTCTAAATGTCAGAACAGAATGACAGAGTATCAAATCATGGATCATATCACCAAAAGCCAGAAGATAGGACAATTTTCAGCTTTCTAAGTCTAAATTATATTTATAAATAGAACTGCACAGTTTGAAGCCTACTTGTCTGAAACTATCATAAGTTTAGATTTTGTAGGAGTATGCTTATTTCTAATTACATGCTAATACATTTAATTCTCCATTTAAAATACAACTGTGCTGTTGCTATTGTATAACATTGCCACACACTGATGAAACCAAGCAACTGTTGTGCCCACTACCTAACCAGTATTTAATGACATACTGAATATGAAAAAATGAAGGCAAATTTCATTTCATTGTTCCTATAAAATAGTATTGTATGGGACACTGACAGTATGAATTAGATATTTGTAGTTCTTTTATTAAATTGTTACATCCAAATATTTTCTGAGACATTACTAAGCTATTGTGTTCATAGTTTTCTTTCTAGGTGACACATACATTGGCTTCTGTTTATTGTATTTTTTCTTTTTTAATACTGTTTTATTAAATTTAGCATATTTATAAAACAAGAGAGGAAAAATGAAAGTAGGAGGCTTTTTTAAGACACTGCCTCCAATATACTGGGAGATCATTTATATTTTCTCATAAAGAAAAATGGTTTTCATAGTATTCTAACTTGGAAAAAATTGAGCATTTTCCTAAATAACAGTACATAAGACAACTAAATTAAGCAAGAACAATAACATCATTTATTACTCTTACCTAGAGAGATGATGTTGAAGACAGAAAAAGACACCTTCTCTATTACCTTCACAATACTTAATGCTTAACCCACTCCACTGATAGTTCACTTTGGATGCTGATTTTATTTTTTAAGTAACGGAAACAGAAGTTTAGGGTTTCTTAAATGTTGAATTGTGTCTGTCCTAGCACTTTCGAACCACTACAGAAAAATACTAGAAGCAAAATTGATTGTAGACAACAGAAATTTAATTTTATTGCTTTGTTGGCTGGGAAGTCCAGGATCAAGTGGCTGGCAGATTCAGTATGTGGTTAGGGTCACTTTCTGGTTCATAAATGGTGCCTTCCTGATGTCTCCTCAGTGAAACAGAGGATCGCCCTTAGGTTTCTTTTATTAGAGAACTAATCACCAGCATGAAGGCTCTGCCTTAATCACCTTCCAAATGTTTCACCTCTTCATGTCATCATCTTGGGGGTTAGGATTTCAACATATGAACTGGGATGCGGAGGGAGTTAAAAACATTCAGGTCATAGTAGTGTCTCCCGCAAAGGTACACTGAAACCCTAGTCCCTATAAATTTAAATATGAACTTACTTGAAAATAGGATCTTTAAAAATGTGACCTAGTTAAAATGTGGTTCTTAGGATGGATCCTAATCAGTTATGATTGGTGTACGCTTAAGAAGGTGGACATTTGGACAAAGTCACATGGAGAAATCAGTCTATGAAGATGGTTGTGTAAAGATGGAGTCAGAGGTTAAGGTTATGTGATGCTACCACAAGCAAAGGGATGCCTGTGGCTGCTAGGAGCTGCAGACAGCAAGGAAGGAATCTCCCACAGAAATTGTGCACAAAGAACAGCCTCAACAACACCATGATTTTAAACTTCTGGCCTCCAGAACTGTGAGAGAACACGTTTCTGTTGTCTTAATCGTCCTAATTTGTGTGCGTGTATGTGTGTGTCTGTGTTTCCTATGCTAGGAAACTAATACAAAGTTTTTAAAATTATTTCTGAATTAAAATAAAAACTATGGAAGCCAACATTAGAATAAAATTTTTAAAACTGAATGATCAGTGCTGGCTCTGTGGCATAGCAGGTAAGGCCACTGCCTGAGCTGCTGGCATCCCATATGGGCTCTGGTTTGAGACCTAGCTGCTCCACTTTTGATCCAGCTCTCTGCTATGGCCTGGGAAAGCAGTAGAAGATGGCCAAAGTCCTTGGGCCCCTGCACCCATGTGGGAGACCCAGGAGAAGCTCCTGGCTCCTGGCTTCGGGTTGGCGCAGCTCCGGCTGTTGCGGCCATCTGGGGAGTGAACCAGCTGATAGACAATATCTCTCTCTCTCTCTCTCTCTCTCTCTCTGTGTGTGTGTGTGTGTGTGTGTAACTGTGACTTTCAAGTAAAATAAATAAATCTTAAAAAAAAAAACTAAAACTGAATGATCATACTATATTACCATCTACTTTTCTTAGTTGTAATCTTCTAACTCTATTCCTTCTCTATCATTTGTTGGGGATTTCAACACATGTCTCAAGATCTCTGCAAAAACACTCACATTCTAATTCTTTATTAACATCTTTATGGGCAGTCAGTTTAGCAACCTGGTCTCTGAATTTCTCAGCATTCTCACTAACATAATCATTTTCCCCACTCCATCTGAACTATTCCACCAATGTAATGCCCTCTGTTTTATTATTATTGATTGGTTCACCTGCAGATTTCTGCAGTGGCCTCAGGTTGAGCTAGGGCTGAGGCTAGGGCCAGGAGCCAGGAGTCAGGACCCCAAATCAGGTCTCCCAAGCAAGTGGCAGGAACCATTACCAAAGCCTCCTGTGGTCTGCACTGACAGGATAGAGTAGGAGGCTGGAGCTGGGAGTTGAAGCAGGGCTCTGTGATGTGGGATGTAGCCATCTGAATCATTAGGCTAAATGCCTGCTCCGGAATGTTAAATGAGTTCGTCCTTAAAGAATTGTCTTCATCCTTTGTGGACCTAATAAATGTTAAATCTAATATACTCTCATGATGATTACTTTTGTGGATACCTTATGTATTCTCAAAATTATTGATCATTTTCATTTTCCTCTGAAAACCATGATGAGTTCAGGAGTACACCTCAAGATTACTTTCTGCTTTTGTGCTGGTTGATCCTATGGGCACTGATCTAAGAAGGCCACCTTGCCATCTGTTTCTATCTAATATGACTCTGATTTTTTCAAAAGAAACATTGCTATATTTTTTGCTTTGATCAACACCAAAAGAGAAATCTGATAATCCAAAGCAACAACAGCAAACTTTTGTTGCATTTCCAAAATAACATGCAAGTCCATCTCTGCTGTTCTTCAGATTCTTTAGCTAGGCCTAGACTTAAGTCTGATGTTTATTTCTCAAAGTTAAAGAAACCCAGGATCAGAGAAGCCTAGCTGACACCTAATTTCACCATGCTTGAGGTAAAAGAGCTATTTCCAACTGGAGAGGTTGGTGGTAGTGAGACGAGATGATATCTTGGTATCTTCTTCTCAGTAAGTCTCATTTTCAAAATCTTTCTTCTTTCTGTATGCTGCTTCCTTTTCTGTTCTTAACCTGAATGAAAATTTTTGAATTCCTTCAAAGTATCAAACATTTCACTTTTGCATTTTGCATTCTGAAAATACAAATTAATATTGATATGCCCATAAGTTCTTCAATTTTGTTATCTTTCATTTACTTTCTGCTGTCTTAGTTGACAATACTAGTTGTAGCATTTCATTATATTAACAAAGTAGAATTGTTTTTCATTCACTTCCATAAGATAATACACACATAGCTAGACTTAGAGGGATAAAAAAAAATACAAGCATGCTATTAGTGCCAAAAATCTCAAGGAGGCCCTGAAACTTAAAAACTTAGCCAACTTAACCTTCAACACACAATGAAATGAAATAGATTTTGTTCTCATAAATAATTGATGTGCATTCCCATACTCACCAACATGTTCTTGTTTCTTACTTTCCTGAGAAACAGAAGCAATTAAGAGAGCTAACTTTTGTTTCCGCCATGAAATCCACTAAACTACTCATATATCTATCCATCGTATCTGAGTCTCTGAATTTTTCCTCACTGTAGATGAACTAAGTGAGCTCTTAAAATATAACAAAAAATAATCCACCTCTGATTTCCTTTGCCATCACGTAATCCAAGTCATTTCATCACCTAATCCAAATCACTTACTAGCAGAGTGGTTTTTAATGACATGAACTATGTCTCTTTCTGTGCTAAGCATGTGATTTGTATCACATTGAGAAGAAAATTGAAACCTCCTACCATGCCCTGAAGATCAAAATGACCTGGCTTCTGCTCTTTCTTCTATATCAGGTCCTGCCAATTTCCTGCTTACTCCATCTTTCCAGGTTCCCACTAGTGTTAGACTTTCCTTGAGCATGCCAAGGAACTTACCCCAGTGCCTTGAACACCCTCTTTTCTCTGCCTGTTATACTAGATTGTATTTGATTTTCTTCTTTACCTCGTTCTTGTTTCTGCTCAGATTCTTTCTTAGAAAGAATTTCAATGAACGTTTTACTTGCAGTGTACTCTGCCTTCCTTATTTTCCTTCTATTTGTTTTCTCTTTTGCCTGTAATAAATATTTATATAGTTATTTATTCATTGACTGTTTTCCCTTTCTAAAAAAAGAAAGAAAAAGTCTGTGTCCCCAGAACCTAGACAATGCATGGCCCATAAAACTTGCTGTTAAACCATTTTTAAGACTTATTCACATTTTTGTTATTCTTACTTTAAACTTTGTATTGCTTTTCTGTTTTTGTTCTGATTATTTAATAGTTTAATTGTATATTTGTGTTTCTTCGGCATGCTCTAGAATGTTGTGTATGGCTAATTCAAGATTGCCAAATACATGAATCTGGATCTGGATCTTTCTTTTAGAGGAGAACTTGGGATGTTTAATTTATGGAAGCATTTTAGGTACTAGTGTCCCATAAAGTTTATGATTTGTTTGGCACAATGCAGCAATGTTGTTTATTGGTTATTAGGTTATCACTAATTTTTAGGTGGGCTATAATAAGTAGCCATATATTTCAAATGTTAAAATGCGTAAAATCTACATGCAGAAGTGTACTGGCATATGACACAACAGGTTAAGGTGTTCCTTGTGATTCATCATCCCATATCTTAGTGCTCATTTGAGTCTCATCTGCCCCTCTACTGTCTCAGTTCCCTGCTAATGTGACTGAGAAAGCAGCCAACGATGGCTCCAGTTCTTGTAGCCCTGCCACCCATATTGGAGATGCTGATGGAGTTCCTGGATCCTGGCTATGCAGCTCGAGCTGTTGCAGCCATTTGGGGAGTGAACCAGCAGATGTTTCTCCTTTCTTTCTCTGTAAGTCTGCCTTTCAAATTAATAAATAAGGATATTTTTTTAAAAAAGTACATGGAACAGTTATATGTAGGGATTCTCAGACTCCAACTCCAGACATTTTAAAACTATAGATTGCTAGTGGAAACCAGGAAATCAGCATTTATTAAGAAATATCCTTAGTGATTCTATCACTTATGAGCCTCAAATACAACCCTGTTAACAAATACAATATGTTTATTATACACACACACACACACACACATATAACTTCATGCAGCCTTCTAGTTTACCAAAGTAATATTCCTATAATTTGCCTTTTAGTTTGCAAATACATAAATCAATGTACTAGTCAGCTTTTCATTGGTATAATGAAATATCTAACACAGGCTACTTATGAATTAACTAGGTTTATTTTGTGTTATAGTTCTTAAGATTGATAGTCCAATGTCAGATGGCCTGCAGTGGTTTGAATATCTGGTGAGGCTGGAGGATGGCAGGAATAGAACATGTATGGAGGAAAGATCACCTGGTGAGCCAGGAAGCCAAGGGAGCTGCCTAGACCCAACTCAGCTGTATGTGTCCATCTTTCTTGTGAGAACTTTTTGTTCAAGGGCATGAATCTGATGAGTTCAAGAACTCTACTAGGACTACATTTCAAATACCAAAAATTTGTTAAGTTCCCATTTTTTCAGTACCATTAACATATGATTTGGGGGTTTAAAGTTAAATTCCTGTTTGAGTTTAGGTGATAGCCTGTTCAAATATTAGCAACCAGGATTCATGCATCTGGTGAATTGTGAAACGTATTTGAGTTAGATCTATTTGGCAAAGAATATAATTTCCTGACTTATTTAAAATCTTTAGTTATAACTTAATGTGACATTTGGCTTTCTCTTATGTTTGAGAACAGCACTGTCAAATGTGGCAGTAATTAGCCACATGCAGACTTACCACATGTAGCTATTGGACACTTGAATCTTGATAACTTCTTTTGACCAATTTTATTTCTTTTACTTTATACTTAAAATAGGGATCTAGTATTATTGAAAATGAAAAATATTCTTGAAATTTTGGTAATTTTTAGGTGCTCTGACAATTTTGAACATTTAAATTATGATTTTCTCCAATTTTTCTTATTAAATCAAACATTGCCATTGCTGTTTGAATAGTTGTGGAGTGCCAACCTCAAATGAACAAAATTATTTTTACACATACAGTTTTACTATTATTTTTGTCATTCCTAAATTTGTTTGGAATTTTTTAAAAAAATACTTTTTCTTAAATGGGAAGCATTCATTATATATACAGAAAAGGTTCCATAATATTGGTAGTGATTACATATGAAGAACAAAATACAAAGTTGAGGAAGCAAAAAGCTGCATGAATTTGAAGTATGCAAAGGCCTTTGTTCTTCTGTTCGGAAACAAAGTGAGCCATATATCACAGTCAAAACAAAAGCAAACATTGAAACAGTAATCAGCTGTACTGAAATGCCTAATGGGAGTGAATAAATTTAACTAAATAATAATAACACCAATAGTTTAGATGAAAATTAATTTATATACTACAAAGATGTACTTTTCAATTATTAAAAATAATCCATTTGTTAGGCCAGCGCCGTGGCTCAACAGGCTAATCCTCCGCCTTGCGGCGCCAGCACACCGGGTTATAGTCCTGGTTGGGGCACCGGATTCTGTCCCGGTTGCCCCTCTTCCAGGCCAGCTCTGGAGTGGCCCGGGAGTGCAGTGGAGGATGGCCCAAGTGCTTGGGCCCTGCACCCCATGGGAGACCAGGAAAAAGCACCTAGCACCTGGCTCCTGCCATAGGATGAGCGTGGTGCGCCGGCCGCAGCGCGCTGTCCGCGGCAGCCATTGGAGGGTGAACCAACTGCAAAGGAAGACCTTTCTCTCTGTCTCTCTCTCTCACTGTCCACTCTGCCTGTCAAAAAAAAAAAAAATAATCCATTTGTGAAAAACATAAAATTAGTTTTCTTTTGAAAATTTGTATCCCTTTGTCAATTCTCTTTTTACTTTTGTTATTTTTTTTCTTCACATCATACAGTTTGCTTTACTGTAGATCTTAAGATTAGACATTTAAAGTATGATTGGTAGCCAGAATAGGTACTGACATAAAATAATCATGCTTTATTTAAATAAATTATCACTGCATCATGTAGTTAATTTAAATTAATTGTTTAATAGGATAGTTTATGAAAGTCAAAGGAAACTTTTTTTTTTATAACGCTTTTATTTAAAGAATATAAATTTCCAAAATACAGCTTATAGATTACAATGGCTTCCCCCCCCATAACTTCCCCCCCACCCGCAACCCTCCCCTTTCCCACTCCCTCTCCCCTTGCTTCACATCAAGATTCATTTTCAATTCTCTTTATATACAGAAGATCAGTTTACTATATATTAAGTAAAGATTTCAACAGTTTGCCCTCACATAGCAACACAAAGTGAAAAATACTGTTGGAGTACTAGTTATAGTATTAATTCAAAATGTATAGCACATTAAGGACAGAGATCCTACATGATATATATTTTTTTTAAAATTGATTAATTTTCTAGGCAATTTCCAATTTAACACCAAGATTTTTTTTTCATTTTTAATTATCTATATACAGAAGATTGATTCAGTATATACTAAGTAAAGATTTCATCAGTTTGCACCCACACAGAAACACAAAGTGTAAAAATATTGTTTCAGTGCTAGTTATAGCATTACTTCACATTGGACAACACATTAAGGACAGATCCCACATGAGACGTAAGTACACAGTGACTCCTGAAGTTGATTTAACAATTTGACACTCTTGTTTATGGCGTCAGTAATCTCCCTAGGCTCTAGTCATGAGTTGCCAAGGCTATGGAAGCCTTTAGGGTTCGCCGACTTCAATCTTATTCCGACAGGGTCATAGTCAAAGTGGAGGTTCTCTCCTCCCTTCAGAGAAAGGTACCTCCTTCTTTGATGGCCCCATTCGTTCCACTGGGATCTCACTCACAGAGATCTTTCATTTAGGTCTTCTTTTTTTTCCAGAGTATCTTGGCTTTCCATGCCTAGAATATTCTCATGGGCTCTTGAGCCAGATCTGAATGCTTTAAGGGCTGATTCTGAGGCCAGAGTGCTATTTAGGACATCTGTCATTCTATGAGTCTGCTGTGTATCTCGCTTTCCATGTTGGATCATTCTCTCCCTTTTTGATTCTATCAGTTAGTATTAGCAGACACTAGTCTTGTTTGTGTGATCCCTTTGACTCTTGGACCTATCAGTGTGATCAATTGTGAACTGAAATTGATCACTTGGACTAGTGAGATGGCCTTGGTACATGCTACCTTGATGGGATTGTATTGGAATTCCCTGGCCTGTTTCTAACTCCATCATTTGGGGCAGTTCCGATTGAGCATGTCCCAAATTGTACATCTCCTCCCTCTCTTGTTCCCACTCTTATATTTCACAGGGATCACTTTTCAGTTAAAATTTAAACACCTAAGAATAATTGTTTGTTAATTACAGAGTTCAACCACTAGTACTAGAACAAAAAAATTACTAAAATGGATAAAGTATTACATTGTACAACAACAGTCAGCACAAGAGCTGATCAAGTTACTGTTTCTCATAGTGTCCATTTCACTTCAACAGGTTTCCCCTTTGGTGCTCCATTAGTTGTCACCGATCAGGGAGAACATATGATATTTGTCCCTTTTGGACTGGCTTAATTCACGCAGAATGATGTTTTCCAGATTCCTCCATCTTATTGCAAATGACCGGATTTCATTGTTTTTGACTGCTGTATAGTATTCTATAGAGTACATGTCCCATAATTTCTTTATCCAAATGTATGCTTTGAATTCCCTGTGATCTTTTGCTGTGAGGTTCCCTTCGTTTATCTTCTTTCATGTTGATGGCCGTGTTTCTGTGTTTCTGTGTGTAACACATCTTTAAGTATCTTTTGCAGGGCTGGACGAGTGGCAACAAATTCTTTCAATTTTTGTTTGTTATGAAAGCTCTTTATTTCACCTTCATTCACAAATGAGAGCTTGGCAGGATATAATATTCTGGGCTGGCAGTTTTTCTCTCTAAGTATCTGGGCTATGTCTCGCCATTCCCTTCTAGCTTGTAGGGTTTCTGATGAGAAGTCTGCCGTGAGTCTAATTGGAGATCCTCTGAGTATAATTTGACGTTTCTCTCTTGCGCATTTTAGGATCTTTTCTTTCTGTTTCACTGTGGTGAGTTTAATTACAATGTGTCGTGGTGAGGACCTCTTTTGGTCATGTTTACTAGGGGTTCTATGAGCTTCCTGTACTAGGATGTCTCTCTCCTTCTCCAAAACTGGGAAATTTTCTGCTATTATCTCACTAAAAAGGCCTTCTAATCCTTTCTCCCTCTCCATGCCCTCAGGAACTCCTAGAACTCGAATGTTGGGTTTTTTAATAGTATCCTGTAGATTCCCAACAATATTTTTTAGATTTCTAATTTCCTCTTCTTTTCTTTGGTTTGACTGTATAGTTTCCTGTGCTCTGTCTTCTAAGTCCGATATTCTCTCTTCTGCCTCACCCATTCTGTTTGTAAGGCTCTCTAATGTGTTTTTCATTTGATCTATTGAATTCTTCACTTCATTATGATTTCTCGTCACTATCACAGTTTCATATTCTACTAGTTGTTTCATTTCAGCTTGATTTCTCCTTAATATTTCATTTTCACGAGAGAGATTTTCTACCTTGTCCATTAAGGATTTCTGTAGTTCAAGAATTTGTTTTTGAGTACTTCTTAGTGTTCTTATCAATTTTTTGAGATCTGCTTCTTGCATTTCTTCTATCTCATCATCTTTGTAATCTTGAATTGGGGTGTCTTTTTCATTTGAGGACGCCACAGTGTCTTCCTTGTTCTTATTACCTCGGTTTTTGTGTTTGTTGTTTGGCATATTGGTTTCTTCACTGTGGTGTTTTTTTCTTGTTATACTATGACTCTAGATTAAGTGGACTGTCTGCTTTTGATGGAGCCTTAGAGGCTTGAGATGGGTGTGGCCTGAGAGCTCTGTTTGGTTCCTCAGGGTTGAGGGTGTGTCAAAGGAGACACTCCCAGGTTAGGCATGGTAAATCTCTCTCTGTTAGTTTTTTTTTTTTTTTTTGGTTCAAAAGGGAAGTAATTCCACACAGCTGAATGGAATTGGGGGTGGTTAGCAGGCGAATGATATACCCACAGGAGCCAGAGTTCGGAGGCTCTTTCCCAAGGACCAGAGAAGGAATCTTTGCGGCCCTTTGTGTGGGCTGAGATTCTCCTGTAGTCTCCCACTGGGCTGCCAAGGCTACTGAACTGTAGCGTCTCTGGAGAGTACTGACATGAATTCGTGATTTCCGTGAGTTCTCTCCCCCACCGTCTCTTTTTTCACAGTCTCAGTTCATTAGCACCACACATTCATTAGGTTCTAATCTCCTGTTATTTCACCCCTCCCACCCAGAGTCAGGTTTTTCTGCTAGGCTCGGGCCGGTGCCAACCCAAGGTCGCCCTGCTTATGACGTATTCCAAAATGGCGCCTGCTCTTTGTCTTGCTCACCTTTGAGAGGTGAGCGGAGAGAGAGAAGCTCGTGTCCGTACGGGTCACTTTTTTTTTTTTTCCCTCTCTCTCTCTCTCTTCTAGTTAGCCTGGTGAACTTTTCCCTGCAGGGTTTCAAGCCTTGTTCGCTCTAGGCTCCCTTTTCCGCTTCCCTCCTGGTATCTCGGGCTATTGAGATTCTGCTCACCTCGCGTTCCAGCGCTGGTGTGTTGAATCTGCTGCTGGTGTCCCAAACTGCGGGCTCCCACACTCTCCACGCAGGTCCACTGTGAATCTCCAGTTCCGGAAGGGTTTCCTCTGCTGTTTCTTCCCCTACTCTTCCTTGAACCTGCAGTATCTCCACTTTTATTAAACTGTCTCTCCCCAGACTATCGGTGTGCTCCCTTCCTATTCCGCCATCTTGCCACTCTCCCAACAATGTCAGGAAACTTAAGATGTACTTGTAATCACTTGTTTATCTCTCTGATCCTCTAGCTAGGATGGCACCTAGGCACAGCATCTGGCACATGATGAAGTCTCAGTCCTTTAATGAATACATGAAGAAAAACAAGGGCTTATAATTGAATGTCGTTCACAGGTTAGAGATGGATAGTAATGGTTGAGAGTCACGGAAGAGCTGGTTTAGGTGAATTTGTGTTTTTCCTGGAATGGCCATCTGGTGTTTTGGCTTGCTTGGCATGCAATGCCTTCTTTATTTTAGAGACATTGTCCAAGGATGAACTTCCACACATTTTACTTTATTACTTATTTTTATTTTTTCAAGATTTATTGCAATATAAATGAAAAATTTTATATACTTTAAGGTAAATAATGTGATGTTTTGAAATACATTTATGCCATGAACTAATTACAATTAAGCTAATGTATCCATCATATCCTATAATTCTTTCTGTGCCTCCTATTTTTTGAAGCAACAATACTTAAGATCTGCTCTCAGCAAGTTACCAATATACAAAACATCATTATTAACAACTGTCACCATAGTGTGTATCCCTAGAACTTATTTATCTTGTAACTGAAATTCAACCATTTTCCCCATCTCCAATTCCTGAAAACAACCATTCTTCTCATGAGTGAGTGGATAAAGAAATATGATATGTACACATCATATATGTGTATCATATCATACACATCATATATGATATATATATATATACATAGCTGTCTCCTATATATTTTGGCTATCTATTTTAAATAACACTACAATGATCATGTGAATGCAGTTTTTTTGAGATATTGATTTCAGTTCCCTTGGTTATATATCCAGACGTGAGATTACTTGATCATTATGGTGGTTCTGTTTTAACGTTTTGAAGAATCTCCATGTTGTTTTCCACAATGGCTGTACCAATGTATAATCCCAACCATGTGCAAGGGTCCTCTCTTTTCCACATCCTCATCAACACTTGTTTCACTGATTTTTTGATAATAGCCATCCTAAAAGATGTGAGCTTATTCCTCATTGTGCTTTTGACTTTTCATTTTCCTGAGGATTAGTGGTATGGAGTACTTTATCATATACCTTTTCCCCATTTGAAAGTCTTTTTTTAATCATGTTATTTTTTGTTTTACCAAGGGCTATATGAAATTCTTAGATATTTTACATATTATTCCACTGTTCAATGTATATTTGCAAATATTTACTCCAATTATATAGATTGCTTTTTCATTTTGTTTCATTTTCTGTCCGAAGTGTCTTAGTTTGGTGTATTGTTGTATTCCTGTTTGCTTCTTTTGACTTTGTTGTTTATGCTTTCGGAGTCATATTCATAAATTAATTACCAAAACCACTTAGAAGCTTTTCTTTTATGGTTTCTTACAGATTTTTTTTTTTTAGTTTTTTGTCTCATATGTACATCTACTCCATTTTGAGTTGATTTTTGTGTATGATATAGGGTCTGATTTTGTACTTTTGTATGTAGATATCCAGCTTTCTCAACACCATTTTTTTGAAGAGGCTCTGTCGTTGGCATCTTTGTCAAAGACTAGTTAACAATATATGTTTGGGCTTATTCCGTAGGTATCTATTCTATCCCATTGGTGTGTGTATGTGTTTTTATGCCAGTACTCCACTATTTTGATTACTATAGCAATGTGATATTTGAAAGCAAGTAGTGTATGTACAGGTTTGCTCTTTTTTCCTAAAGTTGCTTCAGCTATTTGGTATCTTTTTTGATTTCACATAAATTTCAGTATTGTTTAAGCTAAGTTCAGCTAGGTTTCTTTCACTTTGAGCTAGAATCACTCTCTTTAATTCTGTGACCACAAGTATTTTGACCATCTGTAGTGGTTCATTCATTTATTCATTGGAAATTTTTAATTTTTTTAATCTATTTTAGAGTCAGGGAGAGAAAAAGATATCGAGAGAGAAAGAGAGAGAGAGAGAGAGAGACGCACTGTGGTGCACTAGGTTAATCCTCCACCTGCAGTGCCAGCATCCCATTTGGGTGCCAGTTTTAGTTCTGGCTGCTCCTCTTCCAGTCCAGCTCTCTGCTGTGGCCTGGGAAGGCAGTGGAAATGGCCCAGGTGCTTGGGCCCCTGCACCTGTGTGGGAGACTGGGGGGGGGGGGTGGGGGGGTGGGGAGACATCTGGCTCCTGGCTTTGGATAGGCGCAGCCCCGTCCTCTGCGGCCATTTGGCGAGTGAACCAACGGAAGGAAGACCTTTCTCTCTCTCTCTCTCTCTCTCTCTCTCTCTCTGTAATTTTACCTGTGAACTAAATAAATAAATAAAGAGGGGGAAAGAAACAGAGAGTGCTCCCATCTGCTGATTTACTCCTCAATTCTTAAAACCAGTGGGTTAAGGCCAAGTCAGGCACTCTACCCAGATCTCTCATGTGGCTAAAAGGAAACCAGTTACCTGAGCTACCATAGCTCCTTCTGAGTCTGCATTATCAGGAAGCTGGAGTCAGGAGACAGAGCTGGGGATATAACCTATGTACTCAATGCTGGGTGCTGGTGTCCCAACTGGCATCTTAAATTAACACCAAAATGTTGATTAAGCTACAGTTAACCCTACAATGGCTTCTAAGTGTTCAGTTGAAAGGGAATGTTGTACAACTCACATATTGAAAGCCAAGATTAGGAAAATTGTAACAACTCACATATTGAAAGCCAAGATTGGCTGAAAACTTGGCTACTTGCAGTAAGAAGTTAGCCAAGTTCTGAGAAAGAAAAAGTTCTTGAAGTAAATTAAAGTTTCTACTCTTTTGAAAAGACAAAGGATAAAGTAAAACAGCCCTATTTCTGATATTGAGAAAGTTTTAGTGATCTGCATAGATCATCAAACCAACCACAACATTCCCTTAAGTAAAAGCCTAATCTACAGCAAAGCTCCAACTCTCTGCAGTTTTGTGAATACTAAGAGATGTGAAGAAGCTGCAGAAGAAAATTTGAAGCTAGTGATGTTGGTTCCTGTGATTGAGGAAAGAAGCTGTATCTGATAATATAGAAGTCCAAGATAAAACGCAAGGAGATACAGCTATGACTTTCATGGCTAAAGGGGAGAAGTCACATCTGCCTTCAGATCTTTAACAAATAGGCCAACTCTCATGTTAGCAGCTGATATAGCTGGTGACTTTAAATTGAATCAGTTCTCATTTACAAGTCCAAAAATGCTAGGGGCCTTACGAATTATGTTAAATATACACTGACTGCCCTCTGTAAATGGAACAACAAACCCTGGATGACAGCACATTTGTTTGCAACATAATTTACTGAATATTTTAAGCCCACTGTTGAGATCTGCTGCTCAGGAAGAGACTCCTTTCAAAATATGACTGCTCATTACAATGTACCTGGTCACCCAAGAGCTCTGATGGAGTTCAAAGAGATAAATGTTGTTTACATGCCTGATAACACAATATCCATTCTGCAGACCATGGATCAAGGAATAATTCTGAAATTGCATTATTTAAGAAATATATTTCATAATAGTATAGCTGCCTTATGCATAGTGATTTCACTGATGCAAACCCTCCCAAAAGAATTCACCATTCTAGATGTCATTAAGAACATTTATGATCAAAATATTAACATTATAGGAGCTGGAAAAATTTTTCAACCTTCCTGGATGATTTTGAGAGATTTAGGATTTAAGTAAAGGAATGCCTAGGAGGTGAATCAGGAGAATTAGAATTAGAAATGGAGGCTGAAGATGGGGCTGAGTTGCTGCAATCTCATGATAAAATTTTTAACAGATGAAGTGTTACTTCTTATGAGTGAGAAAAGAAACTGATTCCTTGAGATGGAATATATTCCTGGTAAAGGTGCTGTGAGCATTGTTGAAATGAACAAAAAAGTGTTTATGAATATTACATAACCTTAGTTGTTAAAAGGAGAGTCAATCAATGTGAAATTCTCACAGTCACCCAAATATTCAGCAATCACAACCCAAATCAGCCAGCACTCTTCAAAAACTGGGCCAAGATGCTCTACCAGCAAAAAGATATTGCTTCACTGGAGGCTCAAATTACTGTTAACACTTTTAAGCAATAAAGTATGTTTTAGAAATTTTTATAATTTAATTTTTTTAATTTAAAAATATTTTTATTGGAGAGACAGAGGGAGACAGAGAGCAAAATCTTTCATTTGCTAGTTTATTTTCTAAATGCCTACAACAGCTAGCAATGGTCCAGGCCAAATCAGGGAGCCAGGAACCCAATCCAGATCTCCCATTCGGCGGGCAGGGACACAAGTACTTGAGCCATGATTCATTAACCCTCAAGGTGCATTACCATGAAGGTGAAATCAGGATTTGATCTAGAGAACCTAGACAACCTGATATGAGATTCATGCATCCCTAGAGGCATCTTAATCATTATGTCAAATTCCCATTCTGTTTTAGACATGATGTTGCACATTTGGTAGACTACAATATAGTGTAAATAGAACTTTTCTAGGCAGTAGGAAACCAAATATTCATGTGACTTCCTTTATTGTGAATTCACTTCATTGTGGTCTGCAGTTGAACCCTCAATATCTCTAAGGCATGCCTATATTAACACTTGAAAATTAAGCATGGGAAAAGGCTTAGATGATTATGAAAGTCTTCAGACACATGGGTATCATGAATGAGTCTAGACTTTAATATTAGAGAAGATTTGGCATGGAAGATTTATATAAAGAAAAAGTGCCATTTTGATGTGATTTTCATTTCCTACCTCACACGAAAGAAAAAGGTAGGTTCTCTGCTTCTTTATTTAAAATCAAGAGAAACAAACTTGAAAGAGGCTATTGGAGAATTTACTATGTATACACAGTGGTGGATTTGACTTACACTTAGTGGATCTAAGGAGTCAGAGAATGTCCTTTAGCTGAGTGTTCATTCCAACAACGTTGTATTTTTAGATGTAGAAAGGGGAAAGGATGCATGCTTTTCATAAATCAGTGATGAAGGAGGAGAGGAGAGGGGAGGAGAGGAGAGGGTTAGAATTACATGCTGAGAGAGTTAGAATCTATCCATTATGACTACTAGAGAAGAAAACGGATATCAGTAAA
The DNA here is from genome assembly GCA_949820135.1 of Sylvilagus floridanus. NCBI lineage: Eukaryota > Metazoa > Chordata > Mammalia > Lagomorpha > Leporidae > Sylvilagus > Sylvilagus floridanus. Next base: position 23,503,437 of record OX463231.1, read on the forward strand.
GAGAAGCTAAAAAAATCACCAAATTCTTAGGTAAACTGGAAGAAAATATCAATGAACAGAAACTGATTTAGAGGAACTCATTTGGAATATGACTTTAACACCCTGGCAAGTACTGCTCAGGAAAGAGAAAATTTCTGACTACAGTAGCTCTTAAAAGACCGGAGTGCGTCTTGGTCCTGCAAAGCCACACTGTCGAGGAGAGCAGGATGGCGGTGCCCTTTTCCCACAAAGAAACACCACGCTTCAGTGAACATGTCCATTTAATAACAGCCACGTGCGCTTTTTAAAGAGCAGGGAGAAGGGGCATAACTAACTTTGGGGAACACTAATCATGGGACAGAACCAACACTGGTGCCAACATGCCTCTCCAATCAGCTTGAAGGTCACATAGCTCTCCAGGTGGGCCTAATGGGCCTGAGCCACACAGGGGAGCAGTTTCCCTGATTGGCAGAAGGTGGGGGTGGGCAGAAATGTACCTGGGGCTCCCACCATCTGCCAGCAGTTGGTCTTACTGCATGGGCTGGGAAGGCAGCCTCATGGGATTGCCCACAGTGGAGAGGGGGAGTTAATGCTAAGCAAAGGTTAAGATGCTTGGGTTGCAATATCACTTGGTAGGCAGAAGCATACAATGGTTTAGGAATATGGGCAAGTAGAAATAGTTGTATTATATAAGTTACTATGGGATTATATTCCACAAAGATACTCAAAGGACATAACCCTCACTAAAACCAGCAAAATATGCTAGTGAGAAAAGGTACCAAGACTGCATCAACAAATTCAGTGCTTTCTTTCATATGCAAACCAGGACTGTCAGTCTTAAATCTATAAAAGCATGATGAGACCCTCTAAAAATTGGTGTCTAGTATCAGTGTGTAGCCATCGAAAAGAAAGGAGTTACAATTTTTGTAATGAATAGCAAGGTCAAGGGCTAGCCAAGAAGTATAGAAGTATAGAAGTTTTTAAGATGGTTAATAGCACCTGGCATTCCTAGGGACAAACAGAACGTTAGTTACCTAAGATTCTATCATGTGTCTACAATCAGAATAAGCAATGAAAGAGAAAAAGTTTAAGGACAGTAATCCTAAATGAAGTTATAATCTCTTGCTCAGACTCCATACCTGAGTCAATTATAATGGGTCCATACTGGAGCCGGCGCTGTGGCGTGGGAGGCTAAGCCTCCACCTGTGACACCAGCATGCCTTATGGATACCAGTTTGAGTCCCAGCTGCTTCTCTTCCAATTCAGCTCTCTGCTATGGCCTGGGAAACCAGTGGAAGATGGCCCTAGTGCTTGAGCCCTGCACCCACATGGCAGACCCAGAAATAGTCCTGGCTCTGGGCTTCTAGCTTCAGATAGGCTCAATGTGGCTGTTTGGGGAGTGAACTAGCAGATGGAAGACCTTTCTCTCTGTCTCTCCCTCTTCCTGTAACTTTACCTCACAAATAAATAAATAAAATCTTTAAAAAAGGGTCCACATGCCACCAAATGACAAAGGAGACACCTAGGTTTACAAGTAGAAAGACATTGTATAACCACAGCAACTGTTCCAAAGATTTCCCTAGTGCTTCCCCAATAGAACCTGTGGCATGTTTACTTAATTGATTAAACACTGGGGAAAGAGGACTGTATCACAGGACAGTTGGTTCTAAATTCTTAGTTGACATTGATCCTTGAAGATACAAAGCATTATTTTAGCCTTTGGCTAGATTGGTGACATAAGACAGCCAGGTAATTAGTGGAGTGCTGACTAAAGTTCAGCTTGGACTGTAATACAGCATCAAGGTATCCGTCAGTTTCTGTCATTTTGCCAGTTCCCACATATAAAATTGGAATGACTTACTTGATTTTTGTATAATACCCATGTTGGATGTTTGGCTAGTCAGGTAAAAATGGTGTAAATGTGGACAGCCAAATGCAAATTTCTGAAACTGCACTGAGATCTTTTTTCATCAGAGTACTTACTATCAGGAGTGGCAATAGTTGACAACGGTATTTACATTGGGGTTCATGTCAAGGTGACTCTTTCCTTAAACTGCTGCTAACTGATGACTGAGCCTGTTGGGCATACCTTATTACCCAATCCAGGACTTTGGTAATAGTTAATCCATGCCCTGGGGTATCTTTAGTTTAGGTAAGAATTTGTTGGCACTGTGCTGCAGGCTTAGATTCTTCTTAAACAATCTTGCTTTCATTCCACAAGTGTCAAGATCTACATCATGGTCTAAAAGTTCTCCTGACTAGTATACATGTTTATAGGCATTTTCACCAATAAGTCTGTATACTTCTAATTATATCTTGGCATCTGCTTCCTGGAGTGCTTGACAGAAACAAAATCCATAACATGGCCTAAAAAGTACTTTCTGATTGAGATTTTCCTCTATTATATTGGCACTGCCTAGTGCAATTTTCTCTTGATATCTAGGAATGAAGTTATTTTTATTTCTTATAAAATCATGAGCCACACCATTTTACAACCTTTGCACATTTACTTTTCTGTTTAGGATCTTTCCATCTTTATCACCTCACTTTTATTTATTTACAGTGACTTTAAGGGTAAGCCAGATTATTTGGGGGGCCCAGTGAAAAATGAAAGTATGGGACTTCATGAAAAAAATATTATGATTTTTAGAAAAGCCACAGCAAAGCATTTAATTAAATGTATGCCATGCTAACTTCAGGATTCTGTGTGACTGCAAAGGTCATATTCCCAAGAAGCTGGACCTGCCTGTTCTCCTTTGTTGACTAAGCTATAATAACACTCCATGAAGGAAGTCTTGAATGGTCATCAGTGTATTGAGAGTCTGCAACTTGAGATGGTGGCTCATGCAGAATGACCACTGAGACTCATATTATTTTTTTATCTTGATGAACTCTTCTCAATATATTAAAGTAATGGAATGAGAAGAAATCTTATACTAAATTTTAAAATATGCTTGTTCTTTATAATAAACATACTTTTTAGATTCATGTAAGTTTTAATTTTTAAAAAATAGCCATAATATTTATTTTCTGGTAATTCTTTCCTCACTAAGTATTTCATAGCAGCTTACCTTTTACCATTCATCCCTTCCATGTATACTAGGTCTCTCTTGCTTTAAGGATACATACTGATTCGGTGTGGCTCTGTACTCTCATTGTGTCCTTTAATCCTAAGGAGGTGAACTGCACTGATTTCAACAGCAATCTTAATTGCTTTGCAATATAATTCTGATAAATATCTATTGAAATTGATTGTACCTTTCACCTTCCATTTGACAGTCTATCAACTTCAAAAGCTCTATTGTTAACAAAATGCAAAGTAATCAGTAGTATTGTTTGAATGGCACTACTTGCTTCTTGTCTTGTGACAAGGCAGAAAATAAAATTGCCTTTGGGTTTTTCTTTGTGCTCATATTTTAAGGCTTTTAGAGTTATTTTAGTCTCCAAAATACTCAGATAATTTAGTAGCCTTTGTTTTTGTTTTGATTAGAATATATTTCTGTAACTATTCATAATTAAGAAGCATTTTAAATTATAAAAATAATTTGATTTTATGACAAACATGAGACAAAAGACAAGTGCAAATAAGAATATATAATCAATCATAGTCACATTCTATGGAATAACCACAGTTTATTATTCTTATTTTTTTTCCCCTGCGCTATAAACAACCTAATTCATTGCTGGATTCCCTTGATTTTAAGAGGTATGAAAGACTGGATAACATTGGTACTAAAATCTAGAGTCCTTCCAATGATTTCTGGGAATCCTTTATAGCCCCAATTTCAAGTCTATCTTTCCACTTATTTGGTTCTGCTTGGTGATTACCCAGATAATATAATCATATTATTTAACTCAGTAATAGATCAGTGATGACTATAAATGATGCTTTACATCTTTTAATAAGTTTATTTGCCTCTTTAGTGACATGTCTGATACAAACCATGGTGTGTTTTTATGGTTGTCTGACTTTTTTTTTATTTTCAACTTTAAGGTTCTTTATACATGACTCAAAGTCTTTCGTCAGGGACATTTACACCTATCTTTTACCCAACCAATGGTCATTGTCTTTATTGTTTTAACTGCCTTTGAGAGCAAATATTTGTAATTTGAATGAAGTATAAGCACATCAAATTTCCCTTTGTGCTATCCTATTTAAGAAATCCTCACCAAAGCCAAAGTAAAAAAAACTTTTCTCTTGCTTCATTTATTAGTTTTATAGTTTTAGGTATTACTATTAGATAAAATTTTAATTTTGTGGGACCTCTTTAAAATTTTAGTGAAAAATATACATATATAACTTTTTCATCATCGTTTGTTGAAAATGCTGTCATTTCTCTCCAGTCTTTCATCTGTACAGTTGTAAAAAAATCCATTGCACATATTTGTGAATCTATTTTTGGACTTTCTGTGAAGATACTACAAGGATTTCATGGAAAAACAATTAAAAGATGTTTATTCTGGTGCAAAAAATTTGAAATACATGTATGCATATTTCATAATACAAATTTTCCAGAACATTTTGAAGCCACCTTGTGTTTTTCCATTGTTCTAGTACTCTAGTACACTTTCTTAATGACAATACTTTATACTATGTCAAAATCATGTAGTATTAGATATCTAAATTTGTTCTGTGAAATTGTGTTGCCTATTCTAGGTACTTTATATTTGCCTATGAATTTTTAAAACAGTTCATTAATTTACTTCAAACAGTGGTGGGATTTTGTTTAAATATTATTTATTTGAGAGGCAGAGTTACAGAAAGAGAGAGAAAACAAAAGAAAGAGAGAGAGAGGTCTTCCATCTGCTGGTTCACTTCCCAAATGGCCACAATGGCTGGGCTAGGTTGATCCAAAGCCAGGAACCAGGAGCTTCGTCTGGATCACCCTTGTGGGTGTAGAGGCCCAAGCACTTGGGCCGTTTTCCACTGCTTTCCCTGGACATTAGCAGGAAGCTAGATAATCCAGAGCTTGGGTAATCTGGATTGGAAATGGAGCAGCTGGGACTCAGCACCCAAATAGGATGCCAGTGTCTGAGGTGGAGGCTTAACCTACTATGCCACAGCACCAGCCCCAGTGGTGGGATTTTAACTGAGAATGTGTTAAATCTATAGATCAGTCTGAGAAGAATCAACATGTTAACAGTATTGAGTCTTCCTACACATAAAGATGGAATATGTGATTTATTTGGGTTTTCTTTAATTTCTCTTAGAATTATTTTCTACTTTCACTGTATGGAACTTGCAAATTTTCAGTCATATTTATAGTTAAGCATTTACTGCCTTTTGATGATATTTAAATAATAATTTTGAATTTTGATTATTTGTTGTCAGTTTATAAGGATATAATTGATTTCATATATTCCACTTACATTCTTTGACTCCACTAAACTCACTGCTTATTGTTATATCTTATGTAGAATCCACCTGAGTTTCTACTCAGATGATTTGGTAATCTGCAAAAAACAAAACAAAACAAAATCAACCACCACATCCACCACAGCAAGACCGTTTCACTTATTCCATTTTAATCTGGAAAGAATCATTGTCCATTCCTGATCTTCCAAGGAAAAAACATTCAATCTTTCAATATTACTTCTGAAAACAGCTGTGGATTTTTTGTTGATGCCCCTATTTCAAGTTGAGGAAGTTCCATTTTGTTCTTAATTTGCTGGTAGATATTTTTTTTTCCTTTTAGACAAAGATGCTGTATTTTGTCAAATGCTTTTTCTGCATCTACTGAGATCATAATATAAATTTCCTTTTTTAGTTTCTTACTATGGTGAATTTCATTAACTTTAAAATGGGAAAACAACTTTGCATTCCTGGCAAGTAGTCATGATATTCTGGCATTTTATATATCATAGAATTAAATTTCATTAAATTTTCTTTATTTTGTTTGCCTTTATGTTCACGAGAGGTGATGTTTTATAGGGTTCTTTCTTATTTGTTTATTTTAAAATCAGCACAATGATAACCTCATAGAATTAATTAGGAAACATTCTAGTTTCTTCTTCAAATTTCTGGATATATTGTTTTTCTCCTCTTTACCCAATGCCTAAAATGCTTTTTGTCCCTCTACAATTATGTAGATAATGGGTTATACTATAATAGGTGTAACAGTTTCTCAGGTTGCATACTTGCAGAACACCCCTCAGGGTCTCCCCATCTGCAGTGGCTGATGTTGTCAGTCATAGCACTGAGATCACAGCTGATTGCATCAGAGTTCATCGAATTCTGACACCAGAATGGAAAGTAAATGAAATGCTTATGTTTAAATTATCATTTTATATCTAAATGTTTGTATGGCTTTCAAGAATAATAAAATTTGCATATTTTTCAGAAAAATATAATATACCCCTAGGTGTATATTATACTAACATATATTTTGTATATTGATAGAACTATCATCTAAATATCTGATGTTTCTATAAGAAACATGGAAATATTTCTAAGTCAGATTTTATACATATAAAACTTTTAGGTAGAGAACTTTATAAGTGGTGCAAGATATAATTCATAAGCAATAAATCCAGGGCTAAGTGTAAGCTCACTATGTATTTCCATCTCTCACGGAAAGTGATTGAGATGTTCAGAGAGTAATTATAAATTATTTATCTTTATTTAGGCTATTTTTAGGACTAAACATTGTTGGAATTTTTAAGCGTGGAAAAGTGTAATAATTTTTGGATTTTAATATTACTGGACGTCAATCACATATCCCTCTGTTTAATCAAAAAGGAAATTTGTTAGTTATTAAACTACCATCTCCCAGATACAAACTCTTCATTTATGCACTGCTTTATAATACTGAGCTTTGTTTCTCCAAACTACGTTGTGTCTTTCCTGCTGGCTCCCTGTTACTTTCTAGCAACAGGGGTTCTAGCTCCTGGGAAGCTGGGAAGCCAGAAACAGCCCTTGGCAGCAGTGGTTGGTTCCTTGGTTCTCCCTCTTTGATAACCCCAGAGCCAGTTTCACTATTCAGAAACAGCAACAGCTGAACTGTGCCTCTCCACAGTGTTCCATGTGCCAGCTCTGTGCTTCCTCTCCTCTAGGATCCTAAGTTCTTTGTTCCCTCACTGCTGTAGGTAGAACTGCTTCAAGAAGTTCCCACATCTTTGTCACCCCCATGTTCCTTTTTGCTTTTAACATTCTTTGAAGCTTGCTTGATTCCTTATACTAAATTATTGCAAATAAATTAACTCATATGGTTTTCATGGGGTTGACTAATCTGTAATTGTTGAAGGAGAAGAGGACATGGGAATTGAAAAAGAGGAAAATAATATTGTGGTATACTCATTTACTGATTCATTAAAAACATAGGATTTACAAAGAAATCTATTTTGTGTTTAAGAATAGTGAAACATATCTGTAATTCTGCTATATTTATTTGCTTTTGAGTCCTGCTTTGTTGATTTTAGAGATTACAAAAAAATTAGTCACCTTCTTTGAAAAAGTTTAAAAAAAAACCCACCCAACTTCTATGTATTCCTGAATTCTATGAATTGCTAAAATCGATTATTATCAGCAGAACAAGGTTTCTTGACATATACTTTCTTGCCTGATGAAATAGGAATTCCAATGTAAAAAACAAATAAAAAATGAACATGTGCTCTACAAGATGGAGGCAGAGGTGATCTCTCTTTCCTAGGCTTCTTGTAGCTAGGGTGTGACATTAATAGTGAGGTTTACAGAACTGATGCATCTTTGAACTTTGTACTTTTTTTTTTTTTTTGACAGGCAGAGTGGACAGTGAAAGAGAGAGAGACAGAGAGAAAGGTCTTCCTTTTGCAGTTGGTTCACCCTCCAATGGCTGCCGCATCCGGTGTACTGCACCTATCTGATGGCAGGGCCAGGTGCTTATCCTGGTCTCCCATGGAGTGCAGGACCCAAGCACTTGGGCCATCCTCCACTGCACTTCCTGGGCCATAGCAGAGAGCTGGCCTGGAAGAGGGGCAACTGGGACAGAATCCGGCGCCCCAACCGGACTAGAACCCAGTGTGCCGGCGCCGCAAGGCGGAGGATTAGCCTGTTGAGCCACGGCACCGGCCTGAACTTTGTACTTAGAACTTTGAACAAAAGCTAATGATCCAAAGAAACATAGATAACAAAGAATCTCTCAAATTGAAGGTGTGAGCAGTTGTCAATCTGTGTCTGCTTTTACACGGAGTAGACTTAGCAAATCACTGGCCATGTAGTATGCAGTGTTGGTGGAATAATTGATACTGGGTGTCTACTCATTGCAGTGTTAGTGTTTTCAGAGCCAGTTCTATAACCATAATTTGGAGAGGTTTTCATAATATTCTGTGAACCACTTAGTACCTCCAGTAATGCCTTTGTTATATTATAGGAGGGGACTAAGTATATAAATTAATTTATTCTGCTTGCAACTAAGAAATATGAATGAGATATTCAAACTTGTGCTGTCACCAAGATGCCAGATAATTTAGATACTACTTGATTGATGGTGGGATTACCACCAATAAACTGAAAATTTATTTCACACACAACTGAAGGAGCATCATGACTCAGCAACATAGTATCACTTGTTTACCCTCATGATTGGCTGAATGAGAGCTGAAGCTCACTGCCATCGCCCAGTATAAGATAGTGCCCTAGAACAAATTTGGTCTGAGAAACAGATCAAAACTAAAACTTCAGGGTACAGTGTCAAATGAATGTGTGTAATTTTCACATAATGGTAAAGTTTAAGAATTTTAAATCAAATCATCCTGGGGATCATCTGTACATATTATTAGCAGAAAATAAATAGTAATAGTTCATATGCAATATATTTGATACTCATATCTGTCTAGATACACATATGTGTATATCACCATAGATTCACATATATGTTTATATGCTTGCCTCTAATGAATTTATAAATGTTGTGTGTGCACAGTTTTAAATTCATTAGAGGCAAATAAAAATATTCCATATATCTAGTGATTGCTACTATCTAAAGAGAATTAATATATATTTTCGAAAAAGAACAGATATTTAAATCTTAATCTGAGTATCTTTCCTGTTTGCATTTTTCATAGTTTACTTTAAGCTGGAGCAGTGTGGGAAATAGGAACATCTACTAATTCAAATCTGTGATTAAAATTTAAGCAAAATGCACTTTTCTGATGTCAATGACCAAGATAAGATTTTTCTTTTTTATATAAAACAAGTCCTTTCTGTTTTCCCTGCTATAGAAATGACATCATGTGTCAGAAGTCTGAGATTCCCAATTGGAAGTAGACTTTGGTAGAATAAAAGCAGATGTAGGAGTTGGGCACTCTGCCAAAGTTCAAATACCAATCAAAATGCAAAATATTTTTCTTTGAGTTTGACAATGCAAAAGAGTTTTGAGCTGTCATCAGCACTTTGAATCCCAGGGAGCAGCCTGATGAGATGAGTCAGTTGTAATACTAAGTAGAATTATAGTAATTTAAGCTACCTATTAGACTCAGGTATACATTAATAGTATTGTCATAAAACCAATATTTCTAATATCAAGCAGAGATGAAGAAAAGTCCCACTACTTTCAGGGGTCTAGATTATAAAGCTCGGACAAGCAGATACTCAAATGATTGTCCTTATTCTCACCCCATCCACCAAACCTTGCTTCAGAAGGCTGATTAAATTTTAGTCTGAAGAAGAAAATTGCTATCATATGAAATCATTTCTCAAGTTCTGCCCAATTAACTTGATTAAACTTTGACTCCTTTGATGTAATTCATTTTTCAGATCCATCACGTCCCTCTTTGCTCTGTAGCTTAGAGACCAGTGTTTGCTACTTTGGCAGCATTCTTGCTGACACCTTGCATTTTCATTCCTTCCTATCTTTGCCTTTACTTTTTACTTCTGGTGAAAGTACTTAATTACACATGATCAACTATTTCCTTGTCCCCTACTTCTAAATGTTGTGTTCAAGGAATTCATGCATTCTCCCTGACTGGTGCCACTGTGTATCTCTCCTCTCAACTAATGTTTCAGTTTCTGCTTTATTTTTTTAACTTACTGAGTTTTTTTCACCAGCAACGGTTTGAAACTTTTCTCTCTAGTCTGCCAACAACTCTTTGTTACCATCATACTCAGCAGGATATTTCACCCTCAGTAAATATTTCTTCAATTATAGTCCAGCCTCACTTTCTTCTAACATCTTATCTTGATGAATGAATTTATTTTCTCAAGTCAAAGGCCAGCAGTTCTACCTATACTTAGAATGCATTGAATACACGCTTTTCTGAATTTTCTGAAATCCATTAAATATACCCTTTCTTTCATGTATTAGCTATATTTTCTTGTCAATCATTTCCTTTCAGTCATTGCTTCAATAATCTCTAGTACTTTCCATCATAAAGCATCCTATCTACCTGACATCTACTTAGAGGTGATTATCTCATTTCCTTTTCATAGTTAAGTTACTCAGACATGGTTTTCATCATTTTACCTCACATTTATTGCTGACCTATTGAAATCTGTGTTCTGGTCCTATTCTCATGGGTAGCCTCTTTCCTGTTTAAAAAAAAAGAAATCATTTTATTTCTGTCTTGCTACCACTTTTTGACTTTGCTAATAACTTATAACTACTTATTGTTAAAAAATATTCTTGCTTTCTTTTGCACCCTTTATCTTTTTCTCAGTTTGTTTTCTTGGCTTGCTGATCCTAGCACCCCCTCAGCCACTTGAATGACTACGTTCTCATGAATGTAGCTTTCTGGACTCTTCTTTTTCATTTTCCATTCTCCTTGGATGATGAAACCATTTCTAATGGCTTCCTTGGCCAGTTCTGTTAATGACACTCAACTATTTCTACTGTGGTTCTTCTTCCCAAACTCCTGTCTTCACTAACCAACTGCTGATTTTTATTTTCTGTAACATTTGAGAGGCATAGTAAGACCCAAACACTCAACCTTCTGTTGGTCAACTAATGCCTCCTCTTTTCTGAATCTTGATGTCTGTCTCCATGACTGGTACAGTTAAGGTAAGGTCAATGTGGACTGATGACCCTGTTCTCACTCAATGTCTATTCCACTACCTCCCTCCAAGTAGTCAACTACTAAATTAATTTGTAAAAGTTTCCAGAACATTCTCTGTTCTTTTCCTTAATACTATTGCCTCAGCCTTTTTATATGTGCACCTTGATACAATTTAAAGCCCTTTAATTTCCTTGCTACCTTGTAGCCACAGCCATATTTTAGAAATAAAAATTTGATCAAATCTCACTCCTTGAATGAGATTATTATTGGTGGGGTCATCATTGTGGTACAACTGATTAAGTCACTGCTTGCGACCCTAGCATCCCATATCAGATTTATGGTTCAAGTCCCAGTTGCTCCACTTCCAATCCAGTTTCTTGCAAATGTGCCTGGGAAGGCAATGTAAGATGGGCAAAGCACTTGGCTCTCTGTCACCCAAATAGGAGACATGCATGGAGTTCTGGGCTCTTGGCTTCTGCCTGGTACAGTCCTGGCTGTTGTGGACTTTTGGGAAGTAAACCAGCAAGTGAAAAAATTTGATCTTGCAATCTCCCTTCTCTCCCTCTCTCCCCCATCTCTGTCATTGTGCCTATCAAATAAATAAATACCTATATTAAAAAGATTATTTTGGGCCGGCGCCGTGGCTCAACAGGCTAATCCTCCGCCTTGCGGCGCTGGCACACCGGGTTCTAGTCCCGGTCGGGGCACCGATTCTGTCCAGGTTGCCCCTCTTCCAGGCCAGCCCTCTGCTGTGGCCCAGGAGTGCAGTGGAGGATGGCTCAGGTGCTTGGGCCCTGCACCCCATGGGGAGACCAGGAAAAGCACCTGGCTCCTGGCTCCTGCCATCGGACGAGCGCGGTGCGCCGTCCGCAGCGCGCCGTCCGCGGCGGCCATTGGAGGGTGAACCAACGGCAAAAGGAAGACCTTTCTCTCTGTCTCTCTCTCTCTCACTGTCCACTCTGCCTGTAAAAAAAAAAAAAAAAAAAAAAAAAAAAAAAAAAAAGATTATTTTGATGTTCCATTTCATCAAGATAAAATGTAAACTTCTTGGCCCAAAACAGAAAATCACTCAGTAAACATTACTCTTGTGTATGTCTTCCCTTCATCTAGTCCTTTCTTCAACAAATATGTGTTTATTCAGTATTTCAACTACTATCTACTTATTTACTGATCCATTCAGTGAAGGTGGATTTGTTATATATTACATTCATGTACTAATTATATATACTCAGGACACAGAAATGAAAAAAAAAAGCAGAAAAACTCCCACCTACATAACATTTATATTGAAGCTAGGATAAAGGAGGAAGTAGGAGCATGTGATAGAACAGATGAGAGTTAGGGCTATTTTTGATGAACCCACTTTTTTTTTAATTGTCAGACATGATGTTTATTTTTAAATATTTTTAAATTTTATTAAGATGTACAGATTTCATAAATACAAATTCAGAAACATAGTGGGCCAGTGCCGAGGCTCAATAGGCTAATCCTCTACCTGCAGCACTGGCACACCGGGTTCTAGTCCCGGTCGAGGCGCCGGATTCAGTCCTGGTTGTTCCTCTTCCAGTCCAGCTCTCTGCTGTGGCCTGGGAATGCAGTAGAGGATGGCCCAAGTGCTTGGGCCCTGCACCCGCATGAGTGCACCTGGCTCCTGGCTTCGGATCAGCATGGTGCACCGGCTGCAGCATGCCGGCTGCAGCGGCCATTGGAGGGTGAACCAATGGAAAAGGAAGACCTTTCTCTCTGTCTCTGTCTCTGTCTCTCTCTCTCTCTCTCACTGTCCACTCTGTCAAAAAATAAATAAATTAATTAATTAATTAAAAAAGAACATAGTGGTACTTCCCACCCTACCCTCCCGCCTGCTCACGCTTCCTTCCTTCCTCCTCCTTCCTCTCCTATTCCCAATTTTTACAATGATCTACTTTCAGTTTACTTATATTCATAAATATAAAGAATTAAAGAGTTCAACAAACAGTAAGAAGAAAACAACACTATTCCTCAACAGTTAGACAAGGGCTGTAAACAATCACTGAATTTCAAGATATAATTTCAGTCCTATATATTACATTTTTGGTACTCTATTAGTTTTTCACAGATCATGAAAAACATAATATTTGTCATTTGGGACTAGCTTACTTCATTAAGTATAATGGTTTCCAGTTTAATCCATTTTGCAAAAGATAGGATTTCATTTTTTATGGCTGAGTAGTATTTCATAGTGTATGTATAGCATAATCTGTACCTGCATGTTTATTGCAGCTCAATTGACAATAAGATATAGAATCAGCCCAGATGTCAGTCAACTGATGAATAGATGAAATGTTTCATTTAAACAGAAAATAGAATGAAGAAATTGCCCATGCAACTTTTCAGGGGAAGAGATTTCCAGGAAAAGAAGACAACCACTGCAAAGCCTGTGTCTGTGGTATGGTTAGCGTATTTAAGGAAAACCAAGTGATGGGAGTGCTTAGTAGAGGATTTAAGGAAGGGAGTGGCATGCTAGGGCCTGGAATGATCACTGTGGCTTTCAGGTAGGAAGTAGATACTAAGAGAGGCAAGACTGGAGATGGTTAAACTATAATAATAGACAGCAATTGGTTTTTTTTTTTTTTTTTTTTTTTTGACAGGCAGAGTGGACAGTGAGAGAGAGAGACAGAGAGAAAGGTCTTCCTTTGCCGTTGGTTCACCCTCCAATGGCTGCCATGGACTGTGCGCTGCGGCCGGCGCACCGCGCTCATCCGATGGCAGGAGCCAAGTGCTAGGTGCTTTTTCCTGGTCTCCCCATGGGGTGCAGGGCCCAAGCACCTGGGCCATCCTCCACTGCACTCCCAGGCCACAGCAGAGGGCTGGCCTGGAAGAGGGGCAACCGGGACAGAATCCGGCGCCCCGACCGGGACTAGAACCCGGTGTGCTGGCACCGCAAGGCGGAGGATTAGCCTGTTGAGCCACGGCGCCGGCAGCAATTGGTTTTTAAGACCTACTTTTTTCTCCCAAGAAATGATTTCAGAAGGCTGTCCACAAGAGTACTCTTACACACTTGTCATGTTCTAGTTGCTATGTACTAATTTGGATGGGCCCAACTCTCTCTCAACTCTGTCATCTCTCCTTTCATCCCTTCTTTTTTTTTTTTTTTTTTACAAGCAGAATTAGACAGTGAGAGAGAAAGAGACAGAGAGAAAGGTCTTCCTTTCTCCATTGGTTCACCCCTCAAGTGGCCACTACGGTTGGCGTGTTGCGGCTAGGGCGCTGTGCCAATCCAAAGCCAGGAGCCAGGTGCTTCCTCCTGGTCTCCCATGCAGGTGCAGGGCCCAAGGACCTGGGCCATCCTCCACTGCACTCCTGGGCCACAGCAGAGAACTGGACTGGAAGAGGAGCAACTGGGATAGAACTGCACCCCAACAGGGACTAGAACCCAGGGTTCCGGCACCACAGGCGGAGGATTAGCCTAGTGAGCCACAGCACTGGCCTCATCCCTTGCTTCTAACATATACTCATTCACAAGAGTATAGAACAGATGGTTCTATACTCTTTAAGGCTTGGGTAATAGTCAATTCCTGTATGATTGCAGTTCCTGTTTCTGTTAATTATGCATCCAGTAACCTATTTACTTTGTAATTTTCTCTACTAGATGAAGGTTTTTGTCCAAGTGGTATTCCCTCTGCTTTATCACAGTGGATAGGTGAGACATGAGGAAGATGAGAAGGAAACATTCATGTAGCTAAATCAGGGAATAAAAGAAGCAGGTGAATACACAGTAACTGCAAAAATTTTGAGAAGAGTTAGAGTTTGGTGTTCTTCAGCAACAGTGAGGCAGTGTGGTTAACAAATCATAAGGCAGAGGAGAGGAATCTGAGATGAAGGACACAGTGGCCAACAAAATGCAAATCTTAACAATGTTTTTGTCCCTATGTATAATTTATTCTTTTAATTTTGTATAAGGAATTTTAGATTACAGAATGAATTTTCACACACACACTATTTCCATTTTCTAATTCCTATTCAAGAAGCATTTCTGTACAGTTTTTTTCTGCCCCATCCTTGTAATCTTTCCAAATGCATGTACATTCTGATCCACAAACATTATGTTCTCACTGTCTTGTATTTATGAAAAAAATGCTTTAGCATCTCTCATTTTAATTTAAAAATTATTCTTATTTCCTCATATCACTACTGAAATTGTACTTTGCTCTAAAAATCAACTTCCTTTGAAATCAGTAAGAGAAAGCATTGCCTCTTCCATTTCAAAAGAATACCAGAACTTACCTTATTTCTCCTTGCCATTTGTCTGCTGCCATAATTCATAAACCTTATCTTTTAGAATTTCACTTTGATTGTCAACCCCCTTTTCATCCATCTTCAATGTCATTACTGTGAAGGTACAGGGACATTCATCCAGCTTTCAGTGAAATGAACAATGATGACATTTAGGTTTCTTAGTTCCTTTACTCTAGATGCTTGAATTAACTTTTCTTTCTACTCTATATATCCAAATAATTTTCCACTTTATTAGATTTTATTTCAAAACTTTTTAAAAACATTTATTTATTTATTTGAATGGCAGAGTGACAAAGGGAGGCAGAGAGACACACAAATTGAGGTCTTCTTTCTACTGGTCCACTCCCAAAATGGCCATAATGGCTGGAGCTGAACCAAGCTGAAGCCAGCAGCCAGAAGCTTCTTCCAGGTCTCCCACATGGGTTCAGGGGCCCTAACATCTATGCAGTCCTCTGTTGCTTCCCAAGGTACATTAGCAAGGAGCTGGATCAGAACTAGAGCAGCTGAGACTGGAACCTGCACCCATATGGGATGGTGGCACTGCAGGCAATGGCTTAATCTGCTATGCCACAATTCCTCCCCCCAAATTCTTATCTATTACCGAGAGCTGGCTCGTAAATGTGAAAATATTTTTGTTATCACTATCCTTTCTTCTTAGATCTACTTTTTTTCCATTTTCACCTGCTTTTGTGAAATATTCCCAAATTCATCTCTAATCTCTCAATTCATCATGCTTTACCTGTCTCTTTAGCTGGTACAGATACAATGGTCAAAGTTTTTTCTATCTGGATTTTATTTTAATGTGGAAGAGACTGTATACAAATACATAATGAACATTCACTATTACAGATACAGGTGATAGATCAATGAACCAAACAATGACTCTGTTCTTGTCAAATTTAATCCTATTTAGAGAAGATAGATGTGAGAAAATAAGTAAACATACATGAAGTAAATGTAAATATGGTGTAAGATGTAGTCAGAGGGGAACAAAGCAGGATGAAGTGGTGGAAAGAAAGTGCCTAAAATAGAAACTGGATCAGTAAGCCTTTGTCTTTATTTATTTGTTTTATTTGTTGGACATGTAAATAGACAGAGAAAGATTTCCCATTGTGTGAGTCACTAAATGCCTGCAATAGCTGGGATTGGACCAGGCCATAGCCAGGAACTAGGAACTCAGTTTAGGTCTTTCATGTGGGTGGCAGCATCCAGCGAATTGAGCCAACACCTGTCACCTCCCAGGGTGCACATTAGCAGGGAGCTGGACTTGGGAGCAGATCTGGCACTTGAGCGTGTGCATTCTGATGCAGAATGCACTGGCCCCAAGTGGCAACTTATTCACTGCACCAAATACCTGCCCCAATAAGTCATTTCTGATTAAGGGACATTTGAACAGAGGATAGAAGGATATTAAATGATCTATGCAGATATCTGAGAAAATGTTCTTCTGGACAAAGAAACATCAAAGACAAAGGTCTTGAGGAAGAAATGTATTTAGTATTTAGGAGGATGAGCAGGGATAGTGATGTGATCAGAGCACATTTGGTGGAGAACAGGATGGTAGAAAAGGAATTCAGAGATGTATGTCATCTTTGATGTTGTATGTTTCTTCTTTAAAATACACTGGCACCATCTCATCGTTTGCTATTTGTTCCCTATTTTTTGTGTGTTATTATTGCTTTCTCATTGGATCTATTAGTTCTTTATTCAATAACAGACATCAATTATTTTGTTTTTTATTGATCATCTGTCATGTTCCCCAAAATGAATGAATGAAAGTATTTCCTTGTGCTTCCCCTCTCAATATATGTATTGACATATATATTTAAAATTATATAAACATTAAATATGATTCGTAAAAGTATATATTTTATATGTCTACATGTAGACATATAAATAGAAAACATCTACACATGCTATACTAAATCTAAAAATATGCAAATACACAGAATTCCCCTTAAAAATGATTATGAGAGGGGCGGCGCCATGGCTCAATAGGCTAATCCTCCACCTTGCGGCGCCAGCACACCGGGTTCTAGTCCCGGTCAGGGTGCCGGATTCTGTCCTGGTTGTCCCTCTTCTAGGCCAGCTCTCTGCTGCTGCCAGGGAGTGCAATGGAAGATGGCCCAAGTGCTTGGCCCTGCACCCCATGGGAGACCAGAAGAAGCACCTGGCTCCTGCCATCAGATCAGCACGGTGCACCGGCTGCAGCACGTCGGCCGCAGCGACCATTGGAGGGTGAACCAATGGAAAAGGAAGACTTTTCTCTCTGTCTCTCCCTCTCACTGTCTATTCTGCCTGTCAAAAAATAAATAAATAAAAATAAAAATGATTATGAGAGCCTATTTTTTTTCTTTTTCACCTCTGTTATAAAGGATAAACGAAAAATAAAAGAAAGGAAGAAAACCAAAAAGTGTATTTAACCTCTTCTTACTATAGGCTCCTGTATGCCCCTGTTCATTCTTTTGTAATCAACTCCTACCATCTTTACTATCTATTACTTATATCTTAGTCTATGCATTGTAGATAAATGCTCACATCTTTATCTTTTCTGTTATATTATCTTATATTTTCACACTTAAGACATGTTTATATTGGTCTTCAAACTTCTTGAAGAATTGATCCAGTAATGTAATAATTGAAAGTTTCTATATTATCTTATATTTTTTGTTAAAAATATTTCTTGTATTAAGTAAATGAATTAATTTTGAATATGTATAAATTATTATTTTTAAGTTATAAAGATACTAATATTTAAAATAATTCATTAAAATAATATTTAATATTAAATATTCCATAAATTATTGTGCCATTTTTGAGACATGTAAGGTCTAGATATAATTTTCAAGGTAGAATCTAAGATTCAAAGACATAAAAACAAATACAGTGACTTAGGTGGACTTATTTTAGTGTTGTGGGAGAAGCTTTCTTTGAGTGACAAGAAAAAAGTTTGAAGGGTTGGTTTTGTTTGTTTTTCATACCTGAAGTCTGAGGATTTATGAAATACTGTTTCCAAGTTACAGACATAATCATGTTTATTTAATAGTCTGTTAACATTTAGAGATATAACTTTGATTGCTTTTTTTTTCTGACATTGTTTTACAGCTCAGCTACTTTATTACCTATTCTATTGATCTGAAAAAAATAAGTGTTCTTTAGTTCTGTAGTGGCTTGCAATGCGTATTACTGTTCACAAGTCTGGCAAACTCTGGTCAGCATGAGGACTTACTCAAAAGTAATAAAAAATATTGTTCAAACAAAAGTTGTATTCAAAATATCCCCAAGCTACAGACTGATTGCGCAGTCATTTCAAACAGTATCTGAGGGAATATGTTTTCAGGACAGCATAGTCTATGGAAGCTATTGCTTGGTGTTGTAATAAATTTGATTTATAAAAACCACATCAATTAAAATTGGTAGGTTTCCTGATATCAATATCTTAAATAGGTCATTGTAACTTTCCAAAGTTTTAATTAGTTGTTGAATTTTTGTTAATGACAAAATTAATTTTGGTAATGTCAATAAATGTAGCATCATAGCATTTTTCCATCATTTCTAACTAATAATGAATACATGTGTCTAAGGATAGTACTTATTAAAGATTGGATGAATATTAAGAAAAATTTTCTTTTTCTGACATGCATATTACCATTAATTGAAAATACTTCGTAATGGAAGCTACTCTGTATAATAGTGTAATGGTGAATGAAAGGCATTATTTTACAACACAGAAGTTTACAACATAGAAAGAGGGTCTTAATGAATTCATGTATTATGAATATTATATATATATATATACATATATATATATAATCCTTAGGAGGTTGAGAAGTCCCAGAAAATATTACAGACTGTGAAGATAAAATTTAACTGTATTATAGATGTATGAAATAATCTCACAGAAGGGGGTATGTATTGATCTAAGTAACTTTGGAAATGATTAAATGCAAAATAATTTGTACATAAGCACTGTATTCTAGTTAATATAGTTTTTTTTTTCTTTTGATAGGCAGAGGGGGCAGTGAGAGAGAGAGAGGCAGAGATAAAGGTTTCCTTTTCTGTTGGTTCACCCCCCAGTGGCTGCTGCGGCCAGCGTGCTGCGGCCAATGCACCACGCTGATCTGAAGCCAGGAGCCAGGTGCTTCTCCTGGTCTCCCATGCAGGTGCAGGGCCCAAGGACCTGGGCCATCCTCCACTGTACTCCCAGGCCACAGCAGAGAGCTGGCCTGGAAGAGAAGCAACTGGGATAGAATCCGGTGCCCAGACTGGGACTAGAACCTGGTGTGCTGGCACCGCAGGTGGAGGATTAGCCTGTTGAGCTGCAGGGCCAGCCAGATAGAGTTCTTTTTTGATGAGAGTAGATGTTAGTAGTTCTCATGCTGATTGTGTGTGTTTGTTTGTGTATACACACAAGGATACTTTAATTGAAATAATTATGTAAATGGAGGGCAGATCCATACCAAATGCTCCAATCCAGAGCCAGATTTCTTGCCATAAGAGAGGAAATTTATAGATAATCAAAGAAAGAGGAGGGAAAATTGATAAATGTAATGAATTAGAGTTGAAGCTATCAAAAAGCACTTATGTTACATCTAATATAGATACAGATGGTTACTTATAGAAACATCTATAGATACTGAAACATCTATAAATATCTATAAATACAGTTGTTAATATGCATACACATACTCTTATTTCCTTACTGTGTCAGCTAAGATAGCCTTAAAGAAATGGCCTAGCAAAATCAATGACGATACGTATCACCCAGCTCTTGGTTTGTTTTGTTTTTATTCAACTTTCTTGAGATATAATTCACATAGCATACAATTTAGATTGTTAGTATGCATTCCAATGGCTTTTAGTATATTCACAGATATATACAGATAACACCACTGTCAATTTTGGGGCCTTTTTATCAGCTCAAAAAGAAATTTCATGCCCTTCAGCTATGATTTCCATCTTACCCATCCAGCCCAGCTCAAGGCAATCAATAATCTACTGAATGAAATTATATAATATATGGCTGTGTGTGACTGGCTTGTTTCATTGTTGGCATAATGTTCTGAGATTCATCAATGTTGCAGCATGTATCCTCATTTCTTCTTCTTCTTTTTTTTTAATAGGCAGAGTTAGACAGTGAGAGAGAGAGACAGAGAGAAAGGTCTTCCTTTTCCGTTGGATCACCCTCCAATGGCCGCAGCAGCCAGCGCATCGTGCTGATCCGAAGCCAGGAGCCAGGTGCTTCTCCTGGTCTCCCATGGGGTATAGGGCGCAAGGACTTGGGCCATCCTCCACTGCACTCCCTGGCCACAGCAGAGAGCAGGCCTGGAAGAGGGGCAACCAGGACAGAATCCGGCACCCTGACCAGGACTAGAACCTGGTGTACCGGCACTGCAGGCAGAGGATTAGCCTGTTGAGCCACGGCACTGGCCTATTTCTTCTTATGATCAGGTAGTATTCCATTGTACTTATTTACAAATTCATGAGTTAGTAGATATTTGAGTTGTTTTTGCATTTTAGCTATTGTGAACACTGATACTATAAATATTTATGTGAAAAGTCTTATGGGGAAATGTATTAAATTACCTGATGAATATAACTAGATATGAAATTGTTGAATCATGTCTTAAGTATATATTTAATCATTGAGAAAGTAAATACTTTTCAGTGACCATTTTTTCAGTACTACCAGAAATATATGAGGATTCCAATTTTTCCACATCCTAAAAATGCTTGTTATTATCTTTTTCATTATAATCATACCAGTGAGTATTAAGTGGCAACTCATTATGATTTTTAGGCATTTATGATTAATAATTGTATTAAGTGACTTTTTTAATAAACTATGTCATTTCTCTGCCTTTTTTGGAGAAATGTGTATAGACATTAAGGCTAATCCTCCGCCTTGCGACAATCCTTAACCAAATATATAGCATAATCAATCTAGAAAAAGGTCGAGATAAAATGCAATCATTTGCTTTTTCTTTTCTTTATTTCTTTTTTTTTAAATTTATTTATTTAAACCAGTCCCAAAGGGACAAATATAACATTTATTTATTTGAAAGCAGAGTTAGAGAGAAAGAGAGGGGTGGGAGGGAGAGAGAGAGAGCAAATCTTCTATCTGCTGGCTCCCCAAATGGCTGCAATGACCAGGACTGAGCCCAGCCAAAGCCAGGAGCCTGGGTATTCATCAAGGTCTCCCATGTGGGTGACAGGGTCCATGCGCTTGGGCCATCTTTTGCTCTTTTCCAGGCGTGCTGGATCAGAAGGGAAGCAGTGGGATCTCAAAGGCCTCCTCATAGTGGGAGGCAGGTGTCTCAGGTTGTGTCCTAACCCACTGTACTGCAATGCTGGTCCCCCTCTTCCTCTTGTAAATCTACTCTACTGTTAATGTATTTACTTTAATGTGATTCCATGTTGATAGTTGTTATCCTAATGCTTTTTTTTTTTTTTTTGGATCCTAATGCTTTTATTGTAGAACTCCTTTAAATATTTCTTATAGGGCTGGTCTGGTGGCGATAAATTCCTTCAGTTATTGCTTGTCATGAAACATCTTTATTTTTCCTTCATTTCTGAAAGAGAGCCATCTTGGACACCATATTCGTGGCTTGCAAATTTTCCCTTTTAGTTCTCTGAATTTTTCAAGCCATTCGCTGCAGCCTTGAAAGATTTCTTCTGTAAAGTTTGTCATTAACCTAGTGGAAATTTCCTTATAATTGACTTAACGTTTTTCTCTTGCTGTTTTTAGAATGCTTGCTTTGTTGTGTACCTGTGATGGTTTGACTATATATCTATATCTATATCTGTATCTATCTCTCTCTCTCTCTCTCTCTCTCTCTCTCTCTCTCTCTCTATATATATATATATATATATATATATATATATAATATGCTTTGGAGAGAAAACCTTTTTGGTTGAATTTAGGTGTCCTTTGGTTTCCTAGATCTGGAAGTCTGTACCTTTTCCAAAATTAGGAAAGTTTTGAACAATGATTTCACTAAATAGATTTATAAGCTTTACCTTGGTATCTTACAAGTCTTCAAGGCTTTCTTTGGTATTTTTCTTTCTTTTGTTCTTTCTCTCTTCCTTTCTCTCTTCCTTTCTCTCTCTCTTTCTCTCTCTCTTTTTCTTTCTCTTTCTTTCTTTCTCTCTCTCTTTTCTTTCTTTCTCTCCTTTCTTTTTCTTTCTTTCTTTCTTTCTTTCTTTCTTTCTTTCTTTCTTTCTTTCTTTCTTTCTTTCTTTCTTTCTTTCTTTCTTTCTTTTTGTGTGTCCTTTGGATTGTATCAAAAGACTGTCTTCAAGCACAGATTTTTTTTTTTTCTAATTGCTCATTTCTCTTGTTGAGCACTCAATTCTGTCTTAAACACATGTATTGAGTTCTTTAAGGTTTCTGATCAGTTCCTTATTTTAAAAAAAGATTTATCTTATTCATTTGAAAGGCAAAGTTACAGAAATATCTAGATAGATAAATAGATAGAAAGGTAGATAGATAGAAACAGACCGGAAGAGAGAGAGAGAGAGAGAGGAAGTGGAGAGAGGAGAGATCTTTCATCCACTGGTTCACTCCCCAAATGGCTGCAACTGCTGGAGCCAGGAATCTAGAACTCCATCTATGTTTCCCATGTGGATGGCAAGGCCCCAAATACTTAAGACAGTTTCATCTTCTCTCCTAGGGAATTAGCAAGAAGCTACATTGTAAGTAAAGCAACTAGAACTCTAAATGGTGCTCTATAAGGCATGTCTTCATCACAGGCAACAGCTTAACACAATGTGTCACAATGATTGTCTCTGATTGGATGTCTATCTCTAATGAATTTCTCATTTGTATAATGAATTGTCAATCTAATTTCATTGAATTTTCTGCCTGCGTTCTCTTGAATCATATTAAGTTTTTTTTTTTTTAATAATTATATTGAGTTCTTTGTTGGGAGACTCATCAGTTTTCGTTTCTTGGTTATCTGTTGCCAAAGAGTTATTACATTCATTTATAGATACAATGTTACCATGCTTTTTAATGTTTCTTTTGTCCCTGTTTGTGTTTTTGTACATCTGGTAGGTAAATTGCTTCTACAAACTTTATAAGGTAGCTTTTGTAATAAAAGGCTTTCTGATTATGACACCAAGGTTGTTGGTTGGATATGCTGTATTGGCTTTGGTTCCCTGTAGGAGCTTTAGTATAGGTCCTATTAGTTTCTTGAACTGTAATAAATATTGATGATGTTCACAGGTGTCTCAGTGACCTAGGCTGCAGAGACTCTGGTGCAACACTACTGGTTGGGAGTCAGGTCCATTAGACAAGGTGTGTCTGCTTGGCAGCTCTGGGTGTGATGCATCCAGCTATGGGTATGGTACACCTGTTGATTTCTATGAGTCATGTGGGAACTAAGGCATCCCTTTGGGCGCAAGTGAGAGGGGACAGTATGTGTAATGGGACAATGTCTAAAGATTGCACTGCGCAAACTTCATAGAGCCTTTGGGTGCTGACTTGATCAGGTAAGGCGGCTCAGCTGCTCCTCAGCTAAGGACATTGCTTATATCTTTTTCTGATAACCACAAATCACGTTAAACGTCTTGGAATTGGATGTTGAACTGATTCTTGGGTCAGCAGCAGGGTGGATTTGGTTGCCCAGATGCTTCTAAGGGCCCTTAGTGTGCAAAGTTACTGAGAATTCTGCTTGGTTGCTGCTTAGAGTCAGAGTTGGTGGTCAGGGTTTCTTGTCTGCTTACCTGGGTCTTTATGGGCCAATCACTGAAAACTTGCTCTCTGGTTGCTTTCTGGGACACAAGCTGTATGGGTGGAATTACCTAGCTATTTTAAGGGAAGCAGGAGTGGAAGCAGGACCACCCAGCTTTTTTTCTGAGGCCTCTTCAGGATGAGCCATTCAAATGTGCAGCCCAGTCTTTTTGCTGGATAATGGGAGTGTGTTTATGTGTGTGTGCATGCTCATATACATGTTGGATGTTGGAGGGTGCTCCTGGCTTGTCCACAGGGCTGGATTACTAGAGTTTTTTAGAGAAACTGCTTAGGAAACCACACGGAATTCTGGGTAGGTAGAACCTCAAGAGGGCTCTATGAAATCAGTACTCAGTTGAGAAAGGCTGCAACGATGGCTGGGCTCTTTCTCAGCACAATTCAAAAGTTTGGTCACCCGGCAGTTACTCAAATTGGGCTTGAGACCTGAGAGGCAGGCAGGCTTCTCCAGAAGTAAATGCCTCAGATGTCTTTGAGGTGAATAAGGGCGCAGGGTACCGCCCACTTACTCTTTCTTTGCCCAGGGAAATTTGTCTGGATTGGGGGGTTACCAGATCTTGATTTCTAATATCATTCTCCATTAAGGGCATCAGAACTCCTTAGAAAAATGAATAATTCTAAGAGTAGGGGAGGAAATAAACCATATGAACATAAAGAATCTTTCTTGCAGTATCAGAATATAATGAACAAAACTGAACAAAATACCCACTGATTGGGACATATTAAAGGAGCACTGGAGTCAACTGAAACAGTACCTGGAGTCCAAATATGCACCAACTTAAGCAACAAAAACAATTGTATTTTTTATAACCCAAAGAATTAAATAAATATCCGTGAGTCAGATATAAATTAATGATTAATTAGTTGGTATAGAGAAGAGAAGAATAATCTCAAATAAATATAGTAGATACCCGACTCTGATGGAAAGGAAGCATATTTTCCTAGATCACAGATACAGACAGAGCAAAGTAACTTCTTTCCAAAAAATAGTGTGGAAAGGAAAGGAAATGAATAGCATTGCTGTAACCTGACAGACTTCATTTCAGTCAGGAAATCAAGGTCAACAGCAAAAGTCATAAATTTTGTTGATAGAATATAACTTTGGAATGATGTGATGAAAACTGCATTTATCTCTGTGAGCATTTCCCCAAAAACCTGTAATTTTAGTCTAACAGTAGAGAAATCATCAGGAAAATTCTAGTAGAGAGACATCTTGTTTAATATACTTGATCAAGACTTCTCAGACCCATCAAGATCATCAAAAACAATGAAAATCTGATGAAATGCCAGAGCAAAGTCATGATGACATGACAAATAAATGTGTCATGGAATCATGGATGATTCTGGAACAGAAAATGGACATTATGAAAAAACAAAAAACACAATAAAATCTGAATAAACTGTGAACTTTCATTAATAGTATGGTATCAATATTGGATCTTTAATTTTAACAAATGTGTCATATTAATTTAAGATGTTAATGAAAGGGGCCAGCACTGTGGTGTAGTGGGTAAAACCGTTGCCTGCAGTGCCAGCATCCCATATGGGTGCCAGTTCAAGTCCCAGTTGCTCCACTTCTGAGCTAGTTCCCTGCTAATACACCTGGAGCAGTGGAAGATGGCCCAAGATGGGCCCCTGCACCCACATGGGAAACCCAGAGGAATCTACAAGCTCCTGGCTTCTAATCAGCCCAGCTCTGTTGCAGCCATCTGGGGGAATGAACCAGAAGATGGAAGACTTCTTTCCCTCTCTTTCTACTTGTGTCTCTGCCTGTCTGTAACTCTGCCTTCCAAATAAATAAATAAATCCTAAAAAAAGGATGTTAATAAGAGTAAGAACTGTGGAGATATCAGCATAATATGGGAACTCTGTACTCCATGCTTAATTTTTTTTTACTGCAAATCTGAAACTATTCTAAAACATAAAGTCTATGAATAAAAATTGATAATATTCATAATTTGTAGTTCAGTATTTCTAATTTGCATTCTATTCGCATGAGAGATTTTATAGAAATACTTAAAGTTTCTGAGTTATAGAAGTTTCCCATCATGGATAATACCTAATTTTAATATCAGAGTTAATATTTATAAAAGGCATAAACAATACTATTGTGTTTAACACTTAAACAGGCTGCAGTTGTACAAATTTGGCAACTTTGTTATTGGAAATGATAATGGGAGAACATAAATATTTAATTGTTGTTAAATATACTTGTAGCAATGCCATAATAAACTAAGCCAAAAAAATCTGTGTAGGAAAATGGAAAACTCATTTCAAATTAGAATATGAATTGATTCTGGTGCAAAATGATACTTCTACCATAATAAAAAATGGAAGACACTACTGAAACACACCGACACTACTGATACAAAGGTACTTCAGCTCATGGAAATTGGAATTAAAAGATAGGTTTATTTTGATACAAACAAATCTTGAAAGCCATGGATAGAAAGGGTGTTCAAAGTTTGTGAAAGTCATATGCTGAAAAACTATCCAAGAACTTAAAAAAATTGATACCAAAATAAAAATTTCCCTTTTTTGGACTATTTTTTTATTTTAAAAAATTAATAGGGGCCAGTGCTAACATAGCAGGTGAAGCCACTGCTTGCAGTGCCAGCATCCCATATGGACGCCAATTCGAGTCCCAGCTACTCCACTTCTGATTCTACTCTCTGCTATGGCCTGGGAAAGCAGTAGAAGATGGCCCAAACCGTTGGGCCCCTGCACCCATGTGGGAGACCCAGAAGAAACTCCTGGCTTTGGATCAGCACAGATCAGGCCATTGTGGCCAGTTTTAGAGTGACCCAGTGGATGGAAGACCTCTCTCTCTCTCTCTCTCTCTCTCTCTGCCTTTTCTTCTCTCTCCATGTAACTGTGTAACTCTGACTTTCAAATAAATAAATAATTCTTTAAAAAAATAACAGAAATATAAAAATCATATGCATTTATGTGATATTCTGTGATGTTTTGTTGTATGTATATAATGCACAATGTCCAATCAGGGTAAATATGTTCATCCTTTCAAGCATTTTACATTTCTGTACAGTGAAAACATTCAAAAAATCATATCTCCTAATATTTCAATAGAGTAATATGCACTAAATTTATATTATCTATGTTTACCTTACTGTGCAACAGAACCTCAGAACTTCTTACTTGTATCTAGCTATAACCTAGTTTCCATGAATCGAGTTTTCCAAATCCCTCTGCTCTTTTCTTTCCACCCTATGGTTACCATGATTATGTTTTTAAATTCTTTGAGATCACCTGTTGTCTTTATACTCCACATATGAGAGAGGTGATGTGATGCTTGCCTTTCTGTGCTTGACTTGCTTTACTTTATGTAATGACCTTCAGTTCTATCTGTGGTGTGCAAATGACAAAATTTTATCCTTTTTTATGACTGAGGAAAATATTGACTATATACATCACATTTTCTTCACCCATTCATCACTGGATAGACATTTAGGTTGTTTCTATTTCTGGTTATTCTGAAAAGTGATGAAATAAACATGGGACTGCAAATGTCTCTTTGACACATAGATTTTATTTCCCTTGGCTATATGTCCGAGAGTGTGACTGTTGGATCCTAAGGTAGTTCTATTTTTTAGTTTTTTTGTTTTTTTGGCAGGGGGACTACATACCATTTTCCACAATGGCTATGCTAATTTACATTCCCAACAACAGCTTGTAAGGGTTTCCTTTTCTCTTCTTGCCGAAACTTATAATGTTTTATTTGAGTTCTCAGGAGGGTTATATTAGTTTGATCAAAACATTGAAGTAATTTTCATAAAAGATTTATTTACTAATTGAAAGGCAGAGTTACCGAGATGGAGACAGAGAGACAGAGAGATCTTCCACAAACTGGTTTGCTCCTCAAATGGTCACAAAGGCTAAGACTGGGCCAGGCTGAAGCCAGGAGCCTGGACCTCCATCCAGATTTCCCATGTGGCTAACAGGGACCCATGAACTTGGGCCATTTTCCACTGCTTTCCCAGGCTCATTAACAGGGAGCTGGATCAGAAGAGGAACAGCCAGGAATTGAACCGGAACTCATTGGATGCCAGTGTCACAGGCTATGGCTTAACCACCTGTGGCACACTGCTGGCCTTAATGAACTGATCTTTGAAAAAAAGAATAAAATGCATTAATTTACAAGTGAAAAAGAAAAAACCTTCTCACCTTGTGTCTTTTTGATAGTAGCCATTCTAACTGGGAGATAATATCTTATGTGATTCTGATTTACATTTCCTTGGTGATAAGTGATATTGAGCATTTTTTCATGTACCTGTTAATCATTTGTATGCCTTCCTTTGTGAAATGCTTGTTTATATCTGTTGACCATTTTTAAGTGAGTTGCTTGTTTGTTTTTGCTACTGAGTTGCTTGAGTTCTTTATATATTCTGAATATTAACTCCTTGTCAGATATATAGCTTGCATATCTTCTCTCTCATCCTGTAGATTGTCTCTTTGCTCTGTTGACTGTTTCTTTTGTTGTGTAGCAACTTTTTAGTTCATTTTTTAAATTCCATTTGCCCTGGAACTTTTTGAAATACCTCATGTAATTCCAAACACTTGTGATGCTGTATGTAGAATTAAATGAAATAATACCAAAGTAACCTAACTTCCATTACAAGCATCTTCTCTGTTTTGAGAAATTCCACTGTATGCATGCCATGTTATTTCCATGTATAATTACTGAAATGTTGAATAAGCACTTCTGAAAAATGGAGAGTAGTTTTCCCTCCACATTTAGAAGAATATAGAAAAGTGGAAGTTTATTTTTAAATTGGGATATATTTAGTCCTGAATTTAATTTTGTATAGACTGAATATAATTTTATGGATTTGGAGTACATGTTGAAAATTCTTCATTTTTTTCTTTCACAAGCAGCTTGCTTCTTTCTCTCTCACAGTAATGACACTGTATCATTACACAGGCTGAAAATGTATCCTGGGAAGCTGTAGGGGTTTTGACCTCTAGGAGAGAACCCTCTTCTTCCCATTTTTTTCCTGTATATTAATGCATACATGAAATATAACAGAATAAAAATTAGGACAGTACTTGAACTAGATACTGTTAAGAGATTTCTTATGAAAAACTGAAAATGAACACAGAATTTGGGTTTGAAAAGTCAGAAAGCATAGCAAATATCTTAGTCCAGTGCTGCTGGGGCTCCACTTCTAGTTTTTTGCAAACCACATTTCTCTGTACTCCTCTACTCTAGCCAGCCATACCCACTATGCTATCGACCCTTACACTGTGAACTCCCTCCTAGAACAAGTCCTCTACATCTAAGTTCACCTCTTCTGGGAATGCTGAATGTACACATGTGTATGAATTCATAACCAATCTGTGGGTCCCATATTCAAGAATGATATTTCTGATGTTCTTGAGTCTCATTTTTTTCTATTATGTACTTTCATGATGCCTTCTATCCTACTTTTGTGGATAATTTGTTTCACATTTAAAATATTTTGTATGATTACTACATGACCTTCACATTACTCTAAAATGTCTTTAGGGTGGGAACTCCATCTTGTTTTGTGTACCTTACAATTTTAGCAATTCAGCATTACTGGACAAATAATAAACTTGATAAATAATTTTGGAATGAATAAAAGGATAATTTGCCTCATCAAAATGAAATAACCATGACAAAGCTAGTCCTTGTTGTTTAGCCTTTCTTGTCCAAATTCTTCCAGAACAGACGGAAATATCAGTTGCTTCCTGAGAAGGAAAAAAAAAAAAAGTCTTTTTATTCCTTCATATCTCTCTCCCCCCCATCACTTCTTAGAAAAAATATTGGAAGATCAACATTTCCATTGCTTTTTATAATCAACAGTTAGATTAATCAAGAAGATTTCTTTCCAGTATAAAATGATGCAGGAAATGATTTCAAGGCAGCTGCTCTGCTATATATTTCTGGGCATCTGTAATTTTAAATGGAACCCATTTAAATCCATTCCTCAGGCACTGCATGTGAAAGATTTTTCAAATATACAGCAAGAGCTTTAGTATATAAAAAAGCAAGAATCAATTGAACACCTACTAACAATTTGTATTAGATTTCTTTTTTCATTTACTCTTTAATAGCTTTTTTAAAAGATCATACCATATGCATATCAACAAACAGTTTTGAAATCTTTTAATAAGCAGCTGTGTCTGAAATAGCATTAGGAGGTTTAGTCTTGGGAAATGCTATTGTAATTAAGGTTGCTTTGAGTCATAAGGAGTTCAAAAGAGATTAATTTTAATCTTTGAAAACCCCATGCCACCTACTATGATGGCATGCATCCTAAAACTAATCTAATTATTTGATGACAATTCTAGCATTGAAGATTATTTCATTTAATTGTTTTCACTTTGCATCTTTGGGGACTTTACTATCTGAAACAAAGTTAGGAATGTCTTCCTTTTTAAGAAGTTGTATCTATTCTTTGAAGTGAATTAACTGACCAACTATTTCTTATTTAATTCATCAGTTGGAAAATGATTTTCAATTAATTTCTTTGATGTTTTTAGAAAATTCACTTAATGTACATAAACAGATCCTATATCAGGTACTGCTGTGTTTGAATAGGATTTGGCTTCCCCAACTCCTAAATATGTTTAAATGTCTAAGTCTTATGTTAAAACTTAATGAATTAAAGGTGGAGAATTGATCTAATCATAGTATCTTGGAAGTGGACGCAGGGGGATGTCTGAAGTTAATTGAGGATTGGCACTGAGAAGATAGTTCTTTGAACAGCGTTGATTACTTAAGCAGAATTTGTCCTGGTTTCTTTTTTTTTCCTACTTCCTGGCTCACCATGTGTTCATTCTTCCCTATCTTCCAGCCTATTCAGAAGCCTAAACCAGTAGGGTAGCCCAGTCTTGGACTGTGAGCCTCCTACACTGAAATAAACCTCTTCCTTCCTAAGCAGCGCCTCTCAGGGGTTGTAGTTAAAGTAATGAAAAGCTGGCCAGCGCTGCGGCTCAACAGGCTAATCCTCCGCCTTGCGGTGCCAGCACACCGGGTTCTAGTCTCGGTCGGGGCGCCGGATTCTGTCCCTGTTGCCCCTCTTCCAGGCCTGCTCTCTGCTGTGGCCAGGGAGTGCAGTGGAGGATGGCCCAAGTGCTTGGGCCCTGCACCCTATGGGAGACTAGGATAAGCACCTGGCTCCTGCCATCGGATCGGCGTACTGGCCGCGGCAGCCATTGGAGGGTGAACCAATGGCAAAGGAAGACCTTTCTCTGTGTGTCTCTCTCTCTCTCACTGTCCACTCTGCCTGTCAAAAAAAAAAGTAAAATAAAAAGTAATGAAAAGCTGACTCATAAGTAGGATACTGAGAGAGTTTATGTACAGTAACAAAAAATAATATATAAAATGAATACTCAAAGTTTATTTTTTGATACTCCCTAGAGGAGTGGTTATTAATGAGATGGCTCACTGAACATGTTATCTATTCAAACATCCGTGATCATGAAGTCAAGGAAGAAGTACCGACCAATTTGAGAAAAATAAATGGTATCATAGAAAAGTGCCAAGCATCAGTTTCATTCATATTTGTTTGAGCAAGCTTTAGAGCTATGCCTTTTTTGTTTGTGCTTTTCCACTGTTTTTTAAAATATCTATTTATTTATTTGAAAGTCAGAACTCAGAGAGGGCGAGACAGAGGTTGCTTCCATGCATTGGTTCACTCCCCAGGTGTTTGCAGTGGTCAGGGTTGAGGCAGTTTGAGACCAGGAGCAAGCAACTTCATCTGGATCTCCCACCTGGGTACAGGGGCCTAGGCGTTTAGAACATCATCCATTCTTCTTCCAGGCCATTAGCAGGGACACAAACTGGCACTCAGATGCCAGAGTCGCAGGTGATGGCTTTACCTGCTATGCCACAACAATGGAATCCCCCATTTATTTTTCAAAAGTCTGAACATATATTAATTCAATAAAAATTAAAATTAAGTTAAAATGACTGAAGCTTTTATAAGATGACTAGCAGTTCTGTGTAAGCAGAGCTTCTTGATCATCTTCTCAAAATAGTGCTTTTAAATACATAAAGTAAAAATTGCATTAAATTTATAATGAGATATATGATTATCAAGATATTACATTTGTGATACATTAATTTACATACTTTATTACTATTACATAAAAAGATCTAGCACTGCGTCTAATTGCTATCATTTTGAAGAAGTGATGACCATAAATAGTATTACAACATAACTGGCCATTGTTAATGTGATAGAAACTATTTGTGATTTACATTAATGACAAAGTCACCAATATGGCTAACATTGAACTATAGTGACTTGTTTCCCACTCAAGTTTAAGGACATCCTGAATTCTATTCAGGTACCCTAGGGGTTCTAAGAATCCTGATTTAGAGTGGCTAGTTGACAAAGGGGCCCGTTCTTTGACAGAGGGCTTTAAAATGTCAGCATCTTTCTCTTGAATATTTCAGAATCTTCAGAATATGATCTTCCAGTTTCTCCGGGTGTTCATGTCTGATTGAAGGAAGTTCCACAGAGGGAAAGGAAAGCACTTACAGTTGATCATTAACATACAGGATCAGCTGCTGTCCTCCCTGGCACATAGGAACCTTGGCTCAAAGCATCCAGGGCAGTGCTGTGCAACATGAGAGCCACTGTGCGTTACAGCATTAGATGGCTTTGGCCTTTGAGGGCTGGACATAGATTCCTGGGTAGCTTTCCCTGTGGAAGTTTCTCTCCAGCTAGCCAAGGGCTGTGGACTCTCTCCTGGAAGTGAATTGGTCTTAGCTAGGCCTCTCTGTGGAAACATGGCTCAGAACTTCTGTTTTCTTCTTCGGAGCAGATTCTGAAGATTATATTCCTTGAGAAGCCACAGTTATCACCTTCCAGATTCCAGCCTTTTTTTTTTTCTCTCCATTCTCTTCTACCACATGGAAACATCAATGTATGGAGACACCAGAGTTACTGCAATCAGTAAGTTTGTGGTGAGGAGTACTTAGTTGATTGCAATTTTCCTGAATGTACAAGGCCCATAACCACTGGATTAAACTGATTGACAGACGTAAAATGCACACTCTTTAAGCACTGACTGTATTTCCGGCCATGCCTTGATTACTAGACTCTGAACTACATATTTTGGGATTCTGCTGGAGGAAGGCTCTTTCTGTTTGAATAGGCCTTTGAGGGCAAAACAGGTGTTACATTCTCAGCTGGTCTCTTCACCAGGTGGAAGTAAATCTACCCACTCAACTGGATCTCAGTTTTCCCCAAATGAGGTGGGGGATCTGATGAAGGGGATGAAGTTACAGATGTCAGGATTTGCGTTATTTCTCCCATTGTAATGTCTCCATCCTCAGTGGGGAGTGCACAGTATGTGCTCTGAAAATACCCATGGAAAAGAGGAATAAGTCAGTTCCTATCTAAAAGCAGACCATTTGGGAAGCCATGTAAGATTCTTGTCTATGTCTTAGATCACAGGTGGGGAGGTACAATTCTCCCATTTGCCTGGAAGTAGAAAGAAATTGGGTTTCAATGAATTTTGACAATATATGCTAAGTAGTCACAGCCATAAAGAATTGAAATTTGATAACTCTCTTTTTCTCCTTCTCAGTTTAGGTGAACTCCACAGAATGATTATTGTAGTCATTTTTCTTGATTATTTTTCCAGTCATCAACTTGATAATAACACCTGGCAATAAACATATTCTGTATTCCTTATGACAGTCATATTCAGTGAATAGACAATTACTGAGATGCATATTGCATA
This sequence comes from Sylvilagus floridanus, assembly GCA_949820135.1. Lineage (NCBI taxonomy): Eukaryota > Metazoa > Chordata > Mammalia > Lagomorpha > Leporidae > Sylvilagus > Sylvilagus floridanus. The sequence goes on from OX463231.1 coordinate 23,537,152, forward strand.
TTTGTTTCTCATTATTGTCAAGTGGTTCTCTTTATGTTCATCGGAATGTCCTATTGGAAAATAGTCTCAGTCATCCTTAATGTGGGGATCTAGGCTGTGGTTTGAGAAGTGATTAGAATAAATATTTTGAATAATCAACTTTGGTCTCTAAATATGTTTTTCCTCACAGATCATTGCTTTTTACACTCATCGGGGTTGAGGAAAATCACTGGAGAGCACCATAGACTGAAGGAGAGGTGTTGATACTTTCGTGTCTGGGTAAGCTGAGACTGAAATTTTGTGTGATATTCATTCTGTAGCACTGTCATAAAATGTGCCAGGCATGTTCTGAAGCTCAAACAGGATCACACAGGGCAATGTAGACCAAAGCTACAGGGGAATGTCATCAGCATTTGATAATGACAACACAGTTTTTGGGTGAGCTTGCCTGTGGATATTGAGTGGAAATGGTTAGACAAGTTGTGAATAACAAATTTTGTATGAAAGTTGGATATTAGAATAATTGAGTTGGTAAAATATAAGTGGAGACTAGTAATAGTATCAGGTAAAATATAATGTTTCAGGCACTGTTCTAAGCACTTTACATGGAAAACTCTTTAATATTTATTGTGACCTCATGAGGCAAGTATTACTTTATAATAATATATCAGAAAGGAAATTGTATCTTAATGATTTTTAAAAAGTGCCCAAATGTCATGTACAAAACAAATGAAGAAGCTTGAGTTTAAAAGTGGTCATTCTTAAGGTTGTGTTAGCTTATTAACCATGGTGTTATCCTCCTTGCAAACAATAAGCAGAGAATGGAAAGAACTAGAACATTTTTTTGTTAAATGTTAAATTAAATGCTAATTTTGAGATCAAGTAGAAATGAAATGTATTCAAATGTTGATGAGGTTGAAGATTGGTGATGGAGTTTGAAGTTAGATGAAGGATAGGCAGTTATAGCTTAAAAGTAGTATACCATGTGTTTAAGGCTTCAGGAATACTGCAGTTCAGAAAATGAGAAAATTGAGGGAGTGTTACTGGGAGTGAATGGCTGAGGTGGAACAGAGGTGAAGATCTTACTGTCAGGAAGGGGAGGGATTCATGAATATCCATTGCTAATAATACTTTCAGAGAATTTTGAGGAAAGATAAACTATGAGCAGAGGCTTTAACAGAGCAAGAAAAATAATTACTTTGAATGTTTATTGAATTTTAAAACTTCCCTTTATATACCTCAGCTAAGTGCTGAAAACTAGGATCATACTCATTTTGTTCTTTTTCCTTCTGGGAGGGCAAGAAAAAAATAAAGAAACCTATGGGAGAAGTCAAGTTGATTCTCCTCCTTTTCTTTTTGATTCTATAGTTTTCCTTCCCAACTATCTCAGCCATTGTTGACCTTGGGCTTTTGAAAATCTTGTGAGATTCTAGAGTTATCTTTCTAACCTGACCATGGGTGTTTAACTCGCTGCCTTTGTTTAATATGCTCTGACTTACAGCTAGTCTTGACCTGTTTATCATAGAATGACAGCTGCCTTACTGACCTGATTCACTGCATTCTCGCAAATTTCTGCTTCTTCATTCTCCTCAGTACTGACCTTGCATATCCTCTTGACACTTCCTGTAGGGCTGTTGACTGCCTACATGGATGTGAATGAACATTACATAGTTTGCTGCCAAGGAGAAGGACTTTTTGCTCTGGATTAGAATAAGTCTCTGCAAAAGATAGTCCCTGCATTTTCTTGATATAAAGTATCAATTAAGTCAAATGTGGCTAAGATCTTCCTCCTTACGAACAGATTTTTTTTTTCTTAAATAGATTTATTGATATAGTATGAGGTATAAACAGCTCTGAAGTAGCATAGGGAATTTTGGATTTAGAATTCAGTAGGGTTTTGGTTTTTGTGTTTCTTTTATTATAAAATTAATTATTTAATAATTACAACAATGAAAATTAACCATCATTTCAAAATAAAACCTAATTTACTTCCTGCTAGTGCCCTAAAGAGTCTTTTTTTGTAGTTCAGTGTGACCATCTCATCTTACCCGTTCACCAGTTTGTTTCTTCCTGCTTTATGGATTAAGTACTGCAGGGGCTATAGTGTTCCAACTTCCTTTCTTTCTCCCTCTTCTCTAGTGCCATGTGAGTATTTTACCAACAACTGACAAGGGTGGATGGAAGGCAAGAGGTGAGAACAGCATGTCTGTGTGGTAATTAAGGTTAAATATACGCATATTTAATTATTCACACTTTATTTGAATATTGTAATTTGGAGTTCTGGAAAGGCATTCGAATTCCAGTTGACTGTTAACAGCATGGCACTTGGGTTTTCAGAGAAGTGTGGATATAGGGCTAATTAGATTTAATATTGGGTATTTGGCTTAGAAATTCTTTTATTCAGTCTCCCAATAAGTAGCAAGATTTCACTAAGTCTCTTATCCTAGGGATGTTCTTTTAAGCTGAAACCCTTAATACTACTACGTGATTAAAGAACTAAATTTTAAATGTATAGGAAGATTCTTACACATGGAAAAGCAAAGCTAGGTAACTAATTCATTTTATTTTTTGTATGGTGGGGAGGAAGCCAGTTGAAAGATGAAACCAGTATGATAGATAAGAATAAAACATACTTCCAAGAGAATTGTTCATATGACAAATAGACAAGGGATTGTACACCTTGCAGTTAAAATGATAACCACTTATGAGCCAATTAAATGTGATTCTGAATTTCTACAGCAAAAGATGAAACTTCAATCAACTATTTTTCACTAGCTCCTTAAAGTATTTTTAGTCGTGATCTAGTCACCATATAATGTAAATCAGGTTGCTGAAGTTAAGGGATAGATTTCATAGGGAGAGGGCATGTGCTTGGAAACATGTGCAGTTTTGTCAACAGATAGATGTTTTGTTATGATTCCCTACTGTAGAAATTGAGGAAGTCTGGACTCTACTGAAATCTGTCATAGGTTCTTGCTTACAAAATCTTGGGGTTTGCAAACAACTTCTTTTATCTGTAGCAGACTATCTAGAAATGATAATAGTTTGACATTGATTGTAAAGATAGGGAACAAGACAAGCAAAATCCACAGATAAGAAATCTCACCAAACAACTTCTTTTATCTGTAGCAGACTATCTAGAAATGATAATAGTTTGACATTGATTGTAAAGATAGGGAACAAGACAAGCAAAATCCACAGATAAGAAATCTCACCAAACAACTTCTTTTATCTGTAGCAGACTATCTAGAAATGATAATAGTTTGACATTGATTGTAAAGATAGGGAACAAGACAAGCAAAATCCACAGATAAGAAATCTCACCAAAGAAGTCTACTTGTGCTCCATTCTTCCCCAAATTCTGAATTTTGATGTTAACATTTGACTTCTTAAATATTGCCTATCTCTTAGCATTTTAATGTGTGATTATAATTTTTATTCTTCATTGTAAAGATATAAATGGTTCATACCATGTTTATATCATTATAGTGTTCTGATTTGGGGGAGGAGGGTTTAGTTAGACTTACTAGTTAATTTTCTACCTTCTGGTATTTTCTTCTTGTTAGCATCTATCTTTTTCTTTCATTTTAAAGAAGATCCTTTAACATTTTTTTTGCGTCATAAATCTGATGTTAATAAATTCTATCAGGTTTTGCTTGAATATCATTCTCATTCTTTCAAATTTAAAGTATAGTTTTGCTGGATACAGTATTCTGTTTTTCCTTTCAGTACTGTAAAAGTCTCATCCCTCCCTACTATCCTGTAAGATTTCTGCTAAGAAGTGTGCAGTCAGGCAAACTGGGGCCACTTTTTGTGTTATTTGCTTTCTCTTGCAACTTTGAGAATCCTCTCTATCTTTAATCTTAGGTAGCTTACTTATGTTTTTGGATAGATTTGGGTTGGTTTGAATCTGATTGGTAACTGTTGAGCTTCCTGTACTTAGATAGCTGTGTCTCTCTCAAGGTTTTGAAAGTTTCCTGTTATTATATCTTCGAATATGCTTTTCATGTTCTTTTCATGCTATCCCATATTTCCCATAAGCTTTCTTCATTATTCTTGATTCTTTTTTTTCTTTTTCCCTCAACAGTTGATTTTCAGGTAGCTTACTTTCAAGTTCACTGATTCATTCTTCTGTTAGACCTATTATGCCCTTGATTCCTTTGATCATGTTTTTAATTTCACATAGTTTATATTTCAGTTGAAGTTTTCCTACTAAATTTTGTTTAATTACATTCATCTCTCTATCAATTCTCTGTGTTAAATATTGAATCATTTCTGTTCTCTTAAATTTTGTCATATTTCCTTAAAATACCTATTTTGAAATCTTCATATAAGCGTATTGAAATTTTAATTGCTAGATGGCTGGTTTCTGGCACTTTATTTTGCTGTTTAGCATAGATCATGGTTCCCTGCAAACCTGTAACACTTGTGGGTGTGCAACACTGTCTGTGCAGTGGGAGATTAGTTTTGAAATCTTTTTTTGGTTTTGGTGGTCCTTCTAGAAATCATAAATGATCTATTTTCTCTGAACTTGAGGGTACCTCTGCTATTTCAGTGATGGTACCCTAAATTGTGGTTTTCCCTAGGTCTGTTGTTCATATATATTTATTTATGTATTTATTTATTTTTTATTATTTTTTGACAGGCAGAGTGGACAGTGAGAGAGCTAGAGACACAGAGAAAGGTCTTCCTTTGCCTTTGGTTCACCCTCCAATGGCCGCCGCTGCTGGTGCGCTGCTCCCGGCGCACCACGCTGATCTGATGGCAGGAGCCAGGTGCTTCTCCTGGTCTACCATGGGGTGTAGGACCCAAGCACTTGAGCCATCCTCCACTGCACTCCTGGGCCACAGCAGAGGGCTGGCCTGGAAGAGGGGCAACCAGGATAGAATCCGGCGCCTCAACCGGGACTAGAACCCCGTGTGCCGGTGCCACAAGGCAGAGGATTAGCCTGTTGAGCCACAGCGCCAACCCATATATATTTATTAATTCAATCTTACTCTTATCCCTAAAGTCAAATTTGTCCCAAATCTGTAGTTGAAATATTTTTCAGTATGCACCATGAACATTCCTGAAATGGGTTAGTCCTTTCTTACAGCTTCATCCTGTGCCTCTGGTAGGTCCAGCCCCCTTGTTCTGAGCCTTTAAATGTCATGCTTCTAGTTTACATCTGGATCCTTAAGCTCACAAATTCCAGTACAGCCTATGGTAAGATTGAAGCTCACTTGCTATGTTCTGTCTGTCATTGAGAGGAGCTTACTACTTGATGTTGTGACTGTACCCATGATGGTATTTGTTGGATCACAGAACTTCACTCGATGCTGAAACAGCTTCAGAGGCTCTGTCTTCATGCACTGACCTGAGGACAACTAGGATGTATTCAATGCTGGGATTTATCAGCACAGCACTGGGTCCCAAACCAGTCATTGCTATCTTCCCAAGATTTCATGAGGTGTGATAGAGGCAGCTGCTCACCTACTCAGGCAGGCCCAAGGTGGGTCACACGTGGGTTTCATAGTCACTGGTACCTTAACTGTGTACATCAGGCCTGCAGGAGAATAGTGGTGCTACATGCCGAAACAACTCTGTCTCATGTGTTCCAAGACATAGTCCCATGGCCCTTTGCTGTCTTCCCATGTTTGAAGAAGGACAAAGGCAGCCCTTTCATCACCCAGACTGTACCCATTCTGGTCATACCTGATTCCTTCAGTCACAGGTCCCCACAAAGGCTGGGGGGTATCTGCCAAAGCCAACAGAGGCCAGCAGTAGCATGCCCCAAAATGAATCTGACCCTGTAGAGTGCAGGTCTCTACCAGATGCCAAGCGAATCTAGAGGCTCAGTTGGTGAGCACTGGTCAGGAGCCAGAATCTTTGGTTGCAAGATCTCAGCACAGTAGGCCAGGTTCTTGGCTTGGAGTAGGTCCTAAGCTCCCTGTCCTGGCCTTTCTCCTGCTGGAGTTTTTCTTTCTGCTGGTGAATTATTTTGCACATCTGAGAAATAAGTAGGAGTAAAAAACAAAAAGCAGATGTTACTAAAATAAATGGAAATACATTCAAATCCAAAATCACAATTTAACAGCTTAAATATCTTTTTTTCTCAGTAATTGAAAGAACATTTTAAAAAATCAATGAAGATGGGGCTGGCACTGTGGTACACTGGGTTAATCCTCTGCCTGCAGCGCCGGCATCCCATATGGACGCTAGTTCTAGTCCTGGTTGCTCCTCTTCCAATCCAGCTCTCTGTTATGGCCTGGGAAGGCCTGCATGGAAGACCAGGAGGAAGCACCTGGCTCCTGGCTTCTGATTGGTGTAGCTCCGGCCATTGCGGCCAATTGGGGAGTGAACCAAGGGAAGGAAGACCTTTCTCTCTGCCTCTCTCACTGTCTGTAACTCTACCTGTCAAATAAATACATAAAATATTAAAAAAAAAATCAGTGAAGACATGGATACTATCAACTTAGTCCAAAATAATATTAGATACAGAAACGAAAAATAATTGACCTGAACATGTATTATTATTTGATTTATGCTTAATATGATACAGCAATATAACAGGGAAAAGTAGACTTTCTCCAAAATAAATGCTGGGTTAATTAGATATCCTTGTAGAAAAAGAAAATAAAAATGACTTCTGTTTTAAATTATACCTAACTGCATGTAAACATGAAAGCAAAATATTAATACTTCAAGGAGAAAACATATATGGATTTTTCATGACATTGGCCTGGGCAAAGTTTTCCTAAAAAGAATATTAACAGGATCTCTTTTTATAAAAGTTGGTGAAATAACACATGAAAAGAAAATGACAAAATCAGAAATCTTACTATTTTGCCAGATGTAATTAGTTAATGCATCTAGACTTTGAACATCAACAACTTTTAACATTACACACATATGAAGAAAATCAGGCACTTTGTGATTCCTAATAAGAATAAACCACTGTTACCTGTAGCCTTGACCAATAACTTGAACATGGATCTCATTAAAATTCTTAATGCATTTGACAATTTGTAGAAAGTGTAGAGGACCAATGTGCATGTTGAATTGTACCGTGACTATGAAATCAGCAAAATATATAATATGGAAAATTTGGGTTCTTCGAGAGCTGAATTACAAGTAATAGAAAGGAATAAATGAGAAATTAACATATTAAAGGAGATTTAAAAGGTCTTTTTAAAATGGATATACAGTGAATAGAAATTCATATATGTGTGCTAAAATAGAAAGAATCACAAGGAAAGCATTCCCGTAAAAGTTGGGAAAATATTTTGTGGAGAGGTGGGAAGTGGAGATAGAAGGCGGCACGTGGAGGAGTTACTGGAGGAACTGGCCACACTGTGTATCTTAACCTGAGTGGTGGGGACATGTGCATTTGCCAGTCTCTCCTTTAGTTATACAGTATTTCTGTGCTTTACAAAAAAAAAAAAAAACACCAAAAACCTTATTTTATTTTATAGTAACTGAATCAGAAGTTTTTTTTAAGCAAACATAGTTAGAAACAACCTTGTCAGTGTTATGCAGTTCATAAAAGAAGGTTCCTGAGGCTTAGATTTTTAAAAAAGAAAAATAATAATTCAAAGACTGTCCCGTCCCGCGGGACGTCAACTGGGGCCAAGTACCTAGAATGGGGAATGAAAGGGACAGGAGACACAAGGATGGCAGCAAGACATGTCCTGATCAAGCTGCTAATTTTATTTTTCAACCACACACTTATATATCATAAAGGCAGAGTGTCAGGCGGGGGGAGGAGGGGCGATTAGGAGGGCAGGACCTTGGGCGGGGGAAGGAGAGGCGATTAGGAGGGCAGGATATTGGGCGGGGGAAGGAGAGGCAATTGTCTAGCCCTGCCTCAGTAGTTTTCCACTAAGAGGCCACATGCTGCGTGGTCACCGACAAAAGACATTCCAAATTACAATTAAATACAAGCACATTTGGGGGGAGTTAAATAAAAGGAAAAAAGTAAATGTAGGAGTACCCGGCAAGAACAGGTGTAACTGTGAGATTTTGCTGCAATATGGAAAGTAAACAAGATTTATAAGGGGGAAAAAAATAAAGAAAACACAAGGTCTGCCAAGAAGAGAACCTTAGAATTCCCAATACTTTTATTTTCCTGGATGTACACTTATTCTTGCTTACCTGTAACTTTGCTTTCTATGGTAAGAAAACATGCTCCAAGCATCCACTGTCCATTTGTTATTGCTTTACCTCAATGCATATACCATGACTTTTGACCTCTGAGTGCATGATAACAACTTATATGCTCCAGGTAATAAAATGGAGGTAGAAATGGAATTATATACAGAGAACATTTGTGATATTTCCCTTAATAAAGAGTTTGAAGAAACTGCCTCACACGTTTTCTGCTTATGTTCTGGTGGCCAGAAATTACTCAGAAGTCCACAACAGATTAAAGGGAGCTTTTAATCTTTACCTTAAGAAAAAAAATCTTATGTGTAAACACACAGTCACTATTAAATATAGGGAAATATAGGAGTAAGATGGAAAGAAAAGATAAAGAAGATAACTGAGTCTCTCTTACACATTACCTACATAGAATTTTTTAAAAATATCATTTTGATATTATTTTAATGAACAAATAAAGAAAAGAAGAAACCTCTAATTTAATTCTTTGGCAATTATAAAAGCTCATATAGTTAAGGACAATGAATTTTTGTATCTTTTAAATCCATGTTTTATATCCATTTATATTTAGTCTTATTCATAGTCCAATTTACTTTAAGAAAAATGGACAAGTGACTAACATATTTAATGCCGAAATGTGCATTGCAACTAGGCTGAAAAATGATACCTGCTGTCAATAAGGAATCTAGAGAGACTACTTCACCATATTTTCTAAAGTTTTCTTCAAATATGTAAAAGAAATATCACTTTTATTTTTATATCACTGTTTCCCTTTCTCCTAACAAGAATTGTGAGCAGTGACATTAATTTGTTGACTGTTGTGGAATATATCAGACATGCTTCATAAATGTGCACCTGCTGTGCTGCTGAAAGAACCCGGGATTTTCTGATGCTCCATTGAATTCAATAGACTGACAGCTTCCAGAGGCAGAACAAAAAAATAGGTGGGAAGGAAGTTCAAGAGTAAATGGGCTAATAACACACCATCATACAGTCTTCATTGAAACCAGTTATTACTGAGAAGAATGGAGGGACAACAAAATTTCCAGTACAGGCTATCTTATGAAATATAATAATTATAGAACTTGCATTGAAGTAGATGTACTCTTCAGACTGAACTGATATAAATTCTTACATGCATGGTACTGTGGCTCTTTAAAAAGTCTGAGTTATTTAGAGGTGATGGCCTTGACTGTGAGCTAGTTAAGATATGCATAATACTTACATGATATTAAAATGCAAAGAACTTTTATCAAAAAATTGGCATATCATACTCCCCTATGTAACATTACATTTTTAAAATTTCAACAAAAGGCCCATAAAACCTCTGTGTATAGCTGCGTAATGGTTCCCAATTGTTCTAAGAAATATCTAAGTCCATGGAAAACATTATAAAGAAATTTAATTCAGTTCTAAATATATTGATTCCTTTGAAATAGTTATAGCAATTCAAGCATGAGAATGAATACAGAATAGGTTTTACTAAACCTGAAATGGGATTTTCCTGTATTTTAAAATTATACATCCCTTCTAAGAAGTGAGAAGAATTGGTGGATAATTCAGCATAAGCTTGCCAGATACATGGACCTTCAGGGAAAACGTAATCTAGACATCAGTCTTTCATTCCTAATTACAGTTGTGGAAATATACTTTCATTTTTTGTTTTCCTTTGCAATTTCTGAATATCTTACTACCATTTTCAAAATGAAAAACATGCACTAAACATAATTGAAAGTTTTATATTTAAACAGAATGTACAATATCCACATCTTTCATGTCTCTATTATCATATCAAATGCATACTAATAATGTAAATATAAATATTTATCTTTTGGAGAAATATCTTAGATTTTGTCAATTAATAATAATAATGATGATCACAGAGTTAATGGAATAGAAAATGTTTTTTTCCTCAAGATTTATTGGGTCTTTTAGTTTCTGTGTTGGGTTAAATTTGTTGTATAATATGTAGATATTTCTAGAATTTATAATGCCTCTAGAAATCATTGTAACAATATTTAATAATGTTTTTTACATTCCAAAATGTTTTCACTTTGAGTTAAGATTTTCTGAATTAAAATTAGTCACTTTTTGGCCGGCGCCGTGGCTCAACAGGCTAATCCTCCGCCTTGCGGTGCCGGCACACCGGGTTCTAATCCCGGTCGGGGCGCCGGATTCTGTCCCGGTTGCCCCTCTTCCAGGCCAGCCCTCTGCTGTGGCCCGGGAGTGCAGTGGAAGATGGCTCAGGTGCTTGGACCCTGCACCCCATGGGGAGACCAGGAAAAGCACCTGGCTCCTGCCATCGGATGAGCGCAGGTGCGCCGGCCGCAATGCGCCGACTGCGGCAGCCATTAGAGGGTGAACCAATGGCAAAAGGAAGACCTTTCTCTCTGTCTCTCTCTCTCACTGTCCACTCTGCCTGTCAAAAAAAAAAAAAAAAAATTAGTCACTTTAGCCCCTGTTTAATCTCTAGAGCTAACCTACAATGTTCTCCTCTTCTCCTTATATTACTTAGATAACATATTTTCCCTACAGCTTTGTGTGGCTATATTTCACATATTTAATTCTTTTATTTTTTATTTCTTTCCTAAGCAAATATCTCTAGATTTCTTAGAAATTCGAGTTCTTCTCTGTATTTCTTTCTGTTTCTCTTTATAATTCAGGACAATTTTTGCCATTTCAGGCTGAGGTGTTAGGGAGAAGTTGCTTTTTAACATTTTATGATTTCTGTGGTCTAATATTTGCAGTAGAGCTATTTGAAGCTAACAGATACATATTTTTAAAGATTTTTATTTTATTTTTTTAAATTTTTTTGGACAGGCAGAGTGGACAGTGAGAGAGAGAGACAGAGAGAAAGGTCTTCCTTTTGCCGTTGGTTCACCCTCCAATGGCTGCCACGGATGGCGCGCTGCGGCCGGCGCACCGCGCTCATCCGATGGCAGGAGCCAGGTGCTAGGTACTTTTTCCTGGTCTCCCATGGGGTGCAGGGCCCAAGCACTTGGGCCATCCTCCACTGCACTCCTGGGCCACAGCAGAGGGCTGGCCTGGAAGAGGGGCAACCGGGACAGAATCCGGCGCCCCGACCAGGACTAGAACCCGGTGTGCCGGCGCTGCAAGGCGGAGGATTAGCCTGTTGAGCCACGGCGCCGGCCGAAGATTTATTTATTTATTTGAAACGCAGAGTTAGAGAGAGACAGAGGCAGAGAGAGAGGGAAGGAGGCAAGGGAGGGAGGGAGGAGGGAGGGAGGCAGAGAGAGAGAGAGAAAGTCTTCCATTAGCAGATTCACTCCAATATGGCCACAATGGCAGGAGCTGTGCTGATCCAAAGCCAGGAGCCAGGAGCTTCTTCTGGGTCTCCCACGTGACTGCAGGGGCCCAAGGATCTGGCCCATCTTCTACTGCTTTCCCAGGCCATGGCAGATAACTGGATTAGATGGGGCAGCTGGGACTCAAGCTGGCGCTGCACGCAGCAGCTTTACTGGTTATGTCACATCGTTGCCCTCAGATACACAGTTGACATTTGGGAGTCTAGAGGAGAAGGCTACCATTCACCACTGAATCTATTTCCTCATTTTCTTGCCGGTGATCAGTTGCTTCAACCAACAAGAATGTGCTATGGTTATTTACAAATGGCCACTATAAAGTTTCCCTGAATCACTCTTAATGGTTTTTTTCCTTTTATTATACCCATATATATGCATAGGTTTCCACATAAGAATTTGGGAACTTCTTAATATATCTGAATAGATATTATACTATCTCAGCATAACTTCCTATTGTTTCAATGTTTGACTTGATATGACAATCAGTATATTGTCATGCATCCATTATTCCAATATTCTCATCATTTCTGCCTTTATTCCTTGAGTCATCAAGTGAGATTCATGTCTTTATGATTATATTTTATCTTTCAGGTCCTCTTTTGTGGGCTTCCTTTACTTTACCACTCCCATAGTTGAGTGGCTCTAGTGTTTCAGTATGTGAAAGAATCGTGTGAAGATCTTTGTTTTTAAAGCCCTGTCCTGAACCACACCAGCAGACTAAGACTTAGTAGGTTTACCTTTTCTCTCAGAAGCAGCACCAAGATGATGGTGGTTCATGGACCACTTTAGGATGAACGTTTCACAAATCTTGTTCTTTAAGACTCTATCTCATGTCCACTCTTGTAGTGATGTTATCTTCTGTAGCTAAATGTTCAATGGATTTTTTAAAAATGTCAGGGGCTGGCATTGCGGTGCAGTAGGCAAAGCTGCCACCTGTGGTGCCAGTGTCCCATATGGTCACTGGTTTGAGTCCTGGCCACTCCACTTTCGATTCAGCTCCCTGCTAATGCACTTGGGAAAGCAGTCAAAGGTGGACTGAGTTCTTGGGCCCCTGAATCCACATGGGAGATGTGGAAGAATCTCCTGACTCCTGGCTTTGGATTGTCCAGCTCCAGCCATTGCAGCCATTTGGGGAGTGAACCAGTAGATGGAAGATCTCTCTCCATCTCTCCCTCTCTCTCACTGTAACTCTGCCTTTCAAATAATACTCTGCCTTGTATATAAATCTTTACAAATATTAAAAAAAAAAAACTGTCAGAAGCAGGCATGTAGTGTAGCGTAGCAGTAAAGGATCAATCTCCTGCATCAACGTGCTTGCAATCAGTTTTGGTCTATGATTCCTAATACTAACTTCTGACCACTATAGACCTTGGGAGGCAGCAGGAAATGCTCAGGTATTTGAGACCTGGCTATCTATATGGGAGATCTAGATTGAATTCCCTGCTCTTGCCCATGGCTTTGGGCAGCTTCTGATTATTGCAGATATTTGGAGAGTGAATTGGTGGACAGGGACACTCTGACTCTCTTTCTCTTTATTGCTGTCTTTCTGCTCTTCACATAACAAAAATCTATATTTCAAGTCTTGCTCAATTTCATTCACCAAACATTATCTTTAAAGCATTTTAGAAGTTAATGTAACATCAAGCTGCTATCTTACTCTGACAAATGTCTTTTCTTTATATTTCTTCACAGATGAGGGTATTTACACATATCAAAATTTTCAAAGCATTCCCCTCAAAAACAAAGAGATAATTTTCACAAGGAATAAAAACCTAAAGAGGATATGGTTCAAAGACCCAAATCAAAACCAAACGAAAAACAAAACAAACAAACAAAAAAACCCAGCATGCTAATATCTAAATATGGTGTTATGTGGAGGCTGGGTCCAGGTTGTTGTCTGTGATACAAGAAGAAATTCAAGGGTAAAAATAGGAAAAAATCAGCAGAGAAGCAAGATGTATTTTCATACAAAGCAAAAGTACATGCTTAAAAAGGAGCATGGGCATATTCAAGGGAGAGCTGCCTTCAACAAGTTTCTGGAGGTGTAGGGGGTGATATCTAGGGTGGGTTTAATTGAATATTCATAAAGGCTGGAATTTCAGATGGGGATTGAGTACCATACATTTCCTTGACCTTTTTTAGAAAACTGAGATGTGTCATGGCATCAGCTGCATAATGGAGAAGATGTTTCAGCCAAGCTAATTTTATTATAATGACTTAAAATGAGCTAAAGGTCACTGCAGGGATGCAGCTGGTAGTCATGCTGATTATTTTGGGCCAGCACTAGTTGTAAGCTATGAAACCCCAGAAGCTATGGAATTTGCTTACACAGAAAAGGGGGAACGTTTGGGCATTGCAGGCAGGCCATATTTGATGTTGTAGGGAGGGGATAGTCACACCAGCTCCTTCCTTGCTACCTACCCTCTAAACTGCGTCAGTGTAGAATTGCTTAGAGAATAAGAAGGCATTAGGAAAAAAAATTAACTTGTTTCCAAGTCTCTAGATGTACTGAAATGTCGTCATCCATGTTTGTAATATAAAACACCTCACAAAAGGGGGATAAATGCTGTTAAAATAGAGCAGTCTAGTTTCAAAACTTCAACAATTCTTCCATGATGAGTTATGTGAATTTAGTATCTTAATCACTCTAACCCTTCACTTACCCATTCTTGAAAAAAAAAAAATAATTTCACAAGTTCAGTCTGGAGGTCTCTAAGATCCCTAAGTAATTTGACTCAGACCTCATTAATTACAAACTTACAGACTTTTGGGGAGCTCAGTAATGATGCAAGTTAGCTCACTAAATTTTCACTCGTTCCTGATCCTTGTCTTTTGAGCCAAACTTCTGTGACTCATCCATTAATATCTGCCACTAACTTGGATTGCGTTTCACTCCCCACTTCACAAGTCTTATCCTCACATCAACTCTCTCCAAGAAATATGATTCCCCTTAACCTCGTGTGTATAAATTAAATCCATTAAGGTTTTACAGGAAATCTCACTGTATTTTCAGTATTAGAATATCCTCATTCAGGTATTAAATTCAGGTTTTATTTGACTTTCTGTATTAGAATTATTTATGTATTTTGCAAGTTATTGTGTGCCTCATCTTCTGTGCATAAAATCAGATTTCTTGGGTTGGTATTATGGCACATGCAGGCATCCCATATTGGACTACCCGTTAAGAGTCCTGGCTGCTGTGCTTCTGATCTAGTTCCCTACTAGTGCGTGTCGGAATGCGACAGAAGATGATCCAAGTATTTGGGCATCTGCTATCCTTGTGGGAGTCCAGGATGGAATTCCTGACTCCTGGCTTTGGCCTGGCCCAGCTCCAGATGTTGCAGTCATTTGGGAAGTGAACCAGCTGATAGAAGATTTCTTCCATATTCTTTTTCTCTCCCCCTCTCTCTGTCACACTACCTTCAACTTAAATAAAATAAATCTTTTTTCTCAAAGAAATCTTTTATTTAATGAGTATAAATTTCATAAGTACAACTTCAGAAATCTAGTGATTCTTCCCACCATACCTGCCCTCCCATCCCACTCTGACCCCACCCCCTTCTCCCTCTCCAATTTCCAGTTCCATTCTCCATTAAGATTCATTTCCAATTTACTTTATACACAGCAGACCAACTCTAAACTAAGTAAAGTTTTCAACAATTTGTTCATGCCCTCTTTCCTCAAAAAAAACTGAGAACAAGTTTTACATTTAATTCTCATAATACAACTCATTGAGGACAGAAGTTCTGCATAGGAAGTAAATGCACAGTGGCTCCTGTTGTTAATTTAACAATTAACACTCTTATGTATGACATCAGTGATCACCCGAGTCTCTTAACATGAGCTGCCAAGGCTATGGAAGCCTTTTGAATCCACAATCTCCATTTATACAAGGCCATAAGCAAAGTAGAATGTCTCTCCTCCTTTCAGAGAAAAATACAACCTTCTTTGATAGCCACTTCTTTCTACTGGGGTCTCTCTCACAGAGATCTTTCATGTAGGACTTTTTTTTGCCATAGTTTCTTGGCTTTCCATGCCTGAAATACTCTTCTGGACTTTTCAGGCAGACCAGGGTGCCTTAAAGGCTAATTCTGAGGTCAGAGTGCTGTTTAAAGCAATTGTCATTCTATGAGACTGCTGTGTGGACTGTTTCCCTTGTTGGAACATTCCCTCCTATCTATTATTAGTACCATACATTTGACCTTATTTATATGATCCCTTTAACAGTTAATCATATATATATATATATATATATATAATCACTTTAACAATTAAGATGTTGTTTTTACCACCTAGTATAAAGGGATTTGGGATCCCATAGCAAGTTTTTAAACTGTACCCTTAGAAGTAAGTCCATAGGAATGTATGCAGAATGATAAAGCTTTACAGTTACAAACTTCCTCCTCCCTCTCTTATTCCCAATCTTATTTTTTACTGAGATCTATTTTCAATTGACTTTACATACATATGATTAACTCTGTTAAGCAAAGTGTTCAACAAATAGTTTGAAGAAGAAAAAAATTGTTCCTTGTCAGTCAAGACAAGGGCTGCTCAAGTTATTGCTTCTCAAAGTGTCAATTTCATTTCTGTAGATTTCCTTTTAGGTGTTCTATTAGTTGTTGCAGATCAGGGAGAACATATGGTATATGTTCCTCTGGGACTGGCTTATTTCACCAAGTATAATGTTTTCCAGATTCATCCATTTTGTTGCAAATGACCATATTTCACTTTTTTTTTTTAATGGCTGTGGAGTATTACATAGAGTACATATCCCATAATTTCTTTATCGAGTCTTCAGTTGACAGATTTTAGGCTGATTCCATGTCATAGCTATTATGAATTGAGCTGCAGTAAACATGGAGGTGCAGATAACTCTTTTATTTGCTGATTTCATTTTCCTTGGGTAAATTCTCAGGTGTAGGAATTGATGTATCATATGGTAGATCTATTTTCAGATTTCTGAGATATCTCCAAACTCTTCCATAGTGGTTTTACCAGTTTACATTCCAACCAACAGTGGGTTAGAGTACTTTTTCCTCACATCCTTGCCAGCATTTGTTGTTCATGCATTTCTGTATGAGAATCTTTCTAACTGGGGTGAGATGAAACCTCATTGTGGTTTTGATTTGCATTTCCCTGATGGCTAGTGATCCTGAACATTTTTTCTTATGTGTCTGTTGGCCATTTGGATTTCTTCTTTTAAAAAATGTCTAAGTCCATTTCTTTTTTTTTTTTTTCTTTTGACAGGCAGAGTTAGACAGTGAGAAAGAGAGAGACAGAGAGAAAGGTCTTCCCTTTCCGTTGGTTCATCCCCTAAATGGCCGCTATGGCCTGTGCATTGTGGCCTGCGCGCTCCCCCGATCCAAAGCCAGGAGCCAGGTACTTCCTCCTGGTCTCCCATGCAAGTGCAGGGCCTAAAGACCTGGGCCATCCTCCACTGCACTCCCGGGCCACAGCAGAGAGCTGGGATGGAAGAGGAGCAACCGGGACAGAATCCAGCACCCCGACGGGGACTAGAACCTGGGGTGCCGGTGCCAAAGGTGGAGGATTAGCCTAGTGAGCCGTGGCGCCAGCCTAAGTCTGTTTCTTAACTGGATTGTTTGTTTTGTTCTTGTGGAGTTTTTTGATCTCTCTTTTTTTTTTTTTTTATTTATTTTTTTATTTTTTTGACAGGCAGAGTGGACAGTGAGAGAGAGAGAGACAGAGAAAGTTCTTACTTTTGCCGTTGGTTCACCCTCCAATGGCTGCCACGGATGGCGCGCTGCAGCAGGCGCACCGCGTTGATCCGATGGCAGGAGCCAGGTGCTAGGTGCTTTTTCCTGGTCTCCCATGGGGTGCAGGGCCCAAGCACTTGGGCCATCCTCCACTGCACTCCCGGGCCACAGCAGAGGGCTGGCCTGGAAGAGGGGCAACCGGGACAGAATCCGGAGCCCCGACCGGGACTAGAACCCGGTGTGCCGGCGCTGCAAGGTGGAGGATTAGCCTGTTGAGCCACGGCGCCGGCCTTGATCTCTTTATATACTCTGGTTAGTAATCATTTATCAGTTGCATAGTTTGCAAATAATTTCTCCCGTTCTGTTCAGTGCCTCTTCACTTTCCTGAGTATTTTATTTGTAGTACAGAAGCTTCTCAATTTGATGTAATCCCATTTGTGAATTTTGGCTTTGATTGCCTGTACCTCTGGGATCTTTCCCCAGAACTCTTTGCTTGTGCCAATATCTTTCAGGGTTTCCCAGTGTTCTCTAATTGATGGTATCAGGTCATAGATGTAGGTCTTTCATCCATTTTGAATGGATTTCTGTGTAAGGCTAAGGTAGGGGTCCTGCTTCATATTTCTGCATGTGGAAATCCAGGTTGCCCAGCACCATTTGTTGAAGAGACTGTCCTTGCTCCAGGGTTTGGTTTTAGTTCCTTGGTCCAATATAAGTTGGCTATGGATGCTTGGATTGATTTCTGGTGTTTCTATTCTGTTCCATTGATCTATCCATCTATTTTTGTGCCAGTACCAGGCTGTTTTGATTATAACTGCCTTTAGTATGTCTTGAAATATGGTATTGTGATGCTTTCAGTTTTGTTTTTGTTGTATAAGATTGCTTTAGCTATTGGAGGTCTCCTGTGTTTCCATATGAATATCAGCATCATTTTTCAAGATCTGAGAAGAATGTCTTTGGTATTTTGATTGTTGTCACATTGAATCTGTAAATTGCTTTCAGAAGAACAGACATTTTGATGACATTGATTTTTCCAATCCATGAACATAGAAGAGTTTTCCGCTTTTTGGTATCTCCCTCTATTACTTTCTTTCATGTTTTATAATTCTCATCACAGAGATCTTAGACATTCTTGATTAAATTTATTCCATGGTATTTGATTTTTTGGAGCTATTGTGAATGGAATTGATTTCAGAAGTTTTTTCTCATTCATAGTATTATCTGTGTATACAAAGGCTGTTGATTTTGGGGTATTGAATTTTATATCCTGCTACTTTACCAAACTCTCTGTGAGTTCCAAAAGTCTCTTAGTGGAGTTTTTGGATCCCCTCTATATATAGAATCATGACTTCTGCAAATAGGGATAGTGTGACTTCCTTATTCCCTATTTGTATACCTTTGATTTCTTTTTCTTGCCCAATGGCTTTGGCTAAAACTTCCAGGACTATATTGAATAGCAATGGTAACAGTGCGCATCCTTGTCTGGTTCTGGATTTCAGTGGGAATGCTTCCAACTTTTCCCCATTCAATAGGACACTAGCCATGGGTTTGTCATAAATTGACCATTCCTGGAAGTGGGGTATTGAAATCCCCCATTACTCTTGTATTTGAGTCTGTGCCTCCCTTTAGATCCCTTAACATAATTTTAAATAAGCAGGTGCCCTGTAGTTAGAGGAGAGAGAAAATGTGCACCCCCCCCCCCCACTCTGTTTTTTTCTCCTCTAGCTTGGCAGGTACACTGTCCCTGAGGGGGCTGCAAGCCAGATTCCCTCTAGCCTCTTCCTGCAGCTTTTTCCCCAGTGGCTTGGGTTGCTGTAAGCTGATCTCACCTCACTCTCCAACGCTGGAATGGAGGCTCTCAGCTGCTGGGGTCCTGAGTTGTGCGTGTCCTCACCCTTCATGTAGGTCTACTCTGTCCCTCCAATTTGCAGTTTCCTTTGCTGGTTTTTCTCCCTGACTCTTCCTTGAAGCTGCACTCTTTCCACTTCTTTAAGACTATCTTCTCCTAAACTAGAGCAGCAAGCTCACTCCCTACTCTGCCATTTTAATCCCAATAAAATAAATCTTAAAAAAACCCTCTTTTACAAATTACCAAATATTCTAACATATTAAACTCATGATTTGTATCTTCACTAATTTTGATATTTTATCACAAGTTAAATTATTAAATATACCTGTGTGGTTGTTCTTGATTGTCAGTTTTTTTGTTGATTTCAGTTTTCCCATCATTAAATTCAGTGATATTACCTGAATCATTACACTCAACACCATTCTCAGTTTTCAGCTCCAAATATCAATTACCAAATTATGCAAGTAAATATTAAGATGATTCTTACAAACTGCAAAAAATGATGTGGAAACTTTTATTGAAATTAGTTTACATTTAAAATTTATTTTAAAAAAGAATTTTCAAATATTAATATATCAGTGTTTCCTTTGTCCAAATACATACGTGAATATTTGCGCTGTTATAATCTGTTAGCATATATTTTATAACTATAAGATAATCTGTGCTAATTATTATAACCAAGATTGCTGAAGATATAGTACCAGGACTTCATAGGGTTAGAGCAGTCAAGAAGACAAGATGATGTGTCTTAGACCTCAGACAGAATTCCAGAGTATATGGCAGGATGGGAAATGACAGCCAGCGTGGCAGCAGGAAGATTAGTCCACCACCCTCTTCTCATTTCCCATCCTACTATACCATTCAACTCAAGACTTCTAAAAATTGGGACCTAGGTATTTGAAGATGAAAGAAAATCCTGGGCCAGCGCCGCGGCTCACTAGGCTAATCCTCTGCCTGTGGCACTGGCACCCTGGCACCCCGGGTTCTAGTCCTGGTTGGGGTGCCTGTTCTGTCCCAGTTGCTCCTCTTCCTGTGGCCCGGGAGTGCAGTGGAGGATGGCCCAAGTGCTTGGGCCCTGCACCCACATGGGAGACCAAGAGGAAGCACCTGGCTCCTGGCTTCCAATCAGCACAGCGCACCAGCCATAGTGTCCATTTGAGGGGGTGAACCAATGGAAGGAAGATCTTTCTTTCTGTCTCTCTTTCACTTCCTATAACTCTACCTGTTTAAAAAAAAAAAAAAAAGAAAATCCTGGGGGAATATCTGAATTCACTATGTTTATTTTCAATTGGTGAGGTTATTTTTTTTTTTGATTTTTAGAATGGGAACTTGGTATCAAAATGATAGCTTATCCATCTTTTGACATCATAATAATTCTAATTGAAATCCCTAAATTAAATGTTTCTTTTGAAAAAAATTAAAAAGCAGAATTGTGCTTTAACATCTGGTCCAATTCTTGATAGCATTTTTGTTTTACTAGGTTGAAATTAGTCTTGTAATCAATGAATATTAAAACATTTTTCTTTAAACAACACATTCCTGGAAAAATCATCCATTCACCCTTAAAAGAAAAGTATCCAAAAGATTTTTATCATTCTTTTATCAGTGAAAGTTTATAATGTTGGAGTTAATTAGTTTAATTGTGTATTTAGAAGGTGACTTTTCCACATCGACAATACTTTTTGAGACTGATCCTCAGAGTACTAATTTTGACTTAATTAGTTCATACATTTGTTCAACTCATAGTTTCAAGGTCTCTGACTTATTTCAGAAATTATGTGTCCTTATCTGGAAAAACAGAAAGAGTAACTCACACATATTAAACAGAGCTATTCGTGTTTGAAAGTGATAACATGTTGTAGAATATAAGCATAGAATTTTAATTTTAATTGTATTTAGTCTTTTCACTAGGTATTCCTCCAGGGAGGGGAGAATTCTGAAAAGCCAGGACTTTTAGTTTCTTTGTTTGTTTCTTTCTTTCTTTTGTTTGTATGCTGTTCTCTCACCCTCCACATTTAACCAACATAAAAAAAATATCGGAATTGATCCTCTTTTATTTTCTTTTGGACCAGGATTCTTTACCATTGCAAAGCTGAAAGATAGAGGGTATCTCTATTAAGTGATTGATGCTTTAGGTAGTCATCTTCATGGTCACAGATTTATCTGAGACTCTTCTATTGTACATGATCTGTAACTTTTCCCGTGCCAGTTTCTGTTTTCTATCATACATACAGAAAAGTTGTCTGATTGGCTTCTATGTGCCACCTAATCTAACCCCAAAAACTGAAAGCAGCATCAAGAATTCTTATAACAAAAGTGAGTGAAGAGTGAAGAGTGTACAAATTCAAAGTTATTATCTGCCACCCCCATCCACCAATGTTGTGCTATTTCTTGATCGGAGGACATGTGAGTGCAGAAAGCCAAGTTTCTTTCATTGCCAATACATTCGTGGGAAATTCACTGTTCCCTACAGCCTTTAGGAGGGGCAAGCCTTTTTGTTTCCTTGGAACAGGAAGACAGTTGGCAGACAAAGGAAATGATACAGGTAGAAATCCTTAGAAATTCTCTACTTCATTTTGGATGTACTGTCCTATACCTTCCCCAAACCTAAGGGATGTGAGCTGAGAAATTCTGTTGCATAAAATCAGATGAGGTTATGAATGTGTGAACTTCTTATCCTGTAGCCTTGTCATCAGGTTTTTTAGGTACATGTGAAAATCAAGAATATATTCATTCTCTAAGTCAGGTCTCATTTTAGAAGCAAAAACTTGAGGGTAAAATATGCTTAGAAATAAGATCAAATATGCTTCTCTATTTCCTTAAGGTAATATTCCATAATTCTACAATACTACTACAGTGTTTTTAGCTTTTTTCTTATATGCTAGACCCTACCATAACTCCACCTTTTATGGAACAGTAGAGAGAGTATTTTGCCTACAAATTGATCATGTCGAAGGAGCAGGTCTCATGGAACATTGGTTTAATTACCAGTTCTTGTGATGCCCACACCCCATGTCAGAGTGCCTGGGATCTAGTTCTGCCTCTGCTTCATCCGGCTTCCCACTATTGCACACCTTGTGAGGCAACAGGTGATAACTCAAGTGCTTGTGCCCAGCCACCCATGCGGAAGACCCTAATTCCTGTTCTCTTGAGTTCAGCCTGACTGAGGCTAGCCCCAGTTATTGTGGGCATTTGAATTGTGAATCACTAAATAGAAGATACCTCTGTCTCACTCTCTCTCATTCTGCCTTTTGAACAAATGAAAGAAAATGTATAACCTTAAAAAAAAAGCCAGTTTAATGGTCAAGTGCTTCCACATCTGTTAGAAGAGCGGTAAAAGCAAGATAATGGGATTTTTGAACTAAGGTTTCTCACTCGAAATGTGTAGGAATTGCATGCTTCATTTGCTGTAATTGCATTAAATCTACCTTACTGAGAAAAATATACACATATTTAAGTGTAGGTTTGTTCAGAAAAATAGCTAACAGTCATGATTTGTTATATCCATTCTTCCCCCTACTAAGAAAGATGAAAACATAAGAGTGAATGAAAAAAGGGCTGGCTACAGGTCTATAAAACATATTTCACCAAGGTCTCCTGAAACTCTTCGAAGGGCATTCTAGCAATCCAAAATGATGAGAGAAAGAGGCCAGGAGATATTTTATCTCATGTATGGTTTTCAGGAAGAAGAGTGAACAACTCTTGGGTTTTCAAATAAATTAGGAAGATGCTTCATCCCCTCTGCACTTAATCCCTATTGCCTTTAAATCTCAAGTGTAAGGTGCCTGAGAGTCCAGTGCCCTGTGGCTGTTTTGTTTTTTTTTTCATTTTTAGACAATAGAATGTTCTTTTCTCTGCTCTCATGCTCCACATCCTTTGCTTTTTTACTTGATTTCTCCCCTTCCTTTTTCCTTCAATTAAAAAAAAATAGAATTTTCTTTAAGATATATTTTTGAGGGGGAAGTGCCACTCTGTTTCTAAATCTGTATATATGAATTATATAGAACTTATATAGCTTAAATAAAATTTAAAAAGATGTAGTTTTTAAAAACATCTCTTGAGGAAGTTGAGAAGCAAGGGATTGCAGTAGTCATGTAATGAAGAATTTTTTACATAAAGGAATTTATGTATTCATCTTTATTAAATTTATTTTATTCTTACTTTGGAAATCTTATATTTCCTATTTGCTTTCTAATTATAACACTGTTTCTATTAAAATTTTTGCTAGAGTTATCATTTGAAAATTATTTTCCACAGCTGGTGTTTCTTAAAAATATATTTTGAAAGATATTTGAACTCTATTTCTTTATTAAGATAAAGAACACAATGAGATTTATGATGATGAAATATTTCACATACTTTTATTTTATTCATGTCCTTTCTCAGCCTCCACATCAATAGCAATAAAAGTAATGGCAACATTAATGTATTATTTGTGTTCCTTTTCATCTTTAATTTAAATTTTTTATAAAATAAGAACATTAATATACTTAACTCTAAGTCTCATTAAAGCTTTTATTTATCACTAGGTTAATAGATGAATGTATATTGTTTTGAAATACCATTAATGAAAATGTGAGTCTAAGGGCATGTCATTCCTTGCTTCTACAGTATACATATACCACTCTAATCTTCCTGGATGTTACTACTTCATTAAGTGCCAAAATCTCTCTCTCATATTGTTCTTGACCTTTAACACAACCATTAACCCTTTAGGGTTTCATTGTAAGAAGATAAACATGAGCATACACAGATTTTTTTGCAGATTGAAAAATGGCAGAATATTAGAAACTTTCTTCATGCACATCAATTTTGTGTATTTAAATTGATGATTTAATATTCATAAGGTCAAACAACATGTTAATTGACTGCTTTGACAATTATTTACTGGTATAAAGAACTGCAGTATGTTAAAAGAATCAAATGTCTATTAATCAAACACAAAATGGAATTTGGTCTCCAAAACATGGCTATACATGGAAAATACCTATATTCATATGCATATATTTATCTTCACATATTTAAATGAAATTGATGCAGCAAAATTTTAGCATGGCTTCTTGTAATTATTATTTACCTCATATTTTCTGTACTTTTATATATTTTACAATAAATAGTTGAACTCATGTTAGCAGCTAATATTTTAAATTATTAATCATAATCTGTGAAACAATAAAAATATAAATGAATACATGTTAAACACATTTTTGAAGCAAAAGACATTGTAAGGAAGTATTTAACAGGAGGAATTATTTGCAGTCCACACAGTCACCTGAAAATTAATGATCAAAATATAGAAAGAGCTTTTTCAAATTGATAAGAAGAAATAATACTCCAACAAGAAAATGGTCAAAAGATACAAGCAGGCAATTTATAATGGAATAAAATCCACATAACTAAACATGCAACAGCATCAAGAAAATAAAAATTAAATCAACAATGACATATCAACATTCACCCATTTATGTTGTCACAAGCAAACACATGTTAAAACCTAGTACTGGCAAAGATGTGAATTATAACAGTCCATTTGTGAGATAAGCTGGCTGTATCTACCAACAAAGCAAATAAACATATCCTTTATGTTACTACACTATGCCAAAGAAATAAAAGCACTAGTATAGAAAGATATATGTATTATGTCTTCGTTATTGTTCACAGTGCCACAAATCTGGAAATAACCTGATGCTTACAGTTTAACTATAGAGCATCTCATAGAAAACCTGGAGGAATTTCCATGGTGCAATGATAATGAAGAAAAACCAAGTTACCAATAAATTTTAATAATCTCATGTTTTAAAAGTAAACATGAAATAAATAAATCTACATGGAAGTCTTCAAAAAATTCAGAAAATGTATATTATGAAATAAATACATGTGTATTTAAATTTTTTTCAGCAATATAAACTTAGTTTTCAATTCCATTTTCCATAAATTTTTGAAATGCCCTCCTATGAGTCATTGTATTTGTGTAACATGGAGTAAATTGTGTAAAGATTTACATCAGGCTATTAATATTGGTCATGTAGTGTTGGGATTTAATTTGGATAGAAATTAAACAAAGATATGGAAAAAAGTAAGCAAAATATTGTAACAATAGATAGTATATAATTCTATCTCTAACATTTTGGTTACAAAAAATTTTTATAAACGTTTGACCAATAGTTAGTAAATAAATTGTATTAAAGAAAACTAACTTGATTACATGGAAGAATTGTAATTTTAATCTTGTATTTCCATTGTGTTATTCTAACAATGAACTCCTAATAGCAAATCAGAATCATCGTCCTGTAATTTTTGGCATGTGGATAGGAGCCTGTTAGGTACATGCCTTTACTTCCCATGAGGTGACAGCCTGACACCTTCAATGGTGAGACTTGCTACTCAGCACCCATTGCCAATTTATACCTTGCTTTTATAGAAAGAATCCAAAGCATTATGGCACAGCCTTATTAATTGTACTACCTTTGGTTTTCTCTTTGTACTTTGCATCTAAAAGTATAACTAAAATCCAGCCAACCTGACCCTGAGTCTTACCTGAATTTATCAACCACACGCTTATCAGGATTTTGTCAACTATTCTTCCATTTTTCTAGAAATGTGTACTCACAAAGAATCATTCAGCTTGAATCTTTTCATTATCAACTCTGCTCAAAGACTATATCAAAAACACTTTCCCTGATCCCTATACAAAAACAGAAGCTTCCATTACTTGCACCAACACCTTACCTTCTAACTCACTTTATTTTCATAACACTTGCCTTTACCTGAAATATTATCTGTTTGTATATTTGTATGTTTGTTGCCCAAAATATTTATAATAAAGTGCAAACTCTATGGAAAATTTGTTTTGATTATTGTATTATCTTCAGTTCCTAGAACAGTATTTGATAATTGTTGCTGGAAAATATTATATGAATAAATTAGTTAATGAATTCATAGGGACATAAGAAGAAAGAAGAAAGTGCTGGAAGCCAAGGCCCCATTGCTGATTATTTAAAAACCTAATCTCAAGAATGAGATAGGGGCCAGTGCTGTGGCATAGTGGGTAAAGCCTCCCTCTGTGGTACCAGCATCCCATATGGGTGCCAGTTTGAGTCCTGGATGCTCTGCTTCCGATCCAGCTCTCTGCTATGACCTAGGAAAGCAGTAGAAGATGGCCTAAGTCCTTGGGCCCCTGCACCCATATGGGAAGACCCATAGGAAGCTCCTGGCTTTGATTTGGTCCAGCTCCGGCTGTTGCAGCCAATTAGGGAGTGAACCAGTGGATGGAAGACCTCTCTCTCTCTCTCTCTCTCTCTCTGCCTCTCCTTCTCTCTCTGTTAGCTCCTTCAAATAAATAAATCTTAAAAAAAAAAAAGAAATGAGATAATTCTGTGATTATTTAGTGTCTACAGTAGAGAAAATCAGATGTTTGAGTTTTTAATAGAAGACAGTGGTAGTGAAAGGGCATTGTGTTAGAACAGGAAGTATGAGGAAGTATTGGCCACTCCATCAACCTCCACCACCCTCAACCCCAGTTTTCTGGGGAACAGTCAGCAGCTCTACATCCTGGCTTACCCAGGGAGGAGGCACATTAGAAAACAAGGTTTCAGTCTTTGAAAATAATCTGTATACTAGTCTTGTACACAGAGAGAAGACCTCTGGTGGATACGGGCTTTAACAGTATGCACATCTTATAATCATGATTGGTCGAAGTTCTCCCACCTTTCCTCTGAGCCCCATAGATATCTCCCCTATTGCCTAAGCCAACAAAAAGTAGGGAATCTCTTTAATATTTGAAATTGAGTTTTCAACTACACTGTCAGATAAGACCCTAAAAATCTATTTAAGTTGAGTAAGATTAAATGTATTTTGGATGATTATTTTAGCTGTTGGATACTAGTTTTACAAACTTTTAAATCTTATGCTCCTTTGTCACCACTACAATTCAACTATATACATTCAGAATCTCTCTCTCTCTCTCTCTCTCTCTCTCTCTCAAGATTTATTTATTTGAAGGCTGGTGCTGTGGCTCAACAGGCTAATCCTCCACCTTGCGGCGCCGGCACACTGGGTTCTAGTCCCGGTCGGGGTGCCAGATTCTGTCCCGGTTGCCCCTCTTCCAGGCCAGCTCTCTGCTATGGCCCAGGAGTGCAGTGGAGGATGGCTCAGGTCCCTGGGCTCTGCACCCGCATGGGAGATCAGGAGAAGCACCTGGCTCCTGCCTTCGGATCAGCGTCTTGAGCTGGCCGCAACGCGCCAGCCTTGGCGGCCATTGGAGGGTGAACCAAAGGCAAAAGGAAGACCTTTCTGTCTCTCTGTCTCTCACTGTCCACTCTGCCTGTCAAAAAATAAAAATAAAAAACAAAAACAAAAAACAAAAAAAAAGATTTATTTATTTGAGACGCAGAGTTACAGAGGGAAGGAGAGACAGAGAGAGAAGTCTTCCATATGCTGGCTCACTCCCCAAATGGCCAAAACGGCCAGAGCTGGGTCCATAAGAAAGCAGGTGCCAGGAGCTTCTTCCAGGTATCTGACATGGGTGTAGGGGTACAAGCACTTAGGCCATCTTCCACTTCTTTCCCAGGCCATCAGCAAAGAGCTGGATCATAAGTGGAGCAGCTGGGACTCAAACCAGTGCCTATATGGGACGCCAGAGCTGCAGGCAGAGGTTTAACCTCTACACCACAGCGCCAACCCCCAATCATCTTTCTCTCTCTTCTTCATCATCTTTCTCTCTCTTCTTCGCTCTCTCTTTCCCACTCCACGCCCCTGCCATTTCTGTCATCTCAAGTGTGTAAATAAGAGGATTGATAAAGATATCTAACTCAACATAGAAAAGTTGAACCAGTAATAAGGCCATGCAAGTTACGTTTTTTAATATAACCAGGGAAAATAATCTCTGCTCCAGACTATTTCTCACCTTAAAGAAATTCATATAATATACATTGCTTTGAAATTTTATGCCCTTTGTTTTTTAATATAAACTATGCCTTTAAATGACTGCCATGAGAGTCAGATTTCACACTTAGTAATACAGTCAAGGGGTTTCCACCATACTACAGACTAGTATACTTCAATTATAAAGTAATTATCAGGTTTTGCTGGTCATTTAATAAATGTAACATTTATTTCATACCAGATTTCTTGGAAGAGAAATATATCTCTGATGAATGATACTGTCTTTTGAACTACTAAGAACCCTGTGCAGCATACCTACATGATTCCTGTGCTACTTACAACTCTTGAATTTCAAGCTAACTTAGTTTTTAGGCAATCTTTGAACCTTTTGAGGAATTGATGTGCAGGTTGTATGTGCATTGCCAAAATTACTGCTGATTTGGGGAATAAGAGTGAACTCTGAATAGATTTATAAAAAAAAAAAAAGCTGAGCAAATAAAGCATAGCTCACAGAAGTTTCAGAAAAAGCAGAGAACTAAATAATGTGCTTTTAAAAAGTTTTCTGGTAGGATTAGTTTTTTCTATAAATCTCAAGATACAGCACATAAAGGATAGTCAAGGAAGTAGATAACAATGTCAAAAATCATCTCTTTCTCTGGAGAGAGGCAGACATGTAGCAAACAATGTTGTAGGAGTTCTAAGGGTACACAGATCCATTAACCCCAGTGTGTGCTGATTCACCTCTGTAGAAATAATGACCTGTAAGAAATGGATGATTTCAAGTAACAAGAAAATGTCCCAGCAGAAGAGCACTGAAATCTTGCTGAGTATTCTCTACCAAGATGGTGCAGCAGTAACAGACAGCTGAAGTCAGTAACTGATAATTATTTGAGGAACAAGTGCCACAAAAATGTGGTCTCTAAGATAATCTCTGCTCAATAAATTCATGTACTGAAATCTTAACCTTCATGGTGATTATATTAGGAGGGGAAGCTATTCGATGATTAGTTCTTGGAGGTCAGGTCAATGCCCTTTTACAAGAGACCCCAGAGAGGTTCTTTACCAAATCATCCTATGAAGATTCAGTGAGGAGACATTTGCAAGCTAGGAAACAGGCCCGCCAGACACCCAATCTGTAGGCATTCTTGTCATGAACTTCCCAGCTTCCAGAAGCATGAGAAATACACTTTTGTTGTTTGTAAGCCCCCTGGTCTATGATTGTTTGTTAGAGTAGTCAAAAATGGATTCAGGCTATCTGAATTCAGGCTATTAAGTAAACAACTCAAGAAATCCTGGTGGAATATTTGAGTATCCCAGTTTTGAGAAGTATTAAAAGCAGAAAACATTGACAGTGCTAGAAGGCAGATGAAAAATGTCTTAATTTAAAATTGAGTTAGAATCCATCACACAGAGAACCCTTGTTCTAGGGGTTTTAGATTCAGGAGGCGTGAATCAGGTCTATAAAGAACAAAATGCTATGCTGTTCACCAAGCCCAACGTAACAGATGTACTCTCTTAGAAGATGGGGTGAAAAAGAAGAGGGAGAGAATGCTTTTCTCCACACAGGGGGAAAGCCAGACACTGATGGCGAATTCTATGACACCAGAATACACCTGCCAATTAGGAGATTTTGAAGCATGTCATTGTGGCCGTCACATAGGATGATACTTGGAATTCAGGTCTGAGAAGCATTCCCTGAGACTGGGCTAAAAAGTGCAGTGGGTGTAAAAGGTGTGGGATGGGCCGGCGCCGTGGCTCAACAGGCTAATCCTCCGCCTTGCGGCGCCGGCACACCGGGTTCTAGTCCCGGTCGGGGCGCCGGATTCTGTCCCGGTTGCCCCTCTTCCAGGCCAGCCCTCTGCTGTGGCCCGGGAGTACAGTGGAGGATGGCCCAGGTGCTTGGGCCCTGCACCCCATGGGGAGACCAGGAAAAGCACCTGGCTCCTGGCTCCTGCCATCGGAGGAGCGCGGTGCGCCGGCCGCAGCGCTCCGTCCGCGGCGGCCATTGGAGGGTGAACCAATGGCAAAAGGAAGACCTTTCTCTCTGTCTCTCTCTCTCTCACTGTCCACTCTGCCTGTCAAAAAAAAAAAAAAAAAGGTGTGGGATGGACACTTAGTGCCAAGTGCAAACACTCACTAATCTTGCAGTGACTGCTTATCCGGTGCATACCCTCACAGTCATGAGAATTTGAAAGGCAGAGTTACAGAGAGAGAAAGAGAGAGAGAAATGGAGGGAGAGAGAAAGAGAGGGCGCTTCTACCTGCTGGTTTACTCCCCAGATGGCTGTACCAGCAGAGTTGGGCCAGACTAAAGCCAGGAGCCAGGACCTTCATCAAAGTCTTCCATGTGGGTTCGGGGACCCAAGTACTTGGGCCATCTTCTGCTGTTTTCCCAGACGCATCAGCAGGGAGCTGGATTGAAAGTGAAGCAGTTAGGACTCAAGCTGGAGCCCACATGGGATGCCAGCGTCATGGGCAGCTTAACCCTCTATGCCATAATGCAGGTCCTTGATTCACCATTTATTAAACTCTCTATGTTCCTTTTTATTATTTCATTTTTACTTTGCTTGAGTTGATTGTTTTTTTCACCTCATACTATTTTGTTCCCGAGAAGATTAGAAGTTAAATGGACTATTTATATTCATTTAGTAGTTCAATGCATGTCTAACTTTCAAAAGACTAACATTAATCATATGTCTTTATCCACTACCAGGAAAATGAAAGAGCCTTACAAGTTTGTTTTTTTTTTTTTAATTTCAGTGGTACCCCCTTACAATTTATGTACAGTTGTTATACAACATTCTTCCTACTTCTTGTTTTTCTTTAACTCCACAAATTAGACATGATTTATATTTTAAGAATTTGTTTAAATTTTTAAAAAATATTTATTTATTTATTTGAAAGTCAGAGTTACACAGAGAGAGAAGGAGAGGCAGAGAGAGAGAGAGAGAGAGAGAGAGAGAGAGAGAGAGGTATATCCATATGCTGGTTCACTCCCCAGTTGTCTGCAACGGCTGGAGCTGAGCTGATCCGAAGCCAGGAGCCAGGAGCCAGGAGCTTCTTGTGGGTCTCCCACATGA
Source organism: Sylvilagus floridanus (assembly GCA_949820135.1). Classification (NCBI taxonomy): domain Eukaryota; kingdom Metazoa; phylum Chordata; class Mammalia; order Lagomorpha; family Leporidae; genus Sylvilagus; species Sylvilagus floridanus. Next base: position 23,568,115 of record OX463231.1, read on the forward strand.
GTGCAGGGGTCTGAAGACCTCCCACATGAGTGCAGGGGTCTGAAGACTTGGGCCATCTTCTACTGCTTTTCCAGGCCATAGCAGAGAAATGAGTTGGAAGGAGAGCAGCTGGGACTCGAACTGGCGCCCATATGGGATGCCGGCACTGCAGGCAGCAGCTTTACTTGCTATACCACAGTCGTGTCCGTTTGTTTAAATTCACGCAAATATTTTCTCAAGATTTTTTGTACATTTAATGCAATCATATAGCATAATTTTCCTTTTCCCATGAAAAATATCATTTAGGAGTTATTTTTGTGAAAGTCCATTAGTATTAGTATTTGTAGTGTATAATAATTCTTAAGACGTTTTTACTGGCTCTATAGAAATGTAAACTTCCCCTCTCCCCCAGCACTTTGAACACATTATTCTACTGTCTTTTGGCTGCCATTGTGATGTTGAGATGTTGCAGTTTTATTGTTTTCCCTTGCATAAAAGCTCTCTTTTCTCTGCTTTAACCATCTTTTCCTGGTTTTAGTTTTAAGCATATTCATTAAAGAATAAAAGAAGCCTTCCCTCACTCCCTGGGTTTTAAAAACTGCACTTTCCTAGAGGTTTGGTCCATTGTTCTGGAAGGAAAAGGTTATGGAGTCAATGCTCCTAAAAGCAGCCAGAGGGGCGTGTTGTGGTGTAGCAGGAGAAGACACTTTCTGTGATGCCAGTATCCCATATGGGCACCAGTTCCTATCCTGGCATCTCCACTTTCAATCCAGCTCCCTAGTAATGGCCTGGAAAAGCAGCAGAAGATGGCTTAAGTATATGGGCCCCTTCCACCCACATGGAAGACTCTGATGAAGCTCCTGGCTCTGGCATGGACCAGCAGTGGCCGTTAGAACCATCTGTGGAGTGAACCAGAGAATTTAAGATCTCTCTCTCTCTCTCTCTCTCTCTCTCTCTCTCTCTCAGTGTGTGTGTGTGTGTGTGTGCGTGTGTGTGTGTGATTCTACTCCCCGCACACCCAGGAATTCTGACTTTCAAAATAAATAAATCTTTAAAAAAATATCTAGACAGAGCAGCATGTGGCTAGATGGAGCTTAGAATGATCTTCAGCTTCTTTTTACTTAATCTTCCTGAGATCTGATTGTTTTCCCTGTTTTGAAATTAGTGTTACTCCTGAATTTTTGGAACATGCTCAGACATCATCTCTTTTGCCAACTACCACCCCCCATCCTTCCGGTTATCTCATATGAACGCAAATGTACACTAGAACAATTTGTTCTTTTGTGTGTCTTAACTCTGTTTTTTTATTTATTCATGTTCCTATTTTTCAGTTCTTTGTTATGGATAATATCTTCAGGTAGAGTTATATTCACTTTCTGATTTTCTCCTTTCATCTTTGTCCATTTAAATTTTCCAATGAGTTTATAGTTCAAATTATTATGTATGTGTATTAAAGTATTTAAGAGAATTATTTAGTTCCTTTTCTATTTTGCTTGTCTACTATAAAATGCATCTTTCCCAAAATGGATGTAACTGGAAATTATTACACTTAATAAGATAAGCTAGTCCTAAAAGAGAAATATCGTATGTTTTCCCTGATTTTTGGCAACTGATATAAAAAGGATAAAAGTGTAAGGTATATAAGTGAAATAGACATTTTGAGATTTTATTGATGTTACAGCCCTTGTCTATACTCTTGAGGAACAGTAGTTTTCTACTTATAAACTGAAATTATATCATTGTAAAAATTAAAAGAAAAAATTGGAAAGGAAGGAGGAGGGAGGGTAAGAGCATGGGCAGGAGGGAAGATAGAGTGGGAACTATCACTATACATTAAGTCTGAATATATTAAATACAAGAATTTTTTCACCTTATATAAATAAAAAATTAAAGTACATTGCCTATTAATCATATATTCTATACTCTTTAGATTTTAAACATTTTTATTATTAGCATACCATTTATTTGATAGATAATGTTGTTTGTAGTATTCGTGAATCTGATTCCAAAATTTTTGATTTTGTATCATACTAGATCATTTATCATCTTCTTTTTTGTAATTTATCATTTTAAGCTCTTTTTTTTAATATATAGTGACAATTTGAATTCTGTGTATAGCATTGCTTTTATCCAAAGGAAATATTCTTTGTTTCTGTTAAATCCTCAAGATACACTACCTAATTGGAATTGTTTTTAAAAATTACATGCTTGGATTTATGGTCACATACTGACTATACTTTGTAATCAGGTATTCCTAAAAGAAGCCACCTTCTCTACCTCCCTCTTCTTCCTTCTGTTTTTTCTTTCCTTTTTCTTTCCTACCACCCTCCCTCCATCATTCTGCCTCCCTCCTTTCCTTCCAAATGATTCTCTTCATGCTTACCCATAAATGAGATAGCTAAATTATCTCATTATTTTCTTGTATGGGTGTGGGAGATATTTTTCTAATTTTCCCATCATTGATAATGGCTTCCAAGGCTCCTCATTAATGCACAAAGTCTTCACATTTCTCTCTTTCACCTGAATCATTATTTGATTTTGTCCATTTCTTACATAGGAACAATTAATCTACAAACCTGGGTCAATTAGGCTAGTCAGGAGCTACCATACATCACTGTAAACATAATTCTTGGATTTTTATTTTCTTTTTATCTTTCCTCTGCTAATCTAAAGGATTAGCATTTTTATTCTCAAGGAGTTTTCAGTGTCAGTATCAGCAAGAGAATGAAGAAAGCTTATACCTCTCCCTTTTGTTCCATCCAGCTTTGTAAGAAGCTCTATCTTCTTAGAAACTCTGTTCACTGTTCTTGGGTGAAAAGAAATAGCAACCAGTTCTGCAGAGCATTTGAGGTAGCAATGTATGGCCAGACTGAGCCTAGAATGAACACAAACCACTCCTTGAGGAGTTAGCACATCTATTCCTGCAGCATCCCAGTAGGCCCAAAAGTGCATGTGGTCGTCCCTTTTTTGAGCAGTGAGATTTACAAGTTTGCTGGGGATTTTCATACTCACATCTGATGCTGTAACATACAGAAGCCCCTTATGACATCCTAAGGTATAAGAGGCCTTATAACAACTAATGCTTCTGTTATCATAAGCCAAAGTGGCTGGGGAAGAGTTCTGGGATGGTGGAAATGGTAGAAGGATTTGGATTTTAAATCGCAAGGAAATGCTATTCATTTCTTGACCATTTTATTCATGCCTGTTATTCATACCTACAGTTGTTGTCATGTGCCCATCCCACTATATTGTGAACTTTTTTGAAGATAACATTTTTGCCTTGATTTTAGTCTTTTACATAGGAAGAAAACTCTTACATTTCACAATACATATACAAGTATTTGATATGTCTGTCTATGTGCTGACTTCATGTTATAATTTTTTTAGAAATTGCATTTTGTCCCATGTTTCCCAGTGGTTTTCATATCAGTCTTACATTGAATAGTTAGGCCTATTAGGCCACGTACATATGTATAATTATTATCCAAAATGTTATTTACAAATTAAAATTTGGAGGTACAACTGTAAAATTCAAAAGCCCACAGTGCATATTAGAATAAATACTCATAGCTTCAGGACATGAATTATTTTAATTTCCTTTCCCTTAGTTTTTATGCTTACCAGTAATACAATACACAGATATATTCTTAAAACTGACTTGATCCTGTTGTAATTTATTTCCATAATGTAAAGCAATAGTGACAACCCTGTACAAAAAGTGAGTAGAGCTGAATTCTATTCGCAAATCATAATTTCCTGTGTGCATTGGAGCATGTCTTTTAATTTGTAAAGTGAAGCATATTAACCTCCCCTGTATTTCAAACTTATTTAATGATTCAAATGAGATGATAAACGTGACTGTGCCTAAACAGGAATAAAAACCGTAAGTACAAGATGTTATTATTGCCTTGGTTTTCCTATAGATTCCTCAGATTGTTTCTTGGGAAGAGAATTAAAAATATATACTGTACCTTTTGGTAACCTACTCAGATTTTGATTTTATTTTTAGTTTTCAAAGTTTGACAGCATTTTCTGTGCGAAGCTAATGATGAAATTTTTAATAACGTCTGAATTCCCTTGTGTTTGATTGTTGTAATATTTCCAAAGAGCTATGAAAATTTGGCATAACCTTTTCTTCTGAATACTGAAATAACTGGATTGTGCAGTAATAAGCTGTGCTATTATTTGATCCCTTACAGCTCGCTGATCTTCTGAAATGCACATCTTCAATTGATTAGAATAAATTTTTGATTTATTTCTGAACAACAACAACAATAAGACAGAAAGATCTGTTATTTTTCTTTCCTTGGGAACATTTCTAAGCCTAATGAAATTTTTAAAAGGTCGACTAAAGGTTTACTGATATCTTTGCTCTTTTCCCTTAATCTTCTTAATGCTTTGTATGCCATCTAAAATTGGTGCTTTATCAATTTCAAGTGCGTTTCAGTCTTCTTTAAAAAAATTACTATTATTTTTCTTTGTGACTTAACTTTTCTGTCTTGCTTGAAAAACAAATCAAATATTTGAATCCATGTATTACCTTATTAGTATAAACTGATTTAACATATAATTCAATGTTCTATTCTGAAAAAATAAATTTGTTTTTCTTAGTGAATTGGCACATATACTAGTTACAGATATAACAATCTAAATCTCAAAATTTTACTTGTTACCCTCTTGAAAAACAATATGAAAATATTCTAAAGAAATATTTCCAAAAAGATTCTAAATATTTGAGTGAATATCTTTTCTTTGTGTAAAATAGGGTCATTTTCCTGATAAAAATGAAATATATTTCCTGATACTATTAGTGTCAAATTTTTCTTCTAATAACTTGATTATCTTTGGAAGAATCACAGACTTTGCTTTCGGTCACCATAATTTATTAAATTACTGCCCCAACATGATAATTAAAATGTGTGATTATAAGTAACATTTAACATTATAAACAACAGGAAATGGCCCTGTCCTTTTTTCTACAAGGTTGAAGATGTTTTAACTGCAATTTAAATATGTCATACATGTGCCATTATATAGGTTCCCAGAGAGCTTTCATTTGGATAAATTATGGTACATATCATTATTAATATAGTAACTTATCCAAGACCAAAAACATTGCCTTGTTTTTTATTTGTTGTTTACTTGATGCTTTTCTCATGTATATACTCTAAAATACTATAATTAGATATAAAGGCATGTACCTAAAAATAATAACCTACCTTGTATCATGCATCTTTCATAAATAATCATAACACCTCCTTCAGATTCACTCTGCGAGAAGGTGTTGTACATGTTTTGTTTTATTTGGATAGACAATTAAAAACCAGTGAATACCAATAAGTAAAGTTCTCAAGAGAGATAAAGGCTGGTAGATTAAAGAGTCAAAATTCAACATTCAATCCAGGACTTTCTTATTCATATTAGCATAACACAGATATGAAAATAATTTCTCAGGTCTTCATTCATGGTGGATAAGTAAGAGATCTTTTAAAACACCATGGCAGGGGCTGGCACTGTGGTGCTGCTCCGCTTTCCATCCAGCTCTCTCCTGTGGCCTGGGAAAAGCACTGAAAGATGGCCCAAGTCTTTGGGCCCATGTACCAATGTGTGAGGCCCAGAAGAAGTTCCTGCCTCCTGGCTTTGAATCAGCTCAGCTCTGGCAGTTCTGGCCATTTTTGGGGAGTGAACCAGCAGTTGGAGGATCCCTCTCTTTCTATTTGTCTCCACCTCTCTCTGTACTCTTTCAAATATATAAAATAAATCTCACAAAAAAAAAAAGACAAACACTATGGCATTGTCAAACCAGATATACAGATTGATCTCTGATTTTTACATTTAGAATTGCCTTGATTGCAAACAAGTGAATTAAATCCACATATATGTCATAAATTGACACAAATGGTTGTTTTTTTAATATGTAACACGAAATAATTAGTACTGACAGTCAATAACATCCTTCAGGATGAGGGCTCTTATTATACCTTTGCTTAAAAGTTTTTTGTTATTGAGTTTTGCCTTCATTCTTGTACTCATGGTCACAATATGACTATTATACCAGGCTTCATCTCTATGTGCTTATTACAGGCCAGTGGTAGGGTAGCAGAAAGGAATGCCTGAGACTTGCTTCTCCTTATATCTCATTGGCCTGAAAATTGCCCCCTGGTTATCTCCAGTGGCCATAGAAACCATGATATAAAGGTTTAGCAATTATATTAGAGACAGGATAATATGGTCTTAATTGAATTTGGGGCAGCCCACCTACTATGTAATGCTACATATACTGTAGAAAGTAATCAAAATGTTTTTATTCATCCATATATTCATCAGTTACTTAGTAAATAAAAATTAATAGCTACTTTTGAATATTTATTTTTTTTTCTTTTTTTTTATATATATATATATAAAGCTTTTATTTAAAGAATATAAATTTCCAAAGAACAGCTCATGGACCACAATGGCTCCCCCACCACACAACTTCCCTCCCTCCCCCCACCCTCCCCTTTCCCGCTCCCTCTCCCCTTCTGTTCACATCAAGATTCATTTTCAATTCTCTTTATACACAGAAGATCAATTTAGTACATATTACGTAAAGATTTCAACGGTTTACCCTCGCATAGAGACACAAAATGATAATACTGTTGGAGTACTAGTTATAGTATTAATTCACAATGTACAGCACATTAAGGACAGAGATCCTACATGATTTTTTTTTAAAAAAATTGATTAATTGTCTATGCAATTTCCAGTTTAACACCAAGATTTTTTAATCATTTGCAATTATCTTTATATAAAGAAGATCGATTCAATATATACTATGAAAGGATTTCATCAGTTTACTATTGAATATTTAAAATATATCTGTGGAAACAATGACAATGCCTGTCTTACAAGATAGACAAAATCAATTTTAGATGGACTACAGATCTAGTGAAGACAAATATATAAAGCTCTTTGAAGAAAAATCCAATCATTAAAATTTTCAACTAATTGAATCAAGCCCACACAGATTAACTAAAAATAATGGCTTTACTGAAAGTCACCAGTTTATGGACTTCAGTCACTTGCAAAAATGTCTTCATTGCAATACCTAGATTAGTATTTAGTTAACTGCAGACTATTGCACAGTCCAGTTGACCCATAAAACTGAACATCACACTCTATTCCCTCCTATACTGTAACTTTGTGAGTTAATTCTAATAAGTTAGTTTTCTTTTGTTCACATCAGAAAAAAGATTCTAATACAACAAAATAAGCTTTTGGCCCGGGTGAATTAACCCTCACTAGGTATTGATTTTAACATGTGTGTCCTTGAATTTACCTGTATTCAGAATTTCCCCTAACTTATTTTAATAAATTATTTTCTAGTGATTCTTCCCCCAAGACTGACTGCATTTTCTGAATACTCTAGAGTAATCTGAAAAAACAAGTCTCTATCTCTTTGATATGCTAATATTAGTTTCTCTGAATACCAGGGATTTCAAGGTGCTGCAAAAATAACTGCTTGAAAAAATACATATTTATGTATTTTGGTTGCACAAAGCAGTTTTATTTCTTACTTTTACCTTTGGTGCATACATTTTCTGAAAGTATGGCAAAGTAAGATATTATCTACCCTCACTCTGTCTACTTTACTATAAAAAAAGACAAAACAATGATATTTCTTTCTGCTAACATTATTTACTTAATATACAACAATAGATTTACTTTACCTCTTTCTTTTTAAATTTTAAAACACTTAAGTGTCCTTTAAAATTTTTACCTCTCATTTTCTGTGAAAATACAACTTTGCAATATACTTCTAAGATAGCACTAATCTGAGTGAAGACTGACACATTTAGAGTAGAGACAAAGAAGTGAAATGCTCTTATTAGGGGATTTAAGAAATATTTAACTATCTGTGATATAACTTTGACCTTGTTCTTAAAGTAGATGGGTATTTGACAGGTTGAAAAAAAAGAGTATTTGATTTTGGGAGAAAGAGGTATAACATGAACAAAAACACAGAGGGATTAGAAGACATGGGCAATGTAAGTAAGGAAAGAAGTTCAATGTGAGTAGAGAGTTGGGTGCATGAAGTGTAGTAAATAGAAATTAACAATCAGAAGTTTGTGGGGTTTGGAATTTGATTCACAGTTGTCCATCTAGAGAAAAAAACAATACTACTAACATGTCCTGTACACCTTCCTAATGTTTATCTGTGTGTCCCTAGTTCCTCTACAGTGGTAGATACACAGCAGGTGTTCAACAAATATCTTTGGTGACTGAGCACATCCTGTGCTGTGTATGAAGATCAGATCTGTTTTTAAATGAAACACCTCAGTGGTACTAAAGAGTGAATTTTCATGATGGTGGTGAGAAACCTGTGGCAGAAAGCCTAATTAAGACGTTGGGAAAAGAAGAGATTGTGTTGAGAATATTTTTTTTCTAACTACAAACATTTAAAAAGATAGATTTAGAATGGTGTCAAAAGCACAAGCATGTTTTTATTTAAAGAGGTATTTGTGCATTGTAGCATTACATCACGTTGAAATTAATCTATGAGCAATGTTTATGAACATTAAAACTACATCAGGTGGAAAATAATGCATAATTTTGTAGTAGTTTTGCATTGTTTTTTGTAGAAGATTCAAAAAAATGTTTTTGAACATCAGATCAATGTTGTGAATTTGCCAGCATATTTTTCTGTGACAGCAAAAATATTCAAGGGATAACTAGAAATTGAATCTGAAATAATAGTCTAGCTCTGGGATTACATTCTCTTTCTGCTGATGAATAACTAGTTTGTATCTAAAGCTAATGCTTTCTGATAGGCTAGAGTATTCTGTTATGTCTCTGAAAATTTTTTGTCCTCTGCACAAATTGATCCCAAAGATTAAAGAATTCATGGTTGTCATTTTAAGTTGGATTTACTGACACCTATTTTTATTGAGTACAAAAACAGATTGATGAGCAGTTTGTTTTAATCCTTTTGGGAAATGGATGGGATTACTTCAGAATGCCTCTTGGTTCAGCTTTTCACCAGTTTCTGCCAACCTTAATACCCAGGACAAAGTAATTTGTTTCTGAGTTGTACAATGGAAGATAGACACTGCATGCCAGAAAACATAAAAGAAAATCTTCCTGAGATTATAGTTTGCTTAACATTGTAACGGAATTTAAATGAAAGCTAACCCAATCAACTATCATGTGCAAAAAAGCATCACATAATGAAAAACACTTTTTTGATACTGATGAGTATAAATTATAAGATAAAAATTTCAAAGCATCAGTTAAATAAAGAGAAACTTTGAGAGGAAGCACTTATATACTTCCAATATTACCAAAGTATAGACATAAACATTTGTCTAATCAGTTTTGCTTACACAAATTCTTTTGATTCCATGTGTCCATGTAGCCATGGTTACCTACCACCCCAAGGAAGCTGATGTTTTCAGTAAGAACTAGGGGTTTTCCCCAGCAGACCAAAATCTCTCCTTAATTAGGTATGCAGGGATAGAGAGATACCTTTGCTTAGATAGGTAACTGCAGAGTTGGACAGACGTTGAAAACTCCATCTCTTCATTCGTTGACTAGAATTCATTGTAGGGTATATTCATTCCTTTCTGTATCTTTCCAGATTTTTCCCTGAGAAGGATATGTGGCCTAGTGTACTCCACAATTGTATTTTACTACTTCACATAGCAGGAATACTATAGCAGAAAATTAGTTTGTCAGTTTGTCTTTACAACTTTTATTGTTAAAAATCTGAGCATTGTGGCATAGAGGCTGGAAACCAGCACCTGCATGCCAGCATCCCATGTGGGTGCTAGTCCAAGGCTCAGATGCTCTGCTTACAATCCAACTCCTTGCTGATGTGACTCGGAGAGCAGCAGAGAATGGGCCAAAAGCTTGGGACTCTGCACCCACGTGGGAGATCCAGGGGAAGCCCCAGATTCCTGGCTTCAGCCTGGCCCTGCCCTGGACATTGTGGCATTTAGGGGAGTGAATCGGCAAATGGAAGATCTGTGTGTGTGTGTGTGTCTTTCTCTCTCTCTTTCAAATAAATATTTTTTTTAAAAAAGCTAAGAAAAACAACAAAAATACTAAGCCAAGGTTCAAGTTTGACTTTTTATTAATCGTTTTTTTCCTTTCTCAGTTTTAGAGCTTCTAAGATGTCTACCTACATAATTTAACATCACAGATATATTTTTAAAGATTTATTTATTTATTCAAAAGTCAGAGTTACACAGAGAGGAGAGGCAGAGAGAGAAAGAAAGAAAGAGAGAGGTCTTCCATCCAATGGTTCGCTCCCCAGTTGGCCGCAGTCTCCACCTCTGTGGAGAGCTGCACCGATCCAAAGCCAGGAGCCAGGAGCTTCCTTTGGGTCTCCCACATGGGTGCAGGGGCCCAAGGACTTGGGCCATCTTCTACTGCTTTCCCAGGCCATAGCAGAGAGCTGGATTGGAAGTGGAGCAGCCGGGACTTGAACTGGTGCCCATATGGGATGCTGGCGCTTCAGGCCAGGGCATTAACCTGCTGCACTACAGCCCCGGCCCCTACAGATATATTTTTAAATTGGTAATCAGATCTAGGGCTCTATCTTCATCTTTGTCTTTAGAACAGGACCATGATTTAATTATGGCATCACGTCTATTCATAGATTAATAAGTGCATGAACAAGTGAAAAAGATTATTTCTCATTTAGTGTCAAGATGTTGGGGTCAACATTGTGGTCCTACAGATAAAGCCACAGCCTGTGGTCCTGATATCCCATATGGTTGCCAGCTCAAGTCTCAGCTGCTGCACTTCTGAACCAGTTCCCTGCTAACGTGCCTGGGAGGATAACAGAAGATGGCCCAATTTCTTGGACTCCTTCCACCAACCCACATGGGAAAGTCAGATGGAATATAGGCTCTTGTTTTAGTCCTGGCCTAGCCCTAACCATTGCAACCATATGCAGAGTGACCCAAGTGATGGAAGAACTCTCTCTCTCTCTCTCTCTCTCTCTCTCTCTAACTCTGCCTTTCAAATAAAGTAAAATAAGTCTTTTTTTAAAAAAATATGTTCAGGTAAGGCAAATGTACCACAAGATCCACCTACATCCTTGACAGAGGTGGAGACTGTCAAGTTTCCTGACTCAGAAGGCATGAATCGATTGTTCTAACAATTTTCTATGCATACTTAGGACACTAAACACTAAGATGCTTATAGGAATAGACTGAGGAGATCATGAAAATATTCTAATTTCCCTGAATTTTTAAGATCGTGTCATGTTGACTTTCAGCTTCTCAGAGTATCAGTTTACCAAACAGAACCCAAGAAAATGAAAAGATGCAATAAAAAGAGCAATGAAATTTATGTTAAGAGGATATGTATTTTTGCAAGGAAATATTAGTATGAACTGAGATTGAAAATGGATTACATGGAAGGGTAGAGGATGATGGAATATTTTAAGAAATAATTTGATCATACTATGTCATTCACTTTCCTTTTTATAAATAGAAAATAATTGAATTAACTGGTTGAAAACTTGATGATTGTAACTATCCAGAATCATGTTTGTAGAGTCTGTAAGCCCTACTAGTTACCTGTTTCTTTTTGTTAATGTCTAGGCATCATGTGAATACTTAGGAAAATGATTCTGTTCACTCTGTGTTAGAAGGAAGATTGCAGAAATGCTGCTCTTTCTAGAACACATTTGCATGCCCATTGGTCTTAACCATAAATATTAACCAGCTGCTATTTATCGGTTGCTTTTAGCATATGTCTCTGCTTCTCCTCTGGGGTTAATTCCTTCCAGTCTCCTTGGTGACTGGCAATCCTATTGGTTCCTTCCAGTTTTTAACTTTTCATTTCCCCAACACCTGTCTTATAGTTCCAAGCACAGATGACCAGTTTAAAATACCTATTTAAATAAAAATGAAGTTCTCGTTGGAAATTAAGAAATTATTTTAGTTTGCAGGCTCTGAGGAATTTGCCTTGTTTACTTTGGTATTTCTCAATTATAGGTTATTTTCTGGAACATTTTCACACCAAATGTCTGATTAATGAACAAGTGGATTTTTGAAGGTTTTCATTGCTGTGATTATAAAAATTGATTATAATTGTATTTGAAAAGTACTAGTGTTTGGAGATGATGGTAGGCAATCCTGGCAGAGCCTGCTTCCTCTTTGCCAGGCACTGTCTGCATAAGAACAGGTGGATTGCTCCCCTATGAGATAAATTCCTTTCATCAATCTATTTTACCCATGAGGAAATGAAGGAATAAACTAGTAAGTAAAATGTCCAAGATTGGCATCATTCATAGGGCTAAAATATGAACCCAAACAACCTGACTTCAGGGAATGCTTTCTTACTTTAACTTTAGGGATTTATTTCTCTATTTGAAAAACAGAGTGACAGAGAGAGAGGAAGAGACAGAGAGAGATGTTTTATCTGCTGGTTCATTGCCCAAATGGCTGTCCCCATGACAGTCATGTTGGCTACATCAAACCTAGGGTCCAGGAACTGCATCAGGGTCTCCCACATGAGTAGCAGGGGTCCAGGTACCTGGACCATCATTCACTGCTTTCCCAGGTGCATTAGCAAGAAGCTGAATGACAAGTGCAGCAGTGGGACTCAAACTGGCACTCCAATATGTTGATGTCGCAGGCTGTGGTTTAACCAACTGTGACACAATGCTGGCCTGAGTCATGTCCTCAGCCCCCAAGTGAACTTCCTTAACTACTCAGCTATGAAATAAAAATTAACCACCCAGCTTGGTCAAGATTAGTATTTCCTGCTTATTTGAATTTCATGATAATGTTGACAATTTTCATTTTCTTGAAGAATGGTATGAGCAAAGTTGCTATTGCTCAAGCTGTGTGCAATAAAATACATTTTAGCACAAAAAGTAACCATAATAAGAGAATTCTTTACATTGACATAAAAATTATGATGCATTGAGTGCACTGTCTTCATTTTTCTTATTTCATTGCCTCCTGGTAATAATACCTTCCTATACAGCAACAGTGAATACAGTGGCACTGGGGTATATTATGTTCTTTTCCCCTGAACCTTTCTTCTTATATATATCTCTTTCTACCTGGAATGGAACTTAACATGTCCTGGGAGTCTATACACAGCAAAAGGGCATCATTTGTTCCTTATGGAGACAAGAACATGTTCATTTCACGACATGACCTGCATTTCAGGGTATCTGGGCAGTAAGCCAGCAGCCTCAGAGAATTAGACAAAGATCCTCTTGAGTTCATATCCAAGAAGGTATTTTGCAGTGCCCTCAGGGATCAAAGGCAAGGAGAAAGCTGATTCTTCAAAACTAGGTAACGTAAATTGATAGTAGCATGAATAAATACCTCTGTTTGAGGCTAAGTTGAAACATGAGTATTTCTTCAAAGATACAGGTTCACTTTTAGTTCTTGCTGGCTGCAGATTTAGTACTGTATCAGTTTCAGTAATTAATTATTTCTGATGGCAGATAAAAGCCCTCGTTTTCTTGTAGTTCCTCACATGTTAAAAATGTTCATAAAGTGGAACACAGAGGATGGCATCCATGAGTGGTGTTTTTGTGTTCTCTCAATGTAAATGAGAGGAATTAAGACTATTTCCTTTTTGTGATAAATGGCTTTGCTTATGTGCTTTCTAATTTGTTAACTATATTTTATTACATTTAAATCATTTTGTTGGTAATACAGAGATTGCAAACCCTGATTCATGAATTCCTTTTCCTGATATGCAGCAAATTTATAAGCATACTTGAATAATTATGCCTCTTTCCTGACTTCTGTGAAGTAAAGGATACAGTGAGGTTCCCTTGACCAGAACAAGCCTCTCCTCCTGTGCTCCTCCAGCTGCCACCTCATTTGACTCTCTCAGAAACTTCTCCATGGTATTCCTTCAGTCTCCCTTGCCGTCCATGTCTTCCTCTTACTCTCACGTTCACTTAAGCCTGGCACTATTTCATTGGATCTCTTTCTTGTTGTTTTTGCTTTTGTTTCTGTTAACACAAAATAAACCAAGTAACTCAAAAATAACAGAAATTTATTTTTCACAGCTTCAGAGCCTGAGAAGTAAAGAAATCCAGGCAGCCTCAGGCCTGGGGAGGATCCAGGTTCTGGCTTGCAGATGACGCCTTCTTGCTGTGTCTTCACATGATGGAAGGGAAAGATGGCTCTCGGGGGCTTCTCTCATTAGGTCACTGATATCATTCATGAGAACCCCACATTCATGTTCCAGTAGCCTTCCAAAGTCTACTTTTTTATACCTTGAGTGTTAAAATTTTAACATATGTACTTTAGGGGGATACAAGCATTCAGACCATTGTAACCTCCTATCTCACAGCAAAGTGAAACATAAGCAAACAAGTTCCCCCCCTTATTCCTACTGCTTCTCCTTCTGTTACTTAGAAATTTCTTGAAAATGCTGACAAAGAGATGAAGGATTTGATGTTCTCAGTGAGATAACAGAAATACAAAGGGGAAGCAGCAAGTTTATTTTTAGTTCAATGTATTTGTAGGCAAGAAGAGTTCATAAACATATGTACCCAGTGCTTTTCCTGTATTTGTTATCTATTACTGCATTTTCTATTGATATCTCTTATCTCAGAATGTGTATTGGTTAGATTCTGGGCATAGGTTAGGTAGGTTCTCTGCTTCAGAGTCAGTGACAGACCAAAATTAAAGAGTTCTTTGTCTTTTGTTATCTCAAAACTTCACTGGAAAAGGTTCTGCTTCCAAGAACATGTGGATATTGACATTTTTCCAGTTTTTTTGAAATGTCTCTTGGTACTTTGCCACACATGCATTTCCAACATGGCAGTCTGCTAAATCAGCGCCTAAACTAACAATGCAGAGCAGTCTGTTAAGAACATAGAAGTCACAACATTTATTAACCTAATCATAGAAGTGATATCCTATCACTTTTGCTATATTTTATAGCTTAGAAGCAAGTCACTAAATCCATTTTCAAGGGGGAAGGGATTAGACAAGGTTGTGATTATTAAGAGATAAATTTGTTTTTATTAGAATCTACCTACACTTGTTTTTGTAACTCCTGACCACATAAATATCAAACAAGGTCCAAGATTGTATGTTTAGCCTACTCATTAAGACATTGGTTATGATGCCCACATCCCACACTGAAAAACCTGAGTTCAATCCCTAGTTCCAGCTCTTGAGTCTAGCTTCTTGCTAATGTAGATGATAGGAGGCTGTGGTGATACCTGAAATATTCAGTTCCTGCCACCCATATAGGAAACCTACATTGAGTTCCCAGCTCCTAGCTTAAGTTCCCTAGCCATTTTGGGCTTGTGGGGATTAATTCAATGTGTGGGAACTATTTTTGTCCATCTGTCTGTCTGTCTCTCTCTATCCCCAGGCCTCAATTCTCAAATAACTTTTTAAAACAGAGAGAATAAGTACACGTATAAGTACATGTATAAGTACATCACCATTTAAATATAGTATTGAAATCTGTATCAATACAAATTAAGTCCATGAAATATCAATTAATAAATGTAAACTGATTCAAATGTCATTGAAATATTATATCAAAATGTCAGAACTGTTCAATGAGTAGGTTGATGGCGTCATTTCATGTTGTGAGGAAAAAATGTGTATAGCCCCTCTCATCTTTTGAACAGTATACACATTGATAAAGAGAAGAACCATGACAGTGAAGCAGGAATGGAACAATAGTGTCATAGGCATGTGATGAGTATTTTGTATGCTATCTTACAATGAAGCCACTGCTACTATTAACTTTATTTTAAATACAAGAAAACATAACCAAAAATCATAGCTAATTGGTGGAATTAGAATTTTATTTTAAATTCTCTTTTTTTAAAAAAAAAGATTTATTTATTTATTTGAAAGGCAGAGTAGTTACAGCAAGAGAGAGAAAAAGAGCTGTCTTCCATCTGCTGGTTCACTCCCCAGATGGCTGCAACGGCCAGAGTTGTGCTGATCCAAAGCCAGGAGTCAGGAGCTTCTCCCAGGTCTCCCATGTGGGTATAGGGCCCAAGCACCTGGGCCATCCTCTTCTGCTTTCCCAAGCCATAGCAGAGAGCTGGATTGAAAGTACAGCAGCTGGGACTAGAACTGGCGTCCATATGAGATGCTGGCACTGCAGGCAGCGACTTTACCCACTACACTACAGCGCTGGCCAGATTTTCTTTTTAAAAATTAACTAATTTAAAACTTTCTTTAAAAAGCAGAGAGAGGTAAAAAGGAGAGAGAGAGAGAGAGAGAGAGAGAGAGAGAGAGAGAGAGAGGTCATCTATCCACTGCTTCACTCCCCCAAATGCCTATAGCAGCCAATGCTAGTGCAGGCTAAAGCCAGCAGTCCAGAATTCTACTGAGTCTCCCACATGAGTACTGTCGTTATTGATTGCCTTGCAATGTGCACATTAGTAGGAAGCTGTAATCAGAAGCAGAACCAGGTTTTGAACCCCAGCTCTCCAATATGGGATGTGGGTATCCAAGCAGTGTCTCAACCCCTGAGCCAAACCCCACACCCCATCAAATTTAGCTTTTCTAACCTCAGAGTCTGTGCTTTTGACACCAGCTTGCCCAGAATTTACTTGAAATATGTTCCTATGGGTCCTTCTGCTATAATTAAGAGCAGAAGTTTTAGGGACTAGTTATTGAGTTCAAAGTAATAGACTGTGACTGAGAAAAGATAGAAATAGATGCTTATATCAAAATTAAACACTTGAGATTGAAAGGGATTGGTATTAATAAATATGCAATAAAAACAGGCATTAAGAAGCCACTATCTCAGGCAAGTTGAGATAGCTCATTACCTTATATTTCGAGTGCTCAGATTGACTCCTTGAGAAGGTTCCCTAAGAGAATCCTGGAAAGTGGATAACTGATAGTTTCCTATCTATATGCGGTAACTTATGAGTATAATGGTGTACCTATGGGCCAAATACCATTTTAGCACAATCTTGCTGGATAATGTCTTCTCTTATACTGACTAGAAATTTCCTTTCCTAGAGTTAGATCAGCTGAGGAACTAATACTACCAGGATCAAATAAAAATAGTATGAAAAAGATTAACACTTCAGTAAGTCATATGACTTGGTTAACTAATATACCCCATTCTTAGATTTGCCAGCCAGTATAATCTACTACCTCAAACAAAACTGATTATAATTATTTTTTGCATCAGTGATATTCAACTGGGTGTAATTTAACCTTCAGGGGAATTTTGGCAATGTCTGGAAATAGTTTTGATTGTGGTGACTTGTGAGGAGTGACTGTTAACTACTGGATAGAGGACAGGAATGCTGATATATAAAAGCATATATAAAGCACAAGACCCTACTCATCAAAGTCCTCACTAACAACAAAGAATTAGGTGGACCAAATTATCAACACTGTTGTGATTGAGAAGCCACACTCAATATTAAAGCAGAAATGGAGAACCTTTTGCTTCCTTAATTTATTCTTGTTTCTGTGAAAAGTACTGACTACTTACTTATATGATTCAATAAAATAAATCTGTATAATTGCTGAAGACAGTTATTAGAACAATTAAGTGAATTAGTTCTAATATGGAATGAGAAAAGCCCTCTCTTCAGCTTTCCCAACCCATACTAGGTTTTCATTAAGAATATCACAAGTGCATCTTCAGTAAATTAAAAAAAAAATCTGTCTCAGTCTCTTTACCCTCTATGTTAGAATAGAATATGTATTCATTAAATCATCTTCCCTTTCAAGCAAAATCACATTTTATTATTTATTACCCAAATGTAGTATATGATTCTGAAAGAATAACATTAAGGAGAAAAGAAAGAGAGAGGGAGAGAAAGAAGAGAGCAATTGCTTAAGTTAACTCAACTATAGATAAAAAAGAGATTTAAAACTATGGACACTCATAATGTTCAAAAATTGCATACTCTAGTTTAAGTTAATAAATTCAGCACATTTAGAGCAAGTACAAAATCATCATCAGAACATATATTTAAAAAAGGAAGGGTTATTTCAAATGTTAGGTCATTATAGTAGCTTATTCCTATAAAAAGTCTTCATAAATTTTATTTCTGGTATTTCAACTTTTGACATAATAGAAAGGATAGAATTTCTACTGTCTTATTTTTAGGTTACAATGATAGAGAAAAGATTTAAAACAAAACAGTGTGGACGAATGACAACATTGCTTTAAAGGTCTTTTGCCTATAGTCACAAACCAGTTTGCAAATAAAAAAAGGTGAAATAAATAAATGGATGTTTTTAGTAATTTAAGACATTTTGAAAAGAAACTAATGTTCTTTGTTTAATTAGAAAATATTACTAGACACAAGGAAGCAAATTAGGATTATATGACCTGTTGCCATCCAAAGTACATCACCATTAAAATTTTATTTTTCTATATTTATGCAAATATTTTTGCATAAATCAATCATTCTGTGTTTGTTGTTGTATAAAATATTTTTATTCCATTTCTTGGAGGACAGTTGACTGGTTCAATATGAATAATCATATAATAACAGTTTTGGCTAAAAGGATAATTCCTGCTTTTTTAAAATGGATCTGAATATAGTTAGTCTTCAGATAATGAGTAATTTTTTATTTCTTTTCTTTGGCCTTACCATTTCAGTTTTAATAAGAATTATTTTCCTATTACAAAAAAAACATTAATAAATCTGTTAGCTTAAATGCAGTCTAGAATCCAGGATCCCTTATAAAACGAATTCTTTTTTTTTTTTTTTTTTTTTTTTTACAGGCAGAGTGGACAGTGAGAGAGAGAGACAGAGAGAAAGGTCTTCCTTTTGCCGTTGATTCACCCTCCAATGGCCGCCGCAGATGGCGCGCTGTGGCCGGCGCACCGCGCTTGTCCGATGGCAGGAGCCAGGAGCCAGGTGCTTTTCCTGGTCTCCCCATGGGGTGCAGGGCCCAAGCACCTGGGCCATCCTCCACTGCACTCCCAGGCCACAGCAGAGGGCTGGCCTGGAAGAGGGGCAACCGGGACAGAATCCGGCGCCCCGACCGGGACTAGAACCCGGTGTGCCGGCGCCGCAAGGCGGAGGATTAGCCTGTTGAGCCACGGCGCCGGCCAAAACGAATTCTTTTAAAAAATAAGATTTATTTTATTTATTTTATAAGCAGAGTGACATAAAGAATTAAAGAAAGGAAGAAGAAGAGGGAGAGGAAGAGAGAAATCCTCCATCCATGGTTCACTCTCCAAATGGCAATGGCAGGGGTTGGCCAGGATGAAACCAGGAGCCTAGAACAGTATCCGGGTCTCCCACATGTGTGACAAGCACCCAAGTACTTGGGCCATCTTCTATTGTTTTTCCCACTTACATCATCAGGGACTGGATCAGAAGTGAAGCAGCAGGGACCCAAACAGGTACTTCAATAGGAGATGTCAGTGTCATAAGTGGTGACAACCCACCGCACCAGAATTCTGGCACCTACGACACATTGTCAAACTGATATAAAATATTTGAATAATTCTAACTCAACTGCACTATGTACTTTTTAAAATATCTATTTATGTACTTAAAAGTCTAAGTTACACAGAGAAGGAAAGAGAAAGAGACAGAGAAATCTTCCATTGCGGGTTCACTGCCCAGATGACTGCAACAGTCAGGGCTGGACCAAGCCAAAGCCAGGAGCCAGGAGCTTCCTTCAGGTCTACTGTGTGGGTGGCAGAGGCCTAAGCATGTAGGCCATCTTATGTTACTTTTCCTAGGTCAATATTGGGAGACTGGAATGGAAATGGAGCAGCCAGGGCACAAACCAGTGCCCATATGGGATGCCGGCATTGCAGGTAGTGGCTTTATCTGCTGTACCCAAATGCCGGCTCCGCTTTCACTACATATTTTTCTACAAGATAAACATGCATTCACGCACAAGTGAATATCATACATTCTTTGATCATAATACTACATTAATATTTTTAAATGATTGATAGCACAAGAAAATTTGTTTATATGGCCAAATCTATCACAAAATTTAATATGTAAATCTAAATATTTTGATGATCTGAGACTTTATGCTACTTGCAAGCTAACAAGTTAGTCTGCTGAAATGTTAGAGATGCTAGCAGCAAACATGAGATTCCAGGCTCAGAGACAAATCATCATTTATTACTCAATGCAGTAGCACCCAATGTACAATCATTTTCTTGTAATGGTACCCTAAGCCCAAATTCTGACAGGACAATGCAGTAAGGGCAAGGTAATGCCTATACATGAAGTGGGAATTGTATAACAGAAAAGGAAGCACAAACTCAGGAAACCTCAATCTTTAAAAAAAAAAAATTATTTATTTGAAAGGTAGAGACACAGAGAGAAGGGGAGAGGGAGAGGTCAAAGGAGAAAGGGTGAGGGAGAGGGGAAGGGCAAGGGAGTCTTCCATCTGCTGGTTCACTCCCCAGATGGCTGCAACAGCCAGGGCTGGGCCAGGCTGAAGCCAGGAGTCAGGAGCTTCTTCCAGGACTCCAACATGGGTGTGAGGACCCGAGCACTTGGGCCATCTCTGGCTGCTGCTTTCTCTGGTCATTAGCAGGGAGCTGGATCTGAAGTGGAGCAGCTGGGACATAAACTGGCACCCATGTGGGATGCCAGAACTGATTGCAGAGGCTTAACTTTCTACACCACAGGGCCAGTCCCAATTTCAATCTTTTTAAACTAAGCTTCAAGCAAACCTCTTTTTGTCTTTGAGGAAGGCATTATCTTTATCATACTGGACAGACAAAACTGCTCTTTATCCACATGAAGACACTATATTTTCCAAATGTTTGCTTTTCAAACATCCTTGGAAAACATAATCTGAAACAAATAGTGGTCAGGGATTCTGGCTTTGCAAGGCATGCAAAATTGTTAGTTCCCCAGGGAGAACTGTTTCCCAACACATGATAGTAGCCCAACGATCAACAGAGTAACTAATTTCAGTGACCCAGCCTCAGCTGGATAATTTAGGTCTGGAATATTTAGCTGTATATAAGACACAGATAGAAGTAGGAAAGAGTATTATGAATTCCCTACTTACTTTTCTCAGGAGCATTATTCCTTCCTTTAAAATTTTTTAAATTATATTTATTTGAAAGATGGAGGTGTGTGTGTGTGTGTGTGTGTGTGTGTGTGTGTGTGTGTGACAGAGAGAGAGAGAGAGAGAGAGAGAGAGAGAGAGAGGTAGACAGAGAGAGAATGAGACATCTTGCATCTGATGGCTCAATCCTCGGATGCCTGCAATAGCCAGGACTGGGCTAGGCCAAAGTCAGGATCTGGGAACTCCATCCAGATTCACGAGTGGGTTGGGACCCAATTACTTGAGCCACAGCTTACTGCCTTTCAGGGTGTTAGTGGCAGAGGCCCAAATATTGGAACTATCATCTGCTGTCTCCCGGGATGCACTAGCAGGAAACTGGATTGGACGCAAGTGGCTTAACCTGCTACTCCACAATGTCCACCCCGTATTTGAAATTTTGGATAGGCACTGGCAAATTACCATCTAACAGTACTGTATCATATTGAACTCTCACCAATAATGCTTAAGATTGCTAATTTCATATAGATTTGTCTATGTGAGTGATGTTCAGACAAGGTATTCATCTGGAAATGATAAAATTGGTCAAAAATACATACTGTATGGTCATATATGGTCCTATAAACTTTAGAAAGATCAATGATTCAAAGGCAAAAATCACAAAAACACAAAGTCATGAATATAAGAAAATATAGATGAATTGGTTGCATTTCTAAATAGAAATAGTGTTTCCGACACAAACATATACATATACATATACATGTACGTAGTGTATCTGAGACTAATGATGTTCATCTCTAGTCTTTGCAGCCCAATACCTTCTTCTTATGGGATGAAGTGGACTACTGCTCCTTTCAAATATAGTGATCCTGTCCAATCACCTCTTTTGGAGGTGCTTTTCATATTTATTCATCTATTTAATTTATTTAATTTAATCAGTTCATTTATTTGATTGAGGGATTTGTGTAACTTAAATGAGAGGGAGGAAGAAAGGGAAAGACAGAATACTCCTAATTGCTGATTTATTTCCCAAATGCCCCAAATGATGGAGTCAGGTCAGTGTTGAGCTGAAATTGGGAAACAGAAACTCAATCTCAATCTCTCATGTGGTTACAAGAACCCAATTTCTTGAGCCACACTGCTGCTACACATGGTGTACATTAGCAGGAAACTGGAGTCAGATGATAGAGCTAGGAATTACATTCAGACACTCTGAAGTGAGAAGCAGGTGTAAATACTAGGCTGAATATATGCCACTGAGGGTCCTTTTAGCTAGAGGCATGTGAGAGATGTACCATTGCTGGGAATCTCAGCAATTACGATTCTTTTTTTTTTTTTTTTAATTTATTTGACAGATATAGTTATACAGTGAGAGACAGACAGAAAGGTCTTCCTTCCATTGGTTCACTCCCTAAATGGCCACCACGGCCGGAGCTATGCCGATCCAAAGCCAGAAGCCAGGTTCTTCTTCCTGGTCTCTGACGCGGGTGCAAGCATCCAAGCACTTGGACCATCCTCCACTGCCCTCCTGGGCCACAGCAGAGAGCTGGACTGGAAGAGGAGCAACCGGGACTAGAACCGGCACCCATTGGGATCCTGGCACCGGAGGTGGAGGATTAGCCAAGTGAGCCACAGCACCGGCTCCAGCAATTATGATTCTGTCCATCCACTCCATGAGAAGTTTTTCACAGACTTTCTTTACCATTATACACAATATTTTACACCAGTACACAATATTGATATCAGCTGTTTTAGCAAAACTAAAAACAAATCAATTTGTATGTTTTATAGCTTTCATGAAAATGAGTTTATGATTATTCTGTCCTGTTTCCTTTTTTATAAGGAAGTAAAATGGTAAAGCTGAGAAATAAATTGCTACAAAGTTAATTCCAATAATATTTTTCTGTATTTTTTTCTTTTTCAACTGTGATGCCCACTTTAAAAGTAAACACATTTAATCAGCTATAAGTGACATATTTGTTGCAGGCAAGTGTTGTGAATAGGCATATGCTTTGATTAGACAAGGACATGCCATCTCATAAAGTTGTTCTTAACATAATCTAGTTAGTGTTAAACTTATCCTGTTTGTAATTTCTGCCTAATCTTTATTATGACAATTCAGAAAGTACAGGAGTGGCTTCAGGAGGATTGATTCTCTCTGGTGGGATCTCAAGAGATATATTGAGAAGATATTAACTAAGAATACGAGTAACTTGATATTGTTTGGAGAAAATTACATCAAAAAATGACTCTCTGGCTTCTTTTTTTACTGTTCACAGATTTCCCTTTTGCCAGCCTAAACTTTATATATCACGTTATTGTTCACTCTGATGATCTCATAGCAAAAATAAACAAGGAAATAACAAAAGCTTTATTTTGTTTTTTTACTTTGCTTCTATCAGTGTAGGTTCATCTTATGTCATGATGATAAGTGAGATCAGTCCCTCTTGGTTAACTTTATGTACCTGCATTATTAACTTATTAATGTTTTACTTGTTCTTGCTTCAAAATGAAGAGGAAATTGAGAGGAGATGGAAGGGAGATGAAAGGATAGAGAGAAATAGGAGACAGAAGGAAGAAATGACAAAGAAGGAAGGGAGAAGAGAGACAAAAAGAAAAAATTCATGACTATGTATTGAGTGGCAGCTAATCTCAAAAGCATACAGCACTATTTATATTCATTTTTAGCATGATATACTTTATTTCAGCCAGGACTCTTTCCAAGGCATTCTAATATGCAATGCCAGTGTCCCAATAAGTGTCTTAACTGGTGCACCAAACACATGTCCCTGAATATTTCCTTTAATTTAATGTCTATTTCTCCTTCCAAAGGCCGTGTCATGATCTGTACTGTCCCAAGGGTTATAGATTCTCACCATCCCATTTAAATCATTTCCTATCTCTAATCTATGCTTACTCTATTATATTATAGTCATACTGATTTTTTTTTATATTCCTAAAAAATCCAAGCATACTCTTGCTTAGGTGTTTGCATTTCTATTCTCAATGCCTGGCATATTCTACCCAGAGTTATCATCTTGGCACATTCCCTGTGTATTTCTTTTTTCTAAAGCATATTTTTAAAGATTTATTTTGTTGATTTGAAAAGCAGGGTGAAATAGGGAGGGAGAGATGAGATGGGGGGAGGACAGAGAGCATTATGATTCATTTCAAAATTGGTTAGAAGTAAGCTCAAGTAATGTTATTTTGAGTTAGTCAGTCCCTCTCTGTTATTATTATTGCTATTATCATTATTGTCTATGCTTTATTCTGTTTCCTTTGTTTGCAAGTAACATGCCTATTATGCTTAGGCTTATGTGCTGTTATAACTTACTGTTTCAAAAGTAAAAGAATAGCAGAAAGTGGTTAAAGAAAACAGCTTGAGCCAGTATGACTAAGGATCTTAACTTTATGACTTACTACCTCTGTGACCTTAGGCAAGCAATTCACACATTTGAACATCAGTTTATTTGTTTATAAAGTGAGAATAATCATAATCATAGTCATAGAATGAAAGACTGTAAAATTGTTGAGAGAATCACATGATTTCTTTCACATAAAACACTTCAAATAGTATTTGGAATATGAGAAATATCTCATTAATATTATCTAAAAATAAATATGAGTAGCCAGTCTTTCTCACTATGCCTGTACGAGGACCCTGAATTCCTCTCTTTGGGTAATGTGCTCAGTTGTACACCTATCTCTGTGTGTATGTAGGGGGTGGTGTGGGGGATGGAGTGGCAAGGTTATTGGAATCACATGAAATGGGACAAGGGCAATGCTTAGAATCAGAGATGAAAGAATAAATACAGAATATGCTCAGTACTCCAAGGTTCATTGTCTTTATTAAGATTGTATCAGAATCCAGTAGATTTTGTTGTTCAAATGGATGTTAATTGAGACTAGGTAAAGTAAAGAATATGGGATGCAAAATAGGAGTTGACATCTTTCCATCTAGGTCCTTCTTCTACCCACCTGTTTTTAGTGTCTCATTTTTGTTTGATCAAATTCTTTATCCCTACCTCCCTCCATTCTGGAATCTTACTGTGGCTTCAGTATGGGTGCTGCCATGCCTTTCTCACCTAGACAATGTAAGACACTGGCCCCTTTGGGTGAATCATTTGTAAATTCAATGAGACCAAATCCATACTAATGGTTTTATATTCTTCAGATAAACACTAGTAAATGAACTATTTAATTTTAAAATTTAAACTGGTATACTCAAAGCTGAACCATCAGACCTATAGAAAAATGTCCTTATATGTTACATTATTACTGAATAGTAAGTAAAAACATAAAGCATGGGATTACTCTATACCATTCTTCTGTCTATTATGGCCTGACCATAATCCTTTTAAGGATATATTGGCATGTGTGATGATGATGCAGTCAAACAGGAAAGTCCACTATAAAGGAAATGGCGTGCACACTGAGCCAAGCAGACCTATCAGTATTTTTTGCCCTTTAGGGATGTGATCAGCTCATCTTCCTTGTTTTTAACGCACTCAAAGGCTCAGCCTGACTAATTCATACTCAGAACAAATTACATAACACTCAGAGACTGACACTTCCAAAGTTCACTCGTTCTGTAGTTGCTTGACATTAGAAAAGGGCAACTTTTGAAAAAGGAATAAAATAGATTTTCTCACTCTGTTGGCCATGTCTCAAAAACAGCTGAACAGGTTTTTTGAAACTTAACTTCTAACATAATCCATCATTCTACATTCACCATTTTACTATTGATACCATTAATATTAACAAAAGTTAATTTCTGAAAATGTAATTATATCAAGATTTTAAATAATGTTAAAATATGAGTTATTTGAAAATAATGATTTTATCTCCTTGAATTATAAAAACACAGATCCTAGCCCAATACCTTTCACTTAATAAATACATTTTGAATAAATGATCATTTTAATGAATAAGTAAAAAGAATTTTATCATAGAATATGAGTATTGCATGACAGTGAAATGCCTTGTAATATACTCCCCAAGTTATTAATTCATGACAAATCTTATTCCTGGCAGTTATACTCAAATTATTATTAAGGTATAGTACCAACAAGGGACTAGAAATATTCAAGTGAATTTGTGATACTCTTCTGATAGATGTACTGCCTAGGTTTATCTCTGACATTTTAAGTCAGGCTGCTTCACTCTGAAGCACTCACTAGATTTACTCTATTTATTTGAGAGGAACAGTGGCACACACAGAGAAAGGGAGAGATGGAGAGATAGATCTTCCATTCACTGGTTCACTCCTCAAATGATCAGAAGGGCCATTGCAGGACCAGGTCTAATGCTGTTGCCAGGAACTCATCCAGTTCTCCCAGGAGGTGGCAGAGACCCAAGTGCTTGGACCATCTTCTACTGCCTTCCCTGGCACATTAGCAGAACACCTATGAGCTTGTGCTCCCCCATGGGATGCTGGGATCAAAACTGCAACAATGCTAGTCCACCACCCCACCCCCCACCCCACCTCATTCTTCCACTTTAAGGGTCCTATATTGCCATGAACTTAAATAATTTTTCTGTTATTGGATTAAAGTAAGTATGAAAAAATTACTGAAAGAAAACCAACTTAAGGTTTTCTGTGCTTCATGGCCAGGATCACATAGACCTCCTTATGTCACAGATGAAACTGTCCTTTTAAGTTTCAGTGCACCAAAATCAGTCCACAACAGAGAACTCAAGCAGAAGATTGCCACATGCAAAGACTCCCTTGCATCTATGTTCTGTGCTGCTTTGCCCCCATCACCCTAGGTGCTAGTTACATCCTCATTCTGGAAGAGCCATTCCAATCTCTGTTTGGGTAGTAATTATAGAAACATATTTCAGAGTTTTCATCAAAGTGCTTCTTTATGAAAAAAGAACACACACACACACACACACACACACACTTCATTGGTTCCAACAGCATGTCTCTGTAGCATAAAAAAGTACTTAAACAGCATAAGCTAAAATAAAATAAAAAAAGTTAAAAAAATCCAGCATTGTTTTTGCACTTAGCATCCATTAACAGCACCAAGAGCACTTCTTCTCACCTAACCAGTAAAACCTTTTAAATCTAAAGCCAGTCCCCAAAGGTGGTACTTAACTCTATCTGGGAAGAGAGTCTGATGTTTATTCTTCACAGTTCCTGAAGTGCTGAACAAACCATGATTTTCTTTACATTGCAGTTTTGTTGACTCCTCAGGACCTAAAGCTGAATGTCTAACATCAAATCACTTTCACCTTTCGAATTTATTTTCAAAGTCCTTCTATTTTGTTCATGGAAAGCTGCGTCTATGTAGATCCAGATAAAACATAAGCCTTTGTTAATTTCTGTGATTCTGTATTATGTCCTTTTCCATCTGAAGCCAGAATTTAAAAATGATCAGGGTGATTCTTTGGCCTAAAACATAGTGGCTTCTTTCTGAGGAAGAGATTTTTAGTACTGTTATTGACAGATATATTGCCATTTATATTTGTATTGTGACATGTCTCAAGCTTTGTAAAGAAAGTTCTTAATCTTAGACTGAAAGTTTCTGCTTACGTAAATCCTTAATTTTTCCTCAACTTAAATTTGAAGACTTTGGTTTGACTTTATTAATTTTCAGGATTTTAAACATCATTGTTTTTAATTAAAGGAATAATAAGTTCAACCAGCTGTGCATGTGTGATAAGTTCATTTATACTTTTTAAGACAAAATACTAGTTTCTGTCTCCTTAGTTCTTTCAGGGAGGCAGCTGCTTTAATCTTATGTAAATTGGTATGCTGACTCGATCTAGAAGGATTGACATTGGCTTCTGTTTTAGACTCCCAGTTCCTTAGAGAACCATTAGGAATTCTTTTGACAGTTACCAATGGCTGTTGTGAATGTTTCAAGTGTGGTGATTCATATTGTGTGTTCATGCTGCAATCTGAAACATCGAGCTCTATTGACTTTACCTAGCTTCATTGCTTCATTCTCCATATCCAGTTTCACACCAGTCCTGTCTATTAACTGTGAGTTGAATCCATCCCCTGAGGTCTAGAACTGGCATTTATTGCTTCTGGAGTTTCATAATAACTTTCTGTGTAATATGCGTATGTCCTTTCTCTTCTGTCTATCCCACCAATCCATTCATAATATTGTTTATCTACTCTTTTCTGTAAAGAAAATACCTGCAAATAGTTTTCTTGCTGAGGAGACTTCTGATATTCTTTGTTTCTATGCAAAAATCCAAATTTCAATACAATCCCATCAAGGTGGCATGTACCAAGGCCATCACATTAGTCCAAGTGATCAATTTCAGCTCACAATTGATTACACTGATAGGTCTAAGATTCAAAGGGATCACACAAACAAGACTAGTGTCTGCTAATACTAACTGATAGAATCAAAAAGGGAGAGAATGATCCAACATGGGAATAGGGATACACAGCAGACTCATAGAATAGCAGATGTCCTAAATAGCACTCTGGCCTCAGAATCAGCCCTTAAGGCATTCGGATCTGGCTCAAGAGCCCATGAGAATATTTTAGGCATGGAAAGCTAAGACACTCTGAAAAACAAAAAAAAGAAGACCTAAATGAAAGATCTCTGTGAGTGAGATCCCAGTGGAAAGAACGGGGCAATCAAAGAAGGAGGTACCTTTCTCTGAAGGGAGGAGAGAACTTCCACTTTGACTATGACCCTGTCGGAATAAGATCAAAGTCGGCGAACCCTAAAGACTTCCATAGCCTCGGCAACTCATGACTAGAACCTAGGGAGATTACTGACGCCATAAACAAGCGTGTCAAATTGTTAAATCAACAACAGGAGTCACTGTGTACTTACGTCTCATGAGGGATCTGTCCTTAATGTGTTATCCAATGTGAAATAATGCTATTACTAGTACTGAAACAGTATTTTTACACCTTGTGTTTCTGTGTGGGTGCAAACTGATGAAATCTTTACTTAATACATACTGAATCGATCTTCTGTATATAAAGATAATTACAAATGATTAAAAAATCTTGGTGTTAAATTGGAAATTGCATAGATAATTAATCAAATCTTTAAAAAAAAATCATGTAGGATCTCTGTCCTTAATGTGCTATACATTGTGAATTAATACTATAACTAGTACTCCAACAGTATTTTTACTTTGTGTCTCTATGTGAGGGCAAACTGTTGAAATCTTTACATAATATGTACTAAACTGATCTTCTGTGTATAAAGAGAATTGAAAATGAATCTTGATGTGAATGGAAGGGGAGAGGGAGTGGGAAAGGGGAGGGTAGCGGGGGGAGGGAAGTTGTGTGTGGGGGAGCCATTGTAATCCATAAGCTGTACTTTGGAAATTTATATTCTTTAAATAAAAGCTTTATATATAAATAAAATTAAAAAAATGAAAAAAAAATCCAAACTTCATACAGGGACCCTTTGTAAATTGGTCCTATTATTTTTTCAGATTAATATGCAGCTAACAATTACTCTCTCCAGTCCCATGAAAAACACACTATGTTTTGTCAATACGGAGGTGTTCTGAAATTTCCAAGCACTTTTTATTTTCTCTTACTACTTTAAGCAGGTTGTATTTGATGATTTTTACTGAGATTTTACATTGTGAAAGACAATTTTCTAAAAGTTAAAGTACAGAAAAGAAAATAGACATGGGCTCTGTTTTCTGTGAAATTATACAGAAGATAAGATCTAAATATATATGTAAATATATCAGTCTAAAGGAATCCTTTATTTATATATGTGTGCATGTTGTATATATATATATATATATGTAGTATATGTATAATGTATATATCTCAAAGATGACAATTTAGATCATATTAAGTGCTGTGAAGAAAGTTTTAGAGGGACAACAGATTAGACAGTACTTCCTCACCATAAATGGAAAACAATTTGGACACAGCCATATTAATTATTTAGCATAATACTAACTAAAATACATGATGTGCTTTCTGTTAGTAAATATACTATTCTAAGCACTTTTTGTAGATTAACTCATATTTATTTATATAAATATAAATCAAGTAACTGAGCTAGAAGTCTATATAAGTTGCCTCAAGTGTAACTAGGGAAGCCTAGAAGATAGTCTTCAGAGCTTCTACTCTTAAGAACTGTGTTCTGCTGTCTTCCTATACGTGGTATCCAACTTATGTATATGCCCACCATCCCCCTTCCCAACACACTGAATATTGAGCTCCTTGATGGAAAGGCTCTAGTCCAATTCATCTTCATGTCGTATGTGTCCAGCATTTATTCATTGTTCAATAAAATATTATTGATCAAATAGGCAGCATTCCCTTGAAGATTGTATCTAGGACTTAGTCATCTTGTTAAATTACTGTTTGCTCTAGTTCAATGGGAAGAAAAAAGAGAGAGGAAAGAAAAAGAGAGAGAGAGAGAGACAAACTACCCATATTTTCAGTATAAATGTGTTTGATCTATATTGGCTTATATGTACTTTCTAAATAAAACACCATGTACAAAGTGGGAATAAGGAGTCAACTACTCCTTTTTTCCTAGGTTAAACCCTCAAAGTATAGTAGGATAATGTCTTCCCTTTTCTGGACATAAATTACCCTTGATCTCACATTGTACCATATCTAAGCATTAAAGCTAAATATAGTAAGAGTTGTTTGTATTCTAGTGTAGTGAAGATATCAATGGCTTCCTTCCATGGAGTCTTTTACTTCTTCTATCTGGTGTGGTAAAGACAAGGTGATTCAGAGGAGATGGTGTGCAGGTTGCCATTAGCTACTTTGTAAGACCAGGCTTTCTAATCTTGGATTTTCTCTCTTGTTATGCATTTCCACTGTATGTGTATCTGAGAATTGGCCTTAGTCATGTTGCTTTGATGAAATTGGAGCTCACTTCACCAGCACTAATGTGGTATTCTGGTTACTGTCTTTTCTGTTCGCAGTAAACTGCCTTTGTTTCTGACTCAGAGAGTTTCAGTTTTTTTACTAGCATACATGAAACTGTAGGAAAGTAACTTATCTTGCAAATCCCATAAAATACCAAGCCCTTCCTAGTTTCTGAATTAACAGTTCATTTAAAAATCAAAAGAGGAACCGAATTCTGGAGAGTGAGAAACAAACTGTTCAGTACAGATGTAATGATCTGTTGATACTAGGGACAGTTTTTTTCATAGTTATAACCCCGAACTAAGCAGCACATAGTTTTAGAAGATACTTGGCATAATTTCCCATAATCAGTGTATGTGTGACAATGCAAACTACCATCTCATCTCTCATTCTGTAGCCACTAAGAAAGATCATGATAAATAATGATTATAGTTAGATTCCCTTCCAAAGTGTTCTAAATAAAATACAAATTAAAGATTGTAAATATCTTATTCCATGTTGTGGGAAAATTTAAGAGACTTAGAAATCTTTTTTATTATAATAACAGGGTATAAATTATTGCTAAACTAAATACATGTTCATAGTAGACCTCATTTCTAACCCAGTCAAATCACTATTTAGACAATTAAAAATATAAATCATTATAATTTTATTTCTGAGAGATAAGCAAAGATGCCCAATAGTAAATAGCATGTACACTGCTTCTTTGCCTTAACTACAGTAACTCATGAGAACTTAGCACAAGCCTTATTGAACAAATGTTCTGTTTTGTGTTTCTTCAAGTCAAGTCGCAGTCTTGAATAACTAGTCTATAAATTAGTTTTGTTATAAGGATTTTTAAAGCCCTCAGTCATGTCATTTATGAACAAAGACAGTTTCCTTTTTTCTTTCCAATTTCTATGCCTTTTATGTATTCATCTGTTTGTTTCTCTTGCCCTGTTGAGCAGCCTAGAATATTCAATGCAATGATGAGTAAAAGCTCCGACAGTTATTATTCTTGTCTTGTTCCCAATCTTAAAGGCAATGGTTCACTATTAGATATGATTTTGCTGTTGGTTTCTGCTAGATACCTTTAATCAGTTTGAATACTCTTCCTATATTTATTTTATGAGACTTTATATCATGAAAGAAGATTGACTTTTATCTCACATTTTTCTTGTGTGTCTATTGAGGGCATTTGTCTCTCTCCTGTAGATAATATTGTGGAATAAAAGGCATTATTGTTATGGAAGAAGACTGAGGAATGAAATGTGAGGGTACACATAAACAATAATAGTTGT
Source organism: Sylvilagus floridanus (assembly GCA_949820135.1). NCBI lineage: Eukaryota > Metazoa > Chordata > Mammalia > Lagomorpha > Leporidae > Sylvilagus > Sylvilagus floridanus. Next base: position 23,600,190 of record OX463231.1, read on the forward strand.
TCTGTGCTATTTAGCAATTATTTGGTCACAAAGTTCCCCAAATTTAAAATGGTAATCATCTATTATAACCCAGGAGCTTGTGAAACATCTGTGTTTGGCTGATAAAAGTCAAGAATGGCTGAAGGGTTTTGCTTAAAGCTCTGTTACTGGGGGTGAGATCTGTACCCACTGCAGTCCTCTAGGGGGTTTGGGGCTGCTTTGGTCCTCTTGTCTCATCCTTCTCTTGATGTCAGCAGACATGCAGGGGTGCTCAATTCCACTTCAGTGCTTAGAAATGGAGCTGTAATCCCTTCTGTATCACTCTGTTGCTGAAAGCAAGTCACTTAAGTTAGTCCCAAATTAGACAGTACAGAAACATATTATGTCTTACGGAAGAAACTCGAACACCATGTGAATTTGTATGTAGAAAGTGGTAAACAATTGCAACAAATAATATAATCTACAATTTGGAATACATATAGGAGAATTCTAATAAATATAACTATATTCATAATACAATTCCATTTGCTTTTATAAATATTTAAAAATTATAATAGTAGGCCGACACCACGGCTCAATAGGCTAATCCTCCGCCTTGTGGCGCCGGCACACCGGGATCTAGTCCCGGTCGGGGCACCAGATTCTGTCCCGGTTGCCCCTCTTCCAAGCCAGCTCTCTGCTGTGCCAGGGAGTGCAGTGGAGGATGGCCCAAGTGCTTGGGCCCTGCACCCCATGGGAGACCAGGAGAAGCACCTGGCTCCTGCCATCGGATCAGCGTGGTACGCCGGACGCAGTGCGCTGGCCACAGCGGCCATTGGAGGGTGAACCAACGACAGAGGAAGACCTTTCTCTCTGTCTCTCTCTCTCTCACTGTCCACTCTGCCTGTCAAAAAAAAATTATAATAGTAAAAATTCAAAGTTCAAAACAACTTCACATGAAAAATGAATTTGATATCTGTATTACATTAAGAGTTTTTAAAAATTGGCAAAGGAAATATCTGAAATAGATTTGGGAAAGGATGCAAACAGAAAATTTGCAATATCAAAACTAATTGTGAATATCACAGGTGACCCAAGGAATGGAAATTAATCTAAATATGGATAATACAAAATTTTCTTAAAAATTTTAATTGCTGCCAATGGTAATGACTCTTGAAAATAAGGATTTCTGGCCGGCGGCGTGGCTCAATAAACTAATCCTCCACCTGTGGCATCGGCATCCCAGGTTCTAGTCCTGGTCGGGGCGCCGGATTCTGTCCTGGTTGCCCCTCTTCCAGGCCAGCTCTCTGCTGTGGCCAGGGAGTGCAGTGGAGGATGGCCCAAGTGCTTGGGCCCTGCACCCACATGGGAAACTAGGAGAAGCCCCTGGCTCCTGGCTTCGGATCAGCGCTGTGCGCTGGCCGCAGTGGCCACTGGGCAGTGAACCAACGGAAAAAAGGAAGACCTTTCTCTCTGTCTTTCTCTCTCACTGTCCACTCTGCCTGTCAAGAAAAAAAAGGAAAAGAAGGATTTCCCACACATTGAAAGTAGTTGCATGCATTCTTGTAGCTTTTTGTTGCAAAACAATTTAAATTGAAACTTTATCCAAACACCTCTAATAATATATCCCATAAAAGCATAACACCAGCAAATGCTTACTAAAACATATTAGTAAAGAAAAAAGGGAATACTTGAATGTGACCAATGGTTGAATATGGTGTCAGGCAGTCATTAAAGAAGGAGCTAATTCCTTACCACATGAATGGGAGATAATGCCACATTGCGTTCTGAACTAACAGAGCTAAGATGCAGATACATGTCCATAATGTGACTCTATGCTTTGGATGTTGGAAGGAATCCTGGCCTCTGTGCTAGCCAGGTTAAGCTGTCTCCAAAGGAATTTGTTGAAAGCAGTCTCAAGTGCAAATGTTTGAGGGACTTATTGCCAGAGGGCAGGCCAGAGCCCCATTGTGAGAAGTCAACGCAGTTCATGTTCTGTACCAGCCAACTCTTCAGGGAAGCCTAAAATGCCTGCAGGTTTCTGAGAAAGAGAGAGACAAAGAGAAACCCTGGATGAGTATTTGCACCCTTGTTCTGACAGAGGATTTTGGCAGTCATAAAGATTAATAGATAGCTCAAGCTAATTGGAAGACTGGACATTCATTGATTCCAGTTATAGATGGGAGAGGAGAAAGGGAAGACTTAAGAGAAGACAACACTTATTTTCTTTTTACTGTTGTTCCCTGGACTGTGGAAAGAAGAGAAACTTTGTACCGAATATAGCGTTAAAATATTTATTTATACTTAAACTGGCATTTTTTTTTTTTTTTTTTTTTTGCCTAGAAGTGATTGTTAAGCTTGAGTTTTGATCACATGGCTGACACAGAGCAGGGAGATGGGACCAGAGCATTTAAAAAGCACCAGAGCTTTTTAAATGTTCCTTCATAAATGAAAAAGAAAACTATTATCTGATTTTTACCCTAAAAGTCTAGCAAATCATTATAAAACAAGCATGTTTGAGAATTTATCCATCCCTTCCCATGACACGCAGACAGACATGTGTAAAAGATTGGTCACTAAAATATTAATGTTTTATCTAAGGAATGGGATTTCAGGCATTTTAAAAATTAAAGCACAATTGTATTTGTGGAAAACTTAAGAAATTGGTACTCACATTTCTTTCTTTTAAAGCAAATGTATTGTCCTAAGGCTTATCTCTAACTGCCAACTACCCAGACACTAACAAAACCCCTCACAACACACACACACACACACACACACACACACACACACACTCAGGTATACAAAGGGGTTCAGAAGGAATTTCCTCAAAACAGTTTGACACTAAGTTTCTGAGACTTTTTCTGCACCAACGCAATTTGTGTGGCTCATTAAAGTTTGCTTCTCAATCAAAAATACATAAACCTCAAGCATTCAAATATGCAGCACAATCAAGGAAGCACACCAGCTGATTGTTAAAATATGCAGCCTGGTGAGTAAATCCTATTAAAGACAATTTTAGAGACTAAAATACGTTTGAAAATTAGTAAAATATGTGGTTTCAGTTGTCAAGTATAAAATATTTCAAAAGATGCAATAACTTGTTGCAAGCAAGGATACAAAGGGTTCCAACTCTGCTAGGGAAGAAAGCTTACTACAGGCCTTTTGGTGTGGGTTCCAGTGAGGCAAGGTTAGGAGGTGGGAGAGAATAGAAGATACGGTCCTCCACATCACAGATTTGCTTTGGAGGACTTCAGAAAACTAGAGGATTATGGTGAATATCAAATGGTGAGATTAGTTCTTCCTTCATCCCTTAAAGGAATGCCATCTTAGTCTACCAGAGAAGATAGAAAGCACCTGGGAGATAGCAATTAAAGCAGAGAAAAAGAGGAGGTTTTTTTTTTTTTTTTTGTAAAATTGGCAGAAATTGCCTTTTTTTATCTTCCAAGAAAATGTTGTGAGGCAAGACTGTGAACTTAGCAGTACAGCTTTGCTTTAAAACCATTTCCTTATTTTGTGCATTAATTTTTAAAACATTTTCCCCCACAAAGAATAAAACTCACTTTGGAATATTGTGGTAGATAACTGTATTATGCAACTTGATTGTGGTACATTAATTACCTCATATATCTTTGTTTAATACAGGGAACATTTGAAACTATTCATATAGTCACTCTTTTGGTGGACTTGGCATGTGATGGGAAGGGAGACGGCTGGTTTCACATAAGCAAGCACTGTGCAGCTTTCCATAAATGTGCAGATGGTTAGTTGATAATATCAAGGAGTCTTTTGCACAGATGGGGGCATAAAAATGATTAGTGAAAATTGCACAGGAAGATTCATTCAGATCATGGCAATGTAACAGTGTAGGAATTATGGTTTATATTTGTGAGATGAAATAGGACATAAAGAAATTGGCCTATCAGAAAAGTTGTAATCAATTCAGCAATCAGTACCCAAAAGTCCTATAACATATTAAATGTATGGTCATTTTAGAAATACTCAGAAGGCTACAATTCAGCTTTGTTCTTACTCAAGCTTTTTCCTGAACTGATGCTGAACACATTTATTAGTAATCATATTCTCCCAGCAGCAATTGTTTGCTTTAGAGACACCCTTGGGAAACTTCACTCATTTTAAGTTTTCTCATTTCCCCCCTTTAATGACTAAGCTATGCAACTTTTCATGACTGTGCAAAGGCTAGTACAGCACTTACGTGAAACAAACAAAAACAGAAAAACAAAAACATCACATCATTTGGTTTTCCTCAGGTTGAGATAGACTTGACTTCTTTTCAGTTAGAATCTAGAAAGTGAATGTGTTGATTTATAATGTGTGTTTATATGTCAACTTCTAATATTTTAAAGTCAGGTTATTTTTAAAGGTAAGATTGCAACAAATTATTTCACAGCAAGAGAATCACTATCTAAAAACTTGGAGAGATGTCAACCCATTTCCAAAATACTTCTTGAATACAAAGGTCTCTAGGCTCTAAAATTATAATATATTGTTAAGTGTATTTCTTTTGTTTAAGAAAAAATCAGATCAACCTTAAACTTCAAGACAAATTGACTGTTATTTGTAGATTATGAATCCATGTTTTCTAAAAACTATTTACAACTAACAGTTTAGTTTCACTCTGCTGTATGGAATTATAATGTAGTATTTCTGAGAGCTGTTACTACAAGATTTTTCAAAGTATAATCCTAAAATCAGTTAAACATATAATGGAAAAATAGCTCATTCATAGAAGCAAAAAAAAGAACACTATACCTAGTTGTAGACATATTTAACTCTATGTGAAGAAAACCCTATTTTAGTTTTCAGAAAGTCTAGAAGAAAAGATTTGGAATGTTTTCACCACAACAAAGTGGTAAATGTTTGAGGAGATAGATATCATCCTATTTTGAACATTATACACTGTATACTTATATCAGAAAAAAAAACACATGGTATCCTGTAAGTATCTACAACTTTTATGTGGCAATTAAAAAAAATAATAAAACTGCAGAGTCTGGTGCTGTGGTAAAGTGGGTAAAGCTGGTACTGCATCCTCTATAGGCACTGGTTCATAACTCAACTGTTCCAGTTGCAATCCAGCTCCCTGCTAATGCACCTGGGAAAAAAGCAGAAGATGGGTCAAGTGTGTAGGCTGCTGCCAACCATGTAGGAGACCCAAATGGATTTACAAATTCGTGGGTTCTGCCTGGCCAAGTACTGGCCTTTGCAGCCCTTTGGGAGTGAACCAGCAGATGCACAATATTTCTCTCCCTGTATCTCCCTTTTTTTCTGTAACTTGGCCTTTCAAATAAATAAGTAACTCTTAAAAAAAAAAAAAAGAAAAGAAGCTAAAGAGGTTGTTAGAAACATGTTAAGATCAAAGTAGAACTAGGCATGCCCTTTGAGAATTTTAAATGTAATAGAAGAATATCTTAACGTACATATACTATAACAACTTAGGAATAGATATATTAAACTATAGACCACAGTGAAGGATCAAAAAGTGGACATCAATCAATATGAAAATTTAGCATATAATAAAATTTATAGAAAGAGAACCAGGTTTTTTTTGTGTGTGTGTGTGTGTGTGACAGGCAGAGTGGACAGTGAGAGAGAGAGACAGAGAGAAAGGTCTTCCTTTTGCCCTTGGTTCATCCTCCAGTTGCCTCCGCGGCCGGCACACTGCGGCCGGCCCACTGCGCTGGTCCAATGGCAGGAGCCAGGTGCTTCTCCTGGTCTCCCATGGGGTGCAGGGCCCAAGCACTTGGGCCATCCTCCACTGCACTCCCTGGCCACAGCAGAGAGCTGGCTTGGAAGAGGGACAACCGGGACAGAATCCGGCGCCCTGACCAGGACTAGAACCCAGGATGCCGGGGACACAAGGTGGAAGATTAGCCTATTGAGCCGCGGCACTGGCCGAGAACCAGGTTTTAAAAAGTGTTCATGGCCGGCACCTTGGCTCAATGGGCTAATCCTCCACCTGCAGCACCGGCACACCGGGTTCTAGTCCCGGTCGGGGCACTGGATTCTGTCCCGGTTGCCCCTCTTCCAGGCTAGCTCTCTGCTGTGGCCTGGGAAGGCAGTGGAGGATGGCCCAAGTGCTTGGGCCCTGCACCCCATGGGAGACCAGGAGAAGCACCTGGCTCCTGACATCGGATCAGCGCAGTGCACAGGCCGCAACGGCCATTGGAGGGTGAACCAACCGAAAAGGAAGACCTTTCTCTCTGTGTCTCTCTCTCTGTCCACTCTGCCTGTAAAAAAAAAAAAAAAAAAAAAAAAAAAAATGTGTTCCTAGGAGCCGGCACCATGGCGCCTGCAATGCTGGTACCCCAAATGGACACCAGTTCTAGTCCTGGCTGCTCCTCTTCCAATCTATCTGTCTGCTGTGGCCTGGGACAGCTGTAGAAAATGGCCCAAGTCCTTGGGCCCCTGCTTCCACATGGGAGACCCGAAAGAAGCTCCTTGCTCCTGGCTGTGGATCGGCACAGCTCTGACCGTTACGGCTATTTGGAGAGTGAACCAGCGGATGGAAGACCTTTCTCTCTGTCTCTCTCTCTCACTGTCTGTAACTCTACCTCTCAAATAAATAAATAAAATATTTTTTAAAAAAATTTTCATAATGAAGACATTATTGTTTTTAAATTCATGCAACATTTATTTTGTTTCTTGAATATCTATTGTGTACCAGAATGTGCTTAACTTGTTAGCGAGAGAAAACTAAATAAAAAGGAAGAGGAATATTTGGTATAGAAGTTAACATGCAACTTGGAATTCCTGCATTCTATGTGGGAGTGCTTGAGTTCAAATGCCTGCTTTACCTTTGATTCCAGCTACATGCATTATGGGCGACAGCAGGTGATGGCTCAAGCACTTGGATCCTTGCCACCCATGTTGTGGGATGAGTCCCAGACTCCTTGCTTCTGCCTGCCTCAGCAATTTGAGGAGAGAACCAGCAGATAGAAGATCTCTCTTGCATCTTTATTTTTCTGCCTTTCAAATAACGAAACAAGGCTACAGTTGCATGCAGATTAACTCCTGGAGGGGAAAGACAGATAACAAATTATAAACATAGGGTGTGTCAGGTAGTGGTATTGCTGTGGAGAAAGGAAAAAGGAGGCAAAGTGTGACTGCAAAATCAGTTTGTGCTGTTTTACAGAAGATGAGCAGGAAGTTATTCTCCTAGGTGGCATTTCTGCAGACTAATGAGATATTTTATCTAAAATATTGCAAAGATGAGTAACAGATAATGTTAGCATAAGGATATAAGAAAAGGTAGTTTTATGTGCTATTGGTGAAAGTATAATGCAGCTTCCCTGCTATGAATTTTGGCAATATGTATAAAATTTCTTTTTTCATTAAAGAGATAACCAAAAACATGGCAGAGATTCATATTAAAGCCCTTTTTATATCCACACAAAAAGGAAATCCCTTCAAATTTATTAAAAGATAGAAGTAAAATAAAATGATAGAATATGCAAACATGAAAATATTGTGTACCCATGGAAAAATAGATTAAAAACTGTTATGAAACTAGAAATACAGTGTCATTTAATGAAAAATATTGTACCAATTAATATTTTTGTCCCTCCCTCCCCCACAAAACTAGAAAGTTATTCACCAGACAACATAGATTTACTAAGGGAGAAGGAATTTTTAGTGCTTTTTAATTTATCTATTTTTATTGCTATAATTTTAAAAGTTTGCATATATGATTTTTACAATGGCATATAAAGTAACTTTCCTGTTTTAAAATATTCTGTTAGAGTCAGTTCTGATCCATGGGCACAAAACTTTGGTTAAATAATAATAGTAATCCAAGACATCTATGGTATAGCATGTTGGCTTCAGGTAATAACAATATATTGTATATCTGAAAATTTTTAAGGATAGATTTCTGGTGTTTTCACCATGCAAAAAATAAGTATGTAAGGTAAAAAATATATTAAAAATGTTGATTTAGCCATTCAAAAATGTATACATACATCAAAACAGCATGTTGTACCTCATAAAATATGCAGTTTTTATTTTTCAATTACAACTAATTAACTGATTTACACTTGTCTATTTCTTTCTTTCTTTATTTATTTGAAAGCCAGAGCAACAGAGAGAGAGAGAGAGAGAGAGAGAGACTGAGACAGATCTTCCATTCACTTGCTCACCCTCCAAATGGCAATAACAGCCAGTCTTAGTTAAAGACAAAGCCAGAAGTCAAGAGCTCCATCCTGGTCTCCTGTATGGGCAGCAGGGTTCCAAGTACTGGGGCTGTCCTCTTCTGGTTTTCCAGACACATCAGCAGGAAGCAGTTAGAAAGAATTATAGCTGGGACTGTGACAGGTGATATGGAATGTTGGTGTCACATGTGGCAGCTATCCTGCTGTGTCACTACACTGGTCTCAACTAATTTTTTAAAAAGTCAATTCAGTGGTGAAAGGTTAGTAAGGCTTGAAAGAATATTTATTGTTTTACATCATGCACGATATAGTATTTTCTTAATGTTATTTTTAATGTTTAACCCATATCTTATATATCACTGTTATAGACCTAGTCAATTTCAGTAAGTTTATTTGTCTTCTCTTGACATGATATAAAGCCTTGTGGCTAACACAATCTATGAAACTTGTAGAGTGACCCTTTGTAGTGCATCATTTTCATTACCAAAATACTTGTAATTCAAACCTCTTCATTCTGATTTTTTGAAAGATTTTATTAATTAATTTGAGAGAGAGTGTTACAGACACAGAAGAGGCGAGACAGAGAGAAAAGTCTTCCATCTGCTGGTTCACTCCCCAAATGGCTACAGCAGCTGGAGCTGAGCCAATCTGAAGCCAGGAGCCAGGAGCATCTTCCTGGTCTCCCTCACCAGTACAGAGCCCCAAGCACTTGGGCCATCTTCCACTGCTTTCCCGAAGCATAGAAGAGAGCTGGATTGGAAGTGGAGCAGCCTGGACTCGAACCTGCGTCCATATGGGATGCCGGCCCCACAGGCAGAGGCTTAGGCCGCTATGCCACAGTGTTGGCCCCGTGCTTATTTTGATAATAATCAATTATTGGCTAAATTTAGTTTGCTGCGGCACCTGAAGCAATGTTTATGTAATCCTCTGATATTCCTCTACTATCCCCATCAGAAATTTAGCTTCTCCATGTGAGCACTGTGATGCAGTAGTTAAGATACTGCTTGGGATGCCCACATCCCATATTAGAGTGCTTGGATCCAGTCCCTACTACACTTTTGAGTTCAGCTTCCTGCTCTTCAGGACCTGGGAGGCAGCAGTTGATGATTCAAGTACTTAGGTCTGTGCCACCCATGTGAGGGCTCTGGATTGAGGTCTGAGTTCCTGGCTTCAGCCTTGCCCAGCTCCAGCTATTGCTGGCATTTGAGGAGTAAATCAGTAGATGGGAAATCCATCTCTCTCTCTCTCTCCCCCCCCCCTCCCACCCCCCCCGTGTGTGTGTGTGTGTGTGTGTGTGTTGGGGGAAGGTGTGGGGGTGTGTGGGGGTGTTGTCTGTTTTTCCAAAAAACAAACGTTTTAAAAATTGGCATATTCAGATACCATCAGTTTTAGAATTAAAAGGAAAAAAATCTGCCAATGCTAGTTTGAGAGAATTGTAACTGGGTTTTATAGAAAACAGAGTACTTGTACCCTTGAGATAAGATAAAATATCACTACTTTGCTCATTGTTTCCTGATGAATCTGCAGCCTGGAGAAAAATATGTTTGAGCTAATTTTTCATTAAAGATGGTTCTAGCTGTTCAAGAGCTCTTCATAAATTTAATTGATATTCATTTTGCTATAGCTTCAAATCTTTATTCTTAATTATGTTTCTTGAAGCCACAGCATAACAATAAATAACAAAATAATAATAGCCAATTTTCTAATTATTTCTATTTATTAACATTTCATTTTTGAGACAGCATAGTTCTTAACATTCTTTTTTTTAAAGATCATTAAGTTAAACTTGATTAAATTTTAATATTTTATTTGTAAAAAGGGAACCAATTTCATGTATACAGTTTTAGGAGCACAGTAATACTTGTCACTTTATCCTCTTCTATCCCTCATTCTCACCCTCTTTCATATTTTTCTTCCAACTTTCATAATGCCATATTTTTAATTTTCTTTATAATCACAAGGTTATGTATACTTCATATTCTCCTTTCAGCCTGTTGCCATTATTTGCATCTTAGACCTGAAGAAATTGTAACCCCAAAAGTTTAAACAACCTTTATTCAACTAACTAGTTAATGACCAAACCAGGTAAAGACTGTAAGTCATCTTTAACTTCAAACTCATTTTATTGGATTATACAATGCCTTCTTGTACAGTTCTGTTGTACTGTTTGAAGCAAGTTATTTGGAGCAAGTCAAAGGCCAGCAATTCAGGGGACTCATGAATGGTGAATTGTTGTGCTTATTTGATAATGAATAATGAAATTATTTCTCCTCTCTCTCTAAAAACATTTTAACTTAATTAAAACGTGGAACACTAGGTTGCAACACCTAATTCCCCTCAAGTTTCTGAACACTACCTTCTGTCTACTTATCTAAATACTTCTTGCTATTGTAGGGCCCCCATGAAGGACACAGCTCCCTCTGACACTACATTTTTGCCATCTAGAACCCTTTTTGTGTCCCTACTCCCTTCAAAAATTGGTTCAGATACTACAGTTATTCCCTTATAAACAGTCTTGTATAATCCTTTGTTCCTCTGACCCTTAATTAAATTCACTTGATTAATATCTTTCTTTGGGTAAACCCAAGTAAACAGTTGAATACTACGAGAGAACTTCATTAGGAGTTATGAATTCCAATTTGATTTTAATACTTCCAGGCAATTCTGCTTCATATTTTCAGTCTTTGAGGTGACCATTTCACATTGCTTGCTTTCATTAATGTGTTCTAGTCACCTGGTCTCCTACTGTTGTTTGCTTTGCTTCATATTTCCTATTGAAAATAAAGCCATCATCTATACAGATTCAGATATATCTCTAATCAGCAAAACCAGCAATTTTATTCCATCATTTATACATTATCCTCCCTTCTTCTTGCATAACCAATGTATTTTTGCCCTATGTCAAACCAGTATCTGCACTTGCACCATTATCCAAATAATCATATATTTGTTGTATTTTACTTGAACTAGTAAAAGCCACTGGAAAAACAGATGGTATGATGCATAAGACAACCCACAATAAGAGTTGAAACATTTCTCACCCAGTAGTTCAAGACCAGACTTCCTTCTGTAAGAGAAATGACTTTCCTTTGCTTCATGACTCACAATGATTCCTTCTTTCTTTTTCCTTTTTTAAATATTTATTTATTTATTTGAAAGGCAGAGTTCCAAAGAGGCATAGGCAGAGAAAGAGGGAGAGAGGTCTTCCATCCGCTGCTTCACTCCCCACGTGGCTGCAATGGCAGGGCTGCACTGATCCAAAGCCAGGAGCCAGGAGCTTCCTCTGGGTCTCACAAGTGGGTGCAGGATCCCAAGGACTTGGGCCATCTTCCACTGCTTTCCCAGGCCATAGCAGAGAGCTGGATCAAAAGGGGAGCAGCCAGGATTCGAACCGGTGCCCATATAGGATGCTGGCACTGCCTGTGGTGGCTTTAATTGCTACACTACAACACCAGCTCAGTGATTCCTTCTATCAGGTTCAACACACCATGAACTGTCTCTTCAGAGTGGAAAGGAGGGCACATACACCCTTTACCTCAAAATGACACGATTCACCTTCTCTCACACGCTGTGGGTGGGAGCTAATTGCATAGCCTTACCTGGAGGTGCAGTACAGCAGTCTCTGGTGGCAGGCAACAAATTATAAGCAAAACTCAAAAAGGAAGCTCAGAAACTTTCGAATACAGTTAATCACCATTTCCACACGGATCTAATAGAAGAGATTAGAAGAGTGGAGAGTATTGCTAAAAACAAGCAAGCAAACAAAAAACAGCACAAGAGTTTTTTCTTTTTTTCCAGTTATACTATAGAGGAAAATAACCTGTTTTATAAAGGCATGTTTTGAAAGTCGTTTTTGAATGCTGTGGAGGAATTAGCTAAATGAGAAGAAAGTGCTATTGAAATTAGAAAGCTCTAATTTATTCTCAAATTTAACAAAATTAGTTCTAATGTGTAGTTGACAAATAATTTCTTCTTTTTAAGAGTTATTTATTAATTTGAAAGGTAGAATTAGAGAGAGACAGAGAGAAAGAGAGAGAGAAAGTGATCTTCTATCCGCTTGTTCACTCTCCAAATGGCTGCATCATCTGGGGCTAGGCCAGGCCAAAGCCAAGAGTCAAGTTTTTTCCAGGTCTCCCATGTGGGTGCAGGGGCACAAGCACTTGGGCCATCTTCCACTGCTTTCCCAGGGACCTTAGCAGGGAGCTGGATTGGAAGTGGAGCACCCAGGACTCTAACCAATGTCCATATGTCTTAACCATTTGTACCACAGCACCAGCCCTAACAAATAATACCTAATAGTATGAGTCTATCATTATCAACAGTACTTTTGAGAACTGTGTTTGACTTTTTTCTATGAATATGGTAAAGAAATGATAAGCTGAAGAATGGAGTGGTTAATTTTAAATAGTTATATAAATATAGGAGCAAATTAACAAGGGAAGATATAAACATAATGTAAATATTTCTGAGATCCTTTGAAATTGCTATTTGCTTGCAAATACAACTAAAATAGCACATTATTCATAGTGTTACATCCTTACTTCAATGAAATTTGGATTTATGGGCTTTTTTGGATGTTGTTACTTTTTCATAAATAATGATATTTTTTCTTGATCAGAATGCTGGCAGCCTTTAGAGACCTGTTTTGGCAGAATGCCACTTCTTCTCATAATAACTCTTTTTAAAAATAAACACATCCTTCAAAGATAGGCTTTAAAATGTGAGTTCTCATTACCTGACTTTTTAAAATCTAAACAGATATTTAACAATGTATTTGGATACAACTTGAAAGCAGGAAATGTAACTTAACAGAATCACAATCTTTAAATAAAATCTTTCCATGTAAGGAGGAAAAAAAAACCTAACATAAGAGCTTTATAATTCCTTGCTCTTTCTTTTATTTTATTTCTTTATTTTTTATTTGGAGAAAAGGAGATATCTATTTTAAAAGTACCAAAATTTACAAGAATTCCTGGATTGTCTTGCTCATAGTAGGTTAGATCACATAAAATATTTTTATCCCTAACTTCTCCCAAATAGCATATACTCCAACTGAATTTCTTGTCATGACTCAAGAAAAGTACATTTCTAAATATATAAAAACAAAACCGACAACTTCATTCTCCTTTCAGATTATGCCTTTTGTCAGATGTCATAGGGTTGGAGCAAGAAATCATGAGGGTGAAATCATAATGGGAATATACCCTGGGGATTGTTACCACCAGGCCTTCCGTGTTGAATTGTGCAATTTGAGCAGTGCACAGAGAAGCCTGCCCCTGAGGGTGAGAGGCTGAAATCCAGTTTATGTTTTCTTTAATCCATACACTCTAGTAAAGTTTTGTATTGCTGAAGCAAGAAGCATCTTTTTCTCATTTGCTCTCACACAGGGGACTTCTATTTATAACACATACAAAAAGTTGCTATGTAGACCAATGGTAACTTTGATATCGATTTCTCTGAAAAAAAAAAGTCCAGGCAAAACACAAAGCATTGAACAATAGTTTGTAGAGCTGTCTGATTTTTCAGTAACTTGCTTGGCTTTTTGTCTCTTTGTCCTCATTACATAATTCAATCATTAATGCATTTATTGGTATTCTACTATGTGTATTTTCCTAGCAATCTTTCATATATTTTCTTTTTAAATTTTCTAAAGCAGCACTTCAAGGTAGGTAGTTACTCTCACATTAAAGAAGAATACATTGAGATTCATGGAGTTTAATTAACATGACTTTTAGCTAATAAAGAACAGAAATGTAAAGTCTGCGACATTAGAGCCAAAGATCATTTTCTTTTTTTAATTTATTTTTATTTAGTAAATATAAATTTCCAGTTTAGAGATTCCTCAGAAACCTGAATATAACCCTACCATTCAACCCAGCCATCCCACTCCTTGGAATTTACCCAAAGGAAATTAAATGGGCAAACAAAAAAGCCGTCTGCACAGTAATGTTTATTGCGGCTCAATTCACAATAGCTAAGACTTGGAACCAACCCAAATGCCCATCAACAGTAGACTGGATTAGGAAACTATGGGACATGTACTCTACAGAATACTATACAGCAGTCAAAAACAATGAAATCGGTCACTTGCAACAAAATGGAGGAATCTGGAAAACATCATGCTGAGTGAATTAAGTCAGTCCCAAAGAGACAAATATCATTTGTTTCCCTTGATTGGCGATGACTAACTGAGCACCAAAGGGGAAACCTGTAGAAGTGAAATGGACACTATGAGAAACAGTGACTTGATCAGCTCTTGTGCTGACTGTTGTTGTACAATGTAATACTTTATCCATTTTAGTATTTTTTTTTCTTTATCCTAGTACTAGTGGTTGAACTCTGTAATTAACACACAATTATTCTTAGGTGTTTAAATTTCAACTGAAAAGTGATCTCTGTGAAATATAAGAGTGGGAATAAGAGAGGGAGGAGATGTAAAATTTGGGACATGCTCAATCAGAACGGCCCCAAATGATGGAGTTAGAATTGTGCCAGGGGATTCCAATACAATCCCATCAAGGTGGCATGTACCAAGGCCATCTCATTAGTCCAAGTGATCAATTTCAGCTCACAATTGATCACACTGATAGGTCTAAGAGTCAAAGGGATCACACAAACAAGACTAGTGTCTGCTAATACTAACTGATAGAATGAAAAAGGGAGAGAATGATCCAACATGGGAAGCAGGATACACAGCAGACTCATAGAATGGCAGATGTCCTAAATAGCACTCTGGCCTCAGAATCAGCCCTTAAGGCATTCGGATCTGGCTGAAGAGCCCATGAAAATAGTTTAGGCATGGAAAGCCAAGATTCTGGAAAAAACAGAAGACCTAAATGAAAGATCTCTGCGAGTGAGATCCCAGTGGAAAGAACGGGGCCATCAAAGAAGGAGGTACCTTTCTCTGAAGGGAGGAGAGAACTTCCACTTTGACTATGACCCTGTCGGAATAAGATCGAAGTCGGCGAACCCTAAAGGCTTCCATAGCCTCGGCAACTCATGACCAGAGCCTAGGGAGATTACTGACGCCATAAACAAGAGTGTCAAATTGTTAAATCAACATCAGGAGTCACTGTGTACTTATGTCTCATGAGGGATCTGTCCTTAATGTGTTATCCAATGTGAAATAATGCTATTACTAGTACTGAAACAGTATTTTTACACTTTGTGTTTCTGAGTGGGTGCAAACTGGTGAAATCTTTACATAGTATACATTGAATCGATCTTCTTTATATAAAGATAATTGCAAATGATTAAAAAATCTTGGTGTTAAACTGGAAATTGCATAGACAATTAATCAATTTTTTTTAAAAAAAAAAGTCATGTAGGATCTCTGTCCTTAATGTGCTGTACATTGTGAATTAATACTATAACTAGCACTCCAACAGTATTATCATTTTGTGTCTCTATGCGAGGGCAAACCGTTGAAATCTTTACGTAATATGTACTAAATTGATCTTCTGTGTATAAAGAGAATTGAAAATGAATCTTGATGTGGGCGGAGGGGGGGAGGGAGCGGGAGAGGGGAGGGTAGGGGGAGGGAGGGAGGTTGTGGAGGGGGGGAGCCATTGTGATCCATAAGCTGTTCTTTGGAAATTTATATTCTTTAAATAAAAGCTTTATATAAAAAAAAAAATTTCCAGTTTATGGATTACAATGGCTTCCCCCCCATAATTTCCCTGCCATTCACACCCTCCCATCTCCCACTCCCTCTCCTATTCCATTAACATCAAGATTCATTTTAAATTATCTTTATATACACAAGATCAATTTAGTATATATTAAGTAAAGATTTCATCAGTTTGCACCCACACAGAAACACAAAGTGTAAAATACTGTTTCAGTACTAGTTATAGCATTACTTCACATTGGACAACACATTAAGAACAGATCCCACATGAGAAGTAAGTACACAGTGACTCCTGTTGTTGACTTAACAATTTGACACTCTTGTTTATGGCATCAGTAATCTCCCTAGGCTCCAGTCATGAGATGCCAAGGCTATGGAAGCCTTTTGAGTTTGCTGACTTCGATCTTATTCAGATAGGGTCATAGTCAAAGTGGAAGTTACTCCTCCCGTCAGAGAAAGGTACCTCCTTCTTTGATGACCCAGTTCTTTCCACTGGGATCTCACTCGCAGAGATCTTTCATTTAGGTCTTTTTTTTTTTTTTGGCAACAATGTCTTGACTTTCCATGCCTACAATACTCTCCTGGGCTCTTCAGCCAGATCCAAATGCCTTAAGGGCTGATTCTGAGGCCAGGGTGCTATTTAGGACATCTGCCATTCTATGAGTCTGCTGTGTATCCCGCTTCCCATGATGGATCGTTCTCTCCCTTTTTGATTCTATCAGTTAGTATTAGCAGACACTAGTCTTGTTTGTGTGATCCCTTTAACTCTTAGACCTATCAGTGTGATCCATGGTGAACTGAAGATGATCACTTGGACTAGTGAGATGGCATTGGTACATGCCACCCTGATGGGATTGTATTGGAATCCCCTGGCACGTTTCTAACTCCACCATTTGCGTCAAGTCCGATTGAGCATGTCCCAAATTGTTCTTCTCCTCCCTCTCTTATTTCCACTCTTATATTTAACAGGGATCAGTTTTCAATTAAAATTTAAACACCTAAGAATAATTGTGTGTTAATTACAGAGTTCAACCAATAGTACTAGAACAAAACAGAGAAAAAATTACTAAAATGGATAAAGTATTACATTGAACATCAGCAGTCAGCACAAGAGCTGATCAAGTCACTGTTTCTCATAGTGTCCATTTCACTTCAACAGGTTTCCCCTTTGGTGCTCAGTTAGTTGTCACCGATCAGGGAGAATATATGATATTTGTCCCTTTGGGACTGGCTTAATTCACTCAGCATAATGTTTTCCAGATTCCTCCATCTTGTTGCAAATGACCGGATTTCATTGTTTTTGACTGCTGTATAGTATTCCATAGAGTACATGTCCCGTAATTTCTTTATCCAGTCTACTGTTGATGGGCATTTGGGTTGGTTCCAAGTCTTAGCTCTTGTGAATTGAGCTCCAATAAACATTACTGTGCAGACAGCTTTTTTGTTTGCCAATTTAATTTTTTAAAAATTTAATTCCAAGGAGTAAATTCCAAGGAGTGGTGTGGCTGGGTTGTACGGTAGGGTTATATTCAGGTTTCTGAGGAATCTCCAAACTGACTTCCATAGTGGCTTAACCAGTTTGCATTTCCACCAACAGTGGCTTAGTGTCCCTTAGAGCCAAAGATTATTTTCTATCCAGCATGTATTTTAGTATTTATGTGATCATTGCCTTATCATAGAAAATATGTTCATTGTTTAAATATTTATAATATTTCCTTTAAAATATGCAAATTATATGCTGTGGAAGGCTCACAATAACAAAGTAGAATAGAAATAGTGGGTATTAAGATCTTAATACGGAGCTGGAGCTGTGGCTTAGTGGGTAAAGCCGCTGCCTGCAGTGCCAGCATTCCATATAGGTGCCGGTTCTAGTCCTGGCTGCTCCACCTCCAGTCCAGCTCTCTGCTGTGGCCAGGGAAAGCAGTTGAAGATGGTCCAAGTCCTTGGGCCCCTACACCCACATGAAAGCCCCTGTGGAAGCTCCTGGCTCCTGGCCTCAGATTGGTGCAGCTCCAGCTGTTGTGGCCAACGGGGGGGTGAACCAGCGGATAGTTTTCTGCCTCTCCTTCTTTCTATATAACTCTGAATTTCAAAGGAATAAATAAGTATTTAAAAAAAAATCTTGAGGCCGACGTGGTGGCGTACTGGGTTAATCCTCCACCTGCAGCGCCAGCATTCTATATGGGCACCGGTTCTAGTCCAGCTCTCTGTTATGGCCTCGGGAAAGCAGTAGAAGATGGCCCAGGTGCTTGGGCCCCTGTACTCATGTGGGAGACCAGGAAGAATCACCTGGCTCCTGGCTTCGGACTGGCACAGCTCCGGCCATTGTGGCCATTAGGGAGTGAACCAACGGAAGGAAGACCTTTCTCTCTGCCTCTCTCACTGTCTGTAACTCTACCTGTCAAATAAATAAATAAAATCTTTAAAAAAAAATCTTAATACTACAGGTGAGAATGCTGAAAGACAGAAAGACTAAGTGAATTGTTTTTTGCCATAGCCTCTAGTTGATAAAAATAAGACCACATCTTCAGATTACTTCTCATCTTGCTTTATCCCCCTCAACTATGCACACTCTGTTGAATAAATTACTTGAATTTTATATTATAATTAATAAAGCCTTTGGTATTTCTACTTCTATGCAAGATAATGTATATAGAACAAGGTTAACCCCCTGCCTGAAAGAACGTAAAAACTGGACCAAATTATATAGAGAACAGTAATTTTCAGCCATCAGGCTATAAAAGACAGTAAATTGCAAAATCCCAAGAGATAGGTGAGCTCTTCAATTTCCCTGACTTCTTGTCTAGGAAGAATTTGTACACTGCAGCCCAAAGAGGGAATCCAGGCATAGTTAGACTGTCTCTAAATCGAGCAGATGAAACAGTGCATCTGGAAGTCCAAGGTGACTCGTTAGAGAACACTAGAAATGTTCAGAGTCCCCTCTGGTCTCCAACTGAGAATTGATCAGTGCAAGCAAATAAGAAAGCCGCCCCAGGGTGAGAATGAAAAAGATTACAAGAAACGGTCCCTAAAACATGCACAGGCGTAGAAGTGTCTCCTTTTACCACCAGTCGGGATGGAAAACCAGACAGCCCAACTGGAGGCTATTGGCTAGACTTCTGAGAAGGGTTCTGCCTCAGGCTGTGAGGACTGAAAGACTAATTAACCCTAAACTATATGATGCTTGTTCTTACCTTAGAAAGCTTAAAATCAGAAACTCAAAAAAACTGTACAGTTTAACTCTTATTCAGAACAAAGCACATATATGTAATTATATGCTGTGTGTGAGTGTGTGTGTGTATGTGTGTGTGCGCGCGCGTGTGTGTGTGTATATATGTCTGCAGAACATGGGATGAAATTTTATACACACACAAATATACCCAGTATACAATATGAAACCTTCACTACATATGCCTCTTAATAAGGACAATAATCCATAAATGAAAACAACCTCCAAATGACAGAGATGGTGGGATTAATAGACAAAGATGTTAGAGCAGTTATCACTGTATTCCATATGTGGGAAAAGCTAGGACTGTGCACTGAATATGTAAGATGTAAAGAATGGCTTAGAGCAAACTTCTATGGATGAAAAATACAGGTTTTAAGTGAAAAATGTACTGGGTGAGATGAAATGTAGATTAGACACTACAGAATATAGTTAGCTTGAAAATAGGACAGTAGTGTCTATCCAAAATAAAACACAGAGAGAAAATAAAAATGACAAAGTACCAGTGAACTGTGAGACAACTTAAAGAGGCCTAATATAAGGCCAAGGGGGAAAAACAGTGTTAACATAAGGATGCTCTGTCATATATTAGATTGGCTTTCTCAGTACATAGTGTAAACACTTTTGTGTGTATTTGATTGAATATTGGAAGCGGAAGGTCAAAAATCACATCTCCTGTGGTCCTTTGCTGAAGGATTCTGAATTTGAATTAGCTGCTGTCAGTCAGATGTATTTGTTCAAGACATAACAAAGAACTAATTGAAAAGAGATGCAGTACACAAGATAGAAAATTTCTGATACGGTTGCATTACTTGTGCCCTAGATCCATCCATTTTGGTGTGTCTTTAGTGAGAATGGTGCGCTGCTAGAATCAGTTATATGGAGTATGGCTTCCTGATATTTGGCCTTACATGTAACATCTGATGTTTTTTTTGGCAGGACTTGTTATAGTCTATTTGTTTAATAGATTTGCTGAGTATACTTGACATACATAGAATAAATTATACACGATGCAGAGTTTATACAATGTGAGATATGTGAGTACGTTTACCTCTGTGTATAGGCATAAAGCTATCAACACAATCAAGGTAATGATCACACACCTGTAGCCCAAAGTTTCCTCATTATAGCCTCATAATCCTTCTCGTCTATCTTTGTGTCAATAGCTCACTGTTTTGGTCATTGCGGGTTTATATAATAAGTCTTAGAACTTGCTTTTTAATTTTCTTGCATGTTTGCACTGATTATAGTATCCAGTAATAAGGAAAATAAATGTCTTGGCAGCAGACATCCTCATCTTGCTGATATTAGGGTGAAGCATTCAGTCTAACACCATTAAATATGATACCAGCTTTCATGGATACCCCTTATTGGATTGAGACACTTGTCTTGAATTCCCTAAGTTTTATTTTCAAGAATAGATGTGAATTTTGTCAAATGTTTTGCTACCTGAGGTGACTATTGTTTTCTAGTTTCTTAATATAGTGAGTTACATTAATTCATTGTCAGGTATTAAACCAATACTGCATTTTAAAGATAAACTACACTTAGTCATCTTATATTATTTTAGGTGTATTTGATTTGCTAAAATTTGGTTCTGAATTTTTGCATTTGTGAAGGGTGCTTATCTATGATTTTTGTCTTCCTTTTTACATTTATAAACTTCTGATATCAGAATTATGTTGATTTTACAGAATAAAGTGGGAAAATGCCTCTACTGTTTTCAGTTTTCTATAGGAATTTATCTAATTGAGGTTTTCTTTTAACTTAAATATTTGGTAGATATCACCAAGAATGCTATATTGTCCTAGGTTATTTTGTATGGAAATACATTTTAACCACAAACTCAATTTCTTTGATAGACTCAGAGCCTTTCAGATTATCTACTTTTATCTCTTGTTTTAAAAAATATATTTTAATTAGTTTTTAACAGACCCAAGGTGTTTTGTAGATATAATACTAAAAATATAATTATATGAGCGCTTATGAACTTATGCATTTCAATAGATAGATCAATTATCAAATTTATAAATATAAAATTGTTTATAATATCAACTTAATATTTTTTATATTTGTGGAAGATTCCTTAATTCCACTTCTCTCAATGCTGGTGTTGGTAATTTGCATCTGTTTTCTCCTTTTCTTCAGCATCCTAAGGTTTTTTGAATTACATTTATCTTTTTAAAATCAAGAAAGATCTCCTTAAAATATATTTTTTAAAAGATTTATTTATTTTACTTGAAAGTCAGAGTTACACAGAGAGAGAGAGAGAGGCAGAGAGAGGTCTTCCATCCACTGGTTCACTCCCCAATTGGCCTCAGTGGCAGGAGCTGTGCTGATCTGAAGCCAAGAGCCAGGAGCTTCTTCTGGGTCTCCCATGTCAGTGCAGGGGCCCAATGGGCAAGTTCTACTTCTTTCCTAGGCAATAGCAGAGAGCTGGATCAGAAGAGGAGCAGCTGGGACTCGAACAGGCACCCATATAGCATGTGGCACTGCAGCTGGCAGCTTTACCTGCTATGCCACAGCGCCGGCCCCTACTTGAAATATTTTCAAAGGCACTTCTGGTTTCATAGACTTCTGATTTTTATTTTTTCCCTCTATTTCACTGATTCCTATTGTGATCTCTATTTCCTATTTTCTATTTATCTTTATTTGTTCTTCCTTTGCTCAAAATAGCAATTGGGAACTTTGATTTGATATGTTCTTTTCTAATAGAGGCAGTTTATTATGTAGATTCCCCCCAAAATACTGCTGTAGCAGCATCCTTGTACTTTTATATGTTTTTTTTTCAATTACAATAAGTTAAACATTTCTATTTTGGCTTATTTTTCGACCTATAATGTTGTAAGCATGTTGTTTTCAAATATTTGGTGATTTTCTGGATGATTTTCTATAAATGCCTTTTAAGTCTATTTGATTGTTTTTGTAGTTCAAGTCTCTGCATCCCTGATCCTTCTTTCTCAACTCCTAACAAGCAGAGAGAGGGATGTTAAGTTATCTGATTCAAATATGTTTTTGTCAAATATTCTTTGTGGTAATTTCATTTTTCACTTCATGTAAATTGGAGCTTGGCTATAGGCACATGCATGTTTAGGATTATTACATCTTTATCTTGAAGCGACGTCTTCATTTATCAAGAAACGAAAGCTTTATCCTTAGTAATGTCATGTAGTCTAAATCCACGTTGTCAGATAATAATCTAGCCAATCCAACTTTCCTCTGATTATTACTAGTTGTGTATATTTCGTCCCATTCATTTGTGTACAACCAGCTTGTGTTTTTACAACTCAAAGGCATTTCTTTTAGGCAGGATTCAGTTGAGTCTCCCTTTTTATCAGTTGTGATAATCTCTATCTCTTAATGTGTGTTTGTACCATACAACTTTAAAGTAAAGATACATAGATTTAAATCTATCATCTTCTTTGCTTTCTATTTAACCCACTGTTTTGATTCAATTTTGCACTATTTATTGATTCTTTTGGATTAACTGAACATTTCCTGATGGTAATATTTAATCACAATTTTGACTCAATAGTTATAACTTCCTTTTGTTATTTTAGTGATTGCTTTAAAGTTTGAGTATACACCTTTACCTTATCATATTGAACTAGAGTGATATTGTAAAGTGGTATTTTAATAATCTAAAAATAGCATATTTCCATTTTCCCCAGCATTTTTGCTATTGTTGTCTTATATTTAATTTTCTTTATATTATAAAGTCTAAATATTTTCTGTTTCTTTTGTTTAAAGACTTAGTCATCTTTTAATCACATCAATATATATGAAATAACTCTATATTTACTTATATAATTTCTTTCTTGTTTTTCTCATTTACTTTTTAGGTCTATATTTCCATCAAATACCATTTTCTGTTTGTCAGAAAGGTTTTTCTTTTATAATTCTTACAGTGTGGGATTGCCAGTGATAAATTATTTCCTATATTTTATTTATTTATTTTTATTTTTTTAATTTTTGACAGGCAGAGTGGACAGTGAGAGAGAGAGACAGAGAGAAAGGTCTTCCTTTGCCGTTGGTTCACCCTCCAATGGCCGCTGTGGTCGGCGCGCTGCGGCAGGTGCACTGCGCTCGTCCCATGGCAGGAGCCAGGTGCCAGGTGCTTTTTCCTGGTCTCCCATGGGGTGCAGGGCCCAAGTACTTGGGCCATCCTCCACTGCACTCCCGGGCCATAGCAGAGAGCTGGCCTGGAAGAGGGGCAACTGGGACAGAATCCGGCGCCCCGACCGGGACTAGAACCTGGTGTGCCGGCACCGCAAGGAGGAGAATTAGCCTGTTGAGCCACGGCGCCAGCCTATTTCCTATATTTTAAATATTAGAAAGTATTTGTCTACCTTAGATTATGAAAAAAATTCAATAAGGTGTGTCTTGCTATAATTTTATGTTTTTTTCTTGAAGTCTGTTGACATTTTTGGATCTCTGTTTTTGTACTGCTCTTCAATTTAAAAACAAATCAGGTAATGTTTCTTCTGTTAATCTCACTGATCCTCCTCTACTCATTGCAAGAACTCCCATTAAACATTTCTCCATTTGCTTGAAATTATTCCATATCTCAATGTTGCTTTGTCAATATTTTGTCAGTTTTCTCTATGAATTTCATTTTGAATCATTTTCATTGTGATGACTTCAAGTTCACTAATCTTTTTCTTTGCCATGTTTTGTTTTCATCCTATCCAATAGAATTTTCATCTCAGACATCATCCTATCCAATAGAATTTTCATCTCAGACATCATAATTTATACCAGTAGAAATTACATGAGCATTCTTACTATATCTTCTGTGTGTCTGATTATTTTTAAAAACATGGACTGTTATAACTAGAATAACTTAGTGTCTCTTTTTTGCTAATTCTAATTGTTAGTAATATGTATTTCCCCCCTTGAATCTTTCCTTCAGTAATTGCTACTTAAGACCAAAGATATTTTCAATCTAGTACTATTTATCCATACTACTGAGGTAAGGTCCTCTTAGTGCTTTATCCAATGTCCAATGCCTTCTTACATTTTTCTATTCTAACTGATATGAACTGTTAGTATTCTTAAATATATATATATATATATATATATATATACACACACACACACACACAAGACACACGGGGATGAGGGACAGAGAGAGAAAAAAACCTCCCATTTGTTAGTTTAATACCCAGATTCCACAATAGCTGAGGTTGGGACCAACTAAAGCCAGAAACTAGCTGAAAACTCAATCCAGTTTTCCTTCATGGTAGCAAGGATCCAACTACTTGAGCCATCACTGCTGCCTCCCAGGGTCTACCTTAGCAAAAGCCGGAATCAGGAGCCAAAGCTGGAGCCTGAACTCAGACACTGAGGTGTGTGACATGGGCATCTTAATCATATTTTAAAAAATTATTTAGTTATTTGAAAGAGTTACAGAGTGTGAGGAAGAGGAGGAGGAGTAGAAGGAGTGGAGGAGGAGAAGAAGGAGGTAGAAGAGGAGAACAACACAGAGAGGTCTTCAATCTGCAAGTTCTCTCCTTAGATGTCTACAATGGCTGGGTCTGGGCTAGGCTGAAGCTAGAATCCAGGAACTCTATCCAGATTTCCCGCATGCATTGCAGAGATCTAAGTACAAGGGCCATCTTTACTGCTTTCCAAGGCCATTAAGAGGGAGCTGGATCTCAGGTGGAGCAGCTGGGACTCTTGGACTTGAACCAGCATTCTTATGGGATGCTGGCATCACAGACAGCAGTTTAACCTGTTGTGCCATGACATAAGCCCCAATCATACTCTTCATTTTTAGTTAGCACTGGGCTTTGTTTCCTCTCATGTTTCATACTATTTCCTTGCTCAGTTTGGGGTTGTCTCTTCACAAGCATTGGCTGAACAATGCTATGAGGAATATTTGTGTTTACCCTTACAGATCTACAAGTTTCTCTCTGTGAAACTCTCTTCTCTGTATTATGTTTCTCATGAATTCTGGCTGCCTTGATCCTCCTGGAGTCTTGGTTCTGTCCCTTCAAAAATCTACCTACCTCTGCCCCAGACAGAGAAGTCTCCCTCTAGGAAGTAAGTTAGGATACTCACAGAATCCGCTTTATTTCCTTTCTCCTAGGATTCACTTTCCTTCATCTTCTTTCTGATACTTGAAAATCATTGCTTCATAGTATGTTGTTCATATTCATTGTTTCAGGTACAAACATATATCCAGTACCTGCTGCCCCATCTGATGTTGAAACAGAATTCATTCATTATTTAAGACATTTACTGAAGCCTAAACCTCAAAATACGTTTTCTTATTACTCCAATCATGTTATAAGGAACTTATTCCCTTGTTAAATTATTTCCTATTTCAATTAAGTAGAATGATTTTAGTATCCACAGTAGAATACTCACTAGCATAGATATAATGTAAGTAAAGCAAATACATTTCTTGTGTGACGATCAGAATGTTTCCCATTGTATCAGTGCACACACACATTCATCCTTCTTTCCACTCAATTATGTAAAGCCATTGTATTAGTATACTAAGACTGTCATAACCAAGCACCACTGATTGTGTGACTTAAACAACAGAAATAATATACTTCTGAAAGCCCTGGAGGCTGCAAGTCCAAGAGGAAGATGTTGGCAGAACTGCTTTCTATCAAGACCTCTCTCCTTTCTGTGTCCCCACATGGCGTTTTCTCTGTGTGTACATATCCCTGATGACTCTTCCTTTTCTTAATAAGGACACCCCTAATTTTGGAGCAAGGTCCTGCCCTTGATGATCAGTTAACCTTGATCACCTCATTATAGGCCCATATCCAAAAGCAGTCACATGAGGGGTAAGAGATTCAATATATAAATGGTGGGCACTATTAAATCTATGACAACTCTATTATTAACTTTGACTTATGTGCTTTAGTTGAGTAATTATTTTATCAAGATTTTTTTGTAGTAACTCTCGTATACATCAGACATTCTAAACATATATATATATATATATATATATAATGATTTTACACATTATTACGATGCAATTTGCTGAATACTCTATCTTTATGTTAGCAAATATCTTCAAGGGAATAGCTCCATGTTTTATACTATAGAAGTGATGCAGGTGTCAGTGGCATCAGTTTTACATTGTAAACAGGTAAGAATTTTCCTTCTGGGTTCATCTTTTAAAAAACAAGTTCTGGAATCATAAAGAAGGGTATTTAAATCATGGCCCTTACACTTAAATATCTCCATGTCTTGTTCACATTTCTTTAACATTTTCTCCCTTGATATCTTCAAACATAAACCAGAAAAAGAGTGTGAAAATTAATTGAGATAGTAAATGTAAATCACTTTATGAAATGTGGCTGGAACATAGTTAATTCCAAACATGTAATTGCTCTTTTACTGTAACTTCTGCTCATCTTTCTTAACTGTATTATGGGGAAACTAGTATCAATACATGTTGGGTTATGTATTTCCAAGTTGGTATCAATGCTGTCAGTTCTAAGGCTGAGAGCTGCTTTTCTTAGAATTCTCTTTGTTGTATGATTCTGAGTCTATGGAGGACACTCATTTGAGATTGAGAAATATATGTAGGTCAAGGAGAGTGGCTGTATTTAATAGGATGGTTTGTAAAAATCATGACAGCTGTGCACATCTTTCCTTGAGCATCCACTTTGTGTTCCCAATTCTGAGACAGGGATTTTCTGTCTGTCCTTGTTCAGATGGCTAACCTAGCTGTAGCCATCCTGACCTTCACCCTTCAGCTTCAATTTTTTCCCCCAATCATTCAGTCTTAGTGATTAGATTAACTTTTATTATACTGTGTGGAGATGCTATGATTTCATAAGGGTTCTCAAACTGACATACAAAGTGTTGTTATGAGTAACAAATGAAATAGCATCCATCCTAAAAAACACTTAGTGCAGTGCCTGACGTGTGAGCATGCTTAGTGTTGTAATCAGCAGAACCCAACATCATCCAACATCAGTGGTAAGGCAACATCCCGGGAGACAGTGTCTCCAACCTTTCCAAGATGAAGCAGCTGGAATTTGAAAGAAAGAAGCCTTAAACACTAGGGGATCAGCCTGAAGCATTTATGAGGGGAACCTGCATGCAGATTGCCACAGTGGTCCTAAAGCTGTTAACACCCCTCATGAGGAGGCTGAGGCATGCAATTTAAGGAACTTAGTTCAGAGTTGGGTTTGTTTTTACATATTTTAGTTACAGGGATCATATCACAAGGTTTCCCAGAAACAACTTAAACAGCTTTATCAGAGCCTGCAAATGTGCAAGACTCCAGCTTGGGATCAAGTCTGCTGCGAAAACTGGTAGCTGGCTAAGTAGTCTGTGTTTCTCTACAAAGAGTCAGAAAGAAAGTGGGGAGAACTGGGAGAACCTACACTCAATAAATGTTAATTTCTTTCTTTTGCATATGCTATTTTCATGAATATAGAAGTGTTTTAAGTGTTAAGCTTTATAATTATTCCCTTATTCATATTTTGTAAACTGAATAGCTGAGTTTCAGAAAGTAACTTCCCCAATAGGATATAAAGAAAAATTATTAGAGCTTGGATTTAAACCCAGATATTGCTGACCTAAACCCAATATAGTTTTCATATACTTATTTTGCTTATATTTTAAAACTTAATGAAGGACTTTTATTTCATAGAATATGACTTACTTTAGAGGGCGTTTAGGTATCACCTTCTGGTTACTCTTTAGAAGTAGCAGAGGAAAAATTCTATGCATCGGCTTGATAAGCTACATATAAAAATAAACTTTTAAAATATGTAAAATAGGTAAGTATTTGGATTATAATGCTTATTGCAATTAATTCCTAAAAGGTCGGTTTAATAAATTTTGTAGGAGTACAGATAACCTGGATATTTGTTATGGTTTGAAATTTTATACATATATAAGGGAATCTGTCACCTTGGAAAATGTTTTAGTTAAGGTAATAACAGCTGCTATTATGGTTATACTCTGAAGTATCAGGGATTAAAAGAAATTGAAGTTTATTTTTTCATCATATAAGTCTGAACTATGGTTCTGATAGTCTGCAGTAATTTTTCAAGATGTATGTTAGAGATCCACCTGCTTACCCCTTATGTTCTTTCCATATTCAAATTGTGAATTCCATTGTTGCCTTATTCCTCTATATGAAACCAGTGGACTGAGAAAAGGCAAGATACTCATTTGTGGGAGGATTTTAGGGGTTGAGTTGGAATGTGAAATGCATCATTTCTGCTCCATAAGTTATCAGTCAACCACATTGACTCATCTACCTGCTGAAGAGGCAGAAAAAGCAGCCTGTCTATGTCTACAGAAAAGAGGAAACAGAATTGATGACCAGAAAGAGACTCTGAAACAGAGTAATGCCATTTCACTAGAATAAAAATGTTCTAAACCCAGAAACTTGGAAAACACTAGCAGTTAAACAAACAAAAAAAGCTATGTACAACTTAATGTGGATACTGCATTGTAGGTGGCAATATAGATAAAAAAGGTAAAGTTTATTGAAAGTTTAGAGGAATGTGATTGAAAATATGGTTTATTGTCAAATTAATAAACTAAAATATTAATTGTAAGCATTGCTTTAATAAAAATTAAAGACTGGCATCAGGCTATTTTCTAAACCCTTAGACTAAAACTCATATGATAATCTCTAGTAACTTCATTATTCAAAAAAAAAAAAAAAGTTGAGGGTCTAGAGTTGTAACATTGCAGGTTAATCCCCTGCAGGTAGATCTGGCATCCCAGTTGGGCTCCAGTTCAAATCCCATCTGCTCCATTTCCTATCCAGCTCCCTGCTAATGCACCTGAAATGAAAGTGGAAAATGGCCCAAGTTCTTGTGCTTCTGCCTCCATGTGGGAGACTATGGTGAAGTTCTAGGTTCCTAGGTTCAACCTGGCCCTGGCCAAGCCACTGGGGAGTGAACCAGCAAATGGATGATTTCTCTTTCTCCCCCCTCCCGGCCTTTGTGTCACTTGCTTTTCGAATAAATAGATAAATCTTTAAAAACACTGAGGCCAATAAAAATTATCGGCTCAAGTTATACTGCAATATGGTGGATATTAGATTGAATTCAAATATTCTGACTCTAGCACCATTTGCTTTGCTACCTCACTCTAAATCATTCCCTCTTACAGTATAGCATTCTAAAATTATTCAAGTATTTTTGCTTCATCTGCTATTTTCAAATATCACAACTAACAAAAACAGAACAGTATATTTTCTGTTGGCATCAGATATTGAAAGCAAGAAATTCTGTGTATCTTTAAAATAATAGTTTTAAGAAGCACAACATAGAACTATTCTGGGTGCATTTTCAATTTCCTGTTATTTCTATGTATATGAAATTGCAGAACACACTCAAAAAAGTGTGGAGTAGCTGCATGCAACCACCATTTCTAGTTTCTTTAGTAGGAAAACAGAGCTTCCAAAGAAATCTTTCAACAAAATGCTGAGGGTGAAAGTATGAAATTGAGAGGAAGTAGAGCATGTACTTGATGGAAAATTATTATTTGTTGTTATCTGATCAGTCAGAGTTGCTAGCTGAAGAGCTCCACTACCTACTGTTTAGCAATGGCGGTCAACCAAACCACTCTTGTTTAATTGTCTCAGCCCTTCCAAGCCAGACTTCTGCTTAATGGATATTTTCAGAGGTGGTTGTCACTTTTTAACAAGTTTCTGAAGAGCATGGCATCTCGGCTTACATGTGTGTGGTGTGCTACTTCCTTTTTGCAGGCACAATTGTTGGCTTGTTCCTCAGTGTCTAAAATATGTCAATGCACTTTGCAAAAGGAATTGTGTTTGCTTAGAATTGTCTTTTTCTTGTATGTGCACATATAGGGTGGGATAATATCAATCTCAGTTTGATAATGTTCTCCTGCTCGAAGTCAACTTAATTGACTGTGCTTCTTTTATTTTCCCTTCAAATTAACTTGTCCCCTTGACATATTGCCTAATGAAAACTTACAAACACAAATTAACCCATAGGTTAATACATTATTTTTCTTTGAAAATATCAAACATTTTATACTAAAGAGCCAAGGGACTAATTCGAATTAATGGTTGTGTTTACAGACAAATTTTCTATGGATTTGCAGGATGCAAGTAAGTGAAATTATACTATTTAAATGAGAGGTTAACATTATTGTTCTTTAAAACAAATACATAGTGATAAGTGATGTTTTTCTTCTTTCACCCTAAGACTCTAGTGAAGACAAACTCCCAGACTAAATAAACTAAATATACTTCAGAAAATCTCTTATCTTTATTTTAAAAAAAATATAATGCAAATTTTTAAAGATTTGGTGGAGTAGGTGTTTCACTTCACTGTTAAGTCACTGGTTAGAAAGTCTACATCCCATGTCAGAGGATCTGGTTCGAAATCTCAGTTCTAATGCCCATTCCAGCTTCTGCTAATGTGCAGCCAGGGAAGCAAGCGTGATGTCTTGAGTAATTAGGATCCTGAAACCCATGTGGGAGACATGGATAGGTTTGCCAGCTCCTAGCTTTAGTCTGGGCCAACCCTGGCATGGTGAAGATATTTGAATTTTAACTAGCAGATGAGAGTGCCACCCTGCCTCAAAAATCAAATTAATTAACTTAAAAATGGATTTGGAAATTTTAAGTCAGTAGTGTTTACGTTCCCCAGGAACCACAAAACATCATGTTACAATTTTTTTTAAGATATGTTAATTTACTTGAAAGTCAGAGTTACACACAGAGAGAAAGAGAGGCAGAGAAAGAGAGAGAGAGAGAAGGAGAGAGACTTCCATCTGCTGGTTCACTCCCCAATTGGCTACAATGGCAGGAGCTGCGCCAGTCCAAAGCGAGGAGCCAGGAGCTTCTTCTGAATCTCCCACGTGGGTGCAGGACTGAAGGACTAGGGCCATCTTTCAATGCTTTTCCCAGGCCACAGGAGAGAGCTGGATAGGAAGGGGAGCAGCTGGGACTTGAACTGCACCCATGTGGGATGCCAGCACTGAAAGCGGCGGCTTTACCCATTATGCCACAGCGCTGGCCCCATCATATGACAGTTAAAAAAAAAAAGTAGGTGGTAATAAGAATCAGCTTCTTGGACCAGCACTGTGGCACAGCAGGTTAAGCTGCTGCCTGCAGCACCAGCTTACCATACTGGAATACAAGTTTGAGTCTCAGCTGTGTCTCAGCCCCCTGCTAATATATCTGGGAATACAATACAGAAGCCTTGGGCCCCTGCCACCCACTTGGGAGATCTGGATGGAGTTCCTGCTCTGGCTTAGAGTAGCTCTGTCCTGGCTAATGAGGATATCTGGGGAGTAATTCAGCAGATGGAAGATCGCTTTCTCTCTCTTTTCTCTCCCTCTCTCTGTCATAATGCTTTTCAAATAATTAAAATAATTTTTAAAAAAGAATCAGATTCCTCAAAGTAACCCAAATGTTATGTGTAATAAATAATCTGAATTTGTATTTTGAGATTTCACTGCTTGCAGCCTTTCAAGCTGACCCCTCCAGCTTGCCCTTCAGCCCCATACCCGATAAGTCTCCATGCTTCCTTCCGTGGTACTGGCATGAACTGCAAATTCCCACCCCGACTGACCCCATAAACAACAAACACCTTAACCTGTGCTGTGCTCTGAGTCTTTCTGTCCTTCTAGAACATGTGTGTTCAAACCTAACTGCCAAGTTAATGGTACTAAGAGATGGGGCCTTTCAAAGGTGATAGCTCATGAGAGCAGAACCCACATACTGGGGATACGTTTCCTTATAAAGAGGCTACAGAGAGTTGTTTTGCCCTTGTACCACCAAAAGACATGGTGAGAAGACTCAGGCTTTGAGGAAGCAGGAATTTGCATATACTCAATGTGCAAGTGCTTTGATTTGAGTTTTCCCAGTTTCTAGAGCTGCGAGAAATACATTTTTGTCATTTGTAAAGCATACAGTCTGTGCTGTGTTATAGCAGATCAGTGGGCAAAGGCAGGCCATCTTCTGGCAGCGTATTTTCAGAACAGTTTTGGAACCTACCCTATTCTTGCCCCAAACCTCATTATATGAGTACAAACCTTCTCATACTCTCTTAATATACGTGTCTGTGGTTGGGGATGTCCTCAGTCTCAACAAGAAAATCACAATTTAGATAGGGGGTCCATTCTGTTTATATGGATTTGCTACATTTTATAAGATAATATTGAAAAAAGTCATTGAGGGGCTTGATTAATTCTCAGTCACATCTCAATTGCAGTGAGATGAAACCAAAGTCAGTTACCGGTCAGCGCTGCGGCTCACTAGGCTAATCCTCCGCCTGTGGCGCTGGTACTCCAGGTTCTAGTCCCAGTTGGGGCGCCAGTTCTGTCCCGGTTGCTCCTCTTCCAATCCAGCTCTCTGCTGTGGCCCGGGAATACAGTGGAGGATGGCCCAAGTGCTTGGGCCCTGCACCTGCATGGGAGACCAGGAGGAAGCGCCTGGCTCCTGGCTTCGGATGGGCACAGTGAGCTGGCTGTAAGGACCATTTGAGGGGTGAACCAACGGAAGGAAGACCTTTCTCTCTGTCTCTCTCTCAAACTAACTCTGCCTGTCAAAAAAAAAAAAAAGAAAAAAAAAGTCAGTTACCAAGAACATGATCCCAAGAACCCTAACAAATATAATTTAACCAATTCAGTAAGAAAATAAGAAAGAAATAATATTGACTAATTAGAATAGGTGAAGCATGTAAAATATTTTAAAATGGGAATCGAAAATAAATTCTAATGGGATGAACAATATGACTTTAAAAATTCCATTTTCTATGATGCATGATGCAAATTACAACACAAGTTGTAATCATTACTTTACAATAGGGCCATTGAATTAATTTTACTAATACATTTTTGGAAGATTTAATATATCTGAAGGTCTCTTTACAACTCCTATATGAAAGTTGTTATTTATCAGTATGAAGCACATATACAGATTGGAAGGTTGCTGTAGAGCAATTATAATAAAATTTATCTAAATTTTATATCTCAATTACCATAAAATGATTAAATATATTAAAGTTTAAAAATGACCTAGGTATTATATATAACAGAATTAGTAATAACTTTCTTAGATGAGGTAACAATAACATGAGGTTATCTTGTGATTATATATATATATATATATATATGTCCCCTATATTAAGTCCTCATTCTTAATAGGCATATGATTATAACTATTTAAAGTGTCATGATGTCTGCAACTTACTTTGAAAATGTTCAACAAAATCAGTAAATGGGAGATAGAAAAAGAGATAGACAAATGAGGCAATTTTTGATAAAATGTTGATAATTTTTGAATCTAAGTTGTGAGTATAGTATTTCTTTAACCTATATATTTGAAAATATTAATAAAGATGCTGATAAAATTTTTAAAATCATAAGCCAAAAGAAGAAGAACCTACATTATAGAATTTTCATATGTACAAAATGAGTTTTTGGAGTTTGTGGTTAAATGCTTTTTAAAAATTATCTGGAAAAAATAGCCTAGTAAAATGGCTAAGAGACCATATTGCTTATCCAGCAACTGAAAGATATCCACTTAAAAACATCTTACTTAGGTCATACACCATGCTTGAGCACTTGTATATGATTGTATATGTCTTAGTTATTGAAGACAATTTTATATATATGATGATATTAATAGGTGTGGGAATAAGTGAATTTTAATTACAACCATTAGTAATTGTTCCAATGAGTATTTCACACTGGGTATTTACTCAGCTTTTTAAAAAAATATAAATGCTTAATAAGAAGATATATTCCAAAGGTAGCTATAGCAAGTCCTTTAAAATATTACTATACAAACAGAAATTAGATTAAGAAACAAGAGAAGTAATTTTTCTTTAATTAAGAGAAGTTCAAGTCAACATAGTTGACTAGAAATATGTATTCCAGTGCTGTTTTAATCAGGAATGGAGATTATAAATAGCCTAGCGCTTTGTAAGCCCTTAAGAGGTACTTTAAATCTTGAATTCTGTTCAGTTATATGCTCTTTCACTTAAGGGATATATGTATAGATTGTTTTGTTGAAGACCAGATGATCTGGACTGGAAAATTGAGGTGAAGCTTGCCAACGATTGTAACTAACCCTGTGACAACCTGGGACAGACACTGTGGCTCAGCAGATAAAACAGCACTTTGCGACAACCACAAACCACGTCAGAGTGCCAGATCTAATCGTGGCTCCTCTGCTTTGGATACAGGATTCCTGCTAGTGCATCCTGGGAGGCAGCAGATGATGGCAAGTGCCTAGACCCCTGCCACCAACGTGGGGGATCTGAATGTAATTCCTGCATTCTGGCTTTGACCCAACCCAT
Source organism: Sylvilagus floridanus (assembly GCA_949820135.1). Classification (NCBI taxonomy): domain Eukaryota; kingdom Metazoa; phylum Chordata; class Mammalia; order Lagomorpha; family Leporidae; genus Sylvilagus; species Sylvilagus floridanus. The sequence continues at coordinate 23,634,459 of OX463231.1, forward strand.
CCTTGGCTGCTGTGTGCATTTGGTGAGTGAACTAATGAGTGGAAATACTCAGTGTGCTCTAAATCTCTCCATTTCTCTCTCTCTTTCTCTTCCTCTGTCTCTGTTTCTTACTGTCATTCAGCCTCCCAAGTAGATGAAAATAAGTAAACATTAAAAAATTCATGACAACATGACTTACACTGCTTTTGCCAAAAAACTTTACCTAGCAATATATGACTGTAAACTAACAAATAACTTCAGTGTTTGCTTCAGGAAGTTTCTACAGATCAATTTATCAACCAAAACAATCTACACACTTGGGCAAGCATCTTATTTATCAAGCAGCAGTTTATTTACCAACACTTTCAAATTCTTCATTTCTCTGTATCCACTAGTCCTCAGCTATTACATCACAAACTGTCGAAATCCAGTTTCACATCTTGAAATATCTACCTCAGAAAAACTTAAAACTAGACCACAAGTTCTTATAATCCTCTCATTTCCTTCTCATGAGCCCCTCCCGGTACTCTGGCAAGGTGGAGTTTTGCCTTCCTGAATTGATTGCTGTTCAGTTTTGCTTGGTTTGATTAATAGAGTGTCCAGTGGTATTTAGGGTATTAAACAGTCTTGGAACAAACTTTGGTACAAGAAATTTGTCAGACAGCTTAAAAGGACAGAGTGCAAGGACTTTATGGAATTTACAAAAGACATTTTATGATAATTTTATTGTGCTTGTTGGGTAATTTATGTTTGGTGGGTAAAATTTAATATGAAACTGACTTTCATCAGAACATAATGCTTGAAAATGACTTTGGTGAGTAACCTGTATATATTTATTTACCATTAATTGTTACAAGTCAACTGTATCTGCTCAAAGTTCAGGGAAATTAAGAATGACCAAATTGCCTTAGGTTATTTTTCAAAGGTGTTGCAAATTACAGATGTGAGGGCATCATAAATTACATATACTATTATGAAAATATATTACTGATGCATGAAATCATGGCAGAGAACACCACTGCATGCATACTTCTTCTATAGCAAGAATAATTATTTAAGAAAAAATGGTTCATAAAATGAAACTGGTTGAAAATCAGCAGCCAGAGAATAAGATTAAAATAATAGTTGTATTAAATTCCTAGAAACTTGCTATGTCCTGAAAGAAATGAAGTGTATAGTTTTTCCCTTATACAGAGTCACTCAAATATGAATACATGGCCTAAAATAAACAGAATGTTCCTTAAAATTAAAATGTTTTTTTTTAAAAAAAACTCTTTAAAAGGAATATCACATAATCCCTAAAGTTCTGCCTAAAATAATTTTTAATGATATGATACAACATATTGCTTAGTGTAACATTTGCAGGGTTTTACTATATCGCTGAAGCTTTGGAGGAAAATTACAAAGTAGTTAAAGTTTGTAGAATTATTCTTTTCTCGCCGGCGCCGTGGCTCAACAGGCTAATCCTCCGCCTTGCGGCGCCGGCACACCGGGTTCTAGTCCCGGTCGGGGCGCCGGATTCTGTCCCGGTTGCCCCTCTTCCAGGCCAGCCCTCTGCTGTGGCCCGGGAGTGCAGTGGAGGATGGCCCAGGTGCTTGGGTCCTGCACCCCATGGGGAGACCAGGAAAAGCACCTGGCTCCTGGCTCCTGCCATCGGATGAGCGCGGTGCGCCGGCCGCAGCACGCTGTCCGCGGCGGCCATTGGAGGGTGAACCAACGGCAAAGGAAGACCTTTCTGTCTGTCTCTCTCTCACTGTCCACTCTGCCTGTCAAAAATAAAAAAATAAAAAAAAAAAAAAAGAATTATTCTTTTCTCTTTCTTTTTATATTTTGAATATGTTAATGTAGAAATGGGACATTTTTGCATTTTTTCTTCTAAAGTATGAGTTACTACTGGGTTATTTATTTCAAATAATTAATGGAAAAAAAATTATAGCATGCAAAGCATCATGCTGGTTTAAGTAATAGTGGGAATGGTGTATACCTATAGAACATCAGCAAAAATAAAGCACATAAAATCTTTGTATTGAGAAATTAATATCAATTCTGATTCTACCTTTTAAAAATTTTCATTTACTTTTCTTTATTTGAAAGTCTGTTTTGCTCTGTGTGTGTGTGAAACAGAGAGAGAGGGAGGAAGAGAGGGAGAGAGAGAGACATAGAAACAGAGAGAGTTAATTGCTAAAATTCTTAGTTCATTCCTAAAATGCTCACAATAGTCTGTTCCAAACTAGGCCACAGCTAGGAGGCTGGAACTCAATCTGTGCTTCTTAAGCGCATGTCAGGCCCCAAACACTTAAAACTTCATTGTTGCCTATTAGGGTGTGCATTCGCAGGAAGCTAGAGTCAAAAATAGAGTTGAGATTTGAACCCAGACATCTCAAGCACTGTCTCAGTTGCAGCCTCAGATGCCCTCCACAGTCTATAATTTTTGTAATCTGTGTTATAATGGGGAATTATCTTACTGTCTCTGAGCCTTCCTTGACTTACATGTTGAAATTGAGTTACTACTGATACTTAGATCTTATGATGGTGTGACGATGAAATGAAATAATATAATACATGGAAAGTATTTTGTATTATATTTTCTACTCTTTTATCAGCCACAATATAAGTGGTGAGGCAGAAACAAATATAAATAACTATAGCACGATGAGATTAGCACAGAGATGTAACACATTACTATGGCATGCAGTGTTAGACATGTTTCCTATATAATGATGGATCCATGCTTTAGGGCATATGATGATTTCTGTGTTTCTTAGTATCTGAAATCACACTACAAGGTCATCACTTTTATTGCTTCTGTTTTCAAGAGGGTTTGATCACACAACCAGAAACACTTTACATGTAGGGATACCATCTCATTTCTTAGTCCGTAGTAATTTTCTTTTTTTAAGAATGTGAAATTAGATCGGCCACTGAAATAAACACAAGGTTATACACCATGAGTGAGAAGATGTAATTATCATTACTGCCTTTCTCTTCACCTTGCCTGATGAAGTGTAAATCTTAATGAGATAAAGACATGAAGTAGAAAGCATGGGTTTTGTTTCTAATATGAGGGAACACTGAACCAGGTTGAGCACACAGGCCTCATCTCGAGTTCAGGGGTGGGTGTCTTCTTTTCTTTTTTTGAAGATGCTCTGACTCAGTAACTGTGCAGCAGCCCTGTGAGTGATGGCACTGATTCACTTTGTGGCTCCTGCTGCTGACTTTAATGATGTCAGGGTCAACTTATTATTTACCTTTATGTTCGTTCTTCATTTGAAAGACAATAGAAGAAAAGGAAAGTGATTTGTCTTTTGTTCTTTCATGATTTGTATAACTTCTGGAGGAAAAAAAAATAGCATACTCCTCTCTGCAAAAAACCTTTGAAACAGAAAATTGGCAAATAAAACTTTGTTAACTTAAGAAGGCACCATTCAATTTTGAAATTACATCTGTAAATCTCCTTTGGTTCCTTAGTTAATTACAGTAGATTCCTATCATTATGTGATTTATTATTGTAGAGTCAAATCACCTTCCTTATAGCAAGTGATGACTTCCCCTTACCTAAACCTTGGGTGACTTTCTTCCTTCTCTTCACCTGCACAAATTATTCCCACTTTTCATTAGGACACTTTCCTTTTTAATACTCGCCCTTTTACTCCCTTAGCCACAATTTTGTATTCCAAATTGAGACTAATTATCAAATCTACTGCATACCAAGTTCAAATATTTCTTTCTAAAAGTAGTTTTTGAAAATAAAAATATATTCCTTGGATTCAATTCTCAGTTCACTTCATGTGACCTCAAAATAATATCATTTTGCCATCTTAAAATGGGAGTCAATAGTATTTACCATGAGGATTTAATATAAAAATTCAGTAACTCAATTTAGAGTTTAACCAAACAGCAGGATATAATATACAAGTAGGGATATTAGATTATGATGGTGATTAATCTCTACTATTGTGGTAGTGTGGTCAGAATCTCTAACAAGAATTTTCATCCTTAAATAACATGTGGTACTATATTATTATGTACAGGATGCTCCCAAATATGTTTTGTTTCCCTAATTAAATTATGAATTGACCAAAGGTTGTGACAAAGTCATCCTTTCCTTGATCCTTTCTAACCTTATTGGAATCTAATGCTTTACTTTATTCAGGATTAGACATAAACCTGAAACATACTAAAGAATCTAATCAAATGATTTAATCCAGTTACATGATTTAACAAACATTATTTTTTTCTCATGTGCAAAGAATGGTGGTAGACACAGATCTTTTTTTGTTTGTCTTTTGGAAAATTCACAATTTATTGAAGAACGCATACTGCGTAAGAAAGAGGAATCTAATAGAAAGGGGCATTTTTTATCAAATGAACACAGCCCAACAACTTCATGACATTAAAATGTCATGTTTAGGACATATGACAGACTTTTTTTCCATAAGCAGTCAAATAGTAAGTATTTTGGGCTTAGGCTGATGAGTGTCTGTTACAGCTACTCAATCCTCTTTGTGTCATGAAAAGCAACCATAGACAAATTATCATTAACTTATACCCACAATAACAAATGTGCATGTAAGTGTTCTAACAGAACTTTATAGGTGTGACATTCAAATTTTACATAGTTTTTAATGACATTAAATATGAGTCTTCCTTTGATATTTTTCTCAACCACTTAAAAATATGTGTAACATAAATATATTTATATGTAAACATTATTAGCTTGGAGGAGTAAAAGCAGGTTGTGCAACAGATATAGGCAGCAAATAATAGTTTGCTAATCCTTGGTATTTCTAATTGCATTTCAGTCTATAAGTGTTTTGGCCATTTTGTGGCAGGCTAAAAAGTCTACAGTTATAAACACTGAAAGAGAATTGAGATATGAAGCTTCTATAATTCAAGGATATTTTTATGGAAAACAAAGACTTTGAACAAGCTCTAAGTCTACCATCAATGGGGCACCATGAATTTCATTCTCTTCCGTGACAGAAAGATGTAGGCATAACCAAGATCAGCCTATTAAAGTCCTTCAAAACAAATGAAAATCCCCTGGCTGCTATGTATGTCTTTGTTTATTTTGTTGAGTCATTATTATTATCAAATCTGCACAGAAATTTTTTCTGGGCAGCCTTCTTGGCAACTTGTATATTGAATTTCTTAGCATTTGATTACAATGAACAAGTTAAGTGGTTATCCTTCCCTCACTCCCACTTCCCACCATTTTTACCTTACAAATTATTGACATTTTCAGTGGACCTAGTTTGTAGTTCTTTGTTGCACAAACCATGTTCCTTTGCGACCCCAATTTGGAAACTTTTCTGTCTTTAAGTCTGACCCTTGTGTGCCTTGCCCTAAAGCCTTGGACTCACACAAAAGCCAGAATGACCCTTTTATCCCACCTAGACAGTAGCCTCCTTTTATCAAATACCCTGGCAGTACCTTTGGAAAATATTTCCTGGGGTCTGTTTATACAAAGTTCTGTGAGATGTAATATTTTTCTCTAGTAATTGGAATATGCCTATAGTCAGAGTTAATATCTAAAATCATGAAATGTGTGACTCACTTGTTAACCTATGATTTTGTTCTCTCAAGTGTTCTGTGGCTATCACCACATTCATTTCATAAGCAATATCCTTTTTCTATTAGGATTCTTCACTCTCACTGAGTTTAAAGAAAGATTTATTTTTACTCCCACTGTTAGTCTGCGTTCCCTGACTTCCCAATCCTTTTGTTGTTTTCTTTGAGCTTGTCTCTTGGTGTTATGGATATATTATATAGGTCATGCACTGTATAGGTATTATCTCTGGTTGGGTCCTTTTGTCTCCTTCAAATGTCAAATCGCAGCCTGATTATTTTCTAAAATATTCAGTACTTACCAGATAATACATACTTGTACAGAGTATAAAAAATGACTTCTTCTGGAAACTGTTTTTCCTTTTCCTCTTCCACTAGGACATTTTTGCTAGAGAAATTTCAAATTTACCAGATAACCTTTCTTTCCAGCTACAGAATAAGTATATTCAATAATATACATCCAAAAAATATATCTAATACATACACATAACAAAATGAACTGGGGTTTGTAGGCAGAATAAGAATCAGATATACAGTCGGCAGAACTGAATTCCCATTTTTAATCTTTGTTTCTATCATTCAACTAAATCATTTCATTTTGCTGGGTTTATTTTTTCTTACCTACAAACTTTGAAAATATAAGGATATTAATTTCTACCTCTCAGGTGATTGTGTTAAATATTTTATAAATGTCACTTACTGCAACAGTAAATAATATTGAAAGATTATACCTTCTTACAAAATTTTAGGGTTTGTCTCTCCCAAATTAAGTACTGTACAAACACTATTAAGGCTAGGTGTTTAAAGATTTTATGGAGGGCTGGCGCCGCGGCTCAATAGGCTAATCCTCCGCCTGCGGCACCCGGTTGGGGCGCTGGATTCTGTCCTGGTTGCTCCTCTTCCAGTCCAGCTCTCTGCTGTGGCCCAGGAAGGCAGTGGAGGATAGCCCAGGTCCTTGGGCCCTGCACCCACATGGGAGACCAGAGGAAGCACCTGGCTCCTGGCTTCAGATCCATGCAGCATGCCGGCTGTAGCGGCCACTTGGTGGGGAACCAACGGAAAAAGGAAGACCTTTCTCTCTGTTTCTCTTTCTCACTGTCTAACTCTACTTGTCAAAAAAAAAAAAAGATTTTATGGAGTAAGGGAAGAAAGAATGCATCACATTTTACATGCAAACTAGAATAATCCCAATGTAAATCCAATTTTTTTCTAACAGTTGTTTCTGTCTCGACTACCAATTCATATCTCTTGTGCTATGTAGACTCTCAAGTCCTGTTCATTGTGCCTCGGATTTCATTTCTGGTGAACAAGTTTCTCTATCCATTTAGCCCTTTGGAAGCTCAGCAGTCAGTGGACCCTATGCCCAGGAATCTATTTCACCACCTCTTCTGTTTTCAAATAGACCCCCTAGTGTTCTCACGATATTCTTCTTCTCCAGGCTTCAAGAGCTTGATCAATACATTCCATCTGGCAGACAAACTATGTGCAAATTACCTGCATTTGATCTTATGTCACACAATGGAAGGAATGTGAGCTATAAATTGGCAAAATTTTGTGGAAAATATTTTAATACAGTACCTAGGATAAGCAAAGTCATAAATCGGTATGAATTTTAACAACTTTCAACTAAGAAACTTAAACTCTATTAATCTTGAATAATCTGTAGTTTCTTCTTAAAACTAGAGTTTTCTTTAAGTGTAACTTCTTATGTACACAATTAGCCATACTTATGCACAATGTCAATGCCACTTATTAGAGAAAGATACTAATTTTTGGCATCATTCTTAGTCCCCTTATATCCATTTTCATTGCCTACCCATTCTATCAATCTCTGCTACTGAGTCTAAATCTAACATTTTTTTTCCAGCTTGACATCACAATACCACCCTCAACATTCACTTTGCCTTGCAGTTCACTTGGATTAATGTTCTTTCCAGATAATAGGATTATAAACAATATTAGTTACTTAATTTCTCCTCTCAAATCAATTTTTATTTCATAGGATATGTTCAGAATATCAATGCCTTATCTGAAAATTTTAGGCAATATATTGGAGATTTGTAGACCAAATTGCCAATATATGATATTTTGAAACATGATTAGTCTTTTTGAAGAGATTATGCTAAATTTTCCATTTAATTGGGTTAGTTAGATGTAGTCCTCTATGACTGCAAGTGAGAGCAGCAATTTGGAGAGTGATAAAGTTTAAGATCTCAGGCCACTCAGTTGAACTGAAGACTTTGCATCACTTTTATATTGGTAGGTAATATAAATATTTTCTTGTAAAAATTGTTCTGAAATGTCTCAACACAATAAAATTGTTAATTAGTATGCATGTGGATTATTTTAATATTTATGATTTTTCTAAGCTTATTGACTGAATTGTTCAACAAATAGTTTCATACTTCTTGTATGCATGGATTTCAAATAGTTTCTGCAAAATGAATTTATTTTTTTTTTAATTTCTTGAGCTCTTTATAGATTCTGGATGTTAACCCTTTATCATTTATATAGTTGCAAATATTTTCTCCCATTCTGTCTCTTCACTTTGCTAAGTGTTTTCTTTCACGTTGCAGAAGCTTCTCAGCTTGATATAATCCAACTTGTCCAATTTGGTTTTGATTGCCTATGCTTCTGGGATCCTTTTGAAGATGGCTTTGTCCATGCCAATGTCTTCTAGACATTGTTCTCTAGTAATTGATGGTATTGAGATGTAGATTTAAGTCTTTGACCCGTTTTGAGTGGATTTTTGTGTAAGGTGTAACTAGTTTTGTACTTCTGCATGTGGAGATCCAGTTTTTCAGCACTATTTGTTGAAGAGACTCCCCTTGCCTCAGGGATTGATTTTAGCTCTTTTGTTCTAGATAAGTTGGCTGTAGATGCACGGGTTGATTTCTGCAGTTTGAATTCTGTTCCTTTGGTCTACCCATCTGTTTTTGTGCCAGTACCAGGCTGTTTTGATTATAATTGCTGTGTAGTATGTCTTGAAATCTGGTATTGTTGATGCCTCTGGCTTTGGTTTTGTTGTGTAAGTTAGCTTTAGCTATTCAGGGCCTGTTGTATTTTCATATGAATTTTAGTATTTTTTTTCAAGATTTGAGAAGGTCATTAGTATTTTGATTGGGATTGCATGTAATCTATAAATTGCTTTCAGTAGTGTGGACATTTTGGTGATACTGATTCTTCCAATCCATGAACATGGAAGATTTTTTTCGATTTTTAATGTCTTGTTCTATTTATTTTTTAATGTTTTGTAATTTCTATTGTAGAGATCTTTGGCACGCTTTGTTAAATTTATTCCAAGATATTTAATTCTTTTTTTGTAGCTATTATGAGTGGGATTGATCTTAAAGTAGAATCATATTGTCTGCAAATGGGTGGTTTGACTTCCTCCTTTTCAATTTGTACCCTTTGATTTGTTTTTCTTTCCTAATGGCTCTGACTAAAACTTCTAGGACTGTATTAAATAGCAATGGTGAGAGTGGGCATCCTTGTCTGGTTTCAGATCTTAGAGGGAATGCTTCCAGCTTTTCACCATTCAATAGGATGCTGGCTGTGGGTTTGTCATAAATTGCCTTGATTGTGTTGAGGAATGTTCCTCTTACACCCAATTTGCTTAAGGTTTTCATCATGAAATAATGTTGTATTTTATGAAATGCTTTCTCTGCATCTATTGAAATAACCATATGGTTTTAGTCCTTCAGTTTGTTAATGCAAGGTATCACATTGATTTGTGCATGTTCAACCAGCCTTGCATATTGGGGATAAATCCCACTTGTTTCAGGTGAATGATCTTTCTGATGTGTTGTTGGATTCAATTACCTAATATTTTGTTGAGGATTCTTGCATCTATGTTCATTCGGGATATCGGTCGACAGTTCTCTTTTTCTGTTGCATCTTTTTCTGGTTTAAAAATTAAAGTGATCCAGGCTTCACAGAATAGTTTGGGAGACTTCCTTCTCTTTCAGTAATTTTGAATAGCTTCAGAAGAATTGGAATTAGTTCTTCTTTAAATGTCTGATAGAATTCAGCAGTGAAACCATCCAGTCCTAGGCTTTACTTTGTTGGGAAGGTCTTTATTGCTGGTTCAACTTCCATATGATTTGCTTTTTAAATCTCTTGGCTTCTAAATCACTGCTACAATCTTATATGAGTCTCAAAGTGGTCAGTTATTTTACCTGGATCAAACAATTGTTATATTCTTATTTCTACATTTTAAAGCCATGAAAATTTTTACAAATAAACATTTATGTGCTCATGTTTTCAGCTATATTAGGTACTCACCATTATATTTTTTTTTAATTTTCATTTGTAGTGAGTGTCTGAAATTATGTTTTTAGCCTTTCTTTTGATATGCCCACAGAACATTAGTTTGGTGGAGTGATAATAGGTTCCATGTTGAGGTTTTCTTTAATAAGGGATTTCCTCATATGTTAATATGTATTGCAATTTCCCAAATGAGAAATTTTACATGTTGTTTAATCCCTCCTAATTTACAAATGTGGATTATACATATTGTCTGCTTCTTCCTAAAAAACATCTTGGGGCTTGCTTAACTACATATCTTGAAGGACTGGTGGTTTCTGAACATTGCTCTGGAAAATAATGGATTGAAGGATCATAATTAAGGTATTTGTGATGACTAATACATTTCAAATATATAAACATCAAACATTTAGCTTTTTATCAACTTGGAGGTGAACTAACCTTATAAATATAATGAGGAATATATGAAATAATTAAATTTAAGTCTTCTGAGAATTAAGATTTATTTATTATTGGATTATCCTAGTAAAATAATTTCCCTGATTTCATTGCTTCTCCCTTTCTGCTAACCAGTGAAGAAACTGGAGCAGTAAACCTGTCAAGGCTTTGTATTCCTGTCATTATATGCATGTTCAATTTACACTGCTATAATTCTTTTCATATAATCATAATTTAAAGACCAATTCGTAAGCCAAAATTATATTTATTTTTCTATTATCTATTGCTTATAATTGGATGAGTAGCAAATAATGTATGACCATCTTTAATATATCAAAGTTTTTTGCTGCCTATTTTAATTTCTTCTCACTATGATTATAACAAGCATATTTCAAAGAAATGTCATGTTCACAAAATGTCTCAACCTTCTTGATAATTTAGCGTATCTTGAGTCATTATTTATTTTAAGTATCTGTTTCTGAGGGGGCAAGTTATGGTGGTAAGGTGGAAATGTAAATAAAGAGTGAAGCATAAGATAAAACATCTGAGAGTAGGGGGAAAGCCATGAGTTTACCCCAGTAATAAAGATGCCAGTTAAGATGTTCCTGTCCTGCATTGCAGTACCTAAGTTTGATTCTGGGCTCCAGCTCTTAATTCCAGATTTCTGTCAATACAAGACTTTGGAGGCAGTGATGATGACTCAAATAATTAAAGGTTCCCGCCAGCCACATGGGAGACCTGGATTGAGGTCTTTTCTACTGACTCCAGCCAGTCCCATCCCCAGTACAGCCCCAGCTATTGTGAGCATTTGGGGACTGAATAAGCAGATGGAGTATTCTCTGTTTCTCTCTTGCCTCACAAATAAACCCATAAATACTTTTCTAAATGACAAAACATCTGGGAAGTCTTTTGTTTGATTTTAATTAAAACTCATTACAATCAAATGCTGGTTGTTGTCAATTGCAATATATATAAACCAGAGGCTTTAGTGTCTTTATTTTTTATTTTCTCCACAGAATGCGTGGAAAAGATGGTGAGTAATCTGATTTTGTTTTCCTTCCCTTTGGCAACTTAACATTGTTGTGCTTCCAAAAAGATTATTAAAGAAATGAAAAATAATGGAACAAATGAAAATGACTCTCCTTCAAGGCAAAAATATGGTACCCTTCTAATGAATTAGGTGTCTTAGTGATGAAATGTATAATTTCCTCTCCTGGTTTGTTTTTAGTTCCATTGCTGTCAACTAGCTCTAGTAGTAATACCTAGGGTGATGTCAACAACATATTATTTCACACCTGTCTTAAAATTCAGTAGGTGTTTAATATAGAGATTCAGAGGGATACTGATAATTGATTTGTTTTTGTGGCTGGGTCTCTCTTTTGTACCTTGTTGATTGGTGCCATGTGATATTATACCTGAAACAAGTACATCTAATTGGCTTTTCAGAATCAAGGGAATATATGAATCTAGTGTGAATGAGAGTCCATCAATTTATGTGAAATGTCTTCATGTTTTAATTATGTTGGCTCTGCTCCCCTTTTGTTTCTGAAGAATGCAAAAAATATATAAAGAAATAAAAATGAGGTTTGTGTTTGAGGATGTCAGCTTATTGCTGCTGAAGTGCAGTCAGGTGTTTGCTTCACTGAGTTAAATGGGATGAAAAGTGGCTTTGGTTTGTCTGGGATGTCACTATTGCCACTGAGCATTGAAAGTTCCATTTCCTCTGAACTTTTTAACAAAATGTTATATTTGTTGGATGTTGTCCCAGTAGTGTCTTGGAAATATGTGGTCATGGATTTTGTCATATCAGAGAGAAAAATTCTGAAAGTCACAATAGAATTAATGTTTCATGTTATTGTATTGTTTGCATGCCTCAAGCCAATGTTCTGGGCTATCTTTCTCCACAGTGGAATTCTTTAGGTTTTTACAAATGAACCTGCTCCATTTTTTTCTGTGAAAGAAAATTTCTTCTCACTCACTTTTTTCAGCGGGTGTTTAAATGTCATTTATATTGAACAGTTACCGTTTGTTTCGTATTTTTTTATGCTTCTAAATTTATCTTTAATATTTAATTTTTAAAACTTTGGATAACTTAGCTTTTGGTGGATAAAATGCACTCCCAATATTTAGTTGTTTAAAGCAACAACCATTATGTCACATGAGTCTATGGGTCAGCTAGGTGGTTATTTCCTGGATTAGGTTCAGCTGTACTTGACATGACTTATACAAATTCATGTAGTCAGCTAGTGTTGGACTGGAACTGCGTGGTCTTGGCTGACCTTAACTAGGCATATTCCTGCACAAGGAAGTCTGGGACATTTCATAGTAGTGGCAGTGGGTAAGGAAAAAATTAGATTGTGCAGAGCTAGTTTATGACCCTACTTGAATTATGTTTAAAACTGCTCCATTGTCCAAAGTAGTCATTTGAGCACAAAATTAGTAGAGGTGGGGTATATTTCCAGAGAACATGGTTATAAGAAAACATGAAAAATTATATCTGTCATCAAGTTGCACCAGAAACTATCTGAACAAAATAGAAATTCAGAGAATAACATTTAAGGGTCCCCATTGCATATATCATTAAAATATGAAAATAATGGAAATGAACCCAAAGAAATGGTTAAATAATTAATAATGATTCATATAAGTAATCTTTTAAAACTTTTATAATAATATAAATATATAGAAAAACATGTATAGAATTTCAAGTGAAAAATATAAAGTTATATAAATAAGATCTAACAATTAACAAGTTAAAAATTGATTTATACATAGAGGTGAGTAGAAAAGCAATAAAGAAAAATCATAACAAACAAAATGTTCATGTTTACTCTTAAATGGTAGGACATAGAAAATATATTTTCTTTGTTTTTTATTTCTATATTCCCTGAATTTTCATAATCAATATTCAATGCTTTGTAATCTGAAAGAATACAGAACAAAAGACATTATTTAATTAGTAGCCAATGATAAGAAGAATTTCAAGAGAATTTGAAGATTCCTCCCTCTAATGTTCATACCCTGTAAAATCACTTCTCACATTATTAGATCAAGTGGCATGGGATATTTGAAGGATTTTGGAAGTAGTGTTTAAGGTCCAAAATGAGTTGTTTCTGAGTTAATCAAAAGGCAGATTATTCTGGACAAGTCTGATCAAATCAAATGAGCCATTAAGAAGGACTGAGCCTAAGAAAGACTTCCTAGTAGTTTTGAATAAGGAGGATATCATAATAGTAGGGGTTTCTGAGGGCATCCTCTAGGAGTTCAGGCAGACCCTGTCACTCTAAAGAAGAAAACAAGGACCTTAGTCACACAGCCACAAGGAACTAAATCCTACCAATAACTAGCGATCCAAAGCCTCAGCTTAGCTGACAGCGTTGAGAAATGATCAGATTTCATCTAGTCAGTGAACTTGGACCCAAACTCCTGGACCACAGAGTCTGTGAGATATTAATTTTTTAATAATAAAAACAATGTAAATGATACATAAAATTATATCTTTATGGGGTACCATGTAATGTTTTGATACATATATATATATATTGCTTACAGATGCTAAATTTTATTGCAGTAATAGAAGAGTAATACAAAGCCCTTAAGAGCCAATTCCCTGCATATTTTAATTTTTTAGATATTTGCTGCAATAGTGAGTGTATAATTAAAAATCAAGTGCACCATTGTGCACATTCTTTTCTACAACCTCTCAAAAATAACAGTATAAGAACAGTAACTTGTCAAGTGAGAACCATAGGCTTTAAGTCTGTGCTATGTGGACATCACATAGAAACCGGAGTAAGATGGTAGACTCTTAGAATGAATATGTTGTTATCTCTCATAAATGTATAGAAAATGTATTGGGTGGGTCCATCAATATTCAATTAAATGATGTGTAATGAAGAATGTTCCCATTGTCATAATCAGAAGCAGAAACGTTTAGCAAATTTAAAACTACATAAACAATGTGAAAAGCTATTACAAATGTCAGTAGAAACCCAAAATTTGACAAATTCTTGGTGTCTCTTCTTTCTTTGTTAGCCTGGCAAACAGCTGTCCTTTGCTCTCAACCCTTGCTTACACAACCACTTCCAAACCATCTTATTTGGCCTGGGGAATCAAATCAATTTTCCTTTGAGGAAACATCATTGAGTTCACGATTTAAAGAGCTGAACATCTTTTCTAATGCATTTTAGCAACTGAAGACTAGACAAAATCTGTTGTGTCCATTTTCATTACAGCCTTAAAAAGGATCTATGATATTTGATATATTCAGGTTCGAAAAAAGACTTAGCAAGAGTAATAGGGAAACAAAATCAAATATATTGCATGCATTTCTTTTTCTGATGGTTTTCTCATTGTAAAAGTTGCCAGATACCATTATGGCTCTACTGGTGGAAAAAGCTGCAACCATGCTATTACAACAAGATTGCCGTCAAATAATTTCTCTGGACAAGTTTCAGTGGTCCTTTTTTGCTTTCAGTCTTCCCGATTCATTCCCTGAGAGAGTTGGATTAAGCCCCTGCCTGGACTTTAGTTTATTTCCTTACAAAATGAGTGCCTTAGATGACAGCAGTGGCTCTCAGAGCATGGCATTGGTTCTGCAGATTCAGGATTGCATGAGAATTTTTTAGAAATGCAAATTTTCTTGGCTCACCTGAGACTTAATCAGAAGTTCTGGTGATAGGAGCCAGACAGCAACGTATGCTTTACTTAACAAATCCTCCAGGTGAGCTAGATTATCTCTAAGAAAGATTTAAGCTCTGATAGATGCTCCTTCTAGTAGCTTTAGGTTGTGGCAGATGCCCTTTTCACTTCTTTGGTTTGTTAGAGTCCCAGTGTTTACCTTCCTTCAGCAGATAGCTGAACACGAAGATTTGTAGTTGGAGTGGGGGACAGATCATTTCCTCTAGGAGGGTGGCATTTCTAGGGTGTTTATAATCCTGGAATTTTATAATCCTGGAATTTCTGTCTTCACCCAAGTGTAGTATCTTCTTCACTCCATCCCCTGAATGTCCTGGCTACCTATATCCCTCTATCTCATTTGTTACCCTTGGCTCTAGGAAGCCAGCCTCATTCCTAAGAGGAGAGATTTGATTCTAATATAAAATGAAGGCATTCTCTGCACTGCAGATGACTTAATTTTATGTCAGAAATTCTGAAAAATCTATTGCTTAATGCCATTATAAACAGCACACAAGAGAGAAGATAGTTTTAGCTTAAATTTTAAGAAAGGTAGGATTTATTTCAGACTTTACAGTTTAAAATTGTGGAATATTCTATAGGATATCTTCTGTATCAGTCTATTTTCTTTTATAATCTCCAAAAATTGAAATCCTGGAAAACTCTGGACTAAGACAGCATGAATAAAATTACCTGACTTGTAGCAGGTGCTCAATAAATTGTATTTTTGTTCCATTTCCCAGTTTCCACAATCAGGGATGCAGTGCCAGACAACTTCATTTTCCAAAAACATTTGCTGCATGGGCCAGCTGGGCTGTATTCATGTGCCTTATGTTCCAGCCAGATAAACTCCTACATACGGGCTGCAGACTTCAGCTGTGGGACAACATCATTTTCATTCATCATATCACTTTTTGACTGTGCTTTTTCATCCTATCCCATTGTCCAAAAAATGTCCTCTGATTGGTGGTAATCTAGAGAAGCATCCCAATTGGTCAGTAAAAGAATACAAATTTAAAATAATACTAGCTACTTTATTTTATAAAGTTATTATGCACAGAAAAGACAAAAATCTGGCCCAAAGTCACAAGACTGACTTTGGACTATGAATAAGAATGTAAATAAAGTAAAAATTCTCAATTCTGAATTTCCACAGATACCTTGAAGTCAGAATCACATACATACAAATCTCTCAACCTGTAGTGATAATTGTAAGAAGTTTCTATTTTGGAAAAAGTAAAATTCAGCTTACATTACTGTCCCTTTTGTCACACTCCATGTACATAATTTTAAATGCCCAAAATAATTTAATGAAAGTCTAGGTTGCATTGTGTGTGTGTGTATATATATGTGTGTGTTGGGACATAAACAAAAGTACTTTTAAGATTATGAAAATCAGGCGGAAACATCTTGTGGGTTTAAGAATCAAATTAAATTATCAATGCTTTAATAGGGTATGCTAAATTCTAAAGCATATAGTCCGGTGCCTACAATACTCTATTTGTAGTCAACAGTTACTTACTAACACCATTGCATCTGAACTAGGGTGTCAAAAAAGGGACAGGTTTGCTTATTTACAATTTTCTTAAAGGGTGAGATCACCCTTTCCTCTGGCTCAAGAGATGACTTATTTTACACCCACTTGATTATCCATAGAAAGTCCAATCTTGCATCATATTAAAATTTCCAGAAGTAGGGAAAAATAAATAAGATTCTCATAAACTTTGCCTTTGAGATCTTATTCCAGGGAGTAATATCAGTTTTGAGATTTGATTTCTCTCCTACTGTCTTGATATAAGTATAGATTTCTTCCCTTTGATTCTATAAAACACTAATGTGATCCCTACCCCTAACAAATACAACATTTCATTTATTCTTCCAAGATATTAGAGTTAAATCTCCAGTAGGGCACTACACTAGGAAAAGGGATACAAGCAGGAGAGACAAGATCTCTCACATCACAAAAGTATGTTTCCCAAACTATTAAGTGACAAAGTATAACATAGTGGTACATAGTCTTAACAATGAAGTGGTGTGCTTGAAGGAACAAGAGGTGGGGAAAGGAGTCGATTTTCCCTTATGTAAAATTTCCAGAAGAGGCTTCTTCAAGGATGTTATATTACTGCAATCTGGTTTACATTTTTGAAAGGTTACTAAGGCTGCTGAGTAGAGAACAGATTTTGTGGGGATGAAGCAAGAGGAGTATTAGAGAGATCAGAGAGGAGGAAATTGTCTCGATGATAAAAGGTGGCCTGAGTTACGGGGTAGCAAGGAAAACAATGAAACTTGTCTATTTAGATTATCTCTAAGAACAGCCATTCTCAAAATGTAGTTCCTGAATCAGCAGCATCAGGCCACATTCAACATTTGCAGGGTTATAAACTCTGGGAATGCAGCATCAGAACCCACTGCACCACAGCACAGGTGTCCTATATGAGCACTGTTTCAAATCTTGGCTACTCTGCTTCTGATCCAGCTCCTTGTTAATGTGCCTGGGAAAACAGTGTAAGATGGCCCAAGTACTTGGGCCCCTGTCACCCATAGCGAGACTCAGATGGAGCTCCAGACTTCTGGCTTTGGCTTTGCCCAACCTGGCCAATGAGGTCATTTTGGAAGTGAACCAGCAGATGGAATTTCTCTCTCTCTCTCTCTTTTTTCATCCCTCCCTCCCTCCTTCTCTTTCTCTCCCTCCATCCCTCCTTTCCTTCCTCCCTCCCTTCCTCCCTCCCTCCCTCTCTCCCACAGTAACTCTGCCTTTAAAACAAATAAATAAATTTAAATATATATCCTACTAGTCTTATAAAGTAACCCATTTACTTATAAAGTAAACCATTCAGTTCTGAGGAATACTAAAGTTGGGAAGCCATTGTTTAGAGGACGTTCTGACAAGATGGGAGGGTAATATGCTAAAGAAAATAATTCAGAACAGCTAACTTCTAAATGAGGTTGTCTGTTTATTAGTATGCATGCGTTTAGAGAAGGTGTGCAGTGGACTTCCTAGAACTACGGTGAAGAAATGATTTTGCAGCCAAACAACTTCAAAATCACTGGTAGATGTCTAACTAAAAGTTTTTCAGCCATTGCTGAAATTCAGGGAGGTGACCACCATATTACTTGACTTCTCCCCCTCAATAATTTTTTAAATTATTTATTTATCTAAAGAGGCATAGAGAGAGAGAGAGGAAGAGACAGATATCTCATTGGTTGACTTCTCAAATGCCTGCAACAACTAGGGCTATGTCAGGCCAGAGCTAGTACAAGGAAATTCAATCAGGGTTTCCCATTTGGGCTACAGGAATCCAATGACTTGAACCATCCTGTAGTCTCTCATGGTACATTAGCAGGAAGCTGGGATTGGGAGTGGAACCAGGACTTGAATGGAGGCCCTCTCATACTTGATGCAAGCATCCCAAGTTTTAACCACTGTGCTACACGCCTATTCTGTGTCATTTTTATGTTCTCTTTTATGTATTCTCCTTATATCTAATTTCTCCTCTTGTGTAGCGCAAGCAATTTTCCTGATCAGTGACTCATCTATTCCCATAACCTAGTTCTCCTTTTCTTAGTACAGTTTTCCAAACGTCATTCTCCTTTCCCTAATTTTTAATGTCTGTTTATTTAATTTATTTTTATCTGAAAGGCAGAGATGAGAGAGAGAGAGAGAGAGAAATCATCTTCCAGTTCACTCTCCAAATGCCCATGGCAGGTGAGGTTGGGCCAAGCTGAAACCAGAAACTGTAGCTGGGAATACAATCCGGGTCTCTCACAAAGGTTCAGGGTCAACCACTTGAGCCATCACCTACGGTCTCCTAGGTTACATAAGATGCAGGAAGCTGGAATAGATAATGTAGCTCAAACTTGAACCCGGACACTCCAAATAAAACACAAATTTCATAAGTAACATCTTAACCACTGTGGCCAATACCCATCCCTTAACACACTGGTTATTCGGTGAAACATTCTGGTATCAGTTATGGAGAACACACATTTTCACAACCACTGTGTTGAAAAGTCGAAGTTGATTGGCAAACGTCTGCTAATATCTGTAAAATAATTTTAGTATTAATTGGATCATTAACACCTATTGAAATATAATTCATTAAATGTGTGCTTGAAGTTTGCCAACAACATTCATTCAAATTTTAAAATGACTGGTATCTTTTATTTTTTCTGTCCATTTATTTTAGATTTCAAATGAAGTGTATATTTTTGGAATCTTGTTATTTAAAGGATTTTTCATGAAACTTCTTTCAAAGCTTTATACAAAATGAAGAGCAAATATATTCCATTTCTTTAACATATTATTATTTAACATTTGGTGGCAATTATTACTGTTATAAGTAATAAATTGATACATAATAGAATTAAGTATCATTAAAAAATTCCATTATTTACTTATTCAATCATTTTAATACAACAATATTTGCACCTCTGTTAAATATCAATGCAACAGCTATGAATAATAAAATTCTTTTCTTTTAGAACTGTTGTTCACTTATAAGAATGCTGATCTATTAATCACAGGTATGTCAGCTCAATGCTTGCATTGCAGCATGAAATGTAACTTATTAAAATCTTTTCTAGACAGATCTGAGACAGGAAATTCAGTATTTATTAATGCTTTCTTCATTTAAGCTTAGGAAAGCTGAATTAAATTCAATAAGATGTACAGAACTATCTTCACACTCAATTTTTTGAGGCACAAAAAGAAGTCTCTCATTTAAAATGGACTCTAAAATAAAAAATAACTTCTGAAGGCTTTTCATATTTTTCTGTTTATTTTTTTAATCTTCAGGAAAATTGTTCTTAAAATTAAGTTCTAAACCAGTGGTTGTTGTTGGCAGTGAAGTGGTCTTTTACAAATTTGACTGAATGGTAGAAGCCAGGTGACCTAGCTGAATCAACTGATAAGAACACCTTCACTGGGTCTTTCTTCTTACTAAGAAAACCAGCATTGCATTTTTAAGTATTCTACCATGAATATTGCCCAAAAATGAACAGAAAGCATTTTTACATGTAACTATTACTAAGTTTTGTGGGAAGGTATGATTATGGGAAGATAGACTCACTGGAGTCAAAATTGCTCATTTCCAAATTTACATCCAGTATCTAAAATTGTTTTAAGAAAGTGAAATGATGCCTGAGTGATTATTTTCTGGTGAAGAAATTAGGCAAAAATTCCCACTTTCTGATGGCACTAAGAACAGGAGGAGAACGTGCTGTCAGTACATTTAGAACAACATATCTTGTGTGCTGTTGCAAAAATTTCTGAATGACTTTCTTTGGACTTTCCTCAATATGACAGATTGTTTGTATGCCTTTATATGTTTGGTTCAACCACTGCTCAATAAAAATAGAGGGAAGGTTTTTTACAGAAAAATTGGTTTTAATTATACAAAATATAAAGAATAAGTAAAAACTGACAATCTTATTTTTAAATACTGTATGTGTAAAATATGTGAAATTTGTCTTTCTGGGTCTAGTTTCTGGAATATCAGAATTTCATTTTTTGTGACTGAGTAATATTCCATGGCACATATATACATATATATATATATAGTTCATGTTGTCTTTATCAAACCATCAGTGATGGACATCTAGGTTGATTAAATATCTTTGCTACTGGGAATTGTGCTGCTAGTTCTTTTATATGCTGATAACATTTCCTTTGGGTATATTCTTAGGAGTGGACTAGCTAAGTGATGTGGTAGATCTATTTTTAGTTTTCTGAGGAATCTCCACACTGACTTCATTTATGGTTGTGCAAATTTGTATTCTTTTATATATATATATAAAGCTTTTATTTAAAGAATATAAATTTCCAAAGTACAGCTTATTGATTACAATGGCTTCCCCCCCATAACTTCCCTCCCACCCGCAACCCTCCCCTTTCCCGCTCCCTCTCCCCTTGCATTCACATCAAGATTCATTTTCAATTCTCTTTATATACAGAAGATCTGTTTAGTACATATTACGTAAAGATTTCAACAGTTTGCCCTCACAAGAGACACAAAGTGAAAATACTGTTGGAGTACTAGTTATAGTATTAAATCACAATGTACAGCACATTAAGGACAGAGATCCTACATGATTTTTTTTTTTTTAAAAATTGATTAATTACGCAATTTCCAATTTAACACCAAGTTTTTTTTTTCATTTTCAATTATCTTTATATACAGAAAATCAGTTCAGTATATACTATGTAAAGATTTCATCAGTTTGCACCCACACAGAAACACAAAGTGTAAAAATACTGTTTCAGTACTAGTTATAGCATTACTTCACATTGGATAACACATTAAGGACAGATCCCACATGAGATGTAAGTACACAGTGACTCCTGATGTTGATTTAACAATTTGACACTCTTGTTTATGGCGTCAGTAATCTCCCTAGGCTCTAGTCATGAGTTGCCGAGGCTATGGAAGCCTTTAGGGTTCGCCAACTTCGATCTTATTCCGACAGGGTCATAGTCAAAGTGGAAGTTCTCTCCTCCCCTCAGAGAAAGGTACCTCCTTCTTTGATGGCCCCGTTCTTTCCACTGGGATCTCACTCGCAGAGATCTTTCATTTAGGTCTTTTTTTTTTTTTCCAGAGGCAAATTTGTATTCTTAGCAACAGTGTATTAAGCTACCTTTTTCTCCACAACCTTCACAGCTTTTGTGTTTTTTTTTTTTTCTTTTGGATAATAACTATTGTAGCTGGAATGAGGTGATACTGATTGTGGCTGTGGTTTTTAATTTGCATTTCCCTGATGGTCAGTGATCCTGTGCCTTTTTAAAATGTGTCTGTTGGCCATTTATATTTCATTATTTGAAAAATGCCTGTTCATATACTTTGTTCATTTCTTAACTGGATTTTTTTTTTTTGTGGAGCTTGTTGAGCTCCTTAAATATTCTAGATATTAATCCTTTATTGGATGCATAGTTTGCAAATATTTTCTCCCATTCTATTGCCTTTTCACTTGGTTATTTGGTTCCATTGCTATGCAGAAGTGAATTAGTTTGTTGTAATCCCATTTGTCAACATTTGCTTTTATTTCCTGTTCTTCTGGGATTTCATCCAAGAACTCTTTACCTAAGCTAATATCTTGCAGAATTTCCCCCATGTTTTCCTCTAGTAATTTATCAGTTTCAGGTTTTAAGTTCAGATCCTTGACCCATTGTAAGGTAATTTTTGTTAGGACGGATTATATGGGTCTTGTTTCAAACTTCTCCATAAGGGAATCCATTTTTCCGAACACCATTTTTTGAAAAAACTGATCTTTCTTCAAGGAATGATTTTATAGCACAATTCTCAAAGATTACTTGGGTTGTAGATGTGTGGATTGATTTCTGGGGTTTCTATTCTGTTACATTGATCTCTCTGTCCATTTTTGTGCCAGTACCAGGCTGTCTTGATTATAACAGCCATGTAATATATCTTGAAATCTGGTATTGTGATTCCTTCATCTTTATTTCATTGTTTTAGATTGCTTTGACTATTTGGAGTATTTTGTGTTTCCATGTGAATTTTTGAATTTTTTTTCCTTGTTCTGTGAAGAATGTCCTTTGATTAAAAGTTGTATTTATATCATGACTAGAGCCTAGGGAGATTACTGATGCCATAAACAAGAGTGTCAAATTGTTAAAGCAACATAAACTGATGAAATCTTTACATAGTATATACTGAATCGATCTTCTGTATATAAGATAATTGAAAATGAAAAAAAAAAACGTGGTGTTAAATTGGAAATTGCATAAAAAATTAATGAATTTTTTTAAAAATATCATGTAGGATCTCTGTCCTTAATGTGCTGTACATTGTGATTTAATGCTATAACTAATACTCCAACAGTATTTTTCACTTTGTGTTGCTATGTGGGGGCAAACTGTTGAAATCTTTACATAATATGTACTAAACAGATCTTCTGTATATAAAGAGAATTGAAAATGAATCTTGATGTGAATGCAAGGGGAGAGGGAGCAGGAAAGGGGAGGGTTGCGGGTGGGAGGGAAGTTATGGGGGGAAGCCATTGTAATCAATAAGCTGTACTTTGGAAATTTATATTCATTAAATAAAAGCTTTTTTTTTATATATAAAGCTTTTATTTAAAGAATATAAATTTCCAAAGAACAGCTCATGGACCACAATGGCTCCCCCCCCACACAACTTCCCTCCCTCCCCCCACCCTCCCCTTTCCCGCTCCCTGTCCCCTTCTGTTCACATCAAGATTCATTTTCAATTCTCTTTATACACAGAAGATCAATTTAGTACATATTACATAAAGATTTCAACGGTTTGCCCTCGCGTAGAGACACAAAATGATAATACTGTTGGAGTACTAGTTATAGTATTAATTCACAATGTACAGCACATTAAGGACAGAGATCCTACATGATTTTTTTTTTTAAAAATTGATTAATTGTCTATGCAATTTCCAGTTTAACACCAAGATTTTTTAATCATTTGCAATTATCTTTATATAAAGAAGATCGATTCAATATATACTATGAAAGGATTTCATCAGTTTGCACCCACTCAGAAACACAAAGTGTAAAAATACTGTTTCAGTACTAGTAATAGCATCACTTCACATTGGAAAACACATTAAGGACAGATCCCTCATGAGACGTAAGTACACAGTGACTCCTGATGTTGATTTAACAATTTGACACTCTTGTTTATGGCGTCAGTAATCTCCCTAGGCTCTGGTCATGAGTTGCCAAAGCTATGAAGCCCTTTGAGTTTGCCAACTTCGATCTTATTCCCACAGGGCCATAGTCAAAGTGGAAGTTCTCTCCTCCCTTCAGAGAAAGGTACCTCCTTCTTTGATGGCCCCGTTCTTTCCACTGGGATCTCACTCGCAGAGATCTTTCATTTAGGTCTTCTGTTTTTTCCAGAGTGTCTTAGCTTTCCATGCCTAAAATATTCTCATGGGCTCTTGAGCCAGATCCGAATGCCTTAAGGGCTGATTCTGAGGCCAGAGTGCTATTTAGGACATCTGCCATTCTATGAGTCTGCTGTGTATCCTTCTTCTCATGTTGGATCATTCTCTCCCTTTTTGATTCTATCAGTTAGTATTAGCAGACACTAGTCTTGTTTGTGTCAGACCTTTGACTCTTAGACCTATCAGTGTGATCAATTGTGAGCTGAAATTGATCACTTGGATTAATGAGATGGCCTTGGTACATGCCACCATGATGGGATTGTATTGGAAACCCCTGGCACAATTCTAACTCCATCATTTGGGGCCATTCCGATTGAGCATGTCCCAAGTTTTACATCTCCTCCCTAAATAAAAGCTTTATAAAAAGTTGTATTTATGAAATTTTTATTTAATAAATAAAAGCTTTCTATAAAAAAGAATGTCTTTTAAATTTTTATTGGGATCAAAAAAAAATGTCCTTCAAGTTTTTACTGAGATCCAATTGAATCTCTAAATTGTTTTGGGGGATATAGACATTTTGATGATATTTTTCCAATTCATGAACATGGAAGAATGTTCCATTTTTTGTCTTCTATTTCTTTCATTAATATGTTGTAATTTTCATTGTAGAGATCCTTCACATTCTTGGTTTAAAATATCTCAGCGTACTTAAAATTTTTGTAGCTATTATGAATGAGACTGATCTATGTTCTTTCACAGTCAGAACATTGTTGATGGATAAGAATGCCATTGTTTTTTGTGGGTCGATTTTATATCCTGCGATTTTGCCAAATTCTGTTGAGTCCTAATGGTCTTTTAGTGGAGTCTTTTATTTCCCCTGTATAAAGAATCATGCCATCTGAAAATATGGATAATTTTACTTCCTCCTTTTTGATTTGTATCATTTTAGTTTGTTGTTGTTGCCTGATGGCTCTGGTTAAAACTTCTAGATCCATATTGAATAATAGTGCTAAGAGTGATCATTTTGTCTGGCTCTGGATCTAATTGGAAATACTTCCAGATTTTCCGTGATGAATTTGATGCTGGCTTTGGGCTTTTCATATATCCCCTTGTCATATATTGTGTAGAAATAGGTTCCTTCTACATCTTCTTTTTTAAAAGTTTTTGTTATCATCAAAGGATCTTGTATTTTCTGCATATATTGACATGATCATAGTGATTTAATCCTTATTTTGTTGATGCGATATATCATGTTCATTTATTTGGGTATATTGAACCATCCTTGCAACCCTAAGATAAATACCATTTGGTCAGAGTGGATGTTTTTTATTTGTTGTCAGATGATATTGGCTAGTATTTTGTTGCACATTTGTATATCTGTGTTCCTCAGGAATATTGGTCTATAGTTCTCTTCTATGTTTCATTTTTGTCTGGTTTTAGAATTAAGGTAATTTTGGCACATAGAGTGATTTGGAAGGTTTCCCTCCCTTTCAATCACTTTGAATAGTTTAAGAATCATTAGTTCTTTCTTAAAAGTTTGTTAGAATGCAGCAGTGAAGTCATCCGGTTCCGGTTATGGGTTTTCTTTGTTGAAAGGCCTTTTTTTTTTTTTTTTTTTTTGACAGACAGAGTGGACAGTGAGAGAGAGAGAGACATAGAGAAAGGTCCTTATTTTTTCCATTGGTTCACCCCACCAATGGCTGCAGCGGCTGGTACGTTGCAGCCAGCGCACCTTGCTGATCCGAAGCCAGGAGCCAGGTGCTTCTCCTGGTCTCCCATGCGGGTGCAGGGCCCAAGCACTTGGGCCATCCTCCACTTCCTTCCTGGGCCATAGCAGAGAGCTGGACTGGAAGAGAAGCAGCTGGAACAGAATCCAGTGCCCAGACAGTGAGTAGAACCTGGGGTGCCGGCGCCGCAGGCGGAAGATTAACCTAATGAGCCGTGGCACCAGCCTTTGAAAGGCTTTTTATAACTGATTCAATGTCAGCCTTTGTTATTGGTTTATTCAGGTTTTCAATGTCTTCATACCATAAATCTATCCACTTCTTCTAGATTTTCCAAGTTGTTACCATATAGCTGCTTGTAATAATTGAAGATGATTTTTTGTATTTCTGTGGTATACATTGTAACATCTCCTTTTTCATCTCTGATTTTATTAATTTGGGCCTTCTCCATTTTTTGGTTAAGCCAAATTTTGCCAATTTTATTTAATTTTCAATAAAAGTATCTATTTCACTGATCGTTTGTATAGTTTTTTAAATTTCTATTTTGTTTATTCTCTAATTTTTACTGTTTTTTTCTTCGCTAATTTGGATTTGATTTGTTTTTGCTTTTCTAGGGCTCTGAAATGTATTGTTAGATCATTTGTTTGATACTTTTCCACTTTTCTGATGTAGGCACCTATTGCCATAAACTTTTCTCTTAACACTGCTTTCACTGTATCCCATAAGTTTTGTGTTGTCACCTTCATTCATTTCAAAGAATTTTTAATTTCTATTTTAATTTCATCTATGACCCCATTGTTCATTCTGGAGCATGTTTTTTTATTTTTCATGCATTTTAACTTTTCTAGGTTTTCTTATGTTATTAATTTCCAGCCAGCTTCATTTCATGGTGGCTAGAAAAGACACATGATTTCAGTTTTTTAAAATTTGTTGAAACTTCTATTATGGCTGTATATGACCTGTCCTAGTTCCATGTACTGATGTAAAGAATGTATATTCTGCAGCAGCTGTGTGATGGAATGTTCTGTAGATACCTTTATGTCTGTTTAGTGCACAGTATAAATTAACTCTATTGTTTATTTGTTGCCGTTTTTGTCTGGTTGATCTCTCCAGTGATGAAAGTGGAGTGCTGAAGTCCTTCATTATTACTTTATTTCTCCTTTTAGAGCCATTAACACTTGATTTATAAAACTGGATGCCCTACCATAGGATACATCTATACATTTACTATAGTCACATCCTCTTGCTGAATTTATTGCAGAACTATTGCATAATAACCTTTTTTTGTTTTTTTTTTTAACAGTTTTTGTCCTATTGTCTATTTTGTCTGATATGAGGATAGTTATGCTTGCTCATTTTATTTTCATTGCGTGGATTATCTTTTTGCATCCTTTCACTGTCTCTGTGTCTATCTTTATTAGCAAAGTATGTTTCTTATGGGTGGCATATAAATGGTTCTTTCATCTACCCAGTCAACTAGTCCACATATTTTAATTGGGTAATTTAATGCATTTACCTTCAATGTTATTATTGATAAATATCGAATTGGTCTTGCCATTTTACCATAAATATTCTTTTTGCTTGTTTTGAATGTACTTCTTTCTTTTATTAGGAGGTTTTCTGTTTTCACTTTCTTTCATAATTCTGATTGTCTTTTTCTGTTTCTGTGTGTAGTATATTTTTAAGTATTGTTTATAAGGCTGGCTGGGTGAAGACAAATTCAATTTTTGCTTTTCTTGAAAGGCTGTTTTTTTCACCTTATTTATCACCTGGGTAACATATTTTGGGTTGGCAGGTTTTTTTTTTTTCTAATATACATGTAACTTGGACTATATCTCTCCATCCTTTCCCAGCCTTTAAGGTTTCTGTTGAGAAACATACTGTCAGTCTCATAGGAGTTTCTTTAAAAGTGATCTGGCATTTCTAGCTTGCAAATTTTACATTATTCTCTTCATGTTTTATTTTTTATTGTTTGACTATATAATATGTTATGGTAAGGATCTTTTCAGATCATACCTAGCTATTTGGGATTATATGCACTTCATTTAGTGAATGTTCATATTTTTCTCCAAACTGAGGAAACTATCTGCTATTGTTTAATTGAATATGATTTCTAAGACCTTCTTTTTTTTTTTTCAATCACTTCAAGAACTACTAAGACTCAGATATATGGTCATGTAATAGTATCCTTTATATCCTGACCACTGTTTTTATTCTTTCTAATTTTTTTTTTTTGAAGGGGCAAGGAGTCGGGCCAAATGTGATATTTTCAAAGGCCTGTCTTCTATCAGATATTCTTTCTTTTGCCTCATCAAGACTGCTATTTAGGCTTTCCACTGCCACAATCCTTGATCTGAAGTGTGGGGAGGGAACCATGTGGGTCTGGAAACCTCAGTTCTTCAAGGGATCACTCTTCACTGAGCTGCTGGCCTGTAACAGCAGGATTCCTCTCCAGGGAGGATCACCCAAGTGATAAATCTGCACAGATGGGCTCCACTTATGATCTCCTGTCTGGGCCCTGGGGTCCCAGACACTGCCTCATTCCTTTCTCCTGTCTCTAATCTGCTGTACATGCTATAGATGTCTCACTGTGTTTTATTTTTCTCCTACCTCCTCTGGTGCTCTTCTTCAGGCACTGGGCTATAGATGTATCTGGCTTTGGGGTAACTTGGTGGAGGAAGAGGTAAGCACAGGACTTGTGTAAATTGCCATCTTAAATCCCCTCTATCCTTTCATACTACCATGTTTATTGTTTTAAATTTTACATTGGTAAGTGTTATTTTGGACTTCAAAAATATTGGCTATATGATGTTTTGTCAAAGTTTTAGGCTGTGGTCCACATCATCTTGTTGCCTCTCCTGTAGCATTTAGCAGAGTGACCCATGAATCTGCAAAATGAGGAGGGGAGCTTTTACCCTACTTCTGAAATTTTAAGTAGCTGTTCTTAATTTCAGAGGTGCTAAGGAAAGGCCCAAGATGCTGTAACAAAGAGAAAAGACTTGGTCACTCATGACACAGCAGGTTTGATATTTGACATGAGTTTGATACTTGGCTTTTCTTCATTTGTTTAGCCTTAGACCCAGGGAGATCATGTATCATGACCTGAGGAGTCTCTGCAGTGTATATCATAGGCATAGTATCTAGAGGCTATGTTTTCTCTAATTGTGGTATGGAGGCTACAAACAAACCTTACCCTGAGAATACATTATCTATATTATACTCATCAGGATATAAATCTTCTGAGTGACATGCACAAAGATATTATCCATAACCTTCCAGGATGCATACTATATAGACATCCTTGAAAATATACTCTAATCATCAAGGAAATTGATCCATTAAGACATATAAACACACACCTAAAGGGATGGATATTATAAATTCTGGGAGAGAGTAGAGAAAAGAGAACCATAGAACACTGAGTGGAAATATAGATTGGCCCAACCACAATATGAATGAACAATCTCTCTTCTGGGTGTATACCCAAAAAATATAAAATCAGTGTCTTGTAAAGATATATGTACTCCCATCTGCACTGCAGCATCATTCACAATCAGCAAGATGTGAAAACAACATTTAGTTAGTGTCAGTTCACATAAGAATGAATAATGAAAATGTGATGTATATATAGCTGGAATATTACCCTTAGAAATGGAGATACTTCCATTTGCCACACTAGATGGACCTGGAGGTGATTATGCTAAATAAAAAAAGCCAGACAGAAAAAAAAATTGAATCTTCTCACTTTATATGTAAAGCTATATGCATATTTTTAAGAACTCAAATACAGAGATACAAAATGAAACAGGGGTTATCACTGATACAGGACAGTAAGAAATGAGGAGGTGTAGTTCAAAGGATCCAAAAATCAGTTATGTTAGATGGGAAAGTCCAGAGATTCAATTAAAACATGAAGACAGTAACTAATAGAATTGTATTCTGTTTGGAATTGTTGTTTAGTAAGTAGAGTTTAGGAGCTCCTGTCATACATGGAATGGTAGATATGTTAACCTGCTTCTCTAAAGTAACCATTTTAAAATCTATATGTTTCCCCAAATTATATTTTAAACCTCAATTATATATGATAATATTTATTTAAAAAATTAAAATAGCCCAGGAAAAAAACAGTTATACAGTTTGTAGAAACATCATTGAAGATTGTTTCTTAATAAAATGATCTACTGGAAAATATTAACTATTTTATTAAACTCAGTGAAATGTCACTTTGAATATCCTTTGTATTTATTTATTTATTAAAGATTTATTTATTTATTTGAAAGTCATGGTTACACAGAGACAGAGGGAAAGGCATAGAAAGAGAAAGAGGTTTTCCATTTGCTGGTTCACTCTCCAACTGGCTGCAATAGCCAGAGCTGAGCCAGGAGCCAGGATCTTCTTCTGGGTCTCCCATGTGGGTGCAGAGGACCAAGGACTTGGACCATCTTCTACTGCTTTCCCAGGCCATAGCAGAGAGCTAGATCAGAAATGGAGCAGCCTTGACTCAAACCGGTGCCTGTATGGGATGCCAGGCTGGAGGTGGCGGTTTTACCCACTGTGCCAGAGCGCCAGCTCTATAGTTTGTATTTAAATTGTAGATATGTGCCTTAATTTAAACTTCTATAACAAAGTACCATGGTTGGCTTATAAACAAAGAATTTATTCCTGGAGGCTGGAAGTCTGACATCAGGGTTCCAGCACAGTCTGATTCTAGATCTTCCTTGGTCTCAGAACACTGAGTACCCTTGATAGCTTTACATGTAATGAAGAGGGTGGGAGAGCTCTCTGGAGCTACTCTTATCTATCTATCTATCCACATACCATTCATGAGGACTCAACCATCATGACCAAATTTCCTGAAGAAAACAAACCTACTAATACAATTGGAGTTAGGATTTCAACACATGTATTTTAAGAGGACACAGTATTCAGTTCATTAGAGTTAGCTTTCTTGTAATACTGTTTTTATTTTCTATGGATTTCATTGGCCAAATATTTGCAGTTTAGAACTAAATTGGCTTATACTCTATAATTAAGTAATATTGAATCTGGTACCTTATCCCACTTTAAAACATTGTGCAGTGGCCAGTGTTGTGGAGGGGTGGGATTAGCGGCTCCTTGCAATGCTGCCATTCAATATTGGAACACCAGTTCAATTCCTGGCTGCTCCACTTTCTATCCAGCTCCATGCCTATGTGTCTGGGTAAGCAGTAGAAGATGGCTCAACTACTTTGGCCACTGCTACTCATTGAGACACTGAGATGAATATCTTGGTTCCTGACTTTGTCCTGAATCAAAGCCGGAAACTGTGGCCAATTGGGGAGTGAACCAGTGGATGGAATCAATCTCTCTCTCTCTCTCTCTCTCTCTCTCTCTCTTTCTCTCTCTCTTCCCCTCTCTCCCTCTCTGAAAACAGAAAAAAATAAAGAAGAAAAAATTGTGCTGATTACATGCTATTAATCTCCACGCAGATAGCTGAGTTGCCAATTACCTATTAAATTTACACGCAAATAAAGACAATCAGTACTCTCTATGGGAGAAATTGGAGCATTCAGGAGTGTGAAAAAGGATTTATTCAGCTGAATTGACCTACTATATTCTTGGCAACACTGAGTGGAAGTAGATATTTATATGTTGCTGATAAATATGTTGGTCTTGTATACAAAATGCAGCAAAACACATTGGACAGCAATCTAATTCTTTCTTTCTTTTCCTTCCTCCTCTTTTGCTTTATTTCCTCCAAGCTATCCCCCTAAAATCTACTTTAATATTTAAATCATGTTAAAGTTAGAAAGCCTGAATATTTCATTTCTATTCCATCCCTAAGGCTCATCAATTTTAAAGATGGATTATAAATCTACAGCAAGTTGTTCCTGGGAGATATGGTGACCAAAATAGCTTACTTGAAGTATATATCCCATTTCATTCTTTTTCTATGCTAAATTTTAGTACCAAAGTATTCCAAAGGGAAAAAATAAATATGGCTCATGTTGTGAATGTTTTGAGTATTGAAATGTTAGAAATATATGGTTGAAAGCTAGCTATTGGGATAAAGTAATGTGGTATTGTTGGGAATAAAATAATGTGGTATTGAAAAATCCTTTTTTTAAAAAACCCAAGTAATAGCTATATATATATATATATATATATATACACTACATGTAATTATCTGTGGCTTAATCGGAGTTTCGATTTTTTTCAAATATGGGCTTCTGAAGAAAACATTAAGCATTCTTATATTTTTAGAAGAAATGTGCATGTAAAGGGGGATAATAAAAAGCATAGGCCCTTAAACAAAAGGTCTATATGACTAAGTCATAATCATAAATATATGCATGGAATTTATGAAAATGTTCATTTAATGAATATTAAAAGACATTCAGGAAGAATCTGAGTGTTTTCACCAAGCTTTTTGAGTCATTAAGTGATAGCATTTTGACTAGGGCTTAGCAGATTTTTGGCCAGGAGTATTTTCACTATATCACAAATTCACTTGCATTAATAATAATACATATCTAGCATTTCTTAATCATTCAATATATGTCTGGTACTGTGTAAAAATTTGACTTCGGTTATCTCATTTACTTTTCATCATAGCTGTTTGACCCAAGGTCAATTATTATGCTCTTACTGTCAATAGGTAGTAATTTTGCCAGATCACATAGAAAGTAAAAGCTTGAACCCAGGCTGAGGCCTAAATGCCTGAGAGCCAAGAATCTTAGCTGCAATGAAACTCTTGACATCACGTATGTTCAGCAAATTCCTGATCACACATATTCAATCACAAAGTGGGAATTTTGAAACACTCTTCTCTCAGCAATAAAATATATTTTTGAGACTCAATAACCATTTAAGCTTCAATAGAAACTCATTTGAAATGTAAATTCAAGCATGTTCTTTCAGTAAAAGATTAAACTTTAGAGGAAATATTAACCAAAAATATTGTCAATAAGGAACAATTTCCGTAATGCTCAGTGAATAAGCTATCATCAATCAATGCGAGGTATTTCTGAAAAGTCATTTTAAAATATATTATCAGACGAAATGTTTTCATTTCGGCTGCAGAGTTAACATTACATTCCCTCTGTACAACATCCAGTGCTCATTTGATCTGGTTGATGATTCAGAGGCAGAAGCTATGCCTAGGTTCTGTTTATTATTCTCTGCAAATGTCATATTACTCTGTGACACGCTGGAAACAAAATAATTATTATCATCTTCCACAGAACAAGCCAAACTGTATATTAAAATGTAGCCTGTCTACTCTGTTTCTACAGCATTATTTCATAAGGAGCCAAGTTTCCTCACAGTTTTCTTAAGAAAACAAAAATAATCATAACACAAATTTGAAAATCCTGAAATCTGTCTCATTCTTATAGAAAATCTGGAAATCACATTTTTTAAAGTAGTGAGAATTCAGAGAAATTTAGTCTGAGATTGCTGCTAACAAAGCCACAAAACGATTCTTTGTTCTGGCTTTACTTCTTCAGAAATAGGTGAGTCATGAAGTACAGCACAAGGACAGAGAAATTAGATCAACTTCAAGGCTAAAGAAAAATGGAGTTGTAATTTTCTATTTAAATCCTGTAATTCAGCTTATTGAAATAATTTCCATTCCTTTTTTTGAAGAAACATATCCCTCTGCTTCTATAATAGCAGAAGACATTCTAGAATACTGCCCTGGTAAGTATTAGGACTTGTTAATTATTCTTGTAGTAATCTCATACATTTTTATGATGTTGAAATAATTTGCATCTTATGGGAGAAGAAAATCTCCAATAGAAAATCAAACTATCAACCCTAAACCTTCATGACTGAGTAGAAATATCTTTGTAGTCATTTCAAATTGTTTATATTATTGACAACTGAAACATGAAAGCATATATTTTTAATAGTATTTATAATTATGACTTTTTTGCTAAATTCTTCATGTTCCTAACTATCAAAAGGAAAAGAAAAACTATTTTGATAGGTGACTATATGTGTAATATTGCTTGAACAATGCAAAACTATACTCTTTCCTCCTCAGAATAATTATTAACAGTAGTCCCTTTCATTCTCAAAACTCCTTATTTGGATATAATATTACCTAGTCATGTTGTAATATCTATTATTAAACATTGTCATATTACAAGCCATCCTCAAATCTAGTGACTAAAAATAATATCCATTTATTATGTTTCATGAGCCTGATAAAAATTGAGTTAATCTGATCTGCTGATTCAAACAGTTTGGGTCTTGGCTGCTAGGCTTTCTGTGTTTCATTTCTTCCAGTAGTCCATTGCTGGGCTTGCTATGATGGTAAATTTAGAGCTTTTTTTTTTTTTTAATTTTATCTGAGGCATACAAATTTTATGCATTTTATATATACAGATTTAGGAACATAGAGCTTCAAGTGGAAGGATGCAATCTCAAAATTAGACCAGCATTCCTTTCATTCTAGTACATTAGCATTTTCTGTTGACTAAAACAAACCACAAAGCCAGCCTAGAGCCAATGGGGGAGAAGATTAAAAAGCCGCTCTATGAGGATAGTCAGATAAGATCAAGATATTAATTGAATGCTCAATGAGATGTCTAAAAACTCAGCAGAATATAGAACATTTTCTCACCCTTGAACTCTTTCACTTTTCAACTACATATACAATTTCAAATATACAACCCAAAGATTATTGTTTAGAATCTCAATATTTAATACTGCTTTATTATCCTGTTTCTATAATACAGGTACAGCAATTATTTGACAAATGACATTTATATTATTAATTTCCTTTACATTTTTGTACAAAATATATTTATACAAAATTCAAATTCCTCTATAATCTTTGCATTTGATAAAAATAGAATTATATTTATATTTTATCCTGCATCTTAATATATATTCCTCCTCCTTTTATAAGTAAGCCTGCTGTGACAATATCAGACACGATTATCTAGCAAAGCTTGCTAGAGAGATAATTTGTGTTTTAAAATTCAAATGATTGATTATTACAACCAAATAAGCATTTCTGTGAAACCAACCATATGCTCTTGATTGCAAAGAATACTGAGAATATTCAAGAGTGTCATGTATTGATTTGCATGCCTTGAATAACAGAAATTGTTTTATTACCTAGTTTATGTTCTCATCACTGTTCTTGAATATCTTTGTTATTTATTTTAAAAAATAAAAGATTTCTTAAGGATCTTGAAATATATTTAATATTAAACTGTCTACTGAATAAGATAGTCCAGCACAATACTTATTTATAAAATAATCTTGTTTTACAATATGACTTTGTCAGAAAACTTTTCTGATTAGAAAACCTTTTTGTTTTCAAAGCATTCTTTTCCATTCAACATAGAGTTTTCACATGTTGCTTGTTTTATGATGTCAGTGGAGCCTTAGAAACTCAAGTTCTCTTATGGATTTAGTCAGAGAATCATAAAATAATGCCCTTTCATTATTATTTAGAAAATTATTACTGTTCACAGAATAACATACATTGTCAGTTGAAGCTGGAGTGCTATTTTTTGCTCAGTGAAATGATTTTTCACAGTGTATTTTGGAATTAAGAAAGCCTCATGGACCAGTAATCTCCATGTTGAAAGTGCCTCAAACATAGAAACATCGTACTTTAAAAATTTTCTTGGTGAAATATAATTTTGTAACTTCCCCAAAATAAATACAGAGGAAAAAACTTATGAAGCTACCCTTATATCCTTTCAGTTATAGCAGAAATCATCACATTAAAATGTAGTGTAATGATTTTTTGTAGTTTTTTTTCTTTTCTTTTTCTTTTTTTTTTTTTTTTTGACAGGCTGAGTGGACAGTAAGAGAAAGAGACAGAGAGAAAGGTCTTCCTTTTCTGTTGATTCACTCCCCAATGGCTGCTGTGGCTGGCGCGCTGCGACCAGTGCACTGCGCTGATCCAAAGCCAGGAGCCAGGTGCTTCTCCTGGTCTCCCACGCAGGTGCAGGACCCAAGGACTTGGGCCATCCTCCACTGCACTCTCGGGCCACAGCAGAGAGCTAGACTGGAAGAGGAGCAACCGGGACAGAATCTGCCCCCCCCAACTGGTACTAGAACCCGAGATGCTGGCGCCGTAGGCGGAGGATTAGCCTATTGAGCCACAGCGCTGGCCTGCAGTTTTATGTATTATATTTATTCTAGAAATTTTGAGAAATGATACACTAAGCTATTTCACATTGTGGAAAACCCATAAAACGTGTGTGTGTGTGTGTGTGTGTGAGAGAGAGAGAGAGAGAGCGATTTTGTATGTTTTCAGTAAGTCAGTATAGTAAATAGAATAACAGAACAAATGTGAACTTGTATTTATTTCATGTGTAAGAAGTACATGCAGAAGATGTTCACATTGTCTGTAGGTTCTTCTCTAACAAAGCCACCTGTTATAAAAAGCTAGTTTAAAATAACTACAGTGTTGTTAATGTTCTAGCCATCCATGCCATGTTACAAAAATTTGATGTAAGATCATAATGATCAAGTATAATTATGATATTTTTGATATAAGGAATATGATACTTACTACCTAGGAAACAGTAGAATAATACTTCACAGCAAAAATAATTTATCTCTCATAGGGCAAAGAGTTCCTACTGAATAATTTTGAAATCCTGTACTTATGAAATCCAGTCCAGTAATTGCTTTTCATCTCTTGGAAACCTAATTAACCAAACTGAAATATATTTTGTTTATGTAATTGATTCCAGAAATAACCTATATAGTCATGATATTGAAGTGAGAAAATGTGTAGAGATTTAAAATGAAAAATATCTAAAATCAAAATACAATGGTTTTTCAAATAGATGTAATTATGTGAACATTTCTATAAAGATTAGCATGGCTTAGCACTTTTTAATTATTCATAAAGATAATCATCATTCTCTGTGGTCTTGGAAAAGCCAACTATGATAATATTGAAACATTTGATTTGTTTTAATTTTATTTCACTTAGTTTTGTGTGTGTTTTTCTTCTCTTATGTAGAAATGAAAACCCCCTTAAATGATTAGAAACTCAAATTTCCATTTTACTGTATGGTCCTATAATGATTTTAAATGCCCTGTTTTACACCACACATCTTAATTACAATAGTTGATTTGGCAGTTATTTTGAGTCTCTCTGTTCCAGTCCCTTTTCCCATGTTCTTATACATTTCCCCTGTTCTTAAAATCTGCATCTGCCACTGACTGTTACTTGAAGGACTGTTTCTCAGAAGCCCTATGAATTACTGTTACTAAGTTTTCCAGAGAATGTCCAGCCAGCTGAGTCCAGGCCCAAAGAAAAATCTCATACATTGTTTTAAGTTCCCAAGTTTTAAAATGATTTGCTGTACAAGACTAGGTAACTAGTACATCTCATTCCCAAACATTTACACTCAATTAATCTGACATAGTTATTTTAAAGCTTGTTTTTATTTTATTTGAAAGGCTGAAAGATCGAAATGGAGATAGAGAGAGGTGAGGAGTCACACACATACACAAAGAGCACTTCCATTCACCGATTCGCTCCCCCCACCCCCCACATCTGCAATAGCCAGGGCTTGAAGAGGTTGAACCAGGAGCCAGGAATTCAATCCAGGTGTCCAACATGGGTGGCAGGACCTGAGGTACTTGAGGCAGCACCCACTGCCTCCTGGAGTATGCATTAACAGGAAGCTACAATTAGAAGAGGAGCTGGAACTCAAACCCAGGCACCCAGATATGGGATGTAAGCTTTCCAAAGGGCATATCTTGACATAGGTATTTTTTTAAGATTTATTTGAAAGAGTTACACAAAGAGAGAAGGAGGGGCAGAGAGAGAGGTCTTCCATTCACTGGTTCACTCCCCAATTGGCCACAACGGCTGCAGCTGTGCCAATCCAAAGCCAGGAGCCAGGAGCTTCTTGTGGGTCTCCCACCTGGGTGCAGGGGCCCAGGGAGTTGGACCATCTTCTACTGACTTTGCAGGCCATAGCAGAGAACTGGATCGGAAATGGAGCAACTGGGGCTTGAACTGGCGCCAATATGGGATCCCAGCACTGCAGGTGGTGTCTTTACCTGCTAGGCTGCAGCGCTGGCACCTTGACATAGGTATTTTTAAACCTCTTTGGATGGCACTGGTATTGAGAAATAATGGGAAAATAGAATGTTTATCCCTAGAAATTCCAAATAAAAATATTTGAACCAGTTAACTTTTCAATACTAAGCAGTACTGACAATATATCAAAATAACTGGTTTTCTTTTTACTTCTGAACAAATAACATTGTATCAAATACAGACTTTTGAGTAGAAAAAATATTCATATAACTGGCAGGTGAACCATTTTAGAAACATATTTAGTGAATGTGCTAAAAATAACATTGTAGTAGTTCATTTTATTTGTCAAATTCATTAAGCTAAGGGATAGCCAGACACCTGGTATATCATTGTGTCCAGGTATGATTGTGAGGGTGCAGGGGCTCAAGCACTCAGGCCATTTTCTACTGCTTTCCCAGGCACATCAGCAAGGAGCTGGATCAGAATTGAAGCAGCTGGCATTGCAGGTGGCAGTCGTTACCCACTCTGCCATTACACCAGCCCCATGGGACAATATCTTCAAATTCAAGTATGACAAAATATCAGCTGCTAGAAGGGTAAAATCTGCTATCCCACCTTTATTTGTACTCACTGTACCTCCAAATTGGAGATCAACCATGAGTTTCTTTTTCAGTCCAAGGGACACATATAAACTCTCCCAGGATCTCGTTTAACTGCCTCTCCCTAGGATTTAAAGGAGTGCTTAGATATGTTCTCCAGCTTCTTCCCTCAATACCAACTCCTGATTCATCAGTTACCTTGATGTTATAATATAATATAATATGTTATATATAATTACACATTATATGTTATATATATTACATATAATTATGTTATAATAATATAATAATCATAATATAATAACATATATAATAACATAATAATATAATATAACATAATATATGTAATATAATATATAATATAACATAATTATATGTAATATATGTTATATGTTATATATGTTATATATATATATATAACTTATGTATGTGCTGCATATGATCTAATGCCTGCTTTGGAATGCAAGTCACTTAATTCTGTCATCCTATTCAGTACTCTCATTTTCCAGTTCCTCCTAATCTCAGATCTCAAATGTCACTGTGGGTCACTCACTCCTTGCGTACCTTCTCTGTCTTGTTTGAGCATATACTTTTGTATGAGTAGCAGCAGAAGACAAGGATTGGAGAGATTAGCATAGGAGATGACTGCCATCCTTGGACTGTAGTCCCAGGTTCAGATACATATTTATAGAAAGCATAAAGTAGGTTGTAATTCTATTTCTGAAAGATAATTACTAATATTACAAATTCTTACACTAGTTTATTTAGCTATATTTACCCTAGCACTTTTTTTATCGACTTTAAGTCCATTTGGCACAGTCTGCCTCTCTTGTCCCATTTACTATGCTTTTTTTTTTTTTTTTTTTGTGACAGGCAGAGTGGACAGTAAGAGAAAGAGACAGAGAGAGAGGTCTTCCTTTTCCGTTGGTTCACCCCCCAATGGCCACTGTGGCCGGCGTGCTGTGACTGGCGCACTGCGCTGATCCAAAGCCAGGAGCCAGGTGCTTCTCCTGGTCTCCCATGAGGGTGCAGGGCACAAGGACCTGGGCCATCCTCCACTGCACTCCTGGGCCAAAGCAGAGAGCTGGACTGGAAGAGGAGCAACTGGGACAGAATCTGGCGCCCTGACTGGGACTAGAACCAGGAGTGCTGGTGCTGAAGGCGGAGGACTAGCCTAGTGAGCCATGGGGCCGGCCTATTTACTATGCTCTTAAAAACTCCTCTTTGTATTATTATCAAAAAGAATAGTGCCTGCCCCATAGTAGTCATGATGCTAACTTTGTTGATCTTTTTAAAAAAGATTTATTTGTTTATTTGAAAGTCAGAGTTACACAGAGAGAGAAAGAGAGGCAGAGAGAGAGAGAGAGAGAGATGTCTTCCATCTGATGGTTCACTCCCCAATTGGCTGCAACTGCCGGAGCTTTGCTGATCTGCAGCCAGGTGTCCCACATGGGTGCAGGGGCCCAAGCACTTGGGCCATCTTCTACCGCTTTCCCAAGCCATTGAAGAGAGCTAGATTGGAAGTGGAGCAGCCAGGACTTGAACAGGCGCTCATATTGCATGCGGGCACTGCAGATGGCGGCTTTACCCACTATGCCACAGTGCTGGCTCCAACTTTATTGACCTTAATTGAATTTACATATCATGTTCTTACAAATGATCTGTATGTTTAAAATGTTGCCATGATGATTTTGAAAAATCATGTGAGAATTTTATCATTTGGAATGGTCTTGTACAACATTTTGTTGCCCTTAGAATAGGTTATTTCATTTTATCCTTTATGCTTTTTAATGTGTTTTAATTTTTTATTATGCAAGTGTGCTATAAACTTGACAATGTAACAGTATTTGTTTCTAACATGTGTTACATAGTAAATACTTATGAAGTGCCTAGTATATGTAAAGTACTATTAAGTGCTCTGGGAAATACTAAGAAAACAGACAATTATACGCTCTCTCCAACAGAACATTTGCACTCCTGTCTGGGACCATATGAAAGTATGTTTGTGTTAGCTGTGTGGGGAATAGTGACTGTGGGATATAGTTGGTGGAAGGAAGAAGTGCTGTTCTGACCCTTTCTGTAATTGTCATTGTGGAAATAGTGACCCCACTGCTTCCATTATTTAGCATGTGATGAGCTAGACCTTTCCTACTCATAAATAGACAATGGAAATTTCCTAAACAAAAAGAGTTTAAGGAGAGTATTTGTAGGTATCACTTATGCATGTGAGCCAATTTCTAGAACCAGTAAGTATTTTGGCACATTTTTTTAAGGAGCAATATGTAATAGTTGCAATCAATTTAGGCCATCTGTTGTCTATAACAGGGAAATCGTCATAAGCAGTGATCAGGTTATATGTTCAGGATTTTTTTTGATGATTTTTCCATAATACCAAGAAATGTAAAACAAATTGGACTGAAAGAAAATGTGCTTATGTCTGAGTGCTGTGGTGGTCGGTCATGTCTGGGGACTTCTTGCTTTGTTTTTGAATACTGCCATTGCAAATGGGCTGTCAAAGGCAGCTTGAAACCTTTTCAGGAAAGGGAAAGTTTTCCGTCTTGCACTCAGGTTTACAAACTCGAATAACTGAAGCACCTAACAGCGTTGACGGTTAGGGGCTCAATATTTTGAAGTAACAGCAAAAGAGAATAATTGTGCAGAGGAGAAAATTGTTACAAGATAACAACCGGTGAGATTAGTAAAATTTAGTCTGGATATTTGTCTCTGAGGCTTTAGAAAAGCGGGTTAATCTTGCAGATGTCAATATAGAAGCAG
Organism: Sylvilagus floridanus; assembly: GCA_949820135.1. Classification (NCBI taxonomy): domain Eukaryota; kingdom Metazoa; phylum Chordata; class Mammalia; order Lagomorpha; family Leporidae; genus Sylvilagus; species Sylvilagus floridanus. Next base: position 23,675,366 of record OX463231.1, read on the forward strand.
CAAATTAAACTGATGTAATAATATGACTAAAAATCATGTCCTATTAAGGCAGTTAATTCTTACAGCACGCCTGGCTCTAAAACTGTCTCTAAAAGTGTGCGGTTTTAACAGCACATCTGTGAAGCCTTTGTGAGAGGGGACACTGATTCACTTGCTATTCTCCGTTCTGTATGTTTATTTACTATGCTCAGTGATGTTGCTACTTCAGAAAACTATGTGCTCACTGTAAATCAATGTGAACTGTTTCACTACTTTTTTTAAAATCTGAAGACAAAGCAGTCCCTCTTCCCCAACCCTCACAAACATATTTCTTTCTCCTTAAGTTTCTAGAAGTAACAAGAATTAAAGCACAACAAAGTGAGAATCTATCTTTAAATTCCACTATAAGACGTGGCCACTTGGCTTAACAATTACATCCTACATCCCATATTGGAGTGCCTGGGATTAAACATGGCTCCATTCCTGATTCCAGCTTCCTGCTGATGCACACCCTGGGAGGCAGCAGGTAATGGCTCAAGTAATTGTGTCCTGCCTCCTAGAGGGAGGCCCAGATAGAGTTCCCAGATCCAGGCTTCAGTTGTGGTGCCAAGCCCAGGCTGTTGTAAGTGCTTGGGAATGAACCAGTAGATGGGAGATGTCTCTCGCCCTCTGTTTCTTTCTTTCTTTGTGTGTGTGTGTGTGTGTGTGTGTGTGTGTGTGTAGGTGCCTTTCAAATAAAATAAATAAATACTTTTAAAGATAAAAAGTTTTAAAAATTTCACTATAATAAAGTATTGTTAGAAATAGGGATTTGGAGCCATCATTGTGGCATAGTGCGTAAAATCATTACCTGCACTGATAGCATTCCATTTGGATGCCAGTTCAAGTTCCAGCTGCTTCACTTCTGATTTGGCTCCCTGCTAATGGCCTGGGAAAACAATGCAAGATGGCCCAAGAGTTTGGGCCCCTGCTGCTCAGTTAGCATACTTGAAAGAAGCTCCTGGTTCATGGTTTCAGCCTAGCTCAGTCCTGGCCATTGTGGCCATCTGGGGAGTGAATCAATGGATAGATTTCTCTCTCTCTCTCTCTCTCTCTCTCTCTCTCTCTCTTTCTCTTTCTCTTTCTCTTTCTCTTTCTCTCTCTCCTTCTCTTGTGACTGATTTTCAAAGCAATAAACAGATCTTTCAAAAAAATAGGATTTGCCTGAATTTGGAGATTTCTGTAGTTTTGCTATGCTTTTTTCCCAGTTAGTTTCATAATTCCAAATATACATACACATGCATGCACATATATGTAGAAATGGTTCTTATATTTTAAAACATTCCTATGGAAAAATCTTTTTTATTTTTAGAATGTTTAATTGATTAATTTAATTTAATTGAAAGGCGGAGAGACACAGCAAGAGAGGTAGACAAAGATATACCCTTCACTGATTCACCCCCAAATACCTGAAACAGCCAGGGCTGAGTCAAGCCAAAGCTGAGACAGGAACTTAATCTGTGTCTCCCACATAAAAAGCAAGAATCCAGCTGCTTGAGCCACCATGTGCTGCCTCCCAAGGTGTAAATTAACAGGAATTTGGAATCAGGAGCTGAGCTAGGAGTTTAATCCAGGCATTCTGACATGGGATGCAAGCATTACAAGCAATGTCCTAACTGCTACATCCAACTCACATGCCCTGGAGAATATTTTGCAATTGAATTCATTTCATTCAATCATTTTACTTTTAGAAATGATTTTTATTGGGTGGAACAATTCATAAATTGCATATTTAACACTGTTTCCTGTTTTAGCATAAAAGCTAATATATTGTGAATCACATTGTTCTTCATTTTAATTTAGTACTAAATGCCATACTGTGTGAGCCACATATAATATGCCCAACTTTACTGTGTACTTAAAAAAAATTCCTTTCAGTGGTTTAAGCATATCAGATTATTGTTGATCTCTTAATTTTGTTTCATATTAATCATATTTGGTTAATTTCAACTATTAGTTGTCATTATTGAGAGCAATTATACATTAATTTAGGGGATTTTCCCTACTCTTTTCAAATTCCTGTGGTGATTAATTATATTTCTTCTTATTTTAACTTTCTAATTAATTTATAAGTGTTAGAGGATTTATTTATTCATTATCATTTGTAAAGAAGTGCCAGGAAACTCTAGATTGGGAAAATATAATTGGGGAAAGACATGACAATGTGTGTGTGTGTGTGTGTGTGTGTGTGTGTGTGTGTTTAGTATACTTGTTATTGTAGTCTAGAAGAAATAATACTTGGGTGATTTTGTGACTTAATCATGACCCACAGATCTCCAGCATTTTGTAATGGCTGTGATGGAAGGGGAATGGTATGAAGAAGAACTTCATTCTATAAAGAAAATATTAAGAATATAGCAGTAGAGAAATCCATGGCTTTTCTTTCTTTCATAAGTACATTTTGGTGAAATGGAAAGAATTTGCTGCTCACATTAGGGCCTGTTTTTAGTATGTATTTATAAACAAGAATCTTGTCATTTTCTCTAGCTTTCTAATTCAACTTTAAAGTTTCTCCCAATTATTTTAATCCCAATATATACAACTTAAATATAGGTATGAAAATAGATGTCATGCTTTGGGAAGGTATATTTTTTTATCATAAAGAATGCCAAATAGGGGAAACAACAAACAAATCTGCATAGAAAGCTCTCATAATTCAACAATTGTGTACATTGCATTTGACCTTAAGCTCAGACTAAAGACAGAATCTTGGCAAGTTTCTTTCTCTCAGCATCAACACAAAGAATGACATATAGTAAATCTTCTAAAACACTTCTTGAATATATCCTCAAAAATAACACAAAAATCCACTGGATAGGAAAATTGTTGAGTTTCAAAAAGTTCATGAAAATGCACATTCTGAAAAAAAAAGCATGGATTTCCACATTTTTTTTTTTTGACAGGCAGAGTGGACAGTGAGAGAGAGAGACAGAGAGAAAGGTCTTCCTTTTGCCGTTGGTTCACCCTCCAATGGCTGCCATGGTCGGCGTGCTGCGGCAGGCGCACCGCACTCATCCAATGGCAGGAGCCAGGTACTAGGTGCTTCTCCTGGTCTCCCATGGGGTGCAGGGCCCAAGCACTTGGGCCATCCTCCACTGCACTCCTGGTCCACAGCAGAGGGCTGGCCTGGAAGAGGGGCAACCGGGACAGAATCCGACGCCCCGACCGGGACTAGAACCCGGTGTGCTGGCGCCGCAAGGCGGAGGATTAGCCCGTTGAGCCACGGCGCCGGCTGGATTTCCACATTTTTACACCAAAATAAATGTATCTTTTAATTGCATGTTGCTTCCAGAACTTTTTGAAGTGTCATTATATATAAGTTTGAAATAATACTTATTCAATTTAAGATTGAACACCTAAAATTTAAACCAGTGGTCACCACGGGTTTTGTGGTCATTGTGTTTGTGTTTGATTGCTCCCACAACAAATTACCACAAATTTAGTGGCTTAAAATGATAGAAATTTGTCTTACAGTGCTGAAGTCAGAAGTCCTAAATGACTCGTTTGGGGCTAATAGCAAGATGTTGACCGGCTGGGCAAAATGCATTTCCTTCTCTTCTAGGTTTTAGAGATTGCCACATTCTCTGGCTCTTAGTCCTCTTCCAGGAACTGTATAATTCCAACCTCTGCTACTTTGGTCACATTTCCGCCGTTGACTCTGATTCTCTTGTCTTCCTCTTTATAAGAACCTCTGGAGAGTGGCCTATTCTGTGGTGTAGTAGGTTAAGCCTCTGCCTGCAGTGCCAGTATCCCATATGGGCGCTGGTTCAAGTCCCCGCTGCTCCTCTTCCATTCCAGTCCTCTGCTAATGGCTTGGGAAACGGAGACTGGAAAGAAGCTCCTGGCCTCAGATTGGTCCAGCTCTGGTCATTGAGGCCATCTGGGGATTGAAACAGTGAATGGAACACCTCCCTCTCTGTCTCTCCCTCTCTCTCCGTAACTCTGCCTCTCAAATAAATAAATCTTAAAAAAAAAAAAAAGCCCTCCAGAGATTCCAGTATAATTGCTCCATCTCAGTATCCTTATCTTAATAACATCTGCAAAGCACTTTTTCCTTTGTAAAGTGTTATATTCACACATCCAGGGAATTAGAATAAGAGTATTTTTGGAATCTCATTTTCTGTTAGGTAACTACTCAAAAACTAGGTGTTAGTGAGTAATCAACTTGGAGGCTCAGCTCTCCGAATACTAATTTCAGAATAACCATCTATTTCACATTAGCCAATTAACTATATTTTGGCTATTATTTCCCAACAAGTACCATTAACATAAATGTGATCTTGTACTATTAATTCTGATTTTTCTCAGGTTCTTATGTGTAGGAAGGGGAGCCATGATATCCAAACTGGCAGAAATAGACAAGACACTGTCACAAAATAATGAATGTGTGCATAGGTGTCAAAATATCAATACAAAAGTATACTTATGAGTCTATTCTTTGTTACAGATCAAAGAAACTCCAGAGGAGGCAAAGTAATCTGTGATGTTCATGTGGTCAGTGGCTTATTTAATGTACCTCTGAGCATGCTCCCCCATCCATTCCCTCATAGCAAAATCTAGGTGTAGCTCTTTAGCACTTTGGTTACTGCTGTCACAGAGAAGCACAGCGTATTTCTATAAGTAAACTACCTTTTCTGCTATAACTTCAAAAAGGACAGCTATGAGTCTGTGCTGGTCCTGAAAAATACATTAATCCACCATCACTTTAGTTACAGAATTGTTAGGGCAGCTCTGCAGATACTGCTTGACATGACTCCTCCTGGAGAATAAAGTTCATCACTGATAATGGAGACCAAATAACAAAAGTTTTTGACAGCCCTTGTCCAGGGTGCGCTCTGACAAGTACAGGTTGCTTTTGCTCTGCCAAAAAGTCCCTAGTTGGAGGAAGCCCTGCAAATCGCAAAAAAAAAAAAAGGTCAAATCTTGCAAGGACATTAAGTTTATATACTTTCTCCTGGAGCAACTTTAAGTGGCTGTCTTAATTAACAATTTCATGGGGTATGCTCACAGGAAGAAGTATGATGAAGATTACTAAAGTCTATCCAATATGGAGGGGGCGGGGATCCCATTAATTCAGGAGAATGCAGAATGCTTATGCATATGTTACAAAAACATATTATCATATTAGTGATAAAACATACAATGAAATATTAATAAGGCCTATCCCAGAATGAGTCTACAGAAGATAAGGGATCATGAGGCTTACACTCCATTAGTTTGACAATCCATTTACCTCTGCATACTCATCTGATATTTACATGACGTTATCCCCTTACTTGCTCAGTACCTAGTGCAAGTTAGTAAATATTTACTGAATACCTTCTATTATCTTGTTACTTTCCTTTTTCTTTTTTTTTTTTTAACTTTTATTTAGGATATAAATTTCCAAGGTATGATTTATGGATTACAATGGGTTTCCCCCCATATTTTCCCTCTCCCCCCACAACCCTCCCCCCTTGCCCGCCCCCTCCACCCTTTTGTTCACATCCAGATTCGTTTTCAATTCTTTTTGTATACATGTGATCAATTTAGTATGTGTTAAGTTATGAATTCGTCCCTTTGCCCTCATATGTTACTTTCCTTTTTCAAAAGAATCCGTTACACCAGCATTGCTTAGTGATTCTTTATGTTGCTACAGGCAGTACAGGCAGATTCTTCATTGCTCTTTTGCTCCAAAATCTATATGTTGCAAGACAATCATTAGCACTCAGCCTCCAAAAAATAAGCCAAAAAGGGATTTCCTTAGGCACTAAGAAAGCTGGTTTTCACCAATACTGAACCCATCCTGTAGCCTCCCCTCCCCTCTGCAATAAATCCCTGTGATAGTTTCCTATGGACTTAGAGGAAATTACTGACAGGGAAGCCTTTCTGTTTCTCAGATTCTGGAATGATCAACTCCTCTGTCGCTTCACCATTCCTGCTCCAGAACTGGCTGTAAATGAAGATTAACATGACGTTAAGACATTCATGTAAAATATTTGGGGGCAAACATTTATTATATTTTCTTAATTACATGTGGAGAAATTATTATATCACTCACATTTAATTCAAATTAGTTTTCTATGTATTAAAAAACAACCCTAGGCCAGCGCCGCGGATCACCAGGCTAATCCTCCGTCTGTGGCGCCCGCACACCATGTTCTAGTCCCGGTCAGGGTGCCGGATTCTGTCCCGGTCGCTCCTCTTCTAGGCCAGCTCTCTGCTGTGGCCCGGGAAGGCAGTGGAGGCAGTGAAGGCACTTGGGCCCTACACCCACATGGGAGACCAGGAGAAGCACCTGGCTCCTGCCATCAGATCAGCGCGGTGTGTTGGCTGCAGTGCACCAGCCGCAGTGGCCATTGTGGGGTGAACCAACGGAAAAGGAAGACCTTTCCTGTGTCTCTCTCACTGTCCACTCTTCCTGTCCAAAAAAAAAAAAAACCTACTTCAAAACACCTAGAAATTTTGGATAGAGTGCAACAGACATAATTTTGAATGCATAGCTATTCTTATGACAGAATAAAATACATTTTAAGACAAAAGCAAGAAATTAAAAAAATAAAAATAGGTCTTTTATTAATTGGATATGTTCTGTGTTTAAGATTTCTAAGGGAATTTTAAAATTAAAAATCAGTTGAAAGCAGCTGGGAAAGGAATTTTAGTTTTAGAAACATAAAGAAATGTTTTTTTCCTAGACCTATAATATGAGAAAAAGATTTCTGGTTTTCTTTAGGCATTCATTTCTTCTCTTTTATCTTTCTGCTTCATAATTCTAAAGGTCTTCACATATAAAAATGTTTACTATTACTTCCAATTGCAATCCTGTGATTATTTTGTGGAAATGGAATTTTCACTACATTTTCAAGGCAGTGGATGAAAAGAAGAGTGTATTGTCATTAGATAGAAATGAAAAAAAATTTTTCCAACCCAGATATCCACTGAGATGCTGCAGAATTGCAGATGCAAACAACAATGGTGATACTCTTGAGCGCATATGGAGACATGGAGCCAGGAAATGGGAAATGTAATGAAACTTTTAAAATTACCATTGATGTATGCATTGCTACTAAGATTGTTCCTGAATTTTGTTAATTAAGATATAAAAATTTATGATGGTGATTATGGTAAATTACAAAATAGTATATATTTAAAATTGCAAACAGTGGAGATCATAAGTATTCTCACCGCCAAAAAATTATAAGTGAGCTAATGCATTGGTTAAATAGCTGCATTTATCCAGTCCACAATGTATATATTTATAAAACCATCATGTTGTATATATGCCATATATGCATACATTAGTTTATCAATTTAAATTTTTAAAAAACAAAAATTTACACATTCTCAAAACATTAAGATGTTATAAAATTGTTGTAGAAGGAAGGCACATGTGATTTTGCTAACATTTTCCTAATTCTGACACACTATAGAGAAGAAAATAACTTTTCACTCTTAACAGACATAATTTTAATTTCAACCAAAAGCCATGCTAATTAAAATGACAAAAAACAGATTAAGTGGAGAAAATTATTTGTGTTAATATAAAGGACTTCATAGGAAATTAGTGAAAATTCAAAGATTGGTTAAAACTGGGGTTTGTGTACTATTTTAACAAAGAGCCAGTAAATTATGAAGTGACAAGACAAAAGGATGGAGTTTGAACTTCTAGGAGAATTAAATTGTGGGAGGGTAAATACATGGAGAATGAATAGAAGATAAGGCTAATTTTGGTAAGATTTGTTATGCAGACTCAATAATCTCAAAGTCCAGAGTGATAAAACTGTCTCCATGGGGCCGGTGCCCTGGCTCACTTGATTAATCCTCCGCCTGCGGCACTGGCATCCCATATGGGTGCCGGGTTCTAGTCCCAGTTGCTCCTCTTCCAGTCCAGCTCTCTGCTCTGGCCCGGGAGTGCAGTGGAGGATGGCCCAAGTGCTTGGGCCCTGCACCCGCATGGGAGACCAGGAGGAAGCACCTGGCTTCTGGCTTGGGATCGGCGTAGTTCCAGCTGTAGTGGCCATTTCGGGGGTGAACCAAAGGAAGCAAGACCTTACTTTCTGTCTCTCTCTCTCATTGTCTAACTCTGTCTGTCAAATAAAAAAAAAAAAAATCTCCAGAGATGAGAGTTGTCATCCTCTCTTTGATAAGAGAGCAATGAGGAAAATCTTGACAAAGGGAAATCTGTATTCTATTTTTTAGCAAAACTGGGTCAGTAAAAAGCTTTTTCCTGTCTGTGTTTCTCAGTTGCCTTCACTATCCTGGAAGCTTTGAATGTACTTTTTTCTTGTCTATGATGTCATAGAGCTACCACCTGCAAGGCAAGCAGATACACTATTTTATTTATTCCTTTGAAAGGCAGAAAGACAATGAATGAGGGAGGGAGAGAAATAGAGAGCACTTTTATCTGACAGCTCACTCCCCAAATATCTGCAATAGCCATCTGTGAGTCAGGCTAAAACCAGGAGGCAGAACACCATGTGGTCTTCCCACGTGGGTGACAGGAACCCATATCTAGGAGCCATCATCTACAAGCTCCCAGGTACAATAACAGGAAAGTGGATCAGAAATAGAGATGGCACTCAATCCAGACAATCTGATTTGGTATGTGGTTATCACAAGCAGTGGCTTATTGCCCAGTTCCCACCCACACATGCACTATTTTAGAAAAATACTTTTGAAAGTCCTGTCAGACTTTTATTTTCCATTTCAGAAATATATTTACATTTATAAATAATTTTATAAAAAGCCTCTTATTTTAGTGATTCTTCCAATATAGTGACCTGAAAATTTATTTGGGACACATTTTGAATGCCTGTCCTCAAAAGTGGTTTTGATTCTGGATAAGTTCCAAATATATTCATTTTAATAATAATTCTATGAATTTTAGTTAAGTTTTTTTATCCAGTTAAAATATGTAGATATGAATTGGAGATGGCTCTCTTATCTCCAGTACATAACCTGATTATAACTTCATGTGAGTTCAACAAGTGTTTGCAAAGAGAGTAAATGTTTTCTTTTTGAAGGACTTTATAGAACAGGAACCAAGAGAAGGATAAAAAATGAAAAATAAAACATAAAAGCAAAATTTTACTGACAACAGTCTCTTTTGGGGGGATGTATTGGCAACTCTGTTCACCACATAATACTCTGAATATTTGCAACTATATGCTAATTTTACAACATACTTCTGAAAGAAAATATATATTAGTAATAAAATGTTCATGTTGATTGAAAAGGCACAAAACTCTTTTCTACTTATATAAAGGTATTTCACAAAACTTTACTGCTTAGGATGCTGGTGTGCCTGCATTATAAGTAATAACTGTCTTGTTATCAGTTGGAGTGAAAGACAGAGTTGTGTAAAGAAAACATATAATCAGTATCCTATAAGTCACTGGTAGCAGAGGCTAGCATCCATTAGAAAATCAGTGTGCCTCCAGTACAGTAGATAAAGACAGTGTTTGTTATTTTAGTAGTTTTAATTGGCATAATCTTTAATGACAACTGTAGTTATTTAAACTTGAATAAAAATATATTCATGTTTTTTCTAGAAGTCTTGTAGTTGTGTGCAATAAAATAGGAATATGATAATCACATAATATGAGCAAGCCAGTGCCCAACAACTGTTGATATCCAGATTGCTGAGTGACAAATGTGTAAACTGATACTGCTTTACAATGAGGTAGGTGAAGGAGTAAATTATGGCAGGAGAAGTTCAATTACTTAAAGGAGTAGAGGTAATATATCATGGAGGGCATACGATCTAGGACACTTAATTTTAAAGGATGAGTAAAAGATTATTAAAGATGGATTGGAGCTTTGCAAGCTAAGTCAATGAGTCAATGGATAAATGAGGATAAGAGTCTGGTAGGTGATCAAGTTAGATTCAAAGACTATATAAGGGGTTGGAGGATAGAGGCGTGGTGGACATGGATAACCACACATGAGCTAACCTCTATTCCAAATGAATGTTATTTATTGTATCAGGATTAAGATATTAGCCTTCAATCAGCTATTCAATTCAGGTAGATTATCAAATAAATTAACTACATAAATTTGTAGCTTAATTAACTACTTATCTCATTATCTTTCGCAGTGAAATCAAGTCTACAATTCAACAACTAATTAAATAGGATTATTCTTTTCAGGGGTAATATAATGGCATTTTCTTTCCTCTTAGAATGAATGAAACTTCCTGTTCAGCAGTGTACATTTCATCATCAAACTATCAAATTCCCACTGGGCAGCAAGATATTAGTATTTGAATACTTATGATGGTGCTGAAATGTAGTCAGTGATTGTATTTTCTGTGATAAAAATAATAGTAAGAACAACCATTTCTTATGTGTTATGAGTTTGCTGTCTAGTACCAAGACCCTTCAGATGAAAATTCCATTAAAGCAAATCATGCATTAATAATAATAAACATGCATCTCAATAAACCATCAGCATTCATCACTTTAAAATTATTACATTATTCACCATTGGTGGTAGAATTGCAGTCATTCTTGTAGATCATTATCACAAGATCAATGTTTTTAGATTCACAAATAGGTTCTCTTTCAATTAATCTTTTATCAGGAGTCCAGTATTATTTCAGTATGTTAGTATCAAAATATGTCCATGAATATCCATTCATTCATGAACATGGACTTCTCAATTCTGATAGTTAGCTTTTTGTATAGTATCTTTCATTTTACTTGGCCAGCTACTATCCATTATGACTTTTCATTTACACAGCAGCTTTCCTCTGAGGAGCCTGAAGTACTGTAGTTTAATTGTCCAAAAGAAATGGTGTCAGGGTACAGAGAAGGGAGGTAGAAAAATGTGTTTCCTGATTGTCTTAGGGAATTGGGAGATACTTAATTCTAATTCTGGCTTTAAGCCCAGACAGTGAGGCTGTTTCTACACAAGTGAGGTTGTGTGTGAGATTTCTAAATGTTGCTTCATTGAATACATGTACCTGTAGCCCCATTTCAAGAAATTCACAAAGTTGTTTTATTCAAGCCAGTAGCCTTCACCTTGAGGCAGCTTTCTCTTCTCCATCCTTCTCTACCCTAGGGAAATGCAACAGTGTCCAGAGATACTGTGTGTATGTATTTGAGGTAGAAAGGGTTGTACTACTGGCATCTTGGGCATAGAGGTCAAGGATGCTGATAAAAATTCTACGAGGCATAAAACAGCCCTCTATATAGTTACCGAGTTCTGAACGGCAGTAGTGCTGAATTTGTGAAACCAATCTAAGCCTTAATGGTTCAAAAACACTCAATTTCTGTGGCACTTATAGAAAAAAAAACTAACATCAGATAATAATGGTATTTGCTATATATAATGCTGATTTTAGTGAAACCTCATTTCCAATAGGATGAATTCCCAGACTCAGTATAAAATGGTACAATTTTAATTCTGAAAACTAATCTATTAGGGAGTTATTCTCAGCAATAAAATCAATCTGGACCCTAGATTTCTGCCACAGATCCTAAGTAATAAAAGAACTCCTTTCTAATTCCCATTCTATCTGAAATGTCTGAAACCCTCTCTGTTTTTTCCTGGAGTCAAGATAAGCTTTTAACTGATATACCCAGAGCTGACTCATGCAAATGCTAGAAGGGCCTCTGTTTTTCACTGAACAAGATTGACTCCAATTTTACCATCTTCTCTTCCCCTCCCTCCCTCTAAGAAATCGAGCACCATCCTTAACAGGTTCAAATAAGGAGATGCCCTAGCACTGAAATGTCTACAGGAAGGAACATTAATTTAGACCTGCACATAAATCAATCACAGAACTATAGGACTTTCTTGTCAGTTTTACCTTTGTCACTGTTAGCAGGACTTGCTAATCAGCTAGTTCCATGACTGAAACTAATGTTTTTTAGTATTCAATAAAGTTCAGTGCAATATAATAATTTCATAAAACACTATTTGCATTTAATTTACTCTGTCCTTATTTTTCTAAGGCTCTGTTCCAGCTTCCAGATTTCCCTATTGAAAGGATTAGTTACCACATAGTTTATGTGTAACGTGTTATGTTTTGAAGAATGTAGTTAAGGTACATTATTAAGTAATCTGTCAATCAGGTGTATATCAGAACTGTCTCTGGCAAACTTGATAATTATTCATGCCAACTACAGAAGTCACTTAACACTGTCATTTGTAATTTAATTATTCTTCTGTTTGAGATCACATCTATTGATAATCAGATTTCCTAAGCTATTGGACATTGAGCTGGGAACAATTCCATTTTGGTTGGGTACAGTTGGAAAATGTACAAGACACTCCCTTTTTCCAAATGTTATCGTGGTTCCTGAATTTCCTCTGGGTAATTTCTGATTCTTTCAGTATATGAGGAAATATCACCCTATTATATTAACTCTTGAGTCCTCAGAAAGTTTATATATATATATACATATATATAAAATAATCTTATCTTTATAGATATTTACTGCTTAGGATTATGGCCTCTGACTCCTTCTCTTAGAATGTGTTTTCCCCAAGATACTCCTTAGGTCCTAAAGTAAATGGGATCTCTATAAACTTATCCTACCAATCTATGTGCACATATAGACAGGTCAATATTTCCAACGTTCACACACTTAAGAATTAGTCCAGGATTTATTACTATATTGAAAATAGCAAAAATAGAATATATCACTATATAAGGAAAAGCAAAAATAAACAGAATAGTGGCCAGCAATTTCTAATCATGTATAAATAAAACATCTAGTTGCAAATGCGGCTCTTTTTTATTTTTAGTGTATTAATAAAACATCTATATGCATACTTCTCCAATTATTTTTCCTATTTTGTTAGTTTATTAGAATAAAACATTAAGACAATTTGTATTCATTTGGTTATTTCGAATATCAAAATGTTATGGACTGAATAAAAATTTCAGGTAGTGCCCTCTTCATATAAATAATCAAATTCATATATTGAAGCCCTAATGTCCAATGTTACATAGTTGGATAAAGGGTCTTTAAGGGGGTACTTAGGATCAAGGTGAGTTATACAAGTAAGGCCCTAATCCATTAGGACTAGTATCTTTATAAAGCAGCAGATGAGATACCTGAAGTAAAGAAACATGAAGAAAAGCCATGTGAAAACACAGTAAGGAGTCTCTCTGTAGCTAGGAAGAGAGATCTTCCCAGAAACCAACTCTGTTGGAACATTGGTCTTGGATTTTCATCCTCCAGAACTGAAAAAAAATAAAATAAATTTCTGTTGTATAAACCACCCAGTCTGATACTGTTTTATAGTAGCCTGAACAGACCAATCTGTCATGACAAATACCTACTATTCTCTTTGATTTTTTATTATATCATAGCTTAGGAGATAACCTATTTTTGTATATTGTCCAGCACAACATCATCATCAGGTGATTACCAAATTCATTTTTTTGTCCCAGGACCTTTTATTTAAGGAATATAAACTTCATACGGTTCATAAATACAACTTAGGAACTTAAAAAATAATAATTTTTAATGTAAATTACTCTGCCAAATAATTTCCCTGATCTTTTTACCATGATTTTTAAGTATGAAGTTAACCTAATAACTGGAGTATGTCATGTATTTTCCATAGGTACAGAATTATTTACCTGACACATTTATCTAAAGGGCTTGTGCAATCAACCTTATGTATACTTTGTAACATTTACAGATTTTAAAATGGTTTTAAACAATTAACATCTTGGAGTTATTGGCTTCTAATAGAAATGTCTCCAATGACTTAATGGTATCTAGCCCACTGCTTAGATTTCTAATTATGTATTCTTTGGAGTCTACATGTAGACCAGTGCTTAAAATCTAATTTATTCACTTAATTATTTCTTTTTAAGAGGAATATTCTTTTGGGAAGCTACACAGCATATGCATTAGATCTCCATTATCTTTTTCCAGGTACAGAATTTCTCACTAATGAGTGAATTAAGCTTATGCATTAGGACTGTAGCATATCCTGCCATATGATAAGGCAATTCATTGCTTGTGAGAAGAAGAGGATTATTGTAAAATTTTTAAGAAAAAAAATCCCTTTGTTATGCAGGGTATGAAAGAGCAAAGGAGAGGATGAATTAGGAGCAAGAATGAAAAATAATCTCTCTTACTGTGATGCCTATAGCAATTGATGAGGCAGTATTGTTAATGAGGTATTTAGAGGTGGCACAACTGATGCATGCTAAAAATGAAGGCAGAAGAAAACTAATCTTATGTCTTTGCCTAGAATTTTATTAAATTTTTTTCTGACAAGATGTGACAAATGTGCTTCTATTTATGGTTGTATAGACTTCAACATCCACAGTCTTGGGCATCAGTAAGAGTAATGGAGTAGGGGATTCATACTGCAATGATAATGATAACTACCATTAATTAAATGCCTACTAGATGCCAGATATTGCACTAGGCATTTTATGACATCATTTCATGAAATATTTTCCCCATCCCAGAAACTAGGAAACATAGTATTTCTATTTTTTTAACATTGACCTTTTTTCATTTAGCAAACATAAATTTTTTTATATTTATGGGAAATTATGTGATGTTTGTTATATGTATACATTGTATAATATACAGTCAAAATAAATATATTTATCTTTCCAAGGATTTAACAATTATTTGTAGTGAAAGCTTTCAAAATTCTACCCTTTAGGTTTTTTAATAGAGAAATATACAGTAGATTAATATTATCTATAGTGACTATAGATAATATTAAAGATATATAGATATTATAATTATATATAATATATGATTTATTAAAATTATATATAAATATTATATTATGGCCACTATAGATATATAAATACTATAATATTTATATAATTTATATAATATTATCTGTAATATTAATAGAACCTTAATGTGCAATAAAACCCAAGAACTTCTTACTCCTATCTAGCTGTAACTTAGTACTCATTAATCAATCTTTCTCCATCCCTTCCTCCTGACTTCTCTACCACATTCTGGTAACTACTGTGTTTTTTACTATTATGAAGTCAACTGTATTTTAGACTTCACATAGGAACAAGGACATGTGATATTTATCTTTCTGTGTTTGGCTTAATTTAATGACTTCCAGTTGCATCCATGTCATTGTAAATGACAAATTTCTATTCTTTTATGGCTGAGTAGTAATTCATTGTATGTGTCTACCACATTTTCTTTATCTGTTCAACAGTGTTTGGACAGTTAGGCTGTTTCCATTCTTGGCTATTGTGAAGAGTGCTGCAATAAACATGGGAATGCAGATTTCTCTTCAACATGGAAATTTAGTTTTCCTTGGTTATATAACCAGGAATGGGAATTCTGGATAATATAGTAGATCTATTTTTAGTTTTTGAGGAACTTACTTACTTTTTTTTTTATAATGGCTATACTAATTTACATTCTTATCAACAGTGTACAAGAGTTCCCCTTTTCTTTTTATTTATTTATTTTTTTTTCTGACAGGCAGAGTTAGTGAGAGACAGAGAGAAAGGTCTTCCTTCCGTTGGTTCACCCCCAAAATGGCCACTATGGCCAGAGCTACGCCAATCCGAAGCCAGGGGCCAGGTGCTTCCTCCTGGTTTTCCACGTGGGTGCAGGGCCCAAGCACATGGGCCATCCTCCACTGCCTGCCCGGGCCACAGCAGAGAGCTGGACTGGAAGAGGAGCAACCGGGACTAGAACCTGGCGCCCATATGGGATGCCAGTACTGCAAGCGGATAATTAACCAAGTGAGCCACAGTGCAGGCCCCAAGAGTTCCCTTTTCTTCACTTCCGTGCCAACACATTTTTCTGTCTTTTTAATAATAGCCAATCTCACTGGAGTGAGGTTACTTTTCATTGTGGTTTTGATTTGCATTTTCCTGAGGACTAGTGATGTTGAGAATTTTTTCATGTATCTGTTGGCTCTTTGTATGCCTTCCTTTCAGAAATGTCTCAATCTATTGTGGACCTATTGTCCATTTTTAAATTGAATTTTTTAGTTTGTTATTGAATTGTTTGAGCTTATTATGTATTCTGGATTTTAACTCCATTACCAAATATATAGCTTGCAAATATTTTATTTCATTCAGCATGTTGTCTCATCACTCTGTTGGTTGATTACATTTCTGTACAAAAGTTCTTTAGTTTGACAAAATTCCATTTGTCTATTTTTATTTTCTGTGCTTTTAGGCTCTAATCCAGAAAATTGTTTCTATTTCCAAAGGTCTGAAGGGTTTCCTCTATGCTTTTTTCTAATAGCTTCAACATTCAGGATATCACATTTAGGTATTGAATTGATTTTTGAGTTGATTTTTGTACATAATGAGAGATAGTGGTCTAGTTTAATTGTTCTACATGTCAATGTCCAATTTTTCCAAAACCATTTATTAAGAAAAACTAGCCTGTTTCCAATACATGTCCTTAGCAACTTTGTCAACGATCAGTTGGCTGTGGAGATGTAGGTTTATTATTATAGGTGTAGGATCTATAATCTGTTCAGGTGGCCTGTAGATATCTCTTTGTAATAATGCCATTCTGTTTTAATTACTTTGTAATTATTTTAAAGTCAGGTAGTATAATGCTTCCTGCTTTGTTCTTTTGCTAATTATCACTTTGGCTCTTTAGGATCTTTTGTGGTTCTATAAAATTTTATTAGTACTTTTCCTAGTTCTATGAAAAGTGTCATTGGTATTTTGATAGATATCACATTGAATCTGTAAATCACTTTGGATAGTATGCACATCTTAATACTATTGATCCTCTGATCCATGAACATGTCATGCCTTTCCGTTTTTAGTGTGTGTCCTCTTCTATGTTTCCGATTTATACAATTTCATTTCTGGTTATATTTGTTCCCATTATTCCCAATTTTATTTATTGTTGTTGTTGGTGGTGATGGGTTTTTCCTTTGTTTTAGCTGTTGGAGATGGGATTTTTTAAATTTCTTTTCAGATTATTCAGTATTAGTATATAATTGTAATGATTTTTGTATGTTGAATTTGTATTCTGCAAATTTTTTTGTATTTGTGAATTCTAACAGCTTTTAGTGAGATTTTTGGAGTTTTCTATGTATATTATGTTATATGCAAAACATGACTATTTGACTTCCTCTTTCCCATTTTGGGTGCCTGTTTCTCTTTCTCTTGCCTAATTGCACTAGCCAGAAATTCCAGCACCATGTCGAAAAAAAGTAATGAAAAAGGGTATCTTTGTGTTTCAAAACTTAGAAAGAATTCAACTTTCCCCTCATTTAATATGATGTTTCTTGCTTCTTTGTTATAAATGGCTTTTATTATCCTTCTATACCTAATTTGGCAGAATTTTTATCATGGAGGGTTATTGAATTTTATCATATGTCCTTCTGCTTCTATTGAAATGATCATGGTTTTTTTTCATTCATTCTGTTGATATGATGCATCACATTTATTGATTTGTATATATTAAACCATCTTTGCATCCCCAGGATGAATCTCCTTTGATTATAGTGAATGATCTTTTTATTGTGTTCTTGTATTCAGTTTGCTAGTATTTTATAAGGATTTTTGCATCCATGTCCATCAAAGATATTTACTTTTACTGTATTTGAATGTTGTCATGTTATTGTCTGGTTTTGTTATGTAGTAATACTGGCCTCATAGAATGAATTTAGAAAACTTCCCCACTCTTCTATTTTTTTAGAAATTACTTAAGAAGTGTTGGTGCTAATTCTTATTTAGAAGTTTGGTAAAATTCAACAGTGAAGTCATCTGGTCCTGGGATTTTTTTGATGGAACATATTTCATTACAGTCTCAAATTCATTCCTTAGTATTGGTGTGCTTAGGTATTCTATTTCTTTGTGATTTAGTCTTCATCAGCTTTACTTTCCAAGAATTTTTGGGGGGAGATACCAACATTGCTTTCTATAATCTTACTCTGAGTACTACTTTGGCTATATCCTGTAAGTTTTGGTATGTTGTGTTTCCTTTTTCATTTGCCCCAATAAATTTTTTTAAAGATTTGCTTATTTATTTATCTGAAAGGCAGAAGTACAAAGACAAAGTGTGGTGGTAGGGGGTGAGAGAAAGGGAGACAAAGACAGAGAGAGATCTTCCATCTGCTGATTCACTCCCCAAGTAGATGCAATAGTTGGAGATGGGCCAGACTAAAGCCAGGAGCCTAGAACTCCATTTTGTTCTCCCAGGTGGGTTACAAGGACCCAAGAACTTTTGCTGTTTCCACTGCCTTCCCAGGCTTATGAGCAGGAAGTTGGATCAGAAGTGGACATTTCTGACTTCCTCCTCAATAAATTTTTAAATTTCCTCTTTGATTTCTTCCTTGATCCATTGATTGTTCTGGAGTAAGATGTTTGATTTTCATATACTTATGTAGTTTCTAAAATTAACTTGTTTTTGATTTCTATTTCTAGGTTTATTTCTTTGTGATCATACTCAATATGATTCGTATTCTTTTAAATTTGTTGAGACATGTTTGGCCTACTATATGATCTAGTCTGGAAAAGTGTGCATTCCAATACCCATTGGAAACTTATGTGATTTTGGTTGGATCCAGTTGATCTAAGGCACAATTTAACTTGATGTTTCTTTGTTGATTTTCTGTCTATATTATATGTTGATTTCTGAAAGTGGTGTATTTGCTTTATATATTTAAGTACTTCAATACTGGGTGCATATATATTTACAAGTGTAATTATCTCTTGCTGGATTGAGCCTTTTATCACTATACAGTGATCTTTCTGGTCTCTTTTTATTGCTTTTGATTTAAACTCCATTTTATCTGATAGAAGTATGGTTACTCCTGTTTTTTTCTGGGTTCCATTTGCAAGGAATATCTTGCCTTGTTCTTTCAGATTCAATATATATGTGTGTGTGTGTGTGTGTGTGTGTGTGTGCGTGTGTGTGTGTCTTTAAAGAAGTGGGTTTCATGCAAGCAACACATAATTGGGTTCTGTTCTTTAATCCAGTTAGTCATTTTGTGTCTTCTCATTAGACAATTTATTGCATTAACATTTAAGCAAATTATTGATAGGTAAAGTCTTGCTACTGCCATTTTGATACAGGTTTTATGGTTTTATTGTGGTTCATTTCTTTCTTTCTTTCTTCTTCTCTAATTATCTTCATTGGTGAATAAGTGATTTTCTCCAGTGATGTACTTTGACCCCTTGTTTATTGTTTTTGGTAAATCTGTTACAGGTTCTTGCTTTGTGGTTACCTTGAGGCTTACAGAAACATTATTTGGGCTGTAACAAGTTACACTGATATGAGAACAACTTAACATTGTTATAAAAATAGAGAGACAAGCACAAAATAAAAAAATAAAGAAGTGCAGTGCCAATATCCCTATGAATACCAGTTCGAGTCCCAGATGTTCCACATCTGATCCAGTTCTCTGCTAATGTGCTTGGGAAGGCAGCAGAAGATGGTCAAGTCCCTGGACTCCTGCCACCCACATGAGAAACCCAGAATTTATTTCCTGGTTCCTGGCTTTGGCCTGGCCCACCTGTAGTCATTGCAGTCATTTGGGGAGTGAACCAACAGATGAAAGCTTTCTCTCTCTGTGTGTCTCTCCACACTCTGTATACCTCTTGCTATTCTACATTTGTGCTTCATTACTCTGCATATTTTGAATTTTTAATGTTACATCTGATGTCTTTCAATATTGTCAGTGTCTTAACATTTTAATGATTATTAGTGATTTTAATATTTAAGTCCTCACAGTAAAGATAGATGACTTATACACCATGTTTAGTATATGATGGCCTTCTGAATTTGTTTGTTTAGTTACTCTTTCCAATGTGTTTTCTGTATATATTCTTATTTATTGACATCTATTTCTTTCATTTTGAACAACTCTTTTTAGCATCTCTTGCATCTTGATTGTGATATGTTCTCTCAGCTTTTTTTTTCGGTAAGAGAATGCCTTTATCTCTCCCTCATATCTGAAATATTGTTTCAGTATTTTGGGATGGAAATTATTTCCCTTCAATACTGTGAAATTCTGGATGAAATGCTCTCTCTTGGCCTGTGAGGTTTCTCCTGAGAAGTCTGTTTTCAGGTGAATTGGGACCACTGAAGGTGTTATTTCCTTCAAAAGAAGGTTACAGGATTCAGAATCCTTTTTTTTTTTTTTTTTTTTACCATGAAGAGCTGGACTCTAATATGATGTAGGGTAGACTTGAGTTGGGCTGATTCTGACTAATGAGCTTTGCCTTTCCTATTCCAGGATAGTTGTATGTTTCTCCAGTTTTGCAATGTTTTCTGCAATTATCTCTTTGACTATGCTCTGTAATCCTTTGGCATTTTCAAGTTCCTTGTGAATCCTGATAACTCAAAATTTGCTCTTTTCATACTGTTCGTATTTTCCATAAACTTTAGTTCTTCCTCTGATTCTTTTTCTTTATTCCTCCAATTACATATTTTCAGATAGCCTGAATTTCAGCTCATTGTTTCTCTATTCTGTATGCTTTATTCTGCTATTGATGACTTCTACCATGTTTTTAATTGTCACTTGAAGGACTTCTGCTTGAGTTTGTTTAGCTATTCCCATCCCTGTATCAAAAATCTGCTAAGGGGGTCAGTGCTGTGGTGCGGCGGGTTAATGCCCTGGCCTGAAGCGCAGGCATCCCATATGGGCACTGGTTCTAGTCCCAGCTGCTATACTTCCGATCCAGCTCTCTGCTACGGCCTGGGAAAGCAATAAAAGATGGCCCAACTCCTTGGGTCCCTGCATCCACATGGGAGACCTGGAGGAAGCTCCTGCCTGGCTCCTGGCTTCGGATTGGCACAGCTCCAGCCGTTGCAGCCAATTGGAGAGTGAACCATCGGATGGAAGATGTCTCTCTCTCTCTCTCTCTCTCTCTCTCTCTCTCTCTCTCTTGCTGTGCCTCTTCGAACTCTCTCTGTGTAACCTGACTTTCAAATAAATAAATAAATCTTTAAAAAATCTTCTAAAATATTGACTCACTTCTCTGTGTTTCCTTGAATTTTGTTACATTTCCTTATGACAACTATTTTGAAACCTTCTAAGCATTTGGAAATTTCAATTCCTAGATAGTTGGTTTCTAATGTCCTTGGTTCCCTGGTCATTATTGATGCTTGTTGATGTTCAAAATCTTCTGCGCATTAAAGGATTGCTTATGTCTATCTGGCTTTGTTTCTGGATGTCCTAGAAATTCTAAGCACTCTGCTGATTTTCACTGATTCTATGGAATTCAGCACTAGATAGCATCCTTCTCTATTTGTCCCAGGTCCATGGTTGATGTTTTTACTGAATCAGACTTTAAATTTTCCCTAATCTCAAGTTTGTTCCAAATTTGCAGTTGATATATTGTTCAGTATGTACAGGGAAATTCTCTGAAAAGGAGTAGTGTATCTCTATAAGCATCTTCCTGGGTCTGTGGTGGGCTAAGACTCCTTATCCTGTGTCGGCAAGTGCCATGATGCTAGATCACATTTGGAGTCCTCAGCCTACCACCATTGCAGCCTGCAGATAGGACCAAAACTCATCTGGCTACAGTCTATCTATTGAGGAAGTAGTCTCACTTGCTCATACCATACCTATCAGCTATCAACCACTTGTGATGCTGACTGGGGTAAAAGACTGGTCAGCTGGGACCATAGACATTCACTGGGCCCTGAAGTAGTTCCTGGCTTAGGGGCAGGGATCATTAGAATATGCTCACTGCTAGGTTTTATTAGCCTCACATTAAGTTGCAAAATATTCATGTGATTACTTGCTATCTGCCAGAGGTTGTAGGAGGGGTATAGAGGCAGACCCTAAGCTATACAGCTAGGCCCTACGTGATACACAACTTAGTTTCACAATCACCAGGCCCTATACAATCTTAAGAGTACACATCAAGTCTGCAAATGATGAGTGGCTATATAAACCAAAACAAGTCCATTTCATCAAAGCATAGGTCTCTAATAGATACTGGAGCAAAACCAGAGGTTTGTCCTCTAGAGTTGATAATCAGTAGGATCTGCCCAGGATTAGATTTAGTCTAGTCTTGAGTTACAAGGGACAGTCATGTGGTCCCATGCTATCTGTCGAAAGTTGGAGAAAAATTGATAGATTAACCCTTTAGCCCCCAGTCCAGCCCCTGGTTGGTCACATCTGACTCCCATAATTACAGTGTCTGAAGTACTTGGAATATCCATCAAGCCCAGTAAAGGCCTTCAGTGCCTAACACCAAAATGAGTCCAACCTTTGAAGCACAGGTGTCTCACTGACGCCAGGCAAGTGAAAACACTCAGTTAGCAAGTTCTCTAGTACCAGAGGCATTTGGGCTTTATCTCCTGCTAGTTCTTGGTGTGGTAGTACTGGCTCTGAGCTGCAAGGCTTGGTATAGCAATCCCTCTCTCTTAAAGATGGGGATTCTGCTGTCAGCTGGCTGTTGAGATATGGTGGCAGAGGTTGCCTGTCTGTGGAAGCTTTACCCTTCACTACATAGTTATGGGACTGGGGCCTGGGGCTTGGGTGTTTAGTCTGACAGTTTTTTTGCTGTGTGCCTGGCTCTGGGATTCAGTTTAGTCTCCCTCTCACAAGCAGGAGGCATTTTTTCACGCAGTGCTTCTTGGAGCTGAGTGAGGGTTGAAAGGGGCAGCAATTTCCTTATTGCTTGCTTCAATGTGACTTTTCTTGTAACAAGATGAGGCACTGTGGCTTCTCATCTGGATTCTCTAGCTCTTGTTATGGTGATCTGGTATGTGTGTAACTATTCACATTTATGTCTCTGTGTGGATGTGTTCACTGGAGTCTCTTCCTCGGCTGCCATCATGGTTCCCAACACAGTACTTCACTTTTAAAAATAATAAAGCCAAGGTAGAAGTGAAGTTACTTTCTCTAAGATAGATGAAGATGCCAGGATTTTAATTTGCACATGGGTGAATTGCTTTCCAATTAGAAATTATAACACACACACACACACACACATACTCGTGTATGTACAAGTAGAGGTATATAGATTTGAATTTAATATTGGATACATGATTCAGGAAGATGGTATTGAAAATTGAGTAAGTTATTTATCATTAAGTGACTCATCTGCTAATACCATGCCTAGCTTATTAAATTTTTATATTGTAGAGCTGGACGTCTCATAAGGAACTGACAACAGGGAGCATAGCACTACTAAAATTGGCTTTGTACAAAATCTATTCATTGGCAAATGCCCTAAACAGCACTCTGGCCTCAGAATCAGCCCTTAAGGCATTTGGATCTGACTAAAAAGCCCATGAGAATTTCTCAGGCATTTTGCACTGTGGCAAAAATGACCTAAATGAAAGATCTCTGTGAGAAAGATCCCAGTGGAAAGAAGGGGCCATCAAAGAAGGAGGTACTTTTCTCTAAAGGGAAGAGAAAACTTCCACTTTGATTATGGCCTTGTCTAAATAAGCTCAGAGTTTGTGAACTCAAGAGGCTTCCATAGCCTTGGCAGCTCATGACAAGAGCCTCAGGTGATTACTGACATCATAAATAAGTGTGTCAATTGTTAAATCAACAGCAGGAGTCACTGTGCACTTACTCCCCTTGTAGGATCTCTGTCCTTAATATGTTGTACTATGCGAATTAACAGTAAAACTATTCTTCAAACAGTATTCTATACTTTGTGTGTCTGTGTAGGTGCAATCTGTTGAAATCTTTACTTAGTATGTACTAAGTTGATATAAAGATAATATATATATAAAGATAATTATATATACATATATATGTATATAAAGATAATTAAAAATGAATCTTGAAGAATGGGATGGGAGAGGGAGTAGGAGATGGGATGGTTTGCAGGTGTGAGAGTGGTTATTGGGGGAAAAACCACTATAATCAAGAGCTGTACTTTCGAAATTTATATTTATTAAATAAAAGTTTTCAAAAAGAAACAAAATCTATTTGTGTCATGTAAAGTCCTTTATAATCTGGCTTCTGACTTATTCCCTGACCTTATTTTTCACTCACTCTCACATAGATACTCTTTTATTCATGCAAATCTTAACTACTTTAGGCTTCCTATATCTGTCATATTTTTTTATTTCTTCATGTCTTACTCCTCCCTTGTTCTGATTAAATAACCCATACACATAACCCTGAATACATATCCACTCTGATGTAAAGATTTACCTTCTGCAGAACATCTTCTCTGACCATTCTACCTCTATGATGTCTTTGCTTAATTCACATTTTGGTTTTCATGCAGTACCCTGTGCATAGTTTATTATAGGATAGATAGATTATTGGCAGCATTTATTTTTGTCTTCCTCTCATTTAACTATTAAATATTTAATGTTAGCTATTCCCATAATAATATTGCATATTAAAACACCCCAAAACTCAATAGCCTACAGCACTTATTCTCCTGCCTAGATTATTAGGGTAGTTGTATTTCATTTTATTAATGAGAGGCTCAGGGCCCGCACTGTGTGCCGTAGGTTAAGCCTCGACCTGCAACACCGGCATCCCATAGGGGTGCTGGCTTATGTCTCAGCTGCTCCTCTTTGGATCTTGCCCTGGACCAATAGCGATGGTAAAGCAGTGCTAGATGCCCCAAGTGCCTAGATCCCTGAACTCACATGGAAGGCCCAAAAGAAGCTCCTGACTCCTGCCTTTGAATAGGCCCAACTCTGTCCCTTGTGGCTATTTGGGGGAGTGAACCAGCAGATGGAAGACCTTTCTCTCTGTCTCTGCCACTGTCTATAACTCTGCTTCTCAAATAAATAAATAAATACATCTTTTAAAAAACCCACAATGCCAAAGATAGCAAGACCAGACATTATTTTTACCAGTATAAACTCAAATGGCAGAGCTGGCACTATGGCTTAGTGGGTAAAACTACAGCCTGCAGTGCTGGCATCCCATATGGGTGCTGGTTCAAGACTCGGCTGCTCCTCTTATGATCCTGCTCTATGCTATGGCCTGGGAAACAATAGAAAATTGCCAAAGACCTTGGGCCCCTGCACCCACATTGGAGACTTGGAAGAAGCTTCTGACTCCTGGCTTTGGATCAGCACAGCTCTGGCTGTTGAGGATATCTAGAAAGTGAACCAGCAGATGAAAGATCTCTCTCTCTCTTTCTCTCTCTCTCTCTAACTCTACCTTTCAAATAATAAATAAATATTTAATTAAAAAACTCAGATGGCTTGAGTTTCAGAAGAGTGATTTAAATGAGTTTTAAATGTCACACTGTGAGTAGACAGAAGACTCAAGCTAAGATTTTATAATTCAATAAAAAGTTTATGTTTATTAATTAGTTTTATTTTATGCAGAACTTCAATAAGATATGTACTCATATAGACTCCAAACCTCTGGAGATAAACTTGGGGTGCAGAATTGTTGACACAAATTTTCTAAAATTTATACAAGTGTTAAATGGTCAAGGCCAAGGTTCAAACCCTGTACCTAACTCCCAAATATGATCTCTTAACCATTATACAATCTAGCTTTCCAACTGCTCCCTCTTGCCACTAATATCTGTCAATTTATTGATGATTCAAGAATTATAGGATTTCAGAAGAGAAATTGAGTTATACACTCTAAAGAGTTGGTTCTGTGTCCTGGAATCAAGATAGAGGTGTTATCTACAAACACACACACATATGCATCTGTGCACATTTCAGAGGATTGCAGACCCTATGGAGTAGGTATTAAGGCAGCTGTTCACGATTCTAAGTTTCTTCATTGCACTATAAAAAGACCTCTAGATTTCTAGTGACTAGACAATCAAAATACCATAAACTGGGTAACTTAGAAACAACAGAAATTAATTTTTCCTGGATCTGGGAGCTGGGAAAGTGCCGACAGATTATATGTCCGGTGAAGAGTCATTCTCTGGTTTACACGTGGTACCTTCAGAATGTATATTCCCATGGCAGAAGGAAGCATTGTGCTGTTTTCAGCCTCTTATAAGGGTACCAGTCCTATTCAGGAGAGCTCCTCCTCCTTAATCTCATGACATCCTCAAAGGCCCTGCCTGCAAATACCATCACTTTGAGAATGATGCTTCAACATAAGAATTTGAAGGAGATACAAATAGTCCATAGCATAGGTAAACAACAGGTCATCAATAAAGGATAGCAGTCAGGTGTTTGTACAACTTGAAATAGGCTTGCAGCATAGCTATTGCAATACTGCTCTTCATTTATAAAATAAATTTAGGGTTTTTTTTTGGTCTGTTTGTTTTATATTGTTAAGCTTCAGTACAGACTTCAGTTCTGCTCTCTGTGAGAGCCTTGATTTTTTTTTTCCTGTCAGATTCATTAGCCAAGGAAAAAAGAAATGAAGTTAAAGAAAGGTATAAGACATCCTTCCTGTGATTGAGGTAGATCAAATTTAACACAGAACAATTATATCAAAACTAGCAATCAAACCCAATATGTTCTCATTATGGCTACACTATTTTGATAAATTATAAAACAGCAATTGAAGATCTACATGGATACATAGATAGGCTAGGATACAGACTGTAGGTATCCAACATATGTTTCAATCCCCTAGTTGATGAAGAATTATCTAGAAACATAAGGTTGCAGAGATAAACACACATATATTGAGGAAACATATCACTTTAAACTGCTAATTCAATCAGATATGAGTAAAAATGTCAATCAAATACCACCAAGTTAAATTGCATTGTATTGCTCTTTCTCAGGAACTAGCTAATTCAATCCTAGCACATAGATTTTTTTCATCAATTTTTAATTTGCTTAATTTTTGTGAGCTGGTGGTTTAGAAAATTTTCCATTTTCTGAATTCAGACTATAGGGATAAGGCCATGTGCTATTCTTTCTCTGAGTCATTTTCATTTCAGTATAGATTTTATAGTTCATTACCTGTCAATCAGTTTTAAATGGCACAATATTCATTTTATCATGTTCTGTAAAACTGTTTTATGCTTCTTTCAATGTTGTACATTCATTCTAGACTGAGCCCTATTTATTTCTCTAAGAGCTGTAGCCATCTGTAGCTGTGCACATTTGAACATGTATTTACTCTAGCAAATGAAATATTTTGCTTTATATAGTATATTCATTTAGGATATTTATTCAAGCAATGAATACCAAAGAAGCAATAGAGTATAACTGCTTTATCTGTGAAAGCTATTTTATGCTCTATATTTTAGTCAATTCAAATTTTTTTTTTTTGACAGGCAGAGTGGACAGTGAGAGAAAGAGACAGAGAGAAAGGTCTTCCTTTTGCCGTTGGTTCACCCTCCAATGGCTGCCGCGGATGGTGCTCGCGGCCGGTGCACCGCACTCATCCAATGGCAGGAGCCAGGTGCCAGGTGCTTTTTTCTGGTCTCCCAAGCACTTGGGCCATCCTCCACTGCACTCCCGGGCCACAGCAGAGAGCTGGACTGGAAGAGGGGCAACCGGGACAGAATCTGGCGCCCCGACCGTGACTAGAACCCGGTGTGCCGGCGCCGCAAGGCGGAGGATTAGCCTGTTGAGCCACGGCACCGGCCATCACTTCAAATTTTGAAGAATACGGATTTTAAGGTCCTGATACTGTGTATTTTGTCACTGATCATTTGTGATTAATTAAACATAGGTATGCAACTAATATGCAAACACCAGGGCAGTGAAGCACAAATGTGGAATCCCTAAATGTTCATATAAGTTAACAGTTAACTATGTTACAAAAGGAAAATGATGTAATTTTTTAAATGAAAATGTATGGCCGGTGCTGTGGCTCACTTGGCTAATCCTCCGCCTGCTGCACTGGCACCTCTGGTTCTAGTCCCGGTTGGGGCGCCAGATTCTGTCCTGGTTGCTCCTCTTCCAGTCCAGCTCTCTGCTGTGGCCCAGGAGTGCAGTGGAGGATGGCCCAAGTGCTTGGGCCCTGCACAGGCATGGGAGACCAAAAGGAAGCACCTGGCTCCTGGCTTGGGATCAATGCAACGCATTTGGGCGGTGAACCAACGAAAGGAAGACCTTTCTGTCTGTCTCTCTAACTCTGCCTGTCAAAAAAAATGCATGTCTTTTTGTTTTGCTATTGTTTGTTTTATTTGATAATTTTCTCCGTATTTAATAGGCATAGGTTTTATTTCTTCTCCTTGCTTCAAGAGATATTGAAGAGTCTTTCAGTGTTATCTAAAAAAATCTGGATGTATCATAAATCAATGAAGAAAATTTAGAAAAAAAATCCCTTAGGAATTAATTAGCTCAGGTACAATTTTACTGAGGAAGCTATGTTTTGACTTCTGATCTATTAAATAATATAAGGAATAATTTATTTATTTATTTATTTTTTTTTTTTTTTTTACAGGCAGAGTGGACAGAGAGAGAGAGACAGAGAGAAAGGTCTTCCTTTTGCCGTTGGTTCACCCTCCAATGGCCGCCGCGGACGGCGCGCTGCGGCCGGCGCACCGCACTCGTCCGATGGCAGGAGCCAGGAGCCAGGTGCTTTTCCTGGTCTCCCCATGGGGTGCAGGGCCCAAGCACCTGGGCCATCCTCCACTGCACTCCTGGGCCACAGCAGAGGGCTGGCCTGGAAGAGGGGCAACTGGGACAGAATCGGTGCCCCGACCGGGACTAGAACCCGGTGTGCCGGCGCCGCAAGGCGGAGGACTAGCCTGTTGAGCCACGGCGCCGGCCGATAAGGAATAATTTAAGAAAGATATACTTATGCAATACTTTCTTAGAACATAGCCCCCAAAATATTTTATATAACCTTTTCTGAAAAAGCAATTTCCAGTTGTAATACTTTATTTTATGCCGGTAAACCAGCTCTCTAGAAAAACAAATGCAACTTGTACTTTTGCCTTTGGATGTTTCCATAGTGTAAATTTTTCTACCACTATCAGTTTGAAAATAACAACATTTGAGCAATTGTTTCTTAGGTGCTGAATAGCCAGCTGAACATATTATTCCTTTCCACAATCTGATGTAAATTTTTGTTTACCTTTAAATTAATTTATTCTTAATAATATCACAGGAGAAATAATCTTCTCACTGTATCAGGGGTCTTCAGCATCATCTCTTTACCAAACATCTCATTTTTCCTTCCATAATTCACATAACATATAGTTGTTCATACACTTTCACAAGAGGCAGGAAACAACTTTACCATCGCCACTCTCCTTTTTCTCACTGCTGATACATGGGATTCCCATTCATCCTTCCTAACTCATTTCTTTTCCTGTAACTAACACTCCTGTGTAAGCCTCACTACTTCCCTCTCCTCTTTCCAGATAGCTACATTGATTGTATTTATCAGGTCACTTCAAGACTTCGATACCTTATTTTTCCTTTTCCTATTACTATTTATATACTTTTATACCTTAATACAACAATTTATTTTCATGACTTTGTCACATAGTTATATTTATTTGTAATATGAATGGTGCTTTATGTGTAATACGAATGGGGCATTTGTATACGGAATATATTATGTCCTTATATGATATATACTTTTACCTTCATACAGATTACTATAATCTGTTCTGGTTTTCTCCTTTGAAGAAAACATCTTGAGGCAAGTGTTTCTCTGAGAAAATATGTATAAGCAGTTAGTCCAATGCTATATACACAGAAGGATTCCTGGTATTTTTCTGATATTTTCATCTTTTACATTGTCTTTATCAGGCTAAGTATTCTATGCTCTCTGTAGGTCTACTTGCTAAATACTTAGGTCATTTTTAGCTCTCTCTTATGACCTTTATATAAGTTCCACAGGAAAAAAATAAGATTTTTACCTGATGTCCTTTTTTTTTAGCTTCCTGAAACTCTGAACTTAGTGTTTCCATAACTGTTTATTGTGCATTTTTTATAAAACATACTAAGTTGACAGTTGATTTCAAGGAGACAAGATTAACACCAATGGGATAACTAGATAATATAATATCACTTTTGCTTATATTTTTATTTCAAATTACATGATTGAAATACAGTGTATCAACTATATTTTGTAGCTTGCTCTGTCTCAAAATAGAGTTTTATATTTTAACAAATAAAGTGCTTTTTTTTTTTTCAAGGAAAGCCTTTTCTGTAAAAGCAGCTTGAAAAACCACTGGTCCAGAATATGTGATTGGTAGTACAAGCTGAGAGGCTTATGAAATGCAAATTGGGTAAGCACTAGGAAGCAGAGTGTTGAGTTAGGAGAAATGCCAAAAATACTTGGAGGCTCTCAACATAGGGGGAATAATAAACAAAACCATAGAAACCGAGGTGACTATATGCCTCATGTCTCTGGATGAGTGATTCCTTTGGGTTCAAAGGAATCATATAGAGACATAGTTGCAATAGGTTTCAGCATGTGATACTGGAAACACATCGAGCCAAAAGCTGCAGGGGAAGATTCTGAGATTTAGTGGTGCAAAGAAACAATCAAGCTTCCACTTTTTCTTCTCTAAGAGGAGACGACAGACCTATGGGACAAAAATGTGTACAGATGCTACGTATCTGATTTCAAATCCTGAGACAAACATTTAGCAGCTGTGTGATCTATGTAGAGTTGCTAGATTAAAAATTTAGGACCCATAGTTTAATTTAAGTTTTAAATGACTAATAGACAGCTACTTAATAGAATGTTTCAAATACTGCATGAGGTATATTTATATGCTTAAAGAGGAATTCTACATATGAATTTGAAATTCAGCTACTCATCCTGTATTTTATTGGGTATAACTAACAATCCTAGAGCTAGGCAAATTATATAATTTATCAATATTTTTATTCTCATATACAATAAAATGGTGTTGGCTGATGCCACAGCTCACTAGGCTAATCCTCCGCCTGCGGCGCCGGCACCCCAGGTTCTAGTCCCAATTGGGGCGCAGGAGTCTGTCCTGTTGCTCCTCTTCCAGTCCAGCTCTCTGCTGTGGCTCACAAAGGCAGTGGAGGATGGCCCAAGTCCTTGGGCCCTGCACCTGCATGGGAGACCAGGAGGAAGCACCTGGCTCCTGGCTTTGGATTGACACAGCGTGCCGGCCTTAGCAGCCATTTGGGAGGTGAACCAATGGCAAAGGAAGACCTTTCTCTCTGTCTCTCTCTCTCTCTCTCTGTCTAACTCTGCCTGTCAAAAAAAAAAAATGGTGTTGATAATGTCAAATGGAACAGATGTTATGAGAATAAATACATACACTCACACAAACACACATGGCATGTAAAAATATTTGGAAAACACCTGATTCAAAGAAGTTCTTATAATTATTACTTAAACAAGCACTATGCTTATTATGTAATCACAAAGGGACTTTATTTTTCTTCTTCTTACATTTTAACATGTATTTCCTGGAGTTAGTTCTTTCCCTCACCTTTGATGGAATGTAGGTAAATACCATTAATGTGTAGTCAATTCATGGCAACAATTCTCCAAGCAGCAATTAATGATCCTGTTCATTTAGTAGTCTATGTGTAAGTCTTGATTAAAATTGAGATCTCTCTCCTTCTCCTGTTTAGTTCTATCTTAGAAGGTCAGTATTATGAACTCCTGTGTTTCATTATCTGACCACAGGAAGATATATAAGCAGGAAATTGTGATTGGATAAATGTAAGGGTAAATTATTCCATCATTTAGGTTTGGAGTAAAATAGAAACAAAGATCTATTTTTAATATATCAGTTATAGCAACTATTTGTATTATAGAACATTTTAAACTACACCTTATGCTATGTCATGCTATGTATGTGTGTAGGTATGCTACATCTCGGCAAATATTTTATTCTCATAGTATTGATGCAGTTTGTTTTTCCTCTCCAGCAAATTAGCTTCCTTCGACCTCAGTACTAAGACATCTTGTTGACATCCTCCTACACTACAACTTGTCAGGTCATTAAAATTTTATCTTATTTCCTAAGGTGCCAACAATCTTTTCCAAATTAATTTTGTCATTAACTTATTGAGTAACTTTTCTATTCTAGAATCCTCGAACTCTGAATATATTTCTTACAGCAGACATCTGAGTAACAATTAAATGACCTCCAATCAATTTTTGAAAATGACAGTGTAGAGTTAACACCTGTAATTTCTGTAATTTGGTTATTTTCCTCAACAAATGAAATTGATAAAGGTTGGACAAGTTTAGTCTCACCAAGACCTATCTTTGGCTGTAGATTATACAACAAATAGGTTTCTGGTCCACTCCTGAGCAAAGCATTGGTGTTGTCCTTTCTGCCTTGGCTCAGCAACATAGCATATTTCAGACAATCAAGAAAAAAAATCAGCCTTTATTTTATTTGAATTGATAAAAATAATTACTTAAAAGAATTAATTATTTGGAAAACTGTTATTTTTTGTTGTGTTTTTAAAGAAATCCAAAACAAAATCCAAATATTTTAAAAAATAATATTACAGTAACTTTCAATATAACCACTCAACCCTAAAAAGATTCCAAATATCATTATAATTTAAACAATATTTTAAAAAATATGTTCACCAGTTGCGAGGTAGAAGGTTGAATATGCAGGCGCCGGCGCTGTGGCATAACAGGTAAAGCCACCGCCTGCAGCACCAGCATACCATACGGGCGCAGATTCTAGTCCCGGCTGCTCCACTTCCCATCCAGCTCTCTGCTATGGCCTGGGAAAGCAGTAGAATATGGCCCAAGTCCTCAGGCCCCTGCATCCATGTGGGAGACCTGGAAAAAGCATCTGGCTACTGGCTTCGGATCAACACAGCTCCAGCCGTTGCAGCCAATTGGAGAGTGAACCAGTGGATAGAAGACCTCTCTCTCTCTCTCTGTCTCTCTCTCTCTGAGCCTCTTCTCTCTCTGTGTAACTCTCTGACTTTCAAATTAACAAATAAATCTTTTTTTAAAAAAGTTTGAATATGCATAGTTAAGCTTAATATTTGAAACTAGAAAAGGGTTTTCTAAAACTGTAGGAAAATAAATGTGGATGATTCAAGATGGATGAAACAAAAATAAGCTTCCTTTGGAATCCCCAAAAAGAATATTATACTAAAATTAAATTAGAACAAAA
The DNA here is from genome assembly GCA_949820135.1 of Sylvilagus floridanus. Taxonomy (NCBI): domain Eukaryota; kingdom Metazoa; phylum Chordata; class Mammalia; order Lagomorpha; family Leporidae; genus Sylvilagus; species Sylvilagus floridanus. Next base: position 23,708,232 of record OX463231.1, read on the forward strand.
AGGATTCTAGATAAATTACAAGAGATTTCTATAAACTTAAAAAAAATTTTGAAAATTGTAATACCAGTACAGGATTGTTGGTGTTTCAACTGGGGCTACTCTTTTAAAATTGGCTTAGGCCTTAGGAATTATAACTGTGTGTTTTTAATTGTGGATTGTTGAAAGATTGTCACTTTTTAAATTTTTTTTGCCACTGTTTCCTACCGACATGTTGAGAATATACTCTTTTTTGCAGCTTTCACGAATCCACTTATATTTCCGTTGTGAAGATCAGTCAATCACTCCACAGATATTGAATATCTACTTACTTGAGCTGTGCCAGACCTTAATTGAAGAGATAGCAAGGTGTGTTGTGACAAATGGGAAACAGAAAATAGTAAAAGTTCGAAAACTCAATTAATACATTTTTGAAGTTTAAAAATCAAACTTTGAGCTAGCATGTTGAATTATGAAACATTCCAGGATAGAACTCTAGAATCATATAAGGGAGAGAATCCTGGAGCCATCCAGAGCTGGGGGCAGGCTTCATTGGTCACTTACTAACTCATCCACCTACTGGCTGTGGGACTCTGAACTAATTTTCTTAGTTCCCCTGTACATTAGCATTCCTCCTCAAGTTGCTAGGTACTCGGAATAGACATGGCCATACATTTAGTGTTTGTTGTTGCTATTTCAAAACAAGAGGTTTTACGATTTGTTTTTTTAATAATGGTTGAAAACAAAATTGGAAGTAGGAATGTTGAATCTGTGAAACATCTTGTGTAATTGGAGTGAAGCATTTTCTTTAGAATGTGAATTAGACTTTACATAAATATTGAAATGCTGAATGAGTTAGAAAGAGTAAGAGTAAAGGGCTGACAAATTGTTATTGTCACATTGTTTTTTAAATTTTATTCATTTATTTGAGAGGCAGAGTTACAGACAGAAAGAGAGGGAGAGACAGATGGAGTGGTCTTCAATCTGCTGATTCACTCCCCTAAAGCAAGGAGTCAGAAGCTTCTTCCAGGTCTTCTACATGAGTGTGGAGGCCTAAGTACTTGGGCCATCCTCCACTGCTTTCTCAGGTGCATTAGCAGAGAGCTGGATCCAAAGTGGAGCAGCCAGGACTTGAACCATTGCCCACATGGGATGCTGACATCTTAGGCAGTTTGACCGCTATGCCACAAGGCCAGCACCTACCTTCTCTTTTTGAGTTGATTAATAAAAGTTTATTGGGATAATGTACTAGCTGAAAGTCTATTTATCTGCTTACAGAAAATTCTCCACATATGAGTTAATTCTAAAAGTATTGATAGAATTTTGTTTTAGTTATTTTTTTATAGAAATTAGAGAGCAAAAGCTGCATGCTGACAGAAACATCTAATTCTTTTAAAGTTATAAATATCCTAATATAAATAGTCATACTCATTCTTCCTGGAAGATAGCCAATGAACAACATTTCCTTATTTAGTTTCACAAAGTGTCACAGATTGTCATCTAATCACCTTCATATCTCTCTCTTCAAAAAGAAAACACATTTAATTTTTGAAACAACTTGAAAACTATAATCAATTTAAAATGGTTAACATTTCAGTCCACCTTTGATTTCTGAATGGCAGTCTTGTTTTGCTTTTCTGTTCTTCTTTCCCTTTTAAGTTGTCAATTCATTCCTTTGCTTCCATGCTAATTTTAAATGAAGCATGCAATCACCTGTGACATATTATGTGTTAAAGCTCTATGAATATTTCATTTCTCTGCATCCTTCCAAAGTCACATTTCTTACTGCAGGTAGAAATTAGCATGTAGTTCCTTCTATCCTGCTTGGGTGAGTACCTTTCAGTCATTTGCTTTGCCTGTTCAATTTAGTATTGTAGATTGTATTTGACTTTCCCTGCAGTTTTTATTGTCTTGGAACTGCTACATCTACTCCTTGCATGATTTGGTCTAAGTGAACACTATTGTTCTCTCTCCTAGTCTGTACATTGACAGTAGTTAGATTGGTTGAATCTTAGTTCCTACATAAACAAAGAGGAAGAAAAGAAGGAAGGGAATAAAGGAAGGAAGGGAGGGAGGGGAAGGAAAAGAGAGATTTTAGTGGGAGGGAGTGAGGGAAGGGAAAGCAAAGAAGAGAAAGAGAGCAAGATAAAAAGATAAGAAAAAAGAAACTAGAATTTATAAATGTGTATTGTAAAATACTAAAAAGAGAATCTATAATACATTTGACACAATAGACAGCCCTGGGCCTCAAACAAATATATATCCCCTCCATCTCCTTGGGCCCCTGCACCTGTGTGGGAGACCCAGAAGAAGCTCCTGGCTCCTGGCTTCGGATCGGCATAGCTCTGGCCATTATGGTTATCTGGGAAGTGAACTAGTAGATAGAAGACACCTCTCTCTCTCTCTCTCTCTCTCTCTCTCTCTCTCTCTCTGCCTCTGCCTCTGCCTCTCTGTAACTCTGCCTTTCAAGTAAATAAATCTTTTTAAAAATTATTTTACATAATTGATCTGTCTACTCTTGGCAGGGGTTAACCTTTGTTGGGGAAGGAAAGAATTCTGAGAATTCAACAAATTTTCATGCATAATATGGTAAACAAATTAAAAATCACATTGAATATGAATAATTAATGAATTGTATCTGTATGTGCAGGGATGTCCTGCCTAAGTGGTTGCAACCACAAACTTCTTTATTGAGTACCTCGTCGCCCCATGTCAGCAGGAAGTAGCTCTAAAGACAGATCATCGTCCCTCTACCCTTCCTGGGCTTTTGGGACTAATGTAATCCCATAGGAATGCTGCTTTATAAAAAACAAAAGGGGGTAATATTAGGAAACGGGCACAGTTTTAGCCAGGTGGCCGCATGGCCCGGCTACCTGAGCCAGGCTCTACCCCCATCCTAATGGGATTCCCTGCTCCTGCTTCTCTGCCCGCCTTCAGGCAAAGTCTTAAAAGGGCCTGTTCCTGAACACGTGCTTTCTTGACTCTTCTCTGGGTTCCTCTCTCTAGCCTTCTCCTCTGGTCTCTTGGCTCTTGGTTCTTCTCTCCTCCTCTCTGCTCTGTCTTCTCTCCTCACTAGCTCCTCTCCTCTGGCTCTCTCTTATACTTTCTCTCTTTCCCTTTGCCGTCCCTTCACTCCGGTCTGTAGGGTGTTCCCCAATAAACCCTTTCCCTTAAAAAAAGAAAAAGAAATATTTGAAAACATGTTTTCTGTGGACATAATCAGCGACATCAGAGAGAGTTGGCAGGGGTGGGGAGTGGGGAGAGAGAAAGAGACGTAAATTGCGGAATGAGTTGTACAGATTCAGCAGAAGATTAGTTGACCATTGTTCTTGAAATATAAACAAGAACCCAAAAAGATCTGATGTTTGCCCATACAAATTACAGTCTTTCAATCTTTCAAACACATTGGTCCTTTCAAAGGAACCATCTGTCAGAATGTTGGTTGGTGCTATGTGGAATCTGGACAATTGATTGTGATACTATATTAATCTGACAACCATAATTTGCTTCTGTTTTGTGTCAGTTACTCAAGCTACAAATACTTTCAAAGTGCATCTGAGTTACAGAGTTTTGATAAAATCTGGAAGTATTTACATATACCTAGAGGTCTAGTAGGATCCCCTAAGATTTTGAGCTTTCATTATAGGGGACAACAGAAAAGGGTAGCTTAAGTTATTCTATTGAGATTATAAAATTAATAATCATACCCCTTATAAACACCTGGGAACTAAAAAGTTGGAAATGGGGTCAAGGAATAGATTTTGACCAACCTAAAATTGGGCAGATATATGCCATGGATGGCAACTCAGTCTCAACTCATATCTCCCATAGTTAAATCCAATTCTGTACTGGATTTCCTCCACTGATTTGGTAAAGTTTTTTCACCTACAGAAACATCATATTTTTCATTTTTGAAAAGAGGAAGGGATAGAAGGGTAGAATTATATACTTCAATGGTAAATTCTACACATAAAAGAAATTTTGTGCTGTATCACTTTTTCAAATTTTTGTGTGACATTTTTATATTCATATTTGTTTATCCATTAAAGTCTACAAAATATCTGAAGATTAAAACTTTAAGATTTTAAGATTAAAACTACAGAGAGCAAAAGGAATCTATGCAGCTTTAATTAAAGGTGTGGTCTTGGTAGCACATGCTAATATGAACAGTGAATGAATTGTAGGGTGCTATTCTATTTAAGTGAAAAAAATGTCATCAAAGACTGCTTTGTTGTATCTATATTATTTTAAAAGTAAAGCAAGTAGTTTGGGAGCTATAACAGAAGTTAAAGATAATGGCAAACGTTATTCTGAAATTCATTTTGGACAATTGGAATATTGCTATATTTATAGTACAGTAATGTTTAATGAGTTTTTTTCAGCCCTAATATAGTACCTAAAATATGGTCTCTCCCCTCTCTCTCTCTCTCTCTAGTAAATGCATAATAAATAAAGGCATTTCAATGAATATATAAACAAGTGGTTAAAACTTGGGTTCAGTCACATATTCTAAATACAGAATCACACAATTTTGAATGTTTGGATCATAATTTGATATTCAGGTTTCATCTGTATCCTTTCCAACATGTGAACATTGGAATGGTTGTTATGAAAGTAGTGTGCCTTATTCAACCATTAAGCAAAAGATCCCTTCAGCAAATGTTTAACAGGAATGTTGTAGGCAGTGGTTAAACGAAAATAGAAATGATCTTTTCCAGTAGAAAAACTATGAACAACGTTCAAATCTCCTCCCTAGAAATTATTCTGAGATTAAGGAGCACATTAAGGAAATCATTGGCAACCCTGTGGTTTGTTACTGAAAAGTTTGTCATTATGGACATCCCAAGCCAAGAAGTATGAGAGCAGATGGTGAAATGCCAAGTATGAATAAATTCATGTTTCTCTTTAGTATCCTAATCATAAAGACTTGGATATAGACCAACACATACTACTGTGGTCCCAGTGAGGAGCAAAAATTATTCAGCAATCATCACAGTCAGGAATAGAATCCTGGAGAGTGATACCAGCACTTCACCTATCTCCATTACAAACTCTTTATGATATCTAGAAGGCCATTAACCATGCTGTGAACCTGCCAGGTAGTTCCTTAAAGGCAGGACCAGTTTCTGAGGAACCCTCTGGCAAAGCCTCAGATCCTTTTTGTTGTTCTGTTTCCTTTTACCTTTCCTATTTGTCCATCCCCACAGATTATTACAAAGATTCCATTAAGTGATTAAGTAAGAGTACTTTATAAATGCCTGTGGTATCCAGAGCTTTGCAAGGTCAAAGCAGGAGTCAGAAACTCCATCTGACATTCCTATATGGATGTCAAAGACCCAGCTACTGGAGTCATCATCAGCCTCCCAAAGTGCACATCAACAGGGAGCTGATTGTAGCTCATAGTTTTAGAGAAATATACTATGGTTGGATACATCATCTGACATGAAACATTGTAATGTATATACATATAAACAGATTCATATTTCTAATCTTATGCTCAGTTTTAATAGATGTCCCTTTGGCTGCTCATGGCCTTTTAATGTTCCTAGGCAAGAGAGCATGAATCTACATTATGAGAATCCTCTGCTGTGTTGCACTTATTATGAATTATAGTTATTAAAAATAAGTGAAGCATGAGGAGTTTTTATTTATAAAACTGTAATTGTTTCCAATGTTATAACCATAAAGGTATTCTAAATGTCCTTCAAAGAATTTTTACATTTAAAATGATAGATTTTAATATTTATTATATGGAAATTTACAGGGAAAAAACTTTAGAAACATTTCTATGTTATGTGTAAACATTAATGTCCACATTTTTTTGGTTCTGTTATGCACCAAAGTTATTACAACCAAATCATCTAAGTATGCTAGAACAGTTGAAATTTGTTGGGAAGATTTTGCATTATGGGTGCTCTGGAGTTTTAGACAGAAGATAAATATGTTGTAGTGAAATACAAATTGATTTTATGGGTCAGATATTGGATTTAACACTTGGCTTTAGATACTCTTAGGCTTAATCTTTCCAAGTTTTATTTATTAATAGGTAATCTAAGTGAAATAGAAGTTTATAAATAATTTTAAAATGAGAGAAATACAGTCAACAAGAGTTGATTGTATCTTTTATTCTACATAACTATGATGGTCTTGACACTTCTGCATGACAAGTATAGCAGAAGAGATGAGAGTGATGCAACAACAGGAGTACCCGTATATTTCTGATACCAACCTACATATTCACCTGATGTCACCTAATGTCTAGTAATTATCACAGCCTCGTCTTTGGCTTTATCATTCATTCTGAGATAAAATGCAATTAAGTAGAGAAGTACAAGTTGTGTTAAGAGTTTTATGCCATTGTGTGATGGTAGAAAGGATAACAATTATTCATGAGGAGAAAGTAAAAAAAAAAGTAGAAAGTCTCAGGTTTTAAGAAACATATTGAGAAAAACTAAGTAAGAAGTTGTTACAGTAAATACTAACTCTGTATGCTGAATATCAGTTAAAAATGTAACCTTAGAAAAAGCCATTCTTTCACATGTGTATTTGCTTCCAGATACTGTTAACTGTATCTCACAAAATTTGAAATAAAATTAATCACTTCATATCTTTCAGCACTTCACAGTTTCTCTGATTATTTCCTGTTTTCTTCAATGAACTCTTTTATGATAGAAAACAGTATAAATGTACACACACACCCAAAGAGAGACATATACAAACACATTTTTCTAACTACATCAGTATGGCATGAGAAAGGTTCTTCTCAAAGTTGTTTGCATTTCAAAACTCATGAAAGTCATCCTTTGGAATAATCCTTTGGAATAATCAAAAAAAGATTTATTACCTTCCAAGTGCATAGGTTCAGGGGTGCTGTTAGGTTGGAGGACGAGTTCCTTGGGAGGAAGTCTGAAAGGAGGAAAAGCAGGAATCATACCGTCTGTTATAAAGGAAAAAACAAAATCTTCCTGGTGGCAGATTTAAAAAGAAGCTTCTGATCAGCTACAAAATTAAACACAGCAACAGACCATAAATGTCTGAGTGTTTTTAGAAGGGGTGGATTTATTAAAATGCTAGAGAGATGGTAGGCAGGGATTCAAACATTGCTGACAGTAAATTAAAATATCAGGACAGGATCTAGATTTTTCTGTTGGATTTAATGAAAAGAGAGCAAACACCATTTATGCACTATTCAAATTTTGAAGCAGAAACTAGAAGTATCCCGTGTGTCTCTTTTTCACTAATGAACGTTTTTAAACTTTTTTTTTTTTTTTCAATTTGAGAGAGAGAGAGAGAAAATCTATCTGCTGGTTCATTTCCCAAATGTTCTGGCTTGGCTAGGCTGAACCCAGGATCCAGGAACTCACTCTGGGTCTCCCACCTAAGAGATAAGGACCCAACTACTTGAGCTATTATCTGCTGCCTCCCAGTAGGAAGCTGGACTGGGAGCAGACAAGGACCAGGAGCAGACATTCAGATATATGGGATGAGATGTCCCAAGTGGTAGCTTAACTGCTCTATTATGCCTGCCCCTCACTATCAGTAATTATAATCACTGTTCTAAGTTCTATGGTAAATATTTCTTTAACTTATGTGCTATATTTTCAATATGTATATTGTAAATATATTGCGTATTTTCATCTCTATGAATTTCAGATAATGATACAATACTGTATGAATTTTAGTGTGACTTTCCCCTTTTCCTTAACATTGTATTGTATTTCTGAAGTACAACTATACTGATAAATGAAACTAATAGTATTTATATCCTTTGCTACATGCTATTACAGTGCATGCATATATCACCGTTGATTTACTCATTTTAGCTTGAAAAATAATTTTATTGCTTACAGTTCTGAGCTTTCTCTAAGAAAATATTTTATCATCTCTGATATGTGCAAGGATTTCTCAATGGTATATCATTAGGAGTAGAATTGTCACAGTATGTGCATACATTTATACCAAAATGTTTTCTGAAGTTCCCAGTAGTTAGGTTACTCACATAGACACACACCACCACCACCCACACAAAGAATATATGAAAGTTGTGGCTCCACACTGTCACAAAACTACACATATATTTTTAAAGTCTATTTATGATAGGAAGAATAAGTTCAGGATAACTATTGTACAATATGGTGACTATTGCTAATATATGAGCATTGTATATTTAAAAATTGCTATAAGAGTAGATTTTGATGTTCTCACCACACATAAACAGAGAAACAGACACATAGCATATGAAGCAATGGACATGATGATTAGCTTGATTTAGCCATTCCACATCATTTACACAATTAGAATAAAAATGTGTAAATATACATTATTTGACTTCTGTGGCAGTTGGGTGGTAAGAGAAAAAGATCAAGATGAGAAACATAAAATTACTTTGCCTTTCTTCTTTGCTGACTTCTTATATTTTCAGGATGCTATTTGTAGTATTCCTAATAGAAAAGCTATTATTGACCACAAAAGAAGATTAAAAAGTAATTACTTGAAAATATTAACTACTAACTGATATGCATAGGAAGATGCAAGTATACACAGCAATTTATAAAAATGTCAAAATTTTATCCTTAATTTGAAAAATTATGAACTAGAAAATTCATGTAGAGAAATTATTCATACATAGATCAAAGTTCATTGGGTGAAACATTGTTAGTTAATAATGCAGATGAAATCAGAGTATTACAAGTCATATATATTTCTGGGAAAATAGCCTTATGAAAATAAATAATCTTTATCCTACTTTTTAATTTCACTGAGAAATTAAAAGTGAATAATAATATGTATAGGTTCACTTTTGTTTTTTTCTCTAACCTGGCTTATTACAATGCAAAATGAATGAAAACTATTAGAAGAGAGTTTAGTACACAATTGTAGAATGGGATTTTTATTTCATTTTTGTCTTTTTTGTCATTTCTTCATCACATCCCAAATTTCACAGCTTTGCAACAAAATAATTTGCTAGAATATTAAAAGTTTGTTTTTTGGTGTTTGGATTTCTTTTGTTTGCCCACTGCTAAATTCCTGTTGGCATATAACATGCTATTAAAAATATTGACTGGTTTAATTACTTCTTCATTACTAGGAAAACAGTAGCCATTCACTGTGGACCATGTTTATAGTCATAGGAACTGGTCAAAAATGAATAGATATCCAAATTAAGATAAATCAAAAAATTTAAGTATAAAATAATTCAATTCTAGAAATACAATAACTTATCAGGAAATGACATCAGTCATTTTTGCTTCTCTGAGAAAGTAGTAAGTTCCATTAACTGTTGGCTGCTATCTTGTGAACATAAGGTCTAACCTTTCTGAGAATACACTCAATTTTGAGAAAGTGATTCTGAAAATAGAGAACTTTGGTAAATGTCTTCCTCCTGGAAAATATGAAAAAGTCCTTCTCAACAAAAGTGTCAACATGATTCAGTTACTACAAAATCGTCCTCATCTCAGCAAAGGGTATCATCCACCAATACTCTTGGGGTCAGTCTTGATGTTTTTCCTTTTTTTTTAACTATTTTTTATTTTTCTATTCCAATATTGATTCCTGCCAAATTATTTTCCCATTTATATTCTATGTGTTTAGATTTCTGTTAATCTTCATGGTCACTTCTGTAGAAAAGGCCACCATTACCACATATCTAAACTATAGCAACTGATACCTATATTTCATTCCCATACTTTCTTGCCACCAGTTCATTCTCTATAATTCAGGAAATATAAACTCTTAAAATATATTTTCACTTCCCAGCAAAACATGCTTAAAATTCTTCTTTGGATACCTGTTTGAATATATTTATAGTAACATCTTACATAAGTCTATGTTTGGCAAAATCTTTCTTGTATCCACCTTCATCTATTCTTTTTATTTTTTAAGATTTATTTATTTATTTGAAAGTTACACAGAGAAAGGGGAGGCAGAGAGAGAGAGGTCTTCCATCCAATGGTTCACTCCCCAATTGGCTGCAAGCTGGAGCTGCACCGATCTGAAGCCAGAAGCCAGGAGATTCTTCCTGGTCTCCCACGTGGGTGCAGGTGATCAAGGACCTGAGCCATCTTCTACTGCTTTCCCAGGCCATAGCAGAGAAATGGAGCTGAAGTGGAGCAGGTGGGACTTGAACCAACGCCCATGTGAGATGCCGGCGCTTCAGGCCAGGGCGTTAACACGCTGTGCCACAAGCCGGCCCCTCCTGTATACTTTTTAACCGCTGTCTTTGGCATTCATCCTGCTGTTGCCAGGGCTTACTCAAACATAATGTGCTCCTTCTCTTTCTAGCCTTTTCACTTCCTGTTGCCTCTTTCTGAAACATTTCCCCCACCTCTGATTAGTTCCCTCTTTTTCTTCATGTCTTAGATTAGAAGGCAAATCCTCAGACAAGAATGGCTTCACCTAAAAGAAACTATAAGTCTTTAATCCAGGTTCTTCTATCTTATTTCTTTTGCAGCACTTTGTGTATTAAATTATTATCTTGATTAATTATAAGGGCAATAATTTCTGTTAATCTAGAAAAATTTAAAGATGATTGGTGTTTGTTGCTTCTGTTTGTCCAGATGTTACTTCTGCTGAAAACAATGTTCACATGATGTTATTCAAGACTGAAATGTATGGTTATAATACGATACAAAGAATTAGGGGCGGTTGGTAGCATGGTGCTACCAAGATCTCTTCTCTTATTCAAAGTAGTAGAACTCCGTTGACTACTTGCCTTGCAAATGACACTTCCCATCTATAGATAAGTTTCTTTATTGAGAATTTTTTTTTTATTTAGTAAATATAAATTTCCAAAGTATAGTTTATGGATTACAATGGCTTCCCCCACATAACTTCCTTCCCACCCACAACCCTCCACTCTCCCACTCCCTCCCCCATTCCATTCACATCAAGATTCATTTTCAATTATCTTTATATACAGAAGATTGATTTAGTGTATTTTAAGTAAAGATTTCATCAGTTTGCACCCACACAGAAACACAAAGTGTAAAATACTATTTTAGTACTAGTCATAGCATTAATTCACATTGGACAACACATTAAGGACAGATCCCTCATGACACGTAAGTACACAGTGACTCCTGTTGTTGATTTAACAATTTGACACTCTTGTTAATGGCATCAGTAATGTCCCTAGGCTCTAGTCATGAGTTGCCAAAGCTATGAAGCCCTTTGAGTTTGCCAACTTCGATCTTATTCTGACAGGGTCATAGTCAAAGTGGAAGTTCTTTCCTCCCTTCAGAGAAAGGTACCTCCTTCTTTGATGGCCCCATTCTTTCCACTGGGATCTCACTCACAGAGATCTTTCATTTAGGTCTTCTTTTTTTTCCAGAGTGTCTTGGCTTTCCATGCCTAAAATACTGTCATGAGCTCTTGAGCCAGATCCGAATGCCTTAAGGGCTGATTCTGAGGCCAGAGTGCTATTTTGGGCATCTGCCCATTCTATGAGTCTGCTGTGTATCCCGCATCCTATGATGGATCATTCTCTCCCTTTTTGATTCTATCAGTTAGTATTAGCAGACGCTAGTCTTGTTTGTGTGATCCCTTTGACTCTTAGACCTATCAGTGTGATCCATTGTGAACTTAAATTGATCACTTGGACTAGTGAGATGGCATTGGTACATGCCACCTTGATGGGATTGTATTGGAATCCCCTGGCACAATTCTAACTCCACCATTTGGGTCAAGTCTGATTGAGCATGTCCCAAATCGTACATCTCCTCCCTCTCTTATTCCCACTCTTATATTTAACAGGGATCACTTTTCAGTTAAAATTTAATCACCTCAGAATAATTGTGTGTTAATTACAGAGTTCAACCAATAGTACTCGAAAAAAAAACAGAGAAAAAAATACTAAAATGGATAAAGTATTACATTATACATCAACAGTCAGCAAAAGAGCTGATCAAGTCACTGTTGCTCATAGTGTCCATTTCACTTCAGCAGGTTTCCCCTTTGGTGTTCAGTTAGTTGTCGCCGATCAGGGAGAACATATGATATTTATCCCTTTGGGACTGCCTTAATTCACTCAGCATAATGTTTTCCAGATTCCTCCATCTTGTTGCAAATGACCGGATTTCATTGTTTTTGACTGCTGTATATTATTCTATAGAGTACATGTCCCATAATTTCTTTATCCAGTCTACTGTTGGTGGGCATTTTGGTTGGTTCCAGGTCCTAGCTCATGTGAATTGAGCTGCAATAAACATTACTGTGCAGACAGCTTTTTTGTTTGCCAATTTAATTTCCTTTGGGTAAATTCCTAAGAGTGGAATGGCTGGGTTGTATGGTAGGGTTATATTCAGGTTTCTGAGGAATCTCCAAACTGACTTCCATAGTGGCTTAACCAGTTTGCATTCCCACCAACAGTGGATTAGTGTCTCTTTTTCCCCACATCCTCTCCAGCATCTATTGTTGGTAGATTTCTGAATGTGAGCCATTCTCACTGGGGTGAGGTGAAACCTCATTGTGGTTTTGATTTGCATTTCCCTGATGGCTAGTGATCTTGAACATTTTTTCATGTGTCTGTTGGCCATTTGGATTTCCTCTTTGGAAAAATGTCTATTGAGGTCCTTGGCCCATCTCTTAAGTGGGTTGTTTGTTTTGATGTTGTAGAGTTTCTTGATTTCTTTGTAGATTCTGGTTATCAACCGTTTATCTGTTGCATAGTTTTCAAATATTTTTTCCCATTCTGTCGATTTCCTATTCACTTTCCTGACTGTTTCTTTTACTGCACATAAACTTCTCAATTTGATGCAATCCCAATAGTTAATTTTGGCTTTGACTGCCTGCGCCTCCAGGATCTTTTCTAGGAAGTCTTTGCCAGTCCCAATATCTTGCAGGGTTTCTCCAATGCTCTCTAATAATTTGATGGTGTCAGATAGTGGATTTAAGTCTTTAATCCAGGTTGAGTGAAAGGTAGGGGTCTTGCTTCATGATTCTGCACGTGGAAATCCAATTTTCCCAGCACCATTTATTGAATAGACTGTCCTTACTCCAGGGATTGGTTTTAGATCCTTGATCAAATATAAGTTGGCTGTAGAGGTTTGGATTGATTTCTGGTGTTTCTATTCTGTTTCATTGGTCTATCCATCTGTTTCTGTACCAGTACCATGCTGTTTTGATAACAACTACCCTGTAGTATATCCTGAAATCTGGTATTGTGATGCCTCTGGCTTTATTTTTGCTGTACAAGATTGCTTTAGCTATTCAAGGTCTCCTGTATCTCCATATGAATTTCAGCATTATTTTTTCCAGATCTGAGAAGAATGTCTTCAGTATTTTGATTGGTATTGCATTGAATCTGTAAATTGCTTTGGGGAAAATGGACATTTTGATGATATTGATTCTTCCAATCCATGAGCATGGAAGATTTTTCCATCAGCCAAACGAGGAGCTCGTTTTTTGAAAAAATAAACAAAATTGAAACCCCATTGGCCCAACTAACTAAAAAAAGAAGAGAAAAGATGCAAATCAATAAAATCAGAGATGAAAAAGGAAATATAATAACAGACACCACAGAGATAAAACAAATCATCAGAAATTACTACAAGGATTTGTATGCCAGCAAACAGGGAAATCTATCAGAAATGGATAGATTCCTGGACACATGCAACCTACCTAAATTGAACCCGGAAGACATAGAAAACCTACACAGACCCATAACTGAGACAGAAATTGAAACAGTAATAAACGCCCTCCCAACAAAGAAAAGCTCAGGACCAGATGGATTCACTGCTGAATTTTACCAGACTTTTAAAGAAGAACTAACTCCAATTCTTCTCAAGCTATTCAGAACAATTGAAAAAGAGGGAATCCTCCCAAATTCTTTCTATGAAGGCAGCATCACCTTAACTCCTAAGCTGGAAAAAGATGCAGCATTGAAAGAGAATTACAGACCAATATCCCTGATGAACATAGATGCAAAAATCCTCAATAAAATTCTGGCCAATAGACTGCAACAACACATCAGAAAGATCATCCACCCAGACCAAGTGGGGTTTATCCCTGGTATGCAGGGATGGTCCAATATATGCAAAACAATCAATGTGATACACAACATTTAACAGACTGCAGAAGAAAAACCATATGATTATCTCAATAGACACAGAGAAAGCATTTGATAAAATACAACACCCTTTCATGATGAAAACTCTAAGCAAACTGGGTATGGAAGGAACATTCCTCAATACAATCAAAGCAATTTAGGAAAAACCCACGGTCAACATCCTATTGAATAGGGAAAAGTTGGAAGCATTTCCAATGAGATCTGGTACCAGACAGGGATGCCCACTCTTACCACTGCTATTCAATATAGTTGTGGAAGTTTTAGCCAGAGCTATTAGGCAAGAAAAAGAAATTAAAGGGATACAAATTCGGAAGGAAGAAGTCTAACTATCCCTCTTTGCAGATGATATGATTCTTTATTTAGGGGATCCAAAGAACTCTACTAAGAGACTATTGGAACTCATAGAAGAGTTTGGCAAAGTAGCAGGATATAAAATCAATGCACAAAAATCAACAGTTTTTGTATACACAGGCAATGTCATGGCTGAGGAAGAACTTCTAAGATCAATCCCGTTCACAATAGCTACAAAAACAATCAAATACCTTGGAATAAACTTAACCAAGGACGTTAAAGATCTCTACGATGAAAATTATGAAACCTTAAAGAAAGAAATAGAAGAGGATACCAACAAATGGAAAAATCTTCCATGTTTTTTTGAGAATTTGTAGTGAGAGATAGATATTTACAGTTAGAACCTAATGATAAAACTTTAGTATTAAGTTGCTAATGTAGTGGTGGAAATGCTGTTTTTGAATCTTTCAGTTTAAGTTTTTCTTGTTTTTTGGAAGGGAGGTATCTCTATTATCTCTCAATAGAATTTCAAGTAAGTTTATGCTGCTTTTAAATAACAAAGTTCCATACAAAGCAATTAGGAAACTTTTATGTGGAATTTACATAAATCTTTGTGTGAAGATTTTAAGATAAAATAGATTTAATTGCTGACTCAATGAGGATATGATATATAAAATTTGTAAATATTTAATATGTTTTTAATATATCAAATTGTATGGAAATAAGTACATCAAAGAAGTTTAGCGAAATGAGTTTATGAAAGTATACTTTGCAAAGTATACTATGAAAGTATACATTTGGAAGTATACTATGTGAATCTTTTAAATGGACACTAATTTTTTTAAAATTGTTATTGATTGTTTAAAAATTCTGCCAATGCAGTTTCATTGGGAATTCTTTTTTTTTGTTTGTTTGTTTTTTATTTTTTATTTTTTTTGGACAGGCAGAGTTAGACAGTGAGAGAGAGAGATAGAGAGAAAGGTCTTCCTTTTTCCGTTGGTTCACCCCCCAAGTAGCTGCTATGGCCAGCGCACTACGCTGATCTGAAGCCAGGAGCCAGGTGCTTCCTCCTGGTCTCCCAGGTGGGTGCAGGGCCCAAGCACTTGGGCCATCCTCCACTGCCTTCCTGGGCCACAGCAGAGAGCTGGACTGGAAGAGGAGCAACTGGACAGACTCCTGCGCCCCAATTGGGACTAGAACCTGGGGTGCTGGCGCTGCAGGCAGAGGATTAGCCAAGTGAACCGTGGCACCGGCCTCATTGGGAATTCTTGATATGGAAGCCAGGATCTAAAAATTTAGCCAGCATGATGAAATTAGATTAACTTGTACAAATATAGGTTAATATGTCTACGGTATTATAATATGAAATGGATTATGTGAAAGGGAATTGTTTGGAAAACAGTAATGCCTTAAGTTTCCCTCAAGGATGATATGTTATTGATCTTTTACACACAAATGCATTATAATATCATGCCAACTACTGCCATGAGTTAGAGAGAGGATAAGGAAAATAAATTATATCTTGCTATGCAAAGGTATGAGTTTCTTTTAAAAAATAAGCAAGCATTAAAAAATAACATCATTTATTTGTATTTTTATAATATTGTTTCTTTGAGTATAATATAGCAGCATTCATCTATATTGCTTTATTTATCTTATTCATAGCAATATAAGTGATCAGCTTCATTAATAAATAAGGAAACTGAGTCACAAAGTGGAAACTCAACTGTTGTGTTTTGATGGGCTAACAAATTCTCTTAATATTTTATTGTCTCCAAGTTCAAAATGAGAAATGCCTCCAAAGGACCAGGACAAAATGTAAACGAACAAACAACAAGCAACAACAAACAAACAAACCCAGATCCTAACAATGAAACAAAATCATGTTACCATTTCTCATTATATTATATATAAAACCAAGAATATGATTTAATAATAAAAGGGACCTAAATTTACTGTACTTGAGGCTTATTTTACTTTTACTTACTTCCATAGAATATTTAGTAATAGTCACTTTATCATTTTTAATTCTACATTAACATTTAATACTTACCTGTTTTATGGTATGCAGTGCAATATTTCAACATATATACAGATGTGAACCAAGCATAGCAGGCAGTAAGCCCTTTCATTTCCCTACCTTTCCTTCTGTTTGGAGCCTTCCATTCCCCTCTCTTCCAGCTCTTTATTTATGATTTATAAAGGATATAGTACATTGTTGCAAACTGTAGTCACCCTACCAGGCTGTGGAACACTAACATCTGTTCCATTTTCCATCTGACTCTGTTTTGGAACCATTTGTCAACAGTCTTCCATCTCCCTTTGCGCCCCCTTTCCCAAGCATTGATATTTTTTATTTTAAGTTCAGATCATCTTTTTAAAATTTTTTAACCTTCCACCTACGAAAAAATGCATGTAGTTTTGGTCTTTCTATCTGGCTTATTTCACTTAACGTAACAGTTTCCTGTCACATCTGTTTTGTTGACAATATCAGGATTCATTCTTTTTTGCAGCTGAATAATATTCTATTATGAATAATACCAAATGTGAATACCACATTTTCTTTATACATTTATCTTTCATTGCACATTTATGTTGAGTCAGTTTCTTTTTTTAAAAAATTTATTTCTTTTATTTGTAAGTCAGAATTACACAGAGAGAGGAGAGGCAGAGAGAGAGAGAGAAAGCGAGGTCTTCCACGCAATGGTTCACTCCCTAGATGGCTGCAATGGCCAGAGCTGTGCTTATCCGAAGCCAGGAGCCAGGGGCTTCTTCCAGGTCTCCTACCAAGGAGGGATCCAAGGACTTGGGCTATCTTCTACTGCATTCCCAGGCCATAGCAAAGAGCTGGATCAGACAGAAGTGGAGCAGCCGGGTCTCAAACCAGCACCTATATGGGATGCTGATGCTTCAGGCCAGGGCATTAACCCACTGCTCCATAGTGCCAGCTCCCTTTATTTATTTATCTAGTTATTTATTTTTCAGTCCATTTCTTGACTATTGTTAATAGTGCTGCAATGCACATGAAAGTATAGAATCCTCCTTCACATGTTGATTTCATTTCCTTTGGATGTATTTGCAGAACTGACATAGCTGGGTCATATGGTGCAGCTGTTTTAAGTTTTTTTATGGAATTTGCATACATTTCTCCATGATGGCTACACTAATTTTCATCCTCACTCTAGATGAGTGATCCCTTTTCTCCACATCCTTCTGAGCATTTGCTATTTGTTTTTATAATAGCCACCCTATGGTTTAAATACATGAGCAACATAAACAGTGAAAATCGGAAGTAGCAAGGGGAGCTTTGTAATGAAGAGATGAAATTGTAGAGGTTACATGTACATAAAGCTTGAACCTAATCCATAAGTGGTGGGTAGGAGGAATGCATATATTATTAAAAATTAGAACTGTCCTTTCTGCCTGAAAAGTAGCAGCTTGAATGTGAGCTATAAAATTTGTTAATTGGTTTTAACAACATAGTTTTTCAGCCACATCAATACAAAGCATAAATATCTATATCAATACAGATATATGCAGTTCTCTCTCCCTTTCTCACTCTTACTCCCCCCCCCTTTCTCATCCTATGTTATCATCTATGACTGTTCCATGTTGGTTACACTTTAATTTATGCTGTGACACTGGAGGTTGTGCCTTTTATCTTTGTTTCTCTAACATTTTAGAGAAAATATCTTGGCACAGAACAGATTCTAATAACTGATTTCATGAATGAGCATAATTTTGTTTTGTCTTAACCAATTTTATGTTGTCATTTTAGCCATTCTTTAGTGATACTGCTTCAACTAATTTTAAGTTCAGACAGGTATTTTCCTCCTAAAATTATAACATCAATTTCTTTTATTTTTTTTAATTTTTAAAATTTACTTTAAAAGCAGACATACAGAGAGACAGAAGATGAGACAGAGAGACAGGAAGACAGAGACTTGTCATTTTCTGGTTCATTCCCCTACATGATTGCAATGGCCAGGACTGAGCCAGACAAAAGCCAGGAGCTGGGAACTCAATCCCAGTGTCCAATGTCGGTGGCAGGATCCAATTACTTGACCCATCACTTACATCCTAGGGTCAGCAATAGCAGAAACCTGCAATCAGAACAGCTGGGACTCAAACCGAAACACTTTGACACCAGATGAGGGCATTCCAAACAGCTTCTTAACTGCTACATCAAACACCCACCCCCAAAATTAATTTTATTTTCTCCTGTTTTGATGTATTATTTAAATTCCTTACACTATTTGGAAATTGTATTGTTGTAGAACTAAGGCTCTCATTTCATTTTCATAGCTAGTAGTAGGAAAGGATGATATTATACTTCAAAAACCATTTTCCTTACCCATTTCCCTTAAGTTTTATCACAGTAAAGTAAAAGATAAAAGAAGTGACAGATAAGTGGAAATGCTAAAACTGCAGTTTCCTTAATCACATGAGACTCATTGTCTTTTTCCTTACATCTGACTT
Source organism: Sylvilagus floridanus (assembly GCA_949820135.1). Taxonomy (NCBI): domain Eukaryota; kingdom Metazoa; phylum Chordata; class Mammalia; order Lagomorpha; family Leporidae; genus Sylvilagus; species Sylvilagus floridanus. The sequence continues at coordinate 23,727,043 of OX463231.1, forward strand.
TCTCTGAATGTCTCCTTAGATTTGTAGATTGTAACTTACTGTTCACTCACATTTTAGCAGCACTGATCTTTAATTAATCTGAAAAAAAAATCCTTGAAATTAGAAAGAGGATGCAAATAGGAAAGTCATTTAAAAGAAAAGAATTTAACTCTCCTGGGTGAAATATTTACTTGAATAAAAAGAATTGTAAGCATATAGATTAGGTGGCTTTGTTTTAAGGACAGAGTTTTAGAAATTGCTTTAGGTAAAGTGATTGAAATCTATCATCCAAAGAGAGACACTGTTGAGAATGAGAAGTGCTAAAATTTAAATCCTGGGTGATTTGTTACAGGAAAATGGAAATATTTGGTTACTCTTGCTTTAGGGGATGCCCTTGACCTTGCAAGCTTAGAGAAGCCAGAGATCAATTTTAAAAGCAGGCACTCACTTGAGATGAATCTTTAAGAGATGAGTAGTGGTGAGTCAGGAAGATTCGAGGTTGAAATGTGTGGAAAGAAGAATTCAAGTTACTACCTTATTCATTGCTTGCTCTAGGTACAAAATGCAGTGCCTGTTTTATGGTATTTAAAAATTGTTCAAAGAATAAATGAAGGTTACCATAGCATCCAGCAATACAATGTCTGGCTGTATGCTCAAAAGAAATAAAAACAGGGGTTCAAATAAATGGTCATAGACTAATGTTCATACTGGTATTAATCACAACAAAGAAGAAACCCAAGTGTTATTAGCTGGGAATAGCCTCTCCAAAATTCACATATTGGAGTTCAGTCTCTATTTTGGTGACAAAGATGGGGCCTCTAAAGAAGTAATTAAGATTAAACAAGGGGGCCACCTTTTTGGTGCATCGGGTTAAGCCACCACCTGTGACGCCATCATCACATATGAACGCAGGTTTAAGTCCTGCCTGCTCTACTTCCAATCCAGCTACCTGCTAATGCAGCTGGGAAAGCAACAGAAGATGGCCCAAGTGTTTGTGCCCCTGCACTCATGTGGGAGACCTGAATCGAGTCCAGGCTCCTGGATTTGGACCTGCCCAGCTCCAGCTATTGTGGCCATTGAGAGAGTGAACCTGCAAGTGGAAGATATTTCTTTCTCTGCCTCTCCCACTCTGTAACTCTGCCTTTAAAATAGATAATCAAACCCTTTGAAAAAATAATAAATGGGGGCCGGTGCTGTGGCATAGTGGTTAAAGCCACTGCCTGCAGTGCTGGCATCCCATGTGGGCTCTGGCATGAATCCTGGTTGCTCCACTTCCGATCCAGCTCTCTGCTATGGCCTGGGAAAGCAGTAGAAGATGGCCCAAGTCCTTGGGAACTTGGACCTATGTAGCAAACCTGGAAGAAGCTCCTGGCTCCTGGCGTCCGATTGATGAAGCTCCTGCCATTGTAGCCAACTGGGGAGTGAACCAGCGGATGGAAGTCTGTCTGTTTCTCTCTCTCTCTCTCTCTCTCTCTCTCTCTCTCCCCCTCTCTCCTTCTCTCTCTCTCCTTCTCTCTCTCTAACTCTGCCTCTCTGTAACTCTTTCAAGCAAATAAATAAATCTTTAAAAAAAAAAAAGAGTAAATGAATTTTTAAGAGTAGCACCTTAACTTTATTAAGAAAAGACAACATAGAATTTGTTTTCTTTATGTCTGTCTGTGCACATGCATGCATGCATACATACACACACACACACACATACACCCCTAATAAAAATCATGTGAGAGCATAGCAAGAAAGTAACTGTTTGTAAGCTGGGAGGAGAGCCAGAGAGCCGTTACCAGAAACCAAATTGCTGAGAACCTTGATCTTGGACTTCTTACCTCCAGAGCTAACAAAAAATAAATTCCTGTGTGTGAGCCAACCTATCTGTGTTTCGCTATACACAATTTTTGTTTCTGTGAAGTGAGATGCTAGATTTGAACTAGGTAAGTGTAGAGGCTGAAATTAAAAGGGGAAGGGAGGAAGGGAGGGAGGGAGAGAGAGAGAGAGAGAGAGAGAGAGAGAGAGAGAGAGAGAGAGAGAGAGAGATTGCTTGTATTGGCGGATCATACTCCCAAGGCAGAGCAGACTACGAATCTTACAGGTATTTGGGCAATATATACTTCTGGGATTACTGAACTTTCGAAGGCTTTAGGGCTTGACATCATGTTTAGGAGCGGTTACTCAGGTGAGGCTTTTGTGGATTGGTTGAGACTTAAAGATATGTATTTGGAGTGAGCCACTTCCCAATTGGGTTATTTTCAGAATTTAGAATCTAATCTTGATTGGTTATGAAACCTAGTTCATTGAAGTGAACTATAATTGAAATATTGGAATTGTACAAAATGGTTCTGAAAGAGCTGCTTAATGGCTACTTGTTACCATAGCTATAAATTAATCTCTTCTCCTAATTTTTATCTTTCAAGTTTTTCAGAGTTTTTAGTCTATTTTTTAATTTATTTGTTAGAGAGATAGAAAGATAGAGACAGATAAATAGACAGAGGTTCACTGGTTAATTTGCCAAATGCCCACAATAGCTGGTGCTGGGCCTAGCCAAAGCCAAAAACCTGTAACTTAATCCAGGTCTTCCATGGGAGAGGGAGGGACTCATCTATTTGAGCTGTCATTTGCTACCTCCCAAAGTGTGCATTAGCAGGAATATGGGTCAGAGCATACCTAGGACTTAAATCCAGGGCTCTGATAAGGGATGTGAGCATAGCACCCTAACCACTGTGCCAAAGCCCCCAACCATGAGGGAACATTGTTCAAATTAAATATTTTGATCTTCTCTCTACGTTCATTTTTTCAATTACTTTTTAGCATATTCAGAACTTGGTCCAGGTAGATGATATTGTTAATCACATACTCATCAACTACCTGCAAGCCCCAATAATGTGCTTTAAATGACTTCTAAGTGGTATAATGAAAAGCTAAAGAAAAGTTCAGCACAATGGTTATGAAGGCAGTTTTTGCTATACCAACTGCTGAAAAGAAGCTTTTGCATGGCCATTAATCACCAAGTTTTGTCTACTCTGTAATTTCTCACATGCTCTTGAGCCTTTGTTTTTTTTGTTTGTTTGTTTGTTTTTGTCTTTTCTTGTTAACCCATCAGTCCAAGAAAAGTTAGATTGAGTCAGTAGTTTCCTCAGGGCTCTATGATTTTTCTCCCTCCTGCTCTTTCTATTTGGGTTGTGGAAAACTCATTTTCCTTATGAGGAAAATAGATATTTCTTAACAACACAGAAGTTCTTGCAACTTGCTCTGTTGCCCAAAAAGTTTTTTCTTTATCTTTGATTCCTTCAATTGTTTTAACTCAGGATTCCATTACTTTAGTTTTTCTTTATTTCTTTATATTATTATTACTAGTAATAATATATAATATTATTATATATTAATAATATATAATAACATAATATATTACTTTTAAAACCAAAGAGTTGCCTGTTTTTTTTCTGTAATGATGTATTTAAAAGCTTCATTTCCAAATTCAGGGTTTCAATGACTTTCTATTTTTGATCTTTTATGATGTGTGCCTTATTATATTTCCAGGGTCATTCTCACTTTTATACTCCTCATACCCAATATCAAAGCCACATTTTTTAAAATTTACAATTTCTCCCTCCTGGAAATTTCCTGAATACCTAATTAAGACCCATTAGAATTGCTTCTAATACTAATAAGTGACATCTCCCATTTCAAAATGCAACTCAAAGCCTATTGCCACCTTTGCATCTTTCTTGAGCCTTCGCTGGCCCCTACCATCCATCTTCTAGTAAGAAGACAGAATTTTGTGGTTATTAAATTATGGAGTGGAATCTTTTCATGTGAGATTTCTGTGACTTAGGTTAGTTATTTAACATCATTGTCCATCCATTTCTCCAGTGTGTCAATGGGACTATGTCATAAGTGTCTTCCTTTAGGGTTATTACAGGGATCATTTGTATAAATATAAAATATTTAGGATGGTACACAATATAGAATAGGTGTTTGACAAATGTAAACTTTTTATTTAAGCATTTCAGTACTTTTAGCTCTTCCTCAAAAATGTACTCTATATATTTTGAAGTCAATTTGTAGCTCTACAGCAAAATTTTGAGCATAATTTTGAAAACATTTAAGTTTTGTCAGTCCCCTTTTCCCAGTTTCTGCAGGTAACTAGTATTCATATTGTAAAATCCATCTTGTCATGTAGTCAAAGAAGATTTCAGTGACTTCTCTCCCTCATCTTGCTATTAGTCAATAAAAGCCACATGGCCATGTTTAATTGCAATAGGACGGGGAAGGGCAAGCAAGCCACATGCCTGGAGGTAGAGAAATTTAAACACTGGGGAAGGTACTAATGACTAGAACAATGGGCTTGGGAGACAGAGGATATAAATTGAGAATACTGTTTGTCATATTTCACTAATAAGTCTATCATACTTAAATGAATTAGTATTTGTGATTTTACTTCTAAAAAAGCACCATCTCTTAAATGTTGTAATTGAAAAGGTCAGACAGCAGGTGGCAATTTCTCAAAATATTAAACAACCTCTCAGCTGTATCCCTTGGCTCATTATCTACTGCTCCCAACTCACTGCAAATAAATATAATCTCACAGCCTGGCCTGTGGCCCCTGAATCAGATTCATTAGAACACTGTGTATCATTCCACAGTATAATCACAATGTTTCAAAATAAACATATTATTATATAATTTCATTGTACAAAACACTTTGGTGGCCTCCTGATATTTTAGAACTGAGATAATATCCTGGAAGGACTATATTTTGACTATAATGCTTCATGTTATATAACTCATTACTTTTTTTCCCTGGCCTTATTTTTCTTAAACATGGCATACTTTCTCATAATAGAGTATTTCCATGGGTTATTCATGCCTGAGACGTTTCTTAGTTTATGCTTCATTCTTCAGATTTCATGTCAAGGGTTTCTTTCTCAAGCACCTCATTTAAGGCTAGGTCAGATTCCATTACATTTTTTTTTTTGACAGGCAGAGTTAAACACAGAGAGAAAGGTCTTCCTTTCCGTTGGTTCATCCCACCAAATGGCTGCTACAGTTGGCGCACTGCGCTGATCCAAAGCCAGGAGCCAGGTGCTTCCTCCCATGCGGGTTCAGGACCCAGGCACTTGGGGCCATCCTCCACTGCCTTCCCAGGCCACAGCAGAGAGCTAGACTGGAAAAGGAGCAACTGGGACAGAATCTGGCGCCCCAAGCGGGACTAGAACTCGGTGTGCCAGTGCTGCAGGCAGAGGATTAGCTAAGTGAGCCGCGGTGCTGGCCAGATTCCATTACATTTTACATAGATTTTTGTTTTATATTATTTCCATTATATCATTACACACTAGACAGTATACTATGGAATATGAATATTTTCTATTATTATACAGTCCATAAGATGTTGTTTAAACAATGGTAGATACACAATAATTTTTAATAAGTGAGAAAAGAAAACATTTTTCAAAGCTTTTACTATGCTCTGTTATAGTATCATATTAACAAATAAAATCAAAGTAGATAGGAAGCTCCTTAGTAAATTGTATCAGTTCAATATAAATTTGGAATAAAAATATCATACTTGTAGTATTTTTAATGAATACATTAAAACCATGCATATTTGAGATATTATGTCTTATCACATGTATATGTTGTATAATATTCAGAGTAACAGAGTAAATATCTGTCATTTCAAATATTTATCATCTCCTAAAGGTGAAAGCATTCAAAATCCTCTGTTCTAGCTTTTTTTGATAAAATATGCACATTATTTTCTGCAGCCACACTACTGAACAAAACAGTACCAGAATTCTTTGTTAGTCCCTGTTAATCAACCATTAACTTTTCTTCTTTCCCTCTTACTCTCTACATATGTAAGATCATACAATTTTATTCTCCCTGTGACTGCTTTATTTCACTTGAGACAATGACCTCCAGTTACATCCATGCCATTGCAAATGTCAGGATTTCATTCCTTTGGGGGCTGAATAGTGTTCCATTGTGTATATGCACCACGTTCTCTTTATCTGTTCATCAGTTAGTGGGCATTCAAGGTATTTCCACTTCTGGCTGTTGTGAACAGCACTGCAAAAAACACAGGAGTATGTCTTTTCCACTGCAAGATTCTTCCAGACTCACCCTCACTATGGGAAAACCAAGTCCAGGTTCCTAAGCAACATCTTGGCATTAGGCTTCCCTTTTCCTCCTAAAGTGGACAAGTACTCTCTCCTTTTTCTATTACCTGTGGTTGAGGAGGGAATTGAGTAGGCAATCCTATGATGTCCGAAAGGTACAAAGCACCCAGAACCCACAGCCCACCAGGACAAATACAGCATGAGGCTAGGACCAAGGATTATGCTGCTATGGGGTCCCAACTCAAGACCACTGCAGCCAACCAAGGTGATACTGGCTAGGTTATAATTAAGCTGGCCAGGGCAGTAAGTCTCCTGTTTGCAGTTGGGGTGGGTCCAGAGGCTCCAACTGCAAGTGCTGGGATCTTTAGGTTCTGTCCAGTGTTAGATTCTTTCAACGCATAGTACTGTGCTTATTTTCTTGCCCAACTCCTGAGCAACTGGAATTTTACTCCTGTCTTCCCATGGTTTAGAGAAGCGTGGGGGCTGCATTCCTCTAACTCCAGGGCTAACACTTAAGATGGGTCTTAATAGCCACAGGTACAGTCCTAGAGGGTGAATAATAGGCCTGAACACAGCTAGTAGTGATGTAAGCCCTAGGGGCCCAGATATCCGCCTGATGACAAGGCTCGTCTGACCAAACCATTTGAGCTCCAACCTGCAGATAAGTGCCTTTGGGAATTGTCTGGTGTTGAGTAGCAGTGTAATGGGCCTGATACTGAGCCTCCAAGGCAGAATCCTGTGCTCACTTTCCCACCCTACTTCCCTGAGGCTAGAATCTTGCTCTACTGTCTAACTGAAGTTGAGGGAAGGGTGGTGGAGACAGTTTGTTGGCCAACTGACTGAGGAAGGTACAGTAGTTTAGTCTGTGTCTACTTGTCTGGGACCATCCAGCCTTGTTCAGCACTTGGTTTCCCTGTGGTAAGGGTGGTACTATTTCAAGTCTAAGACTGGGATTTAATTCCCTTTCCTTCCCCAAGCTGGGAGGCATCTATCTCCACACTGTCTGTTTGTAGCTGGGGGAGGGGTGACACAGCATTCCTCAATGCATCTTTTCATTATTATGCCAGAACCTGGCAGTGTTGTCTGTCCTCTGGCTTCCTTAGCTCCTGTGAAGGTGATATGGTCCATATGGATAGCTGTTCAAAGTCATATCTCTATGGGGAGGAGATTACGAGAGTGTCTTCATTGCCATATTACCCTACCTCCATCCTTCATTCTTTCTATTCTTATTATTTTAGTATATTATCATATATCATTTTGAAATATTTCATCTGATAAACAAACCTTATGGCCGGCGCTGCAGCTCACAAGAGTAATCCTCCGCCTGTGGCGCCAGCACTCCTGGTTCTAGTTCCAGTTGGTGTGATGGATTCTGTCCCCATTGCCCCTCTTCCAGTCCAGCTCTCTGCTATGGCCAGGGAGTGCAGTGGAGGATGGCCCAAGTGCTTGGGCCCTGCACCCGCGTGGGAAACCAGGAGCACCTGGCTCCTGGCTTGGGATCAGCATAGTGCACTGGCTGTAGCGGCCATTTGAGGGGTGAACCAAGTGAAGGAAAACTTTTCTCTCAGTTTCTCTCTCTCAAACTGTCTAACTCTGCCTGTCAAACAAACAAAAAAACAAACACTTTCTCAGTTACATCAAAACTCTAGCATGGTTTCCAAGAATATAAGAATGTGATTTATAGAATCTAGGGTTACCTAAAATACTTTAACTGTTAACTGTTCATTGGTTTATATCAGTGGTGTACCAGAAAGGAATTGGAATAAAAATTACTTTTTTTTTTTCTATGTGGAGTCACAGTGCTGTCTTTTTTTTTTTTTTTAATTTTTATTTTTATTTTTGACAGGCAGAGTGGACAGTGAGAGAGAGAGACAGAGAGAAAGGTCTTCCTTTGCTGTTGGTTCACCCCCCAATGGCCTCTGTGGCCAGGGTGCTGCAGCCAGCGCACCGCGCTGATCCAGTGGCAGGAGCCAGGTGCTTCTCCTGGTCTCCCATGGGGTGCAGGGCCCAAGGACTTGGGCCATCCTCCACTGCCTTCCCAGGCCACAGCAGAGAGCTGGACTGGAAGAGGGGCAACTGGGACAGAATCAGGCACCCAGACTGGGACTAGAACCTGGTGTGCCAGCGCCGCAGGTGGATGATTAGCCTAGTGAGCCATGGTGCCGACCCACAGTACTGTCTTAACATGCATCATAGAATATTTATATATGGCTTTAGGGCTTAAAGTAGCCACCTAAATGAGACAAGAAAATAAAAAGAGTTAGAGTTTTAAGTTTTATCATCTGGTCTTCTTAGATTATTTTGGATACTGTTCCTTTATTTATATTCCCATTTCCTCATTAGTATAGACTTAATGAAAGTTGGTTTGTTTTTTATTTTTTTAATGCTAGGAAAACTCCGCAGAAGAAAGATACATAATACTGACTTTTGAAAAAAAAAATTTTCTTTAAAAGGCCAGAAGATTACAACACCATTCACTTATTTTGTAGCAAAACAAATATTATTTTATATAAACAGAATTGTGTGTGAAAATTGAATATAGTGGCTACTGGTAAGAACAGAGCTGTGTACTTTTCAAATCTGGCAACAAAATGCATGACCTATTTTCAAAATGTGTCATTTTTGAAATGAGTTTATGTCTGTACAAGGTGTCAGATGAGTAGCTCCAGGGTATGATGTTCTGTTTGTCCACCTATTTTGCATGCAATGTTTTATCTTTAAAACCAGATGAAGTGAGATGGGTGTGTTGTGACTTGCTGGCTCTGCTGGCTCTGACCCCTTTCCTCATACACACTTCTCAGTAATGGGAGGATAACAAAAATGCAAACTTTCCATCATCCATAGCATCAATTCCACTATAAATGCTTTGGGGAAAAGCTAGAAAAAAAATTTAACTTCTCTCACAAAGCCCTTATTTCCCAGACATTTACATTTTCTTCTGCTTTGCCTAGAGATAACAGATGGCTGGGAGGTGATTCGGGATGCTAATTAGGCTGCTGTGTTTTTCAGCTAACCTTACATAGACACACTCCTTTGAGGGCTGATTACCACTATGCCATTTTAAAATGCTAGTGGATAACCATTAAACACCCTTTAGTAATGAACTTTTTATAAACAATAAACCATGATTAACTCTAGTATAATAATAATAATAATAAACTCTACACCAGCAACATAGTAATTAAATGCATTGTGGCATTTTGGAAGAGTGATTTTCAAGTTTCAATTGAGCTCAAGAACTAATAGGCGTGACAACTGGTAGTATTTTTGTGTGATTCATTGAACTTCACGATACTGTAACACAGGGGGAACTCCTATGGAAGTAGACAGATTCTCCTGCAGCAGAGTTAAGAGATGGGGAAATTAGGAATAACTCAGTCATTTTCAATAAAATATTGAAAGCTGGCAGAAAAGCAAGTGCCCATTATCTTTGCTAAGATATTTTAGGGAAGAACTATAAATAGATGGGTGAATAGGTGGTGATATTCTACTTTCTATTCATTTGAGTATGCATGTTTCTAAACTATCACAAGAATTGCAAATGATACTCATATTAAGATGTGTTGAATAATATCTTAAATTTATTACTTAATAAAAATAATTTATATTATGTGAAAACATACTTAGATTTTAACAAATTGCCAAAGTTGAAATGTAATACCTTCTACTGACCTGAAACAGTATTTTTAATAATGATGGAAAATTTTTTACCAAGAATTGCATAAAATTATTTAAATATTTAACTTTTCATTAAAAATATTTGTTTTATTTATTTGATAGCCAGAGTTACATAGAGGGAAAGATAGAGAGAGAGAGAGACCTTCCATTCGCTAGTCCACTCCCCAAATGGCCCTAACAGCCAGGGCCAGGTCGAAGCCAGGAACTTCATCCATGTCTCCCATATAAGTACAAATTTCCAAGGACTCTAACCATCTTCCAAAGACTTGAACCTACTTTCTCAGGAGTGCTAGCAGGGAGCTGGATCAAAAGAGAAGCAGCCGGGGTTCAAACCAGTGCCCATGTGGGATGCTGGCATCAAAGGCAGTGGCTTAACCCATTGTGCCGCAACACCAGCTCCTAAGTTTTCATTTTTATTTTAAGGGTTGAGAGACAGACACAGAGACTCACAGGCAGAACAAGGTCTTCCATTTGCTGGTTTACTGCCTAACTTCGTATCCAGGGCTAAGGGAGGCCGATGGTAGCCATGACCCAAGAACTGGAGTTATCTGCTGTCACTTAGGGTGCGCTTTAGCAGGAAGCTGGAATGAGAAAAGAGTAGCCGTTCTTGAATAAGGGATGCAGGTGTCTTAATTGGTGACTTAATTGCTGTGCCAAATGCCCATCACAAGATGAAATTATTTGAAATTTAAGTTTGATCTCAGATATGAGCTACAGTTTAATGTGCAAAATCTTTGCAAATCTTACCCTGAAGGTTAGTGTAATATCTAAATTTCTGATGAATTTAGTAGTAGTATAAAATGATCTCAAATCTGTAAAATATATTTTTCTGTCAGGGACCAAGAGTATAGTAGTTAAAAGCAAAAGCTTTGGAGTTAAATTCCCCTGATTCAAATTCTGTTTCTACCATTTATTACTCTTGTGAAATTAGGCAAGTCCCTTTACTCTCTTTAATTTCAGTTTCCTAGTGGTACTTAATTCAACAGGGCTTCTGTGAAAACTAAATAAAAAGATTCAAATTAAATATTTAGCAAATAGCCTAGGACATGGTAAATTCTCTACAGATGGTGTTAGGTATTATCCTCCTCATTACCCTTTGGAGGATGTGAGAAAGATACAATTAAGTAAAAATAAAACAAGCATTTTAATAGTAAACACAGGTTTTAAAAAACATATTTCCTAGGAATTTTATGAAAAACCTGCCTATGACTGACATAATTTTAGTTTCTGTATTGGAGTTCAGTGAAAATTCAAAAAATCAGGAAAAATTAAATGCAGATCAACTATATTTGGGTTAAAAAAACATTCCCTGTTCCAAGTCTACCATGGAAATAGAAATTTCTCAGTTGAGTAACATTGTACATAGTGAGTTGCTTTTCTAAATACAATGGATCTTAGTGATAAAAAGATTACTTTGAATCATGCCTCCCATCTATGTATATGTTAATATAATTTCCCTTCTAGTATTTATAAATCTTTCTATAAAACATTTAGAAGGGGCCAACACTGTAGAACAGTGGGTTAGTCCTCCACCTGCTGTGCCTGCATCCCATATAGGCAACAGTTCTAGTCCCGGCTGCTCCTCTTCCGATCCAGCTCTCTGTTATGGCCTGGGAAAGCAGTGGAGGGTGGCCCAAGCACTTGTGCTCCTGCACCCACGTAGGAGATCTAGAAGAAGCTCCTGGCTCCTAGCTTCGGATCAGTGTAGCTCTGGCTATTGTAGCCATTTGGGGAGTGAACCAGCGGATGGAGGACATTTCTCTTTGTCTCTCTTTCTCACTGTGTGTAACTCTACCTCTCAAATAAATAAAATATTTTATAAAACATAATTAGAGCATTATTCACTGATCCAAGACTATGAGATCTAATATAGTCAATAAACAGCTTCCTTCTTCTGGCCTTGGAAAAAAATTCATTAGAATCAGAAAATTAGATTAGATTCTGCATTAACATCATATGTAGATACATATAACAGAGTTTGCCTTCCAATGTGCCGTCTTCTATTTACAAATGCATTAATGTATTTATTTTATTGTTTTTTAAAAAGTCATTTATTTATTTGAAATCCAGAGAGACAGACATAGAAACAGAGACAGATGCAGAAACAAATCTTCCATCTGTTGATTCATTCCCCAAGAGCTGGGAACTCAACCCAAGTATTCCAGAAAAATATCAAGGAGCCACCTAATGGAGCCATTGTTTGCTGCCTCCTAGGGTGTGCATTGGAAGAAAGCTGAAATTAAAAGCAGAGTTGGAACTCAAGCCCAGGTGCTGTGATACGAGATACAGACATCACAGTCAACATCATAACCACTGCCCCAAATGCCTGGACTTGTTTCCTATTTTAAATTAAATTAATACATTATTACAGAATTTTATGATTTGAAGTAACACTTTTTGCATTAAAAGTTTATGTATTTTATTTTGTTTTACAAAGGTCTGCTGTCTTTGTGCCATGATGTGACTCGTTTTAGAAATTCTACTCTTAGAGGGAGGAGATGTACGATTTGGGACATGCTCAATCAGTCCTGCCCCAAATGATGGAGTTACAAACGTGCCAGGGAATTCCAATACAAACCCATCAAGGTGGCATGTACCAAGGCCATCTCACTAGTCCAAGTGATCAATTTAAGTTCACAATGGATCACACTGATAGGTCTAAGAGTCAAAGGGATCACACAAACAAGACTAGTGTCTGCTAATACTAACTGATGGAATCAAAAAGGGAGAGAATGATCCAACATGGGAAGCGAGATACACAGCAGACTCATAGAATGGCAGATGTCCTAAATAGCACTCTGGCCTCAGAATCAGCCCTTAAGGCATTCAGATCTGGCTCAAGAGCCCATGAGAATATTTTAGGCATGGAAAGCCAAGACACTCTGGAAAAAAAAAAAAAAAAAGAAGACCTAAATGAAAGATCTCTGTGAGTGAGATCCCAGTGGAAAGAACGGGGCCATCAAAGAAGGAGGTACCTTTCTCTGAAGGGAGGAGAAAACCTCCACTTTGACTATGACCCTGTCGGAACAAGATTGAAGTCGGCGAACCCTAAAGGCTTCCATAGCCTCAGCAACTCATGACTAGAGCCTAGGGAGATTACTGATGCCATAAACAAGCGTGTCAAATTGTTAAATCAACTTCAGGAGTCACTGTGTACTTACGTCTCATGTGGGATCTGTCCTTAATGTGTTGTCCAATGTGAAGTAATGCTATAACTAGTACTGAAACAGTATTTTACACTTTGTGTTTCTGTGTGGTTGCAAACTGATGAAATCTTTACTTAGTATATACTGAATCAATCTTCTGTATATAAAGATAATTAAAAATGAAAAAAAAAATCTTGGTGTTAAATTGGAAATTGCATAGAAAATTAATCAATTTTTAAAAAAATATATCATGTAGGATCTCTGTTCTTAATGTGCTATACATTGTGAATTAATACTATAACTAGTACTCCAACAGTATTTTTCACTTTGTGTTGCTATGTGAGGGCAAACTGTTGAAATCTTTACTTAATATATAGTAAACTGATCTTCTGTATATAAAGAGAATTGAAAATGAATCTTGATGTGAATGCAAGGGGAGAGGGAGTGGGAAAGGGGAGGGTTGTGGGTGGGAGGGAAGTTATGGGGGAGGGAAGTCATTGTAATCTATAAACTGTATTTTGGAAATTTATATTCTTTAAATAAAAGCGTTATTAAAAAAATAAAAAAAAGAAATTCTACTCTTAGTTTTCAGATGCTGCTTCTTCATTATGAGCGTACATGTGTGTGTGTGCATACGCATGCTCATAAGACAATGCACTGTATGGCACCTTCACTGGTGTTTATCTGCTAGACCATTCTTTTATCTTATTCTTGCTATTCATGAGAGACTGAGAAATTGTTTTGCCTCTTCTTTATGCAACTTCCTTGTTACACTATTCTTTTTTTTTTTTTAACATGAAGCAAGTTTATTATTTCCAGATAGACATCAAGGAACAACAGAAGTCAGAAGTCTAATATTCATTGCAGGCTGACCACCAAGACTCAGAAAGGCTTTCAAGGGGTGGGTGGAATCTCTCCTGTGTAATCCTCTTGTACAGCAGCTGAGGGACAGTGGACAGCTTTGGGTTTTCTACCAAGAGTCATATGACAGGCTACACTATAGAACTGAAAGATAGCCTATTTCTAGCAGTCGAGGTGGGTGGACCGGGAGTGAAACAGAGCCTGGACTCTTATGGCCAGCTCCCGACCATCTCAGGATATTGCATTTCCAGCACATTGTTCAGTTATTCTTGTGAAATGCAAGTGAGAAAGGAGTACTGGGCTGGTACAAGACTATATAGAGCACCCATGTGTTTGTGCCTTCTTTAAATAATTTCAGCATGATTGTCTAGTTTTCATCATATAGTCTTCTGTCACTTTGGTTAAATATGTCCCTGAGTATTCATTTATATACCATCTATAGGGATTATTTGCTTAATTTCATTTTATTGTACTGCTTTAGTCTATATTCATAGAAATTCATCTAATTTTTCCATGTTATTCTGATATCCTGCAACTTTTTGAATTCTTTGATAAGTTCTATCACAGTGTGATTTGTGTGTACCATCTTTAAGGTTTTCTACTTATAAGATCATGTCATCTGTGAAAAGAGATCATTTTACTTCTTCCTTTCAAAGTTAGGTGCATTTTGTTTATTTCCCTTCCTTATTTCTCATTACAGCAATATAGGTACTATGTTGAACACAAGTGTCAAGAGCAGACATCCTCACCTTGTCCCTGATCATAGAGGAAAAGATTTTAGTATTTCTCTATTGAGAAAAAGTAGTCATCAAAAAGTTCATGAGAAGTGTGTATTATCACAAAATAATGTATGGGTTTCACTATATTTTTGCACTAAAAATCAACTGGCTTTAAAATCTGTTATTACTCAAACTTTTTAAAGTATCCTCATGTGATGTTAATTATAAGATTTTTTGTATTTGGTCATTATTATACTGAGGTAGTTTCTTTCTATTCCTAAAAGTCAAATGCTTTTTTATATCAATTGTGGTGTTCAGTTTTTTCTCTTCATTCTATTTATGTGGTAACTGCATTAATTAGTATGATGAATCATTGCTGTATTCCAGGAATAAATCCCCCTTGAACATGGTATATGATCCTTTAACATACTATTGAATTTGTTTTGCTGGTATTTTGTGAGAATTTTTGCATCAACATTCTTACAGTATAACATTACAACAAAGCCAGTCTCAAAGAAGACATCTAAGCAATATTACCCTGTTACACTCTTCTTGATATTGTTCAGCTATATTGAAATTTTGACTAAAATAAGACTCATAACAAATTTGCTAATTCATTTCTCATGAAAATAAGAGAAAATAAAAAAATAAGTTCATATTAATGTTTTATCCAGCTCAAATGTTAAAATAACACCAAGAATAAACCAGCTGAAAAAGATGGCATGTTTCTATGATATTAATCTCCAAATCTCTTTCAGTTCATTTGTCTGTTGACTCAATTATGAATGTATACTTT
This sequence comes from Sylvilagus floridanus, assembly GCA_949820135.1. Classification (NCBI taxonomy): domain Eukaryota; kingdom Metazoa; phylum Chordata; class Mammalia; order Lagomorpha; family Leporidae; genus Sylvilagus; species Sylvilagus floridanus. Next base: position 23,742,335 of record OX463231.1, read on the forward strand.
ACCTATTGTTCTGTATTATTCTTGTGTTTATTATAAAAAAGATATATCAGATGTCTCTAAATAAATGACTACTTAATTTGTATGGTTTCTAATTAAATCATCATCTTTTAACAAATAACTCTGCCAATCAGATGGGGCGTCAGATTTGGTTCAAATGGCAATTAGTAAATTTCAAGCTCTAATTTTTGGCAGTTAAATCTAGTGTAAGTGTGAGGAGATATAAAAAATTCCTGTAATGCAATTACTTAGGAAAAGTAATTGGGAGTATATTGAATTTGGCAACAGGAATACCAATTAGGAGATTGATGCACCAATCCAACTGACATATCAGGATTCAAAACACAGTAATGACATTGTAATAGAAAATGAGTGATCACATTAAGGGTCATTTTTGATGAATTTTAATGTATCTCATTTATTCTCCATTGATAACTATTTCTTCCCTGCTTCGTGAGGTGACTATATATTCTGCATTTTTTTCTCCCCATACATCATCAAAAAATAACCTCTTGACATACAGACAAAAATAATTGGATAATTTCCAATTACCTTGTTTTATCTTTTTTTTATTTTGAAAATTTCACACTTACATTAAGGTTGCAATACTAGTATAGAGATTCTATATTTCCCAAATGCTGACATACTATTACATTTTCATGAAGATTTCCACACACATGCACATACACACACATGTGTTCTGAATGCTCTGAGAGTAAGTTTAGATATGATGCCCCTTTACTCCTAAATACTTCTATGTATATTTCCTTAAAACCAGGACTTCACCTCGCAAAAGCACTATACAAGTATTAACATCTCTAATTTGTTTTAAGGTGTCCAATTTGCTCTTTGGTATTCAATTGTCATGCTCAGGATATGCTGTGTTTTATATTTTACCCAATTATTTAACTATTTCATATTTTTACCTTTAAGCTTTTAACTTAATTTCCAGTGATGCCTATTTCTAAACAGGAATGTGACTACACCTAAGACATCCCAAAGGAATATATAGCCTGATAAATAGAGGCCTTGAATTGTCTAATCAATCCTCTGAAACTGGGGGTTTACCAGCCTTAGTGACAAACTCTATGGCAATGTTCATGAAGTTGAACTGTGTTAAAGTCTTTGCCCTGAGCCTAGAAAATGGAAGTAAAGAAACAGTTGCCTATCATTTAAGACTGGTTAAGATGCCCGTACCCCATATTTGAGTATCTGGGTTCATATCCTGGCTTCGACCTCCAATTCCAACTTCCTGCTACACAAACTGGAATGTCGCCATGATAGCGCAAGTAGTTCATTCTCTTCCACCCACGTAGATGACCTGGGTTGTTTCTGGCTCCTAAGTTTGGCCTGTCCCAATAGTGTGTTGGTGGCATTGGGGAAGGGAGAAGTTAAAGAGTAGATGGGAGATTTCTCTCTCTCTCTCTTCTGCCTTTCAAATAAATAAGTAAAATGGAAGTAAGGAAGATAATTTCCCAAAGAAAGTCCAACTTCTGCCATAGGAAAAAATTTCTTGTGGATGAGAGTATGGTAACTCTATTTTCCTTTCTCTGTCTTGACACTCCCCTGGAATTTTGCATCAATACATAAAATAGTTCAAATACACAGTATTTCTCTTAAAATTTTGGCTAAAAATGCAAGTATGAAATATATCTACACATTTATACAGTACAAATATTAGATGAGTAATTATACTTTAAATATACATTTAATATAATTTTACTTTCAATAGTAAAATATGTTTCTTTATATATAATTATATAATAATTCACATATATACAGAATACATTATAAATACTGTGTAAATTGAATAAATGTTCTTGAAGCATGTACTTTGCATAAATATTTTTCATTGACAAAACACATATGGCCTATATAGAAAGTGAATGTAATGCCCTTTCTCATGAAATTATACATGAGTTTTTGTTTTTAGTAGAGAGAAAGATCTATAAAATTATTATTACCAGAAATCATTTCATATACATTGTCTATTGAGCTAAGTGCCCTAGGTCCTCCTAATGTCTGACTAGAAATGTCTTAGAATCTGGTCTTCTCTTAACTTTGTTAATGGTTACATTTAATTGATTAAAATAAAATAAAGATGTGAAGTGTGATGCTTCTTCAAATATTCTTACTGTTTGAGTTCAGAAACTTCAATTCACCAGTTTGTATTTTTGTGTGGGGTAATATATCTATTTTCTTGGGCAAAGTAATAAAATATTTCATATAATTTATACTTTAAAAATACCTCATGTATATAGTATTGAAATCATCCACCATCCTGATTATCATGGTGGATACATGACTCTACACAATGACAAAATTGTATAAATTGTATATACCTAACACAGAGATACACATAAAAATTAGTTCAACTAAAACTGAGTAAATCTGATACAGATATGTGTATTGAGGCAGCTTTGCCAAGTTACTACACTGTATGACTGCACAATGTCAACATTTGGAGAAGCCAGCAAAGTATACAAGGTATATCTCTATATTATTTCTTAACAACTGCATGTGCATCTGCAATTATACAAATAAAACTTCTAATTAAAATGGTTTAATGCTATTTTAGATAATCTTATTCCTGTTGAATATAATTAAGTAAAAAATTGACACCACATGTATATTCATTCTGTGTCATTTTGATGTTCATCTCAAGGAATTTTATTAAACTAATTTAGTTTGTAGTGAGACTCTAGGCAAATTAATGTCATAAAATATTTATATTGAATGTCTGGTTATTAAAAATGAGGCATGACTGTTACTTATTATATTTTGAAAAAGAATGAAAATGTTAATTTGCCTTTGGCAACCAAGGAATTTATTATGTGGCTAATTGAGCTTGATTTTGTGGGGATGAAGCTAAATAGTCAAAGGCTCAACAATAAGAAAATCAACATCCTGATTATTAAAAGGGCCAAATATCTTGACAGACATTTCGCTTAAAATATACAGCTGGCAAATTAACATGAAAAGATGCTTAACATCATCTGTCATCAAGAAGATGCAAATTAAAAAAACAATGAGATACCACTATGCACATCTATTAAAACCATAAGAATCTGGAACACTAACAACATCAAATGGTGGTGAGGATATGGAGCAAGAGGAAAGTTCGTCTGTTACTAGTGGGAATACGAAATTGTACAGCCACTTTGGAAAATAGTAGTTGATTACAAAGTTAAATACACTCATATAAATATGATCCAGCATCATACTTCTTGGATATGCTGTGTTTTATATTTTACCCAATTATTTAACTATTTCATAAGTTTATATTTTTACCTTTAAGCTTCTAACTTAATTTGCACAGAGGGTGTGAAAACATGTTCACATGAAAACATGGGCACAGACATTTATAGAAGCCTTATTTACAGTTGCCCATGGATTCATGACCTTTGGCCAAGATCAAGTGTATTGTTTACAACTGCCCAAACATAGAAGCTACCAAGGTTCCCTTCACTAAATGAATGGGTAAACAAACTGTAGTATATTCAGACAATGAGATGTTTTGTATTGAAAATACAAATAGCTAGCAAGTCAAAAAAGTCATGGGAGAATCTTCAATGCCTATTACTAAGTGAAAAAAGCCAATCTACAAAGATTGTGTATGGTATGGTGATTCCAATTGTATGTCATTCTAGAAAAGGCAAGATTATGAGGACAGTAGATTAATTGTTGCTAAGGGTTGGGAGTCCTGGGGGGCAGGGGAACAGATAGGCAAGCTTAAGGGCCCCTCACATGCTCAGACTTGTGCTTATTTTTGTGTTTGCAATTTTCTGTTCTTTTCTTAAGCAAGAAAACCATGATTAAACTTCAAGCCCCATGAAGCTGGTATCTAATGCTACCTTATCATTTCAATTCTCCAGCCACTTCTCCTATCTTTATTTCTTGCTATTGCTGGTCATACCATGTATTCCATTATATTCTTTTGCTTGGACTACTTCAATAGCAAAGTGATCTTGCCTTCTTTTGCCTCAAATGGCTAATTCTAAACCTGTGGCCATATTTGCAAGAAACAGTCATTTCCCTTCTTTTCATTGGAACAGCCCCTTCCTATTTCTAGGGAATAGTCTGAATTTCCCTACCTCCTTCACTCCCTCAGATGACTCTTATCGCCTGTATATTCAACTTTTCATTCAGTTCATTTTAAGGTAAATATATGAACTTACTCAGGCTTGTTATTTTTTCTCAAATATTCAGAACAAAACCTAACTGCAACTGATGACAACTC